>CATOUR010000028.1:0-1418843 GCA_951848785.1 Callosobruchus maculatus | reverse complement strand
CTGCAGAAGAGATTCGTGTTCGTTCATCGACGTCACTCTAGCATCGCAGGAGGTAGCTAAGTGCATTCAAAGGTGGAAGGTCTTGGAAGACGAAACTTTGAGTGACCATAGGTACATCTATGTTGAGATGGACATGAAACTCAAAGTTAAAAGGAGATCAACGGAGCGCCACACGCCTTTCGTTGATGTCAGCAAATTCCAAGAGGCACTTACCCGTAGACTTGAGTCCTTGCATACCATGGAAAGCGTCACTGAACAGCGGTACACGAGGCTGATACAAGCCGTTCTGAAAGAAAGTACCATAAAAAGGGGTCCAAAGACCGCTAAGGTACCGTACTGGTGGAACTCAGAAATCGAATCTGCTAGGGCGGACTGCCTTCAAGTACGGCGTAAGCTGTCACGCACACGACGTGGAAACCACCAGCCTCAAGCAGCCATAAATGCACTACAGGAAGAATACGCCGCCAAGAAAAAGCTGATTAAAGGTCTGATCTGTACCTCAAAATCCAAACACTGGAAAGAACTATGCGAAGACTTAGAACAGGACATCTGGGGTGAAGGGTACAAGTTGGTCACCAAAAGGATGATCAAGCAATCGTCACCGTATCTACTAAGTAACAACAGAAGGGTAGAGATAGTGAAAGAGCTCTTCCCACGTATTTCAGAAGCTTGGGAGACGGACAGCACCGAAAAGAATCCGGAGATCTTTACGGTGGAAGAGATTGAGGCGGCTGCGGGGAAGATGAAAAATGGTAAAGCTCCTGGGCCAGATGGTGTCCCTCCGGAGGCCATCAAGGTGGTAGCATCTACAGCACCACAGCTGCTATCAGGTCTATTCAACCACCTTATGAGTACGCAAACCGTACCAAAGGCGTGGAAAAGGGCCGACGTGGTATTGCTTAGCAAGATCGGAAAACCGCCAGAGCTTTCCTCTTCATACAGGCCAATTTGCCTGCTAGATACCATCGGAAAGCTGTACGAAATCCTGATAAGGCAAAGGTTCGAGAAAGAGATCGAAAAGGCAGGGGAACTCTCGCCATGCCAATTCGGTTTTCGCTCGGGGAGGTCCACCATCGATGCCCTGGAAACGGTAACGAGGATTGCCGAAGATACCAAGAAGAAATGGTGTGCGTTGGTGACGCTGGATGTCCGCAATGCTTTTAATACAGCCTCGTGGAGTATGATTATGGAGGAACTAGGAAAGCTGAAGATTTCAAAATACCTAAGGAATCTTATAAGCAGCTACCTAGACTCCAGATCAATTTGCATTGCCGGAACCGAAATCTCTATGACAACAGGGGTGCCTCAAGGATCTGCTTTAGGGCCGTTACTCTGGAACATCCTGTATGATGGGGTGCTGAAGCTTTCGCTGCCCAGCGGCGTAAAGACGGTAGCATACGCCGACGATCTGGCACTTGTTATCGTGGCAAATGAACAGGCAGAGCTGGTTCATAAAGCCAATGCATCGCTGTGCAAGATTGACAGATGGATGTGCGATCACAAGCTTGAGTTGGCTCCTGAGAAAACAGAGGCACTTATAATGCGCGGCCCAAGGAGCAAGAGAGCTAACGTGGTCTTCCAACTAAAGGGGGTGCAGGTCACACCAAGCAAGTCCATAGTGTACCTCGGAGTCACACTGGATAACGAGAGGTGTTATGGAGAACACCTTAAACGAGTAGTGACAAAGGCTGAGAAGAAGGCGGCAATACTTTCGCGACTGATGCCAAATGCAGGAGGGCCCAGTAGCAACAAAAGGGCACTACTGTGCCAGGTTGTACAGTCGGTCGTCCTATACGGAGCTCCTGTGTGGTGTAAAGCCACGAAAAGGAAAAGGTAACAGAAGGTCTTAGATAGCTTGCAAAGAAAGTCTCTGCTGAGGGTGGCCAGTGCTTATCGCACGGTATCTACAAGAGCCTTGCAAGTTATAACGGCGATACCACCATTATACTTGCTGGCCGAAGAGAGGACACTGATCCGCCATGGTCAAGCAGGCAATGCGATAGGCCGCGCTGAGGCTAAAAGGCTGACAGCAAGTAAGTGGCAAAGCGTTTGGAACGAGACCACTGATGTCGGGCAGTGGACGAAACGGCTAATACCGTCGATAAAAGAATGGGCGGAATGCAGTCATCGGCAGACGTCCTATTTCCTAACGCAGGCACTGTCTGGGCACGGGCCTTTTCGAGTGTATAGGAAACGGATAGGACGGGTGATGGACGAGAGATGTTTGCACTGCGAGGCGGAAGATACGGCCGAGCATGCCCTGTTTCTGTGCGATCGATGGGGGGCGTACAGACAGGAGGCAAGTCAAAAACTAGATGGGGAGCTGACCACTGAGACTCTGGTCCCGTTGATGTTGTCCAGCGTAGAGGCATGGACCATCATACATGAGATGGTCAACAAAATACTCTCTGTAAAGGAGGATGAGGAGCACCTTCAAGGATAAATGAGGATTGGAAGTTATCCATAAATGGGTTTTAATCATTACCTCATCTTGCACTGCGAAGAATATCGTTCACGATGATGCCCGGTGCAGATGGAGATATAGCATCAGAGGTAAGGAAGAGGGAATGGATTTTAGCCGGTCGGGCCATGATTTCATGTCGGATGGGCGTGGTTGCACCCATTAGACATGTGATCAGAGGACTCAAGCTGGTTCAACGTCGGGCGGGCAGACTCTCTCTCACACTTCCGGGTGTGTGAGTGTTTTTTTGTCCTTGCGATAAAGCCGATTTCCTAAACCCTCTATAATAAAAAAAAAACATTCAAAGGCGCGTACAGATCTGAGCAAATAAGCCGAATGAGCACTTCGTGCCGAATGAGCATTTGTTTGGGCAACTTTTGATTGTCCCGCACAGAACCACATGAACGTGCATTCGGAGATGCTCCATCAGTTCGCCGAATTGTTTCATATACTACGTAATGGACAATCTAGTGACAGATAGAGCGGGGTTTATGATTATTTATGAATTGCTGAAAAAAAGGCAACAGTTTACTTACTTAATAATAATAGGTCAGGTGTTGACTTGACACAGCCCGTCAATACTTGTTACTACCGCAACCATGCGAGAAAAAATAAGAAATGCATAATAATACGTCTTTATTCGGTATCACAAAACAAACAACAAATGTGCCAAGAGGAAAAAAATGAAATGACAAAGCAAAAAGGTGGATTGTAACCTCAGGGGTGGTTTTCAACTCAACCGGAAGAAACTCAATTGGTATAAATATATGAAAAATAAACAGAGAGTTCATACATACACATGCAAGAAAATTTCGGAGAGCACGAGAAACATAAATAATCAGATAATGTTTGTCTTCTTCTTTAAGTGCCGTCTCCCCTAAGAAGGTTGGCTATCATCATGGCGACTTTGATGTACAGTGGTACCATTTTTCCTTGTATTTTCCCTTGTATTATCAGTTGTAGAACATGGTATCTTTCTCCATGTATAACGTGACCCAGGTAAGAAAGTTTCCCCATTTTGACAGTTTCTACTGTTTCAGTTTCTTTATTCATGCGCCTTAGGATTTCAACATTTGTGACCCTTTACGTCCAATAAATTCTGAGCATGCGTCTGTACACCCACATCTCGAAAGCCTCAAGTCTTCTTAGATCAACTTTGTTTGTTGTCCACAATCCCATAGAGGAGAATCGCGAAAACGTAACATCTGGCCTTAAGTTTAGTATTTAGATCTCTTGAGCAGAATATTCCCCGCATATTTGTAAATGCAATCCTAGCTTAACCTATATTCTAGATCTTACTTCTCGAGAGTGTCCTCCAGCCTCGGTCAAAATGGTAGCCAGGTATTTGTACTCTCCTTCTCTCTCCACTGCCTCATTGCGAACATACAATCTTCCTTGAGCGTTTGTTTTGCTGATTATCATGAATTTTGTCTTTTTATCATGAATTTTGAGTGAAAGACCTGCTTCTTCACTGTTGTTTACGATCTTGTCCATTGTTCTTTGTAGGTCCGCGCTGCTCTGAGCTATTATCAAGGTATCATCGGCAAAACGGATGTCGTTTGTTGTTTCAACCTTTATTCCCGTAGTTTCTTCATATATAGCCTCTTGCATAATTTTCTCTGAGTAGAGGTTGAAAAGTATCAGAGAGAGAGTACGCATCCCTGTCTTACTCCTCTTTCGATTGTGATCTCGTCTGACGTTTTTTCGCCCTCTCTAAAAGCAGCTCTTTGATTATAATACAGGTTGCTGATGATTCGCATGTCTTTAAAATCAATACGCTTTTCACTCAGAATTTCAATGAGTTTATCGTATCTTACACGATGAAATGCTTTGTTGTAATTCAGAAACCATACAAAAAGATCTTGGTTTACATCTAGGCACCTCTGTATTAAAACATTTAGACCGAATAAAGCTTCCCGTATCTCCAATGCATTTCTGAACCCACATTGGCTTTCACTGATATCCTTGTCAAACAGGTTAAAATGTATTTGGGCACAGTTGGTTAGTCATATAATTATGTATATGTGAACCGCTTCCAATGTCCAACACAAAAGAAATTTTAGGTATGTTCGATTGCTAGGACAGTTTTTTTCGCGGTGGTGCAATCCCATCTGTCCTACGGTCTACCATTTTGGGGCTGTTGTAGCCAGTTCCTTTTCCAATCTGTCTTTAAGTTGCAAAAACGTGCAATACGATATATTGTAGGTGCTTCTTGTAGAGATCCCTGCAGACAGCTTTTTATTCGTCACAAAGTCCTTACACTGCCATCTCTTTTCATATTAGGGACTACGAGCCTAATACACAAACATCGCTCTTCGTTCTCCGACCATCAACAAGCTTATGCAACTCGCCGAAGACATGACATTCCGCTGCCAATACCTCATTCTACCTTTGTGCGAAATTCCATAATATATAACAGTGTGAAAATATATAACTACTTGCCATCGGATATTAAAGCAATCCCAAATATTATAAAGTTCCGTAAAGCGTTAAAAAAATACTAATAACACAAGCATTCTACTCGCTGGACCAATATTTTGAATTTTCCTTCACTCAATGAGTTAGTCAACTATTGCCCCAAGTGTTTGATGAACATAAAAATAACCTTCATCTATGGGGTGTCAGTAAAATTTTTAATTTGTGAATGTCTGACTTTTAAGTATTTTATTTATTTTTATGTATTTGTATTTTAATTTTTATGTATATGTATTTTCATTATGTACTTTTACTTACTTATTTGCTTTGTCAATAAGATTTTTTATAGATCTTTGGCAATAAAGCATGTTAACCAACCAACCAACCGAGGATTTTTGCACTGTTTAGAGAATCCGTTTTATAATTTAGTGATTATGAGAAAATAAAACAAATTTGTATTTGCATTATCAGTGTCGTTATTTTGTGATACATCCTACACCTTGCGTCTCAAACTAAGGTAGTCGTTCTTCATATATCAAGAACCTAGCGGTACAACCGCACATTTATTCCTAGATGTCCAAGGCTTCGAATGGACTGCCAGGAGATATATTCATTGAGCTTGCGGGTATTGGCCCATTCAAATGCCGCGTTAACAAACTTCCCCTAACATAACCCTTTCACAGCAGCCGCGATACTCTGGTATTACCTCGAGTGTAACAAAATATTAAATCCTTGTCAGTATGGTTACAGAAGTAACTTATCAACTGTCGCAGCCATAAACGATTTTATTGATATCGTTAATGATTGTTTTGAAAACAAGCTTTATATGCAGGCAAACTTCTTTGATTTGACCAAAGCCTTTGGCTATGTTCAGCATTAAATTCTTATTTCAAAGCTATTTTGCTCAATCGTTCCCTCAAGTATACAGCTGTTAAAATCTCATTTAACCGGAAGGCAGCAGATCGTTGAATATCAAGGCTGCTCATCGGCAGTCACTACAAATTTGCATGGTGTTCCTCAAGGGTCAATTCTTGGTCCACTTTTGTTTCTTTTATATATAAATGACCTACCAAATTGCGTTTCTAATAGCTTAAACTCAAAACTAATTCTATATGCTGATGATACGACTCTGGTGTCAAGTCACAATTCCGTAACAGATGTATATAATGAGGCATCAGCCCTAAAATGTGATCTTCAGCGTTGGTTCGAAATCAATAAGTTAACTGTAAATCCAAACAAATCTCAGTCAATGACAATCACTTTACGCAATAATGAATCCAGTAACGACCATATCAAATCTGTGAAGTTTCTTGGCGTCAACATCGACAGCTCTCTGAAGTGGGATGCACACATCAACTATGTCTCCACAACCTTAGGAAAAGTTAATTATCTGCTACGCAATTTAAAAAACTGTGTATCTCAGAAGATCTTATTAACATGCTATCACTCGTATTTCCATACCAGAATTACATACCCTATTCTAGCTTGGGGACATTCACCACACATGTATAAGATATTCGCTATACAGAGAAGATATATAAGATACATAACAAGTTTGAAGTATAGAGATCCCTGCAAAGAAGAATTTGTCAAACTAGGTATCATGACATTGCCTTGCGGATACATTTTAAGCTGCCTCGTGCACGTTAAAAATAATACTTAGGCCTATACGACCCAACAAGAAATCCACTCGCATAATACCCGGCATAAAGGGAACATGTGCACAAAACAACACCGACTTGCTAAAACCAGGAATGGCGTCAATTACCATGGCATAAAACTCTTCAATGCAATTCCAGGTAAAACAAGGTCTCTTGGTGTTCAAGAATTTAGAGACACCATAAAGTCTCTCCTACTAGGAAATGCCTTCTATAGCATAGATGAGTTCCTAGGCTACAATTTTCAATCCAGTCATAATCGACTTTCTTGATGTCACTGCCACCTTTTTTTAATTGGTAAAACTTTGTCTTGTGTATTTTATTTGAGTGTGTTGATTGATGTCCTTACCACATCATTTTGATCTGTCGAGCCTCGTCTCGTTTTGTCTATGTTATTTTTTTTTCTTAGAAGTGTATGTTGACCTTTGTGTGTTTGTATATTTTTCTATATTACTAGTGATTGTTGCCATTGTCATACTTTTTTTGTCAAACCTTGCCTTTTGTATTTATATTTATAGTGTATGTCGACCTTTTAGATATGTATTTGCATATCTTGCAATATTACTAGTCAACAATAATTTCTCTATTGACCTGTGCAAACACATTTATGTGTACGAGCACCAATAAATCATTATTATTATATTATTATTATTATTCAGGCTCTGCTTACGCGGTCTGCTCAGTTATGAAAAAACCCTCATACAACCATGCATAGTACCGCTGTTTTAACTGTTAACCATAGAACAATGACCTCACAACGTCAAAGTTTATTTTTTCAACAGCACCACGGTCTGAGGAAACTATCGTCCAGTCTGGAAGGCAGGGCAGGGCAGGGCGATGCTATTACCGCGGATACCCGATATACTCGCCGGCCGGGAGTTTTTCAGCCTCCCATGGGGCAGAGCTGGTGCATCGGCCGGATTTAAAGTGATCCCCAGACATATGGCCAATTAGTCTTGGAGATGCGCCTCTATGATAAAAGCCGCTTAAGGCCGCCGTTCGCTGCCGCATCATTGAGATTTAGCAGCTATCTCGGGTTTTTGCACGTTTTCTCTTCCTAGCCCGCTTCGCCGTGGA
This sequence comes from Callosobruchus maculatus, assembly GCA_951848785.1. Lineage (NCBI taxonomy): Eukaryota > Metazoa > Arthropoda > Insecta > Coleoptera > Chrysomelidae > Callosobruchus > Callosobruchus maculatus. Next base: position 1,411,232 of record CATOUR010000028.1, on the reverse strand, counting down.
GGCAAGAAGGAAAATTGTATCGTTAAGAGAGCGCTACAGCAACTGTCGGAGTTAATGCAGTTTGCCGGCCCTTGGAGGAGTTATATTGAGGAGGACGGCAAAGGCGGGGCGAAGGGTTCTATGTCTAGGTATTCAAAAGTACCGGCCTTGGGCGAAGCAACAAACAACTGAATGCGCCTTGTAGTTAATCTCAGGGATGTGGATTTAGGAAATGACATGAGTTGAATGAATGAATGAAAGGGGGAGAGAGGCTATCTAATCGCTGGAACCACCAGTGCCTAGGCCTACCAATGGGCCCCTTTGCATCTCTCCTTACCCTAGTTTCCAACGTCCAGGCCTTATCTCAAAGGTGAGGATGGCCTTGGGTCCTTCCCATCTTATATCCTCAAGTTCAAGAACCCTTGAACCGTGTATAGTCTGCCTGTGACACCCAAGGGCTTCACAATGGTACAGAATCTGTGCCGAGGATTCTTTCTCCTCGCTGCAGCGTGTACACGTCGGATCTTTTGCCACCCCCATCACATGCAAATGGTGTTTGAAGGTGTTATGGCCGGATAGCAGGCCAACAAGTAACCTTAGTCGGCTTCTGTCCAGTGGGAGACAGAACCGCCCCACCTTAGGCAGAGGTCCTTAAATAGGTTCTCTATCTTGACGGAGATATCCAGAGATTCCTCTCCATCTCACAAGGTGCTGATTTTGCAACCACACCTCTATTTTCCTTCTAATGGTACCTGCTGCCAGCCCCAAAGCCGGCCAGGAAATTATTCCTCGACACTCGCCTTGCGAGCGCGTCCGCAGTTTCATTACCACTAACTTCAGCGTGACTCGGTACCCACATAAGTGACACCTGATGTCTTGCCGAAATGTCATCCAAAACCTTCCTACTTTGCAGAACGAGTCTTCATGTAAACCTGCAAGGAATTAATGCCTTTAATGCTGCCTGCCTCTCAGAGCAGATGACGATCTGCCTGCTTGGCCCCTCCACTTCGTAAATACGAAAGACACAGGCTAAAATCGCATATATGTCTGCTTGGAATACCGTGGTGTATCCCCCAAGAGAGAGGGAGAGCTTTGGTTTTGGCCCATAGACCCCAGCGCCATGACATCACTTAGACTTCGAGGTAAGCAATATATGAGTCATATGGTTTCAAAATCAGTTACATCAGTTTTTCTCAAAACCCCATCCCCCCATATTACGAGCGACTGTGAACTGCGTGCGTTTCAGGGATCGCGAGAAGAGTTCTTCACCGCCAAACCGTTGGCAATGAAGTGGTTAAAAGGACTGGACATCAAACTGTAAATGCTAAAGACTATGTATCTTAGTTTGTAACTCTAAATATTTTGTTTTATTATAGGTGTTAACAGTTTTTTCATCTATCGTAATTATTGTCATGTTTTTATACGATAAATAAATAAATAATTTTCCTAGAAAGTAATCCTTGAACACAAGGTATTGGTATTGTGTTTAGAACTGCCGGTGACAAAAATAACGACTCACACTGTTGCTCTACAAGGTACAGATCCGACCATCGCTGGAGTATTGCTCCCATGTGTGAGGATGCGCTCCGACGCACCCTCTAAAGCTTCTAGACACTATCTAGAAGAGAACATTTAGATTAATCAATACACCTAACCTCACAAAAAAAGACGCTCGAGTGAGTTCTCCCAGATAATAACACCAAATGCCTTCCGATCCAGGAACACTAGAGAGGCTCTGCGAGTTTATCCTTACCAGCTCGAGGCCCTACTCCCCGAACCAGTATCCTCCAACATTCCTTCCTTTGGAGAACTCTGACGCTGTGAAATGAGCTGCCGGGGCATTTGTTACCCGACGACTACAACCTGCAGCGTCTCAAATCTAATGCGCACCGACACTTATCCTCTCGCGGTGCTTCTACAGCGCCATAGGCTTACAGACTTTGCGGGAGGCTTCTTCTTCTTAGAGTGCCATGCAGATTCCTGCGTAGGTGTCTATCCTCTTCCTATCAAATTTCTCTATTCACAGCTGCATTTTGTATCTCTCCCAGGCTTCTCATTCCTGTCCACTGCCGAATGTTTCTGAGCCACGATAGTTTTTTTCTTCCTATTCCTCTTTTTCCTCCTTCGATTTTACCTTGAAGTACCAGGCGTTGTAAGTGATAACGCTCGCCCCGTATTACGCGTCCCAGGTAGGCCATTTTTCTTTTTTTAATTGTGGCGAAGAGCTGTCGGTCTGTTAGTTCAGCTCTTCGGAGAACTTCTTCATTTAGTACATGGTCTAGCCAGGTTTTTTTTAGCATCCGTCTTAAGATCCACATCTCGAAAGCATCAATTTTGTTGATTGTGGTTGCTTTGTCCACCCCTGCATTCCGTAGAGCAGAACTGACCAGACATGACATTTTACCATTCTGCATCTGAGGCTGAAGTTTAAGTTTTTGTGGGAGCGGGAGGCTGACCATAAAAAAATATGAGTTTCAAACTTAGTTACATTTTAACAGTCTTTTGTTGGCCAAACTAAAAAAACTGTTATCTCATAAACAACCCTAGCTCTTCATTCGGTTTTTTTGTTCGTTACATAACGGATATTTGCATTTCCCTATAACCACACTATCCCCCTGTGCTCTATGTTTGCTAAAATTTGAAGAAAAATAATTGCTTGCAAGCAACCAGCACACTAAGACGTTGTGGACAGTTTTTTTTTTATAACTGAGCAGACCGCGCAGGCAGAGCCTAAACACCAGAGTACCGCGGCTGCTGTGAAAGGGTTATGTTAGGGAAAGTTTGTTAACGCGAGATTTGAATGGGCCAATACCCGCAGACCCAATAACTACATCTTCTGGCAGTCCATTCCAAGCCTTGGACACCCTGGGAATAAATGTGCGGTTGTACCGCTCAGTTCTTGATGTATGAAGAACGACCGTCTTAGGATGAGATGCAGCGGTCGCACGGGTACATCTGATAGGAACAGTGAGCGGCGGAACGATAGAGGATAGCTCAGAGGAGCAGATTCCGTTGGAATATCGGTAGAAGAGTGAGAGGTCACCAACAACACGCCGATGAGAAAGTGACTGAAGGTGGCGCGTTAAGGCCGGATCGCCAATTAGTCGAATTGCCCTTCTCTGGACGGCATCTAATATAGACAATGTAGTAGGGGCAGCAGCTCCCCAGACATAGGAGCAATACTCCAGGCAAGGTCTTATCTGGGCTTTATATAGCGTGAGGAGGTTACATGGTGAGAAATACTTTCTGGCTCTAAATAGGTACCCAAGCTTTTTACCAGCAGCTGTTGCAATTGACGCGACGTGTTCGTGCCAGATCAGATTTTCTGTAATGTTGACTCCTAACAGCTTGAATGAGTGACTCCTTGGCAGAGCCTGGCTGTTCATTAGAACCTGGTGTTGGCTTGGGCACTTCTTCCCAAGTGAACCTTACTCGACGTTTAAGCAACAAAAGCGTTTACAATGTAACACCAAATTCGATGCAGGTTTCCAAAAATATAGCGGAGGATGCCTTAATTTCTACGGCATTTTCTCCTTAGCGGAAAGCGTGATTGTACTGCCATGTCCAGTGCTGGTAGCGGTTATGGAGTTTCTCGGAGAAATTGTGAAAAATTAACGAGTAATTCGAGGATAATGCGGACGGTAACAGTAATGGGAAAGCAAAGAACGTAAAGTGGGTAGCGGATAAGGAAAATCGTCGTGTACTCTGTTAAAACAAGGCAGCATGCTAGCCAGGGCTGATTTGGAGTTGAACAAACTTATTGCAAATGAAATAGGACATACTCCAGACAACTGTGCCACAAAGAGGTCCGTTTGACAAACTGATCATGCTTTATTAATTTGGGTGGGAAGTCTATCGATTATTTTAGTTAAAGTAAGTTTAATGAGATATACAGGGTGAGTTTTTAGTACCGGCTCGGTCGATAACACCACTACTGTAGAAGATATCGAAAAAAATTATATATAAAAGTTGTAGCCACGGATATGCCCTTGCTCAGAAAATATTTTGATTTATACAGGGTGATCCATAACTACGTGGTGATGCAAACATGCATTTTTTTTAAATGAGATACCCTATATATTCTCCCATATTCAAATTCTAGTAATGATTTCCGTTCTTCCAATATAGGGTACTGTTACATTATACAGGGTATTTCAAAAGTTATGACCATTTCTATATCCAAATCGTTGTCAAATGAACGTACTGTATATCAAAAAGTGATGAATCAAAAATTATATTTTTTACACAGGTGGATAAAAAATATCATCTAGTTTTAAAATCGGCTATAAAGGAAGCATATTAGAAGCAATTCTTTGGTATAATAAAATATTGAGAGTTACATTAAAAAAAAAGAGAAAATCTGGATTCTGCATTATACATCACCCTGTATACGAATATGGGTCGCGGGATTTTTTACAGCCGATTTTAAAACTAGATGATATTTTTTATCCATACGTGTAAAAAATATGATTTTTTAATCATCGCTTTTTGATATACAGTATGTTCATTTGACAGCGATTTGGAGATAGAAATGGTCATAACTTTTGGAATACCCTGTATTATATAACAATACTTGGTATTGGAAGACCGGAAATCATTAGTAGAATTTGAGTATGGAATAATATATAGGGTGTCTCATTTAAAAAAATGCATGTTTGCATCAGCACGTAGTTATTGATCACCCTGTATAAATCCAAATATGTTCTGAGTAAGGAGCATATCCGTGGCTACAACTTTTATATACAACTTTTTTCGCTATATTCTACAGTAGTGGAGTTATCGACCGAGCCGGTACTAAAAACTCACCCTGTATGTGTTTGTCAGCCATTCAAAAGATTTTGTATGTCTTATGCAGCCGTAAAATGCAGTGAAATCCCATCAGTGACAATTTGGAAAAAGGAGTTTAGGCCTTTTTAAGTGGAATTTCAATCACAACGTGTATTTTGAACTTAACGTTAAAAAATACTTTTCTTCCCATACCGATAGGTGAGGGGATATTGTGATCGCGAAAATTTTCGATTTTGAGGTGATAAGCTTTTTGGGCGTTTTATGGTATCTGCATAAATAAAATACATATCACTCATTCCCTTTGAACTGTCTGTCGGTCTGTCTGTTTGTACAGCTGTCTGCTGCTATAATTTTGGAAATCTGTGCATGGGTGGTGGAGCAATTAGCAAAAAAACAAAGAAATCCAGATGTTCCTCAAACTTCATTTTTAAGCATTTTATAGGGGTTCCTGGCCATGCTCTAGTTTTTTTGGGTGGAGGTGAATTTGGCGGGTTGTAAAACTGAAAAATTTGTTGTATTCATAATAGCCCATCCATTGCCCTGGGAAAGAAAGTGGCACAATACATATTTTTAGGTCCATCCGAAACTTGCCTAGCTTATTACAGAGACTGTCGCGCGATTTACTTGTGTAAATTTACCTGTTTAATCGACCAACTGCTCTGCTAAGTTTCGTTGTGTTGAAATTTCAGTTTAATTAAATACCTATAGTTACTTACGTAAACCCCGCGACGAGCTTTTAATGGTCATATGAATTGTGTATAATGAGGCTATAAGTTGACAGTTAACATTTAAATAAAAGTTTTTTTTTTAAACTTCATTTGTTTTAATTAATTTTCTTTAGTATTTAACATAATACTGATATTAGGTATCAGAATCTAATCACCTTTAATGTCTCCACTTATGTACTTTGTATACAGGGTGTTAATTAAGTATGTTAACAAACTTTAACCACGAATAGTACTCCGAAAAATAGAAAGAAAATGTCATATGAACATGGGTCCAGAAATGCTTCCTAAGGGTGATACGCTCCTTTGCATGGGGCACCCTGAAGGCGGTTTTCTCTCGATATTCTCGAAACCGTTCATAACAAAATTACGAAATTAGGTACGATGGGTAAACTTTTAACGCTGAATCTAATTCTGAATTCAGAATTTCATAATTTTAATCAGAGGCGTATCATGCGGGAGGAGATAAGGGTAAAAATAACCCTATTTCGTAAATGAAAATTTTTTGACATTTTGATTTTAGAATATGGTATTTCAGAGACTTCTACGTAAAAATGGCCTCTTGGTACATCTCGACAGGGGTAACCGTTTTCGAGAAAAATGCAAATTATTGAATCGATGCAGGCTATTGTAAATAAAAAAAATTACCATTTAGAAAATGGAGTTATTTTTACCCTTAACTCCTCCCGTATGATACGCCTCTGATTAAAATTATGAAATTCTGAATTCAGAGTCAGATTCAGCGTAAAAAGATTACCCATCGTACCTAATTTCGTAATTTTGTTATGAACGGTTTCGAGAATATCGAGGGAAAACCGTCTTCAGGGTGCCCCATGCAAAGGAGCCTAGCTCCCTTAGAAAGCATTTCCGGACCCATGTTCATATGACATTTTCTTTCTATTTTTCGGAGTACTATGCGTGGTTAAAGTTTGTTAACATACTTAATTAACACCCTGTATAAATGAATTAACGAAGGCGGTAATATTGTTGTTATTGTTATCATTATCAACCAACATGTAAAATAGCATTTGATTATTCATTACAGGTAAAATCTGCAGCTAGGAGAGTAAAAATGGAAGAAGCCACTGAAGTAGAGAGGCTCTAACGCCATTTACTAGATGGGTGGTGATTCAGCCTTTCTTGGAAAGGGGAAACGCCTCTATCGAATATGCAGCATTTGTCGCCTTTAAATCTAACCGAGCTCCGCAAAATGCATCGAAGTGTTTGCAGTTGTTTTGTTGTCCGCAAACAGCAAACGTATGCCTTTAAGTGGCGACTTATAAATAGCCCGGCCACCCAGACTACGAGGAAACGTCGTTGTCTGGAGAACAAATTGATAAATATTGCAGGAGAACCGTAATTTATGGATTTGCCAGTCAGGCTTACTTGTAATTGTTGGTAGTGCATTGATCAGTAAGGCACATAAATAATTTACTACAACCACGCGACGGCGATGGCCTTATAGGAAGTCGAAACGATTCTTGCGAATTTGAAAGTTTAGCGTTGCTTGTAGCAAACAGTGATTCATAACGGTTGTGCGCCTATAAATGGTGGATGCAGAAATGAATGGAACATCTGGCGGTAGAGGTTACACGTGAAAATTATATTTATTGAGTTTTCTGCTTGTAATGATGTGCTAACGCATTCAACAGGCACGTGTGGTCATGATAAAGCTTACTAAAGTATCGCGTGACCATAACATTACTGAAGCTACCAAAATGTCGCAGCATTGTATCCTGCAAGAAACTTCAATTATAGGTATCCAGTTCATCACCTCAACTTAACTGAGAAGAATGTAGAATGAATGTAGTTAAAAATCTTCAATTATCTGCCATCTGGTCTTGAACAATTTGAACAAAAAAAAAGATACACAAAGACTATTTAAAATAACTCCTTTCCTAATTTTGTTATTCCCATTTGTTATATTGACTCTACTTCACCTAATTCTGTGAGTACATTATGTATTTTGCAGATTCATTTTGTAATAAAGGTTTGTTATTTTATTATTATAATTATAAATAATATATGACATAGTGTATGATTTTTTATGATTTCTTTTTACAGAAACTCAAGCATATCCTCCCTAGACTTCTGTAGCCTCAGATCGGCCTAGGTATGCCCAAGATGTTATTGATGCAGGTACTGCTACTTCCTCATGTTAAGGTTCGAATGTGTTATTGGACGCAGAAAATTATTGGCAAGGATTACAACTAGAGCGAAAGGATAAGATAATCAAATCTCTAGGTATAAGTATGAGCTATGAATAAATTTGTGATAGTGATAAGTATATTTTTCGCTACACTGGATTGCCAAGCCACACAATATTTGAAAGTGTATGAATTGAGCAAAGATATTAAGATAAATTATTAATTGAAATGGAATGTTCAAAAAATTGAGTGATTTGATCAGCTACTCTTGACATTAATGAAACTTTGAAACTGCGCCATAATTTTACTTGTACAGATTCAGCCTTCAGATTCAAAATATCTGAGGTTGCTGTTACAAATATTGTCGTTACGTTTGTACATACTCTATATGAAGTCTTGTTTTTGAGGTTTATGAAATACATTTCTAAAAGACCAAAAAGCCCTCCTTTTTTACCAAATTCACTAATTGTAAATAATAATAGATTGTATTTGTCCTTTGTGTTGTACCAAGAATCAAGATAATCAATGAAGAACTAACGTCTTACTTATAGTAGTTATAAGCATATAAACAGTTTCAAAGGCTTAGTTGGTGTGGTCCTAATGGCGTACTGACTTATGCTAGTATGCTCCACCCAGGATCTATCATCGACAAAAATATTGTTCAGCAGCACTTTGACACAGAAAGTGGAGATGTAATATTGGCAGATCAAGGTTTTCTCATAAGTGATATTGTACCTAACGCAGTAAGTTTGAATATTCCACCATTTCTTAGTACTCCAGAATTAACATCAGAGCAGATACAATAGACAAAAAGTATTGCAACAGCAAGACTTTATATAGAAAGGGCAATATGCAGAATCCAAGCTTTTTAATTTTGTCTTTTATACCAGAACCATTTTGATTATTGATTCGCGAAGCATGGCGAGATACAGTTCTCAAAACTATTGATAGTATTCGTGTCGGCAATTCTCTAGCTCCGACTTAATGCATTTTACGAGTTCACAACATGTCTGTTAAGACGTTTGTGACGATGATGATGAATTGTTGTACGTATCCCATTTTATTGCTCCCTCCTTTACCGCAAGCCATAGTACTACTACTATCTATAGTCAACGAATATAACAAATAACAGAAGACACTTGTTTAGAAAGACCAATAAGTAGCTCACTGCTCAATCTTGCTCTACCTACGCTATCTCTTCACATGACAGGGTGGTTGCTGTCCCTCAACCGGAGAAACCTCGCTCAGAGGCTTACATCATCTGTCGACCAATATCCCTTCTCTCTTCTCCTTCAAACTGTATGAACAGCTCATCTTAAATCAAGTAGGCCCATACATAGAAAACCAGCTACTATTCCAGCAAGCTAAATTCAGATACGGTAAAGCTTGCACTGGCCAGGTGCTAACACATAGAGGTTGGTTTTGGAAAGAGAGAAAAAAAAGGAGGCGGTCAGAAAGTTCTCCTCGAAAGTGTCTTCGGTTCAGGATGGAGAAGATGAAGATCATTGCTGTGCAACAGGAGATTCTATGGGGCGTTCTAGCGACAAAGGAGTCGGTGGAGAAACACAAGTATGGGTAGCGTGCTGGCACCTCTCCTGTTCAATTTGTATGCGAATCATCAACCTATTGGTAATTCTAGTTTTGTCGACTTCCATGGCAGAGCCATTACGTGCCAATTTCAAAAGGTACTGTGGAAGCAAGGCCTAACTGAAAACCACATGCCCAGCCCAACAAAAATTTTTAAAAAATCATCTACTTTAAATAATTGTACATAATGTGCTAACTATAGTAGGTGGTATCAATTTATTAGAAAAAAAACAAGGATAGCTACAATAACATAGTCTTTTGACAGATTTTGTAAAGCACTTCCAAACTGTGGAAAAACACATCCAAAATAATACTACTTAATCTCTGTAGCCCAATAAAAACCATCTGGAATGAAAGGTGCTTGCTTACTCTGCAAGAAGGAGACAATTCAAATCACTTTGTTCACAGAAAAATCGGAAACATGTTGGGCACCGTTTGGATTCGAACAAGTATCTTCGGCATTCTGGACCGACGCGATATCAACTACACCACGGAGCCGCCTGGTGGAATTGATACACACCACCGATGACAAGGTATTGACTCCATCGACATCCACCACTCCCATGCATCTCTCTGTGAACACACTCACCTAACAGCCGACTAGATGTCTCTGGATGACTGACACACATGGTTCTCAGAGAGATGCGGAGGAGTGGTGGCTGCCGATGGAGTCGATATCTTGTCATCGGCGCTGTGTATCAATTCCACCACGGGGCTCCGTGGTGTAGTTGGTATCGCGTCGGTCTAGAATGCCGATTACGCTAGTTTGAATCCAACCGGTGCCCAACACTTTTCCCATTTTTCTGTGAACCAAATGATTTGAAAAACCACCTGGTTTTGATCTTCCGGAAAATATAAGCCAACGTTTAAATCTAATTGCGTCTCTGTAACCAGAACTCAGCTATCCTTTAGTTGCTCTCGATAAAATAGGGCCACCCTTTCCATGAATCCCTTTCAAGCGAGCGGACTGTAGAAAGTGAAATAGTTTTCTCTGGAAACTGGAAAGATTTTTAATTTCCCTCCACCGGCGCCGTGTCCACATAAATCCCGGGAAAATTTGCAACCCCTTTTCGGGCGAACCACCTTGAAATACAGCTCCCAGCACACTGCTCGCAGCATATATTTCACGCTCTGTTTGAAAGTTTTTCCCATCTTCGCGATGCTCTTACAGTCTAGTTGGTTTTGAGCTTTTTGCACCACTGCTACTTTTCAATTTCAGTGAAAGGACAGGGTAGGCTTCAGGTATTGTTGTAATCCTGCTCACCTGTTATTTCCTTCTACACCATTCCGATCAGTAGTTCAAAAGCGCCAAATTATATTTCTAAAGCATCATCATTCTGCGTCGCTATTCATCTTTGAAGGGGAAGCGATGCCGCCTGCTCTCTCATGCTTTACATGTCTGATAGACATGAAAATTCTGATGCTATCTATCTCTGCCAATCGACACATGGTGCACTGACGATCGCTAATAAGCGTGAAGCTGCTGTCCATGGCCGACTCTACACTAGGCCGGAGCCTTAGATGTGGCAACGTGGCTTAGCTGTCAAATAGTGGCCCTATAGTTTCAGAATAATTATTACATTTTATATGTATTAGAGTTCATCTCGGTTAATAAATTAAGAAAAATACTTTTTAGAACTACTACTACCAATAACACTTACATTACATCTGATGTCTGTTTCATCACAGTCAGATACTACAAAATAAAAATAAACGCAACCTGTTTCCTGCCGCCACTTCCATTTCCACTTAAATGAACACTCAATTTACTTTGTAAATTATCACTTGAGCTAGAAAAATTCACTATTAGGTCACTGTGAAGCCATTCTTGCTGGTCTTGATTTCCCTTTCACTGTCAAATGCTTTCGTAGGTATGCTCCAGGCCATGCCCAGATGAGTTCTATTAACTGTATTTTTCTGTGATATTTGGGAGGTCCAGAAAACATTATAGGTACCACATTGTGCTTTAAAATAGGTCTTATCCTTTGAAATGTTTGTCAATTATTGTCTTTATCCTTATAAATATAACCAGCCGTTCCGAGGAATACCTTTCACCCACTTCTGTTTATGTATCTTATCGGACGCACAATTGCTAGTGCAACCTGGTGCTACACACTTTGCAGGCATCTTTTTATCTATCTATCTAGTTTCATTTGTGCAGTTAAATAAGTAGAAACCCATTCAAAATCACCTTGCAACGTTCTTTTTACTCTGGAATAAGGTTATGTTGGGCCATGGTTTGGTAGTCCCCTACTGGGCTGCAACCTGGTACTACACGCTTTGCAGGCATCTTGTTATCTTTATAGTTTCGTTTGTGCAGGTAAATAATTAGAAACAAATTAATAGTCACCTTCCAACCATATTTTCTGCACATGGAAGAATACACATGACATAACAACAAATGAAAACACGGCCTGATCTCCAACGTTGCCATATTTCAATGCTCCGGCCTAGTGAGTAGAGACGGCCATGAGCTGTCTGCGTACTGGTGGATTGACGGAAATATAGAGCAACCCTCGTATATCGACTCTCATATGCAGTTGGCATAGAAGCACGCCTATTTTATTAAGTGAAGCGAATGCGCCTTTGCGTGTCGCCAAGAGGTTTGCTGCATTTTAGCAGTAACTTTCTTTGGTTTGCGGTTACCTCTGGGTACCAGATGGTGCACAGGCAGATCTTTTCTGCCGCTCACTCTGACAAGCGATGTTGTACCTATTTTCCACTTTCAGTGTCTAACTCAAGACTTTTTTGTTTCAACTGTATTATTTGATCTGGATTTATGCTGTTTCTCTTTATCAGAAGTGCAGCAGCAACATTACTTCCTAAGTAAGAGCCTTATCTCCAGAACACTCCAGAAAAAAGATGTTTCACGGTACCTCATAAAAGGGAGATATCTATCCCATCGCTTAATCTCAATTACCCAGAACATCAGCCGCCGAGATTTTACGGCGGGTATACCGCAAGGATCGGTCCTCGGACCGCTCCTGTGGAATGTCCTGTATGACAGTGTTCTAAAGCTGCAATTGCCTGATGGATCAAAGACCTTTGCTTACGCGAACGATCTGGCTGTAGTAGTTGAAGCTGACTAGCACTAGTTAGAATCACCATCTGAATGCAAGAAAATAAGGTAAGTTTATCTCCGACAAAGACAGAAACGACAATCCTGAAAGGCCTCGCAAACGACATCCAGACTGGAAACTGCAGTTACTAGGAGTAAAGATTACCCTAGCCAGTCAGCTTAGATACCTGGGTGTAATCCTAGGTGACAGGAAGACTTTTGGGCCCGACGTCAAATATGTAACTAAAGACGCATAGAGAAAGATGGCGGCCGTAACCAGAGTCCTGCCAAATGTAGGAGGTCCTAGCAGCTTCAAAAGAACAGTTGTATGCGAGGTGATACACTCCAGTCTCGTATGCAGCGCCAATTTAGTTAGGAGGTCTATAAATTCGCAACTGTGAAAACATGTTAAGCGCTGTACAACGGAAGCCACTACTAAGAATTGCAAGTGGGTGTCGCACGGTGTCCACGAAGGCAATTTAGGTCATAACCGGTATTCCTCCAATACCACTACTGGCGGATGACAGGAGCCGATTATTCAGGACCAACAACAACGCTCAAAAGAGATCAATAAGAGACAGAGAGAGATAGTTGTCACACTCAGCAAGCGGCAGAAAATCTGCAGTACACATTCGGGCTCGGCCGAGTGGACCAAGTCACTTATACCAGATATTAGAAGGTAGGTCACATGTGAGCACAGGAACCTGGATTTCTTCCTCACTCAGTTCCTATCAGGCCACGGATATTTTGGTACCTACACCAAAAAAATTAATATCACCCAGTTCAATTTATGTCGCTACTGTGGTACCGAGGACACTCCAAAACACACCATTGTGGTCTGTAAGAGATGGGCGACATTAAGATCAGAGATACAAGAGCAAATCGACAATGAATTGGGTGTGAAACCGATGATTGAAAAGATGACTGGCAGCAGATGGAAATGGCGTGAAATCAAAACTCTTATTAGCCATGTCACAAAAAACAAGAAGGGAAGAAGAAATGCCACAGAGATGGGAAGATAAAATAACGAAAAAAAAACCGTGAACCCGAAATTCAAATCCTCATGAGGGACGGGAAGAAGATAAGAGTGAAGACCGAAATTAGAACAAACGAGGGCCTGTTGCCTTAATGATGTATTTGTATTTATTTGTACACGCTATAAATGTCACATACAAAGGTACAACAGCCACTACGAAGGCTGGGTCTTGTGTGTAGTATTGACTAAATTAATAATCATAGACTAGGTACCTAAAGTTAAATTCAGATACAATGGGTCCCAATGGATGGTCTCTCTTTTATCCCCATTCTGGTACATCTGCATCGACCTCATGGTTCATCAATCTGTCTCTGTTGTTTGCGTTTTTCATTTTTGCTCACTTTTAGGAACCTTCACTGGAAGTCAAAAGGTCTACAGTAGTCCATTTAATTCAATCAGTCTCAATTCTTTGAGAATTCTTACATAGAGAATTTTGACATTTTAGTAATCTTAATATTGACATGATGCTTCCAGGGCAACAAGCGCCGGAGCTACTTGTTCTGTGCATGCACAGTACAGCGCTATCGTAAAAAAAAATAAAATAAATGGCTCCTAAGTAAAGATCCTCTTTGTAATTTGAAACTGTTGTCATTCGCAAGTCAGATCGCGGATCTATATCGGAGGGATGGGGAAATTCCTGCGCCCTTCCCAAAATTCTAAGTAAAACACGAAATTGACCACCTTTTGTTATTATTACTATATAACTACTATAATTTTCTTAACGCAGGAAAATGAACACAAAGCAATACTTTGAAGTTAAGTTCGAATTCTAAGAACCAAAATTGGAATTTTTAGTTGAAAAAATACTGAAAAACCACCTATTGTTGTTCACCCCCCCCCCCCTCTGCCCTGGATCCACCGCCCAAAACTCCTCTCTGGATCCGCCCCTGATGATGTTATAATGCAGAATAACAATATTTTCTTCTCTCAGGAACAAAGAATGACTAAAATAAGTTTGAATAATGCAAACAGGGACAGACACGCGCGCAAATCGGCCATCTTACGATTTCGCACATCACCATCGTTAGCTGCAGCTAACAGCAAAACAAATACAATCGACATTTTGCCTTCGGTCGTTGACAGATCAAAGCCCCGTGGCCAACACTGATTTATTTGCAGCCGTTCTTGCTGACATGATGAAGAATTAATAGTGCAGTGGCTTGGTGGCTTGAGTTGCTACTAAGTGCCAAAAAGGCATTGATGTAGTTAAGGTCTTCTTTTTTTACTAGCTCCATTTAGTAAACCATTGTTTATGAAACAGGACTCCGTTTTCTAGCTTTAAGAGAAATCTACAAAAATCAGTCACTGATTTTTACCGGTTTTTACCGTTTGATCCGCTAAGATTTCCAGGCCAGAGGAGAGTGTACAAGGGTTTGGTGATTACTTTTCTCAATGTGACAAACGAATGCTGCTAACTCATGCGAAAACTGTTGCGTACGGTTTGTCAAACTTTGGCACCTTTTTCGAAAATAGTTGTGTAAATCAACAGGAACTAGAAGCACCCATTTCTTTGTCTCTCAGAATAAGCTAATATTTTTGAGCGACTTGATTCATAGGGCGCTCCCTTCATAAACTCATTTATAACTTTTTCGGCACCATGTTTATTGTGTCACGTGAATTTTTTCCAAAATTTTAGAAAAACGGCTCTATGCAGATCATTAACTAGAGACTGTGTAGGGAACAAATGTAGTACCATGCTATATGGCCGAATGTCGCGCAAATCAAGGTGCTACCAGTAAACGCCGGAAAGGAATTCCCGAGGTCGCAGGTTCAAATCCCGCTGGTAGTCGGTTCTTGTTTCAGCGTTTTCTGGTAGTACCTTGAGTTCTTGTTAACACACAATTTTTATGTTTACGGTTTTGACTACAACACGTCAAAGCGTCAAGTGATAATTCTAAACGGTCAAGTTAATTTTCCAGCTCGTCTACTGTAAATTCAAACTGACAGGTATAATTTATACCTTTCAATTTAGGATTGACGAGTTGGAAAATTAACTTGGCCGTTTTGAATTACCATTTAACGCTTTAGAAACTACAGCTGAAAGAGGTGTAGTAGCATCGTCATCATAGTCACAATGCCTTAATAGACATGTTGTGAAATCATCAAATGCATGCCAGTCGGAGCTGGAGTATTGCCGATACGAATATTATCAATAGTTTTGAGAACTGTAGCTCGCCATCTTTCGCGATTGACTGTCAGTTCAATGGCGCCCTTGATACTCATATCCAGCAACTGTTTCGTCGTATCCACCCAGCGCGTAGGGGAACGACCACGGCGCCGCCCACTGGGGGCGTGACCCTGAACTACAAGTTTCTACATATTATCGCTTCTGTGTATATGTCTGAAGAATGTAAGCATTCTCGTCGACACAATGGAGGATAGTCTCTTTCGATTACCGAGCTCATCCAGTATGGGAATGTTAGCTCGGTGGGTGGTATAAGGAACGTCCACATTTTAGAAGCCTCTATGCGAGCTCGATCTGCCTTTATAACAATCTAAGTTTCCGAGGAATACAAAAATATGGAGAACACAAGAGACTGAACCAGCGACATTTTGGTAGCATTAGTGATGTTATGGTCACGCCATATTTTAGTAAGCTTTGTCATGGCCACACGTGCCCGTTGAATGCGCCGTCGAATCTCATCTTCACAGCTACCCGAATTGTCGATCAAAGAACCGAGGTACACAAAACTTTGAACTACTTCACAACGGCCTACTGACTTTATTGCTTGATGATTATTGTGCTCTTTATCAACGATCATAACCTTGGTCTTGTTGTAGCTAATAGAAAGACCATATGCTGCACTGTGTTGTTCTAAGAGATGTTTAATAGAGCTACTAGTTCTTCCTGAGAAGCAGCAACTAGGGTTGTATCGTCAGCAAATCTTGGACATTTTGCTTCCGCCGATAATTATGCCGCCATTCCAGTTGTCTCATCACAAATTCAGAGTAAACGTCAAATAACATCGGAGATAATATACATCCCTGACGAACTCCTTTTCTGGTTGCAGTCTGACTAGGCAGGTAGTGGCATATTTTAGCTATGTGACTCGTACAACTATGAGTTAGCGGGGCGACGCATCAGGCCTTGATAATTGGAGCCTGGTAACACACAGCCAGCGCTCACTGCCTCTCTGGTCTTCGTTTGTCTCTTGTTTTGCCGCTTCCCGCATTGTTTACTGTGACGCGGCCGAACGAAACAAAAGAGCTTTGCTGATGTGTTGCATACGAGGTTGTCTTTCGTTTGTTATGCATTGGCTGGTTTTTACCACAGCGGCAGTCAGAGCTATCAATACTTCAAGTAAAATACTTGCATTTCAAGTAACTAACAGTAAAAAGTACTTCCAAATACCTAACATTATTACTTGAAATACCAAAGTACTTGAAATACCACAGTCAAGTAATTGAAATACTCAAAAGTGCGTAGAATGCTGAGAAAGTATTTCAAACACCGAAATTAGAATTTTGGGTTAGGTTTTCTTAGTAGATGTGACGCTCAGGTTTCGACAAGTACAGGTCATTCAACGTGAGACGATAACAGTGACGTCATAGTTACATAGGTGCGTTATCCGGTACATCATCAGGTGTGTGACGTCGCTGTTATCTTCCTACGCAAAATGACTTGTGTATTATTATACAAACCGGTGCGTAAAGGGACATGTATATAAATGAACCATTTGGAGCGTCCAAGCTTAGGTTAAAAATCCTCAGAGAAATACCCTGTCGCAAAAGAGGTTTTTCTAAGGAATAATACATGTCCACCGCCATCAGCACCGATAAGAGGCTTTTCGGCTTTGCGGAACAGGAAACCTCCCGCAAAGGCACAGACTATTGGTCTATCGTAAGAATTTTTGAATTGATGCTCTTTTTTGTAAGTTGTAAGTGCACAGTAAGCTATGGAAACATGATTGGCTTCGCGCGATATCACTTTGCCTGGGAACATCTCACTTACAACTGACGATGACGCGTGAGACGTATAGCACGTCACACCATCTTGCTGAAACCAAGTCCTATTAATATAACCATCAAATTGATGCAACTGCATCCGCAGCCTATCCAGGCGAGAGCATGTGACATCGTGGTATACCGGTTGAAAGTCATAGTCACAAATTCTTCTAGCTGGTTGTCGAAAAAAATAAGGACCAATGATTCCACAGGGCAGAGAGTCACGACTTGACTTGATTTTCAAGCTACTTGACTTGACTTGATATCAAGTCAAGATCAAGTCAAGTATTTGTTTTCGAAATTCAAGTCAAGGCAAGTAGTTACACATCAATCAACTTGAAAATCAAGTTTTTCAAGCTAACTACTTGATTTTTCTTGAAAAAACAGTTATTTTTTCATATTAATCTGATTAACTGTCAAAACGCAATAACGCAATAACATTAAAAATCTATGTATACAAAGATGTAATATTTATTTAAAAAAAAATCCAAAAACGAAAACTCCTACAAACTTAGTTAAATAATGAATGTAATAATATGAAATAAAAATACGAAATAATGACAATAATACATAGATAAACAACAAACTCAAATGGGGGTGGGTTGGTTCAGTGGTTAGAGTCGAGGGATCATGACCGGAAGGCCCCGGGTTCGATTCTCGTTAGAGGCGGAAATTTATATCTGGTTTTTTCAATCAAAGGTAAATATCCATAAAAAAATCTCAGCGAAGAGTCCCCACCTGAGCCTTCACTGTTGGCTCCTAATTAACAGTGCTGTTCCTAGAGTGGCGCAGGGACACAGAACAGAACACTAGGCTAATGACCAGAGAAGTCGATGCCGATGACACAGAAGGAAAAAAATTAATATCCTTCCTCATTTGCCGTCCATGATTTGAAACACATAAGGCTTCTGACGGAGTTATCACCGAATCGATTTCTTGTTGTGATAAGTGTTAAGACAGCTCTAGAAAACTGCCTTTCAACTGAAGCTGAAGAAGCTGGCGTTGCCAAAAAGTCTTTGGCCATTGCCAAGTTTGGAAAAATATATTCGTGTCTTTTCCACCATTCCAAAATATCTTCAGTACTGTCCCTTGCCGCTTGAATACTATACTTATAATCTGTTCATCGATTTCACCTCGATCAGGTTTACTGTCAAGCTCCATAGCCCACGAATCTAGTCTATCGAGCAGCATATTAATGCAAAAATGATGGAAATACTCTTAAAAACAACAAGTCAAATAACAAATTTTCAAAAGCTTGAGCTTTCAAGTCAAGTCAAGTATTTAAGAAAAATCTCAAGCTACTTGGCTTGATGAATCCCTACCACAGGGTGACATTGCTGCTCAAGCTGTCAAATTTGGGTGAATGCGGAGGCTTTTCATGTTCTAATCTTAGGTTTTCTAATGCTCAGTAACGACAATTTTGTTTGTTCGCAGTCGCATCGCGAGGATTTGCTCTTGTTCCGTTTAAACAACGCGTACACTCCATGCGACGTGCGAATTCTGTTTAGTGCTGACCATTCCCTTCGGTGGAGCTCAAAACCAGGGAGTCCTTGACCAACAATTAGATTGCTGTTCACTTCTTCTGGTGCTAGGGTCGCCCAAATTTATGCCCATTTAACTGCAGGTTTACAACCGTCAGACTCGAGTTGGAGAGCTGTTCTGTGTGGTGGTCTTCTGGACCGCAAGGAGAGATCAAGTAAGTGTATTATCACGGATTGGTAGTGAGGGATTTGTTTTGATTTTCTTATACTCTTTCAGAAGGTCATTGTATCGATGGATGGGTGGTGGAGCTAAATGGCTGAGTGTTGGTGGCCAGAAAGTTGAGGTTGATTTGATTCATATCGTATAGTTCTCATAGAGGTGTTTAACTGGTCGTCTATCAGTCTAGCATGTGTACTGTTCAGCCACACTGGCGAGAAACAGAGACTCAGGATCTAAGTACAGCGCGTAGAAGCGGAGGCGCCCCAAGAGGTTCCACACAATTTTTGCAGGATGTTTTTTCTGCTGTTTACTTTGGCTGCAATGGACTGAATATGTCTTTTAAACGATAGTGACCTATCCAGTGTGATACTTAGATATTTGGGTGTTGGATTACATAGTAGCAAGGTACCGTTAAGGTAAATCTTTAGCTCTCTCTTTGCCATTTTATTGTTAAGGTGAAAACACGATGTTATTGTTTTGCCATACCCTTGCTTCAGCTTCCACCTGCTGGAGTATGATCCCAGGATTGAAAGATGGACAGTTAGTGTGGACTCTAGAATGTCAAAGTTGGTATTTCTGTACGCTAGAACCAGGTCATCTGCATATTCGAATTCCTGGGAAGATAACTGAGGAAGGTCCGAGAAATATATATATATTGAACAAGACAGCGATAGAACGGAGCCCTTGGGGTATCCGTTATTTAAATGTCTCACTTTGCTGGTATCATAACTCATGGCAACATGGAATGATCTGCTGCGTTTTGACTTGGATACACCCTAGTCGTCTCTATCTTCTACTTTGGTGCATGTTGGATCGTCCAGTATTAGTAGGATACTCCAAACTTGATGACATTGTGGAATCGGTGAGAAAACATGAGAGGATACTTCTTTACCACGTCAACAGGAATCATACTATTAGGTTATTGGGTTATTGGGTCATGGTGTTATACAGGGTGTTTAAAAAAGTTGCGGCAATATTCAAGGGGGTGACTCCTCAGGTTATTCCATGAAAAAAGGTTCATATAAACATATGTCCAAAAATGTATGGTTACAGATACAGGATGCTAATTTTTTTTTAAATAACGTTTCTTTATATAATTCTATCATCTTCTAATCGATTCTCTTGAAATTCAGTAACGTTGTTTTTAGTAGTAAGGGGGTGATTTTGCCCTAACTAGACAAAAAAATTATGTCCAGTGGCGTTATAGGCGGCAATTTAATAACAATTATAAGCGAAAATATGTACGCCACTGACAGATTTAATGTTAATACTTCTTTGAGGTAAACCAACTACAACTACAACTTTTTGGTCTCCGGAATTTTTCTCGTATCTTGCTTTGTTTGCGGAATAAAAAATAAAAACTATTCTATTGCATATCCATTTATCATAAGAAAAGTTACAAAAACTGTTGGAAGTGACTTTCCCCAGCTCGGATGCAGGAATCCAGTCTTCTCATTGATTGGCGAGCTCCCTCAAAAACACCGGGGTCATTTCTAATTGAGTTACAGCCAGCAATGATTCGATTTCTCAGGTCCTCCATATTTTCCACAAGAGTAGCGTACACTATTGACTTCAGGTGGCCCCACAGAAAAAAATCCAGGGGGTTTAAGTCCGGGGATCGTGCAGGCCATAAGTGAGGTCCACCTCGGCCAATCCAGCGGTTTCCGTAGGTTTTATTGCTCACGAGCAACCCGACTAAAACGCTACCGAATTTCAACAGAATTGGTTGAAGATTATATAATTATTAAAAAAAAAACGTTATTTAAAAAAAATTACATCCTGTACCTTAGAAACCATACATTTTTAGACATACGTTTATATGAACTTTTTTTCATGGAATGACCTGAGAAGTCACCCTCTTGAATATTGCCGCATCTTTTTTAAACACCCTATATATGTATAAAAGGAAGCCCCACCTCCGCCGCTGTTCCCATATAATTCCTGTAGCACCTAGCTGGAGCAGTTTGTGCTTGCCGGCTATCCCGTGTTAAACGTCCGCATAAAACTGCTCGCTTTCAACGCCAGAGAAGCGGGAAAAACTGGGAAACGTGCAAAAGCCGTAATTTTAAAAGTTGCTGGAACTTTTTGTTTTCCCTAATAGGGGGATAAAATATACCGCGTTTCATAAAAGACGGCAAACTTCCGCGAATCTTGTACCAACTATTCTTTCCATACGCTTTGCGGGCTTTCACTTTCTCTGCCTTTCAGTATCAACAAGGTTCTCCTAAAAAGCAGCTGACAGAAAGCAGGGGTGGGACTTTGTATCTCATATTTATATAGAAAGCAATAACGATAGCACAGTATATCCAACCGTATATCCAATTATACAGTAGCGCAATTCCCTAGAAATCATGCAGAAAATTTGTCTCCGAAAAACTGGCCTCTCATAACCCCACCTCGGCTCCTCAGCACGAGCCGCGAGTATTGCCGTTTACGTTTTGAGCACGGGGTCGGCTTAGCAATAATCGAGTAGAGAAGCGTAGTTATTGTGTTGCAGTAAGTTTAATGGACGCGATATATCTCGTAAAGGGAGTAAATTTTGAGAGCAGTGTGGTAATGTGATATTCTTCATCGAGGTCAGGCAGTTGTATTTGGAATTCTGAACTACAATTTGTAAGTTATATCCATGCATTTAAATATGGATATATGTAACGACGTAGCGTCCAAAATAACATTTATGTCTAGTTATCCCACAACCTTTAAATTTATCTTCATCAATCATCGTAGAAAAACGGATAAGATACGAAAACGAGTTATCGACCGATCCGGTACTAAAAACTCACCCTGTATATCAACTTTTCCTGAAACTCTGTATTAGCAGATATGTACAGAATAATAAGGGGTACTCCATAAATACAAAAGATAGCATTTCAATGTTAATGCCACCCCACCCTATTTTTATCCCCCCCCACGCATAATACAAAAAATGCTCAGAAACATCTGAAACAGCTAAAAACAAAGTTTTAGGGTGATCCAAAATTTGAAAGTGCTTTGCGCATTACTCTCCACCCTGTACACCGATTTCTAAAATTTCAGCAGGGATCTAGTACGGCCCCATATAAAAGTTCTCCCCAAAATTTTATCGAAATCGGTCCAGTGATTACAGAGACCACGCTGTTGTTGTATCAGTTATCAATAATTCTTCGAATCCAGGGTATATAACTTAAGAAGTGATAACCGTCAACTAATCTGGCAATGGTTCTTTTTGTGGACTTGATGAGGACGTTCCTTCTGAAGCAGGAAATTTGGTTGGAATTGCATCCTTTTTCAACCTATTATGTTCGAAAACATATGATTTTCAAAATGCAATCCACACAGTAAAATGTCAAAATAGTACCAATATGAAACGCTAATACATAGACTAGAGCAGATTCAGCTAGCTGACGCAATGCTTAGTTGTAGAAAATAAATAGTTCATGAAATTAGCTTTTAGAATAAGCCTACCATTTATTTTATGTTCATAATCAAAGACCGAAATCACAAAAATTGATGCATTTTATTTTTCTCGTCCAGCATGTTGAATCGGCGGGTACAAAATGGCTAAATCCGCTATATCGGATGTCCCATTTCGAATTTTGTGATTCTGACTTCAGGCTCATAATTAAAGAATGACTTTCCGTAACGTCTAACTCTTCTAAAAACTGAAAAAAAAACCCACAAACTCACAGCTACCCTAATACCCGACAGACTTTGTTAGAGAAAAATGGAGTTATGCTATTACACTTTAATATTATTAGGTAATAAAGGAGCATATTAAACATTGGAGGAATCGCTTACCTGGCAGCATCTTGAGGAAACCTAAAAAACTATAGTCACAGTTTTTGAAATTGTTAATACAGCCTACAGCGGCGTAACATTTGACTCCACGCGTCCCGATATCCATATCAGCGTCTCACCAAATTCCTTAATCCGGTTCTGTCAAAGACACTACCTTCACGTTCATAGACTGAACATGACTCAGGCGATCGCCGTGCTAAACAGCCTGCGAACGATGCGCGGGATGCTATGGGCGAACCACCAAAATTCTGAAGAGTTGCGCTACTGTATAATTGGATATACTATTGCGATAGGAAACAGAAGATTTGAAGTGCAGCACTCCTAACCAAATCTCTATAATCTTGATAATCGTGCGTCGATGTTCGTTTTACGTCTTCGGGTAGAGATATTCATATAGGCAAATTAAAAAACATCGACGGTTTCCTCATAAAGCCCGAAACTTCCATCAAAATATTGGTCAAAGTTGTGAAAACCATCAAAATAAGTATCAAGTCAACCATAGATGTGTTTATGGTTTTCAATTTTTGATCGCTTATTTTTGTGGGTTGAATTATCAGGCAACCAAAAAATCGTGCGGTTTTGAAGGCTAACAAATACTTACACAAAAAATGCATTAAACTCAGAAAAATGATCACCCTCAGCAAGTATTACCCTTTCTCATCTAGACACAAGACTGTATATCCCATTTTTATAAAAAAAGATTTTTAGCAAGAGCTTGTGCGAACTGAAGAACTGTGTCATCTCGTTTTCCAAAGCCCTCTATTTTAAAATATCCGATTCCGCAAGTAGTCGTCCAAGGCCAAAACATGCGCACTCTCTTTCATAAAATGGCCGAGCTACACACAGCTGCTATGCTGCGTCCTTTGTTAATACACGGGATAGTTCGCTCGGACCTCTCTGGCGCACGTATTCACTGGCAGCAATATTTTGATCTTTAAAATTCGACAACCGGAATTCCAGACTGATGTTTTGCAGACAACCCTATATCGACGTGTTTGGAATAAAATTATCTTTATTTTGATATAAGTTTCATACGTTAACCATACCGGTGCAAATTACTATTATTGATTTACCTGTTTATACCTGCCTACCCTACAGTTGGGACGGGAAAAACGTAGCCAACCTAACGTTTGCATATTCTATGACCTTCATACTTTCGATTGGTATGTGATTTGTCTATTAACCAAACCAGTGAAATGTTAAAAAAAATTAATTTTTCAATATTTAGTTAATCATATCCTGGACTGAAATTTTTCAGCCAACCCACTCGCGATATGTTTTTTTAACATATTAAATTTAATATAAAATGCTTTTCATCCATTAACCAGTTCGGTGAAGGTTGTTTTATATTCGGATCTTAGACTATTACCTTTTAATTACTCGAAAAGCAGATATTGTGATGTGATTACAACTTTATGTAGTCCTTCATTCAACAAGCTCTAATAAAATAACAGCACCTGCGATAAATTGTGTTAACAGGTTCAGCAAACAGCACAGCGATAATATTTACCCATAAATTAAGGCAGTTATGCTGGGAAGTAGTTGCCGACAAAGCACACTGAAGCCATTGTATAATTATGCTATTCATGTACAGGAAATAGACTTTTAGCGTAACAAAATATGGTTTGGCTGTGGGCACAAAAAGCTATCCCCCTACAGTAAGAAATGTCTTAAATTAACGTGATCTTCGCAATACCTATATTTCTCTAGTTTGTACCGGGTGGTCAGATAATAATGCAAAGTGCTGTATATCCTATTCGCCATTAGACTTGCAGTAAAAAAAAATTACTAAAGTAGCTAAAAGATAAAAGAAGATCGTAAAAACATTTTCAGATTTTAGGTGAAGCATGGGAGCAGATAACAAACATATTATTTGTAAGAGAGCTAAGGGATGTCCAAGAACGAAAGACCGTAGTAGGCATACGAAGGTTGCTCTATAGCTCCGTCAATAATAATAATAACGTTTATTGTCCATTTGATCATTACAATGATATGGGACTAGTCAAATTGGTTGAAGAGAAGTAAAAAGGATAAAAATATAAAACAAGTAAATACAATTGAGACACACTAAATGGTAGACAAACACTTAAAGAAAAGAGATTATGAGATTACGAATAAAACCAAGATTATAACTATGACATAAATTCTAAATACTCACTAATAGAGCAAAAACAGTTTTCTAAAAGAAAGTTTCGAGTCGCCACTTTGAATTTTTTGAAAGGTGATATGGATTTTAAATCACTGGGAAGCTTGTTGAATAAGCAAATTCCCATGTATTTAGGACTCTTTTCAAATGCAGCAGACGAATGAAAAGGCATCATTAAATTATTGCCATACCTGGTTGAGTAGTTATGGTAAAAATTAGTGGGGAAAGATTCACTTGTGTTAGATTTTACATAGAGAAATATCTCATGCAGGTAAATGCAAGGAAGAGGTAGAATCTGCAACTGTCTAAATTTACTTCTGCAGGATTCATTAAAAGTAAGAGACATCATATTACTTAGTATTCTTTTCTGCATCCTAAAGGCACGGATGCTAGAGGACGACGAGCCCCAAAAAGATATTCCATACTTCAATCGTGAATAACAATAAGCATAATAATAAGATAATAACACACTTTTACTGGCAATATTGCGCAGCCTAAACATTGCAAATGAGACAGAGCTTAGCTCTTTTCAGAGGCCGTCAGTATGCTTCTCCCAGCTAAGAGAGTGATCAATATATATTCCCAACAATTTACAGGACTGCACTTGTTGTAATGAGGTGCTGTTTATCTTTAATAGGTGGCTCATAGATATGTGGTTATTTCGTGAAATACAATTTATAAACACAGTTTTCTCTCTGTCTACTATGAGTCCATTTTCAGTGAACCATCCGACAAGTTGATTAATGAGCAGCTGTGCCTTCTGTCTCAAACACGACCAATCTTTATCTGCTGCAATCATTGATGTGTCATCAGCAAACAATGTAATTTTTCCTTCACTAATAGAAATCAACAACTCGTTCACTAAAAAAATAAATAGAATTGGTCCCAGCACTGAACCCTGAGGAACTCCATATTTAATAGTCAGAGTTTGTCAATCCACCAGTACACAGACAGCTATTTCACGCGTATTAGCGATCATCAGTGCGCCATAGGTCGATTGATACGGAGATAGAGAGCATCAGAATTTTCATGTCTACTAGACATGTGAAGCATGTGAGAGCAGGCGACAGATCAGGCACATCTGTTCTGTCTCCTGCTCTCAGTAGTAGGCATGTTCAAGATTTTTTTCTATTTAATCTAATATAAAATGTGTCCGGTCATCGATTTTGGAGTCTTAGTGGGATGAAATACAGTATTTTTTATCAACAAATCATCCCTATAGGTAGTTTTTTCCCACCGTAATAAAATTTGTTTTTTTTAATCGAAGCATGAGTGTTCTACTGATTTAGTCATAGTTACCGATGTAGATGCCCTAGAAACACAAAGTAAGTCTCATTCGATAGCGAAACACGCAGACCGCAAAATAGTGGTAAATACTTTCCAAATTTTATTTTATAAAAGGGCAAAGAAGTGGCTAAAAGAAATTAATTAGGTATGTAACTTTTTGTAATTTTTACTACAATTTTATATTTTTCCAAAAATCTGAGTTGCTAACCTACATTTTCTTCAATTTCTAAGCAAATGTACGACGCCATTTAAGTGAACGATATTCGCTGTGGGCCCTTTTGGCATGCCACTGATTAAGGTTATGAATGACAGCGGTGCATTTCAAATTTTTAGGATCAGATCCACTCTGTTACCTGATACCACAGCATAGTAATAACCAGCACAATAACTCTAGATGGCGGAAATTACACGCGCATTCCCACTTTTGGAGGGTTTTTTATAGGGATGCTAACGATACTTCGATACTTCTGCACCAATATCGAGTATTTTTGTCATCGATACTTTTTGAGGCATTCCCAGCTCGTATTGATACTTTTGTATCGGTATCGAAAATAATTATATAATTATTGAGGGGTGTAATCAGTTGCATAAAATGCTCTGTATGAACCAAACGCGCCTATTTGGCTAGAAAATATCGAGTTGGTACCGGTATCGATATTTTCATTTTCGCATCTCTACCCAAACTTCACAGCCGTAAAATCATACATAAACCCTCCCAAGGTCAAATTTTTTGGGAACCATTTTTATATAGGAAATCCTCAGAGATGTTATGCTGGTTGTTTTATATGTTGTGCTGATACTTTAAACTGGCTTGACGTCTATTTGATAGGTATCAGCTGACGAAGAAGTGTATCTCAAATTTAATTTTTTACCAGTTGTGTTGATTGGAAATCCTGCGATCAGGACTGCATTAGTAATATTCTTACTGAATATGTCATTGCCAAAAAAGATTGACTATTTTTGTCAAAAAGAAATTGCTCCAATATCCAGAAATTCGCAGCAAAAATGGTTGGTTAAAAGAAAAAGATTATTTTATTGATTTATATAATAAAATGTTTAGTCATTCCTAGAAAAATCCTTCTCATTAAACTATTAATTATTTGATACCTCAGTAATGTTCTGTTCTAACTAAACTAAACTTTCTGAAATAGCTCCATGCATTTTTTACTATTTGTATAGCTGTTGCGTTGCCCTTCAACGTTCTATTTTTCGTCAATTGCTTTAAAAAGAAATGTTTGGAACTTTAGCTGAATCATCATCATCATTCAGACCAGCCATACTGATGTACCGAAGGAAACGCCAGATTTTCCGAGGAAATGTAAAATAAGCACAGACCTCAGAGCATAGACGAAAACGTCACCAAGTGACAATTACTCGTCATTTACAGTCCTTGCACTCAGTACAGCCCTGTATTCCCTCAAAGCCTAAAACTGATACATCAACACTCAGTCTGGGGTATTTTTAGTTAGTTTAAACTGTCAGCCGAACAGCTGTTTGCTGTTGACACGGCTGACAGTTTAAAGCACGGAGTTAACATCTCTAGAGGGAGCCTAATTTGAATATTGGCCAGCCAACATCTATAGCGCTATTGCTACTCTTCTTCGTCCGCTTAAGGACCTTCCAGTTTCTTCAAAATCTGGCAGCTTCCGCAGTTTGAGCACATGTTCCTCAAAGTATTTAACAGGGTATTTAACTATACATTAAAATATATTTGCAAGGTAACTGATTTACGTGAAGATAATTTGTATTGATTTAAGGAAATCTCAAAAATGGTAAATTTCATAGCAGAATGTCGCAATAACTTCTAATATGTCGTAAATCTGGCAACCTACAATCGGCGTCCCCTGTCATTGTAGTTGTGGTTATTGCGTATGTTGAGATTTTTGTTGTTTTAGTGTATATTTGAGTGACTTTGTGACTATTTGTGGTGTGAATTAAATTATTGATAAACAATGTCATAATTGCATGATGGGACGAAATAAAAAGTGCATAGTTTGCTGCAATAGCGACAAATCGGTGAACACTTCATGGTAATAATAAATTACCAACTGTTACAATCAAGTTATAATAAGAGTAACTCTCTAAGTATAGCTATATACTAATACAACTTATTGTATCAGTCTGTAACATCACAGTAATAATTGAATCTATAAATGAACATCCAATTTTAATATAAAGTCGCACGCCACTGGTAATGCCCTCAAGCTGTCAAAATTTCCGTTACATGTGGGCTGTGCATTTTGTTGTTTACATTCCCTCTATAATAGAGATGTTACCTCTGTGGATTAAAGTATCGGGTAACAGGGTATAAGTTTAAGAGGCCGGATCATCAGCTGATCAACTGTGACTGCGAAACCGGCTCATTCGGGCGTTTGAGCTTCAACTACCTTGCTGCACACAGCACATGCGGATGGCTTGGTACCGAAGCGACTGTTGCTTTTTCATCACGCACATTGCAGGTCGTAAGGAATTAACCGGAATTAACGATTTTTTTGGAGATTACATTTTACGCCGAAACTGCCACAGATATTAAAAAAACGTAAAGGATAAAAGTTGCTTAGAAAACGATTAGGAAGGGAGGAAAATATTTAAAATCTAGTTAAATTGAGTAATAAAGATTTTAAAACACTCTTTTGAAAAATTTTGAAAAACTAATTCTTGTCCCCTCTTCCCAACTACACTCTAAGAGACAAGTACGTTTGCGAATTTTCTGATTTTTGTAATAGTTTGGCTGTAAAATGTAATCCCGTTTTCGAGGGATGATCTGGGCTCTTAAGCGTCAGTTAGGTAAGCCTGTATAAATGGCCATTGAGGCATCGTCAGGGCTGGCTTTGTGTACGTAGGGTATAATCATAAGTAGTTCAATAGCTCATCAGCAAACTGATCAGCCGCCATCGTTTGCGGTCATAGTAAAAACCGAATCGAACGCAAATTCCCGCAGTGATCACCGCGGCGGTGATTAAAAACGGTAAATTCCAGGGGCAATGCAATAAAAGGTACTTTTTATCTATGGCTCTAATTTTTGATTATCGAAAAACTCCAAAACCCTTGATCTTCCAGAGTTCTGGACGGTTGTTCTCATTGCATATCTTTCAATTTTCAAAACAATATGATCCTATAAATTTTATTAAGATATACGTAGTTTGACCCTTCCTCGATGCCTACAAACACAGGGGATAAATGCATCTACAGTATCCGGCTTCTGGTTCAATAGTTGTCCAGTGTAATTAGAGAAAAAAATGAAGTCAAGTTGATTGACTCAGTACTTCCCACAAATTACGCTAATACCAGTTTATTATTTTTCCATAGCATGAAGCTTTTCAGCCAAATAATCGCCAGCCCCCCCCCTAAAATTGTCTTATGCCGCTAGGTCTTTCCTTCACAGGTCAATGGACAGCCTATTATCGATACTACAAACTTCTCAGTTTTACAACCCCCACCCCTCAACCACCTCACTTTCACCCCCACCCAAAAAACTGGTAGGAAATGACCAGGAACCCCTAAAACATCTAAAAACCGAATTTGAGTTGTTTTCATACTTTTCGTTCTTTGATTATTGCTACGCTACCACTGACACGATTTTTAACAAACATGCGCGTTTTCCATTCTCACCACGGTAACAATATACTGTGTCAAAATTTCATTAGAATCAATTTAATAGTGTCTACGTTACAAAATACAAAACGATTTAAACCAATAAATTCTCGCATAGTGTACAGAAAATTCTAAGTCCCTTGGTTTCCGTAATAGGCTAGGCAATGTTCGGATGGACCTAAAAAGGTGATTTGTGTCGCTAGATTTTCCTTCACAGGTTAGTGGACAGCCTATTATGAGTACAAGAATTTTTTTAATTTTTCAACCCCCAACCCCCCAACCGCCCCAATTTCACCCCCACCCAAAAAACGCAGAAAATGATTAGGAACCTCTAAAACGCTTAAAAACGAAGTTTGAGCTGTTTTTATATTTTTAGTTTTTTTATTATTTCTGCGCCGCCACTGGCACGATTTATCAAAACCATACGCGTTTTCCATCTTCGCCATGGTAGTAATACTGGTTCAAAATTTCATTAAAATCAATTCAACAGTTTCCTCGTTACAACGATCCAAAGCAATACTCTCGTATGTCTACATCAGAAAAAATTTGCTTTCTGTAATAGGCAAGGCAATGTTCGGATGGGCCTAAAAAAGTTATTTATGTCGCCAGGTCTTCCTTCACAGGTCAGTGGACAGTCTATTATGAAAGCAACAAATTTTTCAATTTTACAACCTCCCATCCCCCAACCACCCCAATTTCACCCCCACCCAAAAAAAGTAGAAAATGATCAGGGACCCCTAAAACGCCTAAAAACGAAGTTTCAGCAATATTTAATTTTTTTTGTTTTTTGCTAATTACTCCGCCGCCTATGCACCGATTTTCAAAATTATACGAACATTACCTACTACGACTCCACAGCATACCGCTGCCTAAATTTCATCACAATCCATGCAGCGGTTACTGAGATTACGACGTTAGAAAAACGCCAACAGACCGACCTACAGACAGTTATGTAGACATCATAACATGTCCAAAAAGCGTATTATCTCGAAATCGAAAATTTTCGCGGTCACAATACTCCCCTCACCTATCGGTGTGGGAAGTAAAAACGGGTTTAAGACGGTAAGGTATCCATAGTTACGCCTCTGTCCGACAATTTGCAATCATCAAATATTTACAAAAGACGTATTTCCCGGCTTACAAGCTGAAAATGACTGGACTATAATAACACATCCTTGGCAAACGAATAAAGTGACCTGCAAGCAGCCAATAGCATTTCGCCCTGATTAGACGTGCGGTCATGTGTCATGTAGATTCTGCGTACTTCCCTAATCCTCCTATCTTATCCATTTTATGGTTACGCATGCGCAAATTACCAGCCGTGTTGCCAGATTCAGTAATTTTCATACTTGGTTTTTACTTCCCACACCGATAGGTGAGGGGAGTATTGTGATCGCGAAAATCTTCGATTTTGAGATAACACGCTTTTTGGGCGTTTTATGATGTCTACATAACGAAAATCCATGTCACTCATTTCCGTCGGTCTGTCTGTCTGTCGGTCTGTCGGTCTGTCTGTCTGTCTATCTGTCGGTCTGTGCGCGTTTTTCTAGCCTCGTAATCTCAGTAACCGCTGCATAGATTTTGATGAAATTTGGGTAGTGATATGGTGTAGGGTCGTAGTAGGTAATGTTGCTACAATTTTGAAAATCGGTGCATAGGCGGCGGAGTAATTAGCAAAAAACGAAAAATTTCAAATATGCCTCAAACTTCGTTTTTAGGTGTTTTAGGGGTCCCTGATCATTTTCTACTTTTTTTGGGGTGGGGGTGAAATTAGGGTAGTTGGGAGGGTGGGGGGTTGTAAGTCTGAAAAATTTTTTGTACTCATAATGGGCTGTCTACTGACCTGAGAGAGAAAGACCTAGCGGTATAATACACTTTTTTAGGCCCATCCGAACATTGCCGTGTGTATTACAGGAACCAAGGGACTTAGAGAATTTTCCGATGTATACATACATACATACATACATACGAGTATTGCTTTAGATCGTTCTGTATTTTATAATGTTGAAATTACTGAATTGATGTTAATGAAATTTCGGCACAGTATTACTACTTTGGCGAGGATGGAAAACGCGTCTGACTTTTAGGAATCGTCTCAGTGGTGGCGGAGCAACATTAAAAAAACTAAAAATATGAAAATAGCTCAAACTTCGTTTTTAGGCGTTTTAGGGGTTTCTGGTCATTTTCTACTTTTTTTTCTGGGTGGGGGTGAAATTGGGGTGGTTGGGGGGTGGGGGGTTGTAAATCTAAAAACTTTGTTGTACTTATAATGGGCTGTCTACTGACCTGAGAGAGAAAGACCTAGCGGCATAATACACTTTTTTAGGTCCATCCGAACACTGCCTTGCCGATTACAGAAACCGAGGGACTTGAACTTTCTGATGCATACAAAATACATACGAGTATTACTTTGGATCGTTTTGTATTGTGTTACGTGGAAACTTCTGAATTGACTTTAATGACATTTTGACACAGATTTATTACCGCGACGAGTACGGAAAGCGCGTATGTTTTTTAGAAATCATTTCAGTGGTGGCGCGGCAATAATAAAAAAACTAAAAATATAAAAAACACCTCAAACTTCGTTTTTGACGTTTTAGGGGTTCCTGATCATTGTAAAAATTTTTTTGGTTGGGGGTGAAATTGGGGTGGTTCGGGGGTGGGGGTTTGTAAAACTCAAAAATTTGTTGTATTCATGATATATTGTCCATTGACCTGTGAAAGAAGCACCTAATAGAATAAAACACTTTTTTTGCGGTCGGGCGAGCGATGATTTGATTGCAGGGGCAGCATCTAGACTATAGTTGCATGCTGTGGGAAAATAATAAAACTGGTATCATCGGAATGTGGAAGTACTGAGTCAATCAACTTGACTACATTTTTTCTAGTGGTATTGCGGTCAATTAAATGAAACAATTTTCCTTTCCACGACGTTTCGGTTTATTATATCCAAACCATCGTCAGGTGTCTATCGTGCCTTTAGAGGCATCATCCGGACTGGCTTTGTGTACGTAGGGTATCATCATAAGTAGTTCAATAGCTCATCAGCAAAGCGATCATCCGCCATCGTTTGGGGCCATAGTAAAAACCGAATCGAACGCAAATTCCCGCAGTGATCACCGCATGAGGACGGCGCGACGGCAGTGTTTACCTTATCCAGGCCGGATGAGCTGGAACAACGGGAACGGGGCCTGCATCGGCCGCAATCGACGTTGATGTCATGTTTGTGCTGGTAATGATAAGTTTATCGGGAATCATGCCGCGGAGCAGTGCACAGGGAACCAGCAACCGGCGGCGGCTCTACCCACTATCGTGTTTGTTTTGTCAGGTACACACTGGATACTAATTCGGTAATTCGCTAATACTGACGGGAACGTTGCCATTCGACCATGTGCTCTTGATGCTTCTACTACTCCTGCTTGATGCTGATTTGTTTACTGAAAGCCCCGCCGCACAGTGAGACGTATCTTCTAACGTGCTAACCGTTACATGAATAGATATCACTATTTTTGTTGTTTTCTTTGGGAATTTATATATCTCAATCTCAGAGTAACAACTAAACATAGAGGTAATTTTTTTTCTGCAACTCTCGTTGTTTATTGTTTTATTGTTTAATTCATAATGATATAAAGATACATATAAGTTAAAAAAAATACCCTACCAAACAGCAGCTGACGCTAGGCCACGAGGCCTGTCTTGTGAGCCGCAGTTCCAGCAGAGCATTTAACTGATATAACAACAAACCTATTGGTGTAATAAGTAATTCTGGATGGAAGTAGGCAGCAGTTCGAGCATGTCTATGAGCCAATAGAAACAAAATAAATAATATATATATAAAAAAATCGGTTTAATTAGAAAAGCACTTCGAATAGAATAATTAGAATTGATTTGGATGATCTTTTATATATTGTTTAACTTCCTTTTTGAAGTTGTTGTAGTTCGAAGTTTCCTTCAATCTTTTTGGAATACTATTAAAAAATTTGGGGCCATAAAAAAGAAAAGAATTTTGAGTGGTAGATTTACTAAAAAAGTCAACTTCAATGTTCATGCTTTCATTGGCCCTTGTCTTAACGGTGTGTACTTGCGAAAAATTTATTTTCTCACTGTACATTCTTTTTAAGCAGCTAAAGATATATATTGAGCGAACGTTGAACAATTCGTTTTCTTCATATAATTGGCGAGTAGGGTAACGAACAACTAATTCTAATAGGCCGACATCCTTTTGCCAGATATGGCAATCACAATTATTTACTGTCATCTTAATTGTATAGTATCCAGTAATATTCCATTCTACGTTAAAAAAGACGGCATTTTGATGGTTCAGGAATGATTACAGCAAAATCAATAGAAATGTTGACCTCTACTGCGTTACTGCATACTTCTTCATCATAAATGCAAAGTCTTACATAAATTTTGAGGAGCTGGCAACGCCGATGTAATTTTCAAGCGACTTATTTACGGTAGAAGCTCTACTGTTAAACGTTTGTTTTGTTTGTGCGTCTTTTATGCTTGGTCAGTAAAATCGAATTTGCTATTTGTTGGTAACTGTAGTGAAGCTCTACGGGCTTGCTGTGCTATATTCGAGTGTAGTTTAACAGTTTTTCGAGATGGAACCCAAAAAGTGCAGGGTTTGTAATATGGGCTATATTGCAAGAATTTTCAGGTTAGTTGGCGTTACAGCATTGTTTACAATTTTGAACTGTCACTGCGAGGTCACAGCTGATCAATGTTTGGAGGCAGAAGTGTCAAAGATGATGGCTTTCAGCACGCCATGCTGAAGTGGGTTGTTTACTACTTCTATGTTCATTTGTTACTCTGAGATGCTACTGCTACTCCTGCTTGATGCTGATTTGTTTACTGAATACAGAGCAGCAGAGTTAATGCTGTACGTCACGGTCTTATTTTCCATCCTAAATATTTGACAAGATGGAAAAGGATGGCTGAGCATTCATTACTGCGCAATTTTACATCCAATTTGTTCAAATATTGAGGACGTTTGACAGTTTATATATGAGCCACATTCATTTTACACAAAATCTCAGATTACCTCAGCTCACTGAACTTCACTCAGTTCAATACGTGTTCTTTTACTTCCCACACCGATAGGTGAGGGGAGTATTGTGATCGCGAAAATGTTTAATTTTTTTTGGACGTCTTATGATGTCTATGGTTGTAAAATTCATTTTTTCTGTACTCATAATAGGCTCTCGAGTGACCTATGAAAAAAACACCTAGCGCCAGTACACATTCGTTTACGTCCATCCGAAAATTGCCTTGCCTATTACGAAACCAAGGGACTTGAGAGTTTTCTGATATATACATACGTTTATTGGTCCTTATCGTTCTATATCGCGTAACGTGGAAACTGATTTGATTTTAATGAAATGTCGACATAGTATTATTACTTTGGCGACGATGGTTATTGTGGTTTTCAGAAGTCGTGTCAGAGGCGGCGCAGCAATAATCATAAAGTAAAAATATAAAAAAGCTCAAACTTTGTTTTTAGCGGCAGAAAGTACTCTCATTTGACGCGAGCACTTCAGTTGTGAGGAGAGGATGTGAGAATCCAAACAGCAGTGATCTTCGATCGCCTCGCATTTAAGGACAGCGTTATCGCTCCACGCGAGGAGCCAAGAATACCGGCCCTGGGACGATTACGTGAGAAATGAGAACATTCCCAAGAGAGTCGTATTAGCAGAACGAGAACATTTTGGGGCGATGAGGCAGATGAAAATAGCTTATCTAGGACATATAATACGTGGAGAATGCTACCACCTTCTGCGCCTCATTCTTCAAGGAAGAATCGAAGCAAGGAGAAGAGGAATTGTGAAAAAATGATTAAAAAAATATTTATTACTAGACAGGAATAAGCGACATCCAAGAATTACAGAGGACCATTTGATGTTTGCATGACACCCTAAGGAGAAGAAGATAAATGAACCTTAGTAAGGTCCTATGTCCTATCAAGTCTGCAGTACATTGTTTAGCATTCGCTGCATCCATATGCGGGCCCCTGTGTTCTTATCCAAATGACGATCATTTGAAAACTGCATTAAGATCTGCCTTAGAGATTCTCAAATTCCCTTAATATAGACATAGACACATTATGTCGTTACGCAATTTAAACTCTCACTACCTAATTCTGTAAAGAGGTAACGCTATGTTTAATATCACATTTTTGAGAATAATTCATTCAGTTGAAAACATTGTGTCATGTCTACACAAAAATTGATTCAAATTTACCATCCGTAACAAAAAGTTCCGTTTCCATTTCTAGCCTACACTGAGAACTGTCAAACTATAGGTTAACCTCAGTTGTGCATAAGCTAACACTATGAGCTTTCAGCTGGAAAGCGCTGGTATATAAATTGAGAACCATCGACTGTTTGGTATAAATTCAGCGTAATTGAGTATGGAAACGGATCTGAAATATGATGCACTTGTTTAGTGTTAGTGATGTAAGTATTACAGTACATATTAATACGATTTTAATTTCATTTGAAATTTTCAGTCAAATCGGGAGTTGTCTATTTTCCTACCTACAATAAACAAAACCCTGTTCATATGGAGGAATACAACTAACTTAGCTGAAAGATGCAAACGAACTAGATCAATAAGACAAGCTTTGTTACAACAAATCAGCTCTAATCTGAAACAACATTGGTAACATATCTAATGTCAATGAAAAGCTGGAGTATGACAGAAATGCTTATTTTTCA
This sequence comes from Callosobruchus maculatus, assembly GCA_951848785.1. NCBI lineage: Eukaryota > Metazoa > Arthropoda > Insecta > Coleoptera > Chrysomelidae > Callosobruchus > Callosobruchus maculatus. Next base: position 1,374,743 of record CATOUR010000028.1, on the reverse strand, counting down.
TAGCCTACTAGCCATTGAGATGTACCTTCTAAAGTTTGAAAGATTTGCAAAATCGGTAAAATAATTGATATGAACGGGAAACTGCCAGCGATTGTTGCTGGCACTTTGATTCCTTCAGAATCAAATTTTACATTTAACGTTGTAAAAAGGTAGTAAAATCAAGTGTTCTTACTTTAATGTCCCATGTTTGTTATAAGCGATAAATATTATAACAAGCTCAGCTTTAATTTCGGGCTTACACCTTAAACTGAACATATTGTTAAAATCTGTAGGTTTACCTCGATTGTGCATGAGATAATACCATGAGCTTTCGCCTGGTATATAAACTGAGAACCATCGACTGTTCAGTATAAATTCAACGTAATTGAGTTTATGGAAATGGACCTGAAATATGATGCACTCATTTAGCATTAGTGATGTAAATAATGTACAGATCATATTAATACGGCTGTTATTATGTATGTAAATCAGGCTGTATTTGGTTTCAACTAGAAGGGGTTTGGCCCGCAAATTTTACATCAAAGGAATTAAGTATTCATATCTGGCTGATTTACGGCACACATGTGTGGTCTATTTGGTTCTCTAATTGCATCATTATAGTAGTAGTGGGTCGGATGATATCATTTACTCGACTGGGGAGCTTGAGGGGACATCTTTGGCTTCTCATCCAGTATAAGAAGTGAGTTCTACTTTCCTCATCACAGCTTTAGATTATTCAAATCAGTGTCATTGAAACAGTAACAAAACCCAGGAATTCTCACGAATTTTCGACCTGATAGCAAGCCACATAGCAATTTTGGATTTTTAGGGTAAACTTGAGAGGCTCAGGGTCTGAAAATTGTTCATATCTGTTAACTGAAGCTGAAGCTGAAAATAATGGCTGGATATGTAATTAGCATCCTCAAATTATACATGACACAAATTTTCGTCCTCCTAGCCAGCCACATAACGATTGTAGATTTTTAGCGTGAACTTGAAGATCCGAGGACCTCAAAATTTTTCATATTCGATACCTGAAGCTGAAGCTGAAAACAGCGACTAGACTCGCAATCAGCACCCTCAAGTTACACATGACATGGATTTTTGTCCTGTTAGGAAACCACATCACGATTTTGGATTTTTAGAGTGAACTTGAAGATCCGAGGACCTCAAAATTTTTCATATTCGTTACCTGAGACTGAAGCTCAAAACAACGACCGGATTTGTGATAAGCGTCCTCAAGTTATCCATGACCTGAATTTTCGTCCTCATAGGAAGCCACATAACGATTTCAGATTTTTAGGGTGAACTTGAACAACAGAGGATCTCAAAATTTTTCATATTCGTTACCTGAGGCTGAACCTCAAAACAAAGACCGGATTTGTGATAAGCACCCTCAAATTATACATGACATGAATTTTTGTCTTGATAGGAAGCCACATAACGATTTTAGATTTTTAGGGTGAACTTGAAGATCCGAGGACCTAAGAATTTTTCATATTCGTTACCTGGGGCTGAAGCTCATAACAAAGACCGGATTTGTAACAAGTGTCCTCAAATTATCCATGACACAAATTTTCGTCCTGATGGGAAGCCACATAACGATTTTAGATTTTTAAGGTGCACTTGAGCATCAGAGGACCACCAAATTTTTCATATTCGTTACCTGAAGCTAGAGCTCAAAACAGCGACTGGACTCGCAATCAGCACCCTCAAATTACACATGACATGGATTTTTGTCCTCTTAGGAAGCCACTAAACGATTTTGGATTTGTTAGGGTGAACTTGAACATCAGAGGATTTCAAATTTTTTCATATTCGTTACCTGAGGCTGAAGCTCAAAACAACGATCGGATTTGTAATGAGCGTCTTCAAGTTATGCATGACACGAATTTTCGTCCTGATAGGAAGCCACATAACGATTTTAGATTTTTAGGGTGAACTTGAAGATCCGAAGACAGCAAAATTTTTCATATTCGTTACCTGGGGCTGAATCTCAAAACAAAGGCCGGATTTGTGATTAGCACCCTCAAATTATACACGACATGAATTTTTGTCCTTATAGGAAGCCACATAACGATTTTAGATTTCTAGGGTAAACTTGAAGATCCGAGGAAATCAAAATTTTTCATATTCGTTACCCGAGGCTGAAGCTCAAAACAACGACCGAACTTGTAATAAGCGTCCTCAAGTTATCCATGACCCGAATTTTCGTCCTGATAGGAAGCCACATAACGATTTTAGATTTTTAGGGTGTACTTGAAGATCCGAAGACCGCAAAATTTTTCATATTCGTTACCTGGGGCTGAAGCTCAAAACAAATACGGGAGTTGTGATTAGCACCCTCAAATTATACATGACATGAATTTTCGTCCTGATAGGAAGCCACATAACGATTTTAGATTTGTAGGGTAAACTTGAAGATCCGAGGAAATCAAAATTTTTCATATTCGTTACATGAGGCTTAAGCTCAAAACAACGATCGAGTTTGTAATAAGCGTCCTCAAGTTATCCATGACCCGAATTTTCGTCCTGATAGGAAGCCACGTACCGATTTTAGATTTTTAGGGTAAACTTGAAGATCCGAACACAGCAAAATTTTTCATATTCGTTACCTGGGGCTGAAGATCAAAACAAAGATGGGATTTGTGATTATCGCTCTTAAATTATACATGACATTAATTTATGTCCTGATAGAAAGCCATATAACGATTTTAGATTTTTAGGGTAAACGTGAAGATCGGAGGACCTTAAGATTTTTCATATTCGTTACCTGGGGCTGAAGCTCAAAACAAAGACCGAATTTGAGATTAGCACCCTTAAATTATACATTACACGAATTGTCGTCCTCGTAGCAAGTCACATATCGATTTTAGATTTTTAGAGTGAACCTTAAGAACCGAGGATCTCAAAATTTTTCATATTCGTTACCTGAGGCTGAAAGTCAAAACAGCGGCCAGATTTGTAATTAGCACCCACAAGTTATACATGACACGAATGTTTGTCTTGATAGGAAGCCACATAACGATTTTAGATTTTTAGGTGAACTTGAAGATCCGAGGAACTCAAAATTTTTCATATTCGTTACTTGAGGCTAAAAGTCGAAGCAGCGGCCAGATTTATAATAAGCACCCTCAAATTATACATGACATGAATGTTTGCTTTGATAAGAAGCCACATAACGATTTTAGATTTTTAGTGTGAACTTGAAGATCCGAGGACCTCGAGATTTTTCATATTCGTTACCAGAGGCTAAAAGTCAAAGCAGCGGCCAGATTTGTAATAAGCACCCTCAAATTATACATGACACGAATTTTCGACCTGCCAGGAGCCACATAACGATTTTATATTTTTAGGGTGATCTTGAAGCTCCGAGGATCTGAACATTTTTCTTATTCGTTACCTGAGGCTGAAGCTCAAAACTACGACCGGACTTGTAATAAGCGACTTCAAATTATACGAGACACGAATTTTCGTCCTGATAGAAAGGGACATAACGATTTTAGATTTTTAGGGTGAACTTAAAGATCCGAGGATCTCAAAATTTTTCATATTCGTTACCTGGGGCTGAAGCTCATAACAAAGGCTCAAATTATCCATGACACAAATTTTTGTCCTGATAGGAAGCCACATAAAGATTTTAGATTTTTAGGGTGAACTTGAAGATACGAGGACCTCAAAGTTTTTCATATTCCTTATCTGAGGCTGAAGCTCAAAATAATGACCGGATTTGTGATTAGCGCCCTCAAGTTATACATTACACGAATTTTTATCTTGATAGGAAGCTACGTAACGATTTTAGATTTTTAGGGTAAACTTGATGGTCCTAAGGCCTGAAAAATTTTCATATCTGTTACCTGAGGCCGAAGCTCAAAACAACGAACGGATTTGTAATTGGCACCCTCAAATTATACATGACACGAACTATCGTCCTCGTAGCAAGCCACATATCGATTTTACATTTTTAGAGTGAACCTGAAGAGCAGAGAATCTCAAAATTTTTCATATTCGTTACTTGAGGCTAAAAGTCAAAACAGCGGCCATATCTGTAATTAGCACTCTCAAGTTATACATGACACGAATGTTTGTCTTGATAGGAAGCCACATAACGATTTAAATTTTTAGGTGAACTTGAAGATCCGAGGAACTCAAAATTTTTCATATTCCTTATCTGGCGCTGAAGCTCAAAACAACGACCGGATTTGTGATTAGCGCACTCAAATTATACATTACACGAATTTTTATCCTGATAGGAATCCACATAATGATTTTAGATTTTTAGGGTAGACTTGATGGTCCTAGGGCCTGAAAATTTTTCATATCTGTTACCTGAGGCCGAAGCTCAAAACAATGAACGGATTTGTAATTGGCACCCTCAAATTTTACATGACATGAATTATCGTCCTCGTAGAAAGCCAGATATCGATTTTAGATTTTTAGAGTGAACCTGAAGAACCGAGGATCTCAAATTTTTTCATACTCGTTACCTGAGGCTGAAAGTCAAAACAGCGGCCAGATTTGTAATTAGCACTCACAAGTTATACAGGACACGAATGTTTGTCTTGATAGGAAGCCACATAACGATTTTAGATTTTTAGGGTGAACTTGAAGATCGAAGGAACTCAACATTTTTCATATTCCTTATTTGACGCTGAAGCTCAAAACAACGACCGGACTTGTGATTAGCGCCCTCAGATTATACATAACACGAATTTTTATCTTGATAGGAAGCCACATAATGATTTTAGATTTTTAGGGTAAACTTGATGGTCCTAGGGCCTGAAAAATTTTCATATCTGTTACCTGAGGCCGAAGCTCAAAACAACGAACAAATTTGTAATTGGCACCCTCAAATTATACATGACACGAATTATCGTCCTCGTAGCAAGCCACATATCGATTTTAGATTTTTAGAGTGAACCTGAAGAACTGAGGATCTCAAAATTTTTCATATTCGTTACTTGAGGCTGAAGCTCAAAACTACGACCGGACTTGTAATAAGCGACTTCAAATTATACATGACACGAATTTTCGACCTGCTAGGAGCCGCATAACGATTTAATATTTTTAGGGGGAACCGGAAGATCCAAGGAACTCAAAATTTGTTATATTCGTTACCTGAGGGTGAAGTTCAAAACAACGAGCGGATTTGTAATTAGCGCCCTCAAATTATACATAACACGAATTTTCGCCTTAATAGGGAGTCACATAACGATTTTAGATTTTTAGGGTGAACTTGAAAGACAGAGTGAATGTATCCTAAACCACCCATTTCTTTCTTCATCCATATTCTTCCCATCTAATCAAAATACCTGGAAAGCAAAAAAAAATCTGCTTGGAAGGCACACGCATTCCCATGTACAATTTAAACCAAAGCCCAGAACGAAACCTTGGATATAAAAACTCCAAATCCCCGTGAACACCCGAAATCCGCCTAAGTTGCCAAAGTTTTACAAAGAAAAGTAGAAAGTTTTTCGGCAAACGACATGTTGCTCTCCCCTTGTCACACCCCAATTTAAATAAAAGAAGATTGAATTACCGTGTTCCAATTTACTTTGTTTCCTTATAAATCTACGGCGCCTAAAACAGAAAAACTTCTTCTAATTAAATTTTGAGGCACCCAGAGATGGCCATGCCATACCATGGACGTGCCAAGAATGGATGCAGTTCAAATTGTTTGTGCTGTATTTAAATAAAAGAAGGTTGAATTACAGTGTTCCAATTTATTTTGTTTCCTTATAAATCTAGCGCACCTAAAACAGACAAACTTCATCTAATTGAATATTTGTGATACACAGAAATGGACATGCCTTGTCATGGACGTGCCTCGGAGAGGATGCGGTTCAAATTATTTGTTCTGTATTGAATAGAATCCTATGACCACAGGCTTACACTTTTCATTCCGTTGCATTCAGCCATTTACCTCAATATAAAAATGTTTATCTACTCCTATTATATTATACAGCGATTACCAAACCACTTTTGAACATGTAATGTTAACTATAAACAAACAGCGTGAATTATTTTTCATAACTCACGCTATAGCCGTGGATTATGAACAACGCCTGCTAAATACCAGTACGGATCGCTTGGAAACGCATATTTATGATTAAATATACGCTATAAGAATTGCAAAAGTGGCCATACCATGAGACTTCAAACGCCAATTCGACGGTGTACAGTGTACAGGACCTACAGAAGTGAGGTTAAGTTGTTAATCATTCGTAGTTATTATGTATTTAAGTCGTACTATTAATTGCTTCGGTCGCAGATAAAGTACAAAATTTAACTCGCCGCAATGGTAATAATTGTCTTGTTGACTTACAGCTACAAATTTCAACTAAGCGAGTTATCACCATCATTACCGCAGATCTGATCAGCCATCATCATCATAGTCACAATGTCTTAACAGACATGTTGTGAACTCGTAAAATGCATTAAGTCGGAGCTAGAGTATTGCCGACACGAATACTATCAATAGTTGTGCGAACTGTAGCTCGCCATCGTGCGCGATTTACTGTCAGTTCAGTGGCGCCCTTGATACTCATATCCAGCAACTGTTTCGTCGTATCCACCCAGCGTGTAGGGGAACAGCCACGGTGCCGCCCACTCGGGGCATGACCCTGAACTACAAGATACTCCATATTATCGCTTCTGTGATTATGTCGCAAGAATGTAAGCATTCTTGTCGACACACTAGAGGATAGTCTCTTTGGATTACCGAGCTCATCCAGTACGGAAACGTTAGTTCGATGGGCGGTATAAGGAGCTCTCAGCATTCTCCTTCACGTTTACATTTCAAAAGCATCTATGCTAGCTCGATCTGCCTTTTTAGCAGCCGAAGTTTCCGAGGCATACAAAAATATATCTGAACAATATACCGAGATTAATACTCTTGAAGTGACAAAGGAAAGAATAGATGATATCAGAAACTGACTCTATATCAACATTCTCAGCTTAAGTATTCCAAAAACTAAATTTATTGCATTTTTTGTTTCACACACACATCATCTTTCAAAAACATTCCATGACTAATAATTAGAAAAACAAGTGAACAATTGAACAGATATGTAAAATGGTCACCCTAAATCAATCCAACAGATTAATTGAAAAAAATTATTAACTTATAGGTTTTACAAAATATTCTTGAAGAGAATAACATGATTGTATACAGCGGTTTAGCCGAACCTATTCTTGAATGAATAAACGATTGAAAGAGGGAGCGAGCCTTTCTGGTAACCAGAGCCAACAGTGCATATGCCTACGAACGGGCACTTATGCACCTTTCCTTACCCTAGTTCCAAGTCCATCCCTCATCGCAAAGATAAAGATGGCCTTGGATCCTACCCACCTTATATCCTCGGGTTCTAGAACCCTTGAACCGAGTATAGTGTGTCTGTGATACCCCAGGGCTTCACAGCGACATAGAATGTGTGCCGAGGATTCTTCAGTAAGAGGTTATAGTGATTTAACGTATGTTGCAAAAGTTTTGAGAAGTTTTTCAAAAAATTTAAAAAATATCTCGCAATAACATATTTGAACTGTAACAAGAACTACAAAAAATAACAATATTTCTTAGTATAAAAATGATATTAAAGTACTGCTAATGGGCCATGATCTTCCACGGCTCGCAATTTCCTCTTAATGTTCCTTACTAAGTTTTGGACAGATTCTAAATCAACTTCTCTTATTTTTAGCATTATTCTTTTTCTTAGCTGCTTTTCGGTTTGAGCTTCCCAGCCATTGCTATAAACTTTGGCACTCAGCTGAGCCCAAACAGTTTCGATAGGTCTTGCTTGAGGAAGATTGGGAGGGTTGTCTTTTCGTGGTACAAAAGGTATTCCGTATTGTTCTATCCAGTTTCTCGTACGCAAAGCATAACGACTTGAAGTCAGATCTGGCCAAAACAATATATTGTCATTAGCATGGTGGGTATGTGGGTATTAATAAAATTGAGTAGTTTAGGCAAACATCTTTGATTATAGACTTCTGCGGTAACCGCTTCGGCCCTAACTCGTCCAACGTACGGCTGTGAAATACCGTTGTCTGATATAGCGCACCACACTAACACTTTGTTTTCAAACTTTTCTTTTCGTTTAAATTTTGCATTATCTGGACAGGCTTCAAAGTCTCTTGTATAAAAACCATCATTACCTTTGATTTCTGAGTTCTAAAATGTGAAATATTTTTCATCACAGAAAAATCTTTATGTGGCCAGCAAAATGAGTACGACGTGAGTTGCGACAGCATTGGGGAGTTCTTTCTAACTGATTTGGGGAACACTTTGGACATTTTCTTCTTTTTCGAAATTTTCAGTTATTTCTCTTCATTTCTCTATAGATTGTGCTAGCATTGACGTGAAAAATGTGTCCAAGTTTTCGTGTTAAAGTTCTAACTCGATGTTCACTTCTGTTGACCATTCCTTGAACTGCAGCAGCATTCAACGCTCTTGGGCGTCCACTTTTTAGTAAATTTGTACAAAGAATACCTTCTTCACGTTCACGGATCACTCGATAAATTGTGGTAATGGAAATATCTTGATCTTGATATAGGCGAACTTTTTCTTTTTTTTTCAAGTCTTCCAACTAGACTGTAAATACTCTTCCGAATATCTAATTTATACGACATTTTGACAACTTATATCGTAACCAAAATGGTTTTATTGTTACCCAGCACAATAACTCAAGATGGCGGAAATTACACGCGCATCCCCACTTTTGGAGGGGTTTTTTGTAGGGATGGTAACGGCACTTCGATACTTCTGCATTAATATCGAGTATTTTTGTCATCGATACTTTTTGAGGCATTCCAAGCTGGTATCGATACTTCTGTATCGGTATCGAAAGTAATTATATAATTATTGAGGGGTGTAATCAGTTGCACAAAATGCTCTGTACAAACCAAACGCGCCTGTTTAGCTAGAAAATATCGAGTTGGTACCGGTATCGATATTTTCATTTTCGCATCTCTACCCAAATTTGACAGCCGTAAAATCATTCAAAAACTCTCCCAAGGTCAAATTTTGTGGGAACCATTTTTATATAGGAAATCCTCAGAGATATTATGCTGGTTGTTTTCTATGCTGTATTGTTACGTTTAGATGTTGAATGGTTACCATGGTAACGATTTCTGAATTGTTTTCAATGGTGAATCTACCTCCCGAGTTTTGAGAAAAATTCTCAAAACTTTTGCAACATACGTTAATCATTGTTTTCAAACAGATGATACTAGACCACTGTTTAGGTCTAATCCAATACAAATTTGACTGAAAACCAGTAAAGGTCTAGACGAATTAAGCAATTTATTGTTATTTATGGTCTACCATCTATTTTTATTGGTGATCTTATGTATCACTTTGCTTACGTTCTCCGGTTACCTGCCCACGCAGTTTATCGCCTTTTTTCAGCAAAACTGGTAACAAACTACGTCTATGGACCGCATAAGGAGGGCCTGTGAACAATTTTCATCAAAAGTTTCCTCATTTAGGCGGTATCTGGTGGGGAGATCTTAATGAGAAATTTGTGTGGCCCAATGCCGGACGAAGAATAGCCTCGCTGGAAAAAGGACTCTATTATCTTGAAATGAATTTTAATTCTGACGGGAAGCTTCAGTTGAGTTGAGTTAGTAAGTTTAGTCACTGGACGGCGCTGATGAACTTGTGAATGAAGCTGGGAGAACTGGGTCAGGAATAGAGCGAACTTCAAGAACTATGCAATAGCAAATTTGGTCAATTGGCTTATTTACTTCTATGCTACGTTTCGATGTCGAAAATATGTCGTCTTCAGGTTAAAAGTGTGATAAGCATAAATGATAAGTGTAGATATGAGGCAACAGTTAGACCTTTGGTGTGTTAAATGGAGAGTGACAATGTAAGACGGTATTCTCTATTTGATGTCAGTACCTCATACAAGGGTTACATTCGAGGTGGCACTATTTGTATCAATTCAGTACGAATAAATGAAAATAATGAAATAAAATGGGACATTTTATATACTACTTGCCATTGAAACCTGAACGCTGAGAAAAAAGGGTTGCTGTTGATGAAATGCGGTAGGACTAAATACAATAACAGACGAAACCATTTGCCATAATTAGTTTATAAAAAGGCAACAGATCTCTAGCCTACGCGGCAAACTCGTAGTCTGGTTCTTGATAAACTCTAGAGGTACAGCCTCCCAAGCTGCCCTCACAGCATATTCCAGTTCGTCCAGCGTGGTCAGAGGATTGGGTATCAACCTATCCAATTCCATACTTTTTCAATTGGTGATAAATCGGGTGATCGCGGAGGCTAGGGGAGTACCCTGACTTCAGCTTCCTATAGGAGTCTCATCGATGCCCTTAGGTTAGGTTAGGTTGAAAGTGATTGGGGCAGCGCTGCCTCCTTCCACTGCGACTCAATTGTCTCTGTTGTGGCTCACACCTTTTTAGAGTTCACCGTACAGTCCGCACCTCTTTACGAAGGCGATCAGCGTGAAGGGTGAAACTTCCTTGAAGTCATGAGGTTCCAGTTAGGCAAATCCGAATGTATGGAACCTAGCATTATCCAGTACTGGACAGGAGCAAAGAATATGCTCCGCTGTTTCGTCCTCCACGTAGCAGAAGCGACAGTCTGAAGTTTGTTCAAGACCCAACTTCCGCATATGGTTCCTCAGATGACCATGTCTTGTCAGCCGACCGACCAGAATGCGGAGATCGTTCCTGTTACATTCAATGATCCTCGCGGGGGGGGGGGGCTGACTCGAGGGGTATCTTATAAATGCCTTCGAGTGCAGTAGCCCTGGTGTATGTCGACAGTTCAGGAGAGGCTTTCCTCACTGCCCAATACGAGATGGTCTTTTTAGCGGTGCTTTTTGTAATGCCCGCAAATGGTTCTGGTCCTATGAACACAGATTCAGTTCCTCCTCTTGCTAGCGCGTCGGTCAGTACATTGCTTTCCACTCCGCTGTGACCCGGGATCCAAATCAAGGTTACCCTGTTTCCCGTTCCGAGTTTGTTGAGGAGGTGCATGCAGTTCCATACCAGTCTTGCATCAACCCGACTGGAGCACGGTGCTTTCAATGCAGCCTGGCTGTCTGAAAAGATTTCTATAGATCTGTTTGTCAGGGGCCTTTTGATTAGTTCCCTGACTCCCAGCTCTATGGCAATCATTTCTGCTTGGAAGACTGTGGTATACCTCCCAAGGTTGACTGAAATGTCAACTCTTGGATTAGTACCAACTACTGCCGCTCTTGCCCCCAGTTCAGACTTGGAGCCATCAGTAAATTGCGTAAGATCGGAGGGTGATATGAAACCGTCCCTCCTCCATTCGTCCCTGCCTGGGAAGGGGACGTTATAGGATCGCTCTATGTGCGCTTGGGGAACCACATAGTCCGAGACCATTCCGAGTACATGATAATGGGTAATTTCACCCGCCCCTTGCAAAATGAGAACGTCATTCACATAGCGTTGCACAGTCATTGTACGACGAATCACAGGTAAGGGTGACTTGTTGTTGAATGTAATGACACCACAAACCTTCAAGCCAATAGGACGGTGTACATGGCGCTCAACAGCAAACTGGAGATCACGTCGTTCACCCCGTCGTCATCTTATGCGTTGGCGTCCGTCATGTGCTCCTAGATAAAACCTGTAGTCACCAGAGAAAGCCGTCTGATGCCATTCAGCATGCCATTTTCGGTATTCTTGGCACCAATCTAATCGTTGGCGACGATGATTTGCAGTGAGTGGAAGAACTAGATGCGGACGATATAATCCAGTTCAATCAATCTGTGGTACATCATGCGGATTCGAATGGGCCTCCCTATAGCTGCATACCAAGCGTCAGCAACAGCTCGAGTGGATCGAATCCTGTCTCGAAGAGCCAGCAGCCCTAGATGACGATCTTACCGGTCTCTAGTTCTTCTACGTGCTCCAGAACTTCTAGCTCGCTACATTCGTCCTTCTGCGATCCATACGCGCCATGCTTCTGCAACTGTAGCCACGCTACGCCCCATGGTTACAGCAATTGCTCTGAAGTAAGCACCACGTTCCCGTTGGCCTACAATCCGACCCCGTTCAAAGGGGCTTAACTGCATAAACTGGAGCTGGAATCTTCTAGGGGGCGTCTTCATACAGCCACTAGTCTCTCGCCACATTTGCAACAGATATCATCGTTTTTGAATCGACAAAAAGCCATGCTTTGATTTTACACGTCTAGAGTTTTTTGGAGGTGCCATCTAGGTAAATAGCGTCACCTCACTGAGGAATGGTTTCAAATTACAATATGATTACACTGACTATGTCATCATGTGATAACATAATGACTCGTTAGCTTGGAGGCGAAAGCACAGTTTTTGCTTTATGATTTGATAAATAGCCCAAATTGATTGTTGGTTGTGTGATATGCAAGGGCATGCAATTTATAATTAGCAGTCAGTGTGCTACACCAATTATCATAGCCGCATTTGTATTCATCATGAATGACTCACAATCAACTCACATGGTTTATTGATTGAATTTTGCGGAGAAATGGTTGTTTGTACGGCTGAAAGGGAAACTTGCATCGCATTTCAACTAAGCACTGTTAGTGACATTATACCAAAACATGATAACAGTTTCATAGATATGATTTCATCAATACCCTACTTGAATCGAAATTCAAACTATTTGCAAGAAAATTACAAATAATCACACCCATAGAAGACAGAGTCCTGTAGCGGGTTATAAGTGTACATTAGTTAATCACAATACAAAGGAAGCTTATGGCCAAAAAACTTAATTTAGATGAGAAAATCTTGGAGTTTTTTTGTTTTTTTTTTGTTTAATGGCTTTGAGTACAGGCTCATTCAGCCAAACCAAAACTAAAATTGTTCTAATCTAACCTATAATCTATAATCGACAATACCACACATAAAACTAGACAGGAACACACGCTTCACGCCAAGGGGTCTGTCAGGGCGACTTTTCTCTGAGACAAACAAAGAGAACCACGGTATGGGTAGGGGAGCATGGAGAGGAATTAGTGGGTTTACCCAAGGTACAAATCTAAACAATCTATAATAATCTATCTATAATAATTTTACCTAATACCATTAAATGCGACGTTTGGTCCGGCGAATGTAATTGAGGAATCTATGAATAAAATCTAGATCAGTGTTTAACAAAGCAGAAACGATAGTGCTGTTTGCTGGAAGTAAGTTTAGACCTCCCAGGATCTTGGAGTTGTGGCCAAAATTTTGAAAAGAGACTGGGTCGCAGCATGGAGGAGACTCTGGTGCTAACAGCCAAGCTTTCGGCAATGTTTATTGGTATCTTCAGGGCTTTAACGTTGAGGTTTGCCAATTTAAAAACAGCAATCGCATTGAGTGCAAACGACTTCTTAATGCAGCTAAATAATCGTCACAATTTGTCCATAAAATTTTTAAAAAACTATGCTATCATGGCGTCTTCCACTAACAGGTCAGGAAACAAACAACATATAATTGTAAATTACAAAGACACAGAAACGACCTTTACATGTTGAAATTCGCGCTTCGATTACAACCCCAAGATTTTCTCATCTAAATTAGTTAATCGCAATACTTCACAAAAATGGATGGTATTATTATTATCTTCTAAAGCCAGTGGTAATAGAAATAACTGAAATAAGCATTAACATATCACTCCTTCATATCGGTACTGGATCACATCCTGCATGGTGTTTTATTTGAGACAATCAAAGATGGGCAGCAGATAATACCAAAGATATACTAGTGCTGTCAAAAACTGAAAACTGACTATCTGATGGTCACTCAACGGTACATTATCCTTTTTTGAGGCAAAGCCTAAATAACAGCCCTTATGGAAAGGTTACGTTAAGGGACGTTTGTTAATGCGGGACTTGAATAGACCAACACATGTAACTCTGCTAACCAACTGCAAAGTTGAACAGGAAGTTCGTATGATGCAAGCTTGTTCAGGAGAGCTGCGTTTCGTCAAAAATATTTTTGTGCGTCTCGTCTAGATGCACAGTATTCTGCTGGATGAACTGGTTGACGCTGAGTTTTCGGAGGAAACCTATAAGATTTTGAAATCGTATTGGTGTAACAGGCCTCAAGATTCCATTCTTTCGGTTCATAGAAAAATCGGAAAAATGAAGGGTACCGGATGGATTCGAACCAGCGTCTCCTGCATTCTAAGCGTTACCAACTATACCACGGTGCCCCGTGATATAGCCGATATTCTGCGCCGACGACAAGGTATTGACTCCGCCGACACCCACCACCGATACCTTGTCGTCGGCACTGTGGATCGGCTACATCACGGGGCACCGTAGTGTAGTTGGTGTGGTGCGACCTACGTCTATGTCTATGTTTTGATAATAGTTTGTAGGAGTGCTCATGTTGCACATTAGATATTATTGAAACGTCAGCGATACACGTGCTGTTTACACGAGGTAGGTACTGCATGGCAACAGGAAATGGCAATCGGTACCTGGCAGGAGAAACAGTGCGGGCATTGAACTAAAACAGATCCAATATATACAGTTTTTGGTCTGAAGCCTGTGTTTCAATGTTCCAGCCAATTCCTGCAAATACAGAAGCATCACATTGGTATCGCGTTGGCCTAGAATGCCGGAGACGCCGGTTCGAATCCAGCCAGTACCCTTCATTTTTCCGATTTTTCTGTGAACCAAATGATTGGAATTATCTCCCTCTTGCGGAGTAAGCAAGCACCTCTCATTCCATGAAATCCTGGCCGACTGAGGAGTCTCACTTCAGTAAGAAAGAGAGGTGTCGTGCAAATAGCGGTGGGAGATTCACACTTACCCAACAGCCGAATAGATCTTTCTGGATGACTGAAATACACGGTTAGCAGCGAGATACGGGGGATTGGTGGGTGTCGGTGGAGTCGATACCTTGTCGTCGGCGCTGCATATCGACTGCATTACGGGGGACCGTAGTGTAGTTGATATCGCGTCGGCCTAGTATTCCAGAGACGCTGGTTCGAATCCAGCCGGTACCCTTCATTTTTCCGATTTTTCTGTAAACCAAATGACTGGAATTATCTCCCTCTTGCGGAGTAAGCAAGCACCTTTCATTCTAGGTCTCAAGATGTTAAAGTAGAACAAGCTAATTCGCACCAGTTTGTTGATACATCCACAGGAATGATTGATGATATGCTGATTAGCCCACTCATATTGCCAGCCACGATGAATGGTCCTAGATTTCTAGAGTTCTTAGAAATCGACTTCCTGGACGCCATTATGGAAATACCACTGGCCTATAGGTCAGCTGGACGGAACTCCAGCACAATTCGCTGCAGATGTACGAAGCCATTTAAATGTACGATATTCGCCGTGGATTGAACGCGCTGGAACAATCGCTTGGCCACCACGTTCACCGGACTTGACCCCACTTAAGTTTTTCTTGTGGGGTACAGTGAAACAGACAGATTATGTGGTAGTTTCCAAATCAAGCTGGAGCATTTTCCAGAGGACTACAAGTAGTTATGGATGAAGAATGTCGTAAGATCAATTTTAACATAATTTAATTATAATAACTTACCATCAAATGTGATGCTACCTGTTTTTCTCTTATCAGTATCCCACATCAACAAAAATGTGCATACAATGTATATTGAATCAATGGATGTCAAATCGACATCAAAATTTCACGTACGTTTGTCGCGAACTTTCACATCTATGGCATATTCATAGAATATATGCCCAAGCACAAGTTTTTATAACTTTTTTGGGTTCTACCTGTTTATTGCGTATTTTGCTGATGTATTTTTGTATATTTTTACTTGCAATAAACATTATTATTATTATATGTACGTCTAATGTACATGAATAGTATATATAACATAGACCAGGTATGAACATGCATAATCATAACATATACCATGTATATTCTTAGATACCAAAGTATATACAGAGTGTACATACAATGGATATGTATATCCACAAATGTAGCATGAATGTCTAATGGATGTAAAATAGACATAAAAAAATTACATTTCATGTACTTTTGTCGCAAATTTACACATCTATGGTATATCCATTAAATGTACGTTCATGTACTTTTAATGCACATGCATATTGTATGAAAGTTCAATGTAGAGGCAGAAAGATAAACAAACTATATACTCTCATTATGTATTGTTATTAATTCAATTTCTAGTTACAACAATAATATTTGGCAAAATCGATAACTGCGACAGTCATCTCTTCCTTGAATGGCATGTCTGAAATCACAGAGAAATCAAGGTTATAAAATTTTGTAAGTGGTTTGCCCCGTTTACGACTTACCGTCAAACGCTGGATGCGAATGTTATGAGTAGCCAGAAGATAAGTAACATCGCACAATATTTTACTCGATCACGTTATCAAGCACAACCAGCACCAGCACACACACGCTAACTACGACGCACAATGCGAACAACGGAATGGCTAGAAGTCAGCAATGGCGGCACTGGTTGTGCTTCGCGCAGGCGTAAACTACTAGATGTGTATATGATACATAGACCAACGTCTTATGTATATTCACATATGGATATACCTACGTGAATGTACATAATATATTACACCAGTGTATATCATTTTTTATATGTACATTTAACATCCTATGAATATTCAAAATATACATGTTCAAACTGGAATATCGAATGTACATTCTGTGGATGTACATATCCATATAGTGTTATGTGATATGAAACAAGATGGGGGTAATAGGGGTACGCTTGTTACGCCACTGGAAATGTAATACCGGAACATCAGGGACCGAGGTATGCCATGCCGACTGCATGGATGCAAATTGCTTGTTCTATACTGCCGACCGAGCTGTTTTCCGAGGTTTTATTAGAAGAAATCGCCAGTACGAACTGCTCGATAATTGTTATTGTTTCCACGATGATCATAATCGTCAGCTTCCGTTCGGTTAATATCCGCACTGTTCGCTTTATTATTTTTGAACTTTATGTCACCTCGTTACCGTTTATTCAATTCTCTCAGATAGGGTAAAATCGAAATCCTTATAGTACGGTTTCTGTAACTCGCTAACGGTCCAAGCAAATGCTGTACATGCTGACTTCTTCAGACGCCAATAAGCGGATCAGACTTGCGCAGGTGTTTTGAATGACTTGCAAGCGATTTTTTGAAACGGAATGAAGACAGGGATAGTACATTATACTGCAATAATTAAACACAGATAAAACAAGAGACTCGCAAAGCTTTTTCCTCAATTTAAAGTTGATTAGTGACTTGTTAGCATAAAGTGTGCGCAATCTAACATAAGTTTTTTTCAAAATCTCTTTAATATGATCTGTGAATCTCAAACAGTCATCAAATACTACTCCTAAGATTTTAATTTTGTGAGAGAACTGTAATCTATCAGCACCAATTTGAATATTGAAGTGGCGTTCAATGTCAGGTTTTCTCGTTTTGGAGCAAAACAACATAACGTTGCTCTTTTGCGTATTTATAGTAAGTTATGATTCATAGAATACACAAATACCCTCTGCAGATCCTCATTTAAGTTATCATTTGCCTGATCAGCTTCATCTGCATCAAAAAAATGAATAAGCTGAGTATCTCCAGCGAAAGACTATACTTGTGAGTGAGTCACACATAAAGATAAATCTGCAGTGTAAATCAAAAAAAGCAGTGGGCCTAGGACTGAACCCTGAGGCACACCGGAGGAAATTAATCTAAAGCTAGATTTAGTCCCTTCCACTGAAACACATTGAGACCGCTCACTCAAGTAACTAGAAAAGAAAGAATGACAGCGCAATTCCATCCAAACCATAATATCTGAGCTTGGCTATCATTAGCTCGTGATTTATTTTGTCAAACGCCTTGGAGAAATCAATCGAGACTAAGGCTATTGCCATTTTCTTGTCTAAGGCTCTCAAAATGTTGTCAGTGAGGTTAAGGAGAGATGTTGTTGTGCTGAAATGTTTACGGAATCTAGACTGACTTTGAGGTATAACCTCATTTGCATCGAAATAATTTGCAAGCTGAGCTTGAGCTGCCTTTTCCAAAATTTTAGAGAGAATAGGCAAGAGGCTAATAGGCCTAAGGTCGGAGAAACTGTTTGCCTTATTTATTTTAGGTAGAGGAATAACAATTGCTTTTTTCCATGACTTCGGAAAATAGCCCTTTTCCAAACAGCAATTAACGATGTGGGTTAAATAAACCAATGTAACTGGCAAGTTCAATTTAACCATTGTCAGACTTAGACCATTAGTACCTTTGGCTTCTGATTTAAGAGCTGCAATGAAATTATATACCTCTCGCGGTTCAAGCAGTTGTGAAAATACACGAATTTAAGATAATACGCTATTTTGGACTCAATTATTCTTTCTGTAATTAAGGGAAAATGAAAGTGACATGGAGCAAGATCGGGAGAATAGAGAGCTGTAATTTCCACGCCCAATTTATTCTCAAATTGTTCGTTGACAAATCCCTGATCTATGAGTCGAAGCATTGTTATGGTCCAGCGTTCAACTTGAAATGGTCAAATGGTCTTAGCCCAACCCTCAGAGTAACAACTAAACGTAGAACACTGAACTTCAGGATGGCGTGCTCAAAGCCATCATCTTTGACACTTCAGCCTCCAAGCATTGATCAGCTGTGACCTCGCAGTGATAGTTCAAATTATAAACAATGCTTTGTAACGCCAACTAACCTGAAAATTCTTCCAATGTAACCCTTGTTACAAACGCTGCACTTTTTGAGTTCTATCTCGAAAAACTGTTACTGTTAAGCTATACTCGAATATAGCGCAAGTCCGTAAAGCTTCACTACAGTTACCAACAAATAGCGAATTCGATTTTACTGATCAAGCATAGAAGACGCACAAACAAAACAAACGTTTGACAGTCCAGCTTCTACCATAAATAAGTCGCATGAAAACTATGACGGCATTGCCAGCCCCTCAGAATTTATGTAAGACTTCAGAATTTGCGTCTATGATGAAGAAATATGCAGTAACGCAGTAGAGGTCAACATATATACTGATTTTGCTGTAAGCCGTTTCTCTATGATCTTGAAGGCTGGATACTTTAAAATATTCTATTTAATTCTTTCACTTTGCAAGACAGCAAAAGTTGACTAGAGTAGTACCTACTTACTCCGTGATCACTAGTTTTACATCTTTTAAAAATTAAATTTTCCTAAATTTTTTATGTACTAAATTTTGTTGAACAGAGCAAAACGTCGGGTTAATTTAGAGACTCCTAAAAAACTAAATTTTCCTAAATTTTTTGTGTACTAAATTTTGTTGAACAGAGCAAAACGTCGGGTTAATTTAGAGACTCCTAAAAAACTAAATTTTCCTAAATTTTTTGTGTACTAAATTTTATTGAACAAAATAAATCAAATCAATCTTTAAATAACCCGGCTAATAAGAAACCATTTGAGCCCTAATAAAAACCAGAGTTAATATAGAAACGAGACTTTTTTGGTACGCATAAATGAGTCGCATAAAGCGACCCATTTCCCAAAATTGAATTTTAATTTTAATTTTAAAATTAAAATTCTGTTTACTATCTCAATAATATATATATATACTTATATATATATTATATATACAATAAACTTAAATAAAATTTATTAAAATTAATATTTTAATAAATTATAAAAAAAAAATAAAAATAAATAATTTAATCCTAAAAAAAAATACAAACAATTTAATGAAACAGGCAGATAAATTTTCCAAGCTAAATATATTAATTTATCATAACGAAAACGAGGTAAAGTTCCTCGAACCCAAATTCAAAAAAATGACACAAAAACCAATTTAAAAAAAAAAATAATGAAAATAAATTAGAACCTAAAAATAATAAACAACAAATTATCCTTATAAATAAAATTCTTCTATATTCAGCTAAAAAAATCATTGCAAAAGAACCCCTCCTATACTCTACATTAAATCCAGAAACTAACTCAGACTCACCCTCTGCAAAATCAAAAGGAGTACGATTAGTCTCAGCCAACCTAGTAACTACCCACATAAAAACTAAAGGTAATATAAAAAATAAAAATCAAACATTCTCTTGATATTTAATAAAATCTAATAAATTGACACTTAAAATTAAAATTAAAAAAGATAATAAAATTAAAGCTATTCTCACTTCATAAGAAATTGTTTGAGCAACTGAACGTAATCTCCCCAATAATGCGTAATTAGAATTTGAAGATCAACCAGCTAATATAATAGTATAAACTCCTAATCTAGAAACCCTCAAAAAAAATAACACTGATAAATTAAAATTTAAATTAACAGTAATAAAAGGTATACACATTCATAAAAACAAAGATAAAAAAAAATTCAATACCGGAGAAAAATAATATAAATTAAAATTAGATATTAAAGGATAATTTTGTTCCTTAGTAAACAACTTAATAGCATCCCTAAAAGGCTGAATTAATCCAATTAAACCCACCTTATTTGGGCCTTTACGAATCTGAATATATCCTAAAACTTTCCGCTCTAACAAAGTTAAAAATGCTACCCCAACTAAAACACAAATTATTAATAACAGTCTTGATAAAAATATTATATATAAATCTTTAAAATACAAGTATTATTTGTAAAATTAAATTACATAAAAAGATTCTAAATCTATCGCACTAATCTGCCAAAATAATTAATTTTAATTTTAATTTAATTCAAACTATAAAAAAATTTTTTTAATAATCAATCCTTTCGTACTAAAATATTAAAACCAATTTAAAGATAGAAACCAACCTGGCTCACACCGGTTTAAACTCAGATCATGTAAAATTTTAAAGGTCGAACAGACCTAATTTAACTAGCTTCTACACCAATTATTTATTTTAATCCAACATCGAGGTCGCAATCTTTTTTTTCGATAAGAGCTCTCTAAAAAAATTACGCTGTTATCCCTAAGGTAATTTTATCTTTTAATCAAAAATATTGGATCAAAAAATCATACATTAATGTTTTCAACAAAAAAAGTTAATTTAATTTTTCAATCACCCCAATCAAATAAAATTTAAACTTAAAATTTTATATTCCAATAAATAATAAAAATCTAAATTTTATAAAACTCTAAAGGGTCTTCTCGTCTTTCAAAAAAATTTTAGCTTTTTCACTAAAAAATAAAATTCAAAAAAATTTAATTAGAGACAGTAATTCCCTCATCCAACCTTTCATTCCAGCTTCTAATTAAGAAACTAATGATTATGCTACCTTAGCACGGTCAAAATACCGCGGCCATTCAATAATAATTCAGTGGGCAGGCTAAACCTAAAAATAAAATCAATAAGACATGTTTTTAATAAACAGGTGAAAAATATAATTTGCCGAATTCCTTTAACTAAACTTAAATTTATAATCAATTAAACATTATTAATTTTATACTAATTTTATCATTATTTCTTAACAAATTAAAATTTAAATAAATATTTTAATAAAAAATTTATAAACTAAAAAATAATATTTTTATATAAATAAATTATAACATTTTATTAATAATAGAAACTTCTAATCCTATAATTTTATATAATATTTAATAATCTAATAAATTAATTTTTCCAAGCTTATCCCTAAAAAAATAAAATAAATCTAATAATAAACTAATAAAATAATTTAATTAATTAGAAATATTTAAAATTAAATTTTACTCTTAAAAAACTAGATATATTCAAAAACGAATAACATTTCACTACTAAAAACTTATTAAAAATATTTATTCAATAATAAAATCAATAAATTTTTAACTCTTTTAAATTCGAGACCATAAAAATAAATCATAATTTTTAATAAACCCTGATACAAAAGGTACAAAAAATTAATTCTTCTTCAAAACAAAAAATAATAACCTCTCACAATACAATTACACTATCCGTCTGGCCATTAGGAGTACCATCTTCAGAAGCCTTGCTTCATTAGATGGTATTCCGATGCTACGGTAATGTCGCAGACCGTACAGCCAGCGCCCGACCAGCTGACCGCTGTCCTTTTACCGCATCCCGTCTACTCCAACCCATACCCATTACTTACCTTGGTTTACTTTTTCCTATTTTTTCTCATCCTAAGTCCATACCCCCCTCCATGTGTTGAGGCGGCACATGGGGTTCCCCCTAGCCTCCCCAGGAGTAAACCTGTACAAAAATCCGGAACCTAAGGTGTCAGTCGGACCGTGCCGACAGGTGAATGGCTCCACGACAGTGAGTCACAAACGGTGTGCTCTAGATACCTGGCGACCTCTAGAGTTATACCAGCCTTGCTGCAGTAAGGGAGCACTGCTGCAGTTGACGTTTAGTTCTTCCCGTACTCGTGGGATATAGATGAACACCCCGAATATAAAACAAACTGAGGCGCCCGCCCTCAATAAAACGGGCACAATTAATGCAAGCAAGGTGACGGCGGGTAATCTCCCCCGGTTCCTTCTTGTTAAGAGGATAGGTGATGACAACGAGGAGGGCTTTAGCAAAGTCAGTCCGTTTGCCATCTCCAAAACATTATATGGACTAATAGGAGAAGTTAAATTAGTAAAGAAGGTAAAAGATGGATTACTTACAGAAATGCGCAGTAATAGTCAAGCGAAAAGATTACTACAGGTCAATAGATTCCTTGATATGGCAGTGGAAGTCACACCTCACCCCACCCTCAACATCAGTAAAGGCGTTATTTATTGCAGAGATCTGTTGAACTGCTCAATAGATGAAATAAAAGAAGAACTAGAAAATCAAGGAGTAATCGATGTTAGACGTTTAGCTACCAAAAAAAATGGGACTGTAATTGAAACACCCAACCATGTTCTAACCTTTAATAGCCACGAACTCCCCAAGGAAATAGACATTGCTTTTTATCAAAAAGTGAAGGTCAGACCTTATATTCCTCCACCATTAAGGTGCTTCAAATGCCAAAAATTTGGTCATTCAGCACAAAGTTGTAAAGATGCTGGCATATGCGCTTGTGGAAAGCCTCCACATGGTGAAGTAGAGTGTGAACAACCAATAAAGTGTGTTAATTGCAATGGCCCTCATTCTGCGGGCTACAAGGGTTGTGAAGCATATAAAGAAGAGGCAGCTATCCAACGAATCAAAGTAATTGAAAGAATTCCTTATAGTGAAGCCAAGAAGAAAGTTCAGATAAATACCCCTCGGCCAGATGTCTCATATAGGTCCGTAGCTGCAGAACCGGGTATGGCACAAAAGCTAATTGATGACTTCCTCCCTAAAATCATGTTGGCTGTAGAAGCATCTATACAAAAGTCCCTGGCCAATACTCAAGGATCTTTCAAAGTACCCGAAAAGCATTACATGACTGGTATACCTAGAGAAAGATCTGACTCAATGTCAACAAATGTATCATTTACGTCAGACCAACGTAAAAGGTACAGGGACAACAATGAAACAACCTCCGGCGAGGACAGCACCCAGCAGGCAGGGTGCCAACAAAAAAAGAAAAAGGGATGGCCAAAAGGCCAACCAAGAAAAAGCCCTAGTACTAGTAAATGATAATCTGTGATATTTACTTATATTTACTATCTTATTTTATTTATATTTATATTTATACTCATATTTAGTTGTTATATTTTTTATATCTATACTTATTTATTTTATTTATTCATACCCATATTTATTTATTTTATTTATTCACATCTATATTTATTTATATTATTTATTTATTTATATCTGTCTTTTAAATGTCTACTCATAATATGGATAAGGTTATACAATGGAACATCAATGGTTGCGCATTACATTACCCGGAATTGAAAACCATGTTACTAGACATAAATCCCTTCTGTGTCTGCCTCCAGGAGACACACTTTACACCTTCCACAGACTTCAATCTCCGTGGCTTCAACTGTGTCAGAAAAGACACAATTCCACGCCAAAGAGCTAGAGGTGGTGTAGCAATTTTTGTCAAAGATTTCTTTCCATATTCGGTAGTTGAAATAGATTCAGAATTGCAAGTAGTCGCTATACAGATTTATTCGCCAATGAAAATTACCTTATGCAACATATACCTTCCTGATTCGCACTGGACGTATAACGAGTTAAAATCTGTTTGTGAGCAACTCCCAACTCCTTTTCTTTTGTTGGGAGATTTTAACGCACACAATCCCATTTGGGGATCCGAAAGGCTAGATAACAGAGGTAGACTAGTTGAAGAGTTAATATCAGAATCCAACTTAGGTCTTCTTAATACAGGGGAAGGTACTTATATAAACTCCAGAGCGTCTAGTCTAAGTGCAATAGATCTATCATTGTGTAGCGCAAATATTGCTCACCTTTTTGAATGGAGTACACTAGGTGTCTACGCGAACGATCATATACCTATAGTAATTCAATGTTCTGCCGCAAATGGATCAGTTCAGTCACCAGAGAGGTGGAACATGAAAAGAGCACGCTGGAATAGTTTTCGTGACAAATTTCGACCGAATTTTACGGAGCAGTCCATCGACTCATTTGTCCACTCTCTCACGCAAAATATTATCACAGCGGCTTCCGAAAGCATACCAAAAACGAGGCTTCGCTCCGGAGGAAGAATAGTCCCATGGTGGAACCAGGAAATTGCAGATGCTATTGCTGAAAAGAAACATCTATTTAATATATTTAAGAGACACCCTACTACCCAAAACCTCATTGAATTTAAACGAGCTCGAGCCAAAGCACGAAGACTTGTGTTAGCGGGAAAAAGAAAGTCGTGGGAAGAGTATATCTCCAGTATCAATACCGACACCCCTCCAACTCAAGTGTGGAGAAAAATAAGAGCTATTGTAGGAAAGTCGTTTACTAGGCCCTCCCCGGTACTAATGGTAGCCAACCGAGAAATAACTGACGCGAACGAAATTTCAAACACCTTGGGCGAGCATTTTAAGGGGGTAAGCTCAAATGATAATGTTGATCAGTCGTGCCTCCGTTTCAAAGCAGAAATTGAAAGTCAGTCCCTAGACTTTGTGGAAAACTCTACCTCCGAATATAATCTCCCATTCACATCATTCGAACTGGAACAAGCATTGGGGGAATCTAACAATTCAGCCCCTGGCCCTGATTCCGTTCATTACGAAATGATTTGTAATTTACCTGGAACTGGTAAGGAAGCTATCCTTAGACTTTTCAATAAAATTTTTCTAGAAGGCGTTTATCCGGACTGCTGGCGGGAGGCTATCATCATCCCAATACCAAAGCAAGGAAAAAACCCTATGGACCCCACCAACTACAGGCCAATCTCACTAACTTGCTGTCTTAGCAAATTGTTTGAAAAAATGATTAGCAGAAGGCTTACATGGATCTTAGAAACCAAAAAACTTATATCCGATCATCAGACAGGCTTTAGGAAACACAGATCTACTATTGACCACCTGGTACATTTAGAAACATCCGTCCAAAATAGCTTTGCTAAGAGAAAACATTTAATTGCAGTCTCTTTTGACCTGGAAAAGGCATATGATACAATATGGAGAAAATGCATACTGGTCACTCTTCATCACTGGGGTATTAGGGGATTACTACCTAAAATAATTTCCAGCTTTTTAATCAGCCGCTCATTCAAAGTGCTTGTGGGCAACGCACTATCCGATTCTTACACGTTAGATAATGGCATCCCACAGGGTTCTACACTCAGTGTGACTCTTTTCAACATAGCGGTAAACAGTTTAATGGAACCGATTGATGGAAATGTTGGGAAATGTCTGTACGTAGACGACCTTACCATTTTCTTCGCATCAGAAACCATTGAATATGCTGAACAAGTACTTCAGTCCAATATCGATAAAATTACAGAAGCTGCAGATAAGTGCGGACTTCGTTTCTCTCAGCTTAAGACAACTATAATCCACTTCTGTAGACTAAGAGCTGAACACAGAGACCCTGTTCTGACGCTAAGAGGTAATCCAATTCAGGTGAAGGAAAGTCACAAACTGCTTGGTATCACATTCGACCGTAAGCTCTACTGGAGGACTCACATAAACACTCTAGCTACCCAGTGCAAAAAGTCTCTCAATATTATCAGATGTATCTCTAGCATCAGATGGGGTGCAGATAAAGAAACGCTACTCCGGCTGTATAAATCGCTTATAATGGCGAAGATGGAGTACGCAATGGTGGTTTTCTCTTCTGCAAGGAAATCTCACATTAATGTTTTAGAGAGAATACACCGAGAAGGTCTTAGACTATGTATTGGAGCGTTTCGCACAAGCCCTTCTATGTCTATTTACTGCGAGGCCGGAGTCCCACCAATGCATATCAGAATTAAAATTTTAACGCTCAACTATGCGACAAACATTCTTTCACAGCCTACCCATCCGAATCACAATATAACATTTAATAACGAAGATCACGACACATACTTCAGTAGACCTACAATAACAAGACCCACGGGAGCTAGAATAACACAAATCTTGAGAGACATAGATGCAGACCTTCCTAGTGTTTTCAACAAAACATTCTCGGAGATTCCGCCATGGATAATTAGTCCAGTTAAAATCAGGTTGGACTGTTCAGTATATAGTAAAACGGATTCAAGTGCTCTCATTCTGAAACAAACCTTTCTCAATATTGTTCACTCATACGATAATGCAACAGCCTTTTACACGGATGGATCCAAGACCCAAGAAGGTGTAGGAGCAGCCTTCACAACAGCCTCAGTAATATACCGTTATCGGCTAAATGCCAACGCATCAATATATATGGCTGAACTATATGCTATCTTGAAAGCTTTAGAATTCATATACTCCAATGAAACAGCTCCTACCTGTTTAGTGTGTTCTGACTCACTCAGTGTCTTAAAATCCTTGAACGACCTCTCCACTATGAACCCATTATTACAGCAAGTCTTTATCGTTTATCATAGGATTACACTGATCCATAAACAGGTAATTTTTGTATGGTGCCCAGGTCACGTTAAGATACCTGGTAACGAACTGGCAGATCATGCTGCTCGTGAAGCCATATCTCTTGGCACCTATGATGATAAACTTTTGACGGACGATTTTAAGACATTTATTAAAATGCAATGTCAACGCTTTTGGGAAAGAGAATGTGAGCACAATATAAACCGTACAAGAGGCTTAAGCTTTCATACCAGCAATTGGAAGTGTCCCATCAAATTAAATCGAAGAGACCAAGTCTGCCTTACCCGTGTTCGTATTGGACATACGCACTTGACGACGTCATACCTTCTCCTTGGAAATAACCATCCAATGTGTGATGAATGTGGTACACCCTTAACTGTAAATCACTTGATTACGGAGTGTAGACTATATACTAACCAGAGACAAGCGCTAGGCCTCCCTCAAACTCTTGAGGCATGTTTCAGCAATGCTGATAACATTAAAAGAATGCTCAACTACCTGAAGACCACGCGAATCTACTACAAATTGTGAAAGTTTATGAAATTAAGGATAAATATTGTTATAATCACAATTACAAATGAGTAAGCTTGAATATAGTGCAAATTGCTGACAAGTATAAGCGGCCAATGACCCAAGCAGTCGACGCCGATATGCAATCAAAAAAAAAAAAAAAAAATAATCTAATAAATTAATTTTTCCAAGCTTATCCC
Source organism: Callosobruchus maculatus (assembly GCA_951848785.1). Taxonomy (NCBI): domain Eukaryota; kingdom Metazoa; phylum Arthropoda; class Insecta; order Coleoptera; family Chrysomelidae; genus Callosobruchus; species Callosobruchus maculatus. Next base: position 1,347,258 of record CATOUR010000028.1, on the reverse strand, counting down.
TAAAAAAATAAAATAAATCTAATAATAAACTAATAAAATAATTTAATTAATTAGAAATATTTAAAATTAAATTTTACTCTTAAAAAACTAGATATATTCAAAAACGAATAACATTTCACTACTAAAAACTTATTAAAAATATTTATTCAATAATAAAATCAATAAATTTTTAACTCTTTTAAATTCGAGTCCATAAAAATAAATCATAATTTTTAATAAACCCTGATACAAAAGGTACAAAAAATTAATTCTTCTTCAAAACAAAAAATAATAACCTCTCACAATACAATTACACTATAATTAAAAAAATTTTTTCTATTTCAATAATAAAATCTTTCAATTTATTTATTTTAATAAAAATTCAATATAATAAATAATAATAAAATAATAATTTCAAGTCAAATTGAATTTCACAATTAACTTTTTAATGTAAATAAAATACTTTTATCAAGCTCTAACTTGTCTTTCTAGGTACACTTTCCAGTACACCTACTTTGTTACGACTTATTTCACTTTAAAATGAAAGCGACGGGCGATATGTACATATTTTAGAGCTAAAATCATTATAAATATATATTTATAATTACTTTCAAATCCACATTCAAATTCTTTTAAAAAAAATTATCCTTAAATATTTTTAATGTAACCCATCTCTACTTCATTATAAACTATACCTTGATCTGATTTATTTTTTAATTTAAAATCATGAATATTTAACTTCTCTTAAAATATTCAAACTACAACGATATATAAATTAATAAATAAAGTTTTTCTAATCGTGGACTATCAATTACAGGACAGGTTCCTCTGAAAAGACTAAAATACCGCCAAATTTTTTAATTTTCAAGAACATAACTTTTACTAATTTAGCATCTATAAACTTACATTTAAAATAATAGGGTATCTAATCCTAGTCTAAAAATAAATTTTCAAGCCTCATCTCAAATTAATAATCTTAATTAAAATTTAAAATTTCACCTAATAAATTTTAATTTAAAAATTAAAATCAAAAATAAACTAACTTTAACTAAAAAAATTAAATTATATTATTTGTATAACCGCAACTGCTGGCACAAATTTTGTTAATATTTAAATCTATACCTAAATCTAAATTACTTTAATATTTAATTTTATTTACTGTGAATAATAATTTAAATACATATTATTTAAATACATAATATTTTCACACTAAAATTTACATATAATTATAAGAAAAATCCAACTCTATAGCCAAAACCAAACTTTTTTTTGACTATCGTCAGCTAACATACTAATTATCCTGTAAATCCCAAAACTTCTTAATAAAGCCCCCCACTCAAACTTCGGCTAATACAAAAAAAAAAAATTACCCATAAAAAACTATTGATAAAAATCATAGACCTTAAATGTGATAACATAATTATTAATTTAACTCGCATAAAAATAGCTAATTCGGCCCTAAGAAGCCCCGTTCTTAAGGCTCGACCCTGCCTCCATATTCCCCAATACGAGACAGGAGGGACTCGCAAAACCCCTAAAATTTTCTAAAAAAAGCCAAAGATTAACTAACAAATTAGTAGAACTTTTCAGAAAATTTTTTTACAAAAAAAAATATCACAAACATAAAAATAATTTCGCCGGTAAATAATTTTAAAATTATTTTTAAATAATTTAATTAAATTATCTATTTAATTCGTATAAAGTTTAAAATTATAATAGAGATAGGGTACTTTTTTTTTTCATTATCTTTACTCTATCATTAAAAATTATAAATCTATATTGATATTAATATTAATTTTTATATTACCTTTAAATATACTTAGTACTACTTAAATTAAATTATAAATAATTTCTTTTTTTACCTTTTTACATAGGTTTTTATTATTTAAGAACTTCTTCAGTATTATTTAGAGCTTTTGAATGGATACGGCATCTATTATTTTATTAAACTTTAAATATTCTTATAGATCTCTATACATTAATATTATGATATATTATTTAAATTTTAATATATATATATATATATAATGGATATGTATTACGTTAATCTTTATTTTAAAAAAAAAATTTTTTTTTTTCATCCAGGACCAAAAAATCCCGAATATTTACTAATACTCATTTTTTTACAATTTTGGTCAAAAAAAAAAATCACTAAATGCAACTTTTTTTTCATTTTTTTTTAAATTTATCTAAAAAAAAAAATAATATAAAATTCGCTATAAAAAAAAAATTTTACCATTTTTATGTTTGAGGTCATTTTTTTTTTTTAAAGTAATTAACTCGTGTGTAGTGCCTGAATAAAGGACAATTTTGATAGAATTGATCATGTACTAATAAGTACCTTCACATTTACCCCTCCCTCTTCACTTTATCACAAAATTAAAAAGATAAGCTAACTAAGCTACTGGGTTCATACCCCACTTATAAAGGTCAAATCCTTTTCTTTTTAATCTTCAAATTTTATAAAATTTTATTTTTAAATATTTTATTTTTTAGAACTTTAATTGTTATTTCTTCATATTCCTGACTCAGAATATGAATAGGACTTGAAATTAATTTATTATCAATTTTACCATTAATGGCTAATCCTAAAAACCTCTACCCTTCTGAAGCAGCTATAAAATATTTTATTACCCAAACTTTAGCCTCATTAATTCTTCTCTTTTCAATTTTATTATCAATAAATATAAAGGAATTTCTTCCCCAAAATTCCTCAAATATATTAATCTTAATTATTAATTCGTCATTATTTTTAAAAGCAGGAGCAGCCCCCTTTCATGCTTGATTCCCCGAAGTTATTGAAGGATTAAACTGAGAAAATTGCTTATTAATAATAACATGACAAAAAATTGCCCCTATAATAATTATAATTCATAATTTAAATATATTTTTTTATTTATCTTGAATTATTTTAATTTCTTCTATTCTTAGAGGAATTTATGGGTTAAATCAAACTAGCCTACGAAAAATTCTAGCCTATTCTTCAATCAATCATATTGCCTGAATATTATCAAGAATACTCAATTTTAAATTAATTTGATTATTATATTTTAATATTTATGTAATTTTAGTTTTTAATTTAATTATAATTTTCAAATATTTCAATATTTACTATATAAATCAATTAAATCTAATTTTTAATTCGAATAAATTATTAAATTTTCTATTTATAGCAAATTTCTTATCATTAGGTGGCTTACCGCCTTTTCTTGGTTTTCTCCCCAAATGGCTAACAATTATGAATTTAACTTCAAATCAATTTTATAGCCTTACCTTAATTCTCATTATTTCAACATTAATTACTTTATTTTTTTATATTCGTTTAACGTTTAGATCTTTTTTATTAATAAAAGTCGAATCAATTTTCAAATCAAAAATTATTGGTAATTTTTGATTTTTTTCTTTTAATTTTATTTCCCTAGCAGGATTACTGACTTACGCCATAATTCCGAACTTTTTCTAATTCTAAGAAGTTAAACGATGAAATTTTATTAAACCAAATATTCATTAATAAAAATAAATTAATTGTTATTGGTTAATTAAATTTTATAATTTTCTATTTTATTATTAAAAAATTTTTAAATTTTTTTGATTTATTACCCAAATGGCTAATAATTATAAATTTAACTTTAAATTAATTTTATAGCCCTGCCTTGATTTTTACTATTTTAACATTAATCAATCTTCTTATACCCCCCTAACGTCTAAATTTTTTTTATTAATAAAAGTCAAATCAATTTTCAAATCAAAAATTATTGGTAATTTTTGATTTTTTCTTTTAATTTTATTTCCCTAGCTAGATTACTGACTTACGCCATAATTCCGAACTTTTTCCAATTCTAAGAATTTAAACGATGAAATTTTATTAAACCAAATATTCATTAACAAAAATAAATTAATTGTTATTGGTTAATTAAATTTTATAGTTTTCTATTTTATTATTAAAAAATTTTTAAATTTTTTTGATTTATTACCAAATAGCTAATAATTATAAATTTAACTTTAAATTAATTTTATAGCCCTGCCTTAATTTTTACTATTTTAACATTAATTAATCTTTTTATACTCACCTAACGTCTAAATTTTTTTTTATTAATAAAAGTCAAATCAATTTTCAAATTAAAAATTATTGGTAATTTTTGATTTTTTTTTAATTTTATTTCCCTAGCTGAATTACTGACTCACGCCATAATTCCGAACTTTTTCCAATTCTAAGAATTTAAACGATGAAATTTTATTAAACCAAATATTCATTAACAAAAATAAATTAATTGTTATTGGTTAATTAAATTTTATAGTTTTCTATTTTATTATTAAAAAATTTTTAAATTTTCTTAGATTTATTCCCAAATGGCTAACAATTATAAATTTAACTTTAAATTAATTTTATAGCCCTGCCTTGATTTTTACTATTTTAACATTAATTAATCTCTTTATACTCACCTAACGTCTAAATTTTTTTTATTAATAAAAATCAAATCAATTTTCAAATCAAAAAATTATTAATAATTTTTAATTTTTCCTTTAATTTTATTTTATTAACTAGACTATTAACTTAAACCATAATTCTGAACTTTTTCTAGTTCTAAGAATTTAAACAATGAAATTTTATTAAACCAAATATTCATTAACAAAAATAAATTAATTGTTACTGATTAATTAAATTTTATTACCCCCCCCCCCCTTCACTCTGAGTTGCCCTTAAGATAGATTAACCATCCGAGCTAACCTTCATTTAAAATTATTCTATAGCCATTTCAAAATTATTTTAATTTTTTACTATATATATAAATTTATAATAAATTTACTTTAATTAAAAATTATTTTTTTTAATTTAACCAAAATTAAAAAAAAATATATGAATTTTACTATTAAAATTTAAATTTTTAGGAACTTAGTAAAATTTACATAAATTTATAAATTTTATAAATTTTATACAAATTTATAATAAATTTGCTTTAATTAAAAATTATTTTTTTTTAATTTAACCAAAATTAAAAAAAATATATGAATTTTACTATTAAAATTTAAATTTTTAGGAACTTAGTAAAATTTACATAAATTTATAAATTTTATAAATTTTATACAAATTTATAATAAATTTGCTTTAATTAAAAATTATTTTACTAATTTAACCAAAATTAAAAAAAAAATATATAAATTTTACTATTAAAATTTAAATTTTTAAGGACTTAGTAAAATTTACATAAATTTATAAATTTTATAAATTTTATACAGATTTATAATAAATTTGCTTTAATTAAAAATTATTTTACTAATTTAATCAAGATCAAAAAAATTATATGAATTTTATTATTAAAATTTAAATTTTTAAGAGCTTAGCAAAATTTATATAAATATGTATATACATGCATAAATAATTTTTAATTAATTAATAAGAATTATTTATTATAATTATATTTTAATAATTTGTTTAATAATTTTTAATGAATTAATAAAAATTATTTAACAAATTATAATTATTTAATAAATATAATTATAATATTATTTATTAAATCATTAAAATAAATAATATTAAAATAAATAATATTAAAATGAATTTCAATAATTTTTAATAAATTAGTAAAAATTATTGAAATTTATTAAAATAAATAATATTAAAATGAATTTCAATAATTTTTAATAAATTAGTAAAAATTATTGAAATTTATTAAAATAAATAATATTAAAATGAATTTCAATAATTTTTAATAAATTAGTAAAGATTATTGAAATTTATTAAAATAAATCAATAGTTATTATTTATTTAAATTATTAAAATAATATTATTAAAATAAATTTTAATAATTTTTAATAGACCAATAAAAATTATTTAATAAATAATTAATAATCATTAATTTTTATAAATTAATAATTATTATTATAAATTAAATTTCAATAATTTTTAATAAACTAATAAAAATTATTTAACAAATAATTATTAATTTTTATAAATCAGCAATTATAAAATAAATTTCAATAATTTTTAATGAACTAATAAAAATTATTGATTTTTATAAATAATATTACTATTAGTTAAAAATTATTAAAATAAATAATATAATTATTTAAGTAAACTTAAAGGATTTAAGTTATTTTTAAACTCTTAACCTTCAAAGTTAAAAATAGGGAATAATCCCCTAAGCCTTAAAAGTTTAGAAATACTTTACCTTTAAATTTGCATTTTAATATCATCACTGAATATAAGACTAATTATATAATCATCAATAAATACTAAAATTAGTGGTGAAAGAAATTTAAATTTCATAAATAAATTTACAATTTATTACCTATTATCAGCCATTTCACCAAATTACCGAATAAATGATTATTTTCCACTAATCATAAAGATATTGGTACATTATACTTTATTTTTGGGGCCTGGGCTGGAATAGCAGGTACCTCACTAAGAATATTAATTCGAGCCGAATTAGGTAACCCAGGATCACTAATTGGAAATGATCAAATTTATAACGTAATCGTTACTGCACATGCTTTCATTATAATTTTTTTTATAGTTATACCAATTATAATTGGAGGGTTCGGAAACTGACTTTTGCTGTCTTTCACTTTGCAAGACAGCAAAAGTTGACTAGAGTAGTACCTACTTACTCCGTGATCACTAGTTTTGCAATGTTTTCATTCAATTTTAAAACTGCACCGACAAAACGTTGGTTGTACAAACGTAGCCTCTGCGTCTAGACCAGCCTTTACTCTAAAAATACATCCACAGTGGATATGACTAGTCAAGGCTCTCGTCAGTCCTTACTTAATAATCATGCTTAGTAATGAGCACAGACGCACGCAGACTTCGTTATGTTCATTAACTACTTAACTCTTATAAATCTTTTTACATTCTGAATAATTGTTCACATATTCTCTGGCGATTCAGGCATTCAAGTTTGTACCCTATGCAGGCTTGATAAACCAATTATGTTTTAATTGAAAATGATGAAGCGGTTGACCCATTTGAACTTTGCTTCCGTCATGACGTTAATTTGTTTGCGTCTTTCATTTAAAGTGTAGGCAAATTTATAACTCGTCGTTTTAGAGAGCAATCACAGCAATGTTGAGTTAGATGTAAATTATATGGTAAACATGGTGTTTAAAAATAAATAATGATATCAAAATGTCAATAGCGGATAGGCTGACGCAATCGGTCTATACCGCGGTGTACTGTAAAAAGAATGCATAAAACTTGAATGTAGTAAGAATTATATTAGAAAAAGTTGTACTGCAAATTTGAATAATCTTGAACCCGCCATAAATATGTCATAGCCTATAAACCAATAATATTTGCTTCCCCATAACTTATAAAACATCCTGTACTTGTGAGACAGGACAGGACCAGGCGGATGTAAATTGCAGACGCGGTTAGGGTATAATCTTATAAATTTTAAATGTGACCATACAAGATGTTGAAAATTGCAGCGAGGATCCCTTATCGGCTTATCGGTGTCGCCTCAGGGGGTGCATTAGGGTTAGTCTACCTGTTTGGAGGTATTATAAAAATTAATTTGGATTTGTCAAATTAATTTTTATCTAAAGCAACAATTTGGTGGCATTTACTTACCTACGTCTGCCAGTGATTCAAAAAATCTTACTTCTTTTTAGTTGTTGCATTTGGAGCGTACTTTATTCTGACATTATTCATTTTACTGTATATCTGTTTGAGTATTTGTCAAAGACTCTACAAAAATAAACAATGATGGATGGGTGTTATAGAAACTCTAGTTAAAGTGCGCATGAAATGATTCACAGGCATTGGTAGTACGAGATGTGTTGGCAGAGTGTTCTGCCCAAATTTCTGGAGGAAACTCAGAATCTCCCGATATATAATCTTCGACTAAATAGTCTGCATATAAAGCCATTCTTGCATCAGCAGGCTAAATTCCTGCAAAGTCGAAAGCATAAGCATCACCTACTTCGTTAGGATTCAGAAATTGTAAGCCAAATGTATATTTTAACCATTTACCAATATCGGTCAAATTTTTGTATTCACTCGCTAAACCTAGACTTTGAATTTTACGCCACCACGCTTGACCTAAGTGAAATCGACACCCAACAATCTGAACTTCAGGCCAAACATTTTTTACTAGATAACATGTTAATAACTTATCTTTTAACAATATGAAAACCGATGAAATGTAATGTCCATTCTTTAGTCCATGGATTGTAAACAGCTGTAAACAGCTGCTTGAAGAATTGTGTACAGTAGGTACTGAAAAGTACTGTCAGCAAATATGCATTCAACATTGCATAAAAATGTTAAATTAGTAATAAGTAATTACTATCTCTTCTATCCCTAACAGAGGGTCGTCCGCTGCAATTTACATGTTTACCTGACATGGAAAAATAACCAGCCGCTGCAATTTTCATATCCCGGATTAAGAGTACTTGACCGTTGCTGCAATTTGCAACCGTTGGGAGAACCATAGCAACCCAATCTTAAAGAACATCTCCTTCAACCCACCAAAAAAAGGGCTGGTCAACGAATTCGAATAGGTTATAAAAAGCGACGCATATGCTCTTACAGGCATGTGAGTGTTTCCAAGATCCCATTCTTATTATTTACTGTGTTAACAAACAACACGTTATTTTTTAACAGAAATCAGCAGGATTTAAGTTTTATAGAACTGTTTAAAATAGGCTTTTAACACTTATGCTCTGTTAAAACCAAAAATTCACATAAAACTATAACAATTAACCCGAAACGATTAACCAAAACAAAGCAGCTATGTTGTTATTATGCCACTACAATAGTGCTGTCATTTTTAGAATTCTTTACCTGCTATCTGTAAAAAGGGTATACCGATTTATTGGCGATTCAGCGGTCACTGTGCCAGCATTACCAAGCTGCCGCTTTAGGGTTGTGGGGACAAACAAAAACCTTGTTTACTTCTTCTAACCTATTCGAATTCGTTGGGGCTTGCCAATAATAGGCCACGAACGTTTTTGCCTCTTCTGATTTGTCACTCCACGAACTTAAGCCTACGTAGTGCTTCGTATATACACACACACGAGCAAACAAGCGTTTACTTTCAACCGCAATATCAAGCGAACAATCGGAATAAAAGGTGGCCGACATTACCCGTATTTACCGTGGGGATTTGCTTACGGGCACAAAGCGAGCTCCGGCATGCTTGCCTTCCAGATACATACATAAACCGTGTGTATATGTGTTTTGTCCAGCCCTAAGAGACCTCCATGTTGTATGTGCTTGCCTCGCTCGGCCCGGTTTACTTCCTTCACTGCAACACCGGATAAGAGTGATTGCATTGCAACTGAGTGCCCCCATCTGAACTGGATGGGATATGTAATTTGGGCAAAAGACATTTTGAAAGTAATGCAACTGGGCTAATGGTAGAATGGAGAAAAATTAATTAAAAGCGAAAAGGAACTTTATCAAATAAGGCTTCGCTTAAATGCTCTGTAAGGAAGAAAATGAAAGTTTCCTTTAAAATTTCAACTATCATATGGGATTAAGAGGTATCTATGTCAGAACATTTTTCTAATTATTCTCGGAAAGCCCTTTCATTTGATACCCATAGTGCACAAAAATAACTACCATCTTGTATGGCTCCCCCAATTTGGATATAGAATGACGTCACAACATTTTTCGAGCTACTCTCGATAAGCCTTTTTATTAATTTGATACCCACATTGTAAAAATGCATTAAAAATAACTATTCCGCTATCTTGCATGGTCCACCATATTTGATTTAAAATGACGTCACATAGCTTGTCGTAAATTGTCATCCACGTAAAGCCCGTGTACAGAATTTCGCTGAAGCAGCTGAAGATATCTGTTTAAAATCGAGTAGCAAGATTCTACCAGAGCAAACATACATACAATCACAATACACATACACACATTACAAACATACATATACATTTCAAGTTAAACAAAGCTTTTGAAAATCAGCTTGGTTTGCAAATTTCCACAGGAACTGTCTCTAGAAGATTCTTCACTTCCGGATTGAACCATTTGTCTGATTTATGTTAAACCAGTAATTGGATTTTCGATAAAAAATGTTTCTGGTATTTGTAAAGATCATAATTATATGTTTTAGAGCAAAATTATTTTTCGTAATAATTCAAAAGTTATTCCAGAAAAAGAATTAATATGTGAATCCAGTGCCGAAGACATGTCGACAGCTCCCGAAAAAAAACGAGCGGGTGTGACATCATAATGTTAGTTTACACTCATTGTAGTTTAAATAGAGATAATTCGTGCAGTGTCTTACACTAAAATGATGAATGAATCAGGTGCACAATGTGTTGGCCACGGTCTAAGTATCACTGGGCAACACATAGTTCTCCAAATGTCCAAACCCAGGCGTTGTAAACTGATATTTCTAGTACCACTATTAGTAGTACAATAACAAACCAACACTAGTTTGTGCAACTATAAAAATATAAAACAGCAGTAGTCTGCTCAGCTATAAAAGAGAAGCAGCATTATATTAAGCCAATTTACAAACACTCTATATACAAAACCAATTAAAAAAAATGGTACTGAACTATGGTTGAAGTAGCCAAGGAATCAGCTATTGCACTGCTGCTTTTCAGTGTGTTCTGATGATATTTGTTATAGGGAGACAAAATTGTTTAGCAATCGTCTTAAACAGGGATCGGCAGTCTTTTTGGGGTGGCGGGCCCTTTTTAAAGGTTTTAATGCGGGCCGTAAGTATAGTATTAAGGAAAACAGATTATCTTGCATTTTACCCCTTCATTAAAATTCAATGCGCTTTTAGTTCTTAAATATTGTTTGATAACTCAAGCCCGGTTGTGTTTGGCATAAAGGTTTCCCCAAGTTTTGTAAATTTTCATCCATCAACTACGTTGTATAATTTGAGTTTATAAAATACATTCTTGAAAATGTTTGGTCGCATAGATAGGTGCTTGAAGATACACAAATAATCCATTTCGCAAAAATTTTCTGACTTCGTCTCGCTGACGCCTTAAGTTGGTTGATTTTTACCAAAATTTATTAAAATTATATTGGTGCTTTGGCGGACAGTACAAAAAGTTCCAAAAGGCCGCACGTTGTCGACCTCTGGTCTAAAATAACAAAATAATTACACAAAATACCAAAATAATGAGATAAAGTAGTTTAAAACTTTTGAAAACGGGGTTCTAAAAAGGTCAACATAATAGATATTTTTACCATTACCGGTGACCTCATACTGAGGTTTATCTTTACACAGACGAAACATCTTTCACCACTTCTCATCACTAACTACAGACAATTTCTGAACAAAAGTGAAATTCGCTTCGTCAAGTTGTCAGCATGTATCTACCTTTGCGATTATGACTATTGTCGTGCAGGTGTTGCCAAATGTCTCAGGACTGTATTGAAAGTTGAATAATTTTGTGGGGTGACAGAGATTATTTTCTTGAGTTCTTGTGACCCAACACGTTTAAAGTCAACACCACAATACCTACGAGGCGAAATTTGTTTCGTTATAAAACAGTTTTTACACTATGACGTCACAACTGTGGCGACCAATCGTGGCGCTTTCTGATTTACCTAAATGAAAAAATTAATCCTTTTTTTTTAAATCCCAATTATAACAGCAGTAAGCTTTGTCTATTCTATTCTGTCTTACCACCTTACGTCAGTTGATAGCTACCAATCAAAATGCCAACAACGAGCTGCTGGGAGGTCAACTATATCCATTCAATGTTGCATTTTTGTTACTTCAAGCTTTCCAGAAGGCTGTTTTCTATCCATCTCATTTGACGAGAAACCTTGAAGTGTAGTTCATCCTTAGAACTATCTAAGGTCGACTAGTTACCGGCTCTCTGTGCATAGCACTCCATGGAGACACTTACCTGTAACAAAAAGAAGGTTGTACAATGGTGCACAAAGAATTCAAGTCGATATATTTTATGTATAGTAGCTTAGCTATGACATAAGCATCCCGCAAATCAAATGTGAGTGATTGCGTAATTACTCTGTTTATAGATAGTTATTACCTGTCCAAAAGTAATTTAGTAATTGCTGTATAACCTAATCGGAGTAGATTATTATAGTATATTATTCAACGAAGCGGTAGTGATGGTAATCACTAACGCTGTTGAAGTTTGCAGTACGAGCCGCACGCCAGTGCTGTAAACTAACAAGTGAGTTATTACCATTACCGAGGGCTGAATATATACTATACTTTATCTAGGACTGAAGCTAGTACGACTTGTACCTATATTTAGTACTTACGAATTATTTACAACTTAACCTAACTTCAGTAAAATAAATACTGTACTCGAATTAGCGCTTGACGTGTCATGGCACGGCCACCTTTGCAATAATCATAACGTGTACTTGAACGTTGTTCATAACCCACGGCTGGAGCGTGAGATATGAAAAATGGTTCACGCCGTTTGTTTACAGGTAGTATAGCCAGTTCAAACGTAATTTAATAATCGCTGTATAATTTAGTGGGAGTAGTTATAATATACCTATAATCCGAACCCTCTTTTATGATTCTAACTTGCAATAAAAATGTATATGTTGTGTACATAACTGCAGCTGAGTAGAGCTTAGATGAATTACTGTGCATGTCTTTCAAAGAGCAATTTTCGTACAACGTGCCAACTATTTCTTCTTAGTCCCGTAATAGTATCTCTAATCTGAAGAAATTGGCAAAAACCTTATACATGAGAGGTAAAAATAAATACATACATAGAAGATCAGCGCGATTTTCTCACTTAACTGACAAGCAGCTTCACGTCGCAGCTATAACCGCTCCTCCCCAGCTATTAATTTTTCCGATTACCGCTGAGCCGTAGCTAAAACTCCCCAAAACTGCTAACAACCTCCTCATCTGTGACTCCGCCGTCACGCTTTGCTCATAATCAACAAACTTCTGACGTTTACTTGACGAGATACGCTTTAACTAAAACGCACTCTAATTGCAATTAAATTAGCTGCGACCCTGTGTTCATTAGGAGCACCGCAGCCGATATCAAGTAGTCTGGGTGCGTCATCTTTGACAGTACGGGGGCTTGCTGAAATGTTCATCGCTCTAAACATTATATAAAATGGATAGTATAGGATCTCAAGTAAGATCGACATTCACTGATTTACTTGGCGAACAAAAATTATGTTCTAGCAATTAAAATATTTTTCTAAACTCCTATCAAGAGGATTGCTTAAAAACATATTCTTAGCTATAATTAATTGAAACAGTCATATGAAATAATTATTTCTCAAAAATACACTGACGTGGTTACTAAATATTAAATTGATGATTGTCAACTACTATATAGATGGGCCCTTTTGCGCCTCTGTCCGCGCTAGTTCCTAAGACCTGCCCTTTTGGCAAAGGCAAGTAGAGGATTCTTCCTCTTCACCACACCACGTGCACGTTGGGTCGTTGACCACCCTCATCACAAACAAGTGACGCCTGAAGGTGTTGTGACCCGTTAGTAGGCCTACTAGCAATCTCAAGTTACTCCTATCCAGAGAGAGACAAAATCGTCCTGTTCTCTCTGCAGGTCCTGCTAATAGTTCCCGAGCTTGACGGAGATGACCAGAGTGTTGTTCCATCTCAGAAAGTGTTAATTCTGGATCAACTCTCCAGTTGTTTTCCTAATCAAGTTTGCAGATAGTCCTAAGGCTGGTTCCGGGCCCACAAAACTGTTGCCGGATCCCAATTTGGCCAGATGATCCACCATTTCGTTACCCTTTACCCCAGCGTGTCCAGGTACCCAAATCAGTGATACCTTGTGTTTAGCTGAGATGTCGTCAAGAGCCCTCCTGCACTCCAGGACCAGTCCCGACGTTATTTTCCAAGCACTCAGTGCTTGGCAGAGCTGGTGCCTTCCTTCTAATATGTCGTCCTATCTCACCTCACAAAGGTTCGATAGGAGTCATGTCTGGACTGAGTGCTGGCCAATCAAACCGCCCAATTCCCACCTCTTGCAGATATTGAGTTATAGTTCTGGCTGTGTGAGATCCAGAATTATCATGCAAAAAAATGCTGTCGTCGCCCATAGTAACCATGAAAGGCATAACAAGACCATCGAGAAATTCCGTAATATACCTGTGAGCTTGCAGGGAACCATTCTGTTTCAATACCAACTCTGTGCGTGATCCTGAACTGATTTTCGTCCAAACCATAATCGGCCCACTACCATGTGGAAGTCTTTCATCAACAAAAACTGAGGCATATCTTTCTCGATGTTTTCTTCACTCGACATTGGCGTCGTTAGGTAAAAACTGGAGGCATCTGAAAACAGTACCTTGTTTCATTCATAATCAATCCATTCCACGTAATTTCGAGCAAAAGCCAATCTTGCAATTCGATGCCGTCCATAAAATGGACGGCCCATTCTTCGACAAGATAATCCATTGCCACGAAACCTTCTTCTAACTTTCAGTTCGCTAACATCAATATCTCTAACCTCTTGAAGTTGATTTCGTAGCCAAACCGCAGAATCTGTTCTATTACGCAAACTTACGGACACCAAAAAATCCATGTTCTCTATGGCTTTTTCGACCGGATTCTATTCTTCTGGTGATCAAGCGAGTCTCTTGATACACACATAAAAAGAAATTCTCAAGTCAAGAATTGTGATATTCTTGTAAATAAATACTCACAACAAGAATATCGGTTCTCACTCTAAGAAAGAATATTTGATGAGAAAACTATAGAAAATTTGTATCAAGAATAATATATTTTTGATTTATATACTTATCTTAAGGAAATACGAGTATGCTACGAAAGAAAATATAATTCTCTTTGCAACCAAGGCTATAATAATTTAATACCTAACAAATATTTCATAATTTTATATCAAGATTATCATTTTTTCCAGCGTTGTCCAGTTTATCTCTATCAAAAATATAGACAGCTTGCAAATGCGAACCTTCATTTACCATATGATAATCTTGATTTGAAAATGAACGCTGTTTTACAAGCACACTCTATATTTTGTATCAAGTAAGTCATTTATTTGACGTCTACCAACGTCGGAGTGCGCAGGCGCGCAGCGTGTCACGAGTCAACTCTAACCTGTCCACAGTGTCCACCCTCTGAACTCAACAGCCTGTTGCCCGTCCGTGTCCGCGCCGCCATTATCGGTTTTCGGATTATCGTATTCGCCGCCGTCTTTAGCACCGTAGCGTAATACCTGCACTCTGGCCTGGATCCTGCATAATACCCGTGATACCACCGTCAACTATCAGTCATCGAATCTGCCGGTAGTGCTGGTCCACCGCCAGTTGAGTCGCGTCCCAGTTCCCATCAGCTTCCTTATCACTGGATCTATCCAACCATGAATGAGTATTAAAAAAATTGGGATGCAAAGACCTGACCCAGGTGCTGTTCCTCGATAAGTACTAAGTATATTAAATGTGATTTAAGAAATTTTGCAGAACTATTTCTCCAGAAAAATGTCTACATGCTCATAGAAGCGTTTGAATGCTCAAATTAATACTATTAGATTCCTCGTTCAATTATCAAGAATTTCCCAGTTTTGCAATGAAGATATTTTCTCAATCTAACCTTTATATGGTCAAAGATATCGTATTCTCACTTTAAGATTAGCATAACTTTGCGCGTATAGGAAGTTATGGTATACTTGAATTAAAGCATCTGTGCTCCATCTAAGAAACTATTTTTATGCGTGTAGTGTTGATATACTTCTTGTATAGCACATAAGCTCTTACCCATAAATCTTGTTGGCCCTTGTTGCCCTTTACCATCCTGCATCGATACTACGCTTCTAGCCACAATAATGGGATCTAAAGGCATTAAGACAAGTTAAGTGCACACTAGAACATAAGTACGCCATAGGAATCGTAAGTTTTATGAAGGTGATCAACAATGAACTGTGAAATAGCTACTATGCGAACTTTTGTGTTTCTAATTATTTACCTGCACAAACGAAACTATAAAGATAAAAAGATGCCTGCAAGGTGTGTAGTAGTAGGTTGCACTAGCAATTAGTGCTTCCAATGAAGGACATAAACAGAAGTGGGTGAAAGGTATTCCTCATAAGGGCTGGTTATATTTATAAGAATAAAGACAATAATTTACAAACATTTCAAAGGATAAGACCTATTTTAAAGCACAATGTGGTACCTACAATGTTTGCTGGACCTCCCAAATATCACAGAAAAAGACAGTTAGCAGAGCTCATCTGGGCATGCCAACGAGGGCATGCATCTGGGCATACCTACGAAAAGATTTGATAGTGAAAGGGAATCAAGACCAGCAAGAATGGCTTCACAGTGACCTAATAGTGAATTTTTCTAGCTCAAGCGACAATCTACAAGTGAAAAATTGAGTGTTCATTTAAGTGGAAATGGAAGTGGCAGCAGGAAACAGGTTGCGTTTATTTTTATTTTGTAGGGTCTGACTGTGATGAACCTGACATCAGATGTAAGTGGTATTAGTAGTAGCAGTTCTAAAAAGTATTTTTCTTAATTTATTGACCCAGATGAACTCTAATACATATAAAATGTAATAATTATTCTGAAACGAACTATTTGACAGCTAAGCCACGTTGCCACATCTAAGGCTACGGCTTAGTGTAGAGTCGGCCTTGGCTGAATTTAACCAATGACTCACTATTTCAGTAATCACCTTTTGTTCCCAAATTATTTGTATTTTCTTTGAGTGACCTAGATGTTTTGCTCGCCAGTTCATCCCAGGGCTTTCTAAGACGGCTAAACAATTCCATAATCGTATATAACACTGAAATATAAAGAATTACCCCAGGTTCTATGTACACCACTGCTTTCGCAGCATCGTCGTGTTGGCGCTTTGTGCTACCTCTAAATTTATCGCTGTTTCGTGTGTCTTTATTATAATATGCTTCACGTTACGACACAGCACACAGACTGCGCTAAGGGCGCATTTGGAGACAACGCGAACTTTCATAATTTTTGCAGCAACATCTTGAAATAAGAGCAAGTGAACCCGTTTGACTTGCAGAGTGTCATTAAAAGCTTAAACGACTACAAGGCTATGTATCACAGTCAGGCGTTGGTCTCTGATGTGCTTTTACTCCACAGATAACAGCAACAAGGTGATATCAGGTACAGTAGAGTACAAACGTGGTACGTGGTAAGCTTAAACACGTCACATGTTTGTATTGATGAGGAACAGTAGAATGTCCGTAATTGAATTTGCCTACTTCAAAGTAAGTAGAGTAGAGTAGAGTAATTTATTGGTCATGTTGTACATACATAAATACTTATGATAAGTCAAACAAAACTGGACAGTAGAACGATTAAAGAAAAATGGTACATAGGTACAAGTAAGATGAATATAAACAAACAATAGCTACATATATGTGTATAGAACGAGGACATAAGCATACACAAGGTATTAAAACTTAAAATTTAAAAATTCGACTGAGTCGTAAAAACAATGGTCGAGGAGGAAGTTCTTAATGTGTTGTTTAAATTTTATATAGTTTAGCTGTCTGATTGTTCTAGGAAGTGTGTTGTAGAGCGAGAGTTTAGCGAATTGCGTGCAGAGACTGCTAATCTAATTCGTGGAGGTCTTATAGCAGATGCTCCTCTGGTTGGATATTTGTGTATATCTGGGTGGCAAGTATACGTATTGGAGTTTTCGCGAAATGTAGAAGCGTATAAAAAATAAAAGCACAAGGCAACGGCAGTATTTTTAGCATTTTAAATAGAGGTCTGCAATGGTCATCAAATTTAGCACCTGTCACGATCCTCACCGCCCGTTTCTGCAACTTGAATACTCGCGCTGCATGGCAAGATCCACCCCAGAGAAAAGCTCCATAGACCAAATGCGAATGAAAAAGTCCAAAATAAGCATTCAGCACTCCTTCCAAAGTTGAAATACGTTTTAGTTGACGTAAGACGAAAATCTGCGTTGATAACTTACTGCACTTGAATTTGATATGGGCCTCCCAATTGATGAGTTATCAATTTTCAGGCCAAGTAAGGAGACTGTTTCATTTTTTGTTCAGTCTATCATTCACTGAAACACTGAAAAAAACGTGGGTATTTTTACAAAACAATTACAAGCACTATTAGAGCGATTTTACTATATCACGTTGTACAACCACAGTAAAGTTTAACAAAAATACAGTAAGTAGTTTAGTAGATTTACCAAATTTTGTAAGAATGATTGAGCATTTCACAGAAAAAATACAAATGATTCCTTTTTTCACAAAATATTTGTAAAATTACAAATCTGTATTGCATTTTTATAACACAAAATTACAAGATGATTGCCATTATACAAAATGTTTGTTTTTTTACAGTCTTCTTTTGTAAATTTACAATTATTTTAGAAACATACTTCAATAATGTTAGTAAAATAATTGATTTCTTCGGTTGGTATCAATGGTAGTTTGACTAAAACGCTATATATCTTATGTGATATCCTTAAAATTGTGTAAAACCGCATAATAATTTTACAAATTATCATGTTATATCACAGACAAATGTTGTGATATTACAAAAATGCGTTTGCTCAATGAAATTACGAAACTGATTTGTAATATTACTAACAAAATCGTGTAACGGTTCACCCGTTTTCAAAATTATTTTTATATTATTTACTTGGCTACCATATACAAATAGTTTACAACTTCCATTTTTAGCTACTGCTTCCTCATTATACTAGTACATTTTTATAACTATTTTGCTTCTCACCCCTACCTTTTTCCCATCTCTACTTTCTTTCAAATGAAACGATATTTATATTACACCGCCTGCGCATATCTAATGAGTGGGGATATGCTCTTGCTCTCCACCAAGGTTACCTTTTATGTCGAAACACATATCTCCTTCCTTTTGCGTTTTGAACTCAAACAGTTAACAGCTAACGTAATTATGTCTCTCTAAGACAATCTTTTGTGTCTGTGCCATTATGTCTTAATCAAGGTAATCATAACGATTTAATTGCTAAGGTTTCCCACATTTTCATTGCTTCTGCATATTTATCTTATCTTATCTTGTGTAGGAATGTGATTTTGTTTGATTTATACAGTTCTTTTCATGAACATGTGATGGCGAACATTTTAATCTTTAAATATCAAGTCAATCATACACTGTATATTTATTAATTACCTAACAAAAGATTCGCTGAACACTACTCTTTGTTTCTAGCCATATATTTTTGTGTTAAGATGCCTTATCTTGTGTGTATTTAATGTTTCACATTTTTTTTATGACATTCTTTACGTAAAAATACCTAGCACTCAGATTTGCTAATTGAGAACGCAATGAAAAGATCTTTTGGACATTTTGGTAATTTTGTTTTACAAGGCGTGAGGAAAAAGTTTGTAAATTTTTGAACATACTTTGTACATTTATTTTATTTATCACTATATATCTGAAAAGATCCGGTAGGACTGAAAATACAAAGTATTTAAGAGTTTTTTTTTAAACTATTCGCTCTTGTATATATCTATATTTTTTTTTAATCTTTACCATGTGAACATTTGAAAGTTATCTGCTTTTTGTCTTTTTAATTCCCCCATGCTGCTTCATAGATTTGTTTCTGAAGTATATGAATGCAATTTATCAAAATGTAAGAACGCATGAAGATCCATACTTCAGGAACAGATCGTGAAGTCCTGTGAAGTTCTCCACAAGGTGCTAATACCAGCCATAACTCTTTCACAGGAGAACCACCCTTTTTTGGCGGGGTGCCTCAATGAAGACCACTTTCTTTTGGTCGGGGTGCCACCATGAAGACCTAACTTCTTTTTGTCGGGGTGCCACCATGAACACCTAACTTCTTTTTTGTCGGGGTGCCGCAATGAAGCCACCTTTTTGTCGGGGTGCCAAAATGAAGACACCACACCTTTGGGGCACCACCTGAACTCCTGAAAAAGCCAGCCTTCTCTGGAGCACCACCTTCCTTTCGGAAGGGCACTACCATCAGGACTTCCCTCCGAGATAAGTTTAAAAAAAAAAAAAATAGAATGTACTGCATTCGTATACATACTAAAATAAATCTTTATTAAACCATTGTTGTCCTAGTTTTCATTTCTTGGCGGCTAACGAGACTCACACATTCACGCACACACGCACGCACCTACATACCCTAGTCTCATGCAAACTGATTGAGCTACTGGTTGCTATGAGTAATAGAAGTGTTGGCTGGTCGTTCATGACCAAGCAACATTTTTATTGTTACAAATTGGCGCTGCCAACGTGTGGCCAGACATGGGTAGGTATGTCTGGTGTTGTGCATTGTGAGTCTTGGAGCTGTCTTGAAGTGAAAATTGGACAACTTTTTCAAAATTCCATTTCGGCTCATTGACTCAAAATTCCATTTAATAGTTCTTTTTGGATGCAGTACTTTCATTTGGCATATATATTTTATTATTTAATTTTCTTTAACTATTATCAGCTTATTTTTTTTTGTAGTTTTCAGGGTGATTGTTGGTCCAAATTTTCTATTTTCAAAATTTTTCTATTGAGGTATATTTGAAGTTATTTGAACTTTTCTATTGATTTTTGTCTATTAGTATATTTTATTTATGACTGAGATTTGATTTCCTAATGCATTATTTTTTGTACTGTCTTGAGACATTTCGCGTATGCGTTAATTTATAAATCTGAGCGTATGTTGTAAATGTTTCTCTAAAGGTGGGTCCAGATTAGAGCATTTTAAGCCGAACGAACAGAACGAGCCGAACACTACGAACCGAGCATGGCGAGCAATAATGTTTGCTGCGTTTGGGATGTTTGCTATATTCGCATAGCTTGTTGTGTTCCCAGTTGCTCATACTGTTTGTGTGTACCTCTAATTAAATTGAAAATAATTCTCTGCGAAGAAGTAGCGATGGATGTCGACTTGCAGATCGCGTTCGGTGCGTTTTTTGTTATAGCTAAACTGATGAAAAATGAGAGACGGAAACCAAGAAAACAGTGGATCCGAAAATTATATAGATACCGCAACGAAAGCCGTTTGCTAAATGAGATGGATTACTTACACATAAAAAATTTCACACGAATGACTGCTGAAGATTTTGAGATATTGGTGAATTTAGTAGGACCTTTAGTTATGAAAAAAGATACAAACCTGCGAAAGGCGATATCTGTTCAAGATCGTTTAGCACTAACATTGAGATTTTTGGCTTCTGGTGACTCCTTCACTAGTCTTCAGTATTTATTCAAAATTTCTAAGCAGTCAATTAGTGTTATTGTGGGTGAAACATCCAGGGCATTAACTACGACTTTACTGGGTCATATTAAGGTAAGAAAATATATTTTATTTTACATGTAATGGTATTTATTAATATACACATGACAAAACATATGAAGATTTTTCATCATGATTACTCATAATTATTGTCGTGGGACCAATTCTTGAAAAAATTAGTCGCCGAATGGAATGTTGTTCCTGACTGATCCTGAGAAGGCTCAACTTGGTTTGACAGATTTATGTGAATAGCGTCTGTTGAAGTATCATTAGCAGAATGCGTTTGGTTTTGACAAACAATAGTAGGAGTTTGATCAATTTGTGGGCTTGGGAGTGGTACTGAAACGATTGTAGAAGTGGATGCTGCAGTGGATGTTGGAGAATATGGTGGCACGGAAGTTAAGGTGAATGTTGTAGATGGCGTTGGAAGTGGTGTATTTGAATGCTGAGATACTTCAAATTGACCCATATCAGCCTGAAATAGAATACTATTAAAATGATACTGCACAAATGCTTTTGTTCTTGCGGAATAAGTTCTTAATTTATTGGCGATATATATGCCATAATCATCATATAAATCATTCTTCTTTGTTTCTGCTGCGCTTTTAAGCAAGAGAAAAGCCTGGTCAACTGTGCTGTCTTTCGCTTCTTTATTTTGTTTCATTTTAGATACTGTTTTCGGCTTTTTTGATATTGAGATTTGATTCCCAGCAGGTATGATTCTCTTTTGTGAAGTATCATCAGTTTCTTTTTGAGCTTTCTGTTGCAATTCTAAAGTATCTATTTCTGGTCCTACTACTGCGCTTATATCTGTTTCCTCGATTTCCTCCTCATCTTCTTTGTCGTCCTGGAATAAATAAAAACCCAATTATTATGTTTAACAGATATTTTTTCATCGATGTTTGTCATTTCAGATTCCCTCGAATGCTGAACAATGGCTACGAGTTTCCAAACAATTTTTTGAGCACTGGCAATTTCCTCATTGCTTGGGATCCATGGATGGAAAACATGTTGTTATCACGAGTCCTTTCAATAGTGGAAGCGAGTATTACAACTATAAGTCAAACTTTAGTATTGTGCTCTTCGCTGTGGTAGACGCTGATTATAATTTTATCTTCGTGGATATCGGCTGCCAGGGAAGAATATCAGACGGCGGTGTTTTTAAACATTCTTCAATTTACAAAAAAATTATGGATAATACCTTGGGTCTACCAGAAGATCAACTTTTACATACAATAAATAAAAACATGCCCTTTGTTTTTCTAGCAGATGAAGCATTTGCTTTGACAAACAGGATAATGAAGCCATACTCAGGAATGCATGAAAAAGGTACATGTCAGAGGAAATTCAATTACCGCCTTAGTCGTGCAAGGAGAGTAGTAGAAAATGCCTTTGGAATTCTTTCAGCAGTTTTTCGTGTTTTAAGGAAACCGATCTTGCTAGAACCTGAAAAAGCGCGATATATAGTTATGACCACAGTATGTCTGCATAACTTTCTGAGAAGGAACAAACAATCCAGAAATATTTATACTCCATCCGGAACGTTTGATGAAGAAGATGGTGATGGTAATTTAGTGCCTGGTAACTGGAGAATAGGAAACAGTTCTGATTTATCCTCATTTTTACCAATAAAAAACCTACCAAGAAAAAGTTCAATGGACGCAAAGGAAATACGAAATAATTTTGCCGCATACTTTCTAAATACTTAATTCCATTAACTACTATAAATTTAGAAATAAAATATGCTTACCTCTATGGAATTTATTGTCTGTGTGGGTTCGTCTCTATCTAGCAAAAAGGCCAATCTTCTAAAAGCAAACCATTTAGATTCATAGACTTCATCCGTACCTAAAAAATGTTCATATAATGAATCAACAGGTATATTCTACATCCCATCACTTAAAACGTGTCAGTAAAAACAAAAAATCAATCCAAAAGCAAAGCAATTATGAAGGGCAACCAAAAAGTACAAGTTTTTGAGAACCTGTAACTTCAAAACAAATTAAAAGCTACTAAAATTAAAAAAAAGTTATTAAAATTTTGTTTAAGGAATTATTGCGTTCACTCTTGTGATGTATGAGGGTAACATATAAATAAGGTTGAAATAACCAACTTCTAACATGTGATTACGTATCACTGGATTTGACTGATTGCTACGGTAGCATTACGTTTCGGTAAACGAGAGATTCCTAAAAAATAGTCATAAAATAATGGACACAGGGTAGAGCATGAATAACGGTTTACGACTTACCTTTGCCGGTTCCAACAGTTTTCCTTCCTTTCAATTTTTCTCGTCTAAAACTGGCTAGCAGACTCTCCATTTTCTTCTTCACTTCCGCAGTCTCACACGCCATTACTTCTGCTATAGACACCCAAGCGTCATGTTTTTTTATTTTGTTGTAGTAAAATCCATGTTTCGGGTTCCATAAAACCGGATGTTGCTCATAGAGATCTATTACCTGTAGGGACTTCTCTTTATCCCACTCCATTATTGATTTACAATTAATTAAATTGGCCCGAACGTACGATCATAAACTACAACTGCGAAACTGACGAACGAACAGTCTAAACAGAAACAAATCACGTCCACACTGATCATTCGGCGAACACTTAATTCTTTTGAGCAATCTCATTTTTCCGACAACGCTCCGAAAACATTCGGCGCGTTCGGTTCGGCTCGAAGAGACGTCCACACTAGAACAATTCGCGCTGTTCGCCTTGTTTGTTCGGTTCGTTCGGGCTAAAATGCTCTAATCTGGACCCACCTTTAGATATCTGGCGTTTGGATATTATTCACAGGTCATAAACACATACCTACAGTTTTTGTATGGTTTGCTCTTTTTTTTGTAGCTATATATTTTGTGTGGTATTTGGACAACAATTCACTACATTTTTCTTTGGTAATTTGTTATTTAGGTACATTCATTTAGTAACTCATTTATAGTTGAAAATTTTCATAAGCTGACATTAGTTTTTTTTGTTATTTATAAAAGGGTGGTTATATATGTGCAATTATATACTTGCATATATATTTAATTTTCTTGGTTAACACATACATTGAGGCACACACACATATAAGATATATTGATATTTTAAAAAAAAATAATTTTTTTTGATCTTTCATTGAGCAGATACTAGTGTTTGATTTTTTTTTTATTGTTTTATTCTGGAGTTTTATCGACATGTGTAGTTGATTTATCTGACAAATATTTTTGATATTAGAGCATTCTAGTCTCTATTTTGTTTTGATTGATAAGGGCAGTCATATTTGTTGAGGTCAGATAAATAATTTTAATTTTTTAGTATCACTCCAGAATACTAGTTTCCTTTTCGAGAACATACATGCTCAAGTAATTTTTTTTTGATGAACTGTTTAATATTTTTAGTTTTTTTTTATCTTGTTGGGTTTTGACTTGTCTTTTTTCTACTTAACCTCACTTAAACGCAACAATGCCTCTCACTAAACTAAATGTTAATGACTTGATGTCAAGTGAGCTGGCATATGAGATAAAAATTAGAGGCTTGGAAGTTCCTAGCACTATGGATGATAAACGAAAAGTTTTGCGTGGTCTGCTATCACAAGAGCAGCACGGTAGAAGTTTTTCTGAGGCTTCAGTTTTAATTCCCTTTGATGAGGATAAAGATGATATCATATTCTCTTTCAATAAACTTGAAGATATGATATCTCAATTTTCTAGTGGCTATGATTCAAGTGAACATCGCAGGATTTGTACTCGATTGTTGCACTTAGCAAACAGAATTGATCGACTTGCTCCTTCTTCTGATGAGGAAGTGACACAGAAGTCTAGATTCAAAACACAACTTGTGATTGCTGAATCAAATCTTTTGGCCAAGCTCGAACCTCCCACGGGACATTCATCGCCAGTTCCCATGCCTGTCACTGTTAATCCGACACAACCTGTTACTACTGTAGCAGCTTCTTTGCCTCCCTTGGCAATGAATCCTCAGCCTTGCTCTCCTGTTAGTTTTTATCAACAGAAGAAGATTCCTATTTTTAAATGGGGGATTAGGAAGTTCAATGGCAAAACATCTGTCATTGAGTTTCTTGAATTGATTCAGTCTCTTATGGCTTCTCGAGGTTGTAATGAGATGGATCTATATGCTGCTGCAGGTGACCTTTTTGAAGGCATAGCATGGACTTGGTGGCATAATGGTTCTGTTAGGGGTGCTTTTCATGATTGGGGTGATTTGGTGCGTCAATTAAAGGATGCTTTCCTTAGAGACAATTACGACATCAACTTGATTGATGAAATTCGTAGACGCAAACAAGGTCAACGTGAACCTGTCATAACTTTTATTGCTTTTATGGAGTCTCAGTTCAATAGACTCACCAGCAACCCATTCACTGAAAAGGACATGGTTAATATCATTCGTAGAAACTTGTTGCCTGATTATGTTAAGTCACTAGCACTTCATGATATCTTGACGTTTGGACAATTAACTTCATATTGTAGGAAGTTAGAAGACTCCTTTCTGACATGTCAGCCTGTCAGTAGATCCGACTATAATCCTAACAATGACACATCTTCCCCTGTTCTTAGAAAACCAGTAGTTTGCTGGAATTGCGAAAAACTTGGGCATTCCTCACAGCAATGTAGATC
Organism: Callosobruchus maculatus; assembly: GCA_951848785.1. Lineage (NCBI taxonomy): Eukaryota > Metazoa > Arthropoda > Insecta > Coleoptera > Chrysomelidae > Callosobruchus > Callosobruchus maculatus. The sequence continues at coordinate 1,321,505 of CATOUR010000028.1, read as the reverse complement.
TCCCCGTATTAGGTTTTGTTATGAATGTGGCATGAGAAATGTCACAAAATCAACTTGTCCCTCTTGTTCAAAAAACGTACAGAGACAGGAAGTTCCCGCTTTGACTCCTGGGCCTTCCCATGTACAGAACTAGGGAGTCACCTTTTCGGATCCCAATATGAAGGGCAAAGCCACTCCAGGGTTGATGATCAAATCACAGAAGTAGATAATGCTAGGGATTTTCATGTTGATACACCTGACTTAGATTTCAGTAAAGATTTTTCAGACATAGATACTAGGGAACCACAAGTGACTTCTAATGTCAAAGTTAAAAATTCTGTTGAACCTTTATTTGTGAGTAAGAACAATGATAATCGTCCATATCTTTCAATTTGTATAGATAATGAAAATGTTACAGCTTTGCTCGATAGTGGCAGCAATGCTAATATTCTTGGGTCATCTGGACTATATTTATTGAGCAAATTGAATCTCAAGATTGATTATAATACAGCTTTACAACTGACTACGGCTGATGGTCAGATTCAGAATATTTTAGGTTGCGTTTACTTTCCGATCACTTTTAATGGTGAAGATCATGAAATTAAAGTTTTAGTTGTCCCAAACATTTCACATAAGTTGATTTTGGGAATGGAATTTATTTTGCAGTTTAAATTAAATATAAATTTTGGAAATTTCAGTTACGATTCTTGTACAGTAAATTCTCTCCTGTCGTTTCCTACGCCAACTAGCCTAACTCAGATTCGTAGATTAGTAGACATGTTGAGTTATTATCGTCGTTTTCTCAAAGACTTCAGTACAATAGCTTCTCCAATTACAGATCTATTAAAGAACCGAAAGAAAGGTCAGTCTGTCGCTTGGACACCCGAAGCTGCTGAGGCTTTTGAGAAGATCAAAGGCTTGCTGACTACTGCTCCCATTCTTGCTAGTCCAGACTTCACTAAGCCCTTTTCCATTGTTTGTGACGCTTCGGATTCTGGAGTTGGTGGTGTACTTTTCCAGGAGGAACATGGTTTAGAACATCCCATAGCGTACTTTAGTAAGACTCTCAACACGGCCCAAAGAAAATATTCCACCACAGAAAAAGAACTGCTTGCAGTTTTGCTAAGTATAGAACATTTTCGCTGTTATGTTGAACATACAAAATTTAACGTTATCTCTGACCATTCATCTTTGCAATGGATTCAAGGTCTTAAAAATCCTTCACCTAGATTATCTAGATGGTTATATCGCCTTTCACCATATAACTTTAAAATCATCCATCGCAAAGGCAAAGAAATTCCTGTTGCCGATGCTTTATCTAGAGTACATGAAGATATAGATGTTTCAATATTAAATTTAAATGAGATAACTCCAGATAAGTGGTATCGAAAAATGATTAACAAGGTCAGTAATAATCCGGATTTATATCCATCCTTTAAAGTAGAAAATAATGTTCTTTACAAACATATTTTATCTGACGATCCTCTTTCAGAGACATATACTGATTGGAAGATAGTTGTACCAACACCTAATAGGTTAAAACTTTTAAAATTATATCATGATGATTCCACTTCAGGTCATTTAGGAGTATTCAAAACGCTATCTAGGTTATCAGCTCTATATTATTGGCCAAAAATGAAACAGTCAGTTAGAATATATGTGAATTCATGCAAAATTTGTGCTCAGTGCAAACCAGGTAATTTACCCCAAGCTGGTTTAATGGGAAAGTACAGAGATATCAAATTTCCATTTCAAATGATATCTGCTGATCTTTTAGGACCATACCCTCGTTCTAAAAAGGGTAATAGATTTCTTCTGGTAGTTTGTGACTGGTTTACAAAACTTGTTTTAGTACATCCTATGCCTAAAGCCACATCAACATCCATAGTTAAATTTCTAGAAAATCAAGTATTTCTCATTTTTGGAGTTCCACAGATCATTGTAGTTGATCATGGACCTCAATTTATCTCTAAAGAATTTAAAGCTCTTACTAGCTCTTATAATGTACAGAAAATCTGGTATAATGCAAGGTACACTCCTCAAGTTAACCCTTGTGAAAGAGTGAATAGGACTATTGTCACTGCAATTAGATCATACATAAAAAGTTCTCACAATACCTGGGATCAGTCTATTCATCAAATAGCCCAGGCAATTAGATTAGCAAAGCATGAAGTTACAGGATATTCACCTAGCTATTTAAACTTTTATCGAAATGTGCCAGTTGATGGTTCATTTTATGGAATCATTGCCGATGATGCTAAGAATGACGTTAATATCAGCCAAAATGTTTTAGACCCAAATTTAGTACAAAAGATACCTGAGATTTATTCTAAAGTTCAAGACCGAATGCGACGTTCTTATGAAGTCAACAAAAATCGTTATAACTTGCGAAGGAGAGATCTTAGATTCAAAGTTGGTGATAGAGTTTTGAAACGTAATTTCATTCTTTCGAAAGCTGCTGATAATTTCTGTGCGAAGTTAAGTCCAAAGTTTATCCCCTGCATTGTTTATAGAGTAAAGTCACCTTTAGTTTATACGTTGAAAGATTTGGATGGTAATATTATAGGAGATTTTCATGTCAAAGATCTTAAACCTGACAATAGTTTAGATATTAATGATACCTATATGGGTAATAATTCAAGTGATAGTTCTGATTCAGATGGTGATTGAGACTGGTTCAGAAAGTGATCAACACTATTCTTTGTTGTTGTTATATAATGATTGACAATTCTGATTCTATCACAGTCCCAAAAAATTCATACGCCCTGCTGTACTGGGCGAAGATGCGAGACGTCTGAAGGGAAAATGCAACGCCATTCTCACTTCAAGCGTCAGTGTCAAAGGAAGAATTAGCCAGCGCCCCTTAAAAATTCTAGGCGGCAGTAAAAGTCTGCCAATAGACCTCTTAGGACACTTAAAACCGTTGTTTATCAACCTTATGTATATCACAGTCCCAAAAGTTCAAGCGCCCTGCTGTACTGGGCGAAGATGCGAGACGTCTGAAGGGAAAATGCACCGCCATTCTCACTTCAAGCGTCAGTGTCAGAGGAAGAATTAGCCAGCGCCCCTTAAAAATTCTAGGCGGCAGTAAGAGTCTGCCAATAGATCCCCTTAGGACACTTAACACCGCTGCTAGTCGACCTTATGAATCTTCGTAGTCCAAAATTTACTCTGTGACAAAAATTCTAATTTAACACCATTTTTCACCAAATTCTAAATTCCACGTTACTGAACTTTTGTGAGCACACTCTTTTGAATTTTTACTGATATTTTTGATAGTTTTTAAAAGACTTTTAATCGATTTAATTTGTAGTATAAATTTATTGCATTTCGTAGTATACTGTAACATGTTTTCAGAAATATTATTTGTTATGGAATTTTTTTTCCAAATTTTGTGTTATAGAGACTGATGTAAGTCCTATGACGTTTCTTGGATCAAAAGCGCTTTTCTTATATGCATTTTCTGTTCACTTGTCTGTCGTAATATGCAAACTTATAAATCTGGCGTATTTCGGGCAGCTCTTGAAACCTCTGGCGTAGAAGAAACACTTTTGATATGGTACATTGTAATGTACTTTGTTTGTTGGTAGATTTCTGGAATCCTATGTTCATTTATGCCATGTCATGTCATTTCAACTTTATGTAAATTTTTAAATTTTTACTTATGAATAAGATCATCCCTGATTGTTGCTGTCCTTTTTAGTTATCCTGGTATGCGTTTCTATAAATTTGCAGCGTACTTGGAATAGCTTTTGTAGGTTTGCGATTTTCATGTGTGATTTGTTTTCATGGTACTTGTTCAATGTTCATTATAGTAGATTTCTTATGACTTTAAAATCACTTTAAGATTTACGGCTTTAAAAAAAAATTTCACTTAGCTCTCATGAACGAAATTACCCCTGATTGTCTCTATCCTCTTTAGTTATCCTGGTATGCGTTTCTATAAATCTGCAGCGTACTTGGAATGACTTTTGTAGGCCTGAGATTTTCATGTTTAGTTTCTTTCATATGATCTGTTTATCACAGTTTAGTTTTTTTAAATCACTTTGAATTTATAACTTTACGATTTTCGCTTTGCACTCATAACTTGATATGAGTTTGTTACAGTTTTAGTAATCTGATATTTGATGGATTAAAATCTTGGTAACATTTCTTGAAATTTTGCATTTAATCTTCGTTTGTTAGCTTACTTGAACTTTATAATTTTTAATCGACTAAGATCCTTGTGCTTACATGCTCACAAATAGTTCAAGATTTTGATTTCTAATGTATTTGCTCATACAATCTTTAATAGATCTTCTTGATTACTTAAACTTACACTGATGTTTGAATTTTTTTTTGGAATCACTTTATTAATGAACATTAGATTTGTGGGAGTTATTTCACTTGAACAGTTTTGCTTACTTTAAATTGTCACAAGATGTATTGTCCCCTAAATTTATTTTTGAATCCAATTTGAGGCATAAACTTTCCCTGAATTTTCTTTTCAAGTTTAATATGATGTGTAAATTTTCCCTGAATTGATTTTTGAATTTAATCTTGTTAATCCTTTGTAAATTTATTCTTTTGAATCTAATAGGACACAACACTTCTTTGAACTTACTTCGTTGTTTATTATTTGAAAAATTTCATGTATTTGACTTTGAAATGATATTACTCAAGCACTTAGCTGTTTGATTACCTTTTTCCTTTGTAGTCTTATTTTAGACTGCTGGCGCCCAACATTTTTTTTTTTGGTTGATCACTGAACCATACTGCTCTTTATCGAATCAGAACACTGCAGGCTTATTACAAGATCTTTTATCGAATCAGAACATCACTGGATTGCAATTTTTTTCTTGAATCAGAACATTACTGAATTATAGCTAGTACTTAGAAAATATTTTGATCAAAATTTTAAATTTTATTTTGGGTTTTCATAGAAGCACTTATGGTGTTACAATTTTTTTTATTTAATATTTCATAAATGGAAATAGTTTGGTCTTATACTTATGCTTTAGAGATCTGAATTTTCTCTTGAGTCTGTTCAGTGGAATATTTTTCAATTTTTTGTTGAGAATATTAAGGTTATCTCTATTTTGTTTGAAAATTACTCATAGTTATTTAGGGTATTTAGATTTTTTTTATAGGCTTCGACCTTGTTGTTATTTTAGTGAGTCTTGAAACTCTTTGTCTTTTGTCAAAGTTTTGACAATTTTTTTTCTTTAGGTCTTCAGTATATTAGGGTTTGATAGGTTGCGTACATTTGTGTTTTTTACTTCACAATTTATTATCTTCATTGTGTAGTACAAATTCAGTGCAGCTTCACTGTACTTTTAAGCGAGTTGGTGCTATAACCATCCCTCTTCTTTGGTAGACTTGAGGCTATCTCTTTTTCTTCCCATTTCTCTTCCAACATTTTTGTTTTCTACCTGCGTCTTCTTGCTCTTTCATGCACCTTGATAGACTTTGTAGGTTGTAGATTACTACAATTTCTTGAGATTTGCATGGGGAAGCACGAAAACTTAATCTGACATTGTTATCAGGACAAATGATTGATTTTGATCCCTCAGTGATAACTTTAACTTTACTCTCTTTTAAAAAAAAAAAATTCTCGAATGCTTCTCAAATTTTTTTTCGTTAAGTGGGGCCGAGTGTAACGGTTCACCCGTTTTCAAAATTATTTTTATATTATTTACTTGGCTACCATATACAAATAGTTTACAACTTCCATTTTTAGCTACTGCTTCCTCATTATACTAGTACATTTTTATAACTATTTTGCTTCTCACCCCTACCTTTTTCCCATCTCTACTTTCTTTCAAATGGAACGATATTTATATTACACCGCCTGCGCATATCTAATGAGTGGGGATATGCTCTTGCTCTCCACCAAGGTTACCTTTTATGTCGAAACACATATCTCCTTCCTTTTGCGTTTTGAACTCAAACAGTTAACAGCTAACGTAATTATGTCTCTCTAAGACAATCTTTTGTGTCTGTGCCATTATGTCTTAATCAAGGTAATCATAACGATTTAATTGCTAAGGTTTCCCACATTTTCATTGCTTCTGCATATTTATCTTATCTTATCTTGTGTAGGAATGTGATTTTGTTTGATTTATACAGTTCTTTTCATGAACATGTGATGGCGAACATTTTAATCTTTAAATATCAAGTCAATCATACACTGTATATTTATTAATTACCTAACAAAAGATTCGCTGAACACTACTCTTTGTTTCTAGCCATATATTTTTGTGTTAAGATGCCTTATCTTGTGTGTATTTAATGTTTCACATTTTTTTTATGACATTCTTTACGTAAAAATACCTAGCACTCAGATTTGCTAATTGAGAACGCAATGAAAAGATCTTTTGGACATTTTGGTAATTTTGTTTTACAAGGCGTGAGGAAAAAGTTTGTAAATTTTTGAACATACTTTGTACATTTATTTTATTTATCACTATATATCTGAAAAGATCCGGTAGGACTGAAAATACAAAGTATTTAAGAGTTTTTTTTTAAACTATTCGCTCTTGTATATATCTATATTTTTTTTTAATCTTTACCATGTGAACATTTGAAAGTTATCTGCTTTTTGTCTTTTTAATTCCCCCATGCTGCTTCATAGATTTGTTTCTGAAGTATATGAATGCAATTTATCAAAATGTAAGAACGCATGAAGATCCATACTTCAGGAACAGATCGTGAAGTCCTGTGAAGTTCTCCACAAGGTGCTAATACCAGCCATAACTCTTTCACAGGAGAACCACCCTTTTTTGGCGGGGTGCCTCAATGAAGACCACTTTCTTTTGGTCGGGGTGCCACCATGAAGACCTAACTTCTTTTTGTCGGGGTGCCACCATGAACACCTAACTTCTTTTTTGTCGGGGTGCCGCAATGAAGCCACCTTTTTGTCGGGGTGCCAAAATGAAGACACCACACCTTTGGGGCACCACCTGAACTCCTGAAAAAGCCAGCCTTCTCTGGAGCACCACCTTCCTTTCGGAAGGGCACTACCATCAGGACTTCCCTCCGAGATAAGTTTAAAAAAAAAAAAAATAGAATGTACTGCATTCGTATACATACTAAAATAAATCTTTATTAAACCATTGTTGTCCTAGTTTTCATTTCTTGGCGGCTAACGAGACTCACACATTCACGCACACACGCACGCACCTACATACCCTAGTCTCATGCAAACTGATTGAGCTACTGGTTGCTATGAGTAATAGAAGTGTTGGCTGGTCGTTCATGACCAAGCAACATTTTTATTGTTACAATCGGTGGCACTAAATAACCAACGATTTTGTTAGTAATTTTACAAAACAATTTTTAGAGTGAAGAGTTGTTCTCTGAGTTTTGTCTCTATTCAATTTCAAGCAGTTTGCTGTAAACCAAGTGAGGGTCACAATGCAAAAGTAAGGTTATACTAGACTGTCTAGCAAAAGGCCAATTTGCCTCATAACCTAGAATACTAATAATAGTAGTAATACTAATAAATCATGCGAACCCACCAGTCCCCGCAGACAGCCGCCCAAAATCAGTAGGCTATCCGGTGGGAGGCTAAACTAAGGTTCAACGATGCAAATCAGCCGGCAACCTTCGAGAGTGCATCCTTAGGAGGCAATTTGGTTGGCTGCCCCTAAAATGTTGGCTGGGGGCCCTAAGGATAACCACCACCTCGGGGCTCTATCTTCGTGCTTGACCACCCCGGACGAAAAGCTTCGGCTCGCCCTGATGACGACCCCCGCTGCGACATGAGCCGCTTTAGATAGACGACGACGGAGCTCAGGGATGACCTGCTGAGCTGCTACGAGAGCAGTAGCCCGCACCGTAGGGGTGCATGTCCTGCATTCATGAGAGGTGGTTCTTAAGTGCATGCTGCCTCTCGGAATTTGCGAGATTATGTATCATACCTCCGTAAGTAGGGATATATTTGTGCTCCAGCTCAGTTGGCCTCTTCGGCGGCTGGAAGGCCTGTTAACCATCAACTTCATGCTATGAGGTTAACTAGACAAGGGAGACTGAAAGACTCTCCTGTTGAGGGAACACTGAGGCGGTTGCACTAAATGGAAGCGAAAATTTAGTCGCACAAAGTATTTCCGATGAATGATCACCACAACTCCATCGAAAATCTAGTTGGCCCGCCAAGGAGCATCCCGTATTTATTGCATTCCCCAGCTCCCTATAACACCAGGGGAAACTCGGGTTTAGACAGAGTTGGTGTCATTCGAAAGAAACGTCTTTCAACTTCCAACTACTTGAGTTCCTTGCTCTTTTGGTCACCCATCTGTTTTATATGGATAACCTAAAACTTTATGTCTCCAGCCAGTGTGATCTACAATAGTCACTGAGGGTAATGCAGGAGTATAGTCGAGCTATGAGAATGGAGTTCAGAACAGACAAATGTTCATTGGTTCATCTCAAGAAAGGACAAAGCGGATATAATGAATATGAGGAACAGCTCGTGGATTGGAGCATCTTGCGACAACTGAATAGCGGAGACACTTGTACCTACCTTGGTGTGGCGAAGTGTCAAGTCAAGTAAATTGCAGAACATTATTTGTCCATTTAGATGATTTATATTTTCCTACAAAAAAATGCTATGTAGAAATATCTTCATCCTGTTCACCATCAGGTAGTTTCTGTTTTATATCAGAGTTACCTCTAACTTAGCTATGTCATTTAAGTCTTGTTCGTCATGCGTTAAATCTTGAACCTATTCTTCACCCTCCTTCAGACACTCCACCATTAACTTATAAGGTCATTCCTGCGATTTTTTATATATGATTCGTCTACAAAAATATGTGCATAAATTGGATAAAACTGAAAACTCCAGACAACAGATTTAACAACAAATGCAAGAAACAATACCGCCAGTTCCGGAAGGTTAACAGAACTGGAAGTTTTATGCCGATGCCAAAAAGCCCAGTAACATTTTGTTGCTGTCAAGTTACTATACGCTGTGTCCCAGGACGAATCCCGAAAACTTTAAGGGATGATTTCTGACACCGACTTATAATATAAGATGATTAAATTATATGTTTATTCTTAAGAGCAAAAAAGTTGAAATACCCTTAATTAGATCGCGAATTGTTTAATGTGTGAGCCTCTTTATCATCCTCGTAACGTACAGCAATGCATCACATGATGTTTGCTGTAAACAATCGACAAAAACATTCAAAATTTATTCCCGTTAGCGTAATCCGACCTTCTCCGTTTTTGCAAGGAATTCCCGAAAGTGAAATTGGGCCACACAGGTTTCAGTTATCTTTACAACCAAACCTCAAATGCTGATTTCTCTGAAACAAATGCGAATTTCAGAATAATTCCTTTTGATATCGGCTTCACGTTACGAAATATAAATGCAATTTCGTTTTTCGGGATTCATGCTGGGGCACGATGTAGTAATAATTTCTTTTAGTTCTCACACCGATAGGTGAGGGGAGTATTGTGATCGCAAAAATTTCCAATTTTGAGATAATACGCTTTTTAGGCGTGTTATGATGTCTACATAACGAAAATCCACGTCATTTACTTCCCACACCGATAGGTGAGTTGAGTATTGTGATCGCGAAAATCTTCGACTTTGAGATAATACACCTTTTGGGTATTTTATGATGTCTACATAACGAAAATCCACGTCACTCATTTCCGTCGGTCTGTCTGTCGGTCTCTCTGTACGCGTTCTTCTAGCCATGTAATCTCAGCAACCGCTGCATGGATTGCGATGAAATTTGGGCGGCGATATGCTGTGGGGTCGTAGTAGGTAAATCAGTGCATGGGCGGCGGAGTAATCACCAAAAAACCAAAAAAATTAAATATTGCTCAAACTTCGTTTTTAGGCATTCTAGTGACTCCCTATCATTTTCTACCTTTTTTGGGTGGGCGTGAAATTGGGGGGCTAGGGGGGGGGTTGTAAAATTGAAAAATTTGTTGCTTCCATAATAGACGAACATTGCCTTGCTTATTGCAGAAACCAGGATTTTTTCTGGTGTAAACATATATACGTATTGCTTTGGATCGTTCTATATTGTGGTAACGAGGAAAATGTTGAATTGACTTTAATGGAATTTTGACACAGTATTACCACTGCGGCGTGGACGGAAAATGCGTATGATTTTCATAAATTGCGCCAGTGGCGGCGCCGAAATAATGAAAAAACTAAAATATAAAAACAGCTCAAACTCCGTTTTTAAGGTTCCTGATAATTTTCTGCGTTTTTTGGGTAGGGGTGAAATTGGAGTGGTTGGCGGGTGGGAGGTTGAAAAACTGAACATTTTTTTATATCTTAATAGGCTCTCCACTAACCTGTGAAGGAAGACCTAGCGACATAAATAGCTTTTGTAGGTCAATCCGAACATTGGCTAGCCTATTACCGAAACTAAGGACTTAGAAGTTTCTGGATACATATCTGGATACATATGAGTATATATTATTATTTGTATTTCGTAACTTGGAAACCACTAAATTGATTCTTATGAAATTTTGACACAATATTACTACCACGGTGAGGATGGAAAACGCGTATGGTTGTTAGAAATCGTCTTAGTGGCAGCGTAGCAGCAATTAAAAAACTAAAAATATGAAAACAGCTCAAACTTCGTTTTTAGATGGTTTTGGGGGGGGGGGACTAAAGCTTCATGCTATGGGAAAATAATAAACTGGTGTCACAGTAATGTGTGGGAAGTACTGAGTCAATCAACTTAACTTCATTTTTTCCTACCACCGTGATGGTTGTCTGAATAACACCCAGTACCTGCGGTTTGCAAAGCTGCTCTCAGCTCATTCTAACTTATGCAAAGAGGTCGCCGTTAATTCAGCAAGAGCAGAAATTAATCGTCGAAATTTGCCACACTTCTGCGCGCCATTCCTAGAACTGATATATTTTATAAGTTACAGCCGCTATGGAGTTAGAGCTCTCACCACAGGCAACGGAAAGGTGCCATATAAATCCGGGGCGGCTGTGGGTATCGCGACAATGCCATAAAATTCGGGATTTGGATCAGTCAGATTTGATAGCATTGGGGCCGGTGAGGGAAATCTTTGTTCAACTGCATTTTGCTTCACGCCAACTGCCAATATTTTTGCACGCTTATATATATTTTTTTATATATGTACATATACCATACATAACTACTATCATGCACTATAGGGTTTGTATACACCCTACATCAGATCAAAGTAGGAATATGTAACATATCTTTGGAGTCCAATTTACGTACGCTATACGTACATGATTATTGTTAAGTTTTTGAAGTTTTTAGATTACAAAGCACATCATTTACATCCCGAACACAGGGCTCTCCTGAGAGGGATCTTGGTTCGAAATTCAACCTTTGAAGACCACAAAGCAGTGTACAGCAACGCAAATCCACTTAAATCATTTCCATCGTTCTGTTAGTCTGTCTGCCTGTTATACTTTTGAAAATCGGTGCATGGGTGGCGAGGTAATTAGCAAAAAGCGAAAACTATCAAATATAATCTAAACTTCGTTTTTAACCGTTTTAGTGCTTCCTGATCATTTTGTACAATTTTTTGGGTGGGGGTGAATATATGGTGCTAGGGGCGGGATGCTGTAATACTGAAAATTTGTTGAATTCATAATAGGCTATCTACTGGCCTGAGAAAGGAAGACTTCGCAACATAGTACACCTTTAGGTCCATCCGAACACTGCCTTGCCTGTTACAGAAACCGAGGGACTTGAATTTTTCTGATGTATACTGACGAGTATTACCTTAGATCGTTCTATATTGTGTAGTGTGGAAACCAAAAATAAAAAAACACCACATAGTTCGTTTGTAGGTAGTTGTATGATTCTAAAGATGATCGAAGTTGAAGAAATTGCAGAAAGGGCAAGAAAGAGCAGCTTAACGTCCATGTCTTTAGGCAATTTTGTCTAGTATAATAGATACTTTTGCTGTTTGGCAGTTCATTATACTGTCACGATGGCCTCTTTTTCTTCACCAAAGAATCAAACTGGGCGTAACTTTCACCGTTTTACTTTACAACTTAATACAATATGCCTTAGCCTTATGTCAGTTACAACTCAACTCAACTCAACTCAACTGAACTACTACGCTACCTGCGGCGCCTTATATACACTTCATCGAATTACCTAGAGAATTCGATGAAGTGATGACGTCATTCTAGAAAACTCTAGACGATTCGATGACGTTTACACTTCAAAGATCTGATAGCGTTTTTCACTGGATAAATTTTAGTGCACTCCATGCGCGTGCAGAATACTGAAAAAGTTCACCCAGGGTAACACTTTTGCACTGGGTTCTTCCAGTGGAACACACATCAAGAAACATCAAGTTGTTTTGACAACAATATCTGCATATTTTTTATAATATCTATACTCGTTTGTCTGAAAACTGTTCAATAGTTTGCATGTAATTGCTAACTCTGGGAATTTATTTTCCCCGAATTCTTCCTAAACACATTATTTGTTCATCGTCAGAAGATGAGCTGAATTTGTCAATTCAAACAAGGGAAAAACATTTTGACTTTTTCGTTCACTCTACTCGTTCTGACTGAAAATAGTGAAAATCAACTAGGTATTACCGTATTCAAAGATTAAAAGTTTAAACAGGCGTAACATCATTCTATAGTTTGAAGTTTCCCGCTCAAACCTACTGTCGTTCCCTTGGTTCACTTCCACGACACTCGCTTTAAAATCGGTGCGAAATTTTTGCACTCAGTTGGACCGCTCCGAGTGCAGAAATGCCAGTGAAATGAGTGCACTCAAAAAATTTTGCACTGGAACTGCCAGTGAAATGCAAAACAGAAATCCAGTGCAGCCCGAGTGCAACCAGTGAAAAACGCTATAACATAACACTTTGACTTTACATCATGCATGACAAATGACAACTAATACACAATACACGAATACCATAATATACAGTATGCTACAATACATTAGGGGCTATAAAAAGGCTCATGTAACGTTTATTACGGAGAAATTTTTGTATAGTCATCAATTTATGACACATCCGTGTATAACATTCTATTTTAACACGTAGTGGCTTTTAAAATTTATATCGCAAACAAATGCACGTATGGATTGTTGCACAGGCTTTGCAGCTGTTCAGGAGTTCAGGAAATGGAAGACAGACCATAAAGTGAAGATTGGCAACAGTGCTTGAAACTTCTTTTTGCTCTTCAGAAAATAATAGCGTTCGGTTCCTAAATAAGTCAATTTCGGGCCCTGACGAAAACCAATCTAGAAACGTGTCGAACTGATTTCTTGCACTTTTCAAAACATGTATACCTAGAAGAATCATGACACCTTTTTGACGGTCTGTCTGTCTATAGTCTGTCGTTTGTTCAAACATCCTCATAACTTGGAAGGTACTGAGGTAGTAATAAAGACCATCTAGTAGCAACGGAGTAACAGTCTATGCTCAAGAAACATTTTCAGCTTTATCAGAGCCTACAGGAGGCTGACGCAGCTTGGTATTGCTTGCCCTTTTAAAGCAAACTTGCCTTAGAAACTTCATCAATGCAATGATATAACCTTTTCACAGCTGGGAGGGCCCACACTTATGAGAGCTGTCACGACTTTTGTTAACGCTAGTCTTAAAACCACAAGTACTTGAACAAGTCTCTGTTAAATCTCCTATGATTGTTAATTATTATGATCTTCTTAGAGCTTTGTTTAATCCTTTAGGCTATGAGAATTTATAATTCTATCTTAAAATTGCTTTCATGTAGGGGTTAGCTTTACTGCTTCCTCAAAACTTTACAGCTAAAATGGGCTATTGGCCGTATAAATGGGTTTTATGGGCGCTCCTGATAGGGTAATTTGATCTTGAGAGTATTTGGCCATATCAATGCAGTCATAAAGCACAACTCTTATCCAATGCCACGTTAAAAGCTATTTAAAATCTGCATGCAGCTAACAGGCTGCTGAGGTATTTCTTGGGATGGACCTATACAGCTTGGCAACGATTGCAGTGATGCTAAAGCTTGTATTGCGTAACAGTATATATAAGTTACAAAATAGAGACTGATGTGACCGAGTAACCTCAAGAAATTACCTCCTCCAGACGCGAGAACACGTCGGCGATGGACCCGTGTACGGACGGGCTAAGTGTTCCATTGCCCTAGTGCCCTAGAACAGAGCTTACACAAGATCTTATTGGCCGCCTTCCGACTAAAAATTTTAATCACTCTATAGAGTGTCGTGGCGTCGTTAGCAGCGGGAAGACCAGAAAGCACGTGCTCAAAATTTATAAGGAGGTTTTCAACACCATGATGAGATGGGATGAGTTGCGGCGTTGCCAAGCTGTTCTACTTCTTTATTCCTTGGAGGGTAGAACCAAACTGGACCCATTTGGCCAGGGGGAGGGGGTGCTACAGGCAAATAGTGTGAGACACAGCGGCAGTTTTTGAGTTTTTGAAAAGGAGGTGTACAAATAAAAATAAAAAACTACACGAAAATTCTACCAGAGACCAGAGATTGTTAAGGCACATTGTGAGTTTTCGGTTTCAACAAACAGGTATTTTTTAAAAGCTTCTCGTAGCTAGTATCACAATAAGCCACTTCTTAATATTGTTTTACTCATCCCTCATCACAAAGTATTATTTCTTATGAATAATTATTTACGTATCATACCGTCCAATCAAGAAAAAAAAATCGTCTAGCTAGGGAATCGAACTCCCAACCTCTGTATTGGAACGCCTCCGCACAACCTACTGAACCAAGTCGTAGCTGTCTGCTTCATTTTGTCAAAATGTTTTACATTAGTAGTGCCTACTTATTTTCTCCTTTGTAAGGTTATTCATAATTACCTTAATTTTTATTGTGTTGTATAAGGTGTGTTGAATCGCCGATGATGCGTAGCGATTCGAATAAGTGAGGATGACTGAGGTGCGTCAGCTGAAGTGGTTTCTGTTCACATATCATCTGTAGCCCTTTGATTTTCATCGGTCATTTTCAAAGTCGATTGATGTGGATAGGAGCGCTCAATAACATGGGATTAACCAACACGAGCGCTGTTAATTGCTATCCGTTCCTTGGCCTTAATCACGTGACGTGACACTGACTATACCTAGTTCGAGCTTAGTATGCTGCCAGTGCCAGTTTTTAAAGTCTGAGCAGTGTGTGCTACCTTCAGATCAGGAAACCCCTTGTTGCTAGAAATAGGCACCTAGACTGCATACAAACCTACTAAAAATTCTTTTTTTCGTCCTGCGATGAGGGGGGGGGGGGGGAAGAACCGCTCCCTGGTGAGACATTTGGTGAGACCAGGATGATGTATTCATACCAGTTCAATCGCGTATGTTTTTTAACCATGAGTGTTGTTTATGACCAGGACTACGGTTTCCTTCGATTTTTTCTTCTAATATTAGAGACATTACCTATACAGTTTTATTCCAACGGGATGTGACATGTCCCCCTAAGCCACTTGGTATCTACACTACTGGAATGCAGCTCCTACTTGGCCAGATGTGATTGTGAATTTATTTATATAATAGTGAGAGTAGTGAGAAAAGGACTGAACAAGTCACAATGTCACATTACAGTGTTTGTTATCGTTGAGTGCTTTCGACCAATTACTTCAATCCCACCAAGTCCGGTATGGTCTAGTGGCTAGGATACCTGGCTCTCACCCAGGAGGCTCGGGTTCGATTCCCGGTACCGGAATATTATTTTTTAATGTTGGCAGTGCTTAGAAAAGTGCCGATGGACTCACGGTCACGGAGCTATTTTTAGTTATTATTTATTTTTATCATTCGAAGAAAATATTAAAAATTAAAACATATCAACCCAAAATTGTAAGAAGGTACAGTCCCAATAAGCTTGGTAATCGTATGGTATAGCTGGGTGGGGTAGATAGTATATTGTTCAACGAACGCTAGTAACCGTAGTAACTGACATAGTCTGCAACACGAAACCGTAGACCAGTGCTGTAAATCAATGAGTGAGTTAGTACTATTACGGCGGGTTGAATACTATACTAATCTTTATCTACTACCGAAGCAAATAACAGTGCGATTATGTTATCCAAAACCTCATCCTCTGATAAATGTGTGTAGAAAATTAGACAATTTTCGAGAAGAAATTCGTTGTGGCGAGCTTCTGGCTAAGGTTTAATGATGGGAGTGATAGAGAAGATATATCAATGGAAGTGGAGGCAGTACACCCGATATAGACAATGAGTCGGTGCACGTTAGATTTGAAACGCTACAGTTGTAGCCGTCGGGAAACAAATTCCCCGGCAGCTCATTACACAGTGTCGAAGTTTTTCAACGGAAGGAATACTGGAGGAGACTGGATCTGAGTAGGGACCTCGACTAGTTAAGGATGAGCTCGCAGATCCTCTCTAGTGTTCCTGGTTTGGACGGCCTTTGGTGTTGTTACCTGGGAGAGCTCACTCGAACATCTTCCATGATAGAATATTTAAAACAGGGATAAGTCAGCCACCCTTCTGCGATGCTCCAGGTTGTGGAGGTCCTTTGTGAGGTTGGGCCTGTCGATTAATCTAATTACTCTCTTCTGTGTAGTGTCCAGAAGCTTTAGAAAGTGCTTCGCAGCGCATCCCCACACATGGCGACAATACTCCAGCGGTGATCGGATCTGTGCCTTGTAGAGCAGCAGCAGTTGCTCTGGTGTATACAGCTTTCTACAACGGAACAAAACTCTAAGCTTCTGGGATGCCGTTTTAGCAATACCAACGACGTGGTCGTGCTGTGGCACGTTATTGTTGATGTTGAGTCCCAAAAGCTTGACGGAAGGACCTAATTGTTACGAACTGTTGGCTACATAACCTCACCTCTGCCACTAATATACTGTACACCATCATAATTAGAGTCTGACGTCTCATAGTCACTTTTCCAATTATTGTAGTGTGTATTTGATCATAATAATATATGCATTTTCAAGAGATTAGTACCGGTATCTAGTAGACGTTTTTCATGACCCACTTCTGCAGTATGATTTATGAAAAATAATTCACCCTATTAGCTTATACGTAATATTACCTGTAAAAAGGCAATTGCTGTATAACTTATTAGGGGTAGATTTAAGCCACTATTTATTGTGCAGCATCTGTAGTTCTAAATTCAGAAAATGAATCGGTATTTATACACTTTGCTACCCAAAATCCTGGCAGCAATGACCTCTTGCATACCATGGGACGTAAAACTCAAGTCTCCAATATCCAATACTAGTGAGCCAGTTAGTAGTTAGGATACGTGTGGTGGAGCGTCACACTCTAATAAGTTACGCCAAAGGTCTGTTCTAAAATTAATTTAGGACAGCACCTGGTTGTATCTCGCACAATGTAAACTACCTGTGTCTGTTTATTCCCTCCAGTAAACTACGGCATCGGTGTCGTAGGTTTATCCAGACGTACAGTTTGCTTTGAAAATTATGCGACACTTCGCTGCATCCTGTGCTGTGGTGCCTTTACAGTGTACCTGTAAGATCATCTTTACACGTTCGAGAATCCTTAGACTCATTAGAGCGGTCGTACATGAGCTGCATTTTCTAGTAAAGTACCAGGCATGGTTTTAGTTTTTTATTATTGCTGCGCTGCCACCGATACGATCTCCAGAAGTCATGCGCGTTTTCTATCCTCGGAAAGGTAATAGAACCATGTCAAAATTTTGTTAAAATCAACTCAATGGTTTCGACGTTATACAATACAGAACTTTCTAAAGCAATACAGGAAATTCCAAATCACTTGGTTTCTGTAATAGGCGCGACAATGTTCGGATGGACCTAAAAAGAAGTACTATGCCGTTAGGTGTTTCGCGGACGTACAATAAATTTTTGAGTTTTACAATCCTCAGTCCCCTAACCACCCCAATTTCACCTCGACAAAAAAAAAAGTAGAAAATGGTCAGGAACGCTAAAACACGAAGTCTGAATAAATTTCAAAATTTTCGATTTCTTCGCCACCCATGCACCGGTTTTCAAACCATAGCAGCATTATTTACAACGACTCCACACCATATCGCTACTCAAATTTCACCTTAATCCCTGCAGTGGTTACTGAGATTACGAGGCTAGAAGAACGCCAACAGACAGACAGACCGGCAAACCGGCAGACCGACAGACCAGAACTGGAGAATAAAGACTACTACTAGTACTATACTACTATACAATACTAAATTCATAAAACTTTTTATATTCCATCTACAGGATCTGCAACCACCAGCGATGTACACAGATCCACCTGATGAGATCTGAAAAATTGAAACAGCGCTGTCGTGGATAAGTGACATCGTGTCTGATACGATTCAGAGCGTATTCCAAATATAATTATGTTCCTTGTCAAAGAAATTTTGTATGGATGTAGCTGCAGTACAAATTGTAGCTTTGTTGTGATAAGCTTCTGCAGTAGTCCAATATCTTGCCTACCAAGAAGTGGACGGATGGAAAGGATCAAGGAAAAAGACAGATTTAACACAGCTAAATTCGTCGTTTACGTCACTTGGTTCTCTCTCTGTATTTGTAGAGTGGGGAGGGTGAATAGTCCCACTGCACTTCGCCCAAAACTGGCCCATTGTGGATCCGCCCAGCGAGTTGTTTTCTCAAGTCATTGTCCATCCTACCAACTGTACGAAAGTGAACAAGTGAACAAGTAGCTAGGGACGTCCCCTAATAACAAAAAAATATCATTTGACATAAATTAAAATTAAAATTCTGTTAGCTCCAAAGACGTGTTCAGATATAGTGCCTTAGTTCACAAATGAAATTAGTTTGAAAAATTATTAATAGTTCAACTGGATCAATATAACTCTATTGACATCACAATTTGAATAGTAAAGATTAAAGTTAGCGCACATTACATAAATGGGTGAATTTACCAAGACATTAATTCTTGGGGTTCTGTTATAAAACATAAGGTTCTGACGAGTGCATGAACATTTATGAGACACGATAAGGTCATGTAACATTTTATAAAGAATGACTACACTTGTTGTCATTTTACGTTGTTGCAAAGAATGCATAGAAAAACGATTTAGCAATATATTATGAACATATCGTCTAATTGGGTAGTTTCCGCTCATATCCATATGACAAATATTTTAAAAATTGTCGTTGAACCTTATCAAGTTTATGAATGTGTACATTACCAAAGTTTACGGAATAAATATTCCGTAAACTTTGACATTACAATGGGGGTACCAAATGAGCCAGCATTTAGCACAGCACATGTTGTGAACTCGTAAAAAGCATTAAGTCGGAGCTAGATTATTGCCCACACGAATATTATCAATAGCTTTGAGAACTGTAGCTCGCCATCGTTCAGGATTTACTGTCAGTTCAGTGGCGCTCTTGATACTCATTTCCAGCAACTGTTTCGTCGCATCCACCCAGCGTGTAGGGGAACGGCCACGGTGCCACCCACTCGGGTCATGACCCTAAACTACAAGTTTCTCCATATTATCGCTTCTGTGTATATGTCCAAAGAATTTAAGTATTTTCGTCGACACAATGGAGGATAGTCTCTTTGGATTACCGAGCTCATCCAGTATGGAAACATTAGTTCGATGGGCGGTATAAGGAACTCTTAACATTCCACGTCGACATTTCGAAAGCGTCCATGCGAGCTCGGTCTGCTTTTTTAACAGTCCAAGTTTCCGAGTCATACAAAAATATGGAGAACACAAGAGGCTGAACCAGCGATATTTTGGTAGCTTTAGTGATGCTATCGTCACGCCGTACTTTAGTAAGCTTTGTTATGGCCACACATGCCTGCTGAAGGCGCCGTCGTATCTCATTTTTACAGTTATCCGTATTGTCAATCGAAGAGCCGAGGTACATAAAACTTCGAACTACTTCACAACGGCTCGATGATCGTCGTGCTCTCTATGTACGATCATAACCTTGGTCTTGTTGTAGTTAATACCAAGACCATACTCTGCACTGTGTTGTTTCCAAGATGGTTAATAGAGCTGCTAGTTCTTCCTGAGAAGCAGCAATAAGGGTTCTATCGTCAGCAAAGTTAACTTATAGCTACTGTATTAGGTATGCGTTGCATTATGCCCGGTAAGGGATGCACGCTTGACCCAAAAACTTGAAGAAATTCAGGACGTGAACCTAGTCCTAGACACGATCCTCCTTCCGATTCGTGCCGTTCTAGCCCGTAACGAGACCCGTAACGGCAGCTAACGAACCTCTTCTTACGTCGCAAGGCAAGGCGGCGGTTAATAATTTGGAAGTCGTCAAGTGTGAGAGGGGCCTTAATTAATTCTCGCGAAGCAGGCGCTGGTCGTGACACAATGGCCATTGTCCTTAGGAGACGCCCTTCGCGTTCGGGCCTTAATAAGGGACGGGTGCTCTTTTATGCATACGTGCCTGCGCGCGTAACGTGTGGCCCTTTGACTGGAATTTGAGGGCCGGAAGGAAACGAACGAGGCGCCATCATTTATTCAAGGAATTGCTCAATATTAATACGGAACAGTTCTGCACACTGTAAAATGCAGGTGGGCTGTGTTTTGCTTGCCTTAAACGGTAACAGGGTGTACCTGCTGTAAACGGGGGATCCTGACAGTGAGGAAGCCGATAGGCTGGGCAGACTCGGCACCAGAGGACAGTTTGTTGGCCTGGAGCCCGTCATCGGACTAAGTAAGCAGCAGGTAACGTCGGCCCTCAAAAAATGGGTAAAAAATACCATAGATGAACAGTGGAGTCAGAGTGAGGGATGTAAATAAGCCAAGGACTTTATAGCCGGGCTGAACACCCCTAGATCTGCATGGCTACGGAACCAAAGCCGATGGGCCATCAGAAACCTCATGGGTGTTCTGACGGAGCACTGTAGGCTCAGGCAGCATCTATCACTATTAGGAATTGAAGACGACTCCCTATGTATGGGCTGTGTAGAGGCCGATGAAATGGCCTACCAATTTTTTGGATCCGATATTAGACTTCAGACATACTGGCCTTTGCTAAATGGTCGGGAAGGTTTAGCACGGAAGGGGTGATATTTGGCGATGGCAAAAAGGGCATACTGGGGCCTACCTGCCAGGCACGGCCGCCTCTCGTCTGATACTACTACTACCTGCAGAAGCTCCCAACTAAAAATTCTCAGTTCTTTTAGAGTTGTAAGAACGTTTACACAGCATTTCTTTCACATCACTATTAGCTGCAAGCATGTTTACAAAACGTTCCCACAACAGTTATACAAGCAAAGAGAGCAAAACTCATATAGCAGTTCAATCATCTAAGATGTTCTATAAAGATTGCCAGCAACTCAACAAAACTTCTTCTTTGCAATATCTATACGATAGTTTTGTCGCATGAATCAACTTTAATGTAATTAAATGAAGTAGAAATATTTTATACAGTCAAATCATTCTAGCTTCATATCTTATGAGTTCATCTTGTTTGTGGATATATCGGCCATTAATAATCTTGAATAGTATTCTTAACAAATCTGATAGCTTGCATCCAGAGAGCATGATTTCATTGCACACGAAATTTGACTATGAATTTTGCATAAAATAATGACAAATTTTTCACCCGCTCGGTATTTGATGGATATTTCATCACAGCTCTATACTGAATCTAAATTTTTAACTACACAATTATATGTCTTTCCTACATTGGAATCATTACATTTTCAACATCTGAGCCCATTTATATATAAAAATATATAATTCGCTCTATTCAAACAAAATTAAATGACCGCCAAGGCATGGACGTATTGCCAAGTTCACAGAAAAATCGGATAAATGAAGGGTGTCGACTGGAGTCGAACCAGCGTCTCCGGCATTCTAGGCCGACGCGATACCAACTACACCACGGTTCCCCGTGATGCAGCCGATATACAGCGCCGATGACATGGTATCGACTCCACCAGCACCCACCACTCCCCCGTGTCTCTCTGCGAACCATGTATTTCAGTCATCCAGAGAGATCTAGTCGGCTGTTGGGTGAGTGTGAATCTCCCACCGCTATTTGCACGACAGCTTTCTTTTATAGAATGAAAGGTGCTTGCTTACTCCGCGAGACGGAGATAATTTCAACCGTTTGGTTCACAGAAAAATCGGAGAAATGAAGGGTACCGGCTGGATTCGAACCAGAGTCGGCGCTGTATGTCGGCTGCACCACGGGGCACCGTAGTGTAGTTGGTATCGCGTCGGCCTGGAACGCCGGAGACGATATCATGTCGTCGGCGCTGTATATCGGTCACATCACGGGGAACTGTGGTGTAATTGGTATCGGCCTAGAATGTCGGCCAACTGATTGGAATTATCTCCCTCTTGCGAAGTAAGCAGGCACCTTTCATTCCATATACATATTGGTTGATCATTATGGCCGCTGGTTATGGTTATTCATGAGTGCCAAAGTGTCATCCATATTGATTGTCGGCTTATAGGACGGAACTATGTTATCGGCAGTTATTATACAGCTCACAGATGACCTAGTTTACTATAAATCAATGCGAATGCAAAGAGGCCTAACCAAGAAACTCATCTCAATCTTCTTGTACAAAATACATCCCCGCGGGGCTTTTCACGCTCCCGAGAAGGCCTCTTTTTCTCGGAGGCAAACAAAAAAAAAGCTTGATAAACAGGCGCTGATAAAAGGCGAAAAGAAATTCTCAGTCGTCGACGCGTCCAATCGCTACTGTCGAGATAAACTTTGTAATCAAAAAGTCGTTACGCTTGCGACAACTCGAATGTTCCAGTTTTTGTCTCTTTCTTACGCCGTTGCCGAATCTTGATAAAAACAATGTTCAATCGGGGCAAAAGTCTGGTGGATTGCAATCAACTGTACTTGACCATCGTTACAGAAATCTTGTATTTAAGGACAATAAGAACATTGTTTTGTAACATGCAACGAATTGGACCTATTCGAATTCGTTGGTAGCATCTCAGAAACTGTATGAGATAGAACAAAAATTTAAATACAAGAGCTGTTTGATGTGAATTAGACTTTAATTTTGTTATGATTTTGTATACTCAGGGTGGCCCATCGTGCCTGAATCAAATTTCAAGAAGAACACCCTACATATTTTTAGATTTTGAGATTACTCTCGTGAATCCAGATATCTCTGCTATTAGGTTTTCTCAAATTCTGTTTAGTGCAAATCGAAATTACGCTTTTCTTCGAAACATCAATGTTTCTAAAAATCACATTTTAATCGATCTGTAAGAGACATGTCGCTACTACTATGAGCTAAGAGATCTACTAGGAAATGGAGCTTAACGACTTTTGTATATTTTATTGAGAAAAAAATGTACAGTATGTTTGCTACAGTCATTGGAAAAAGCAATTTTTGAAACATTGATATCTTAACTACTTTAAATGGAATCCCCTGCATATGTTGATTTTGATTCTCTGTGTTTTCGTATAAGTCCTATACCTAAAGTTGATAGGTTCCAAATAACTTGAGATCTTTTAATTCAATGCTATGTTTTTCTCAATTTTATTCGAAATACTGCAGATGGAGCAGAGTATTGTCGGATTTTCTGACTAATTCTCTGTATTTTGATATAAACATGTCCTATACTATACGTAAAGCTGATAGATTCCAAATCGGTAGTCTTCAAGTACTCATAGTAGGTGTCTGATTTTGCATGTTAATGTCCCGATTGTTATTTGTATTAAAACTTCGTGAAAGACTTGGCAACATTGCGCAGCGGCAACGCTGTTAACGTCAACGTCAGTCGGTGTCATTTTTGTGCGCCAACAGCGCCCCTAAGTATGAATGTATCTGTCATTGGCATCGGGTATGTGATCTATGATTGACATTAAAATGGTTGATGAAGCTTGTTGTATTTTTTGAGTCTCATCTTTATTTGTAAAAACCAAAATCAACCAAGTCAATCAGAACCTTTAACAGTAGGCTTTGACTGACGCCAGGCATGTTAAATTTCGAAGCAATTTTTAGGTCTGTTCGCAGAGAGAATCACAAACTCAGAGCCAACCAGTATTCGCCATTGCAGTTGCCAAACCATTTCTGACTAGTACTGACCAATCAAATTGACGCTGACTAGTTTGTGATTGCTCTGCGAATAGCCCTATTGCGTCTAAATACTTTTGAGGTGCGAGTTGTCATTGTATGTGGATGAACGGTTAAGTCTTTGCGAATGTTGCACTAGTTACGTTACGGGAATATCCAATATCTCTGTCGACTAAGCAAATATTTCTAAGGATTTTGTGGGATCTCGCAAACAGACAACTGGTTAGTGAGTAGAAACTGTGCGAAAAGTGTCCTAACTGAAGAAAAATAGCTGGAGATTCTTTTCTACTTTGATAAATTAATGAATCAGCTGAAAGAAAAAGGATCAAATAACATTTCTAAAACATCAATCATGAATTCAATCTTAGGCCCGGTTTCACCACAATATTTTATCCAGGATTAAAACATTATCTGGGATTAAACCCTAGATAATTTTAAAGATGAGTTTCACTACATTCTTATCCAGGATTGAGCACGTATATCCGAGATAAAATTTAATCTTCCGTATTTGGCGAATAAAATGTTTAATCGGAGATTTAGAATGCAGATGGCAGTTGAGGTGACGTGGCTGACGTGTCTGCGAACTTCAAGGGTGTACAAATGTTGCAATTTGGAGAAGTGAAGAAGAGTAGTTTCAAGGCATTCTTAAGCTATGAGTTTTACAGAAGCCATAGTGTCAAGCATCGTACTGGGGTACTTCTTAAAGAATCATGGCTCGTCTTTTGATGAACTACAACAAGCTTCTATCAAATTAATGTGGGTAAATTCCGACCGACCCAGCCATCAGCTATGTGCAGTACCGGCGCACCATGCATCCTTGTACGTCCCGTTGAAGTAGTACTTAAATCGTCGACCGGGCAGAGGTGACGTGGCTGACGTGTCTGCGGGCACGAAAAAACCACAACAAAATCTCAAGAGAACAAAGGAAACACAAAATTGAAAATGAACACAGCTATCCGCTATGACCACACCCAGAATTATGTCAAATTCATGTCAAATTCTCAAAATTGTGAGGTCATAAATGCTCCCGTTACGCTGTTGTCACGTCTTAGTTTGAATATGTCCGAGATTAGTTAATCCTAGATATATTTGCGCAGGTGAAACAGAAATTAATCTAATTGCGGATGAAATACTTCGATTAATTTTATCCAAGATTACGTAATACGGGATTAGTATGGGTTTGGTGAAACCGGGCCTTAGTTATAATATTACATCTTGCGGGTCCCGAAAGATCCTTGGAAATATTTGTTTAATCCACACTCTATAATTGGACTATAGTGTTTGATATTCCCGTAGTGCAACTAGTGAATTTCAATTATATTTCTGATGTAACATTCGTAAAGTCTTAACCGTTTATCCATGTACAATGACTGAATGATAACCCGCGATTTGATAAAAGCCTTCATTCGCAATATTGCTCCGAAAAAAAAACTGTTTGGGATCTATCAGCTTTACGTATAGGACATGTTTATATGAAAATACAGAGAACTAACCAGACAATTCTACAGTACTAATGCATACAAAGGGTCCGCTCCATCTACCGTCTTTCGAATTAAGAAAAAACATGGCGATGATTAAAAAACGTCAAATTATTTGACATCTGCCAACTTCACATATATGAAAACACAGAGAATTAAGCAGTGAATTCGACCGAATCAAAATATACAGAGGGATCCATTTGAAACAGTTAAGATGTCGGTGTTTGTAAAATTGATTTTTCCAATGACTGTAGCAAACATCATGTATACGATTTCCCAAAAATGTACAAAATTCGTCAAACTGAATTTCCTAGTAAATGTTATGGATCATAGTAGTAGCGACATGTGTTTTACATAGCGGTTAAAGTGTGATTATCAGAAACATTGATTTTTCAAAAAAAGCGTAATTTCGATTGACACAAATCTAAATAGAATTTGAAAAAAAACTTAACAGCAAAAATATTTGGATTTAAGAGAGTTATCTGAAAATCTAAAAATATATGGGGTGTTCCATTTCAAATAAAGAAGTTGACATTGATTCAGGTACAACGGGCCACGCTGTATATACAAAATTATAATAAAAATGGAGTCTAACTCTCATCAAACAACTCTTGTATTTAATTTTTTGTTCTACCTCACCTAGTTTCTGAGATAAAGTCATCTTACGTGCCGCACCCTGTACGTATTTGATTGGAAGTGTACATTTTTGTCTCAAATACAATAATAACACACCCTATCTGTGCAAGGCCTCTCTATGGTCCCTTGATCAGTAGTTACGCAATGGCCGTCCATTTTCTCACCCCTTGTGTGGCCGGCTGATAAACGACTGTACGGTGCCCTATTAGACCCTAATTAGGTAATTAAGAATACAAAGAGTTGCACGCATCACCGCTTCACAACTGAGATTATTTCCAAACCATTACCTCTGCTTGTTCCTCTTTGAACATCAACCAAGCTCCTCACTCTTTGTCAAATTTGAAAGGTGGTGTAAAAATGAACTGTAACTTTTTCTGCAAAGTATGTGACAACGATAAGCAAAGATACAGTTATTCCGTAAACCATTTTTGGATTTACTGTATTTATTTATCGGACCATAGACAATCTAATTGCAAGGAAGTAAAGTTTTGACGGTACGTATGTGCATGAGAGCTACTTGCAGTGGTTCAGCTGTAACCATTTTTTTGACTATTAATTTTGGGACTTCAAAACTGAACAAATATATGAATAGAGAACTGAGGACGTATTTTTTTAAATTTCTTGGTAGGCCAATTATGAAAAATTGCTAAATGTGGCCTTTTACTTCCCACACCGATAGGTTATATCAGGTTATCGGTCTGTTTGTAACGTTAAGGGAAGTAACTACTTCTATATATTATAGTATTTCGAAGTGTTCCAGCCCTTCTTCTGAGGGCAAATTGTACTCCGCCTTATTTCTCTTATTAGCTTTAGATGTCTCACTCATAAATTCCTATTGCAAGCCTGCCGTGCAAGTGTGGTTACCTATATAATTTACCGATTTGGTGTCGATATTCTAAAGTATTGCTTAGTCCAGCATTTGTTGCGCAAAGAAAATCAAAGCAAATCGACTTTTCGGACATTGGACCTCCTATCAACACTGCTGCTATTTTCAGTGAATGTCCTTTTGAAACTTGAATATTTTGCTTCCTTCACTGTTATGGGTAACGCAAATAGTCATTACTCTTAAACGTTTGCAAACACACAATTTTGTTTGCACTGTTTCGTTATCAAATTGTACACAAATTAATTATCGGAGATCGCTTTTCCATAAATCGCTTAGAACTAGACAGCAGAGGCTATCGTAAGTATATAGCAAATTATTATTACCATAAGTAGTCCCAATGCCCTACAAAGAATAACGGATATGATCGGTAGTATTGGAGAAGCTGATTTTATTTTAAATAAATGTCTTTTTAAAACTCGAATATTTTGCATTACTCAAATGTTTGCTAACACACACTTTTGTTTGACCTGTTTCATCATCAATTTGTACACAAATTATCGGGAATCGCTTTTCCACAAATCACTTAGAACTAGCCAGAGGCGTTATGTATACGATCTTAATGCCGTTATATAAAGTACGAATATTACACATCATTGTAATGCTTTTAGCACAAATATAATACGAATGTCCCAAATTTGAAGTCTCAAAAAAAAAATCGCAACATTTTCTGATAACACAGAATATGCGGCAACAAGTCTAGAGAGAATAACATTTGTTTACATATTGAATATCTCCAAAAACACCTGACAGAAACTAGGGCGAATACTGGGCAATGTTGTCGGATTGTGATTTTGCAGTCATACTTTTTTAATTTTTTTTCTGTTTAACTATGCGTTAACTAGTAAAATGGTACTGAGGTTTCAGGTTCGAAATATCATGATCTATCGTTCCTCCAAATTAATGCACTAAGATCGTAAACACAAAGATAGCATCAGTAAGTTATGAGTACCATAAGTAATCCCAATGCCTTGCAAAGAATTATGGACATAATTGGTAGCAGTGAAGAAGCTGGTTTGACACTTAATATTAAAAATGCATGATCATTAACAAAGCAAATATCCAGGAAAGATTGTATGTTCGCAATGAAGCAGTCGACAAAGTGAGTGAGTACCTGGGTACCATTTTGAACGAGACTGGAGGACGCTCTCTAGAAATAAGGTCTAGAATAAGTCGAGCTAGCATTGCATTCAAATATTCTTTATGGGATGGAATTGTGGCAATCAACAAAGATCTGAAAAGGCTTTCGAAATGTGGGTATATAGAGGCATTCTCAGAGTTGTTTCTTGAACGGAAGGAGTCACAAATGTTGAGATATTAATCATATTATCATCATAGTCACAATGTCTTAACAGACATGTTGTGAACTCATAAAATGCGTTAAGTCGGAGCTAGAGTATTGCCGACACGAATATTATCAATAGTTTTCAGCACTGTAGCTCGCCAGCGTTCGCGATTTACTGTCAGTTTAGTGGCGCTCTTGATATCCATATCCAGCAACTGTTTCGTCGTATCCACCCAGCGTGTAGGAGGACGGCCACGGGGCCGCCCACTCGGGGCATGACCCTGAACTACAAGTTTCTCCATATTATCGCTTCTGTGTATATTTCCGAAGAATGTAAGCATTCTCGTCGATACAATGGATGATAGTCTCTTTGGATTACCAACCTCATCCAGTATGGAAACGGTAGTTCGCTGGGCGGTATATAAGGAACTCTCAGGGTTCTCCTCCATGTCCACATTTCAAAAGCATCTATGCGAGCTCGATCTGCCTTTTCAACAGTCCAGGTTTCCGAGGCATACAGAAATATGGAGAAGACAAGAGACTGAACCAGCGACATTTTTGTAGCTTTAGTGATGTTATGGTCACGCCATATTTTAGTAAGCTTTGACATGTCCACACGTGCCTGTTGAATGCGTCGTTGAATCTCATTTTCACAGCTACCCGAATTGTCGATCAAAGAACCGAGGTATACAAGACTTTGAACTACTTCACAATAGCCTACTGACTTTATTTCTTGATTACTATCATGCTCTCTATATACGATCATAACCTTGGTCTTACTGTAGTTAATACCAAGACCAAACGCTGCACTATGTTGTTCTAAGATGTTTAATAGAGCTACTAGTTCTTCCTGAGAAGCTGCAATAAGGATTGTATCGTCAGCAAATCTGAAGTTGGATATTTTGCTTCCGCCAATAGTTACACCGCCATTCCAGTTGTGTAATACCTATCTCATCACAAATTTAGAGTAAATGTTAAACAACATCGGAGATAATACACATCCCTGACGAACTCCTTTTCTGGTTGCAGTTTGACTAGACAGGTTACCATCACTTCTTACGCGAGCCGAATTAGACTCATAGAGTTGCTGTATGAGAAACACTAGGTGATAGGGAACTCCCATAGAGATGAGGATTTGCCACAGTTTAGGTCACTTTACGTTATCAAACACCTTAGAATAGTCCACAAAGCAGATAAAAACAGGAAAATAATGCTCTCTGGCTTTTTCAATAATTTGTCTTAAGTTTAAGATCTGTTTACGCGTACCGCGTCCTTTCACGAAACCTGCCTGCGTCTGAGAAATTTGCCAGCCAATAAAACCCTCCAACCGAGATTGTAAAATATACAGTAGAACCTTACTTGCATGAGAGATTAACGAAAGTAGGCGATAATTGTCTGGATTTGTTGGAGATCCCTTTTTATGAAGTGGAACAAAAATTGATGTGCACCATTCATCTGGCCAAACACCGGACGACCAGACACTCTTACAAATATTATGTAAAAGGGCGATGCCGTCGTCACCCAAGCATTTCAACGTTTCTGCAGAAATAGCAGCAATGCCTGAAGCTTTGTTATTTTTTAGCTTGTTGAGGGCATGTTCCACTTCAGACAAAAGAATATCCGGTTCGTGTTCAAAATCCAATGAGAGGGCGTGAAGGCCATCCTCATGGTACAGATTTTCGCAATAATTTCGCCATACCTCAATAACCTCAATACCTCAATAACCTCATGCAGGTGACGGCACATAGAGGAGAAAGATATCCTAAATTGAATTACAGTTCTATATAACATAGTTTCCTTGTACCAATAGCTTAAGCTCTGTCAAACGCAGCAGCGGTTCCGTATCGGACAGTCGATTAGCGCAAACAATAAATCCGATAGTCCGAACTTCCGATGAACGTCAAGGAAGTGGTGGCTGCCAAGAATTGAGCAGGCGTTCCCTCCCTTCGCGTCTCGCATGTTAAGGAATGCTGCAATGCAGTCCTGTCCTGCATCTGCCGCTGCAGCCGATGCCATTACAGCCACGAGCAGCAGCTCTCAGCTCAGCTCAGCTCAGCTTTGCCGAACGGCGGAATGATTAAGTTTTTGTCGCTTCTTTCGAAGGATTTTGCTCTGATATCGCAGCTATTTCAGGATTCCCGACAGGTTATTTATGAAGAGCTCGCTTCCTTTTCAGCGTCTCTGCATAATGTCCTTATTCTATCCGATGTGTACGTTACTCACTACGATAGTATGGACGCGTTAATGATATGCAATAATTGAACCTGCGTACAGGGCGTTACGTAATGATAGGCCGTAAGTTTCATACAAGTAGATGAATGAATGAGTGAATTCCAAGGGCGCAAATTTAAGTAGGGAAGTTAACATACATGTGCCATGTGTGCCAAAGAGCAGAATGTGCAGGGTGTCAAATGTTGTCAATGTCAAAAATGTCAATACGTAGTTTTCGTTATTCTTAGTTAATCTTACCGCTTCGGTTAACAAATACGTTGTCAGAACCGCTATTTGATACATAAATAAATAGTTTTCGGAGCAAGACACCACTGTAAGATGTCCCCTAACCTTATTTTGAGCTACAACTTTGATACCATAACGTCAAAATAGCAGATGAGTATTGTAAAGGTTGTTGTTTGAAAGAAAACCATAATTCATTAGTGTTCGTTGTAGTTTGCCCTAAAATGATGGTCGTCTTTCTCGGTAAAACGAACTCTGACTCTTTTTATTATTTGTAACACACTCTTTGAGCTTAACGAATTTGGAAGCATTTTTGTAGAACGACGGATAATAATTGTTCCAGATCTACTCAAAAGTCAAAACCAGTATCACTGTCAAAACCAAAACAGGTTATGATCTAATTTTTATTCGTACTGCGCATGCCTGTCGCTTTGTTAATCGCTATGGCTATCGTTCGTACAACACCGGCATTTAGTGGTTACGATATACGTGAAACGAGATGTAAATTTCAAAGTTGTCAAATAGCGTTAAACGGAACACCACTTTGTAAGTAACGAAAACTGCCTAATATTTAAACAACGGCAACAGTATGTCCAACAAAACCTACAACAACAGAAGCGCTGGGACTCTATAGATCACCTTTTTAAGGCTATCTAAAAGTCAGAAAGGTCTAAGGTACATAAGACCGAAATTATTAAAATATACAAAATGATCAAAGACATTATGACCAACAAGGAAAAAGATGAACGCAAGTACCGAAATAGCAGAAACAATGGAAATAGAAAGTACCCGAACCCCTAAACCCTAACGAGGGAGGGGAGATATAGGGTAGAGTGCAGAAGTAAGGAAGGTTGACGTAGGAGCCAGCCTGACGTTGTTCAGGGGCCCACTTGCTAGGTACGTACATCTGCTTCGCCCACCGCCTTATAAAAAATATGAGCATGCCAAACCATTTTAGGATGTTCTTCAACCAAAAACTTTGGACTTTTCCTTCTATAATCAGTCGCAGAAGTTCATACTTTTCAGTTTACAACCCCCCACTATCCACCGTCTCAATTTCAGCTCCACCCAAGAAAAATGAAATCGGGTTGATTGACTTAGTACTTCCCATACATTACGACGATACCAGTTTATTACTTTCCGATAGCATGAAGCTGTAGTCTGAGATCCCCTTGCAACCAAATCATCGCCAGCACCCTGCCCCCAAAATTGTGTTATGCCGATAGGTCCTTCCTTCACAGCCTTTTATCAATACAATAAATTCTTCGGTGTTACAACCCCCTCATACTTCAATCACCCCAATTTCACCTACATCCAAAGAAAGTAGAAGAATGATCCGGGACCCCTAAAACGTCTGGAAACGAAGTTTAATCCGTTTTTGTATTTGTAGTTTTTTTTAATTATAGCTGCGCCGCCATTAACACGGTTTCTGAAAACCATACGGATTTTCCATCCTCACCAAATAATACTGTGTCGCAATTTCATTAAAATTAATTTGGTCATTTCTAAGTTACACGATACAGAACAATATAAAGCGATACTCGTATGTATCTACATCCCAAAATTCTTAGTTTCTACAATATGGAAGAAAACGTTAGGAAGGACCTAAAAAAGTTTATTATGCCGCTAAGTCTTTCTCTCACAGGCAATGGTATAGTATAGTATACTTTTTTGGTGCTATATACATAAATAAATGTTTGGACAGTCCATTATGAATACGACAAATTTTTCGAATTTTCAACTCTCCACTCACCAACCACGCCAATTTCACCCTTGCCCAAAAAAATTTATCAAGATCCTCTAAAACGTTTAAAAACGAAGTTTGAACTATTTTTGCATTTTTAGTTTTTTTATTAGTTCTGCGCCGTCACTGGCACGACTTATAAGGCCATACGCATTTTCATCCTCGCCACGGTAGTAATACCGTGTCAAAATTCCATTGAAGTCAATTCCACAGTTAGCATGTTACAGAATACAGAACGATCTATGGCAATACTCGTATCTTTACATCACAAAAAATCCTTTGGTTTATGTAATAGGCAAGCCTAAAACAGCTAATTCATGTCGCTATCTCTTCCTACACAGGTCAGGGGACAGTCTATTACGGATACAACAAATTTTTCAACTTTAGAACCCCCCACCCCCTAACCACTCCAAATTTCAGCCCCACCAAAAAAAATTAGAAAATGATCAGGAACACTTAAAACGCCTAAAAACGAAGTTTGGGGAATATTTAAGTTTTTTTGTTTTTTGCTAAATACTTCGCCGCCCATGCTCCGATTTACAAAATTATACGAACATTACCTACTACGACCCCACAGAATATTGCTACCTAAATTCAATGTCGATATCTAGGCATTAAACTAGAAGTTCTGGAGGAGGAAGATTACTTTTTGAGACATGTTTTACAATGATGGTGTTTTTAAGGAATTTTTTTAACTTATTTTTATTTTTAACAAGGACCAAGGACTTACGACTTTGTTTGTTGAGCAGGCGCTAGTTAGGTTTTGAGGGCTCGGTATTCGAGCACAGTGACCCATTTTCAAAATACAGCAGGGTCAGCAGGCGGGCTACACAGCGCCAGTGGCACGGAATGGAAGTATATCGGATTAATGTGTTAATTTTAGCTGGCATGGCGTACCGGTTTACTTTATAGTCGCGTTTATGATTTTAATCGGTTTCAGACCTCAGTCGGTTTATGCGCGTACATGCTACTTGCATGAGTTGCTTTGCTATGAAACTGTTTCAACTGAGACGTGTCATGAAATATTTACACCAGTCCGTGATAAGCAAAGCTTTGGATTTGAGGCAATTCCAGTGTATAAATTGTAACAGTTGCAGTCGACTGCTGAGGATACGTGACAGTGAGGTCAATGTTCTGCTTCTCAACGTCTAATATAATATGTATTTACAACAACGAATCACACTCTTCAGTTTAGATTTATAAAAAGGCTAAACCAGAGATGATCCCCCGGCTAAACAAGCATTTGTTAATAACTTTTGTTGCTAAACTTAAGAATAATTGAATAGTATCTAGCAGTAAGACTACCAAATAACTGCTGCCATAATGGCACAAACATGGTATTTACAAGTATATAATAAGTGAGTCTTTAGTAGATACAGGGGTAGGTATGAGGATTATTCACAACATAACTTCTCCCTGACCAAGGCGATAAAATAGGGACATCAAGATTTGCTTAGCAAAAACCTGGGGGCATCTTCCTATCACCATAGTCACAATGTCTTTACAAATCGTAAAATGCATTAAGTCGGAGCTAGAGTATTGCCGACACGAATATTATCAATAGCTTTGAGAACTGTAGCTCGCCATCGTTCGCGATTTACTGTCAGTTCAGTGGCGCTCTTGATACTCATATCTAGCAGCTGTTTCGTCGTATCCACCCAGCGTGTAGGGGAACGACCACGGCGCCGCCCACTTGGGGCGTGACCCTGAACTACAAGTTTCTCCATATTATCGCTTCCGTGAATATGTCCGAAGAATGTAAGCATTCTTATCGACACAATGGAGAATAGTCCCTTTGGACTACCGAGCTCATCCAGTATGGAAACATTAGTTCGATGGGTGGTAGAAAGAACTCTCAGCATTCTCCTCCGCGCCCAAGCATCTATGCGAGCTCGATCTGCCTTTTAACAGTCCAAGTTTCCGAGGCATACAAAAATATGGAGAACACAAGAGACTGAACCAGTGACATTTTGGTAGCTTTAGCGATGTTATGGTCACGCCATATTTTAGTAAGCTTTGTCATGGCCACCCGTGCCTGTTGAACGCGTCGTCGAATCTCATTCTCACAGCTACTTGAATTGTCGATTAAAGACCCGAGGTACATAAAACTTTGAACTATATCACAACGGCCTATTGACTTTATTTCTCGATGATTGTAATGCTCTCTATCTACGACAATAACCTTGGTCTTGTTGTAGTTAATACCAAGACCATATGCTGCACTGTGTTGTTCTAAAACGGTCAATAGAGCTACTAGTTTTTCCTGAGAAGCAGCAATAAGGGTTGTATAGTAATAAAATCTTAAGTTAGATATTTTGCTTCAGCCAGTAGTTATACCGCCATTCCAGTTGACCAAAACCGGTCTTATCACAAATTCAGAGTAAATGTTAAATAACATCGGAGATAATACAAATACGTATCCTTGACGAACTCCTTTTCTGGTTGCTGTTGCAACATAACTTCTCCCTGACGAAGGCGATAAAACAGGGGCATCAAAATTTGCTCAGCAAAAACGTGGGGGCCATCTTCCTCTCTTCTTATTCTCATAGACTGCATTCTCAATGAAGGTGAAGATGAAACAATGAGAAATAAGGTCAGATGAGTTTTGTTTGTCGCTGGAGTTCTGAAGAAGTTCTTAATCTTCTTGAGGACTTTCATGTTGAAGTTGAATGTTTTTGATTAGCTTGAGGTGTAACAGTTAAACTTCCAGGCTGTTATGTATACTGCTGATGTTCATCTCTGGCAGAAGAAAGGTAGTTTCATGTCGTAGATCAGGGGGAAAAATCTCTGTTTATTGACTTGAATGCTTCATGTCTGGAGATTGACTGCACTCCGCTCGGAGATTATCAATCAGCTTTCCTTTAGGAGTACAATGCTCTTATCCTACTGGCTGCGCCAATAATGATTCACATGAATTGCTTCGATCAGTCATGCTGCCAAACGTCTACCGCATGTCTGTCTTTAGTACGTAACCTAACCTATAGAACTTACTGACTAAATGAAGGACTAGCGATGATAATAGTGTGAATCAGATGATTTGTTGCCAGAATGGGTAGTCTCCAAGAGAAAGCGGTCTTCATAGGTGCTAAATTCAGGAAGTAGTTCCAAGCCAGTTAGTTTGTAGCTGTATGACTACAGTGTGCTAAATGCAGCGGCAAGTGATCCATTGTTCCAAACTACTGTCCAAAATCCATCCAATACGTATTATCAATATTGTTCCTACTAGCTTATTTATATGTACACAGCTTGAAGAAATGCACTTTATTGGAACAAGATATTGGAACGAGGGTGATCTGCCAAGATCTTAGGCCTCATTTGGCCCCTTGTACGTCCTCTAAAGGACCCCTCAAAGGTAGTGATGCAGTTCAACGGCATTCCTCTGAGTCTGGCCATGGAAGGTCAGCGTTCTCTCAGAATGGGTTCTTGTATTCACAAGACAACTCATTAATCGAACAGTAGATTCTCACCAGTTTCATGTTTCACATCACTTGGTCTCATATTTTAAGATGTTTGCTTAGGTGACAGTGTCCAGTAACAGCACCAGTCGCAATATTGAGGTGTTTCCTGGGTGGGGACAGGTAGTGTTTAGCTATCTCTTCACTAGGGTAGCTAAGAAATTCCTTAGGACAAGTGTCATCTCACGCAGCTTTAAAGACTTTGCAGATGTGCCTTAGGACCCCAAGACGTTGGCAGTCCCTTTTGCCAATAAGTCCTCTAAAATATTATATTTGGACTGTGAGTACCCTTTTACTCAGCACAAGTGCTTGATGGCACTTTAATGACGAGGACGTTGATGAGGTGGAAAAAATCTCTACTTGCAGATTTTAATGCTGCACGTCTGGAGATTGACAGCACTCAGCTTGGAGGCTATCGATCAGGTTTTAGGAGCATATGTTCGAATCTTACTGGCTGCGCCAAGACAGGAACTGCTTTGTAAGCTAGTAAATCTGCCGAACATTAGCAGAAGTGTCATCCCATGCATGCTTTTGGCAGTCCTTTTGCCAATCGGTCCTCTAAAATATTGTCTTTGGACTGTGAGTACCCTTTCAATCAGACCAAGTGCTTGATGGCACTTTAATGACTAGGACGTTGTTAGCTAAAAATAGTTTGTTGCTGTAAACGATCAGGTGGAAAAAATCTTTACTTGCTGATTTGAACGCTGCACGTCTGGAGATTGACAGCACTCGGCTCGCAGGCTATCAATCAGGTTTTAGGAGCATATGTCCGACACCTACTGGCTGCGCCAAAATGATACCCATGAACTGCTTTGAGCAGTAAAGCTGTCAAACATCGGCAGAATGCCAATCTATTCTCTGAAACATTGTTTTGACTATGGGCATCCTTTAACTGGCCTAAACTGTGGGAAATCCTTAACTCCATGGGAGTCCCTTACCACTTAGTATTTCTCATACAGCAACTCTATGAGTCTAGCTCGTGTAAGAATTGATGGTAACGTGTCTGGTCAAACAACAACCAGAAGAGGAGTTCGTCAGGGATGCGTATTATCTCTGATGTTATTTAACATCTACTCTGAATTTGTGATGAGACACGTATTGGACAACTGGAATGGCGGTATAACTATTGGCGGAAGCAAAATATCTAACTTAAGATTTGCTAACGATACAACCCTTATTGCTGCTTCTCAGGAAGAACTAGTAGCTCTATTGGACGTTTTAGAACAACACAGTGCAGCATATGGTCTTGGTATTAACTACAACAAGACCGAGGTTATTATCGTAGATAGAGACCATGACAATCATCGAGAAATAAAGTCAATAGGCCGTTATGAGGTAGTTCAAAGTCTTTTGTACCTCGGTTCTTTGATCGACAATTCAGGTAGCTGTGAGAATGAGATTCGACGGCGCATTCAACAGCCACGGGTGGTCATGACAACGCTTACTAAAATATGGCGTGACCATAACATCACTAAAGTTACCAAAATGTCACTGGTCCAGTCTCTTGTGTTCTCCATATTTTTGTATGCCTCGGAAACTTGGACTGTTAAAAAGGCAGATCGAGCTCGCATAGATGCTTTTGAAATTTGGACGCGGAGAATACTGAGAATTCCTTATACCGCCCATCGAACTAATGTTTCCATACTGGATGAGCTCAGTAATCCAAAGAGACTATCCTCCATTGTGTCGATGAGTATGCTTACATTCTTCGGACATGTTCACAGAAGCGATAATATGGAGAAACTTGTAGTTCAGGGTCACGCCCCGGGTGGGCGGCGCCGTGGCCATTCCCCTACACGCTGGATGGATACGACGAAACAGTTGCTAGATATGAGTATCAAGAGGGCCACTGAACTGACAGTAAATCGCGAACGATGGCAAGCTACAGTTCTCAAAACTATTGATAATATTCGTGTCGGCAATACTCTAGCTCCGCCTTAATGCATTCTGCGAGTTCACAACATGCTTGTTAAGACATTATGAGTATGATGATGATCCTTTAACTCAGCACAAGTGCTTGATGGTAGTTCAACGCCGAGCATGTTGTTAGCTTAGAGCAGTTGAGAGCCAGTAGCGCTTATCTGCTGTCTGTAAAAATTCTGATATTTTTGCCCGTAATGTTCCTTTGAACAGTTTTCCAAGCTGTTTAAATGCCTCTCAGAGTCTCTATCTCTTAGCAGTGTGTAGTACCGCGTTAAGTCAGTCTTCGGACACACATCATCACTGCGAACTGCCGTGCTTAATTTAATAGGAGAGACAGGACAATGCCCATTGTGTATACACGTGTGTATGTGTCTGTGCATGTGTGGTAGAGGCGTCCCATAGTTCTCAGAATTAATTGCGGCTTTACTTAGACTCTGATAAATCACTGCTCAACTGACCACTTGGCTTACAGACGCAGACGCCGACACAAACATGCATTAGTTGAAGGGTTAACTGCAAATTGCCGACACACGACAGCCAACGAGGGATAGACGATGAGTGCTCTGAGAGTTTAGAGCAGCATGAAAATATTATCATTTAAGGAGCTAGGTTCATACGTTTATACATATGTATTTGCCATGCAAGTCACGCATTCGCACGCACAGAACTCACTCGTTTTTCAAACTACATACATCAAATTTTAGAAGGGGATAGTTGAGACTTTCATACACCGGAAAAAATACTCTTGCGTTTCCAATTAATTGTTAGTATTTGGATGTTTTTGCACCGCTTCAAAGTTATTTACACTTGTTTCAAATCCATGTCATTAGAATTTCAATCCTTTTATTCGAAGTAATCACAGGTACGCCAATAAATTCAAAATAACATTATATTCGTTCTAACGATATGTATAATAATCATAATCATATATGGATGCGAAACCTGGACCATGACAAAAGCAAACGAGGGTAAGCTCAGATGTTTTGAAAGGAAAGTACTTAGAAAAATTTTCGGCCCGCGTTACCACCCTGACACCAACCAATACCGTATTCGAAATAATGCCGAGATTAAAGCACTGTATGGCGAGGGAGAAATCGTCCAGGAAATCAAGTCCCAACGCCTGAGATGGTTCGGACATGTCCACAGAATGAACAACGAAAGACTGGCGAAACTCGTATGGGAGGAGGTACCAGCTGGAAAGAGACCACCAGGACGCCCGCGAATGCGCTGGAAGGATAATATCAGGGCGGACCTCTCAACAATGAATATACCACTCGATCATAGCCTCATAGAAGAGCGAAGGACATGGATGCAGGTCGTGCAGTCAGCCAAGACCCACCCGGGGTTGTAGAGCTTTGTGATGATGATGATGATGATGATGATGATATGTATAATCCTTCTAATACCAGTATTGTCATATAATGCAATCAAAACATACGTTTATTTTCGAAGTTTGCCCTATTTTTCATTTAAGCAAACCATACAATCTATTCGATGTACAAAAATTATTAGTGCAACAGCAGTTTATGATAATTCATCTGATAAAAATTAATTTTGTTTCAAAAGGTAACTATTACTCGAACGATAACCCATGCCTTCAAAACATTATCTATGCTGTTAAAAAAAGTAGTATGCGTAATAACATCATATATCGAATTCAGTGGCCCTTGTTGTTCGCTGAACTATAATCAGTATAACATGGACGAGGTTGTTTCGTTGTGTTTCGTTGTTTTGTTGCGGTGTTAGCCGTGTTGTGTCATCCCGTGTTTTTGCTTTTTGGATCAGCAATTGTGTGATTTAAAGGTGTCCAGTTATATACCAAATGAAGGACCTACTGAGAAATTGGGGCTTAGAAGAGCTAACACCCACATTTGAATGTAGGTATTTAGATTAGTTAGACAGTTATATTTCAGGTAAAAATGCAACAACTGGTGCGGGCTTATGTCTAATTCTTATATCATCCTCCTTATAACTTCATACAAAATCACACTATTTAACATCCAAACGAATCGATCAGCTGTCCTCGCAATAAAATCTGTTGGTCCAAAGAAAGGAAAGTAGTTTAGAGTCAATTACTAAACACAGGTTCGATTCAACGACAGGCTGCCATTGAATCATTCATTGGAATCCAATAACATCTTGTAGTTGAATCGACAATCCGATATAATTCGTTACCAACTATACACTTTCCATAAAACATCGCTGTATTTGAGGAATGCTGAGTGTAACGTCCCATTGAATCCAGGCGTAAGCCTTTGACAAAACGACAGATTTTTCTGTGTGTAAAGGGCAACACAGCGAACTTTTAAAAAAAAATCCTAGTGTGCTAAAAAACCACCATTTGGAAGCTTCCAATAATGAAACCGAGCTATGGCAGAACTGCTTGTGGCAGAACAAACATGTGACAAGAGAAAATCTTAGAGAACTAGACCTTAAGGGAAGCAGAGATTCTTTTTTACTTTTTCGTGTACACAGAAAGTTGGTACACAAAAATTGAGATCAAATTGCAGGCAAACTATTGAAATGGTTTTGCAACGAACCTCAAAATTTTCTGCTAATGTAAATAGTAACTGTTTTCCGTAACGTTCTTGTATCGTGACTAAACTGTCAACACTTTGAAGAGCAAATAAGAAAAGGTCTTTCAAATACAAACAACGTCTGCTTCTGGCCCCTGTCAACATCAGCTATTACTGACATTAACTTACACATTTTTATTCAAAAAAGTGTGAAAAAAATCTTCATGGGGGCTTGAGTCCCCAAGCCCTCCTTCGATACGCCTTTGATGTTATTGATACCCCTGTCTACCCCTACCTAAATCAAATGCATGCTTGTACATGGTATGGATAAAGCTCAAAATTCACTGAACCTTCGTCCAATAAACAGTAACCGATCAAACTAAAACAAAGCGCTGCCACTATCTGTTGTTTATACTGA
Organism: Callosobruchus maculatus; assembly: GCA_951848785.1. Classification (NCBI taxonomy): domain Eukaryota; kingdom Metazoa; phylum Arthropoda; class Insecta; order Coleoptera; family Chrysomelidae; genus Callosobruchus; species Callosobruchus maculatus. The sequence goes on along the minus strand of CATOUR010000028.1, from coordinate 1,280,815 downwards.
TTCGTTGAAGATCGCAGATCAGTCCATATAACGTTGTCACGATTTGTAAAAATAATTGTTTCAACAACATATTACCTGGCCATCGCTCCAATAATTATACTTAAATCGTTCATACGGTACATTTTGTTGTAGCGTAGTTTACGGTACATTTTGTTGTAGCGTAGTTTTGATCAGATTAGTTTGGCAATATGTAACCAAAGTACATTATAGTATGTTTTAAAATACAAATTTATCTTTTTTGCATTATCAAAACAGTTCTATTGTACAACAGATGGCCTTAGAATGATATGCAGCGGTCGCGCGAGTGCATCTGGTAGGAGCGGTGAGCAGCGGAATGATAGAGGATAGGTCAGAGGAGCAGATTCCGTTTGAATATCGATAGAAGAGTAAGAGGTCACCAACAACACGCCGACGAGAAAATGGCTGGAGGTGGAGCGTTAAGGCCGGGTCGCCAATAATTCGAATTGCCCTTCTCTGGGCGGCATCTAGTATAGACAGGATAGTAGGGACAGCAGCTCCCCAGACATGAGATCAGCACTTCAGGCCAGGTCTTACCTGGGCTTTATATAGCGCGAGGAGGTTACATGGCGAAAAGTACTTTCTGGCTCTAAATAGGTACCCAAGCTCTTTACCAGCAGCTGTTGCAATTGACGCAACGTGTTCCTGCCATATCAGATTTTCTGTAATCTTGACTCCTAACAGCTTGAATGAGTGACTCCTTGGCAGAGCTTGGTTGTTCATTAGAAGCTGGTGTTGGCTTGGGCACTTCTTGTTTGATAGCGTATAATATTGGATCGTGGAAGCATTAAATTTTACCAGACTCTTGAGCCCCCAAGCGGTAATGGTATCGAGATCCTTTGAAAGTGAAACTGCCACTGCCAGTCTTCTGAGTTCCAGCTCGACCACTGAGATCGGTCTGTTGCTCATGATGCCTGCATGCAGCATACTGTCATCCGCAAAACTGTAGATTGGGTTTATGGTGTTAGTCAGTAGATCATTTATGTGAAGCAGAAATAATGGCGGAGCCCATACCAATCCCTGCGGAACCCCAGCATTTGACGCTATGGAACGAAAAGCAAAAGCCGTCTACCGCGACAGAGATTTTCCGACCTGACAGGAAGTCTGCGAGCCAACCGCAAAGCTCAACAGGGAGCCCCTAAGACGGGAGCTTGTTTAGGAGAGCTCCATGCCACAGTTGGTCGAATGCCTTTGAAGTATCTAGAGCAACGACATGAGACTCGTCAAATAACGGGATGAATTTACTCCAGACATGTCATGCCCTGGACACTCTTTTAGTTCCTACCGCAGTCACGGGTAGCGCCACAAAACAGGTACGATTAGGTAGCGCTGTAGCTAGTTTGTGAGACACCAGTGAATAACACTTAAGACTTGACAGCCTAAGTCACCTTATAACCTTCTAAGTCAGTTTCAAGTAACGTATCTGCGCTTTTCCTTAATAGTATCGAATTATAATGGTATCACGGTGCTGCGTTAAAAACTGCGCATTCAAGAACAAAAAAGTGCGTAGGTTCCCTAAGGATCCTAAGGTGAGTACAGCAAATATTTAATTTATCGTATTGCAACATCCATAATGTAAGCAATGTCCTATGGTTTGAGCTTGAGTATGTCAAAACTGTAATAAAAATCATCTTTCTAATTCTTACTATTGATGTTAGCTGTGCAAAATGTGGGTGAAAGCTACGAGCCGTGTGGATTTTCAAGAGAAGAGCGTTACCAGTTTGAGGAACAACTTTGTAATATGTGATGCCCATTTCGATGGTGATTCCAAATTTGAAGCCTTCCGCAACAGAACAAACCTAAAATTGTGTATTACTTTATGACTGGTATGTATGTATGTGGCAAAATAATTGTAAAATAAAATACTGCAAACACTTCAGAGGTTTTTTTTCATGAAAACAATAAAAAAATTGGAATAACAGCTCTGCAAGTGATAGGTCTGAAATTTAAATTTCCCGCTAACGTAGCTGCGACAGTGGCGACATTTGTGACTGCGGTAAGAACTAATAGTGAATAGATGTTGTACTGAGTGTCCCATCTTCTTAACCCAACCTATTCTGATAATCTGTGAGACATGTGTGACGTAAGCCACTAAGCATGTAACGCAAATATCCTGTGCTTAACTCCCTCTTTCTTAGTGCCAGATACACACGATCCGGCAGGTCTGTCAGTTCGAACTGAACAGTCCGCCTGGAGTCCGGTCGCCTGAGCGTGTGTATATTCCGCTCGACTTGTCAAAGAAGACTGTTCAGATTCGCCTGCAAGTGTGAATGGTGGTCAGTCTGTCAGGCGACCGGTCTTCAGGCGGACTGTTCAGTTCGAACTGACAGGCCTGCCGGAACGTATGTAGCCGGCATTAGTCTTCTTCTCTCTCTCTTCCAAGAGATCGGCAGTTGCAATACGAGATGTAGCTCTGCCTAACCCGTATAAATTTTCCTGTAGTGTCAGTTGTTCATCCACTGACGCTGCCTCGTCTGAGACTAGCAACGTGAGCTGCAGCAAACCGGAGCGGTGTCTCCAGAGATATAAAAAATTCAGGCATGACGCCAGAGTCGGCCGGCCACTACTGACCTCTTCCTCCAGGAACAATCCCATTTCCATTCGCGTCTGCTAGCCCGGTGCAAACCGAGAAGCATTGCTCCCGGGGGTCCACTTTCCTATCACTTACTTATTTTCCTGGCTATTCGAGATGTAGGAATATAAGCCAGTCATAACGCAGAAAGTCGACTGCAAGGAAATATGGTTTTCTCTCTGGAGTGGCGAGGGAGATGAACTTGGAAAGGAGAGTTTTACATTCCGTATAGAGTTTTCTATAAAGTGTCAGTGGACGGACGATGTAAAAACTAAAAGTATAGCGAAGTTCGGATAAAAATAGGGTAGTTACAATGAAGAGTTTGCAAAACATTGAATTCACACAAAGGCACAGCATATTTATTATATTAATCTGGTTATAAAGACGAAAATCATCGCAGTACGAGATCTAAGAAATCAAGCACCAAAGCATACAGGGTGTTCTAAAAGTTGGGACTTTCCTCTTTAGAAGCAACGGCGCTTGAAACAGCAAAGGTAATGCACGGTATACCAGCAGCAAAACAATAAAAAAATTTTGAGCAAGTACTCACTGTTTGGTTACTACTGAGTTGTAAGTGCGGTCCTGTCGCAGGCGTCGATTTACGATGTCTTCTTCAATTTGGACCATACGAGTTTGTCTAGGTCTTCTAGCGTGTCTACCACGATGTGGATTCAGACATCCTGTGTCTGTAGCTCTTTGCACAAGCGAGACAAATCGACGAGGTGCAGGGTGAGTACGGTTAGGGAAACGATCGGCATACACTCGCGAAGCCGCAGCGGTATTTTGACCACACACACCGTACATTAGAATCATGTCCACCAGTTCATTATTGTTATAAGCGTACGCCATTGTTGTTGTTTTTAAAGTCCGATCGTCAGATGTAGCAAGTCAAGTACTCTCGTACACTATGCCACAGCAACGCGACGTTTGACGAATTGCCTGTTTTAGTGTTTTCTCAGCGGCATCGGCACAGCTAGCGCTGCCTTGTCTGTTGTGATATTATGACATGGTGACCCATTGCACAGGGACGGGATTAGAATTGAGTATTTCTTTAGTGGTCAGTATCTTGTTTTCTCTAAATATTTCGTTAATATGTTACTAGGAAAAGACAATCATTTTGGCGAGTACTATCCGATGTATGAAAAAAAGTCCAACTTATAAAACACCCTGTATTTATGCAACAAAATGCGACCCCCCCTTCTAGTTGAGGGAAGATTAAAACTAAAGGCCTGACGAACACTATTGACTCTTAAATCGTACTATGTCTTTCTGGGAAAGCTGAAACGTCTAGGTATTGCAAAACAACAAGTTACACTAAATTTGAAAACCATCCCTGAATGCCTTCGCAAACTCACCACTATTATCAGGGCACTACTTAAACCTGAATGGCTTCCAGCTTACAAACGCTATAAGTGACTGTAAAAACAAACAACTGACTCAAATAAAGCTTTTGCAAAAAAATGTTCCCAAGTGTTTTGACACTCTCGGTGATACTATAATTTGTTAGCTGTTTCGTTCTCAACACTCTCCACCCAGAATGTAAAAAATAATCAAGTGTTACTGAATATGGACATTGGAGATGTTGAAGTGTAATGCAAAGCGATAACTTAGAAAGTTGACTACAAGGAAGTATGGCTGCCCCTCTGAAAAGGCGAAGTAGATGAGCTTGGAAAGAAGACGTTGTTTTACATTCCATTTAATTTTTTTTATAAAATGGAAAAAAGATATAGTCTCCAAAATTTGGGGTGGAAAAAAGTAAAATAATGGCGAGTCTGATCATAGTCTAAGATTGGAAAAAGGAAAATAACAATAAAAAAAACAAAACACAAAAAAATAACAATAACCATTAACCATTTGCATAAACAAATATGATCTGCCTAAGTTGAGGGAAGATTAAAACTAAGATCTAAGATACGCTATTCGGTCTAGGTGTTGCACAATAAGAAGCTACACAAATTTTGATGCGAAATTCTCAAACTACCCCCAAACGGTATCACGAAACCATAGCAGGGGAGACTGCTAACATGAATAGCTTCCACGACTCAACCAAATATTTTGTCAAAAACTGACTTTATTGATCGATACTGATTATTTGACTTAGTACTTCCTGGACAACATTTGGGAATTCCCAAACTTTTCCGTGGTATCCACTTTCCTTCCAATGACTTATTTTTCCAGCTATTTGTGATGGAGTGTGCTAACTGTTATAACGTAGAAGGTCGACTAGAAGCAAATCCTATTTTTTTCTGAAATGGCAGAAAGATGAGCGAGTTTGACGTATTACAATTTTTAATATAACGAGAAAGATGTAACCATTAAGAGCGTTAAGGAATTCTGGCAAAAAATATTGAAATACTCACTTCGCTAGGATATTTTATAGTATAGCTTTTTTTGTTGAAACATTTATTTTTGATCCCAAATAGGCATCTCATTGAGACAAATAAGGAAATATATATTTATCTTACGGCTACAGTCCACAGGCTTATACAAAAAGTTGGACTAACAGACTAGATAACCACAAGCTACCTCCAATAGCACGACAAACCGTAGAAGTACTCTAAGAAGGACACTGTCCTATTATTTTGAGCCTAGCTCTAAAGCCTACAAAGGCTTTGTTCTCTACTAGTAATAAAAGCTTTTAAAAGCCACCCTTCAGCAACTCTAGAAGTTCCTTATGGGGTCTTGTTCTCATTAGCAGGAAGGTGGTCTTCCACAGGAATTTTACAGGTAACCTTCACTCCAGTGGAGAGTGGAGGGAACAGGTAAACCCCTCCTCAGACAGAGGATGCCTCATCTGGTATAGAGATGGCTCTCTTGCTTACAGCAAATCTCCCAGTGTATGTGACCTAGCCTCAGACAATGTTGTATCGGCCTCTAGATTGAAATATATGGCATATCGGCTTGATAGACGATACTGTGGCAAAACTATTAATTCCTGTCTGAGCGTTCCCCAAGCTACTCTAGAGGGTTTGAATTTCACGTAAATGATGTCAGGAGTGATATGAGACTGTTTCGACACTCTCAGCTTACTAGATACATTGCATATTAAAAAAGAAGGAAAGAAATCCATTGCGAGAGCAACAAACGCTCTTCGTGCAAGAAGCAGGCCATGTTTAGAGGTCAGTGTTGAAATTTATGAACATTTGTTAAAAGACCGCTATGATTAAGAAAACGTTAGTGTGTGAAATTTGTTTTTTGTTACTAACTATGCTATGAGTACGGTGTGTTCCTCAGGCCTCATCCTATATAGATTGCAACTCTAAATGTATAGGCAGCCAGTAATGTCCCTCAAAATGTAGGTAATAGAATATAATTGAATGTGTCTATTGATACAGAAATAAAATACATATACAATAAAAGTATTTAAAAATATTTCTGCCCAGTATACATCAGCTAACCCACCGAGTGTACGTAGTAACTGTGTGTGTGTATAAGTTAAAAAAATAAAACATAGAAAGTACTAAAATGAGATGAAAGAACCGCAGAATACAAAAAAAAATATAATTGTTTTATTTTTTTAAAGCATCACATATCAGCATGGACAGAAATATACTATTAATGTGGTTCCGTACATGCTAGTACCTTTTGTATGCATTATGATGAATAAAAATAAATTGTTTCAATTTTGAATCGCTATATGATGTAATTCTTTGTAAGAGAAATTTAGTATATACACTTTTCGTCGCTTTTTAAACAAATATATTTTTTTATTGAGGACCAGGACGCGGTACCCCATCCAATGTGCGAAATAAGTAAAACATATTTCTCTAAACGTAACATCAGGATACCATCCAAATGCGAAATCTATTTTTTAAGCTAGAAATGTTTTTCTTTGAGCCTATGTCCACTCCAAATTGTTTCTGATACAGCTCACAGCCTCTCTGATCACATCGTCTCCAACTCGGCTTACGTTGGTCTGCCCTGAGAAGTTTTGTTTTTCTTGCCCGGATGATAACAGGGATAATACTAATAGGCTCCGACTCGTCTCAGAAAAATAACAGAAGTGCTTTTAATGGACCCTTTTGTTTGGCCTGATTTTTTCTGACAAGTCTTTTAACTGAAATCGTAAGCTGGCCTACACGTGGATGTGGGAGTAAAAGGTTGCATTTGATGGGAAAACAGATTATGGAGTTGTCACGTCCTTTACGAATATTCAAACCAGGATATTTCCATTAGTACATTAGGTTTTGTCGTTGTGATGTTGCTTCGTTGATCTGGTTGGTTAAATAAAAGCAATAGAGAATCCTATGTCTTGTTACATGATTGTCTAGAGTACATGCATTTATACAAACTTAAATACATAGAGTGCTTCAAAAACCATTGTGAAGCGGCTTGCCCTGTGGAGCTTTGATAAGACTGTTAAGAGAGCCACTCGACTGCTAAGGAACTTCTTAGCTACCCCAGTGAAGAAGGTAGATAAACACTACCTGTCCATGTAGTGTCCATGTCCTGTTACTGGCTACTGTGGGCTAAGGACATACCTCTACAGGATGAGGTTAAGTGATACCCCCTAAGCAAGGGATACAAAAAAGATGAGACTGTTGAGCACCACCAAATTCAATCTGGGGAAATACCCCATCGCTAGCTTTGGATGGCATAGAACTCACTTCTGAAGAAACCTTGGCAGGACGTACTAGGACCCGAATGGTTCTTGAGGAGACAGACAGAATACAGAAAGCAGATGTTAAGACATAGAGCAGCCCTAGAACTACAGGATTTCTCAAAAAGTAGTGTCGATACAAAGTCCAGACGAAGAAATACCTGAACTATTCCCTGTATACGATGTTATGGAATTGGTACAATAGACTGTGGCTCAAAGAGGTAAGAGGTTATCGAGATAAGAGTTCGATTCTTTAATTAGGTGAAGCCCAGTAAAAAGACAAATAGTCACGTTGATTCACCAACTGTGGAAATGGAGGGTCACCTATTAGTCAAATCGCCTGCCGTCAAGCTTTTGGTAATCAACGTCAACAATAATATGTCCTGGCATGACGACGTCGTCAGTATTGCATAAATGGGATCTTAGAAACTTGGAGTTTTGTTCTGCTGAAGAAAGCTGTATACACCAGAGCAACTCCTGCTGCTCTAAAAGATAGATATCCGACCACCGTTGGAGTATTGCACCCATGTGTGACGAGACTGAGACTCAAAACTGCAACTGAATTTGTTGTCAGCACCTTGAAATTATCCGAAATGCGAGGTTTCACCTCAATAGAAAGCCAAATAAAGGTTATCGATTTTTTTAGGTAGGTACACCCGCCCTCCCGAGAGACACTGAAATTTTTATTTCCGTCAAACGAGACTGAGACTCAAAACTGCAACTGAATTTGTGGTCGGCGTCTTGAAATTATCCAAAATGCGAGGTTCCATCTCAACAGAAAGCGAAATAAAGATTTTCGATTTTTTTAGGTACACCCGCCCGCCCGAGAGATGCTGAAACTTTTTATTTCCGTCAAACGAGACTGAGACTCAAAACTGCAACTAAATTTGTTGTCAGCACCTTGAAATTATCCGAAATGCGAGGTTTCATCTCAACAGAAAGCCAAATAAAGATTTTCGATTTGTATAGGTACACCCGCCCGCCCGAGAGAAGCTGAAATTTTTTATTTCCGTCAAATGAGACTGACACTCAAAACTGCAACTGAATTTGTGGTCAGCACCTTGAAATTATCCGAAATGCGAGGTTTCATCTCAATAGAAAGCCAAATAGAGATTTTAGATTTTTTTAGGTACACCCGCCCGCCCGAGAGATGCTGAAATTTTTTATTTCCGTCAAACGAGACTGAGACTGAAAACTGCAACCGAATTTGTGGTCAGTACCTTGAAATTATCTGGAATGCGAGGTTTCATCTCAATAGAAAGCGAAATAAGGTTTTCGATTTTTTTAGGTACACCCGCCCGCCCGAGAGATACTGAAATTTTTGATTTCCGTCAAACGAGACTGAAACTCAAAACTGCAACTGAATTTGTGGTCAGCACCGTGAAATTATCCGAAACACGAGGTTTCATCTCAATAGAAAGCCAAATAAAGATTTTCGATTTTTTTAGGTACACCCGCCCGTCCGAGAGACGCTGAAATTTTTTATTTTCGTCAAACGAGACTGACATTCAAAACTGCAACTGAATTTGTGGTCAGCACCTTGAAATTATCCGAAATGCGAGGTTTCATCTCAATAGAAAGCCAAATAAAGATTTTCGATTTTTTTAGGTACACCCGCCCGCCCGAGAGACGCTGAAATTTTTTATTTCCGTCAAATGAGACTGACACTCAAAACTGCAACTGAATTTGTGGTCAGCACCTTGAAATTATCCGAAATGCGAGGTTTCATCTCAATAGAAAGCCAAATAGAGATTTTAGATTTTTTTAGGTACACCCGCCCGCCCGAGAGATGCTGAAATTTTTTATATCCGTCAAACGAGACTGAGACTGAAAACTGCAACTGAATTTGTGGTCAGTACCTTGAAATTATCTGGAATGCGAGGTTTCATCTCAATAGAAAGCGAAATAAGGTTTTCGATTTTTTTAGGTACACCCGCCCGCGCGAGAGATGCTGAAATTTTTTATTTCCGTCAAACGAGACTGAAACTCAAAACTGCAACTGAATTTGTGGTCAGCACCGTGAAATTATCCGAATCACGAGGTTTCATCTCAATAGAAAGCCAAATAAAGATTTTAGATTTTTTTAGGTACACCCGCCCGTCCGAGAGACGCTGAAATTTTTTATTTTCGACAAACGAGACTGACATTCAAAACTGCAACTGAATTTGTGGTCAGCACAAATTATCCTAAATGCGAGGTTTCATCTCAATAGAAAGCCAAATAAAAATTTTCGATTTTTTTAGGTACACCCGCCCGCCCGAGAGGGGTTGAAATTTTTTATTTCCTTCAAACGAGACTGAGACTCAAAACTGCAACTGAATTTGTGGTCAGCGTCTTGAAATTGTCCGGAATGCGAGGTTCCATCTCAATAGAAAGCGAAATAAAGGTTTTCGATTTTGTTAGGTACACCCGCCCGCCCGAGAGATGCTGAAATTTTTTATTTCCGTCGAACGAGACTGAGACTCAAAAGTGCAACTGAATTTGTGGTCAGCGTCTTGAAATTATCCGGAATGCGAGGTTCCATCTCAATAGAAAGCGAAATGAAGATCGTCGATTTTTTTAGGTACACCCGCCCGTCCGAGAGACGCTGAAATTTTTTATTTTCGACAAACGAGACTGAGATTCAAAACTGCAACTGAATTTGTGGTCAGCACAAATTATCCTAAATGCGAGGTTTCATCTCAATAGAAAGCCAAATAAAAATTTTCGATTTTTTTAGGTACACCCGCCCGCCCGAGAGGGGTTGAAATTTTTTATTTCCTTCAAACGAGACTGAGACTCAAAACTGCAACTGAATTTGTGGTCAGCGTCTTGAAATTGTCCGGAATGCGAGGTTCCATCTCAATAGAAAGCGAAATAAAGGTTTTCGATTTTGTTAGGTACACCCGCCCGCCCGAGAGATGCTGAAATTTTTTATTTCCGTCGAACGAGACTGACACTCAAAACTGCAACTGAATTTGTGGTCAGCACCTTGAAATTATCCGAAATGCGAGGTTTCATCTCAATAGAAAGCCAAATAGAGATTTTAGATTTTTTTAGGTACACCCGCCCGCCCGAGAGATGCTGAAATTTTTTATTTCCGTCAAACGAGACTGAGACTGAAAACTGCAACCGAATTTGTGGTCAGTACCTTGAAATTATCTGGAATGCGAGGTTTCATCTCAATAGAAAGCGAAATAAGGTTTTCGATTTTTTTAGGTACACCCGCCCGCCCGAGAGATACTGAAATTTTTGATTTCCGTCAAACGAGACTGAAACTCAAAACTGCAACTGAATTTGTGGTCAGCACCGTGAAATTATCCGAAACACGAGGTTTCATCTCAATAGAAAGCCAAATAAAGATTTTCGATTTTTTTAGGTACACCCGCCCGTCCGAGAGACGCTGAAATTTTTTATTTTCGTCAAACGAGACTGACATTCAAAACTGCAACTGAATTTGTGGTCAGCACCTTGAAATTATCCGAAATGCGAGGTTTCATCTCAATAGAAAGCCAAATAAAGATTTTCGATTTTTTTAGGTACACCCGCCCGCCCGAGAGACGCTGAAATTTTTTATTTCCGTCAAATGAGACTGACACTCAAAACTGCAACTGAATGTGTGGTCAGCACCTTGAAATTATCCGAAATGGGAGGCTTCATCTCAATAGAAAGCCAAATAAAGATTTTCTATTTTTTTAGGTACACCCGCCCGCCCGAGAGACGCTGAAATTTTTTATTTACGTTAAACGAGACTGACACTCAGAACTGCAACTGAATTTGTGCTCAGCACCTTGAAATTATCTGAAATGCAAGGTTTCATCTCAATAGAAAGTCAAATAAAGTTTTTCCATTTTTTAGGTACACCCGCCCGCCCGAGAGATGCTGAAATTCTTTACTTCCGTCAAGCGCGACTAAGACTCAAAACTGCAACTGAATTTATGGTCAGCGCCTTGAAATTATCCGAAATGCGAGGCTTCATCTCAATAGAAAGCGAAATAAAGATTTTCGATTTTTTTTGGTACACCTGCCCGCCCGAGAGATGCTGAAATTTTTTATTTCCGTCAAACGAGACTGACACCCACAACTGCAACTGAATTTGGGGGCAGCTTTTTGAAATTATCTGAAATGCGAGGTTTCATTTCAATAGAAAGCCAAATAAAGATTTTCGATTTTTTTAGGTACACCCGCCCGCCCGAGAGACGCTGAAATTTTTTATTTCCGTCAAACGAGAGTGAGACTCAAAACTGCGACTGAATTTGTGGTCAGCACCTTGGAGTTATCTGAAATGCGAGGTCTCATCTCAATAGAAAGCCAAATACAGATTTTCTATTTTTTTTAGGTACCTACACCCGCCCGCCCGAGAGACGCTGAAAATTTTTATTTCCGTCAAACGAGACTGACACTCAAAACTGCAACTTAATTTGTGATCAGCACCTTGAAATTATCCGAAATGCGAGGTTTCACCTCAACAGAAAGCCAAATAAGGATTTTCGATTTTTGAATTATTTTCAATGGCCGCTAGGTTCCACTAAGTCCTAGTGACCATGGCTAAACTATATTTATATCCGTCAAGTACTCGTACAGTGTTTGAAAGGATGTCAATATCTACAACTCTTCTCTTCTATTTCTCCCTCATACGGACATAAAACTTTTAGGACTGGAGAATGCTCTCTAGTGAATTCGTCGGTCAGTTTTGGTCACTTCCGGTATGCATAAAAAAATTCCGACCCAAAACTGTCGACCTCACCAAACATCAATCAAAAATGACAAGGTGAAAATGTTGACGTAACCATGCAAAGAAGAACGTCAATGTTTTCAGGTAAATATGCCAGGTTAGTACTAAAAACGGATCCAGTCGATCATACATAGAAACGTTTCTATCACAGAGTTAACATCTCTAGAGGGAGCCTAATTTAAATATTGGCCAGCCAACATCTATAACGCTATTGTCAGTCTTCTTCGTCCGCTTCTAGCTTCTTCAAAATCTGGCAGTTTCTGCAGTTTAAACGCAAAGTATTTAACTGGGTATTTAACTATGCATTCCAATATACTTGCAGTGTAACTAATTTACGTGAAGATAATTTGTATTGATTTAATGAAATCTCAAAAATGGTAAATTTCATAGCGGAATGTCGCAATAACTTCTAATATGTCATAAATCTAGCAACCTACAATCGACGTGCCCTTAAGCTGTCATGTGCCTGTCATTGTAGCTGTGGTTATTGCGTGTGCCGAGATTTTTGTGATTTTAGTGTATATTTGACTGACTTTGTGACTATTTGTGGTGTGAATTAAATTATTTATGAACAATATTGTCATAATTGCATGATGAAACAACATAAAAAGTGCATAGTTTGCTGTAATAGCGACGAATCGATGAACACCCCTTATCATAGGTGAGTATAGGTTTTGTTTTAGCTTTCAGTAGCGTAATATATGGGGATAACTGGGAACAAAAGTAACTTCACTCCAGTTTGAGGAATAATAATGGTTGTTTAATGTATGTTTTGTGCACGCATTACATTCATGTCAATCAACATGAATTTTCCAAATTCCATTTTTTATACTATTTGAGGACGTGAAATGCAAAAACGTATGTCACATTTACTTACAGAAAATCTATCTGTGAGAATTTTATAGAACTGGATATTACCTAATGCAATTATTATATTATATTGCTGAAATAAAAACACGATGCAGCCATTCCAAGAGGCTACCTTTCAGAACACTGTTAGATATGTTTTGAAAAACACTTCATGGTAATAATAAATTATCAACTGTTACAATGAAATTATAATAAGAGTAGCTCTCTAAGTATAGTTAAATACTAATACAACTTATTAGTATCAGTTTGTAACATCACAGTAATAATTGAATCTACTAATGAACATCCAATTTTAATATAAAGTCGCACGCTACTGGTAATGCCATCAAGCTGTCAAAATTTCCGTTAGATGTTGGCTGGTCAGCGACCTGTGCATTTTGTTGTTTACACTCCCTCTATAGATGTTAACTCTGTGGTTTCTATCTCCATCTCTGTTACAGAGTGTCGCTGCGAAAGTTTTGACGTAAACCGCTACCTATAAAATAAATGATTTTCAATAATCGCTAGATTCCCTTAACTCCTAGTGACTGGATCGGTGGGGTTTGAAGTGGGTGTCAATATCTACGACTCTTCACTTCTATTTCTCCCACATACGGACATAAAAGTTTTAGGATTTAAGGATGCTCTCTAGTGAATTCGTCGGTCAGTTTTGGTCACATCCTGAATGCATAAAAAAATTCCGACCCAAAACTGTCGACCTCACTTGCGGCACATGGCAGGCGCGCCGCTAAAAGCATCGGCCCGGGGTTTCCCGCTAAAAAGTGATTCCCTTTAAAAATGTATGTATATTAGGCCTTTGGCGAATTTTCACGCAGGAGTCTCAGCTCTGGAAATTCAGCAGCCAACAAATTCGAATTGCCTCGGGTTAAAGCGAACACTCTCGAGCCGCTCTCGGCACACAAGTGCCATTTTGAGCGAGCTGGTGTGTATGCGGGAAAATTCGTTCTTGGACTATATCGGGAAAAGGGATCGGTGCATTTTCTTTTGCTTTTCGTAGCCTCATAGGATTTGTAGTTGCAATAGTTTGAGAATATATGCTCGTATGAGCCAAATATAGAAATTTTAAAAGTATGAAAGACTAAGGACCGCATTCATAGTCGTCCCTTGAGTAATACATAAGGTTCCCTTAAGTAACACTCAAGCGATACTTGAGGGATCCACAAGTGTGGCTTTCCTTGTGTACCTGTTTCCTAGGCAATATATCTACGATATGGCGGGATTCATTTGGTGACGTCATATTTCAAATATAAATCAATATTTGTTATGTTTATGCGTACGCATTTTGATGTTTTCTGTTATCTCTTTTTATTGTATGCCAGTATTTCGTGCTTTGTGCCGGACATTTTTCCGGATGACAACACCGTACTCCAGAATTAACCTACAAAATTGCCTTGACTCATGTTGGCATGTCATGTTGACATTCCGTTCTTCTCCTTTAGGTGCCATCCCCATTCTAGAGGTTGGCAATCATCAAGGCAATTCGAACTTTGGAAACCGTCGCTCTAAATAGCTGCTTGTTGGAGCAGTTATACCAATCCCTCAGATTATTCAGTCACGAATGTCTTCTTCTTCCTATCGTTCCTTTTCCTGCGATTCTTCCTTTTATTATTACTTGAAGCAAATGATATTTCTCCCCTCTCATAACGTGTCCCAGGTACTGTAGTTTTCTTTTCTTTATGGTTAGCAACACTTCTCTTTATTTTTCCTTTTGTATTAATACTATTTCGTTTGTAACGTCGTCTACCCATGATATTCTCATTAGTCGATGACATATCCACATTTCAAAACTTTCGACCTATTTTTTTCATTGTCCACGTTTGCATACCATAGACATAAAAATTTTGTTACGTGACAACGTCGTCGAATGAATCCCGCTGTATCGTTTAAGTATCCCTTGAGTGTTATTTAAGGGAGCCTTAAGTATTACTCAAGGGACGACTATGAACACGGTCCTAAAATTGTCCTAAATATAGAAGAATGCTGGATAGTATGATAAAAACATATTGCAGTGTGAAGAGAGGTATCTGTGCAGTTTATTTCATTTAAGTTGTACTATATAGTCCATTTCAACGAAAACTAACCGGCTTGAATAGTTTTGAACAAGAGACTTTTAAGAAAAATTATAAAAATATATCGAAAATTATGTGAAGTGGTCTGGTTACGCAGTGATTCAAAGAGCAAGTTGAAGAAGAAAGCTTGCGCTAAGACAGCTCTGTGGCTTTATTTTGATATCATGTTTGGTTGTTAAATTACAGACATTTGAGTAATGTATGATTTTGCATTTCGAGCTTTTTTGCACACTAAAATACTTTTTTTTAAAATCGCACTGGATTGTCCTTAACTAAGATCTTAGCTATAACCCTCTGAAATTGTATGTATATAGTTTGAAAAACAAGTGAGTTCTCTGCGGGTACATGAGATTTCGTGTTTTACTTGGCAAATATATATAATATGTATAAATGGGCCAGGCCCCTTAAAAGTCACTATCGGAGTATTGTGGTTAAGGCACTGAAGGTCTTTGGTTTTGTTATCAGCAATTTTAGGCATCTTGAAATAGAAAGTGTGATGAGATTATAAGATGCATTAGTTAGACCGCATTTAGAGTATGGCTGTGTAATTTGTACACCACAGGCAGACAATATCTGTGATATGATTGAAAAGGCTCAGAAAGGCTCCTGAGACATCTATTTACCAGAAGGCATGGTATGCAGTTATCCATATATGATCCCTTACAATGCAATGTTAGGTGAATTTAATATGAGAAACTTGAGTACCAAGCAAAGTGAGTGACATGTTTTATTTACATATTGTGCCAGTCCGGCCCTGTACGGCGGCACCGATTTACGTGTGATCTAGAAAGTTTTCTTCTCGACCCATATTTTATAGCCGCGAACTGTCTAGGAGGCACAGAGAGTTCGCCAAGAACGTTCCAGTGGCACGCGCGAAATAAATGAACTGTGACATAAATTAGTGAAGTTAAGGTCCAATATAAATTAGTGTTGTGATTTTAGATAAATTAGACTGTTAAGTATTAGGCTAGGCGTAGTGTACATACTTAGTGATAAACAGTGAAATCCGTACCAAGCGTTTCCTTGCCCAATCGGACTAAAGACTTCTAACAATATAATCTATTAAACAGTCTTAAATACAAGCACAGCTTTCTGACAATGTATTAAGCTATTCACCGCTAAACAGCATGATTCATGAACGTAATAGACATAAGGAAATCGGATATTGGTATTAAATACTGTTTGTTGTTTTTAAGCTGCTTGTGTTTTTTAGAATATTTCCATCGTATATCCTGCGTGTCGTAAAAGGCGACTAAAAGGAACCGAACTACTGTCGGTACATGCAGTAACCTCTTTTCAACCAACAGCTTTGGGTGGACGAGTTGACAAGAGTCAGGACACTTTCTTGTCCTTGGGGTGAGAAATTGTTCCTAAAGGCGGATGAACTAGTAAATACATCTAGTCAACGGCATGAGGATGCAGAAAGCAAATGGTAAACTATTGCATTAAAGAGCATAAAGATATCCCAAGAGAAACTCGTAAAATGAGTAAAAGCATTTCATGAGTTCACAACATGTCTGTTAAGACATTATGACTATGATGATGAGATATCAGTAAGCACTCCTGTATTGTAAATGCCTACAGGTATGCGCATGAGTAAACAAATAAATAAATAAATAGTCAACGTTCTGTTTTCGTCAGGTAACTGGTATGAATTTGTCGCAACACCTTACAAAACGACGGCGACGTGTAAAGAATCCTTAAAACCCCGTGAAGTTGCCATGTGTCAGGCAATCAGCTCGGGTCGTCCTTAAAGAAGATATGTACCCGGGGCGAACTAACGCTGCCAACAGCTCCACTGCAGCTGCAGCTAATTTCGAAAAGAAACTCGCGCTAACGACCAGGAGCCTCCCACGGCATTGCAGCCAAGCGAAATTACTCACTTTTGGAACCTACACACGTTTTTATCCTCGCAAATTGATGCACCCGCTCCTACGTTCTACTGGTGAACTGTTTTCTCGTTAACGCCGCTTGAATACTCAGTTTGTTACTCATACAATTGAATTATGGAAGTTGCATCAACGATCTCAGACTTGACAAATTTGAACGAAACTCTAAATTTGATTCATTCAGCTAAAAGCACAGCAAAAGAGATACAATTCTTACTGATGCTTAGCGCCGGTGCACACTTGCGGCTGTTTACCGTCCGGCACCGCAACGGCACCGGAATTGCGGTCTGAAGTACTAAGCGGTAGATTGACAGCGGCGCCGGATACAAATGTGCATCTTTTGATCTATCGCTTAGTACTTCAGACCGCAATTCCGGTGCCGTTGCGGCGCCGGATGGGAAACAGCCGCAAGTGTGCACCGGCGCTTAACCTTTCGGGAGTGACGCTCTGTTTTTTTTAAACCAGCTACTGACTGCGAACTGATACTTCCCATGTGAGTTTCAGTCAGTGAGTCATGATTTTACTTCCCACACCGATAGGTGAGGGGAGTATTGTGATCGGGAAAATTTTCGATTTTGAGGTAATACGCTTGTTGAGCGTTTTATGATATCTACATAACGAAATTCCACGTCGGTCTGTCTGTCGGTCTGCCTGTCGGTCTCTCTGTCTGTCTGTCTATCTGTTGGAGTTTTTCTAACCTTGTAATCCCAGTAACCGCTGCATGGATTGTGATAAAATTTAGGTTACGATATATTGTGAGTTCGTAGTAGGTGATCATCCTGTAATTTTGGAATTTGTTGTACGGGGGCGGAGGAATTAGCAAAAACGAAATATTTCAAATATTCCTCAAACTTCGTTTTTAGGCTTTTTAGGGGTACCTGATCATTTTCTAGGTTTTTTTTGGGTGGGGGTGGATTTGGGATGGTAGGAGGGGGGTGTAGAACTGAAAAATTTGTTGTATTCATAATGGGCTGTCCATTGACCTGCGGAAGAAACAATTAGTGGCATATTACACTTTTTTAGGTCCATTTGAACATTGGCTTGTCTATTACAGAATCCAATTTTGTGACACGCTGTGGTCAGTCTGTAAACTAAAGCTCCTCGCTAGTTTATGAAATTCTTTTGTGGTTTGCACTTTAACTACAATTCGTGACTACTTTACAAACTACCAACATTCGTTGATATTTTAATTGAAAGATAGCCTTCGACTAAAATGACCTGGCGTTTGGACAGCTTGTATACTATCTAGCGTCGTTCTTTTTCATCAGGTTTGCACGACGTGCCAACCGATGTCGGTTAAACCGATGGAACGATACCTCCACACACTGTTCGGTTTTCTTTCAGTTTCTCGCAAATTTTTGGTCCATTGACATTGGCGGCGGCTTTAGCTATTAAAGTGAAATACAGCAAGAAAAAAGGTTCTAAATGGGTGAAACAGTAGCTTTTAAAAAGAGGCCAATTCTGCCATATAAATCTATTAGAAGAATTGCGTCTGGAACCAGGAGTTTGGTACAATTATTTGAGGATGGATGAAGAAGCATACTTAGAATTACTTAGTAAAAACAGATAACTTGGATAAGACAAAGTATTTCCCTTCATGAACGTCTGACAGCACATTCTTGATAGGTGTCGCTAACCCTAGATACGCTTACTCAAAGGCAACCAGAACGACACTGCAAAATCCCGTGGTGATTGCACGACGAACGGCCACACATGTACCGAGTTGCACGACGGCGTTCGAAACCCACGGGTAAAAATCAAGCTCAGACAGATTTTTTGGAACAACGGCCAACACGCCGGTTTTTCGGCACACACGGACCGAAATGAGTGTGATCGGTTGGCACGTCGTGCAAACCTGATAAAAAAGAACGATGTCTGTGGGGCCCTTAACATATATTCATTTATTGTAGGTGCCATTTAACGATAAAGAAAACTTTAACCTCACTTTTAGGACAACACTGTAACAAACTGTAGGTGTTGAGACTGATTTGGCTTATTCAAATTATGTGACGTGATGTGAGCGCATTACTACTAAAAACCCTAATCAGTTTTGAGCATTTGTAAATTATCGGAAAAAGATTAGTAGTATCCCCAATAAGGTGTTTTTCTGAAAATAACAGATAAAAAAACCCGGATCAAATTGTCAATGCTTTTGCAGCGTGTTTCCAGTCCTCTTATATCGTGTCTTCAGACATTTCAGAAGACTTCAAATCGCAGAAATGATACTTCGTGCCTACCCTGTAGGACAATTGATGATGATACTCTCTATTTTTCTAAGAGGCTGTGAGTATACTTTAATATCCTTTAACATACCTCTTCAATTCATCGTTAAAAACCGCAATCTTTCTTAGTAAAGGGAAGCTCTCAAAAATAGATCGCATGTTGAAAGTTACAGAGCGGTTGTCATTTTGAGTAAATTGGCTAAAGTTTTTGAGCTCGTACTTTTCGATGTTTGTTTTCTGATATAAGTCGGTCAATATATACTTGCAGTAATTTTGTTTTTGTTTGTTACTCATAAAATTGAATTATGGAAGTTGCATCAACGACCTCAGTCTTGATAAATTTGGACAAAGCTCTAAATTACATTGATGCAGCTCTGAAAGCACAGCAGAGGAGACACAATTCCTACTGATTTTTATAACATTCCGCAACTGACGCTTTGTTTTTTCTTAAATCGGTCACTTAGTCTTCTTTTTTTCTAAACTTTTAAAGTTTTTTCCATCTACCAGGTATACCTTGCGAGATATCGAATAATTACACACTAAATGGACACCCTGCTAAAACTATCGCCTGTAATGAGTCGCTTTCAAAGCTTTACATTGAGTTGCAGGAAAACAAAAGTCTTTTGCTCATTCTTTGTTTTAACTTATCGGAAGCTATATTGATTGTGAAGAACTTTTGGGTTTGGGCTATATTTGTTGCTAAAAATAACGTATATATATTTTTTACTTTGGGTATCTCAAAACGTCTGAGGAATGGGGTGTTTGTACAAGTTTTCGCCCCGCTTCAGTCCCGCCGCATGGATAATATTAATAACCGTGTCCTCATTATACAGTACACATCGAGGCGATACATCACATAGTTCCTTTGGCTTATATTCAGAGCACAGGAAGTCACTTATTTACTCCAGCCATAAACCTGTCAAATGAATTTTACAACTTCCAAAGTTAGTTCTGCTTATTTACTTTGCAAACATCCGAACGATTTCGTTTTGGTCGCGCAGATCGCTACAAAACTTACAAACATAAATTCTCTGGAGGAAGTTAAGAGGTATAAACGTGTTCGTGATAAGGTACGAAATCAAAGAGATTATGTAGTTTTCGGTCATTTAAGAGAACTTTGGAGGCAGATATAGTCTGAGGGCTAACGGGGTTTTTAGCACTACGGACTGGTAGGAATAATTCGTTATAACTGCTGCTTCCAATTCTCCTAGAAGAAGAAACTTTATGGGGTCGCAAAACAGTATATGCGAGTCACTCGTTCTATACCATACCAGCAGTAGTTTCAAAAGCATCAAATTACATTTCTATAGCGTCAATTGTAAACTCAAACTGACAGGTAATTTGAAGCTTTTGAAACTACAACTGGAAAAGGTATAGTATTAATGAAGCTCTAGTGATAGTCAACACCATTTTAAATTCTACTTCTCAAAATAATCCGCTTTTGAACACAATATCAAACATTCTAGAACATAAACTGTGTAAAGTGTGAAGAAAACATCAATAAAGAGTTTTCCATTAAACATATCTGGTTTTGATAATAGGTCGGTAACTCAACCTTCTATTGAGGGCCAATACCGGCTGAGTACCTAGATATTTGTTACTCTGTCTGCCCCGTGTCTGCCCCAAACGTTGGGAAGAAGACGAACCAGCATTTCACTTATGTGGCAGACGTACTGGGGGTCACAACCTCAGGGTTCAGATATATTTGAGTAAATAGGAGGCAAAAAAAGCCAAAGGTGGCCCACTTCGTCTTCTCATCACTACTACTACTTCTACTTGTGCAATCCTACTGCAAAACCTAAATGCAGATAATATGGTGAGGCTGGTGATCTCCAATAAAATGTATTAGAAGGCCATTCACCGTATGGCGAGGAAAATGTTGAACGCTACAGAAAGCAAAGAATGCAAATACGCATGGACCGCCCTTTGTCATGTGACAGGCGGTCTTTTAGGGAGGAAGGGCCAGTTTACTATACAGACGGCTCACTTCCAACAAGACTCTGGCGCTGGAATCTGCTCTGTCTCTTTTTCTCTCTTTCTCTTGGAGGATACTCCATGATAATCCAAACAGAAATATACGCTTTGTCCCTCTCATGTCCATGACATTTAGTGGCCTTGGAGGTGGATTACTGTCTGTTCTGACAGCCAGCTAGCATTGAAAGTATTAAGTGCCTGTAACTGGACATCTCCGCCAAGCTAGAAAACCTATTTTAGGACTTCTGGAAGAGGTCGCTCATTTTCCAGAAGCCTAGGTTACTTGTGGACTTGCTAACTGACCAGAACACCTTCAAACGTCTCTTGTGTGTGATGGGGGTGACCAGGGACCCGAAATGTGCATGCTGTAACAAGGGAAAAAAGTCCTAGGCACACATTATGAGTTAACTGTAACACCCTTGGTTATCAGAAGGGCTCTTTATTATTACTACCTTCGAGTGTATAGGAAAATTATAGGACAGGAGATGGACGAGAGACGCCTGCCTTACGAGCCAGAAGACAGGGCCGAGTATGCCCTGCTTTTGTGCGACAGATAGGGGCCATACAGACAGGAGGCAAGACAAAAACTGGAGTGTGAGCCGACGACCCCAGAGGCTATGGTCTCGAGCATATTGTCCGGCCTAGAGATGCATGGAACGTCATACATGGAATGATCGACAAAAACTCTCTGTAAAGGATAAAGAGGAACTACTACAAGAATAAATGAAGATCAAAAGCTATACGAATTATAGCTGTGACCGAAAACGAACAGCTGTCAAAATTTTGGTGGAAAACAAATAATTTGGTAGGGTAGTATTTTTTGTGATATTTAGCGTTTTTAGGACCATTCATTGTAAAACATTGTGGTGTGCATAATGGTAGAGTGTGCACCTTACGGTTGTATAATGTATAAGCCACAGCAGCAGGAGTGAGCCAGGAGTCACTTATCACAGGTAAATTTATGTTCATATTTGTTGCTGTATCCGAAATTTATGCCAATATCTCGATATCTAGTCCAGAGATATATATGCATCCAAAATATGATTTGAGATATACCACCAACAGGCAAATCATAATATTTTTGAGCATGTAGAGTGTAAAAATTCTATTTTTTGACGCATCTTTTGGTTCAAATACAATCAGTTTTCCAGTGGCTGATCTGTTATAGCTTACGTGAATAGAAATATACCCCAAATTGCTTATCTGATTCACAATATATATGCTTAAGCAACATAATGTTAATACATACAGAGTGTCCCACGACGATTAAGACAAGCAATGTATCGGATTTGGGCAGTAGTAGCGAATTATAATTTTTGGGGGTTCAAATTAGAGCAAATATAGTATCTTTTCTCAATACTGTGTCACCCAATGAGGTATTTGTTTTTGATCACGTGACGTCCGATTCAAAATTTTTAATGGGACACCCTGTATATTGGTGACCTTTTGTGTTCCTCCCGATAAGAGAATTCCAACAAACTGCACACTTGGGGTCTAAAGTGATTAATTTAAGAGCTACAGATACTTAAAGGACTGCCCAGTTCCGATACATTGCTTGTCTTAATCGTCGTGGGACACCCTGTATAAATAGACTATAGGTATTATGTATTCCTTAATAAGATCCACTGGGACTGACGCTTTGGTACTTTTTTGGGAACAGAGGTGTCAGCCGCGCGTTCCGTCCTCCCTTCTTCATTGTCTAAGAGATAAAGCATCAGAGGTTAGGGCGTAGACACAGTGGAGCGGTTTCCTGCTTACAGGTCCCCGCAAGCAGGCAGACTGCTTTCACTGTGCGTACGAAAGCAGGGAACCCGCGCCGACCGACGCTGAAAATGACTTATAAATGCATGTACTGATTTTATTTTAAGGTTCCCCGCTTTGCCTGCTTCTACCTGCGAGCAGTCTGGACAAAGAGCTACCCGCTTTCACTGTGCATGCATACTGAGAAAGGGGGAACGGGTTTTAGCCAGTCGGGTCATGGTGGCAGCTGAGATGGACGCGTTTACGCCAGTTGTACATGTGATCGCAGGACTTGAGCTGGTTCAACGTTGGGCAGGCAGACTCTCTCTCACATTCCCGGGTGTGCGGGTGCGTCGTCCTTGCTATCAAGCCTAAACCCTCTATAATACAAAAAATAACTGCTACTACTACTGCTCCTACTACCTCTACTGTTTAACGCAATGGGGCTAACTTTTAAACTTCCAACTTATCCAAAACACAACTATACAGGAAAACATGTTCCGGTTAAGCTACTTTTATTAAATTTGCGCGTCAACTTTTCGCGTCATTGTGCGTTGAATTAGTGTAGCTTCAGCGAACCGTGTTCGTATGTGTACGTGTCCAGAATTTTCAGCGTTGATTCGAACAAGTGTTTAACTGAATTGCTTTGCTAAAATAACGCAATTACACCAACTGGTATTACATGTCTAACGCAAATTGCATTTGAAACGAGGCAGAATTGCACAGTGACGTACACGATTATCCGTGAACTAGAAACTAGGTCAGATATTTACAGACCCCTCCATAAATAATTCGGTGGTTGACTGTTTTAGAAATCCTAGTTAAAATCATCCATTTGGAATACCTGAAACTACCTGGTGGGCGGTGCACGAGTTTCTGCGATCGAAAGTTTCGATCGAAAGTCTTCTTTTCTTCTTCTTTTTTTATCCTTAGGGTTTCTGCACGTTAGCACAAACAACCAGCATATTGTAGGGACTGAATGAATGAATAAGAACCAGAGGCTATCCAGCACGGAATGTGGCTGGTGCATAGGCCACACGATGGGCCCTTTTGCGCCTCTATCCGCGCTAGTTCCTAAGACCTGCCCTTTTGGCAAAGGCAAGTACATTCTTAGGTCCTACCCGTTTTATCTCTATTGGTTCCAAGGTTCTTGAGCCCAGCATAGTCTGCCTGTGATAACCCAGGGTTTCACAGCGACACAGGATGTGTGCCGAGGATTCTTCCTCTTCACCACACCACGTGCACGTTGGGTCGTCGACCACCCTCATCACAAACAAGTGACGCCTGAAGGTATTGTGACCCGTTAATAAGCCTGCTAACAATCTCAAGTTACTCCTATCCAGAGAGAGACAAAATCGTCCTATTCTCTCTGCAGGCCCTGCTAATAGCTCCCGAGCCTGACAGAGATGACCAGATGTAGAGACTGCAACAGAGTCTGGCTCTGGGCCATGTTGCAGTCCAAAAAATATAGCGTCACTTATGCTTCTTCTTAATCAAATCTCGAAAATATGATACTTACGTAAAAAGATAAATACCGCGTATCGCACTGAATTGACAGTTCAAGAATTTATATCAAATCTCACGATAATACTATAGAAATTGAGAATACTGAAATGCACGTGTTATAACGGCCGTAACATGAAATTGGGTCGAAAGTCGACTATTTTCAAATTACCCCCAGAAACTACATTCTCAAAACGCTGAAGTGAATTTTTGATACGCCTTTATTAGTTTTACCCGTATGTATGTGAGTAACTCTACTTTAGATTAAGAGCAAGTTGGCTTACCACCTGTGGCTATTCACAAAAATTCGTTAGATTTAACGAAAAATCCGTTGAGTTGGCAACACTGCATACGTCAGATAAGCATGTTGTCGAATTTTGTCTGACGTTTGATAGTGAGCACAACGCATACACCGTTTGTTGTATTAAACTGTAATTTGTCAAGTTGGAAAACTATATATAGACGGACAAAAATATACTATTCTTGCTTCGCGATTATTATAGGAAGCCATGATGTACTCGTAACTTGCATGATTGCACATATTCTTTGTCTATTTTTTTTGTAGCCCCTATCTGTAAATAAAAGCTACCTCCGGCTACAAAATAATAATTTATTTTCCACTTTTGTACAATTTGTGTAAAATTAAGTATGTCCTACAAAACAAGATTTTGAATAGAAGTTATTGAACATGTTAGATCTAAAAAAAGATATAGCCACAAAAGATAAACTTGTGCGTGGCTATATCTACTTGAAACTAACCTATTTATTAATCCTATATACAGGGTGTTTAAAAAAAGATGCGGCAATATTCAAGGGGGTGACTCCTCAGGTCATGCCATGAAAAAAAGTTCATATAAACATATGTCCAAAAATGTATGGTTTCTAAGATACAGGATGTTAATATTTTTTATATCGCCACTTTTTGGAACATACTCTCCCTGAATTCCTGGGAAACGTACCTTTGGTACTAAGACATGCAATGTGGTTTATGCACGATGGCGCACCAGCGCATTTTAGTCGGATTGCTCGAAAGTTTTTAACTCAAACCTACGGAAACCGCTGGATTGGCCGAGATGGACCTCACCTATGGCCTGCACGATCTCCGGACTTAAACCCCCTAGATTTTCTTTCTGTGGGGCCACCTGAAGTCAATAGTGTACGCTACTCCTATGGAAAATGTAGAAGACCTGAGAAATGGAATCATTGCTGGCTGTAACTCAATTAGAAATGACCCCGGTATTTTTGAGAGAGTTCGCCAATCAATGAGGAGAAGACTGGATTCCTGCATCCGAGCTAGGGGAGGTCACTTCCAACAGTTTTTGTAACTTTTCTTATGATAAATGGATATGCAATAGAATAGTTTTTAATTTTTATTCCGCAAATAAAGCAAGATACGAGAAAAATTCAGGAGACAAGAAAGTTGTAGTTGTAGTTGGTTTACCTCAAAGAAATATTAACATTAAATGTGTCAGTGGCGTACATTTTTCCGCTTATAATTGTTATTAAATTGCCACCTCTAAGCCACTGGACATAATTTTTTTGTCTAGTTAGGGCAAAATTACCCCCTTACTACTAAAAACAATGCTACTGAATTTCAACGGAATCGGTTCGAAGATGATAAAATTATTTAAAAAAAACGTTATTTAAAAAAATTAACATCCTGTTCTTAGAAACCATACATTTTTGGACATATGTTTATATGAACTTTTTTTCACGGAATGATCTGAGGAGTCACCCACTTGAATATTGCCGCATCTTTTTTAAACACCCTGTATATACACAATCAATAATCATCGGTGAATAGAGAAATTTGTTTTACTCTTGGTAATAAAAAAAAATATGGATAATCATAAATAAGCATAAAGAGTGAAAATCCCGTATCAATGTACAAACATTGGTATTAAAAAACAGACGTATGGATGTTGATAATGGTGCCAATAAAAATATATCCATAAAAAAGGTTTAAATTAGGGAGGTAAGTAGATATAGATATACACTTTCAAGAAACTGATGAATGTGTTCCTTGGATATATCAAGACTACATTTCTTCACCTTTTTTTGGATAAATGTATATCACTATAATGTCTTAATGGCAGTTCATTAGATATCCTAGGGAACATGTAAACCCATCATCTTTGGAACATCGTCTGAACTGAACACTGAACCAAAGCATCTTTCACAGTTTTCCAATTATTGGAAACAAACATATGCTATTAGATGCAATTCCTCATATAGCTTGATGTTCTTCATTCTGATTAATATCCCAGACATGCTAATATGAACAGCAAACTTGGTTCACAGCGGTAGGTGGAAACAAGAGATCAAAGCACATCTCTGCTTGCCACCCATGAGATTACTTGCTGATAGTTTGATACGCTTCGCGATCAGATTGACATTCTATTCAGGTTCTGTACAGGGTGGATGCATGAGATAGAGCTACATGGTTTGACAGCTGCAAAAGCTTCAAAAATAAACCGCTTATTATTATTACAGAGCATATTTTCGTTCATTGTGATATACTCGTATATAGGAGGATTCCAGAACCCATGCCATAAGAGATGTAAATGAAGGGAACCGGAAAATTCCCCGACAACAGTTCATCGACGGAAAATTCCCCGACAACAATTCATCGACAAGAAAATTTATCGACAAGAAAATTCAACGACTGGAAAATTCCTCGATAAACAATTCATCGAATAGAAAATTCCCCGACAAGAACAAACTTCCCTTCACACTTTATCTCGGCTTAGGACGAGCAGCAGAATGCTGGCGTGTTTAACAGTTTTTTTTTTATTTTTTTGCATTTTTTAGTTTTTTTTTGTGTTTTTGCATTTTTTAGTTTTTTTTATTTTTTTGCATTTTTTAGTTTTTTTTTTATTTTTTGAAAGGTGTTTTATACATTTAAAAATATTTCCTTTTAATAACTTAGATTGTGGGCTATGCCGCGCAAGTAAGTACAAAGTGGTTCTTCGCCATAGTGGCTTATAAGAATTTCTATTCTTTTAGCACAATTGCGATATTTTTTACGAGCAGGGGGACCTGCAGCGCCTCCAACATATTGCTCTATTTGAAGCTCATGCAAACTTTGCTCTCGTTGTATAGCTTTCACGAACTTCCATATGTTGGGATGGTCTGCTGAGATCTGCGCTTCAAACGCTCGATGCCATCCTTCTATCGAATTGTTCGTTTTTGGCAGTCCTTCAACAACAGTATTGAAACAATTCCACATGCTATGGGAAAAACGTGGTGAGCGGCGATGTTGACGTCTTTGTGGTCGACCAATCCACGTGTCTTCAAAATAATCTAGAATTGGCTGGGCATCTTCTGGTAGCATATTTTCATCGCAGAGGATTTCAAACGCCTCGACTACATCTGTTGTAGGTACAAATGCCAAGGCTGACAGAAACTTCATTTTTAAGGCGAATTCTGGCTCAGTTTCGTACTTCTTGATTAGACCTTCAGTCTGAATTTTCCTTAGGATACACTGCGAAAAATGAAAAAAGCATCCACGATGTTTTGAGGCAGGAAATTCTTCTACACAAGCCTGTACCAAAGCAGTTTCGAAATCCGTGAGGATGGTAATCGGCGACACTCCAGGCATAAATTCTTTTAATTTTTGCAGTAAACGAGTGTACGTATTCTTGGTTTTGTCTGGCAATAGCACATACACTAATGGGATTGAAATATTGTTTTTTAATCCGTGCACCGTGAACAGTTGGCAAAATAAATGTGGAACCGTTTTAAATGTCCCGTCCGCGTACCAATGTGCACTTTGAGCTAAGAGTGAAATATTTCTTCTCGTGCTAAAAACCAGCATTCTGTCATCACTGGGTCCAGAATCATAGAGTAAAAAGTCTTCTCCTTTTATCGTTACTTGATATTCTTGCGGAAAAACGATATCTCTTCGATGGAGTGGCAAAGCAGGAGCAGCTTCTTCTTTTGTACGGATATTTCTTACAGTTCTCTTCAAACTTGAAACTTTTGGCAAATATGCTGCAGTAGCTTGGCTAAGTTCACTAGATGCCGTAGAGATGACATGATGTGGAGCCTCTTGCGTATTGATTGCGTCTTTACGCATCTTATTATAGAATTTTGTTTTCTCCACTTCTCTAGCGTCTGCAGTGTGGTTATGGCTCCCATTTTTTTTTAAAACAGAGTTTCCGAGCGTTGTAACTCGAGCATTGCACTTGATTTTGTAATAATAATCACATCTCCAAAAAACTTTTTCGTCGCCTTTGTCTTTGTTATATAAATAACCATCAAGCAATAACTTTTTCTTCCCTTTTTCACTTAAAACAAATTCAGCAGCCATTTCACTTGTGAATTGATAAACTAACTGTTTGAAAATGAGCAGTGGACAGATATTTGCCTATTTTTATAACCACAGGTAAATTAATTTTCAACCCTTAGGTAATTTATTACTAATTTGGGTTTCTCAGAACAAGTTGACCTGCTTATCACTTCCTACTAAGAAATAAATAACAATAGAGATAACGGTGGGCGTAATTTCGGGCGGTAATCCCTTGGCCTACCTGCAATAATATAACTAAAATGTTCATTTTAAATAACTATATAATAATATTTGAGATAAAATGTTAAGTTTGCTATTGTCGGGGAATTGTCCATTCGATGAAATGTTTGTCGGGGAATTTTCTTGTCGGGAAATTTTCTTGTCGATAAATTTTCTTGTCGATGAATTGTTGTCGGGGAATTTTCCGTCGATGAACTGTTGTCGGGGAATTCTCCTAGATCCGTAAATGAAACATTTATTCTGGAAAATGCGACGGAAGTTATGCTAAGTAAGTGAGGAAAGTTGGAAGCCAGTACAAACCTGGTGGCCTGGTGTGTTAACCAGGAAAAGAGAGGGTTAAACATACGTACTGTATAAGTATGAGTATTCTATAGTAATTGCATACCTCTATCGCGGTAAGGATCATAATAAAAGGTAAATGCCCGTACATTGATACAGATTATAAACAATAAAATAAACAGTTAGAGATTAAGGCACAGTTAAAACATCGAACTTTATTCATAACTACAAATAAAACTTCTAAAAATAGTCTTGTAACTCAATACAATTGTTGGGAGCGATTTCTAATAAAATGGATCTAACTTTTCTCTTGAAAGCATTTAGTGGCAGGTTGCTGACACTCTCAGGAAGTATGCTATAATAGTCAACTCCAATACTTTGGTATGTTAACTCTACTTCTTGGTGGTACCAGTTGTTTTTGCCACGAGTATTGTACTCATGAATCTCTGATAGGGTGTGGTAATTAAAGTTTTTTTTTTATATACAGGGTGTTAATTAAGTATGTTAAAAAACCTTAGCCGCGGATAGTACTCCGAAAAATAGAAAGAAAATGTCATATGAACATGGGTCCGGAAATGCTTCCTAAGGGAGCTACGCCCCTTTACATGTGGCACCGTGAAGATGGTTTTCCCTCGATATTCTCGAAGCCATTCATAACAAAATTACGAAATTAGGTACAATGGGTAAACTTTTGACGCTGAATCTGATTCTGAATTCAGAATTTCATAATTTTAATCAGAGGCATATCATACGTGAGGAGTTAAGGGTAAAAATAACCCCATTTTCTAAATAGTAACTTATTGACATTTAGATTTTAGAATATGGTATCTCAGAGATTTCTACGTAAAAATGGTCTCTTGGTACATCTCGATAGGGCTAACCAGAAAAATGCAAATTATTGAATCGATGCAGGCTATTGTATTGTAGGTATATGCTCCTACTTCTCGTGCACTCACTAACCTGTAGACCTTTCCATTATTAGTCATCTTTTGGTTCCTCCTATAATCCTGCTGTTTCTACCATTTCTAATTTTTGTTATGGGTACTTGAATAGTCTGCTGCATGCATCACAATAGTTATAAAAACCGATACGTTAGGTTAACCAAAACTTCGGTATAGGGTCTCAAAGTTGTATAATTTTAATAGAAAAATTCAAGCTTTCGTTTAAAATGAATTCGTCTTACAAAATTGCTATGCAATCAAGCAAACATGCATGCCGTGTTGTAAGATCAAGATACTAAAAATAACAAAATGTGGGACGTAATGGTGTGAAAAAATTTCTATGACATTTTTATAAAAGTTTTCACTAAATCACTAAATTACAGAAAAATCACTAGACCTAGTGAAATGTCACTAGACCTGGCGACTGTGTGACCAGGACATATGCAAATCAAACTGAACACCAAGGAATTTTGCATACTGAATTTCTGAGGTTTTTTGAGACGTGAATAGATTAAATAGCCTGTTATCCACTTGTGCTTCAATATACTATTCCATGGAACGAAAGGTGCTTGCTTGCTACGCAAGAGAGAGATAAATCCAATCATTTGGTTCGCAGAAAAATCGGAAAAATGAAGGGTACCGGCTGAATTCGAACCAGCGGCTCCGGCATTCTAGGCCGATGCGATACCAACTACACTACGGTTCCCCGTGATGCAGCCGATATACAGCGCCGACGACATGGTATCGACTCCGCCGACACCACCGCTCCCCCGTATCTCCCTGCGAACCATGTATTTCGGTCATCCAGAGAGATCTAGTCGGCTGTATACCATGTCGTCGGCGCTGTATATCGGCTGCATCACGGGGAAACGTGGTGTAGTTAGTAGTAGTAGTAGTAGTAGACCTTTAATTATTAGCATAATGCTACTTATAATTTTAGAATTAATTGAATTAAATATACTTGAATGCTTAAATATCAGGCCTCATCATGACACTGTTAAAGAACAAAAACAATTTTCGTATGTAAACAATACCGCTACTTATACATAATATAATATAAATTATGTCTGGACATTAAGAAACGACATACAAACACAAGATCAAACACGTTGAAGTATCCTGATTTGTATTAATTACTATTGAAGTAACTCAAATAATCGCTCCTTGAATACCCTTAAACTTGGTGCTGTTTTCACATAATCTGACAATTTATTATATTCATTGACTCAAAGGTCAAATATAGAGTTTTTACTACTCTTTAGGTTGCTGGGATGTTTGTGTACATGTCCTTTTTTGCCGTGTGTTATGGTCATGTATATTATAATGATACTGTAAGTTGATGGTTAAATATTGTGGTAACAGTGGTAACATATTGTGTAAAAGTTTATAGATAAACAGCATTGCTCTAATATTTAATGTAAAATTTAATAGGCTCCCACTGCAATACCTGCTGCATACGCACTACACTGGTATATATACTGCAATTCAACAAAAATCTCATACACCTGTTCTGTAGTAATTGTAGTTTTTGCAAATCAGTACTGTTACACATGAATAACATAGTTGTGCAATAATCAAAATGCGGTTTGATGATGGTACTGTATATTATATATTTAGTATATGGTGTTAAGTGCTTACTACTTCTGTAGACAAACCCTAACTTCTTAGGGCCGGTTGTATAAATGCGGGTTTAACCCAAGCCTTGTTAAGTCTAAGCTTAGCTAAGCTCAGGCTTAAAGTCGACACCCGTTGTACAATCGTAGGCTTAGTTAAACCTGGTTGATAATTAAATTCACTACAGTTGGCATCAATGAAGCAATGCGTACTGACATAATGATCTGAAAAGTTACCTTTTTTGGTTAGGCACTTATGACAGTTTGGGTCAAATTTCGGAAACGGCCGTTTCTGTCTCTATTCTTTCATTTGCTGTTTTTGTTAAATTAGACACAAATCTTTCAAAAAATATGACCTAATAAAGTGATAAGCAATTTCAAGGTTCATCCTTAACATATCATGTCACTTGTATCAGGATAGGTTTAAACCTCAGCTAAGCTCGCGTTGAGCTTTGGCTTACGTAAGCTCGTGTTAAGCTTAGAGTGGGGGGCTAAGCCAGCATTGTACAACGGCTGTTTTGCAACTGACGTAGTTTAACGTCGGCTTACCTTAAGCCGAAGCTTAAGCTTGCATTGTACAACAACAACAACAAGCCCTTTGCGACTTTCTTAGCAATGTAATCGTAGTATCGCGTCGGCCTAGAATGCCGGAGATGTCGGTTCGAATCCAGCCGGAACGCTTCATTTTTCCGATTTTTCTGTGAACCAAATGATTGGAATACTATTCCGCATTTTGAATCCTTTGCAAAAAGAAAGTTCACGATTTCCATGATGAACTAAGTCAATCTACTTGACTCCATTTTTACACATCGACGATCGTTAATAGTAGTGCCGAGACAGGCTGCATTTCCTTTCCGCAAAAACGAACATTGCAAGACCAACATTCGCATTCAAAGACCGTCGGAGGCAATGCACAGCTTGTGAAGGAGTAACGGTCTTAGATTCTCAGAGATGTACGTTTAAGCAAAGAAAAAAGTCTTGCGATAGGTAAGGGAAATATATATGGGCGACTGCGAGGAAGACGCGGTACGCATTGTCAATTGAGTATTCTGGGAACGACCGACTGGTCTCGCTCGACAAGAAAAATCCGTCTCTGATCGGAAGTAGGACGGAGAAGACTGCATATCGATTGGTAGAAATACTATCTGATTGCCAATGAGTACAGGAGGGTTACTATTCTTCAGTTTCAGATACTTTAATTCAAGTATACCATAACTTCTTATACGCGCAAAGTTATGCTGATCTTAAAGTAAGAATACGATATCTTTGACCATATAAGGGTTAGATTGAGAAAATACCTCAATGCAAAACTGGGAAATTCTTGATAGTAAAAATACCAAAATCTTATATCAAGCATATGGTAATCTTGACCGAAGTCTTTCGTAATCTTGACTGAAGCATTTCACAATCTTAGCTGGAAGCATTTCATAAACTTGACGCAAGTAGCTCAACTTTATTCTAAAATTGTGATATTCTTCGATGAGGAATCTAGTAGTATTAATTTGAGCATTCAAACTCTTCTATGAGCATGTAGAAATTTTTCTGGAGAAATAGTTCTGCAAAATTTCTTAAATCACTTTTAATATACTTAGTACTTATCTAGGAACACCCGAGTAAGGTCTTTGAATCCCAATTTTTTTAATGGCTCATTCATGGTTGGATAGATCCAGTGATAAGGAAGCTGATGGGAACTGGGACGCGACTCAAATGGCGGTGGACCTGCACTACCGGCAGATTCGATGACTGATGGTTGACGGTGGTATCACGGGTATCACGTGGAAATGGCAATTTATTTAACAATTTGACTAGATACTATTATGCAGGATCCAGGATGCAGTTACGAAAACCGATAATGGCGGCGCGGACGCGGACGGGCAACAGGCTGTTGAGTAGAGAGGGTGGAGAGGTTAGAGTTGAGCCCCTGCACACTCCGGCGTTGGTAGACGTCAAATAAATGATTTACTTTATACAAATATAGGGTGTGCTTGTAAAACAGCGTTCATTTTCAAACCAAGATTATCATATTGTAAATGAAAGTTCGCATTTGCAAGCTGTCTATATTCTTGATAGAAGTAAACTGGACAACCGCTGGAAAAAATGATAATCTTGATATAAAATTATGAAATATTTGTTATTAAATAAATAAAATATATTATTCTTGATACAAATTTTCTATAATTTTCTCGTCAAATATTCTTTCTTAGAGTGAGAACCGATGTTCTTGTTGTGAGTATGTATTTACAAGAATATCACAATTCTTGACTTGAGAATTTCTTTTTATGTGTGTAGGTGACAAGACAAAGTTCTACCTTACTTTACTTACAAAATATTCTTAGCAGCCGAAGCTTCCTTTGAACTCAAAGACTAATATTATAATATCTGAAAGTCTGCTAGCTGAAAATGAGACTACAAATAATTGTGTTGTGCATAGTTGATATGCCAATTAAAGTTCGATCATAATACCACAAAGTATAAACAGAACTGCAGTGGCAATTAAGCAAATGTGATTGTAGCAAATCCCAATAGGACACAATTTCCTTATTTGCTGAATTATGTAGTAGACGACCTGATATTAGAAGAAGATATGCAGCTTCATATGGAAGTACAAGACGATGGTGACCTTAAAGTTGCTCCTCCACCAAGAAAAGTTGAAGCAATAGCTTCAGAAACTCAGAGGGTTGCTTCACCAGGTATCTATGAAGATATATGTAGATCTAGATGCTGATTTGGCAAATACTGATGTTCCTCCAACTATTATTAAATTGACAGACGAGAAAATAGAAGGAAAAGAGAATCAGAGAACACAGCCGCAAGAGTAGAACCTAACAACTTGGATCTCAATAAAACTAGCACTAGAAAAATGGATGTTGAGGACATAAAGAATAAAGACAGTTAGAGTCCCAAAGTAAACGAGAAGGCTACTAGTACTGGAGGAAATTGTGTGCCTCAGGGCAACAACTTTGGCAAATGCTTTTCTATTTTGTGCTCTCCTGAAGAGTATGAGAAGCCAGTCCCGTCCAGTCTCAGATGTTTTTTATCCTGAACGGCACCTCGGCTGTCCCAGGGAAAAACACAGTATATGGAAAAAAAAATTTTCTAAGAAATTGGGTGTGAAAGTTCCTTCCTTATAACGATCACAATTAAGTTTATACTTATAATCGTTTAAGTGAAATAAAAGAGTAATGCCTTGATTTGGTTATATTAGAGCACTATTATGAATGGGCTTGAAAGAGTGCTGAGAAAGAAACAGGTTTTTAGGAAGAAATGCATTTGCTGTGTTTTGATTTTAATAATGTTTTAGATAATTCAATCAACGAAGACAGTAAGTACATACTGTGTTTTTATTATACCACATGTATGCATTCATGGAAAATACCAAAATGTTTATTCTAAATGAGCATTTATTGCACAGATAATCTCTCCAGAGGCAGCTACAAAACATATAATCACCTTTATAATAATTTTAGTAATGGTGGAGAGAATAAAAACTGGTGACCGGACACTTTCAAGAAGATTTAGCCAAAACACACAACGATTAATGTTTTTCGTTTAGGTACTAGATCCCCGATTATAGTAGATTCCTTCTCTGCATTTAAACCGCGGTAGGTACCTTTGAATGGAGGATAGTCTCTTTGGATTACCGAGCTCATCCAGTATGGAAACGTTAGCTCGATGGGCGGTATAAGGAACTCTCAGTATTCTCCTCTACGGCCACATTTCAAAAGCATCTATGCGAGCTCGTCAGTCCAAGTTTCCGAGATATACGAGGCAACAATAGTTATACCGCCGTTCCAGTTATCCAATACCTGTCTCATCACAAATTCAGAGTAAATTAATGTTAAATAACATCGGCGATAATACACATCCCTGACGAACTCCTTTTCTGGTTTTAGTTTGACCAGGCAGGTTACCATCAATTCCTACACGAGCCGAATTAGGCTCATAGAGTTGCTGTATGAGAAACACTAGGTGATAAGGAGCTCCCATAGGGATCAGGATTTCCCACAGTTTAGGCCACTATATGGGACCAAACGCCTTAGAATAGTCCACAAAGCAGGTAAAAACTGGAAAATAATGCTTTCTGGCTTTTTCAATAATTTGGACTAAGTGCGGTGATATTGGCTCCTTTCAACAGAACAACGTATAGGCAGTTTTTACCTTTAAATAACGAGAACGACCTCAAGATATATTCTAGAAATAATTTTCCTTACGATTATCTCTCTCATTGTCTTCGTGATAATTTCTCTCTGCTACAGCTTCACAATCTCCAAATACCGAATTATTAATTTGCCAAGTGGAACAAACCGCAGCTTCCCAAAACCGCCGCCTTTATTTGGCATTAATACTGTCCCAAGAAACCAAATAGCTGCAAACCAATATTACACAATTAACGGTAGCTGTTCTTTCACGGTCGGTGTTTTTCTTTGTGCCTCTTAGTCGAGTTAGGGGTGCGTTTTGAATATTAAACGGAGTCATGAAGGGTTCTATTGAGTTAGAAAATTAGCTGTTGGCGAAGATGCTAATTACATTTCCTGTCAGTTGTTTCCTTAAAACGATACTATACAATTTTTGATTAACGTCCGCCTGTTAGAATGGGACCGTCGAACTGAGGGAGAATTTGAGGAGCGTGAAACCTCGCAAAATAATTTGGAGAGCTTTGATGTACTCTAGGAGGTTTTATGGGTGATTAACCTGATGCAAATACTTCATTAGTGATTAAGCGTAATTTAAAGGGGATCCGCATCAACCTCGAGCGCAGCAGCTACATGCGCGGTCAGCACTTGAATGGGCGACCGCGGGAGGACCGGGCGGGGGACCCCCGCGAAACGTCAGAGAGTTAAAGGACAATAACCCTTGGGGCTGCGGTACTGATGGCTCCCAAGGCGAAAAAAAGCTTAATCTAACACTTGAGGCGGTACACATGCTAAATCACGTTTTTGCAAGAAACAAGGGCTGTATTCATAGTCACCCCTTAAGTAATACTTAAGGTTTCCTTAAGTAATACTCAAGGGGATGACATTGGTCTGCCAGCAACAACCGCTGATAGTTTTCCCTGCATGTCAAAGCTCTTAATGGTGTCGGAGATCTTTAAGTCTCTGGTATATTGCAGTAACTAGTAGATTGTAAAAAGTATCCGTTTCTGTCGTTTACCAGCTTCTATTTGACCTCAGAGATATTACTGCCATTATTTTTGGTTAGAGCTGAGCTTTACTCTCGTTCGTTTGTATGTTTCTGCTAAGTTAGCTGCTTTCTTTCATCTGAACACGTTTTTGTTTATCTTTCATGGCTTGCTAGATTGCTTATGGGTAGGAAAATTGAAAAACACCGATTTGACTAAAAGTTTGATATTAAATGAAAACTACCAGAGAGCGACATTACATATACCAAAAATGGTGCTTGCACCTAGACAGTTCGTTTTAAGTCCCATACGTGATACCTAAAGTCACATTAGAATTAACCAATTAATTTGAATATGCAATAATATACAGAGTATTCCATTTAAAAAAATTATTTTTAAAATCTAGTCCAACTCGACTTATGTACACTCGCATAGTTATTCTTCTTAAAAGAGATTCTGTTTGGTCACAAGAGTCCGAGCCATCGAGTTGACTAAATCATGAATAATGGGCCAAACATTGTGTCTCATTGGATTACTTACATACGGTAATAGCATATACAGGGTGTTCCATAATTTGGGACCTTTTTTCATACAGCGGATGGTACTCGCCAAAATGAGTGTTTTGTCCCAGTAACATATAAACGAAATATTTAGAGAAAACGAGATAGTGACCATTAAAGAAATCCTCAATTCTAAGTCCGTCCCTGGCAATGGCTCACCATGTCATAATGTCACAGCAAACAAGGCGGCGCTAGCGGTGAGAAGACATTAAAACAGGCAGTTCGCCATACGACACGTTGCTGTGGCATAGTATACGAGAGTGCTTGACTTGCTACATCTGACGATCGGACTTTGAAAACATCAACAATGGCGCACGCTTATAACAGTAATGAACTGGCGGACATGATTTTAATGTACGGTAAGTGTGGTCAAAATACCGCTGCGGCTTCGCGAGTGCATGCCGATCGTTTCCCTAACCGTATTCACCCTGCACCTCGTTGATTTGTCTCGCTCGTGCAAAGAGCTAGAGACACAGGATGTCTGAATCTACATCGTGCTGGACACGCTGGAAGACCTATAGACAAGCTGGTATGGTCAAAATTGAAGACGACATCGTAAATCTTACTTTTACCTGTAAGACGTCTGCGAAAGGACCGCACTTACAACTTCGTAGCAACCAAATAGTGAATACTTGCTTGAATTTCTTTTTACTGTTTTGTTGTTGGTTCACCGTGCATTAGCTTTGCCGTTTCAAGGGCCGTTGCTTTTAAAGAGGAAGGTTCCAACTTTTAGAACAACCTGTATAGGGAACGTACTGACTTTAAGATTTTATTGCAACGAACTACACCAAGACATATTACCGTAAGCACCTGCGTCGTGACGTCAAAGCTCCCCAGACTATTTAGCATGATCGGTGTCGTCCAGGAGGAGATTAAAATTCCCGGGAGGTGCGGATAATTTGTCGCAATAATTATTTTGTTTGGTAGCTCGACGTCTGGGACAACGTCGACTCGTTCGACGCCTGATCATTAATATTCATTAGCCAGCGAGACCAACGGGTGCAAAACCGGCAAAGAAAAACGACTACAGGCTCCCCGGTACTCGCTCCACGGCTACTGGGTAGTCTCCTCAGTTTCGTTTTGATGGAAGCATGCGAGGTGAAACACGACGGATGGTTTAAGCCACGTCATTGAATAGGGTCGTTCAGTGAAATTGCAATAACCATATTTATGCACATTTTCATGAAGTATTCTTACATTTAACATACAAAAAAAATTTCAACTTAATTGGATGAGAATTGAAAAAATTACGCGCCTTCAAAGATTAAAATATTTCATGCACTCAAAATTCATCGTTGTGACGTCATTGGGTCTGTCGGCGAGCCCAGACCGGCTGGCGGCTATACAGCGACAGCGCCCAGCATACGTTTGTAATACGTTCAAGTGCTTTGGTTGACGCTATCTCTTGTTTGATCAGGTGGTTTTTTCTAACACATTCAAAAATCCAGATTCCTCTACAATCATTTTATCGGTAGTTCTCAAAACCTCTAGATAAGTAGCAAATAAGCTCATCAGGAGTACAAGCTATAAGATGTTTGATAGTGTTGCTTTTTTAGATTCTGACCAGGAGAATGACTGCAGGATTGGGTTTCTTGGTTTTTGGATGGAAACTTTTAAATGTTCTACTAATTTTGGAACGGTTTTTTTAATTATTGAGCAAACTGTTGATATACACTGAAATCGTCTGCTATAATTTTATGTGGAAGATTAAGTTTCATTTTTTTTCAAAGTTACAAATATTTCAATTTTTGTCAACTTTGTAGCAAGCAAACATATTAATTATAAATAATGAGTGACTGGGTGTCCCGATATAAATTTTCGGATTATTTTCTATAAGAAAAGCAGTTCGCTTTTCCAGAAGTTACTTATATTAAAATGGTCCTCACAGAGTACTTTGTTGACTTATAGCTCACAAATTCATTCCTACGTATAGCTCTCTGCCACAATTTCCTGATTTTTATATTTCGTGGCAAACCAATAAAAAATTCATCAAGAGTGGTCACTGTCGTATTTTCACATTGGGGAACCATACAATATTTATAATTTTTCTTCATCTGTCCTCCTTTCAATATTATACTCAGTATCAACGAATTCGAATAGCTTGGTAAGTATTCAGTGTCGATGAAACAATTAAATAAATTATCCAATAGACGCGTATGCAGTTCACAAAGCTTGCATAGCAAGTAGGGTGCGCCGCAGCGTTATTATTTACCAAGCACCCGTACAATGCATGGCCAAGATGCCGCGCCGTGCCGGTCGGAGAGGTGCAGTGACGTCACCGTCCCACACTCGCAAGTGCCGAGCGTTTTCAGTTTGCAGCACTTTGATATTAGAATATGAAATCGAGCTCAGAGAATTCTGAAATTTTGCACAGGTGCTAAACTCAATACGCCCTTTTAGAATATGCAATAAAAAAAGTATGCTGAACGAGCCTATTATTTTTCACAGAGTGAGAGGTGCTGTCATTGTCGGCAAAAGTCTTCAAGATGTTTGAAATACTGTATGTTATATTAACAGTCCTACTTATGTTACAAAAGATGGCGTCAAGTGTCCTGACTAGGGGCGGATTTGAGATTTCTTCTAAAGGGCAAAAAAAAAATAAAAAAAAAGCTCTCAAACTTTTGCTATTTCTGGGGCGAGGGGGCGGACCTATGCTGCCGCGGTCTGAAGAGCAAAAAAAGCTTAACTTTTAGTAGAGGAACCGAATCTGTGTTCATAGGACCAGAACCATTCGCAGGCATTGCAAAAAGCACCGCTAAAAAGACCATCTCGGACTGGGCAGTGAGGAAAGCACTCCTGAACTGGCCAGATACACCAGGGCTACTACACTCGAAGGCGTTTATAGGATACCCCTCGAGTCAGACCCCCCCGAGGATAATGGAATGTAATAGGTACGACCTCTCCATTCTGGTCGGTCTGCTGACGGGACATGGTCGTCTAAGGTACCATATGCGGAAGTTGGGTCTGAAACAAACCTCAGACTGTCGCTTCTGCTACGTGGAGGACGAAACAGCAGAGCATATTCTTTGCTCCTGTCCAGTACTGGATAATGCTAGGTTCCAGACATTCGGATTTGCCCAACTGGAACCTCATGACTTCAAGGAGGTTTCACCCTTCATGTTGATCGCCTTCGTAAATAGATGCGGACTGTACGGTGAACTCTAAAAAGGTGTGAGTCACAACAGACACAATTGAGTCGCAGTGGAAGGAGGCAGCTCTGCCCCACTCACTTTCAACCGAACCTAACCTAACTCTTAGTATTTATATGAATATAATACCCTTCTGTAGAGCTCTAGGGGGGGCCGTACTCCCCCCTCGCCCCCCTCTAAATCTGCCACTGGTCCTAACTCAGTACTTCCCACACATTATTGGTGCTAACACAAAAATTCCTCTAGTTCCTCTATTCCTACAGTATTCTCATCAAAAAAGTAATCAATGATCAGGGACTATTGATGTACGACCTTTGAGCGACTTTGATATTCTATGTTTTTTGTTGATTTCTCCGCTGCCACCACAGAAGTCCTAAAAACCATACAGTGTAGCTATTTCCTTCACTGCAGTAATACGGTGTCAAAATTTAATTATAAATGAGGTAGTAATTTCCAAGCTATACACAAGGATTATAGTATATGTATGTATCAAATTATTCCACAGATACGAGTATAAAATACAAAAGCAACAATCGAATAGGTCTAGAAAAACGCCAATAGATAGACAGACCGACAGACAGACCGACGGATATGAGTAACGTGATTTCCTTTCATAAAACGACCGAAAATCGTATTATCTCAGAGTCGAAAATTATCGTGTGCTCCCTATCACTTACGGGTGTCGGAAGTAAAATTTGGAAAAAATTTGGAAGCTCCAATTCGTCTAAAAACGAGGTTTGAGCTGTTTTTATATCTTTAGTCTTTGGTTGTTGCTGCGCCGCCACTGGCACGATTTCTAATAAAAATTATACATGTTTTCCTCCCTCGTCACGGTTATAATACTGTGTCAATGCTTTATTAAAACAAATTCAATAATTTCCAGGCTACACAATACAGAACGATCCTTTGGTTGCTGTAATAGGCAAGGCCACGTCCGGATGGACCTACAAAGGTGTTTTATACTGCTAGGTTTTTCTTTCACAAGTCAATGAACAGCCTGCCAACCACCTCAATTTCACCTCCACCCAAAAATAAGTAGAAAATGATTAGGAATCCCTAAAACACCTAAAAACGAAGTTTGAAGAATATTTACCTACTACGACCGCGCAGGACATTGCTATCCAAATTTCATCACAATCCATGCAGCAGTTACTGCAGATACGAGGTTACAAAAACGCCAACAGACAGATAGACTGAAGGAAATGAGTACCGTGGCTTTCGTTATGAGGATGTCGTAAAAGGTCCAAGAAGCGCATTATATCAAAATAGAAAGTGTTCGCGATCACAATAATACTCCCTTCACACCTATCGGTGTGGAAAACAAAACCAGTCACCATATTTTGACATTAATAGGATTATAAGACATTCAACTATATGGTATACTATAACTTAGTCTATCTATGGCTATTCAAATCTCAACCGTTCAGCTAAAATACTCCAGCTCATGTTGCCTTCAACAGTGGTATTAGAAGTGTCGCTTGACATGTGATAAATTGAACGAAAATTCGATAAATTGTTACCTTCACGGCTGTGACGAAAGCCTCTATTAAGGTACTATTACCGTTTGAGGGCTTAAGAATATGGTAAAATTTAATGCCTCCAAGACCCAGTATTGTACGCTATCAAACAAGAAGTGCTCAAGCCAACACCAGGTTCTAATGAACAACCAGGTTCTGCCAAGGAGTCACTCATTCAAGCTGTTAGGAGTCAACATTACAGAAAATCTGATCTGGCACGAACACGTCGCGTCAATTGCAACAGCTGCTGGTAAAAAGCTTGGGTACCTATTTAGAACCAGAAAGTATTTCTCACCATGTAACCTCCTCACGCTATATAGGGCCCAGATGGGACCTTGCCTGGCGTATTGCTCTCATGTCTGGGGAGCTGCTGCCCCTATTACCCTGTCTATACTGGATGCCGTCCAGAGAAGGGCAATTCGACTAATTGGCGATCCGGCCTTAACGCGTCACCTTCAGTCACTTTCTCACCGGCGTGTCGTTGGTGACCTCTTACTCTTCTACCGATATTCCAACGGAATCTGCTCCTCTATCCGCCGCTCATTGCTCCTATCAGACGTACCCGTGCGATCGCTGCATCTCATCCTAAGACGGTCGTTCTTCATACATCAAGAACTGAGCAGTACAACCGCACATTTATTCCCAGGGTGTCCAAGGCTTGGAATGGACTGCCAGAAGGTGTATTTATTGGGCCTGCGGGTATTGGCCCATTCAAATCTCGCGTTAACAAACTTCCCCTAACATAACCCTTTCACAGCAGCCGCGGTACTCTCGTATTTAGGCTCTGCCTGCGCGGTCTGCTCAGTTATAAGAAAAAACTACACATCTGCCCAGGAAGTGGAACGCTGTCTTATAAAAAAAAGGGGGCCTGGATACACAGATCGCACGGATTCGCAGGTAAACGCACAACTCACTTGTTTTTCAAAGCACATACATAATATTTCAGAAGGTGATAGCTAATACCTTATTGAATGACAACTCTGAGCAATTTTTTCAAAAAAGTTTTTTAATGTGCAAAAAATCTCGCAATGCAAAATCATACATCCTTTAAATATTTGTAATTTAACAGCCAAACACGATATCAAAACAAGGCCACCGAAGTTACGTAGTGCAAGCTTTCTTCTTCAATTTGCTCTATCAGGAGCTTCTAAATACCTAATTCATTTTTATGGCGACCTTTCGACCTTACCTTTGGACTTTTGGATCTGACCTTTAGACCTTTAGACTTACCTACCCTCATTTTCGGCACACATACTGGAGAAAGGCAACAGGCAGCCACGCCTCCTCGCTATGACAGGAATACGTATTTTCTTGGATTCTCAGGTTTGCGCGCTATACCCTAGCCCCTTAAGCATTTCAGTGGTGGCGGAGTAAATTTTAGCAATGCTATTCGGCGGTGACCAAAATTTTCGCAAACTACAATACTCCCCTCGCCTATGGGGTGTGAAACAAAGCATTGAAGTATCTAATCAGACCAGCCTATCGGCTTAACCGGCTGGCTAGAGAGTAGAGGAAATAAACGGTGGGAGACAGAGGCCATGGCGCTTGGCTCACGGCCAAAACTCACTACCACTGACAGCGTTGAATTTACTCTTTCCAGCTTGAAAACATAGACAGACTGATATCTTTTACAGGGGCTTTCCATTTATTGTTGAATTGTCTGAACACACATGTCAATTAATACTATTTCGTAGAAAAGGTTCATCCGATTTTGGTATAAAAAAAACTGCAAAGTTTTTTTCTCAAAAAGCCGATGATTTGGCGTTTATTTTACGCCTTCTAAAGATATGTATTGAAAAACGTTAAGTATTAGCTTTTGAATTTAGTCACAAACAAATTTGAAAAAATTCATGTGTAAATTCACAATTTTTATTTAAAAGATTTAAACATTTTTTTACAAATCGCAACTCGGTAAAATAATCAAAATGGAAACCAGTACATTGTACTATTGACCAGTAATATCGTCTCGCTGACATAGCAAAATTACCTGCGTAATTAATTATTTTTTCATTATTATTCACCGATTGTTATCTATCTTATTATTATTAATTATTGATTTACACCTACGTCATAAATATATGGTTAGTTGAATGATCTGAAAATTATAATTTTATGACATCTGTCCTTGAGTATCGCTCTATTATTTAGTACCCTACTTACGATGTTCATGTTCATAATCTACTTCAGATCGTTACCTCAAAATGACAAATAAGGCATTGAGTCAAACCTTGGACTCAGGGGAGATTGCATGAAAACTGACATGGGATTGTTTAACACCCTCATGCAATACTATGCTCATGCAACTCTGTACATCTCGGTTAGGTATCAGTCCACGAATGCATTGGTGACAATTAGTGTGGAGATGAGCTTGCAAGAAAAGGTGCATTGCATGCCATTTTTCTGTCCAGAACCAGGGTGTGACATAAGGAAAGCTACCACCCACAAGGCTATCAACTGATGGTCTAATGATGGTGAGCCTACTCTGGACAAGCTATGGCAAAAAGCTACTCACAGGCTCAAAATGGCGATCCACTGG
This sequence comes from Callosobruchus maculatus, assembly GCA_951848785.1. Lineage (NCBI taxonomy): Eukaryota > Metazoa > Arthropoda > Insecta > Coleoptera > Chrysomelidae > Callosobruchus > Callosobruchus maculatus. Next base: position 1,236,399 of record CATOUR010000028.1, on the reverse strand, counting down.
TTGGCTAGTGAAGCTCAAAAGGAATGATGTTAGGCAGGTTATTGCTCTTATTATTGGACATGGCCACATCAGATGATGTCTATACACTCTTGGAATCTCCGACACAGAACACAACTTTGGCATCTGTCTCAAGAAACTGTATGGAGCTTCGGTTGGCGTGTGGACCAGGTTACCCCAAACTACTAAACCTAATCTAATCTAATATAATCTGGGAGATTCTTGGTAATGAGGAATCTGAGGCTGGCCAGACTCAGCCCAGAGCCCGTTAAAGGATTAAGTAGGCAGCACCTCACGTCAGCTCTCAAAAAGTGGGTGAACGATACCATAGACGAACATTGGACGCAAGGTGCGAGCCCAGCATTTTATAGTCGGGCTGAACACATCTAGATTATGTCTACATAACCAAGGCCAATGGGCAATCAGAAACCTCGTAGGCATTCTGACGGGACACTTGTCGCTCAGGCGGTATCTATCACTATTTAGAATTGAAGAAGCCTCCCTATTTATGGGCTGTGAAGAGGCCGATAAAATGGCCTATCATTTTCTTGCAGAATGTGCGTTGCTAGGCGGGTTGAGCTACGAGATCTTTGGATCCAATAGACTCCGCCAGAGGATTTACCATCCCTAAGCTGGGCCAACATACTGACGTTTGTTAAAAGATCGGAAAGCTCTGGTAGGGAGTGGGAGACAGGCAATGATGGCTGTGTGGTGATACTAGAGGATGACAAAAAGGGCCTACTGGGACCTATTTGCCAGATGCTGCTTAATAGCAGCTGTGAGGTGACCGTAACAGTAGGAGTAATCTTCTACTGTTACTTTTTTGACAGGTGGGTTAAAAGCACTTCAATGAGCACACAATCTCGGCATAGCCAATTTGACTTCTCGTCAGGGTTGTGGCTCTCTGTACTATTTTTGCCTCCTTCTGGCAGTTTTTTCCCTTGAGATTATCGTTTTAGACTGCCTTTACTACTAGTGCTAATCTTACGGAGTTGCTGTGTGTTGTAAAGCCACGAAAAGGAAAAGGTATCAGAAGGTCCTAGATAGCTTGCAGAGAAATTCTCTGCTGAAGGTGGCCAGTGCTTATCGCACGGTATCTACAATAGCATTGCAAGTAATAGCTATAATACCACCTTTATACTTGCTGGCTGAACGCAGGGCAATGATTTGCCATGGCCAAGCAGGCAATGCGATATGCGGCACTGAAGCTAAAAGGCTGACAGCAATTAAGTGGCAGAGCATATGGAACGAGACCACTGATGTCGCACAGTGGACGAAACGACTAGTGCCGCCGATAAAAGTATGGGCGAAGTGTCATCGACAGAAGTTCTATTTCCTAACTCGGGAACTGTCTGAGCATGGGCCTTTTCGAGTATATAGGAAAAGGATAGGACAGATGATGGACGAAAAATGCCTGCACTGCGAGGCGAAGATACAGCCGTGCTTTGTTATTGTGCGATAGATGGGGGTCATATGAACAGGAGGCAATTCAAAAACTGGAGGGTGAGCTAACCCCAGAGACTATCGTCCCAATAATGTTGTCCAGCATAAAGGCATGGAACAGCATACCTGGGATGGTCAACAAAATACTTTCTGCAAGGAGAAAGAGGCTAAAGGGTAAAACGAAGATTGGAAGTTATTCCTAAATGGGTTTTCTTCTACTGTCATGAATATCGTTCACCATGATACCCCGTGTATATCGAGGTATAGCATCAGAGGTAGGAAAGAGGGAACGGGTTTTAGCCGGTCGGTCGGTCCGTGGTGGTATGTCGGATGGACATACCTCTCTCTCACGCTTCCAGGTGTGTCAGTGTTTTCTGTTCTTGTGATTAAGCCGATTTCTTAAACCCTCTATAATAAAAAAAACTACCATAAGTCTAATCTACACCTTTTCCAGTAGTTAATCGGAAAGCGTCAGTTGCAATTCAGAAAGCATCATTATTTAAATCAGAACGTATCAAATGTAGATAAAATCAGTCAATTGAAAATCAGAATGCGTCATAGTAGGTCTGCTTTTACAGAGAATCACAAACCCGTCAGAGCCAATCAGTATTCCCCATTGCAGTTGTCAAACTACTTCTGACTTGTACTGGCCAATCAAATTGACGCTGACTAGTTTGTGATTGCTGTAAAAACAGATCTAATGTACATCAGAATCTGATTTCCAATTGACTGTTCTGATTAACATTTGATGCGTTCTGATTCACATATGATGCTTTCTGAATTACAAATGACGCTTTCTGATTCTTTTTCTTTCTTTCAGTACCATCTCTTTAGCGGAGGTTGGCGACCATCATTTGGAACTCTTCTGTGTCTTGGTCTAAACGAATGATTGTGCAGGCCTCTCTGATATTAAGCCACTGGCGTAAGTTCCAAAGGCAGCAGAACTCGCCCGATTCCTCGTCGTCCTTCGATCTTCCCCTCAACGATCAGTTGTAAAAACTCGTACTTACTATTTCTAAAAATATGGCCAAAATATGCTACTTTTCTTTCTATTGAACAGCTGGAAAGGTTGCAGTCATACCTGACTCCTCAGAGAGGTGATTTTTCCAAACTCTTCATTAAATAAATCATTGGTTATGAGTTCCACCACATTAAACTAGCCTATAGCACAGACACTGTTTCCCCTCGATTTGTTTTTGACAGACCCTACTCAATATACGCAAATAGTGAAAACCAGACCTCCGATGAAGGAACAATCAATATTTCCACGGATGGATCAAAACGTGAGGAAAGGGCAGGCTGCGGAGTTTTCTCGAGAAGCCTGCGTTTTCATCTTAAGTGGACTATGGACAAATGTGCCAGTATAGTTCAGATAGAACTATCTGGCATAACTATAGCCGCAAACGAGATTACTCGCAGACAGATATCGAGAAAAACCATCGAGATCTACACAGATAGTAGACAATCATTATTGGCCGTGAAGAGTCATAAGGTAACTTCACAGTCACTATGGGATTGCCACCAAGCACTTGTAAGGGCCTCCCATGCAAACCACATCATGGTACGCTGGACTAAAGGACACTCGGGATGCAGTGGCAACGAAAAAGCTGACGAACTGGCTAGAAAGGCTGCGGGCCCGAAAATCTTTGGCCCCAGCCCCTCAAGCTTATTACCATCGACAGCGAAATCGCAAATGATAAAGGAATACACTCATCAGAAATTCAAGGAATTATGGGATGGAACAAACACCTGTCAACTTGGCAACTTTAAATCACCCTAGTGAGGATGCAGCAGAGAGCTACCTGGCGATGCCCAGAAGTAAACTACGTACTGTTGCAGGGATCTTAACGGGACATTGCCAGCTTCGGAAACCCCTCTTCAACATGGGAGTAGACGACACACCTTTCTACAGAGGCTGTGAACAGGAAGATAAGACGGTGCATCTCATCCTTTGTGACTGCCCCAGCGTCTCATCACTTCGAGAATCCATTCTGGGTGAAAGGTGGCCAATCTTGGCCTCCTTGAGGAGAATCCCCCTTGGTGCAATCACCCTGTGTTTCAAACGACTGGGATGGCTGGAAACCTAGGCGGCGATATCTCCAGGGAGGATGCACAAAGAGCCCAATGGGGCCTAAGTGCTGTGGTCTCTAAACTGCCCTCCCATGATTACAGAATACAGAAGACAGAACTAGCCTATATTCTCATCTACAACGAAAAGGTTATCTTCGTGAATTTCCTTCACCCCCTTACATATTCTGACTGCACTAAATGAGTGTGTGTCGACAGACAGTGCAGCCGGGCAGCGTGTGCACGATTTCAACTGCCGGACTGGCCAAGAATAATAACTAGGTGCAGTCGGAAAAAATTTATATTGCAAGACAGTTCCAGGACGTCTTCTTTTTTCCCTGTTCCTTCTAGTGCTGCCATTCCATGCCGTTTCGGGTCGTTAAGGCGAAGGAAAACGCCGGAAAATAGGGGAAGGTAAGGGGGGAGAGGGGAGTCGCTCTGCAGCTGCAGGGGCTGCGGATACTTCATCAGCAAATAGTTCGATTTGTTGCGGTCACTGGGTCTGCACGAGTTGAACGACTTCTGCCGTGGTGGCAACAAAACTAATTTTATCTATTTCCATTTACATTGAGCTGTGCAGCAATTATGAAACTACTTTTGAATAATAATAATGATAATAATAATTTAGATAGAAAACAAGGGGGCAGAGGAATTATAGATATACAGTCACTCCGCACAAAACAAATAAAAACACTCAGACATTTCTTTCAGAGCAAACAAACGAATTTGCATAGAGCAATAGTCAAAGCAGACAAGAACTATACACCACTCACCCTCTTCAGTCCAAACCACGCAGCAGACACACACAATCCCATAGAATTACAACAAGAAAAAATAAACACATGGTCGCTGAAAGCACTTCACGGCAAACATAGATACCGAATTACACAAGATCACATAAATGAAAAACAGTCATACACTTGGCTGCAGGATGGCCAGCTCTTTCCAGAAACGGAGGGTTTTATGCTTGCTATTCAGGACCAAGTAATTGCGACGAGGAACTACAAAAAATACATAATTTATTAAAGATACATCCGTAACCAACGATAATTGCAGAAAATGCCACCAACAGAAGGAAACAATAGATCATATAACAAGTGCATGCAAAACCCTCGTTGGAACCGAGTACACGGCCAGACATAACTCTGCAGCCAAAATCATACACCAAGCCCTAGCCACAACTAACAAACTAATCGAAAACACAGCTCCATATTATAATTATACACCGACCTCAGTACTTGACAACAACCAATGCAAACTATACTGGGACGTCGAAATACACACAGACAAAACTATCCCAGCCAATAGACCAGATATAGTTTTTCAGTCGAAGGCAGACAAAGTCACCTATTTCATGGATATTGCTATCCCTAATGATACGAATGTTCAAACTGCCTACGCTGCCTAAGATATCTAAATACACAGACCTTGCCATAGAAGTAAAACGGCTCTGGAAACAAAACAAAGTTGTTATTGTACCCCTAATTATGTCGGTCACAGGCCTTACACCTAACACATTCACACCACACCTGCACCAGCTAGGCCTGGACGAAAAGCTACACAAAATATTCCAAAAGTCTGTAATTCTTAAGACCTGTAATATAGTACGATCCTTCTTAAATTCCGATCAGTAATAGACCAGGTGTTGACTTGGCACGACCCGTCAGCATCTGTTGCTACCGCAGTCATGCGAGAGAAGCTTGAAAAAAACATAATTTATTGGTGCTTCACACAGAAGTGTTTGCACAAGTCAAAATTATAGTAGGTATATAAAATTTTACATTGCGCATATATAACAAAAATTGTTAAAAAAAACACAAACACACACATTACACAGGAAAAAAGGAACAGAATTACATGTTCATTAACAATAAATAGAGCATTTCACACAACATTTCAGAAGGTAACTTGTGTAAAAGGCAAGAAATAGAAACAAACAAAACAAAAAAAAATATCAGTGCTTAGCAAATGTCTGCAAAATCATTATTTAGGTACTCGTTGAAGTTATAAAATGCCTTATCGATCAAGTAACGCTTCATTCTCCGTTTGAAGGGTTCTAATGCTAGTTGCGTAACATTACTAGGAAGAGCATTATAAAATAGTATGCCATAAAAATTGGCGTTATTTCTAGTCTTATGGAGCCCAGGTTGAGGCAAGACTAAATTATGATTATGGCGTGTTTCGTAATTGTGAACGCTGCTGTGCTGATTGGATTTAATGTATACCAGGCAATACTGCACACCGAAAAAGGTAGTATCAAATTTGATGATAAGTTGTTATAACCAAATAAAATTAGTACTGAGCTTACTAGATTAAGCTACAATTATTTGTAATTGAAAATACTTTAATTTGTAAAGATAGCATTAACTCAAATACAAATATACTACTCGCAAGTGGAATCCCAACACTGAGAAAAAAGGGTTGCGGTTGGTGAAATGCAGTAGGACTAAATAATATTAATAATAATCATAGCCCGTCAACATCTGTTGCTACCGCTGTCATGCGAGAGAAACTTGAAAAATCAGGATAATAATAATAATAGGTCTTTATTCGCCATGAAAAAAAAAAGAGTTAAATACAACAAAAAGACATACTAAATTCATAATCAAAATGACGAAAGGCGGAGTGTCAACCAACAAGGTTGTTTTTCAACTCAGCCCAAAAACTAAATAAAATACTACATAAAATAAATCAAAAAACAAATTAAAACTACAATAATACAATAATACAATATACATAATATATTGAGTTTGGAGCGTCTGCACAACACTGCTATGCTATGTGCCTGCTATGTAACGAACAGCACCGATCCCCTGATCCGCTTTGTGCGAGAGCACGAGAATGCGGGTAAAGGAGCCTTTCTTTTTAGCGCAGCGAAACGAGCAGCCGAGAAGCTCAGCCTCACACTCGACTTCAAGCGGAGGTGTCAGCAGTCCATTACGGAACTCGCTCCCGTAGAATTGAAATCCCACATTAAAACTGCCTAAGTCGACTTCCTTTTAAGACTTCATAAAGATAAGCCAATGCATGGAATCTTCTACAAACATCTGATAGAGCATGGCTTGTCTGAGCAGTTGACCTTCTCTTTCCTAAGGTCTAGTGAGTTAAAGTCGGACACTGAGGGCTTTATAATGGCTTGCCAAGACGGTGTCTTCAACACCTTGCTGTACCGTAAAAGGGTTATGGGTGTAAATGTACCCGACACCCTTTGTAGAGCTTGCCGACAGGCGCCAGAGACGCTTATGCATCTCTTGTCGGCGTGTAAGACGTACGCTGGGACGGCTTACGTCAATCGGCAAAACACGGCTCTACGAGTGCTCTATTATCATTTAAGGCACTCATACGGTATCGATGAGACACCGGTGCTGCCATGCGCTCCAGCGGATATAGAGTCCGTTGTGGAGAACGAGAGATGCCGGATTTACTGGAACTACTCGTTCCCCACGCTCGAGTTTGTACAGGCAAACAAGCCCGACATAGTCCTTCTCGACCACCAACAGAAGACGATGTTCGTTATTGAGTTTTCGGCGCCTGCCGAGGTGAACATCGTCTCTAAGGAGGAGGAAAAGCGGACCAAATATCAGGAGTTGCTCGGACAACTTCGCAGGCTCTGGCCAGACTACACCGTAAGTCTGCTGGTTATGGTCATTGGATCCCTAGGTGGAATTAGGAATACGCTGCTCTCTGCACTGCCCAAAATACCGGTGTGCCGCGCGGCGGCGCACATTTTAGCCGCCCGAATGCAGAAGGCAGTCATCCTTGGGTCCCTTCGTCTACGTTTTGTAATTGTGAACGCTCCTATGAGAAGTATACAGATGCTGATTGCATTTAATGTATACCAGGCAATACTGCACACAGAAAAAGGTAGCATCAAATTTGATGATAAGTTGTTATAACCAAATAAAATTAGTACTGAGGTTACTAGCTTAAACTACAACTACCTGTGCTTGAAAATACTTTAATTTGTAAAGATAGCATTAACTCAAATACAAATATACTACTCGCAAGTGGAATCCCAACACTGAGAAAAAAAGGGTTGCGGTTGGTGAAATGCGGTAGAACTAAGTAATAATAATAACAATCATAGCCCGTCAACACCTGTTGCTACCGCAGTCATGCGAGAGAAACTTGAAAACCAGGATAATAGTAATGATAGGTCTTTATTCGCCATGAAAAAAAAAGAGTGAAATACAAAAAAAAGACATACTAAATTCATAATCAAAATGACGAAAGGCCAACCAACAAAAACTAAATAAAATACTAAACAAAATAAAACAAATAACAAATTAAAACTACAATAGTGCAATAATAAAATATACAATAATATACAATAATCAATCAATCAATATATTTATTTGTTAAGTATACAAATAAATGTTAGTCATAGTTCGCAGAAAGCTAGGCTTTGTGCGCGAATACCGCCTAGTAGATACAGACTAAAATATTTCATAACCTTCCTTAGCTTCGAAGCTCAATCATCTCCTTCTGCTCCATATCGTTGTTAGTTCTTCCTATCGTCAACAGCTCAACTGGATGGGGGTTTCAGCAGCATTTTGGAGCTCCCAGCCATCACCAAAGATAATTAAATTGCTTTCGACTGAATCTTCTTCAAATTTTGACAACCGTTGACACGCGAAGTTACATAAATAAACGAGCTCATTTGCCATAATTAGTAAATAAAAAGATACAACAGATCAATAATGGGTGAGCAGTCCATGTTGACGAATGCACTTCTCTAGCCTACGCGGCATGCTCGTAATCTGGTTGTTGATAAACTCTAGAAGAACAACCTTCCAGGCTACCCTCACAGCATGTTCCAGTTCGTCCAACGTGATCGGAGGATTGGGTAAATCGTCTATGCATCGACCCATCCAATCCCATACTTTTTCAATTGGCGATAAATTGAGTGATCCTGGAGGCCAGGGAAGTACCCTAACCTCAGCTTTCTAAAGGAACCTCATCGATCCCCTTGCAATATGAGGATGTGCATTATCTTGCCAGAAGAAACCCTTTTCGAGGCCTCGGACATATGGAACGATAATTGGTTCGAACACCTTATTCTCACAACGTTGTGTGTTGGGCCACAAATCACAAGTAAAGGTGACTTGCTGTTGAATGCAATGCCACTCCATATCATCAAACCAATAGGACGGTGTTCATGGAGCTCAACAGCAAACTGGAGATCACGTCGTTCACCCTGCCGTCGTCTTACCCGTTGGCGTCCGCCATGTACCCCCAGACAAAACCTCGGCTCTTCGAATAAGGCCATTTTATGCCACTCAACATGCCATTCTCGGTGTTTTTGGCACCAATCTAACCGTTGGCGACAATGAGTTATAGTGAGTGGAAACACTAGGTGCGAAAAGTATGATCTTCAATCTGTGGTACACCGTGCGGATTCGAATGAGCCTCCCTATAGATGCATACCAAGCGTTAGCAACAGCTCGAGTGGATCGCATTCTGTCTCGAAGGGCCAGTAGTCTTAGATGACAATCTTGCCGATCTGCTGTTCATCAGACGTATTTTCAATAAACGCCGGTGTTACCCAGGGATCTATCTTATCCCTACACTGTTTCTGTTGCACAACAGTAAGCTGCTGGAAGCAACATCTAATCCAATCTATAGCTAATATCGCGCATGGTACAAGGCAAGCCACTATCATCCCAGGAGACGGTACGTCGGCGACAGCAAGATGCCTCACAGATCAACGTGGATATCAAAAAAATTGTCAAGTGGGGATTATTAAATAAAGCATAGTTTAACTTACAGAAAGCGCAGGCAAAAACACTTACAAAGAAGTCTCACATTGACTTACGAACTGTGGAAATGGAGGGTCACCCAATAGTTGAGTCACTTTCCATCAAGATTTTGGGGATCAATATCCTGGAACGTCCACATCGTTAGTATTGCTGAAACGGCATCCCAGAAACTGTTTTGCACTGATGTAGGAAGCTGTGTACACCAAAGCAACTACTTTCTTTTTTATTATAGAGGGTTTAGGAAATCGGCTTGATCGCAAGGACAGAAACACTAACACACCTGGAGGTGTGAGAGAGAGTCCTCTGATGGCATGTCCAACGGACGCAGATGCTTCCATCCGACATGTCACCACGGCCCGACCGGCCAAAACCCATCCCCTCTTTCCTTACCTCTGCTCTATCTCCATCTGCACCGAGCATCATCGTGAACGATATTCTTCACAGTGCAAGATGAGTTAAATATGTTTTTTCTTCTCCTCCTGTATCTTCTTGTTACATACCCCGACGTTCTTCTGTCTCTTTCAATTTTAAGATGCCTTGAACCATGTTGTGTCCATCTTCCAGCGTGTTCTCTGGGGTCAGGTCCTCAGGCAGGTTCGCTCTCGCTTCCTGCTTGTAATAGGACCATCTGTCGCACTCAAATAGGACGTGCTCGACTGTGTCGCTTTGTCGCAATGTCGACAACGATCGTCCGTCGCTCGTCCTATTTTGTTTCTAGACACCCGAAAGGGACCATGGCCCGACAACGCCTGTGTTAGGTAATAGCAGGTTGTCCTGTGTTTACACTCTACCCACTCTTGTATATTTGGAATCAGACGCTTAGTCCACTGCGCCACCTCCGTTGTACTGGACCAGATCCCCTGCCACTCGTCCATGGTTTTCTGCCTGGTGGTCCTCCACCGCTCTGGTAGAGCATCTTCCGCGATCTACATGTATCTCCTCTCCTTGGCCAACAAATGCAGTGGATCAGAGCAACTACTACTGCTCTACAAGGTACAGATCCGACCATCGCTAGAGCATTGCATCCATCCAGAAAAGTGCAATTAGAATAATCAATACGCCTAACGTCACAAAAGACCTCCACAGCCTAGCACATCGAAGAAGGATGGCTGACCTGTCCCTGTCTTACAGGGTATATCACGGAAGATGTTCGAGTGAGCTCTACCAAATAACAATACCAAAGGCCGTCCGAACAAGAAACACTAGAGAGGCTCTGCTAGCTCATCCTCACCAGGCCGAGGTCCCTACTCCCCGAATCAGTCTCCGCTAGCATTCCTTCTTTTGGAGAAGTTCGAAGCTGTAGAATGAGCTGCCGGGAAATTTGTTTCCCGACGGCTATAACATGCAGCGTTTCAAACCTGACATGCACCGACACTTATCCTCTCGCAGCGCTTCTACAGCGCCATAAGCTTTCAGCCTTTGCAGCAGGCTGACCATAAAGAAAACGTAGACACAGTTACTCTGAAACTATGCTAGTGAACTCTTCTACTAATTTATCATACCAATCAAAACCAAGCTCTACATTGCAGCTGAAGCATTAAAAACCTACCATGAACAAAAACTATTTGCCCATCGAACGATTTGGCAGCCTGACTGTCGGCTGTTTCGTTTACCACTGTGTAAATCTGACCGGGTAATGCGGATTCCATAATGAGTGTAAACGTGGCGACGATTATGTTGTAATACTTGTAATATGTTGAATCGCGACGCGGCGATCCGCTGTTATAGTTCCAGTTGCTGTTATAGTTTGTGTTTGCTCAGCGGATAAAGTCAAGTGCATAGCTTCGTTTACATTGCGTTACATAATATCGGCTGCGCGAGCGGGCTTTCGCCACATTTATGGACTTTGCAGCGCTTAATGGATGCCTCGACATGTAAGCTATTTCCAAAAGGCTGTAAACTTTATCTGAACGGCTATGTTGTTTCTATGAAGTATTTTTGCATCTAGATAGATAAGTATACTTTATTGTCTAAGAATTACAAAGTTCTTATTGAATTTTAGGCCAACGTCTTTGAGCGTTGAGGTTTGACGTTTCGCCATCACGAGTGGATGGCATCTTCAGAAGCTATTTCACTTCAGCGAGTTCCGAAATTCTGACTACTGGTAGATTTTCGTCTGTATTTATACCTACCAACTAGGTAGCGTTGTTAGCCCCGCACCCTGGCGGTATGGCAAGCTCTTTAGGATGTATACCTCTGTCCTGTTGACTTTCTGTATTTCTTCTTTCCTCTTGAAATTTTTGTGACGCTTTTGCATTTACACGACTTCTATTTGAAGCCTGCCATAGTATGAAGATGTTGCGGCAAGAACTTGAGTTTCTTCAAACTTGATCCTATGGTCTCCCTTGTTAATCTTTTGTCCAGAAACCAATGATTTATCTGTATAGCAGCTAGCCTTATGTTCAGCAATCCTTTTCTTTACCGATCGGTTGGTTGTTACACTCTCACATCTTCTTTTCGTCAAGTTTTTGGGGATTGACAAAACTAATAATATGTCCTGGCACAACCTCGTTGTCAGTATTGCTAAAACGGCATCCCAGAGGCTTATAGTTTTGTTCCGTTGTAGGAAGCTGTATACACCAGAGCAACCACTGCTGCTCTACAAGGCACAGGTCCGATCATAAGAGTACTGCTCCCATGTGATGCGGTCGGAAGCACCCTCCAAAGATTCTGGACACTATCAAGAAGAGAGCAATTAGACTAATCGAAATGCATAGCCTCACACAGGATTTCCATAGTCTGGAACATCGAAGAAGTGTGGCCTGTCCCTGTTTCACAGATTTTATCGTGGAAGATATTCGAGCGAGCTCTTCCAGATGATAACACCAAAGGCCGTCTGAATGCGGAACACTGGAGAGGCTCTGAAGCGTTACAAATCTAACGTGCACATACTCTTATCCATTCGCAGCGCTTCTTCAGCGCCATAGGCTTTCAGCCTTTGCGAGAGACCATAAAAAAACCACTCCCACAAGTGCATGTTATGCGATACACCCCCGGCGTTGTGAGTCTCTTTTGTCTTTCACCGTCCCCAAATACCACTGAATACATATTTCTTTTGGGCGTGCAGATCGTCCTGATGTTTTATTCTTGTAGCATGTTTCCTTTTCTGTTAGAAGTAAATCAAGGAAGGATAGTTTTTCATTATCTTTGACCTCCATGATGAACTGGATGTCTTCATGTACGCTTTTGAGGGATGTTAGACATTTTTCTAGCTTTTCTCTTCAGTGGTTCCAAATGATAAACGTATCGTCCACGTATCTGCGCCTCTTGGGCTGAGATGGCTTTCCATGGCTAAACCTTCTATTATTTGTTTGTACATGTTGTTGTCCCAGATGAAGTAGGTTGTTGTTAGCACATGCTTGAAAGGATTCGTTATGTTATCTGGAAATATGCTCTTGACGTTTTCAGTCGTTTAATGGTACCTTTGTAAATAATGACACAACGTCGAAATTGACCGGCATACGGGATTCTTGCAGCTGTATGCCTTGGATCTTTGAAATGAAATGAGCCGAGTCCTTTATGTATGAGTCGGTTTTTCCAACGTATGGCTGTAACAGTGTGGTTAAGTGTTTCGCTAATTTGTAAATAGGCGGGCCTATTGCACTAACTGTTGGGAGTAATGAAGCGTTGGCTTTGTGAAGTTTTAGTAATCCATAGAGCCTAGGTGCCTATTCTTATTGACAAAGCTACATATACATACAAAACAAAATTATGAATATTTACTTAAATTCGTCATAGAACTCATTTAGACTGTAACAAAACAGTTCCAAATTTTTTATGGAAAACTTTTAACGAGTTAGGAAGTTTGTTATAAATATTCACTCCATTATGGGCTAACCCATTCAGTCAGGTATGCGTATTATCTCCGATGTTATTTAACATTTGTATGTATTCTGAATTTGTGATGAGACAGGTATTAGACAACTGGAGTGGCAGTATAACTATTGGCGGAAGCAAAATATCTAACTTAAGATTTGCTGACGATACAACCCTTATTGCTGCTTCTCAGGAAGGACTAGTAACCCTATTGAACGTTTTAGAGCAACACAGTGCAGCATATGGTATTGGTATTAACTACAACAAAACCAAGGTTATTATCGTAGATAGAGAGCATGACAATCATCGAGAAATAAAGTCAATAGGCCGCTGTGAGGTAGTTCAAAGTTTTGTGTACCTCGGTTTTTTGATCGACAATTCAGGTAGCTGTGAGAATGAGATTCGACGGCGCATTCAACAGGCACGGGTGGCCATGACAAAGCTTACTAAAATATGGCGTGACCTAAACTCACGAAAGCTACCAAAATGTCACTGGTTCAGTCTCTTGTGTTCTCCATATTTTTGTATGCCTCGGAAACTCGGACTGTTAAAAAAGCACATCGAGCTCGCATAGATGCTTTTGAAATGTGGACGTGGAGGAGAATGCTGAAAATTTCTTATACCGCCCATCGAACTAATGTTTTCATATTGGATGAGCTCGGTAATCCAAAGAGACTATCCTCCATTGTGTCGACGAGAATGCTTATATTCTTCGGACATATTCACAGAAGCGATAATATGGAGAAACTTGTAGTTCAGTGTCACGCCGCGAGTTATATGATAGATATGAGTATCAAGAGCGCCACTGAACTGACAGTAAATCGCGAACGATGGAGGGCTACAGTTCTCAAAACTATTGATAATATTAGTGTCGGCAATACTCTAGCTCCGACTTAATACATTTTACGAGTTCACAACATGATGTCTGTTAAGACATTGTGACTATGATGATGATGATGGGCCAACCCACCTTCGCTTTGTGTATTTAATGCAAGTGCGCTACTGGAGTGTCCATTAATCCTCATACAATGTTGTATGCGAATGAAATCGGCGAGCGGACCTACTGGCTAGAACATAAAACTAGGAATCGATTGTCCAAACTTAATAAACACAATTAAATTAAAAGCGAACCTGCGCGATATTTCACTTTCATATTTAATTAATTCTGCGTCTTTGGCCCTCGCTGCAGCGCTGCAACCGATTGGAATGGAAAAATGGAAAATACAGCAGGAGCGTACCCAAGAGAAAGTAAGGAGAACTGTTTTCCATTGCCTCTAGAACCTTTTTCGAATATTTATACACGGTATCCGTCGACGATTACGACAAGTAATATATTGGAACTGGACAATAGCAGAGAATTACCCACATGACACTGTATGGATATGTACATCCATAGAATGTACATTAGATACTCCAGTTTGAACATGTATATTTTGAATATTCACAGGACGTTAGATGTACATATGAAAAATGATATACACTATGTATATTCGTATAGGTATATACATATGTGAATATACATGAGATGTTGGTCTATGTATTATATATACATCTAGTAGTTTACGCCTTCGCGTATGACAGCTAGTGCCGCCATTCCTGATTTCTAGCCATTCGTGGCAGTTAGCGTGTGGGTGCTGGTGCTAGTTGTTCCTGATTACCTGATCGAGTGAAATATTGTGCAATGTTACTTTTCTTATGGCTACTAATAACACTCGCATTCAGCGTTTGACGGTAGGTCATATGCGGAACAAACCACCTACAGAACTTTATAACCTTGATTTCTTTGTGATTTTAGACATGCCTTCCAACAGGAAAGAGATGACACTCATAGTAATCGATGTTGCCAAGTATTATTATTGTAATTAGAAATTGAATTAATAACAATACATAATGAAAGCATAAAGTCTGTTTCTCTTGCTGTCTCTACATTGAACTTTCATACAGTATGCATTAAATGTACATGAATGTACATTTAATGGATATATCATGGATGTGTAAATTCGCGACAAACGGACATGAAATGTACATTTGTTTATGTCTATTTTACACCCATTAGACGTTCATGCTCCATTTGCGGATATAAATATTCAAAGTATGTACACTGTATATACTTTGGTATATATTATGAACCATACATGTTCGTACCTGAACATATACTATGCATGTACATTGGACGTACATATGTACATTCTATGGATATGCCGTCGATGTGAAAGTTCGCGACAAACGTACATGAAATGTATATTTTTTTGATGTCTATTTGACATCCATTGGACATTCTTGCTTCATTTATGGATATACATATCCATTGATTCGATATCCAATGTATGCACATTGTATACACTTTTATTGTGTGGGTATAATTTTGGGGATGTAAACTAGAGCAAATGTGTCTTTTCTTGTTATTTTGTTACCCAACGAGGTATTAGTTCTTGGTCACCTGACATCCGATTCAAAATTATTAACGGGACGCCCTGTATATTAGTGCCTTTCTGTGTTCCTTCAGATAGACCAATTCTAACGAACTACACACTTGGGGTGTAAAGCGATTCGTTGAAGAGCTTCCGATCAATGTGGTTACAAGTAAAAGGCGTGACATTGTATTTTCAAGACAAATTATCTTTAAGAATATGCGTTAAGCTATAAATTGGTGGTTTTTAAATTTCGAAAAATGTATTTATAAAATTAAAATATATAAAATCAAAGTATTGAGAAAAATAAATAAAACGTGATTTTATGTATAACAACATTTGAAAAAATGATCCCAGAATTCCGACACTGCACTACATTTTAGACTTTTTGACTAACTTCATCAAAGTCCTTCTAATAAATCCTCAATAATACTCAAATTGTTTATACCACAGAGCTTTTTTGCAATGCTGTAAGACAGAAAATAATATAACAAAGATATGGATGAAGATATTATACCTGATTAAAGAAAGTAGTGAGATACCAATTTTTAACATTGCAAAGTCATTTACCAGTTATGTCCTAGTTTTTTACTTATATATGAATGGAAGAACTTTTTAACTATTGAGCTTACAGCAGTATTTTTCTCATAGGCAAAAAGTTGACATTTTTATGGGAATTTAAAAAAAATTGTCCTTATCAATTTTTGGAACATTTTTTCATATGCATCATTTGTTACAATTTAGGAAGCTAATTTGCACCGTTCAAAAGGCACATATCGAAAGTTTAAGCGTAAAAATTTTAGAAGTCTTTGCACGTTTCTGAATGATACTGGTTCAAAAGTGAAGCTCAAACAGTGGACTTGGCCCAGGGTGGGTAGTGGGAGATGTTCCACCTTTCTAGTCCTACCTTTTTTAAATCCTTGAAAAATACTGATTATTCTTTTAGGGTCGGTTGTACAAATGCGGGTTTAACACGATCTTTGTTAAGCCTAAGCTTAGCTAATCTCAGGCTTAAAGTCGATAGCCGTTGTACAATCGTCGGCTTAGTTAAACCTGGTTGATAATGAAATTCACCACAGTTGGCATTAATGAAGCAACATGTACTGACATAATCATTTGAAGAATTACCTTTTTGGTTAGGCACTTATGACAGGTTGTGTCAAATTTCGGCAACGACCGTTTCTGTCTCTGTTCTTTCATTTGCTCTTTTTGTTAAATTAGTCACAAATCTTTAAAAAAAATGGAGTCAAGTTGATTGACTCAGTACTTCCCACACATTACGGTGATACCAGTTTATTATTTTCCCATAGCATAAAGATTTAGTCTGAGATCCCCTTGCAACAAAATCATCGCCAGTACCCCACCCCCCCCCCCCAAATTATTGTCATATGCCGCTAGGTCTCTTCTGCACAGGTCAATGAACAGCCTATTATCAATAATACAAACTTTTGTATTGAATTTCACCTCTTCAGCTGTGGCAGTTTTGGAAAAATTTAAGCGTTCCGGTACCGTTTACTGAAAAAGCGGTGTTGCCGTATCTCATTAATTAATACAAACAAAATTTTGAAATTGTGAGATCTTACTAAATTCGACATGCGCAATTCATTGCAATAAAAATAAGTAGAGGATTCTATTTAAAATAAATTAAAATCGGGGATACTTGTTTAAAAATTTGGGAAAATAATTTATAACTTGGCAACTTCGAAAAGGCGAAAAAAAATATTACAAGGCGAGATAGAGTATTTGTAGATATTTCGATTTGAAATAAAAAAGACAGGGTGTTCCATTTAAAAAAACAAAGTAAAACGACCTTTAAGTTGCCGGAATTTAAAATTCTGCCAAAACCACCCTGTAGATACAAATTGCTGGTAGCATCCAGAATAATATCCGCTTAATATTCAAGTAACTCGCTGTGTAATATTATTGAGAAAAGTTAAAGGAACATATCAATTTGGACGTATTACTTGCGACCTTGCAAATGCGGAAATTAATAGAAAATAAATTATAACTTGGCAACGTCGCAACCGATTCCAAAAATATTTTAGGGTTGAATAGAGATCAATGATGGACACTAGAAGAATTTGAGAGAAAGTTATAGTTCCTTATAAAAAAATCAAATTGATCTCTATCCTACTTTCCCGCAACACCCTGTATATTTCAAAATATTTTTAGAATATGCGTCTCAAGTAACCAAATAACTTTTGTATTTGAGATTTTCTTCTATCAGCTATACCTTGCGAGATATCGAAGAATTACACACTAAATGGACAGCCTGTATACATCGGAAAAAATTCTGTCCTTTAGTTTCTGTAATAGGCATAAGGCAATGTTCGGATAGACCTAAAAAAGTTATTTATGTCGCTAGGTCTTCCTTCACAGGTCAGTGGGTAGTCTATTACGAATACAACAAATTTTTCAATTTTACAACCCCCCACCCCCCAACCACCCCAATTTCACCCCCACCCAAAAAAAAGTATAAAATGATCAGGGACCCCTAAAACGCCTAAAAACGAAGTTTCAGCAATATTTATTTTTTTTTGTTTTTTGCTAATTACTCCGCCGCCTATGGACCGATTTTCAAAATTATAGGAACATTACCTACTACGACCCCACAGCATACCGCTGCCCAAATTTCATCACAATCCATGCAGCGGTTACTGAGATTACGAGGCTAGAAAAAAGCGACAGACAGACAGACAGACCGACAGACAGACAGACAGACAGACAGACAGACAGACAGACAGACAGACAGACCGACGGAAATGAGTGACGTGGTTTTTCGTTATGTAGACATCATAAAACGCCCAAAAAGCGTATTATCTTAAAATCGAAAATTTTCGCGATCACAATACTCCCCTCACCTATCGGTGTGGGAAGTAAAATATGACCTAATAAAGTGACAAGCAATGTGACGGTTCCTCCTTGACATATCATGTTACCTGTATGAGGTTAGGTTTAAACCTCCGCTAAGCTCGCGTTAAGCTTCGGCTTACGTAAGCTCATGTTAAGCTGGGAGTGGGGAGCTAAACCAGCATTGTACAACGGACGTTTTGCAACTGACGTAGTTTAACGTCGGCTTACCTTAAGCCGAAGCTTAAGCTTGCATTGTACAACCGGGCCTTAATGTAGTTTCTTATACCCAAACCTCATAATTTCGGAGTTACAACTGCATCCGCTAAAGTTAAAGTAACGAAGTTTCAAGAACCACATGGTGTGTTGTATTAAAGTAAACGGACAACATTTTGAGCTGCTGATGTAAACGCCTTCAGGTTTTTTGAAAATAATTTCTTATTTTAAATTGGGCGGATGTAACTCCGAAATTATGACCTTAGCCATAAGAAATACTATGCAAAAAATAACCAGTATTTTTCAAGGATTTCAGAAATGTAGGAATATATAGGGTGATCCATTTGAAGTAACAAAGTTTACTAAATTTCCTGTAACACGATAGATATGACAACACTGTAAATAACATCGCAAGATTGGCCGTATTGCAAACCCTCCCTATCCCAAAATTCATGATGATCATGAAAACTATTTTCGAGATAACTGAGGCGTTACATACTTTAGACTCACTCTGTATACTTTGGTTAATAAGAATGTGACTGCATGTGCTAGGTGCACAGCGGCAGTCAATTTAGTTCAAATTTTTGTCTTTTAAGGCTAGAAAATTGGATCTTTCAGAACATCATTATCTACTTCTGAAGCAGGGCGGTCCATATAGCGTCACATTTCAGTAATTCTCCACCAGTAAATGGGTATTACCACCCGTGCTAGGGTTGCAACGCTGCTACACTATCGTTGTCTGCGCGAGAAGATAAACAGCACCTTTGGGCGAGGTTATCTCCCGGGAGCAGCGATTTATAGAAAAAGGCGCTAATAGAATGTCTTTGTACTCCTTCCAACACTTGCCGGGTCACTCAACTCCAGCTGCTCGCAATGTGTCAATGGTTCCTTTTCTCATTGTCACTTTCTCTTTCCGTCTTTGAACACTGCTTATGTACAGGGTGTTAATTAAGTATGTTAACAAACTTTAGCCACTAATAGTACTCCGAAAAATAGAAAGAAAATGTCATATGAACATGGGTCCAGAAATGCTTCCTAAGGGAGCTACGAACGCTCCTTTGCATGGGGCACCCTGAGACGGTTTTCCCTCGATATTCTCGATACCATTCATAACAAAATTACGAAATTAGGTACGGTGGGTGAACCTTTGACGCTGAATCTGACTCTGAATTCAGAATTTCATAATTTTAATCAGAGGCGTATCATACGGGAGGAGCTAAGGGTAAAAGTAACCCCATTTTCTAAATGGTAATTTTTTGACATTTTGATTTTAGAAGATGATATTTCAGAGATTTTTACATAAAGATGGTCTCTTGGTACATCTCGATAGGGCTAACCGTTTTCGAGAAAAATGCATTTATTTATTCACAATAGCCAGCATCGATTCTGTAATTTGCACTTTTCTCGAAAACGGTTAGCCTTATTGAGATGTACCAAGAGACTATTTTTACGAAGAAATCTCTGAAATACCATACTCTAAAATCAAAACGTCAAAAAAAATAACCATTTAGAAAATGAGGTTATTTTCACCCTTAACTTCTCCCGTATGATACACCTCTGATTAAAATTACGTAATTCTGAATTCAGAATCAGATGTAGCGTCAACAGTTTACCCATCGTACTCAATTTCGTAATTTTGTTATGAATGATTTCGAGAATATCGAGGGAAAACCGTCTTCAGGGTGCCCCATGCAAAGGAGCATAGCTCCCTTAGGAAGCATTTCCGAACCACCCATATTCATATGACATTTTCTTTCTATTTTTCGGAGTTAAAGTTTGTTAACATACTCAATTAACATCCTGTATATTGTATATAGAGAAGATTAAATCAGATCGGATGCAAGGTGCTTTAGGTCCGAAGTTCGAAAATGTTTGATCGGAAAAAAAGCTTGCAAACCACATATGAGGTGTGCTGAGAAAATGACACTAATTTTCCGTTTTTTGAAAAAAAGCGTAAGACCTCGTTTCAGCAGAAACCTAAATCGGGGTCAAGAGTGGCGTCAGACGACTTGGTTTGACGTTCTGAATCGAACGAGAAAAACTACGGTATTTTGAAGGTCCATAACCTAACGTAACTTATCCAAACCAGCTAAGCTGTTGAGGTTAAACTGAGTGCTAATTAACGTGGCTAGGCATCGTGATTCGAACTCGATCACTACTCGAGTCAGGAAAAATTCCAGTGAAAATTTACAATACTTTGAAATTTGGAAATTTAAATACCCACCAGTTTAGGAAGTTACTCCAAAAAAAGACCTTCTAGAGCCTGCACCTGGGGCCTATTCCACCACACTGAAAAAAATGAACAAGTGACAACCCTATCTGAGGGTATGTTGCTTAGTGTATTCAAAATATCAAAAGTCTTTGACATCTGGGGGACCAGGCCCCCAGGCTCCTCCTATTTACGCAAATGCACAAACCTAGTTCAACTTAAACTTACCTCATTTTTTTTTATAATCTAATCTTTAAAATTCAAAGTATCATCACTTTTTTTTTTTATTTTATATTCCTGGATGTTGCTTCTGGTGTCATTGTACTCTACTCGTCAAGTACTTTCGAATTTACCATATACTTTGTAAAAAAAGATCGAAACTTCGAAGCCGTTTTTAGGTTAGGTTTGAAACTTTCTGGAGGCGTCGATTTTCATCAGGCCGTTTTTCCAATCTAGGAATGGTCTAATCCGACTCAAGACGTCAAACCGAGTCAATGAGCACTGCATTAAACCCCATTTAACCCATTTTGACCTCAACTACTTGACCGGTCAGATTACGTTAGATTAGCAACTGAAACTTTAGTCTGTCATAATTTTCCACCAAGTGTTACCCCTTTTTGAGAGTGGTCTCGTTTGACTAACGACGTTAAACCGAGTCGAGTGATACTACTCTCAAACCCCACTTCAGTTTCCACTAAGGCAAAGTCTAACCGAAAAAAGTATTCGTTCAAGTTACGTTAATGTTATCACCTTTAAAATGTCCCCCATTAGACAGTACGCACCTGAGCCAACGCATTTTTCAATCCTCGCAACACCTTTCAAACTCGATCTTTGGGATAGCCTTCAGTTCTTCCAGAGATGTGCTTTTAATGTCATCATCACTACTTGTAAAACGTTAGCCCTTCAAGGTCTTTTTCGAATTAGTCTTTGTCATTATTAATTACTGTATTGGATCAACACAAAGAATTTAAAAACCTACAGTTTTTGAGGAAAAGTCACAAAAATTAAAATTGATGGTTGACAGTGATTAAACCTGTGCAAGATATAAGGAGAATACGAAAAGCTGAACCAGATTCTAGACTACTGGATAAGAATCATCCTAGGTTTTTTTAGATGTCTTAGATCTGAAACGCTGCAGGCTATAGCCGTCAGTAGACAAATTCTCCGGAAGGTCATTTCGGAGCGTGGAAGTTCTCCAAAAGAAAGAGTGCTGGAGGAGACTGGTTCGGGGAGTAAGGATCTCGACCTGGTAAGGATGAGCTCTCAGACCCTTTCTAGTGTTCCTCGTTCAGACGGCCTTTGGTGTTATTATCTGGGAGAGCTCACTTGACCATATTCTGTGATAAAATCTGTAAAATAGGGATAGGCCAGCCACCCTTTTCTATCTTCCAGGCTGTGGAGGTCCTTTGTGAGGTTAGTTCAATTGCTCTTTTCTGGGTAGTGTTCAGAAGCTTTAGAGAGTACTTCGGAGAGCGTCCCCGCACATGGGAGTAATACTTCAACGATGGTCGGATCTGTGCCTTGTAGAGCAGCAGTAGTTTCTCTGGTGTGTACAGCTTCCTACGGCGGAACAAAAACAAAACTCCAAGCTTCTGTTATGTTATACCGTTTCAGCAATACTGATGACGTGGTCGTGCCAGGATATGTTATTGTTTATACTGATCCCTTAAAGCTTGATGGAAGGTGACTAGACTATTGGGTGACTCTTTATTTCCTCAGCTGGTAATTCAATGTGAGACTCCTTTTTCAGTGTTCTTGCCTGCGTTTTTCTTTACGTTAAGCTGTACCTTATTTACTTTATTTACTGATCCCCACTCGACATTTTTTTTGATATCTATGTTGATCTGTGAGGGATGTTGCTGTCTCCGCCGTACCTTCTCCTGGGATGATAGAGGCTTGCCCGGATTCATGCACGATATTAACTTTCTATCTTCTGCAAAGCTGTAGATCGGATTGGATGTTATTTGCTCGTTGATGTACAGCAAAAACAGTGTAGGAGATAAGACAGATCTCTGAGGAACACCCGCGTTTTGAAAATGCGGGATGAACAGCCTTGGACTACAAGAAACAGAGATCAGTCATTCAAAGGCCTATTCAGTAGGCCAGATGGTAGTCCATAAGCAGCAAGCTTGACCAGAAGTCCCTCGTGCTACACTCTATCGTTTCTATCCGTTACTCGCCTCTTCTCGCATTCTACAAAAATCCACATGTATGATATCCCGATTGGAATTCAGAGCATTCCGCGGCAAATTTTCGCAGCAACTTGTCCTGTGTCTGTGATTAAATTATTCCGGAAAAGTTTCCATCGTCGCGCCGCGTCCGTACATGCAGCATGTGTGCGCGCTCTCGAGAGCCCGCATGCCGGCTGTTTCGTTCATAAATTAATTCTTTTCACAACAAATACGGCATCGTCGCGATGTGACAGCTTATATATTTTTATTTCGCTTGCCGCGCCGCATTCTCCGCACGACAACTCTTTTGTGAAAAGCGGAAAATTCCGGCGGAGAGCGTCTCCCGCCCCGGAAAACGCGATGAGGTTTTCGGGACTTGCCTGGCGTTTGAATTATAAACGATTCCGTTTTTTACGCTCGTGCCCGCGCCGCCGGCGAGGAAAGTCGAACCGAGGAAATCGAGGGTTAATTTTCCGAAGGAAATTGCTTATAGGAATCAGTGCACTCAAATGTATACCAAGTCACAGATAAACAAGGCGCCGAGCACGCGCAACAGTGACAGTTGAAGGGGCTGAGATATGACAACGTTGAAGGTGCCCCAGGGTTCTTATTACTACTGGGGATTAGTAAATAAAGTACAGTTTAGGGTACACAAGACTCAGGCAGCAACAGTGACAAAGAAGTCTCACGTTGGCCTACCGACTGTGGAAGTGGAGGGTCACCCAGAAGTCCAGTAACCTTTCGTCAAGCTTTTGGAAATCAACATCAACAATAACATGTTCTGACACGACCACGTCGTCAGTACTGCCAAAACGGCATCCCAAGAGCTTGGAGTTTTATTAAGCTGTAGGATGCTGTATACACCAGAGCCACTACTGCTGCTCTACAAGGCATAGGTCCGACCATCGTTGGAGTATTACTCCCATGTTTGGGGATGCGCTCCGAAGCACTCTCTAAAGGTTCTGGACACTATCCAGAAGAGAGAAATTAGATTAAGTGATACGCCTATCCTCATGAAGATCCTCCACAGTCTATAACATCGAAGAAGGGTGGCTGACCTGTCCCTGTTCTACAGATTCTATCATGGAAGATGTTCGAGCGAGCTCTCCCAGATAATAACACCGAGGACCATCCTAACAAGGAACACTAGAGAGGCTCTACGAGCCCATCTTCACCAGGTCGAGGTCACCACTCCCCGAACCAGTCTTCACCAGCATTCCTTATTTTGGAGAGCTTTCACGTTGTGGAATAAGCTGTGGCGATTTTGATTACAACTTGCAGCGTTTCAAATTTAACGTACACAGACACTGATTGTCTTGCAGTGCTTCTACAGTGCCATAGACTTTCAGTCTTTGTGGAAGGTTAACCATAAAAAAATAACCATCGTCAGCTGTCGAGGCAGTCCTGAAGACATTAGCCTTTATGTCATAGTTCGTCAGACTGTTTGTCATTCTGTGGGTCTGGACACCCAGAAACTAGACAGTGTTATAGACAAATGAAAAAAGAGAGGAAGGAAGAGGAAGCGAAGAGCGAGAACTGTTAAAATAGGCATCGTTAAAATAATTCTAATCTTCTAAACGCAATTTTGATGGGATCAGGTGTTGCTCAGAAGTGAATCTATATAATTATGATCGAAAATTTCACGACCTAATTTTAGCGACAGCACGAGCCGCGGATTGGAATATTTGCGGACTTGCTCGACCCTCTAGTCCACTGGGTCACGCTGTCACGCAGCAAAGGGTTGCTCTGCGATTCCGCTTGTTCATGTTCACGCTGCTCCTGTATTTTAAAATAGTAGTGAGGAATATCGAGATCTGTAGGTGGGATGAAGCCAGGGGCGTTTCTCAAGAACCTACTTTGGAATGCCTGCAGGAGAAAGTGGCGATTTCAAAATCGAGTTAGCGCCCAAACATCGTAGCAGAGCGATAGGCGACTTTTGGTGGCACAAAGCACACAGTAATTTGGTTATGTCTGATTTTCGTTTGATTAGGTTCCTCCTCAAAAGTGAGAGCTAGCCGCATGAAGCGACAATATGGTCGGTTTGAGAACTGACACCTTGATCATAGTGACTCTTCAAGGAGAGAGAACAGGCAAGTAAAATCTCGACCTTCCTTATAGCTGTTGTGCACTATATACATATTTTCTATTACTGCGCATGCTCAAAATACAGCGTCTCTTATAATAAACATTATTTGAAAACCTGGACTTGATTCGCAATAGCGAATGACCCTTACAAATTTTAAAACAAATTGATCTCACTGGGAAGTTGTTTTAATTCCAATCAGATTGACAGAGAGTTAAGTGAACAAACAATAAGAACTTTTAACTGTCACCACTGCCACCAATATCTTCGTGGCCTGGTACCCACCTGAAATTTACAGCGTTGAAGTTAGTAAGCTGATAGTGTCAAAACAGTCCCATAGCAGTTTTGATGTAATCTATTCGGAGTCCAAAGCTTTTCAAGCGACCTGGGAGTCCCAGAGGATCATAATAGCCCTTAATTTCTATAATGAAGCTGCATTTGACCACAGGCAGGCTAATCGTAGGATAATTTCAGTTTGACATATTTTTGCAGTCAGAGACCCACAGAGGATGTCATATTGGGTGTTCCGGTTTTAACTATTCTATGTTCACAACCACGATGTCAGCATTTTTGGCCATATTCATTCATGCGTGCCAAAGATTAGATAGAAGCACCGAAACTGCTTTCTTACTGCGTCTAGCTGTGAATGTAGTGGGAATGTAAGATGTATGAATGAAACTGATAGCTTTGGCCTCCTCTGTTAGTTGCATTGGAAGATTCACACTTCAGATCCAACATTGCCAATCCTGTATACTTCACTATTATGGGACTAGAAACCCTTTGGTATTACCAAAGATTACAGAAATTTTATTCTGTAATCTTTGGTATTACGCTATTTTGTTTCATACTGCAATGGTAGCTGGCCAGAGATTTATATGTAAGAAATGTTATACCATTGATATAGATATAGATTAAGGTCATTCTGCTTCCTCTAATTTCATATCTGTAGGACATAGTAACGCTGGTGCGTGATCACAACTTTTGAAAGCACTTTGTGCTTTGAGCCCGTATTCACGCCAGGCGTAGTAGTTTGCACCTGTCGTAGAGACATTGTAACTAATCGTTGCATGTGGTGGCTATTTGGCAAACATGGCGCCACCAGCAGTATCATCCTCATCGAACGATTATCGGGCGATTGCGATTTAATATCCTGCGTCCGGCGTGGGCATAGGCGTCGACCGTGGGTAACAAAGAGGATCAGATAGCGTTTGTGATGAAGCTGATAAACAAGAGATACTCATAATACCCATGGATTCTTGCACTGAGAAGGCAGCTAGGCGATTCAGCATCGTTTTCACGGCGATAATTGTTGCGATAGTTGCTGTCATCATAGCAACTATCACAAAAAATGTCACCGTATAGATAACGTCATAGTCGCTATCGCACTGTCGCGACAGTGATATCACACTATCTCGTTTGGCGAGATACTTAAGAGTAATCTCATGATAGTTTCAGATCACATCTACTGTAACCGTGCATACAACAACATGATAACTCATTTGAAATATCTCTCTCGTTTGGCACCAATTGCTGTTGTTTTATTTTATGTTTTGCATGAAAGATGTCTGAAACATTTGATGTTTTAAAATTTCTAGAAAGGTATCAAAGGTTTATGTTTATGAAAAAAAAATCGGCAGACCTCATGAATATAGTGAACAGGGATGAAGCTTGAGAAAGTTTTTTGCTCTGTGAGTTCTGTGTTCTGTCGTTACTACTATCACAATACCCTTCAACGTGTAGACATTCGACTTTCATGACACGACTATCGCGCTGACTATCATGAGAGTGAATTTGTGGTTCTTGGGTTTTTAGGCCGGCGTCGTTTAGCGTTAAAGCTTGACGTTTCGCCACCACGAGTGGATAGCATCTTCAGAAGCTATTTCACTTCGGCGACTTCCAAAATACTGACGGCTGGTGGATCTGCACCTGAATTTATACCTGCTAACGGTGACGTGGCCCAACCAGGTAGCGTTGGTAGCCCCGCCCCTTCGCGATATGGTAGTGTCTTCAGGTCCTTACACAGTATATCATGAGAGTACTTTTATGGTAGTTACTATCACCATGACAACGAGGCTTTACACAGCAGGGACTCAACAGTCTTAGCTTCCTGTTCACATTCCCTGCACAGGGGTGTATCACTGAGTCTTTGGACAATGAGTGCCTTTCTACCCTGCGAACCACTATTTTGTTGCCGGTAGATGCATCGACAAGGCGACTGATGATAACCCAATGCTGATGATGGTGATGGTCCTTTGGAGTATACTCTGTAGTTTGCTCCACGAATTTTCTTGGATCCATTTGTGAAGATGTCAAAGGCACCTCCTGGTGTCATTAACATCATGGTGGTCTGACTTTAGGTGGTTGTAAGGACTGTACATGGTCGGTCAGATACAAATTTAGAAGGAATACTGTCGGTGCGAGGCTGCTAAAGAGAGGCATTCTAGCAACAATCATACCCCACATGCGGCATCTGGACATTTCACATCCTATATTACATTCTTATACCACGGACTTGACATATGGGGCAGAGACACTTACCCTCACAAGACAAACTGCAGGAAAGATGAGAATGGCGCAACGGGCAATGGAAAGGGCAATGTTGGGAATCACGAGAAGGGATAGAATTACAAATGAGAACATAAGAAGAAGAACTAACGTTAAGGACATTGTTGAAATTATAGCTCAAAAGAAGTGGAAATGGGCAGGCCACATAGCCCGAATGACAGACAATAGATGGACGAAAAGAATATTGGAGTGGAGGCCTAGAATGGATAGGAGAAGTAGAGGCAGGCCGCCAACAAGATGGAGTGACGATGTCAAGAAAATTGTAGGAAATTGGATACACACAGCTCAAGATAGAGATCGATGGTTTACACTAGAGGAGGCCTATATCCAGCAGTGGATGAGAGATGGCTGATAGATGATGATGATGACCACGGACTTACATCTAGCCATTATTCCTAGGGCCACTTCTTCTAAGAATTGACCACCACATCCATTGTCCTTGTTGCTGTCGTTAATTATGTTACCAGCTATACTAAGGCTTGCTTCATTGCTCCTTGTTGTGTCTGAATCAGCAGAAGTTTTGTAACAAGTTGTTAACATTTAGTCATCCAAGCCATGACTTCGTAAACCACCATTGCTCTATTTATTACTATTACAAACGCATGTTATTCAGTCATACAGAAATCTCTAATTCTAGGCAAAAATAAATATGCTGATTGTGGTCTGTATTCGACGATAAATGAAGCATTATAGACTCCAAAAAAGTCCAAAACAGCTGCATCAGACAGTCATTTGGTGTTCCGATAAAGGAACGAATTTATGGCTGCATCAGAGATGCTAGATGGCTCTTAATGCACCAGAGATGGATTGTACATGTCTTGTATATTGTGCATACAGTCATGCTAAGCTGATACCTAGTCTATTTCATGCTATTTTTCTGAATCCAGTGTCATCTAGTTAACTTCATAGAACAAGCTACTTCGCTAAATGTTTTCCCTTTATCACAACTGCGTTCATACCTAAGAGCTGTTGGTGAACATATTAAACATGGTTTTACGAATAAAATTAGCCTCAGGTCTAAAAACTCTTGGTGAACATATGTACTAAACATAGTTTTAAAAATGAGGATAGGGGCTCTCTTTCCGGCAGTAGCTACATTCTATATTTATATTTTGCCTCAGCTTTTTGTGATTTTGTTTCGTGCTTCTATTTTTAGCGATCTATTTTTTTATTGCCTAGTAGGAATGTCTTCAGTTCCAGCATGTTATATGCTCTTAAGACTGACGAAATTTAGTATGTGCAACACTTCTCAGGTATTTTGTGTGTTATCCTAGGTCTGTCACATTATTGGGTTTTTTCTACTACTTTCAACACTTTTAGCGGGTCTATTCATTTTTATTGAGTGACTAGTGTTTTTCAACGTCCCGTTTATTACTGTCTCAAAATTGGCTTATTGTGTACTTTGTGTTCACTGTTAGGTCTACCAAATTTATTTTAATTTTTGTAATACTTATATAACCCGGGTTGGTACTCAGAGCAGCTTATTTATCTGCCAGATAAAATAAATACTCTCTGTTATTATCATTATTATCAAGTAAAAGAAAACTCCGTTCCTCCGACTTCATTAGAAAAATGTGTACGGTCATGACTCCAGTCAACAGCATGGCGACCATCATAAAAACGTGGCAACACACCACAATATCTAAATCTTCAAAATGTCAGATAATTTGGGCATGTAACCATATTAAATTCCAATAACCAGCGGAATTTAATCGATAAATCTCTGCGTACACATAGGCTCAGTGGCGGAGTGATACGGTTTTGCTGCTGACATCCATTATCTCATTTCACATTAATTGTTTTACGATGATATCGTGTGAGTATACAGGGTTGGGATAAAGTATGGAACCAAGCAAATAACTTTGGAACGGAAAGAGTGATATTACTGAAAATTTGCAGGCAAGTGTAGTGACGTCTAGTGCATCCGAAGACATTATGTTAGCTATTAATGTACTTCCGGTTTAACCGGAAGTACCGTCAACTTTTTTAATTTGAATGGGACACCCTATATATTTTTGCAGATTTTAATTCCTCTTTTTTTTCCGAATACGTCCATAGTAGTTTTAGCATTAGTTTCTGTAAAAACGGGAAAGATAAAGCTTCTTTATCATTTCAGGTGTTTAAAATGCCGGTCATTCAAAGTCGGTTTTGGAAATCGCGTGAGAAATCACAAAGAAGTGTGTCAACTTTTAATGATTTACGTCCCGACAGGGGTCCTATAACACGTTTGACGGTGACTAAAAAAAAATACAAAAAAAATTACCTCAAACGGGAAGACCGCAGACCGCCACGGACGAACTTGTGAGACAAATTTTTTAAGAAACAAATACTAAACCCACTATGGACGTATTCGGAAAAAAAAGATGAATTAAAATCTGCAAAAATATACAGGGTGTCCCATTTAAATTAAAAAAGTTGGCGGTACTTCCAGTTAAACCGGTACATTAATAGCTAACATAATGTCTTCGGATGCATTAGACGTCACTACTCTTGCCTGCAAATTTTCAGCAATATCACTCTTTCCGTTCCAAAGTTATTTGCTTGGTTCCATACTTTATCCCAACCCTGTATAATTAGACTGGTGATGTAAGTTTACCTAAATGTAGAATTTGATAACACACAATGACACACGAAAGCCTCCTTCTTAATGTAGTTTGACCGAAGTCAGTTCTGCCTGTCAGGTTGCCCGTCACATTGGTCTGTTTGTCACCATTATGGTCATTAAGGAATCTCAAATATGTTATATGCTCTGATGCGTAATAGGATATGCCGCTATGTTTATCCTACCAAAAAAAGCTGATTTTATAGTTTCCTGACACTGACACTTTTGGGTTTTTTGTGGGGGTGAGGGGTCAGGGAGACAACAGTATTTTTTACAAAAGATTTTCTGTAACCCTGAATACGTTTCACCCTAGTAAAATCCTATAACTTTCAAATATAGCAAGATTGATACTGTTACTTCTTTCAAACGCATAATTTTATAACACATCAAATAAGACGACTTATATCTCACTCAGGCAACCACACTTACAAAGGAGTCTCACGTTGGCTTACCAACTGTGGAAATGGAGGCACCCAATAGTCGAGCCACCTTCCGTCAAGCTTTTGGGGATCAACAACATGTCCTAGCATGACCACGTCGGCGGTATTGTAAAAATGACATCGCAGAAGTTTGGAGTTTTGTTCCACTGTAGGAAGATGTATACACCAGAGCAACTACTGCTGCTCTACAAGGCACAGATCCGATCATCGTTGAAGGATTACTCCCATGTGTGGGGATGAGGTCCGAAGCACCCTCTAAAGCTTCTGAACACTAACCACAAGAAAATAATTAGACTAATCGATATGCCTAACCTCACTAAGGACTTCCACAGCCTGGTACATCAAAGAATGGGTGGCCGACCCGTCCCTGTTTTACTGATTCTAGCTCGGAAGGTGTTCGAGTGAGCTGTCCCGGATAATAAAACCACAGGCGGTCCGAACGAGAAACATTAGAGAGGCTCTGCGAGCTTATCCTTACAGGTCGAGGTCTCTACTGCCCGAACCAGGGTCCTCCAGCATTCCTTCTTTTGGAGAACTTCGACGCTGTGGAATGAGCTGCTGGGGAATTTGTTTATTGACGGCTACAACCTGCAGCGTTGCAAATCTGACATGCACAGATCCCTATTCTCTCGCAGCGCTTCTTCAGCGCCATAGGCTTCCAGCATTTGCGGGAGGTAGACCATAGAAAAAACTTGAACAATGGCGACGTACTTTCCGGGGCATGGGAATTGATGTCGGAGATGAGTAGCTTCACAGACTGCACTTTGCGGATGATCAAGTTGTCGTAGCAAAGGATGGCATGCATTACATGATGAGAAAACTTGATGAATGATACAAGAAATGGGGCCTCACAACAAATAATACCAACCAAACAGAGTATGTCTTTGTTGGGTGTTCCTGGGAAGATTTTAGAGATGCCTAAAGATGTAAGCCCGTTTAAGTACCTGCATGTGACAGTTACGAAGCGAAGCACAAGTGCAGTTGAAATAAGGAATCACATTGGACAAGGAAAGTATATCACTGAATAACTAGATAGCCTATTGTGGAGTAAGCAAGCAAAGACCGACACTAAAATTAGGATGTACAATAAAATAGTGGAGAACATTGCCACCTTTGGAGGTGAAGCTTGGGAAACAACAGAAGCAATGAGGAAACTTCTAGCGATGGAAATTGGGATTCTGGGAGAGTTGCTCTATAGCAACGTCAACAGACTGAGAATCCAAGAGAGAGTAAGAAATAGAGACATAAGGGACAGGCTCAACATGTGTATGTTGATTGGCCGACAACAGACCCCAAAAAAAGTTCTCCAGTGAACACCCAGTCAGAGAAAAGGAGAGGAAGGCCTAAGAAAGGTTAGAAACACGTTCTTGAAGAAGCCATGAGGCAGAGAAACCTGGCACTAGAGAGACCATAGGCTGTGGAAGATAGGATGCGATAAACGACTTTAGATTTTTATACAAATCGCAAGATGATGATGACACTTCTGTATTATGATTGTCATAGCACCAGTCTAGTCACCAGTCTACTGGATGGAAATCAATTGATAATAGGGATGACTACTGAATCAGCAAGGAGTATTTCTAGATTAAATCAACACCTCATAGTTAAAGAATTTTATAAATTTTATAATTAAGCGAGATTACTGTGATTCCGTTTCACGGAACTATTACGACGACTATAAAAATTTCAGACAATCATCTTTTTCAATTATCTTAATTGCCTCCAACTGAGCTGGAGTTACCTGTGCGTCCGCTTGAAGAAAATTAATTTTTAAGAATCTTTGACAATAATTTCTGCCTCGGTGGATCTGTTTACAAAAGAAATTCTGACGGTAATTCAAAGAATGATTCAATTGTCTTTGAAGAGACGCTATAATAGATCTGGTGAGCATAGTTACTCCAGAAAAATTGTTGGTACAATACCGGGCAGAATATAATGTCAGTATTTTTGAATGACCTCATGCTTTGCTGAATAAATGATAGGTTATACGCCATCTACTTGACCATTTCTTGGACAGGCACTTGGGCAAAGGCAAGAAATGTTTGTTACATGCATGATAAGTCACCAGTTGATTTTTTTTTATATTTTTTTATGGTCAGCTTCCCGCGAAGGTACTGTAGTTCGTTAGTTAGAAGACACTTATCCAAATCGTTGGATATGTCTTCGAGACCCCTATTATTACCCTACTTGATGATCTCTCGAACTGAATCAGTTAAAGTTTTGTATATTCTTCAAGCGATTATTTGTTGGACTTTTGTTAAAAATATCGGTAACTTAACAAGTATGCAATTCAATGAGTGAAACATGAACAGCCCTGCGATCTTTCTCGTTCTGAAGAGAGGCATTTTTTACATTTGTACAAAAAAACCTGTAGCTATGATATTTGCCAGAAGAAATGTTTCACCAATGTTAGTATCAAATTTTAAAATTATATTGGAACCTAAAACATACGCTTCGTCCAATCAGCAAAAAAACGTAGGTCCGATAATTGAGCAGTATCTCAGATTCAGAGAACAAGTCACTTAAAATGTTAAAAGTGCACATTCTTCTCTTGGGCTGCCTTTTCCTGGTAAGTCTTATATGACAATTGCTACAATTATGACAGGTCTGCGGATAGGCCATATTTTGGCGGCATATAGGTACATCCTCGAAAATAGTGAATCTCGTATGTATATATGTAATGAACGCTTTACAGTGCCACACATCCTCAAAGAATGTACTTTTTACCTAAGTGGGAGACTAATGAAGCGTTAAAAATTCTTAAAGACAATAAGTTCTATACTTTATAGTTAAACATTAATTTAATATTTTATGCATGTATACCGCTAATGCCCTACATGGTTGAAGCGGCTTTTAAATATGCGATGTTTAGTTTTATCGCCGATTCATTATTGTTTATCTTTATATGGACCCTGTTTAGATCAATAATATTTGAGTAAGATATAGCGCACTTGCATATACGATATTCGAAAATATGGGCATATTAGCCTATATTTTAAATTGCTAACAGTATTAATTTGATATTCTATATTTTATACTATGACATCGATACCGCTAACACCATACGTGGTTGAAGTGGTTTTAAATATTAAATAAAAAGAATTGCGACAAAAAAAGTTATGTTATGGTTTAGTTTTGTCGCAGGTTCATCATTGTTTATCGATATGTGCATCTTGTCTAGAACAAGAATGTCTGAGTACGATTACGATATCAACCGAGACTTTGTTTATTATTTAAGCTTTGTCATTGCACCATAGGTTAATCCTCCTAAAAAAGCCTCGGTATCATTATAATAAAATAGCTTTAGATCAAATATATAGTGTTCAAACTAGGTATATTATTAATCATATGTGCGGCCACATAGAACTGTTTTATTCAAGTGTAGCTTTAAGTATGATATAATTAAGTTATACAACAACCTCCTCTATTCCTTAGAATCTTGTAGCTCAGTTATTTTCTGTGAAAAATTCAAAGCTATGCTATGAGTAAATCTTAAGTAATTGTAAGCATATTTAGACCGCCCACAGACAGCGCCACTGTGTTTAGTTACTCGATTTATTTTTTAATTGTCGTATTTCTATTTATACTTTTTTTAAATTTATTAACAATGATGGTTATGTGGGGGTTTCCCAGTGTAGTATAGTTTTAATATGTATTTTTTTCTATAAATCTAAAACTTATTGAAAACGTATAGATTATTATTATTATTAAAAAATACTAGGAAGGTAGGAGGCTTTTAATAGAAGGTTATATGACTGGGCTCCCTTATATTCCACAAACATATCACACATTAAATTTTTCTTTATACAGTGTTTACGTGTGAACCTGTAAGTGATTTTATCTGTAGAGAAAACAGTAACAAACTTGTTCAAGCTGTCGTCTGCTAACGCATGCTAACGCATAGCTTGTCGTAACAGCTTTGGACAAACGTATGAGGTGTTTCAGTTATTTTCAAAAAAAACTTGTGTAAAGTGGCTTAGAGTAGCTGAACATAGTTTTGGCATGCTGTGTATGAGCACTACAAATCAAGTCAAAAAAATAAACAGTCACACACTTAGAGTTG
The DNA here is from genome assembly GCA_951848785.1 of Callosobruchus maculatus. Lineage (NCBI taxonomy): Eukaryota > Metazoa > Arthropoda > Insecta > Coleoptera > Chrysomelidae > Callosobruchus > Callosobruchus maculatus. Next base: position 1,201,707 of record CATOUR010000028.1, on the reverse strand, counting down.
TAAAGTTTCAATGGAATCTAAATGAAAGGACACACACTGAATGTGTCTCAGCACCGCCACCGGGCAGAACATAGAGTCAGTATTGTTTAAATGAATGAATAATGGAATATATTCATACTATCATCTGCTTGAAGATGAATTTCCCTCTATTTCTGGTATAGGTTCTTGTGTAAATAGAGCAAGAAATGTGGTACGTGGAAATAAGACTTCAGTTGATTTTAATTTCGTTACTTCGGATCATTGGCTGGTCATAGAGGCAGGCGCCTAATAATACCTTCTAAAATTGAATCCGTTGAACCTCTGAATATAAGCAGTTCTTGAAGCGTTCATTTAAAAGATTTAAGTTGAAAATATCGATAACTTAATGAACCACATCACGTGATACTGTCAAAAATAAAGTTAGTATTTTTCGTTGACTTTCTGAAGAGAAGCATTTTTAACATTTCTTATGATCTTTGTTATTGGCATCTTATCAAAATTGTTGCTTGTATGATTTTTGTAGTTGGTTACTTTAAAACAAAATCAGTGAATACGTACATTATTACAACATTACTTGATGGCTGTCCACTTGATTTTTCAACAATTAACAACCACTGATTAATTTTGTATGGCAAGGATATTTTTAGATTTTTGTTTTCCATTTTTTTGCGAAAAAGTCGAGATCTGAAGAAGCTGAGGATTATATCCATCTACTCAAGATTTTGATTTACATAGAAGTCCATTGATACGTTGAAAATATCTGAATTCCCACGTTAACGTTCTAGGTTTACTAAAACCATCAACCGTACAAAGTCATATTATTATATGAATGCATATTCTGAATTTTACCCATCCAAACTGTTCCATAGATGATTTAGTTAGTATTTTTGTCTCAAATTTAAGGGACTGTAGCTTGAAGGTGGAGGACCTTTCAACAAAAAGCCTTTCGCCCCTTTTAAATTTGAATGTACATTTTCAAGTTATAAATGCTCACACAAGGCCTGGCCTTCGAGGTGGCAATTATTTGTAATTAACAGTACAAATAAATAATAATAATAATAAATAATAAATTTCTCCCATGAATTTTGAAACTTTGATTTTTCTTGCATTCTGGATACAAAATTTTCTACCTGTATCAGTTCGCAAACTGAGAACCAACTTGTTGAACCTCTTATATGCCAAATATAGACTATAGATAGCTTGTCATGATAACGGTTGATGTGTGAACTGTTTTAGTTATTGCGAAAGGCAATGGAAGAAACTTGTGTAAAGTGGCTTCGAGTAGCTGAACATAGTTTTGGCATGCTGTGTGTGAGCAACTACAATCTTGAAACGTGCATCGCTACTCTGAACTCACCAGCCACGGTGAACTTTAGAGGAGAAGGCTCTCCTCGTCTTTCAGAGTCGCCGGAAGAGTACAGCCACTAACCAACAAATGAACTTTAAAAAAAAATAAACAGTCACACACTTAGAGTTGCAAAGTTTCAATGGAATCTAAATGAAAGGACACACACTGAATGAGTCTCAGCACCGGGCAGAACATAGAGTCAGTATTGTTTGAATGAATAAATAATGGAATGTATTTATACTACGATCTGCTTGAAGACGAATTTCCCTCTATTTCTGATATAGGTTCTTGTGTAAATAGTGCAAGAAATGTGGTACGTGGAAATAAGACTTCAGTTGATTTTAATTTCGTTACTTCGGATCATTGGCTGGTCATAGAGGCAGGCTCCTAGTTATACCTTCCAAAACTGAATCCGTTGATCCTCTGAATATAAGGAGTTCTTGAAGCGTTGACTGAAAAGATTTAAGGTGAAAATGTCGATAACTTAATGAACCCATCACGTGATACTGTAGAAAATACGGTTAGTATTTTTCATTGACTTTCTGAAGAGAAGCATTTTTAATATTTCTTATGATCTTTGTTATTGGCATCTTATCAAAATTGTTGCTTGTATGATTTTTGTAGTTGATTACTTTAAAACAAAATCAGTGAATACGTACATTATTACAACATTACTTGATGGCTACTCACTTGATTGTTCAACAATTAACAACCACTGATTAATTTTGTATGGTAAGGATATTTTTAGATTTTTCTTTTCCATTTTTTGCGGAAAAGTCGAGATCTGAGGAAGCTGAGGATTGAGTCCATCTTCCCAAGACTTTGATTTACAGAGGAGTTCATAGACAGGCTGAAAAGAACTGAGTTCTCATCGTAACGTTTCAGGCTTATAACAACCATCTGCAAAAGTCATTTTTGTTACATATATGCATTTTCTGAATTTTATTTTTGTCACAAATTTGAGGGGCTGTAGCTTGAAGCTGGAGGGCCTTTAAACAAAAAGTTATACGAAAAACTACCAGTTGGCAAACCAGCTTGTTGAACCTCTTGTGTACCAAATCTGGACTATACATAGCTTGTCATTAACATGATTAAAAAACGTATGAACTGATTCAGTTATTGCCAAAGGCAATGGAACAAACTTGTGTAATGTGGCTTAGAGTAGCTGAACATAGTTTTGGCATGCTGTGTTTGAGCACTACAATCTTGAAACGTGCATCGCTACTCTGAACTCACCAGCCACGGTGAAGTTTAGAGGAGAAAACTCCCCTCGTCTTTCAGAGTCGCCGGAAGAGTACAGCCACTAACCAACAAATGAACTTAAAAAAAAATTAACAGTCACACACTTAGAGTTGCAAAGTTTCAATGGAATCTAAATGAAAGGACACACACTGAATGAGTCTCAGCACCGGGCAGAACATAAAGTCAGTATTGTTGTACCGACGAGTTGAGCGACCGCATGGCTGAATGAATAATTGATGGGATAAACAAGTGGGTAGCGGGAGTTGTATAGAGAGAGAGTTGAAACTCAAGTTCCGTTGGAGTTTCAAAGCACACTGCCGGTCCGACGGTAGAAGAGGAAATTTGTTGAGGCCGGCATAGCCGGCGTGCACACGGAATCAATGCGCGGATTTTGCTCCTGCGCCTGCTGAGTGCAGGACCGGTTCACCTATAAATGCAGTCCAGGTTTTAGTAGTAGGTTTATTTCACTAAAGTGTACAGGTGAAATTGTCAGCAGTGGTTTTTGCAAACTGAAATCACACTGTGAAGGCATACTCAAGCTTTCTATGTTTAATAAGGTATACCAACGAGTTAGCTTTCTTGGCGATCTTCAGTACATATATGGTTTTCCCATTTCAGGTCGGAAGTAATTGTGACCTCCAGGTCATTATGCTCTGAAACAGTAGCCAAAGTAATGTTATTCAGTGTGTATTCTTCATTAGGGTTGTTTGGACCTATTCTTAATACCTTGCATTTAGATTCGTTCAGCTTTATTCCCCAACCTATTGACCACTGCTCAACTGTCTTTAGATCAGCCTTTAGCTGTTTTGTGCACCTGGCAAGAATTTGCAAAGAGTTTTGCATCATCTGCAAAGTTCAGCGAGAGTACAAAAACAATATTTTAAGAGAAACTTTTTTGTTACATGCTTGAATCTATTGTAAGACAGCTGCCTTAAGCTGCCCACACACGCTCCGGAAATCCTCAGAGGAAAAACTGCACAGTCCTAGCCTCAAGGATTATCGGAGCGTATGTGGAGGTTCGCCGGACTGTACAGGCCGCCGGATGTGGAATTGAAAAACCATTCGATCGCCTGCGCAGGCCGTCTTTTGATGTCATGCTTGCTAGAACTGAACTGAACTGAAAGGTTTCCTGAGCGTCTGTGAAGGAGGGTGTATTCAGGCCGATGTGCAAGGGCCTTCAGGCAAGGACTGGACAGCCTGGACAGTTTTCCTCTGAGGATTTCTGGAGCGTCTGTAGACCGCTTTATACGTTTAACGGAAGACAGTTGTATAAGTCAATTCTTGACGAATGAATTCTCGACAGAATTAGTCAGACTAGAAGATGCTTTTCTAACGGTAGTAGACATGCCACCCATGTCATTCCGTCAGCAGTATTCCTTCCAGCACCTTAAAGTTGAATTTATTTAAATAATCTCATAGAACTACCCAGAGGGTTATAAGTGACCAAATTCGTCAATAAAATTTAGTTTTGTTACATATGACATTTCGTCGTAGTATTATATAAGTATATTAAAAATCACTAGCTTGTCGTAAAGTATGTATATCATTCCAAATACCAAGTCGAATTGCCGTAACTAATATATTATTTTATTTCAGATAAGTTGACTTACTAATAATCAATACGATTTTTCGTCGTGGCACACGCTAAATTTTGGCAGATACGACAAAAAGATGTTATTGAAAATCTCCTACATGTTGGAGAATGTTTTGATGCACCACAATCCGCTAAAGCACGAAAACTGCAATTTTTTGCAGATACGACTTTCTGCCTTAGCAGGGCAGTATGTGTGTTAGATATGTTTGTGTGTTTCCGTATTTGATATCAAAAAGTAGGCTGTTTAACGATAACAAGTTCAATGATAAATAATATGATATAAATGATGTAGGAATGATAAAATTGTGATAGAATTGTGGACATATTAAAACTTACAGAAAGACAATTCTATACACATACGCGAAGTGGTCCTTACTGGACCATAGCCCCTATTCTGTGGATGAGTTCTTGTCCATATAGTAATATTCTTATTGTTTATCGTTTTTTCATTGTAAATTTTTGTAATTAGTTTAAATTTATAATTTAAGTAAATTTAGTAACCAGTAGTTCTCTGACTGCAAATGTACTTCACTGTATATAGCTGGTCAATAAACGTTAAGTAAGTAAGTAAGGATGAATGAAAATATATACAAAACATGAAATATATAAGGTGACAAAGTGAGTATTTAATAATTTTATAACGGGCGGGCCAGCCCAAAGGATCTGTGCGACACGCGACACGGGAATTCCCACTGCATCCAAGTGTAATCTCAGGTAGTCGCTGCTGCTTTGCCAAGCGGAGGAACCTCCCGATGTCCAATGTGACAAGATGCTCATTGGAATACGATTTGTTTTACGTTTTTAGTTTCAACCTCTATCCTTATAGATATCAATTTTTATACTTTGTCATTCTAAAAGCTGTTAAAACATGTTGCTAATAAATTTCTGTATTCTGTATTGGAAGGAGGGTGATCAGTGAGATCACATTACCTTCCAAGGATCCTCAAAACTGAGTGCTCAGCCATACCAACCTACATGAATTTTTGCATTGACAAGATAGCTGGACAGTCTCACAGTACGTGCACAATAGTCTCATCTTCCTGTTACCATCCAGTGCACAGCGGTGTAGTATCACTGTAGAGATGTGTACGGTAATAGTACTAGTGACAATGGAACGTTTTTGCAACAGATATTATTAGCTACCTACAGGCTAAGGTAGATAACTAGTTCTTTAGCAGTCAATGAGCCAGAAGCATCAACCCAGCTTTGTGGGTACGCTCTCTCAGATATGTTGTCATAGCTCCGGAATGTAAAACACAAGGTCTCGGGCCCCTGGTCTCTTGAATATTGCCTTTTTTCGTTCAAACACTCAAAGTTTCGGAAAAAATGGAACACAGAAATTTAACCTAAGCGTAGCGGTTTTTTATATTTTATAAACTTAACAAAATTGTGCTAAAGTCGTACATATAAGACGCTTACGTATTCGAGCGTTTGACGGCCTGCCTGCTGACGTCAGGCGGTGCATAAAATTTCGATGACGGAAACTTCATAAATCAATAAATGGGAACGCTACGAAATAAACAATGACTGTCGATTGAAATCGGAGACTTATGTAGGTGTACAGCTGCAGCTGCAGCTACTTCTGTATTATTAATGTGATCTAGACTTGAGAGGGAGGCATCAGGGAAGCTATAAATGTCTTGTGAGGTGGCGTTTATGACGGACTTAGTAAATGCTTAAATATGCAGGGAGGTATGGTGATGTGACTGACTCGACTATTGCCTATACTTTCTAGATCATACAGTAAGAGAAGTTGAACAAACTTGTTTTGTAGTTTTTCAGGGTTAGGATGGCAATAAAACAAAAACTTCTTATTATTCTTTATTCATGTGACGTTTCGACTAATATATAGTTATCATCAGGCATCAGAATGTTGAAGTTTTCATCGTATTAAACAACATGGTAAGAGTATCGCTAGATATAGCTAAAGACACTGCTCACAGTAATAGAATTCAACGAAAATTTGTATACAAAAGAGACACATACAATTAAAATTTAATTAAAAAACGATGAAACGATAATTAGATTTTAAAAGTATGTGTCTGTGTTGTATACAAATTTTTGCTGAATTTTATTACTGTGGGCAGTATCTTTAGCTATATCTAGCGATACTCTTACCATGTTGTTTAATACGATGAAAACGACATTCTGGTGCCTGATGATGACTATATGTTAGTCAAAACGTGGCATGGATGATAATAAGAAGTTTTTGTTTTAATGCTGACTTAACCCAAAAAAATACAAATAAGTTCGTCACAGCAGGTCAAACTCAAAACTATGCAGTTAATTATAAAGCTTAGCTTGAACCCTATATGTACACGGCTCAACGTTTATTGAGCTGCACTTATTTAACCTCTGATTTGCTCTGGCAACACTGTGATATTTTCAGCTGTTTCTAATTCTATAGCAATTGGGTTTTTGAAAAATTATAAAGATTGATTTTTGAATCCAGTACGAAAGACACACCGACAGCTCCCGGACAAAACCAAGCACGTGTGACGTCAGAATGTTATCATCAGCGACGTCCTACCATTATTTTCTTCTAGATTCCCAACTAATCGTGAGAAGAGTTACTTGTGTATCAGTGTACATTTGTGGCATGACAACGATTAATAAAGTTTGCATCTCGAAAGCAATTCCACGATCGAAATAAATGTTTTTGAGTGTTTGAAATCAGATCTCAAATTCCAGGAATTAAGTGCCTAATCAAATATGCTTTGTGAAAGTGTATTTCTGTTCTTTTTTCTGAAAATTTGTATCCCTCGCTACTAGTGCATGCAACCGGTTTTACCCGGTTCTACCCGGGTATTTCATCAGGCCACAGAACCGGTTCTGAAAAAGATGAGACCCGGGTTTCGGTTCCATAACGGTGCCGCAAGAAATTTAAATTTCGCGCGCCCAGTCTCGTGTTTTGTAACTAGATGAGTCCTGGGTCGTGATTGGCGCACCCGTAGTGAATAAAACCTGTGCGGATTGCCCGACGGAGCGTTTGCAGCTCGCATTCAATGCATTGCTTGGAGCTAAGTTCAGTGAATGCAAGCATCTCCGATCCAGCACCTCCACAAGATCACCGCATTTTAACAATTGAAGATGAGCTAAATAAAGAAATTCAAAAAGCAACCTCCAAACATCAGCTTGGCCACCCTGTAACAGACGACATGACACAAGCCATAAGACTTGAAATGGCCCTCTACGAAAATGGCGGTCAAAGAGGAAGGTACTTGTCCTTAGCCTATGACAACCTCCTTACAGTTCAGCCTAATAGTATGGAGCCAGAGAGACTATTCTCATCAGCTGTGATTTTCTGCAATAAGCTTCGCACTTCGTTATCGCGCCACGGCGCGTCCTCTTTGAGCCACCAGAGGTGGCGTTCCACCAAGAAGTAGGCTGCTGTTTTAGCAGCGACTCTCTTTGGTTGCCGTTACCTTCGGGTACCAGATGGCGCACCGGCAGAATTCTTTCTGTCTGCTCTCATATGTTTCACATGTTTAGTAAACATGGAAAAATTGATGCTCTCTATTTCCGTCAATCGACCTATGGCGCACTGATGATCGCTAATAAGCGTGAAACAGCTGTCTGCGTACTGGTGGATTGACGGAGATACAGAGCAACCCTCGTATATCGGCTTTAATATGCAGCGGCATATAGAACCCGCGCTTCTCTGGTGGCTCAAAGAGGACGCGCCGTGGCGTTCCACCAAGAAGTAGGCTGCTGTTTTAGCAGCGACTTTCTTTGGTTGCCGTTACCTTCGGATACCAGATGGCGCACCGTCAGAATCCTTTCTGTCTGCTCAGCACTGTTCATTTTTGGAAAATCCCGTTCCTTTGTCGTAACGGACTAGTGTGCGCATACCTTAAACGCCTGAAGTGACAACCGAAAGAGTAAATTTAGAGATAGACCAAAGAGGGTATATTTAGACATGAAGCCGGGCAAAAAGAGCAAGTGTGACTGTTGGTGGTAGAACGTATTTTTTGTGCAAACTAACGCGCGAGCAGGCAAAGGGATGGCGGCATGTAATGAATTTTAGCGGCGCGGCAGAAAGGGTGGGGGGTTGGTGGGCTAGAAGGGGGTTCGGGGGAGGGGCATCGATATGAATTGCAGCGGTAGCGCGGCGTGCTCGACAGGGTGTGAAATTGGGGTTGCACAATGCAGTAAAGTCTATCCCCTTACTATGGCGGAACGTTTGGGCGAGCAATTAGGGAGGTTGATCTTGTTTTTACGTTCAGAGCTGCGACGGATTGGTGTTTCGATAGCGTAACATTTTTGAGTTTCTCCTTAAGCGCAAGTTCCATAATTTCGTAAAATTACGATAATTGTGGAACAGAGCAATAGAAAATCATGGCGAATCCCGTGTTGTTGCACTTGATATATCGAAAGCTTTCAACAGAGTGTGGCATGAGGGACTTCTGGTCAAGCTTGCTGCTTACGTGCTACCACCTGGCCTGCGCCAGTGGCTGAATAGCTTTTTGAACGACCGATCTCTGTTTGATGTAGTCGAGGCTGTTCATCAGACCTATTTCCAATAAACGCCTCAGGTATCTGTCCTATCCCCTACACTGTTTCTGCTGTACATCAACGAGCTGCTGGAAATAACATCCCATTCAATCTACAGCTTCGCAGATGACATTACATTAGTGTCGTGCATGGAACCAGGCAAGCCACTATCATCCCAGGAGACGGTACGTCGGTGACAGCAGCATGCCTCACACATCAACGCAGATATCAAAACAATTCTCGAATGGGGATTAGCAAATAAAGTGCAGTTCAGCGTACAAAAAACTCAGGCAACGACACTTACAAAAATGTCTCACGATGGCCTACCAACCGTGGAAATAGAGGGCCACCCCATAGTCGAATCACCTTCCGGCAAGCTTTTGGGGATCAACATCAACAACATGTCCTGGCACGACCACGTCGTCAGTATTGCTAAAACGGCATCCCAGAAGCTTGGAGTTTTGTTCCATTGTAGGAAGTTGTATACATCAGAGCAACTGCTGCTGCTCTATAAGGCACAGGTCCGACCATCGCTGGAGTATTGCTCCCATGTGTGGGGATGTGCTCCGAAACACTCTCTAAAGCTTCTGGACACTATCCAGAAAAGAGCAATTAAATTAATCGATACGCCTAACCTCACAAAGGATCTCCAATGCCTGGAACATCGAAGGAGGGTGGCTGACCTAGCCCCCTAGGCCGTCCGAACCAGGAACACTAGAGAAGCTCTGCGAGCTCATCCTTACCAGGTCGAGGTCCTTACTCCCCGAACCAGTCTCCTCCAGCATTCCTTCGTTTGGAGAACTTCGACGCTGTGGAATCAGCTGCCGGGGAAATTGTTTCCTGACGGCTATAACCTGCAGCGTTTCCAATCTAACTTGAACCGACACTTATCCTCTCGCAGTGCTTCTACAGCGCCATAGGCTTTCAGCCTTTGCGGGAGGCTGATCATAAAAACAATTTTTAGATCTGTGGGTTGGCCTGTTTGTAGTCGTTAATTGAAAGTCAGCGCTCCATAAAAGTGCTGTCTTAATTTTAGATCAATTCAGGTAGTTTAAAAAAATGCAATCAAGCTGATTGACTCAGTACTTCTCACACATAATAATAATTGTCTTTATTGAAGCATACAGAGATATACTCCAAATGGCAGAGTACCCAACAACAGTGCTCTACTCCTCAACCATTCGTACCTAACCTAATCCTATTAGCTACCAACTAACAGACAGGATTTCATAATGTATTCTCCTTGACATTTCTAAAATTCGATTACTCAACTGCATAGCGCCTCAGTTACAGTGTATCTATTAAACATAATTATAACCTCAGCTATCTCTAATCAAATAAAAAAATAATTGAAAAAAGGGATTTAGACCCTTTAAATTTATTATCTAAAGGATCTGACAAAATGACTGATTTTAATCGGTAGGTACACATTTCTGCTGCATAAATAAACATAAAATGGACCAACAACTAAATAAATCCGACTCATGAGAGACATACTTTCATAGCAAATTTTGCTAGAATAATACACATAATTATTGATAGTTATTTATTATTTAAGATAGATAATAATACATAATTATTTAAGAAATGGCATTTTGAACTATAAATGTTCGGACACGACGTTTAAAGCCTTCGGCTGAATATCTCTTAAATTCTGAGGGCAGCATATTATACGAACTGCAACTGAATATGAGAACTAATTTATTATCCTCCCATTGCATGAAGCTATAGTCTGAGATCCCCCTGCAACCAAATCATCGCCCACCCACCCGCAAAAAGAATATCCAATACAAAACTCTCATAACTAGTTTCTTGCGTCTTCCTCCCTGGGAGCTAGGACGACACAGTTTTTATTTTGCAAGCTTAAACAGGATAAATCGGAACGATTAGGAGCCTTCAAGCCATCTAAAAGCGAAGTTTGTACTGTTTTTATATTTTTAGTTTTTTGATTATTACTGCCCACCACTGACAGGATTTTTCAAAAGCAGACGCATTTTCCATTCCCGCAGCGGTAGAAATACTGTATTAAAATTTCATCAAAACCAATTAAATAATTTGCGCATTACGCAATATAGAACGACCGAAAGCAATAATACTCTTATGTATACATCAGAAAATTCGCTCACGTCACTTGGTTTCTATAATAGGCAAGGCAATGTTCTGATGGACCTAAAAACGGAGTTTGAGAAATATTTGAAATAATTGGAACTATATCATTTTCTGTACCTTCCGTACTAAGAAGAGATGCACACACCTCAATTTTATCGGTATCATTGTGGAAAATTATTTAGTTACGAGTGGATCCCATAACACAGCATTGGTTATGAAAACCTGAAGTGAAGTTGCAATACGTAACACGTTTTCCGTATACGTAAGCCTGTCATGGTAATGTGTTCCTAACAAAAAGGTTTGTTTCGTGTTATATCCCCATCTATGTAGTTCGCTACAGCATAGGCAACCAATCTCTCATGCTGAAAATGAAAGAAGAGAACCCAATGCGACTAAAGATGTAGAGAAAAGTAATATTAACACGCACATTCAAAAAGGAACATCTGAAACTGAATAAAATTGTGTTAATAAGTTAATCTTTGAATAAACAGGCTTTTTTTAAACCATTTTTGATGTTTTTTTCGTGTATTTAATAACTTGCTGTTGCAAATATTGATATCTAATGCGAAAGAATTACTGAAAAAATTATTATTTTTCAAATAATTGTAAACAATTAAAACTAGATAAAATGTGTATATATCCATATAGGGCTATGTGGGATCATTCGTAGAATTATCGTAATTTTTACTTCCCACACCGATAGGTGAGGGCAGTATTGTGATCGCGAAAATTTTCGATTTTGAGATAACACGCTTTTTTGGCGTTTTATGATGTCTACATAACGAAAATCCATGTCACTCATTTCCGTCGGTCTGCCTGTCTGTCGGTCTATCGTCTGTCTGACTGTCTGTGCGCGTTCTTCTAGCCTCGTAATCTCAGTAACCGCTGCATGGATTGTGATGAAATTTGGGCAGCGATATGCTGTGGGACCGTAGTAGGTAACGTTCTTATAATTTTAATGAACGAAACAAATTAAATATTCGTCAAACTTCGTTTTTTGGTGTTTTAGGGTTCCTGATCATTTTCTATTATTTTTTTGGGTGGGGGTGAAATTGGGGTGGTTAGAGGGTGGGGGGTTGTAAATCTCAGAAATGTTTTGTATTAATAATAGGCTATCCATTGACCTGTAAAACAAAGACCTAGCGGCATAATAATCCTTTTAAGCCCATCCGAACATTGTTTTGCCCTCGGTTTTGCCTATTCCAGCAACCAAGGGACTTAGAATTTTCTGATAAATACATAATGAATATTGCTTTAGATCGTTCTGAATTGAGTAACGTAAAAGTTATGGAATTAATTTTAATGAAACTTTGTCACAGTAGTACTACCGCGGCGAGGATGGAAAACGCGTATGTTTTGGAAAAATCGTGTCAGTGGCGGCTCAGTAATAATAAAAAACAAAAAAAAATAAAAACGCCTCAGACTTTGTTTTTAGGCATTTTAGGGGTTCCTGATCATTTTCTACTTTTTTTGGGTAGAAGAGAATTTGGGGTGCTTGGGGGGTGGGGGGTTGGAAAACTGAAAAATTTGTTGTATTCATAATGGGCTGTCCATTGACCTGAGAGAGAAAGACCTAGCGGTATAATACACTTTTTTAGGTCCTTCCGAACATTGCCTTGTCTATTACAGGAACCAAGGGACTTAAAGAATTTTTCGATGCATACATACGAGTACTGCTTTGGATCGTTCTGTATTTTATAATGTGGAAATTACCGAATTGATGTTCATGAAATTTCGGCCCAGTATGACTGCTTTGGCGAGGATGGAAAATGCGTCTGATTTTTAGAAATCGTCTCAGTGGCGGCGCAGCAATATTAAAAAAACCAAAAATATGAAAACAGCTCAAACTTCGTTTTTAGGCGTTTTAAGGGTTCCTGATCATTTTCTACTTTTTGTTTGGTGGGGGTGAAGTTGGAGTTGTTCGGAGGTGGGGGTTGTAAGACTCAAAAATTTGTTGGATTCATGACAGATTGTCCATTGACCTGTGAAAGAAGTACCCAGTAGAATAAAAAGCTTTTTTTGCGGTCGGGCGAGCGATGATTTGATTACAAGGGTATCTAGACAGTAGCTTCATGCTATGGGAAAATAATAAAACCGGTATCATCGAAATGTATGGGAAGTACTGAGTCAATCAACTTGACTACATTTTTTTTCAAGAACCCTTTAATCATCGTCAGTTAAAACCGAACGTATGTAGAGTGTTGACAGAATGAAGTTCAGTTTACACAGACAGTTTATAGTGATCAGTGAAAAGTGTCACTTGACAATGACAGTCTGTAGCCGGCATTACTCTAATCTGTAGCTCCCTTTCCGAAATGCGGTACTTTTACGTCGTTCTAACCTGAGCCGGATCCACAAGCGTTGGTAGCGGAAATGCGCGAGGGAAGCCTGAAAATGCTGAAGTGAAATCCGCCGCCTACGTTCCTGTAACATGTTTAATTCACAAGAATAAAGCGTTCATTTAAATAATTAAAAAGTACACAGCAGGTAAACGAACCGGCTTGATTTCGACAGATGGCGGAGTAGCGGTGGGGTGACGGAACGGGACAAACTTCTATATAGGGTAATACGCTACACACTCCCCAGTTCCGGATGATAATAATAATGATAACACTCAGACATTTATTCCCCACCAAACAAAACTAAGGGCCGCCATAGACAGGCATCTTGAAGCAGTCAGGCTCGACAGTTCATGTGCAGTTGGCTTAGCTTGCGGCCCTGGCCAACTGCAACAAGTCTGCTTCAAGCAGTTCAAGCAGTTATGTTGCAGCTTGTTTCGACTGCATTAGGACTACTCAAAGCGGTCGCTGTTCATTCAGTTGCAATATGGATCTTGAAGAGAAAACACTACTCTGCCTATTATTAGTCCTTAAGCGAAAAAGAAGATAACGCCGTAGGATATACAGGGTGAGTTGTTAGTACCGGCTCGGTCGATAACTTCACTACTGTAGAAGATAGCGAAAATAGTTGTATATAAAAGTTATAGCCACGGATATGATCCTTGCTAAGAAAATATTTTGATTTATACAGGGTGATCCATAACTACGTGGTGATGCAAACATGCACTTTTTTAAATGAGACACCCATAATGATTTCCGTTCTTCCAATATAGGGTATTGTTACATTATACAGGGTATTTCAAAAGTTTTGACCATTTTTATCTCTAAATTGCTGTCAAATGAACGTACTGTATATCAAAAATCTATGAACCAAAAATCATATTTTTTACACAGATGGATAAAAAATATCGTCTGGTTTTAAAATCGGCTATAAGAAAAGCCCGCGACGCATATTGGTATACAGGGTGATGTGGAATGCAAAATACAGATTTTCTCTTTTTTTTCAAATGTAACCCCCAATATTTTATTATACCAAAGAATTGCTTTTAATATGCTCTTTCATCTTTGTATAGCACTGGTAGTACCTACGTCCATCAGTTTCCGAGATATTTCGATTTTTCGGTAAATTTAAAATATAGCTTCTATTTTTGTACTGAAATCTATTTATTTTGAGGAAGTACTATAGAATTTGTTTTTTATTCAACGAACAACTAAATTATAAGGTCATGACAGTATTTGATGAACTCAAAATCCTGGACCATCGAGATAATAAAGTCAAGTATGCCGAGGAAACGATTTTGTAGGCGTGATGCATAATTATCAAGCAGATTTATCAGGTATGCTTTGAAGAATTGACGGTTTTCATAGCCTGCTCAATAATTCCGTCCTCTATGAAAAACGAGCTTTAAAAATTAATTTTTCCATTAAGGGTATTTAGGAGAATCTTTGAGAAATTGCCTACTTGCCTCTAGAATATATCAACTACGAACAGCAATATCCAGAACGGAGGCACTCTAAAACAAATGCGTTTGAAAGAACAAAGAATCGTTTTATTTGTACCGTCTCGTTTAATATTTGATAGCCTACCTGATAGATCTGCTTGACAATTATGCATGACGTCTATAAAATTGTTTCCTCAGCACACTTAACCTTTATTATCTCGTTAATCCATTGCTTTGACTTGATCAAGTACTATTATGGCCTTATATTTTAGTTGTTTGTTAAGCAAAAATAAAATTTCATAGTATTTTCTCAAAATAATGAATTTTAGTAAACAAATAGAAGGTATATTTAAAATTTCTAGAAATATCGAAATATCTGAGAAACTGATGAATTCAGCCATAACAAGTGCTATACAAAGATGAAAGAGCATATTAAAAGCAATTCTTTAGTATAATAAAATTTTTGGGGGTTACATTTAAAAAAGGAGAGAAAATCTAGATTTTGCATTCTACATCACCCTGTATACCAATATGCGTCGCAGGCCTCTTTTATAGCTGATTTTAAAACTAGATGATATTTTTTATCCATCCGTGTAAAAAAATATTTTTGATTCATCACTTTTTGATATACAGTACGTTCAATTGACAGCGATTTGTATATAAAAATGGCCATAACTTTTGAAATACCCTGTATAATGTAACAGTACCCTATATTGTAAGAACGGAAATCATTAGTAGAATTTGAATGTAGAATAATATATAGGGTGTCCCATTTAAAAAAATGCATGTTTGCATCACCACGTAGTTATGGACCACCCTGTATAAATCAAAATATTTTCTGAGCAAGGAGCATATCCGTGGCTACAACTTTTATGTACAACTTTTTTCGATATCTTCTATAGTAGTGGTGTTATCGACCGAGCCGGTACTAAAAACTCACCCTGTAGGTATAGCCAATACTACAGCTAAGACAGCAGTATGGAATATTTCATATTTTGTTCCCCCAGTTAAGCGATGATTCCACGTCCACTTCTTTACCACTGACCAAACTGTACAAGCCTCTCAAACCAACTGACAGTTGGATCAGAAAAATGGTTAGGGTACACGTGGCTTTATGATAAGGACTGCGACTGCTCGAAACGCGGCAGCACGGCAATACTCGGTTACAAGCCGGCAGCATTTTTGAGCTCCGACCGTCAGCGAGCTGCTCAAGCGGTCCGTGTATTGAGTACGATAGGAAACTGTGTACCTCCAAAGTGCCAGCTTCAAGAGGTTAACCCCGACTACATCGAGCTGCTCGTCTATGGCGGCCTTAACATACATAAGGCAGTAGTAAAAGCAGGCAAACAAAAACTATACACCGTTTAAACTCTCTTGTCCAGATCACGTAGCAGACACATACAATCACATCCAATCACAACAAGAAAAAATAAACACCTGGTCGCAGAAAGCACTACACGGCACACATAAATTTTAATATCGTGTCACACAAGACCATATTAACGAAAAACAGTCATACACCTGGTTGCAGGATGGCCAGCTGTTTCCAGAAACGGAGAGTTTCATGCTTGCTATCTAGGATCAAGTCATTGTATGTAACACAAGACTGCAAAAATACGTAATTAAAGATCCATCCATAACAGACGATAACTGCAGAAAATGTCGCCAACAAAAAGAAAAAATAGATCACATAACAAGCGGTTGCAAAACTCCTGCCGGCACCGAATACACAACCAGACATAACTCTGCGACCAAGGTCATACACCAAGCATTAACCACAACAAACAAACTAATCGAAAACACAGATCCATATTACAATTACACGCCGACATCACTACTCGAAAACGATCGATACAAACTATACTTCGTTGAAAGACATACAGACAAGACTATCCCAGCCAATAGACCAGATATAGTTTTCCAGTCAAAGGCCGACAAAAATTACCTATTTGATAGGTACTGTCATTACCAACGATGTGAATATCCAAAACACCTTCTCTGGGAAGACATTTAAATACACGGACCTTGCCACGGAAATAAAACGACTTTAGAAACAAAACAAAGTCACTACTGTCCCCCTCATTATTTCGGTGTCAGGCCTCACACCGAACACAATCACGCAACACCTACAATAGTTGGGCCTGGACGAAAGGTTACACAAAATATAACAAAAGTGTGTAATACTTAAGACCTGTATATAGTGCGATCTTTCCTAAATTCCGATAGTAATAGTTCAGGTGTTGACTTGGCACAGCCCATCAACATTTGTTGCTAACGCAGTCATGCGAGAGAAGCTTGAAGACTTCTACTTCTAGAATCACCACTGAGCAAATAAATATGACAACTGAAGTCACTGAAGGTAGAGCCTTGTGGGTGTGCAAATATACAAACTTTTTACAAAGTCATTCTAATAAAAATAGTTTAAAAGGTAATAGAAACATTATAAACACTTAAAACGCTAGATACATATCAATGCGCATTATTGTCCACATACTCGTTTATGCACAATACACAAATTAGCCCAAAACAACTACACGCGCACGATAGACAATTTAAGTACCTATTTTTTTCTAGATTCGTTTAGTAGTATAATATAATATATTTTTTATATCAACGCATTGATACACCTGATGTCTAGGAATGCTAGCTATCCACTTTTTTTGTATCGATTTGAATACATGGATGGAGTGAACATGTCTCATATAGTCTGGTATCAGATTATATGATCTAGGGCCTAAAAAAATATAAAGGAACTCTGCATAGCATTCTTTACAGGTTTGGGAAGAACTATTACATTTTTATTTCCAGTCTCGTTGTCATGCGATGATGTGCTGTGACTACGTTTTTTCTTATATTGTTATATTATTATGCAATAAAAGAAAATGGAATCTGATTTGCATTCCTCCAGTATTGTAGAGGCAATAATTTGCTAAACAAGGACAAAGAAAATATCGCCACACTTCAGCAGCAACACGGGGTAGCCATGAAGTTCCTTCGGCAGACAGCGATAGGTTGAAGCAGTTGCTTGATTTTCAGAAATGGAGAAGAGTGGATATTAAGAGTAAGTTTGACAGGGACATGAAGAATCTGCTAAAGAACAACAAACAACATGAGGCAGTCTTGAGGTGTGATAAACACAACAAAGAAGTCACTGCTTTGAAGGATGAAATCAAGAGATTGAAGACTCGATCAGCTGAATAAATCGCAGAAGGTATGAACAAGTTAAAGACGGAAATACAACGGTCAAACATAAATGATTGCCCAGCGAGAGGCTGAAAATGCATCTTTTGGAAGGCAGGGGCCATGAAGGAGAGTCAAGGTTGAGAGAAAGGTTGATGCAGCTTGAAGTAGAAACAGGAATCTGAAATCAGATTTGAGAGACGCGCTTGATGACGTAAAAAAGAGAATGACAAATTTGTCTAAATCAAGAGACGCTGACAATAATATGCTTAGTGAATTTGAAAAATAAGGACGTCCGACGTCCGACTAAAGAGGAGTTGGAGAAAGCAATGACTGAAGCATAGGCTGGTAGTTTTGGGATGAAGCAGCTGAAATAAGAGAACAGTTAAGATGGATGGACTGAAGGAGGGGCTGAATAAGCTAGCTCATTGAGGATGCATGAAGAGACGTGTCCGTAGAGATAAAGAGATTGTAGAGTTAGGAAAATAGAACGCTGCTGGAGGTAAAGATAAAATTAACTATTCGAATCAAAGGGTATCGCAGCTAGAGAGTATTCTGGTATGGTTTTACAATACAAAGCTACAGTGACATTGAGAAGAACCCTACATGGTGACGAAGTGCCTAAATCACTTAGTCAAGAGGGTAGGTATATGAAGCGGAAAACTGATGGAGTGATAGTCTGGGGCAATATAAAGATCGAAGTGAACTGTTCGTCGAGAACGCCGAATGCTAAGGGGGAAGAGTGTAACATACATGATGTTGATTATTTATTTATATGTGTTAATGTGTCTGACGTTGCTGTCAAAATCGTACGTTAGATTTATGATATGTAAGCATCATCGAAGCATCTGGAGATTTCGTGGCTGACAAATGTGCACCCTAGAATCGATTAGATGTCATTTGAATGTATTTGATATAAGGTTAAGTGATTTAGTGTTCAGTTGAGAAGTAAAAAGTTGAAAAGTATGCCAAATTTGATTCCCTGGAGTAAAGAAGAACGTACAATATGTTCATGAAATTTAGAGATAGAATTTTGTTAATATCGCTATTTCTGCTGCTCGAAAATTCAATTTTACCTCTGGGTATATTACTAGATAGGAATAGACCAGTATTCCGTTGGAATGACCCTGTATGCTACACAACCCTGGCACAACTTTTCCAGTTTGCATGTAAATTGAAATCCTCCACCTCCTTAGTTTCGCGCGAAATATGAAATTAGAAGGAAGTTAGGGATATGTCAAAAATAACTTTGTAGATGTTGAGAAGTTTGTTCTTAAAGTACACAGACTCTGTCCTCTTCTAAGAAAGGTTAATGATACTACGAGTAGCAAAACTGCGCATACGAAGAGGTACTGAATAAGCGTTAGAATTTAAGAAATACAGACATACTGCAAATACGAGTATAAATGCAGTATTTTTAGCTATTCAGTACTACCAGCTTAGCGATAGCAACGTCACCCAGAGGCAATGATTGGCGTAAGTTCTGCTTTGTATTGTTTACGGCAACGGATTTGTGCTTTTTTTGTGCTTGAATGTTTCGCCCTGTAAGTGACATTAATTTTGTAATTATTATAGATAATATCTGTATAAAACAATAGTGAGAATGTATTAGATGTGAAAAATAAATAGTGGTGGTCCAGAACCTTTGGAATCAATATGGTACTTTTTTTACTCCATCGGCATCGACTGCTCTGGTCATTAGCCTCGTGTTCTGTGTAGGCTTTGTTACTGTTTCCAGGTGCCGCTCTAGAAACAGCACTGTTAATTAAAAGCCAATAGTTAATAGTGGGGATTCTATTTGAGTTTATATTTATGGGTACACTAAAGTAGAATTTGGATTTCTGGAACAACTGATTGTCTGAACTTGATTCTGTTGTTGTAAAAATAAAGACCGTTTATTATTCTTATTATTTTATAATTATTATGGAACGCGCTTCTTGACGTAGTGACAATTATATTCCAAATGCGCATGCGCCCAGTCTAAAAGTTTGACAGAAATAGAACATGTATTTTTGGTTCACTGTACGCTTGTGAGATCAGTTTGCTCGATGATACTAGCCTCAAAGGAAAAAGTGTAATTTAATGGTTGTTTATGTACTAAGGGCGTAAACAGGCTTTTATGGCTCGAAGCCTTATTTCAAAGGCTGTAGGGCCATTGAAGCACTTTACGCACAAACATATATGCATTATTTTATGCATGGATGACTTTTTTAATTTTTTATAAGTAAATACGTTATCTAACATCGTTGTCTCTAAATCTAAGCCAGCAAGTGATCTGCATAGCTGTAGCAGCAAAAATCCATTTTTATTTTGAACTTTTGAATTATCCTGAAAAAAGGAAAAAATAGTTTTGTTATAAAACTATGCAACATATAGATATTGGGAAGCAGTACTTTGACAAAGTATTGGTTAGCCATCTATCTACCAAAATCGGTACCTGAGCGTTTAGTTTGAGTATCCGAGCACTGTTTATTTGACCCGCTCAAAAGCATCAGGTATAGAAACCTGTAGGTATGACAACAAACAGACTCTTTTTTGTGGAACACTCATTTAAAGGGCCCCATAGACATCGTTCTTTTTCATCAGGTTTGCACAACGTGCCAACCAATGTCGGTTAAACCGATGGAGCGATACCTCCACACACTGTTCAGTTTTCTTCCAGTTTCTCGCAAGTTTTTGGTCCGTTAACATGGATAATACTTTAGCATTGGCGGCGGCTTTAGCTATTAAAGTGAAATACAGCAAGAAAAAACGTTCTAAATGGGTGAAACAGTGGCTTTTAAAAAGAGGCCAATTCTCCCATATAAATCTATTAGAAGAATTGCGTCTGGAACCAGAAGATTGGTACAATTATTTGAGGATGGATGAAGAAACTTACTTAGAATTACTTAATTCAGTAGCACCTCTAATAAAAAAACAGGATACTTGGATGAGACAAAGTATTTCCCCTCATGAACGTCTGACAGCTACATTGAGATTCCTTGCTACGGGTACAGAAGCTACGAGGATTTTAAATTTTCAGTTGCGATATCCCCCCAAGCTTTAGGACAAATTATACCTTTTTTTACTCCGCTGTACCAGTCCCAAGCCTGGGGCCTTGCCATGCAAGAGGTAAGGAAGGAGGAGGGATCGAGGAGTAACACCTCGCTAAAAAACCTGAGTTCAGCTGGCTCCGGCTGATAGTACTCTGTGAGGGCCCCTTATCCAGGGTTACGGATGAAGACCATAACGGTGGAAAAGGCGTAGAAGATCACCTTCAATACGACGGATCCAGCGGAAGTGGCAACCCTGCTTTTTAGGGGTAGTATAAAAGCAACCGAGTATCTGCCGGTATAAGCAGACTCTTCAGTATTGCCAACAGTCTCTTCATATATAGGAGGGTGGATGAGCAAACTGGAGGTAGGGCAGTCTCTTGTCCTTGGAGTGAGAAATCGCTCTAAAAGGCGGATGAACTGGAAGCAGTCAACGGCGTGGGAATGAAGAAGGCAACGGGAAACCACTTCATTAAAGGTCCTTATGGGCATCCCTAGTATAACAAGAATGGCATCAAATGAACGAATAGAACATACTGATCATGATGTACGGAGCACAAGATCCGGCAGGGGAGGAAACTCACAAATAGACTACAGGGCCTCCCAGGTCGTCAGTCTGCGAAATCCCTGTAAAGCCAATGCAAAAATAACATCAAAAAAGGCTCAAAATATAGTAACATCTCAGACCCAAAAGAGAGTAGAAAACAATAAAATCAAAACTCCCAGAATTGGCACCTGGAATGTAAGAAGTTTGTTGATGGCAGGAAAACTAGACAATACTATTAGAGAAATGCACAGACTAAAGATCAAAATCCTGGGTTTAAGCGAAATCCGATGGCCTGGAAGTGGCAAATGCCAAAAGAATAAAACAACACTATACTATTCGGGAAGCGATGAAAGAAACCATCCTAATGGAGTCGGTATATTGTTGGATAACAGAACAAGTCAGGCTGTAACTAGCTTCATCCCACTCTCAGATAGAGCCATGTTCATCAAACTAAATGCTCAACCTACAAACATAAATATTATCCAGTGCTATGCTCCAACCGCAGAAAAACCTGATCGAGAGGTGGAAATATTTTATAAAGCAATAAAAGAACTGCTACGATATACCAAAAACAACGAAACTACTATAATAATGGGCGATTTCAATGCGAAGGTTGGCAACATTGAAGTAGATAAAATCGTCGGTAAATACGGTTTAGGTGAACGCAATAGTAGGGGAGACAAGCTAGTACAATTTTGCCAAGAAGAGGATTTTGTGATAACTAACACATTTTTTAAACTACCAGAAAGACGTTTATATACCTGGCAATCTCCGCAGCACCGTCCAGATAACATAGTTCGTAACCAAATCGACTACATCCTAATCAAAACTAGATTTAAGAACGGAATAAAAGGTATAAAAGCATATCCTGGTGCGGACATAGGCTCAGATCATAATCCTGTGGTCGGTAATCTGGGTGTGAAATTAAAAGTTACAAAAAAGAGTAACAAAAAAGGTGTTGACATAAAAAAACTTAAAGACAAAGAAATACAGACAAAGGCAAAAGAACGAATAAATGAAGAATTTGCAAGAATAAAGTCAACTACAACACCAGATACGAATACAGATAACGTATGGGATCAAATTAAAGATGCAATAGTAAAAATAGAACAAGATGAAATAGGGTATGCCAGCCCTAAGGCCAAGAAAGACTGGATGACAGATGAAATACTACATATGATGGACAGTCGAAGGGAGCACAAGCACAAAAACGTGGAAAAATATAAACAAATAAATAAAGAAATAAGGAAGAAAATCCGAACAGCAAAAGAAGAGTGGATGAAAGAGAGGTGCGAGGAGATTGAATTACTTCAGTATAAACAAGACAACCACGGAGTTTATAAGAAAATAAAAGAGATAATGCATTCCAACAAAAGCCAACCCTTAGTAGGTATACTAAATGAAAATAATGAAATGGTAACAGAAGAGCAAGAAATATTAAAAGTATGGCAAGCATTTATACAGAAAACTTTCGCTAGTGATACGCCACGAATATATGACAGCAGTAATGCATGTGAACAGGCTCCAAAGATTCTAAAATCGGAGATAATGAAAGCAATTCAATTGAGTAAAAACGGAAAAGCAACGGGTCCGGACGAAGTCCACATAGAAATGCTAAAACTGTTAGAAGAAGAAAATTTGCTGCCACTGTTCCAGTTACTACAGAAAGTTTATGCAACAGGTAATATTCCAAAAGACTGGCTTACCTCTATATTTATTCCCCTCCCTAAAAAATCTAAAGCCAAGAAATGTGATGAGTTCCGGCTAATAAGCTTGATGAGTCAAGTGCTTAAGATCCTACTTAAAATTATACAAGCTAGAATCTACCACAAATGTGAAGCCGATCAAAGCGATACGCAATTTGGATTTCGCGAAGGGTTAGGAACAAGGGAAGCACTAGCCAGTTTATCAATCCTCTTCCAGAAATGTCGAGACATGAGGAAAGATGTATATGCCTGTTTCATAGACTACGAGAAAGCTTTCGATCGAGTAGATCACACCGTCCTTATTTCATTACTACAGAAAAAAGGGTTAGACGAACAAGACATCGAGTTCATTCGAAAGCTTTATTGGAAACAAGAAGCAACGGTGAGATATGGACAAGCAACATCAGAACCGGTGTGTATAGAAAAGGGGGTACGACAGGGTTGTGTGTTATCGCCAATACTATTTAATATGTACTCTGAGCACATATTCAATCTAGCAATAGGCGATGAGGAAGACGGCATAAAAATCAACGGTAGGATATTGAACAACATACGTTATGCAGACGACACGGTTATCATTGCGGACAGTCCAGAGGCCCTTCAACGCCTAATCAACAAAGTTGTAGAGGTAGGAGATCAGCTAGGCATGAGAATTAATGTCACAAAAACTAAAGTAATGGCGATAACAAGATCTTCAAACCCACAACTGAACATAAACATATATGACACCGCAATAGAGAAAGTTGAGAAATTCAAATATCTTGGCAGCTGCATAACGACAAATGTAGACCCTGACGTAGAAGTAAGATCACGCATAGAACAAGCCAGAGCCACATTCCTAAAGATGAAAAACCTGTTATGTAACCCAACCTTGAACTTAAACCTAAGATACCGTTTTGTAAAGGCATACGTGCACTCAGTTCTCTTATATGGAGCAGAAACATGGACATTAAAAGTGGATACCATGAACAGACTTGAAGCTTTTGAAATGTGGACCTTCCGTAGGTTATTAAAAATATCATGGACTCAACACATATCTAACGATGAAGTGCTTAGACGTATGAGAAGGGAAAGAGAGTTACTCACTACAATAAAACGAAGAAAGACTGCTTATCTGGGCCACATATACCGGAACAACAAGTATGATATACTAAAACTAATAATAGAAGGAAAAATCGAAGGTAAACGTGGTCCTGGTCGCAGACAACATTCATGGTTAAAAAACATACGCGATTGGACTGGTATGAACACATCATCTTTAATTCGTACCACTCAAGACCGAAATAAGTACGCCGAAATTGTCGCCAACCTTCATTAAATGGAGATGGCACCTGAAGAAGAAGAATACCTGAAACATGTATGGCTATATACCAAGTTTTAAAGAAAGATTATTTCAATGTGTATGAATTCCATCATAAATTGCTCGCTATTTTGCCGTGTATCGCACATTTTTGATAGGTGTCGCTAACCCTAGATACGCTTACTCTAAGGCAACCAGAACGACACTGCAAAATCCCGTCGTGATTGCACGATGAACGGTCACATATGTACCGAGTTGCACGATGGCGTTCAAAACCAACGAGTGAAATCAAGCTCGGACAGATTTTTTGGAACGACGGTCAACACGACGGTTTTTCGGCACACACGGACCGAAATGAGTGTGATCGGTTGGCACGTCGTGCAAACCTGATGAAAAAGAACGATGTCTGTGGAGCCCTTAATACTCCCGACATTCGATTTATGCTAAAAAGCAACTGAACTCAATTAAACAGTAGCAATTCTGTAGAAACTGTTATCTATGATTGAAATGTATCCACATATCTGTGTATTGATTCTTTGTCACAATAAACTACTACTACGACTAGTTTCATTCATTCATCCAAAACCAATCACAGACGACGTCGTTTCGCTTTTATTCAAGCTCGTCAGTGTGATTTAGGTCTCACATGCATACGGAAATTGGAAGATAGTGCCTAGCTGGAAAAACTCGTACTAGTAGCAATATATAGATTATAATATGATCTTTCTAATTATAACAAAAAAATTTGTAATCAAAGTTCCAATTACCCCTATATAGTGAACGTCAAAACTTCTTGAGCGATGTGACTTGACGTAACATCTAAACGTTTTGTCACAAACACCGTACGCCCCCGTGATATTGCAGCGATACCCATTCATAACAGCGACTGCTTGTGGAAGGTAAAAGTCCCCACCTCCTTTACATAACAATAGCGCCTCCCGCGATTCAAACTCATATCCAGGTCATAATCACCGCCTATTATACGCTCTCCCGTTGACACCGACAAGAAGAGAAAAATAGGAAACGCGATCTTTAGGGCACTCCCCCTGCTCGACGGACCCCCCTCGAATCGACGCGCACAAATAACGCTGCCGCGTCCATTTACATCGAATAACATAGAAGTTTACAATGGCTCACGGGTCATTAAAAAAGATACATGACATGTGGCCACCCCGAGGGTTAGACATCCACCTAACTGAATTACAATCGCGCTGTTGGATCGTGTTGTACCGTGTACACTCGTCAGCAGAATTCGATTTATTATGTATCTCAGTCGGATCACTGGTGCCGAGCTTAGCGGCTTTCTAGCTACAGGGTACAACGACGAAAATCACAACGTTGTTGGACTCTAAGGGCCGATTTTATCAAAAGGCGCATTTTAGCAAAGGCTTTGACCAATCACAGCAGCCTGTTCAAGAACATGCACCTGTCAAAGTTCTCTGAAAACTATTGATTTCTCTTGAAGTTTGCCTCAAAAAGGTTAAAAATGACATGTTTTATATACAAATCGACCATTATGAACCGTCTAGTATCTTTTCCAGTCTGATTTTCCATCCTAAATGGATGAAAAATTGCATTTTCTTGTTTAATCAAAAGTTTAGCAATTGCTAATTTCAACCAATCAGATCCCGCAAAAACTGTACATTTGATCGCTGGTTTTTTCTTCTGCTAAATGATGATGGCAAAAAATTAGGGTTATGAATAATTTTTTTGTGATAAATGGAGAGATCAAATATAAGTTTTATAACAAAACTGTTTTTGTTTTGTTTTTTTCGCAATAATCCAACAGTTATATCAAAATAAAAATGAGTTTTTGAATCCAGAACCGAAAACACGCCGACGACTCCTGACCCGTGTGACGTACTTCATGAAAATACTTGTAACAGTTGTAACTAAAATG
Source organism: Callosobruchus maculatus (assembly GCA_951848785.1). NCBI lineage: Eukaryota > Metazoa > Arthropoda > Insecta > Coleoptera > Chrysomelidae > Callosobruchus > Callosobruchus maculatus. The sequence goes on along the minus strand of CATOUR010000028.1, from coordinate 1,175,495 downwards.
TATATTTGTTGCAACATAGGCGATGAATGAAGTTTGCAGCTCGAGACGAAGTCAGCGATCAAAATAAATATCTTTTTGAATGTTTGAAATTAGATCACAGATCCCAGTAATAAAGTACCTAAACAAATATCTTCTGAGGCGATTTTACTGTAGCATGCTGGGTGGCCGAGTGGCAGAGCAGCCGACATCGTTTGTCTTGGTATCGCTGGTGGTATTGGTTCGAGACCCAGCCCGCGCAAGGCTTTTTTTTATCCAAAATATTCATTGGAATGCTTTTTACTCATGTTATATCATTTTTGTACCATCGGCATAAATGTGTTTTTGAATCAAATGTTATTAGATGTTTTACTAGTACAACAAACATTACGAATAATTTTACTTTTTTGGAATAATTTCATTTTTAAACCGCTATCAGAGCAATTGGCGATTGATATTGACGGATAAACTTCACTTCCACTGACTGAATTCTCCACCGCCTCCGGTACTTAGCTTTTGCAATATGTCAAGTAAAATGTCTATTAAAATTTGATTCAAAAACATTTATATGTCGATCATACAAAGAAATGTGTGTAACATGAGTAAAACATATCGATGAATATTTTGGATAAAAAAAAAATAAAAAAAAAATAGTTGCACGGGCTGGGTCTCGAACCAACACCACCAGCGATACCAAGACAAACGATGTCGGCTACTCTGCCACCCAGCATGCTACAGTAAAATCGCCTCAGAAGATATTTGTTTAGGTACTTTATTACTGGGATCTGTGATCTGATTTCAAACATTCAAAAAGATATTTATTTCGCCTATGTTGCAACAAATTTACACTTGTTACAACAATAGTTTTGTTATAAGGCTTATTATATACGATATGATGAAAAGTGTCATCCAGCTTTGACGTTTTGTTTTCAATATTGATAAGATACTATTGGACGATATTTATTAACCTAGCCCGCAATACCCAATAGAAAGCTTTTGCTAAATAACATCCAATAGAAAAGCTTTGTTAAATTCTTTGTTAAATATGCATGTTGATAAAATCGGCCCTAAGTCTAGCTCCAATATTCGACCTGCCAATTCTTTTACTTCCCATACCGATAGGTGAGGGGAGCGTTGTGATCGCGGAAATTTTCGTTTTTGAGATAATACGCCTTTTGGGCGTTTTTTTTTTAATTTTTATTTAAAGTCGCTTTATAACCTCAAGGTTTTTAGCGACGACATTATACAGATTTTAAATATATACAAGAACATTATAAGGAAGACAACAAAACAAACAAAGAAAAAAATAAATTATAACATATTATATAGATTAAAGGTACATTATATAAACTGAGTTGCGTTGATGGCTTTAATGATTTAAGAGTTCTTAGACAATCGGCCGTTGATTCTAGGTTACTGGTCACAGATCAGATCCTGGGATGTTGCACTGCTCTCTTGCTGGCGTGAGGTGTGTACATTTCATTAGAATGTGTAGCACTGATAAATTTTGTCCACAGCGTGAACACTTTTTTGGTTCTTCTTTTGTGATCATATGGATATGTGAAGCATTTATATGACCAGTTCTCAGTCTGGTGATTGTACATTGGTCTCTTCTATTTGAAGGGATGAATTGTCTAGACGAGTGGATGTCTTGCCTTATTGAATGGAGATGAGATCTGTAGGATTTCCATTTGTCGTTCCAGTAATTTTTTATAACCTCAGTGTAGTATTTTTTACCTTCTTGGAAAGTGACTGGAATGCTGCTATTGAAAATCGATGTTATGGTGGCCTTTTTGGCTAGTGGGTCTGCCTTTTCATTACCCACTATTCCTTGATGAGCTGGAATCCAGACAAGTCCTATGTTTGTACCTCGATCTTGGAGTTCCTTGATTAACGCTTGAATTGCTCGAACTAATGGGTTTTTCGTGAGGTAGTTTTCCAGCGCTGTCAGACTAGAATACGAGTCAGAGTATATACTACTTTCGGGTTGGCCGAAGTAGGTTTAATTAAGGTCTAAGGTCTGATATATTGCATAGAGTTCGCAGCTGAATATTGAGTACTGACGAGGAAGTCTGATACACTCACAGTCTTTGATCTCTGTGACAATTGCACATCCAGCTCGCCCATCTAATTGACCCATCAGTGTAGTAAAAGCTTCTATCCTCATATTTAGCCTTAATTTCTAGAACTCGTTGTCTGTATACTGCGCATCCCCCCTTTGGATGATTTTTTGTAGGGATGCTAACGATACCTCGATACTTCTGCACTAATATCGAGTATTTTTGTCATCGATACTTTTTGGGGTATTCCAAGCTGGTACCGATACTTCTGTATCGGTATCGAAAATAATTATACAATTATTGAGGGGTGTAATCAGTTGCACGAAATGCTCTGTATGAACCAAACGCGCCTATTTGGCTAAAAGATATTGAGTTGGTACCGGTATCGATTTTTTCATTTTCGCATCTCTACCCAAACCTCACAACCGCAAAATCAAGGTCCAATTCTGTGGGAACCATTTTTATATAGGAAATCCTCAGAGATATTATGCTGGTTTTTTACTATGCTATGCCTATACTATAGCACTGCACTGTTCTGCTCTTGAAAGAGTTAGTAATAAAATAAGGCAGTAGTCAAAGAATCATAAATGCACATGAATTCTATGACCAATAAGCGCCCCCTAACTAAAACCGCGTCAGTGACTGTACTTGAAAAATTGGCCTTGTTGAGACCATCCCATAAACATACAAATTAAGATATTTGTTCTGCAAGCTTTGTGACCCAGTAACTCTGAAAAAATCGCAAGTGTATAGTTTCAAAGGCACCCCTTTCGTACAAACAACTGCCGCTTGGCGAGGAAATTAGAGGGTTGTTCTGTTTGCAACAGTAGCGCGTGTGTTCAAGGTTTATGCAGGATAATCTGGAAAAAGCAATGTAGTTTTATCTACTTCTTTTTAGAAACTATGCTTTTCAAAAATAATTTCTGATTAATTATTTTCTAGATAGTTTCTTCAAATTTTATATTATGTTTTTGTTCAGGACTTAGCAATTGCTCATCTTAAACAGAATTATTTCACATAAATTTATTTGTTGGTAATTTTTCTGTTAACATTCTAGGGCATTTTCGAAATTATGGAAGAATATTCTGAGATAGAAACATGTATTGAGTGTTCAGCAAAGACCCTAAAGAACATATCTGAAATGTTCTACTATGCACAGAAAGCTGTATTGCATCTAACAGCTCCCATATACTCAGTGGAAAAGGCTGATGTAAGTAGATTAGAGTGTTTACTTTGTATGATTTATTCTACTATAATAGTTATGCCACAAATTACTCATATAGCCTAAACATTATATGTATTTATGGTTAAACTTAAAAAAAGAATAAGTTGCTTTTATTAAACTTCATACATTATATCAAAATGTCTTTATAAACTAATGAAACATATTTGGAATTTTCTCTTTAACGTATGCGTCTATGCTTACGCGTAATTTAAAGAAAAATGCCATAATTTAATAGAAAATTGAGATAAATGAAATATAAGTTAGCTAAATTATAGTCTGTATATACCTGTACCTCACACAAGACTTTGCCTTCGAAGTGGAAACATTTCTAATTTGTCAAAACAAGTAAATTAAATGAAAAAATGCTGTTTTTTGTTTACAACAATAAATGTATTATTTTGTTCAAGGAAAGTGTAGACAAGATCCCTATCTCTTGAGGTATACCTTGAATTTCGGTATATCATCAAAGTTGTTATGTCACTGGTATATCACTCCCTATATAGCGACATTTTATAATGTATACGTCACAAAAATTTATATCATTTATCGATTTCCACCACTCTATCTATCTGTCCACACCTCACCAGTTTGCTAACCACGTAATCTCAGTGATCTATACCGATGAACTAATTTTCATGATTATTTGGGTACTTTGCGGCGCACCAAATTAAGAAAAAATCTGAAACATGGTTATTAGCGATTTGAGCGCTTTCTGATGGTTTTTTACCATGTTGAAAAATTGTCGAAATTTTACCGAATTTTTGTAAATTCTTCAGATTTTTCTGCATTCGCAACTCTTAAAACATTTAGAATGTGTCACAATTTTTTAAGTTAAATACTATTTTCGAAATTCTTGAAACGCTGAATATTTTCGAAATTTCAAAGTTCGAGGGGTTGTTCGAAATTTTCCGAATTATTAAAAACTTTATAAGTTTGACATTGTCGAAATATTTAAACATTTTCTCTTAAAACTGTGGCAGATGAGGGTACTTGAAAGTTGTGTATTTTTATAAATCAACATACTCTGCAAAATATTTATTTGTCTTATATACCGGGTGGACCAAGATGTATAACTTACTTATACAGGTTACACGCCTATTCTTTGGGTGAAACATTGAGATTTAACCAAACTTAGCTTAGTGCAAAAGTTAGTCATAATCGCAATACAGGACGTATACATTAAGACTCTTTAAAATGGTGCAACTTCCTTATGTTACGGGATATTAGTATAAGTTTTGAAGATAACGTTTTTTAAGCAATTTTACGTGAAAAATGGACACTTCATAAAGATCGCTCCGAGCAACTGATTTCCAGATATCTGATTATCAATTGGTCACTGACAGTCAAATCTACAAATGTAAATTTGTTATCAAAGCAGGTTGTGATAGAATCAGATGTCAGTTGCAACAACAGACGCTACTCACTTTCAGTTTCTGTCAAACTTTTATAATGCTTGTAGATATTTTGCATGTTTTCCATGGTTCTTAAATATTTTTAATATGCAAAAAGTCTTTCAAGAACTGTGAGTAATGGTCAACGACCAACGACAAGCAATTAATTTGATTCAAAAGTAAGTAAGTAAGTAAGCTTTATTGACCAAAAGGACACAGATGGGTGTATATGGCACGTCAGTGTACAAAGAGAAAGGTTAATAAACTATATAAAACAGGAGTATATAAAAAAAATAGTGTATACAATGATAGTTCAAAAATTCAAAAGAACATAATTACAGAATATAGAAAAACATTAAAACAGATCAAACACTCATATACCTATTATCGAATGTAAATAAGGTTAACACGCAAATCTAACGTATATATTTTGAAATATCAAGATACCATGCACATAAGACAGTTCTTACATAGTTTCCAAAAACTCATTTAGTGTATAGTAAGCATGGTTTGCTAGGAAAGATTTCACTTGGTACTTAAAACTACTATAATGAGTTATGCCGCGTAGCTCGTGCGGAAGCTTGTTATATATAACACAACACAGTTGTAGTAGGGTGAACGTTTAACACAACACAGTTGTAGTAGGGTGAACGTTTAAAACAGGTGGAGCCATGACACTGGATAGCCAATAGATCAGCGTTTCTGGTATTATAGCTGTGATTAAAGCCCAAAGTGTTAAAACTATTTTGATTTTGTTTCACAAACGTAACACATTTTAAGATGTAAATGCAAATAACAGTGAGGATTTTACGTTTTCTAAAAATATCTCTACAGCTCTCAAGCCTACCCAAATTAAATACTAGCCTCAGTATTCTTTTTTGACAAATAAATGCCCTTTCAGTACCTTTAGATCTTCCCCAGGTCATTATGTTGTATGATATATGCGAATGTGCAAGACTATAGTAGAGGTTAATAAGCTCATTTTGGTTTAAAGTGAGTTTAAGTTGTAGGATGGCGAAAAAAGCTTTATTTAAATTCTTGCAGACGTGCTCCACATGCTCACTGAACGTTAGTTTAGAATCAAAATAAGTAATGCACAATAATATTTATTATGACTGTTTCCTTTTGATTTAAAGTTAACCGGTTGCGCTGGCACCATGTACTAACCTGATTTATTGCTCTTTCAACATTTAGCTGTAGTTCATCTAGCGTGAAGCCAGAAACAGTTACAGTAGTATCATCTGCAAACATGGTCACGTTCCCTACGGTAATGTAGTTTGGAAGATCATTCGTGTTTTTTTGAGAAGCTTATTTCCTCACTTAGGCCTATTTCCTAAAGCATAAGAAAATATTTATTATTGCTATACTTTTTCATTTAAGCTCATTTCATGATGAATAACTTGCCACCAGTATAATCCTATGAAAACTATTATACAGCCACCACTGGCTCATACCCCCCCCCCCCCATCCAGAAAGAAAACCCATTAGGACAAATGTTTCGTTTTCTGTTTGCGATATTAATCAGCACCCATATTGAGGGGAGAGTGAAGATATTGTTACTCTTACTAATGAAACAGATGAGGGGTGATCGGACATAAAAGTACATTATATTTCCCAAGTAAAGCTGTACGCATATTATGTATTATCATATTTTATTGCTTGTCCTGGTATTATTAAATATCATCAAATTTCTACTTCACCAATTGAGATGACTATGTACAAGTGTGATATATGTATAAATATTTTTTTTAGATTTAGACAATTAGGATGTAGTTTTGAATAAAGTGAAGGAAGCTGGTGACACCCAGGATATTAATGTGTTTTTTTTATGGTCGGCCTCCCGCAAAGGCTTAAAGCCTATGGCGCTGTAGAAGCGCTGCGAGAGGATAAGTATCGGTTCACGTTAGATTTGAAACGCTGCAGATTGTAGCCGTCGGGAAACAAATTCCCCGGCAGCTTCCACAGCGTCGAAGTTCTCCAAAGGAAGGAATGCTGGAGGAGACTAGTTTGGGGAGTAAGGACCTCGACCTGGTAAGGATGAGCTCGCAGAGCTTCTCTAGTTTTCCTGGTTCGGACGGCCTGTGGTGTTATTATCTGAGAGAGCTCAATCGAACATCTTCCGTGATAGAATCTGTAAAACAGGAATAGATCAGCCACCCTCCTTCGATGTTCCAGGCTGTGGAGGTCCTTTGTGAGGTTTGGCGTATCGATTAGTCTAATCGCTCTTTTCTGGATAGTGTCCAGAAGCTTTAGAGAGTGCTTCGGAGCGCATCCCCACACATGGGGCCAATACTCCAGCGATGATCGGATCTGTGCCTTGTACAGCAGCAGCAGTTGCTCTGGTGTATACAACTTCCTACAGCGGAACAAAACTCCAAGCTTCTGGGTGTGCGGAATGAAATTTAGAAACAGGATACCAGGGCGTTGTTATCTGATATACGCAACAGTTTTCAGTTATTCAGATAACTTATTTATAATTGAACTACTTTTGATCAGTTGTAAGTTGACTTCCTAATAATCTTGTTACACCGACGGCGACAGTAGTTGTACCCCCCCCCCCCCCCGGGGGAGGGTGGGTATACGGCGTCATCGATGAAGGCTTTTCTTCAGGGATAACTTGCCCGATATAGAAATTCAACAAAATGCTGTGCCAGATGTGACAAATGCAATTTGCAGATACATAGATGACTCTAAAACAAGAGAAGGCACTGCATGTGGTGTGTACTCCAGGTCTCTAAACCTGACAACACAGTGGGTTATGGGTAAAAACGCCAGTATCGTTCAAACGGAACTGGCTGGCATATCGATAGCTGCAGATGAACTAGTCAGGGGAGATGTATCTGGCAAGACTGTAATAATCTGCACTGACAGCAAACAAGCACTTCTAACCCTGAAATGACCTTGTATCACATCAGGACTAGCAATGGAATGCCTCCAGTCTTTGAGTCATGCTTCATACAAATACAATACTGTCCTGAGGTAGGTTAAAGGGCACAACAACAGCAAAGTCAACCGTATAGCGGACGGTCTAGCCAGAAACGTTGCTGACCTAGGTTTTTTAGTACCATGGGACCTTCCTGGAATGTCGACGACCACAATTGTGGAAATAACCAAAGAACAATCCCATGCCCAAATGCTAAAACGATGGGAAGAACTACAAGGATGCCGATTTGTCAAGGAAACCCTTGCAGGTTTTGACATGACAACATCCAAGAAGTACTTGGCGATCACCAGACCAAACCTATATGTCTCATAGCAGAATTCCTGACTGGCTATTGACAACTTAGGAAACACCTCCACACTATGGGGGTGAGTGACATACCGATATGTAGAACGTGTGAAAGCGAAGGCGAAACTGCGGAACATGTCATATTGTGCCAGTCCGGCCCTGGACGGCCGACCATATACGTGAATTCTAGAGTTTCTTCTCGATACGTGTTGTTATGGCCGCGAGCTGTTGAGAACGTTCCAGAGATGGCGGCGCTGCAATATATGGCGCCATCGCATAAGATTTGGGGACAGTCAATAGAGTGCGGTGCAGTAAAAAGTAATACGCGACATTCCAGTGGCGCGCGCGAAATAAATGTACTGTGACATAAATTAGTGAAGTGTATGATAAAAATAAATTAGTGCAGTGACTCAGTGACTGTAGCTAAATTAGACTGTTCAGTATTAGGCTAGGCGTAGTGTATATAGTTAGTCCAAATATATAGTTAAATCCATATCAAGTGTTTTCTTGCCCAATCGAACTAAAGACTTGTAACAGTGGTGTAGGGTGTGGAGTAGACTGATTGATTGGCCAACGCGGTACGGACAGTTAGTGGAAATGAATAGTTAAATCCGTACCAAGTGTTTTCTTGTCCAACCAAACTAAAGACTTGTAACAATATGTAAGTGCCTAGAGTCATTTTCTATTAAAGAGTGTGCGTTCGGCGAGTCTTGGCCTACACCTGCCCACATAAGGGAGATGTCCCCTAGCGACTTATTTACCTTCCTACAAATGGCAGGATGGTCGATGGTCTGAGGACACAACTCCCTACTGGGAGGATGCACAATGGACCAGTTGTGGCTTAAGTGCAGTGTAACCCCCCCACTCTACAGGTACAGACTGTGATGCGCCACTGTGTTTTAGATCGGTACGTCACTGGGCGTTAGGTTAGTGCGCATGTGCAGTGAAGTGGTAGACATAGGGACGATCTTCGCGGTGAAGTTACAGGGTTGCCATATTGGGGAATTTTCCCCCAAATTTGGGGTATTTTCAGCCTATTGGGTAGCGATATGCCGTGGGGTCCTAGTAGGTAATGCTGCTAAAATTTTGAAAATCGGTGCATTGGCGGCGGAGTAATTAGCAAAAAACAAAAAAAAAATAGATATTCCTCAAACTTCGTTTTTAGGCGTTTCAGGAGTTCCTGATCATTTTCTACTTTTTTTTGGGTGGGGGTGAATTTGGGGTCGTTGGAGGGTGGGGGGTTGTAAAACCGAAAAATTTGTTGTATTCATAATGGGCTGTCCAATGACCTGTGAATGAAAGACCTAGCGGCATAATTCACCTTTTTAGGTCCATCCAAACATTGCCTCGCTTATAATAGAAACCAAGGGACTTAGAATTTGTGATGTATACATAAGAGTATTGTTTTAGATCGTTGTATATTGCTTAACGCGAAAATGACTGAATGGATTTTAATGAAATTTTGACACAGTATTACTACCGTGGCGAGGATGGAAAGCGCGTATGTTTTGGAAAAATCGTGCCAGTGGCGGCGTAGCAATATTAAAAAAAACCAAAAATATAAAAACAGCTCAAACTTTGTTTTTAGGCGTTTTAGGGGTTTCTGATCATTTTCTACTTTTTTTGGGTAGGGGTGCATTTGGGGTGGTTGGGGGGTGGGGGGTTGTAAAGCTGAAAAATTTGTTGTATTCATAATAGTGTGTCCATTGACCTATGGAATTTGGACACAGGAATTACTATCGCGGCGAAAATGGAAAACACGTCAGTTTCTGGAAAATCGTGTCAATGGCGGCGCAACAATAATCAAAAAAGTAAAAATATAGAAACAGCTCATACCTACTTCGTTTTTAGACGGTTTTTAGGCTCCTAAGCGTTTCGCATCGCATGCAAAACTGTGGCGTCCTAGTTCATAAGGAGGGAGACGCAAGAAGCTATTTACCAGAGTTGTTGTTGGGTGTTTTTTTGCGGGCAAATGGGCGATGATTTGGTTGCAAGGGGGGAGCTTCATGCTATGGGAAAATAATAAACTGGTATCGTAATGTGTGGGAAGTACTGAGTCAATCAACTTGACTCCATTTTTTATTTTGTCACGCCCAACTCTACACTTCCTTCTTAAGCTTAATTCAGTTGCACACGACATCCAACGATACGACGCCGACGGTACGAAACTGTTCCTATTGGTTGAAATATTTTGATTTGACATCATTTTGAATATTTCAACCAATGGGAACAGTTTCGTACCGTCGTATCGTCGGATGTCGTGTGCATCTAAATTAAGCTTTAAAAGTGGGTTGGCAGACTTGCGGCAATATTAAGGGTAAGATTTCACCTATGAAAATCGGCTGTGCTAACTTTACACCAAATGAGAATATGTTAGGCAGCTTCAACGCAGACATGTATAAAGTTGCTGATGACAATGCCTTGGATATATTATTTGAATAAATTTCATAGTTTAACCTCATACCTTTTTTGTTTGCTATATTTAATACATTACTTAAAATGTTTATTTTTTTTGTTACGAAGATTACATATTAATAATATTAGTCTATGGAAGAATCTATTTTTTATGTTTTGTTAAACCACAACCTCAAAAGATATTTGTTAAACTTTATTTCTTTTCTAAGTTTCAACGGATTGTTTTCTCAGTGTATACAAGAATGACAAAAAATGCATTTTTCAGAAAAACATATTTTATTCGACTTTGTTTGCATTTCAATATCGCTAAGTGTACGTACATAAAAAAATAGTATTCATTTATTTCTTGATATTTTTGTCAAAAACATTTTGGGAGGATTTTTTTTCAAATATGTCTAATTTGAGGGATTTTTGAACCTGACCTGGGGGAAATCTATCAAATCCATCTGGCAACCCTGGGCGAAGAAGCGGGGAGGCGTCAGTCGATGGAGGCAGGTAGAAGTAGCCGTACCGCCTCTCGACCGAAATTTCAAGGGCGTTTTGATTTGTCTGTTCGCAGGCACACTTTGTATTTTACTCAAATTAATAGTGTATTTTAAAATTCCAGTTTCTCTACACGGTTCTACGACTGAGCTAAGTCGGGGCATAACATACGTATCGGTGCGATACCGTCTGTAGCATGGAATTAAATATAGATCCAATATACGACTGTGCTGTAGCTGAACAAAACCTAGGCTATTCCACTAATGAGGCTGCGAAACAGGAAACCTGTAAGGCTGAAAGTTCGTGCTGGAAAAAAGCCCCATACAAAACTCAGAAAAAGTTGGCACCGGAAAAAAAGTAGAAGCGACAGACAGCATCGCAAATCAATCGGTCGCTATTTGCTCTGCACAATCTGGCGGGCTTTGTCTGTTTGTAAAAGTTCACCAACGACGAATGGAACGGAAATAATTATCGAGAGTGGCTGATGAAAGCGAAACTATGTACCGCTGCGTTTATACAAAAGATCATTCGGCTCTGGCCGAGCTGGCCGGACTTTTTCCCTGTCATTGTTTTTATTTAGCACTCGCCCATGTCGATACAAATGACGCTCTTGAATATTGGTGGAAATTAGTTGTTGAGTTCATATACTATTGAGTTACTACTAAACTGTAATTATAGCAAAAACTGGCAGCACACTCTGTTCTCGGTGTGTTGCGTAGCTCTAACTTCAGGAGTACACCAGTAGGTGTTTATGCCATCCGGGCCAGGAGCTGCGAAATTCTTTGCGCCTCGTAAGGCGCCAAGAATTTGTTCCGTATTTATCGGATGACGCAGTACATTTGAGTTAGGGGTCCTCCTACAAATGGACTCCAACTGCGCCAAGGCCGGAGTGTCTGCTGAGAGAGGTTTGGTTTGTTCGCAAATGTCCCTCCAAAAGAGCTCCACGCGATGAGCAGTTGGCGGCTGCTCTAAGGCTGGTGGCGGCTGTTGGAAAGGACAAGAAGGTCTTTCGTAGAACATTTTGTTTTGCTCCAGGTCCCTCGCCCGCGCCACCAACGATCGTTTAGCAGTGATTAGCATCCGGATCCTGTCAAGACAGTGTTGATTGACAACAACCAGTACCGCTTGATTGAGTGTATGATGGTCGCACCTCAACCCGTAGGCTATCTGGCGCACTCTGCGCGTAAATGGCTTCCCAGCCGCTTTATATTTCATCACATACTGGATACGGGATGCTTCCTGGCGAGCCAACTGAATTTTCGCTTCCATTTGGCGCACCCGTCTCTGTGCTCTCTCAACAGGAGAATCTCTCACTCTCCCCTGTCTAGCTAGCCTCAGAGCCGCAGCGTAAACTTCGCAATTGATGCTCCAAATGTCAGAGGCTTCCGATAGATATTGACCCACAACCTCAACATCTCTCTTCAAATCTGCCAGCTTCAAGGACCTTCCGTTTTTATGCAAAGCCCTTCGGTCTCCGAAATCCCCAGGTGAGATGACTTGGTCGATTTCCCTCTCAGCGGGCCTTATCGGCAAACATTCAGCCTGGTTAACAGGCCTTCCTTCCGCCGAAGGGGAAGGCTGAGCTGGAGCACGAACATATCCCAGCCTTCATTGTGAGTTTGGCTTGAGCTTATTTATTAGTTTGCACAACAGGCCATGAAGGCCTGAGGCTTGAGCTTAATCACTACATATTTTCAGCAGTACTTTCCAAATGATCAAATTATATTTCTAAAACGTCAATTGTGGTCTTAAACCATTAGTTTTAATTTCCAAAACGTCACTCGTGGTAGAATAAAGTTTTTAAAACGTCAAATGTATATATAACGTATGTTGCAAAAGTTTTGAGAAGTTTTTAAAAAAACTAAAAAATATCTCGCAATAATATATTCAAACCGGAGCAGGAACTACAAAAAATAACAATATTTCTTAATATAAATATGATATTAAAGTACTGCTAATGGGCAATGATCTTCCATGGCTCGCAATGTCCTCCTAATGTTCCTCATTAGGTTTTGGACAGATTCTAAATCAAATTCTCTGATCTTTAGCATTATTCTTCTCCTTCTTAAATGCGGTTCGTTTTGAGCTTCCCAGCCATTTGTTATGAACTTTGGCAATCAGTCGAGCCCAAAAAGTTTCGATAGGTCTTGCTTGAGGAAGATTGGGAAGGTTGTCGTTTCGTGGTACAAAAGGTATTCCATGTTGTTCTAGCTAGTTTCTCGTACGCAGAGCGTAATGACTTGAAGCCAGATCTGGCCAAAACATTATATTGTCATAAGTATTGTGGGTATTAATAAAATTGAGTAGTTTAGGCAAACATCTTTGAGTATAGACTTCTGCGGTAACCGCTTCGGCCCTAACTCGTCCAACGTACGGCTGTAAAATACCGTTGTCTGGTATAGCGCACCACACTAACACTTTGTTTTCAAACTTTTATTTTCGTTTAAATTTTAGATTATCTGGACAGAATTCAAAGTCTCTTGTATAAAAACCATCATTACTTGATTTCTGAGTTCGAAAATGTGAAATACTTTTCATTGTCAAGAATAATGTTTGTGTTGCCAGCAAAATGAGTACGACGTAAATTGCGACAGCATTGAGGAAATCTTTCTAACTGATTTGGAGAATACTTTGGACATTTTCTTCTTTTTCGGTTTAAGTTATTTCTCTTCAGTTCTCCACATATTGTCCTAGCATTGACGTGAAAAATGCGTCCAAGCTTTCGTGTTGAAGTTCCAACACGATGTTCACTTCTGTTGACCATTCTTTGAACTGTATCAGCATTCAACGCTCTCGGACGTCCACTTTTGATGAATAAATACAAGGAATACCTTCATCGCATTAACGAGTCGCTCGATAAATTGCGGCAACAGAAATATTTCGATCTTGATATAGGCGAACTATTTCTTTTTTTTTTTCAAGTCGTCCAACTAGACTGTGAATACTCTTCCGAATATCTATTTTGTAGGACATTTTAACAGCTTGTATCATAACCAAAATGGTTTTCCTCCCTTTCCACCTCATCCGTCTCTCACATTCTCTCCCCGGTCGAACAATAGTTTCAAATACTCATTTAAAATTCTAATACGTCAATAAGTTCTAAATAATCAACTGGTACTTCAAAAAGTATCATATTAATTTTATTCTTCTGAAGTACGCAATGCACACCTGACAATTATGTCGACAATGTGAGTTTGTTTTTTTGCTTTGGAAAATATGTCTGAGTGTTTTTATTTGTCTTGTGTGAGGTGATTGTATGTCTATAGTTCCTCTGCCCCTTTGTTTTTCTGTCTATGGTGCGACCACTTGATAGTGGTAAAGAAATACATGATGAGTCTTATTGCAAATGTACTAATATTTTTTGTAACGTTCCTAGAATTCAAATTTGTTTTCAATAGTCTAATGAGGCGGTCTTAGTCTTTCGTTTAAGCCATTTCTCCGCTTGTGTGTGATCTGCCTTAATATTCTGATTGAAATCCAGGTACTTGTATGTTTCGTCTTTGTCCATATTACGTTTGGTCAGTTATTATTTTCTATCCGAGATGGTTCTTCCATTGGTCTCTGTTGATGTGTAGCACCTCGCATTTGCACATCTGACGTACAAACGTCTGTTATTCTGAGTATTTCTCTCAGATGCACTTCAGTGGGGGCATATAGTTTTATATCATCCATGCAGAATTTTTTTTATAACTGATCAGACCGCGTAGGCAGAGCCTAAATACCAGAGTACCGCGGCTGCTGTGAAAGGGTTGTGCTCGGGGTTGTGTTAGGGCCTCAGGCACAATAAGTACATTTCCTGGCAGTGCATTCCAAGCCTTGGATACCCTGCAGTTGCACCGCTCGGTTCTTGATGTACGAAGAACGACCGCCTTAGGATGAGATGCAGCGGTCGCCCGGGTGCATCTGATAGGAGCGGTGAGCGGCAGAACGATAGAGGATAGCTCAGAGGAGCAGATTTCGTTTGGATATTGGTATAAAAGCGAGAGGTCATCAACGGCACGCCGGTGAGAAAGTGGCTGGAGGTGGCGCGTTGAGGCCGGGTCGCCAATTAGTCAAGAGATGAGAGCAATACTCCAGGCCAGGTCTTATCTGGGCTTTAGATAGCGTGAAGAGTCGTTGGTGAAGAGGTTACACGGTGAGAAGTACTTTACCACTTAGAACTGCGTGAGTTATTCTCGCCATTATCGTTCGTTGAACAATATACTATTTCTCCTGGAAGAGAACCTCTAATACGTAGTGAATTAAGAAGGAATATGAGGAAATCAGTTGTCTGCACCCCAAACTTGTACTGTTTGAGAGCAGGTTTCAGTGTGGTGCACTTCTGTTAATGGTATTTAACAGCATATCGAAGACCACACCAGACCAGACTGAAAAAAAGTTACTGTGTTCTCCAGCTAAACCCTACAGTTAAATAATGGACATTTATTTTTCCTCAACTTCCTCTTACTTTAATAAAGCGTTTTCTTATAGAGAATCCAGCTGCATCTTCCATTGTGCGTATCAAAGGAAGCAAAATTACGTCTATTTCGTAAAGTCGACCTAAATCCGTGTTACAGTATACGCGAGTGATCAATTTAAAAAAGCTTATTTCTTCTTTTACCTGTTCTTCATTCCGAATGAATTTCTCGATAGGATTATAATTGTGAATACATGCACATTGGCGTGCAATCTGGTAGATCCACGTGAGCCTTAATTGATTTCAAATGTAGGCCATCTCTATAATCAGAACCCTAAGTACCGAAGATAGTTAAGAAACCAAACCTACATAATTATAAAGCATACTACTCTGAAAACCTGGACAATGGATGGCTATGAATGTGAAAGGCAGAAGGCGATGGAATCTTCTTCCTAAGGTACTAACTTCATCACTCAATGAAGATGATCGGAAAGTTTAGGAAATGCTTCTCTACCTTGTACTCTCCTGAGTAGAGTATAGCATCCAGTCGGGTCCAGTTTCTTTCACTGACCACTCTGACCAAAGTAAACGACTAGGATTACGTATCAAACAATATAGAATGGGGGCGAGTTCCCCCTCTCACCCTCTATTAACTGCGCCCATGAATGTGACAGAAACAAAAGTGTAAATTGTCAATTGATTGACTCAGTACTTCCCACACATAACAATTGCAACAAAATCATCGCCCGTCTGTCGTCAAAAAACGTCCACACTAAAACTAGTAAATAGTTTCCTAAATCTCTCCGTAGGAACTAAAACGACTCAATTTGAGCTTCAACTGGTCGAAACGAAACAATCAGGAACCCCCAAATTGCTCAAAAACGAAGTTTGAGCTATTTTTATATTTTTAGATTTTCTTACTGCAGCTGCGCAGCCACTGACACGATTTTTGAAAACCATACGCATTTTTAATCCTTGCCGCGGTAATTGTACTGTGTCCAAATTTCGCTAAAATCACGTCCCTTGATTTCTGTAATAGCCAAGGCAATGTTCGGATGGACCTAACAAACGTCTATTATGTCGCTAGGTCTTTGTTTCACAGGTCCATGGACAGCCTATTATGAATGGAATAAATCTCTGAGTTTTACAACCCCCACCCCCTAACGACCCCAATTTCACCCCCACCCAAAAAAAGTAAAAAATGATCAGCAACCCCTAAAACGCCCAAAAACAAAGTTTGAGAAATTTCTATATTTTTAGTTTTTTTGTTATTGCTGAGCCGCCACTGAGACGATTTTTCCAAAACATACGCGTTTTCCATCCCCGCCGCGACAGTAATACTGTGTGAAAATTTCATTAACATCTAATCGATAATTTTCGCGTTACGCAATATAGAACGATCCAAAACAACACTCTGATGTATACATACATCACAAATTCTAAGTCTCTTGGTTCCTATTATAAGCAAGATAATTTTCGGATGGACCTAAAAAAGTGTATTATGCCGCTAGGTCTTTCATTCACAGATCATTGGGCAGCCCATTGTGAATACAACAAATTTTTCAGTTTTACAACCATCCCATCCAATCACCCCAAATTCACCCCCACCCAAAAAAAGTAGAAAATGATCAGGAAACACCTAAAAACGAAGTTTGAGGAGTATTTGAAATTTTTGGTTTTTTGCTAATTACTCCACCCCCCGTACAACGATTTCCAAAATTATCCGAACGTTACCTACCACGATACTACAACATATCGCTGCCCAAATTTCATCACAATCCATGCAGTGGTTACTGAGATTACGACGTTATAAGAACGCCAACAGACAGACAGACAGATCGACGGAAATGGGTGACGTGGATTCTCGATATGTAGACATCATAACACGCCCAAAAAGCGTATTACCTCAAAATTGAAAATTTTCGCGATCACAATACTCCCCTCACCTATCGGTCTGGGAAGTACAAGGGATAGAAAACATAAGTAAAACAGAGACGTGTTGGACCAGAATAGGATATCAGGTAAGTGAATATACATTTTTTGCCATTTACTCTATAAATAAAATAAAACAGGTCGTAAAAGATATTTCAATTCAAGACAGCATATCATTTTTAATTTTCTATCCAAAATAAATTAAGAGTTTTGGCAAGGTCTTCTTTCTTCTTTCATCTTTCATCAAATTCTTTTGGTTACACGAAGCATGCAAGCTGTTGCCTTGCTCGACGCTGCTGTATTCCTTAGATCGTACAGTTCCTCAATCCGTCCTCCAGGGACAGTGACAGAATGAAGAGAAAATTGAAAGAAATAAAGGGCGGAGGTCCTCTAATAGAGCCGGTAAAAAAAGAAATTGTTCGTATGTAGAAGGCAGATGGGAAGTTGGGAAGACGCAGCGGCAAGCGGAGCACCCGATTAGA
The DNA here is from genome assembly GCA_951848785.1 of Callosobruchus maculatus. NCBI lineage: Eukaryota > Metazoa > Arthropoda > Insecta > Coleoptera > Chrysomelidae > Callosobruchus > Callosobruchus maculatus. Next base: position 1,157,906 of record CATOUR010000028.1, on the reverse strand, counting down.
TGACTTGTCAACCTTACGGAGAAAATTTCATTTCGGAAAGTTTGATAAAGGCAAGCTCGAAGGGCGGAGAATTGAAGTCTACGGTCCCGAAAATTGGGGATTACGCTGAATAATGGCGCACTTTGACAAACTCCGTCGATCCTGTTTATTCTTCGATCCGGTTATGTGCAACGTTGCAAAGGCTTAGGGTTGTCTGATGCCCTCACGGTCAGTCAGATAAAGGATTCGATATTTATGTCTTTGTGTATTGGGAGACAATATTACGTGCACTTGACTGGACTTTCTATTTTCCTTAGATCCTTTAACCTATGCTGGACCTTTGTATATATTTCACCCTTCAGTGGCTGCAATCGTGATGGTCCAAGGACTACACACATCAAAATAAATTCTTGGACAAAGAATATACGGGGTAGGGTACAGACAAGTAATATATCGGAACTGGGCAGTAGCAGCGAATTATAATTTTGGGGGTGCAAATTAGAGCAAATATAGTATCTTTTCTTATTATTGTGTCACCCAACGAGGTATTTGTTTTTGATCACGTGACGTCCGATTCAAAATTTTTAATGAGATACCCTGTATATTTGGGACTTTTTCTGTTCCTCCCGATAAAACAATTCCAACAAACTGCACACTTGGGGTCTAAAGTGATTAATTAAAAAGCTACAGGTACTTAAAGGGTGGTACCACTACCGTTGATTATAAACATGTACCCCTACAGTTAAATTGTTTTTGTAGTCATAATGGTAGTGGTACAGTCCTTTAAGTACCTGTAGCTCTTGAATTAATCACTTTAGACCCCAAGTGTGCAGTTTGTTGGAATTGTTTTATCGAGAGGAACACAGAGTCCCAAATATATAGGGTGTCCCATTAAAAATTTTGAATTGGACGTCACGTGATCAAAAACAAATACCTCATTGGGTGACACAATAATAGTAAAATATACTATATATGCTCTAGTGTACACCCCCAAAGTTATAATTCGCCACTACTGCCCAGTTCCGATATATTGCTTGTCCTAATCGTCGTAGGACACCCTGCATATACTGATTTCAGTATACCATAAGTATTATCTTCCTATATGCGGAAAGCTGTAATTTTTTTGGTCATATCGCATGATATTAAGTCGAAAATAGTCTTGAGAACATTAATTAGGGCCGGTTTTACAATGCTGGGTTAACTCAAGGTTGTGTGTTGACCGGAGGTTAACCCTATATATCATGTTTTACAAATGGTGGTTTTCGATTTTACTTGAGGTTAACTCTGAGTTAACTCGACCCCAAGAAATTCTTGGATTAACCCCAGGTTTGTGATGATGCATGCGCATTAGGTTATGTCACTTTGGTTTTGCTACTTGCTAGGCATTTGAAGTTCAATATTTTACCGTTTACCTCAACGCTTTCCATCGTTTTTTTTATTTGAAATGGCTAGTTATGATGTAAATGCATATAGCAGCGATAAAGAAGCAATGAGACCAGGAATATTTCGGCCTAGAGTCAATTGTCTTGAGGAATATGATGACCGTGACTCTTTGGTCTCTTTTAAATTTTTGTATTTTTCTTTCAGCACCTTAACCGAGCTACGGCTATTATTTGCACATTTGCAACTAAATTCTTCTCCTATCTTTTCCTATAGGCGTTGTCTTTTTCGCACCATGTTGTTGCACTTTTTGTTTTGCACTCTATTACATGCATATACTTTTCAAATAACGAAATGAATAGATATTCTTCATCTCTTAAAAAGTTGTTTGTTCTTTTTGGTCTTTCCATGCTGACACACAGGTACATGTACGGCTATTATTTGAAATGGGCCACAGAAACAACTACAACGCCAAGCAGTCCAAATACCAATCCAACCCAAAAATCTTTTATCTATGCCAAACACCAACTAATTGCGAATGAGATGAAAAAACGTCAGTGGAAAAAACCAAAATGAGGTTGGACATCGCATAGAACTGACAACTCAACGAACTCCTTCTTTGACAGTCTTGTCAGAAAAACACAAAACACCAGCACGAAACACCTAACGAAGGAAATAAGAAGAAGAAGAATTTTAAATATTGCGGACACAGTACCACCAACCGCTAAAAATAAAATACAACTCACGGTCAGTTAACCCTACGTCATTTTATGATTGTGAAACGATCCATTGTTCAAGTTAACTCGCAGGTCGAGATTAGTAAACCGTCAGAGTGACCACTGATTGTGAAACTGGGCCTTACTAGTTCAGAGCACATCATTTTGCTCATCTGACCCACATTTTACATTAGACTTTGAACACTGAGGCTGTGAATAAATGTTAATAGATCCAAGTGTGACGTTATAGTGAGTGATCATACTGACAACGCCATCTTATGATTGAGGAAGCTTGTGCGAAGCATGCTGTGTGTATTATCCATCTGAAGAATCAACCTTCTTATAAACTGTTTCTGTATTCCCAGCTGTACGTTCTGTCACTATTTTGTGGCTTCATTTGCGCTGAATTTACATAATGGCGCATTGCTTTTAACAAACGAGTGTCACCATCATGAAAAAAGCCTAGTAAGAACATTACGCGCATCTTTATCAATTCCTTGATGGATGGATCTAACAAGCTTCTTACCTTTTTAGTATTCTATATTTTTCTGTGACTGCTTGACAAACAAGCAACTTCTACCCCCCCTCCCAAGGCTGAGGTGTTTTTTTATGGTCAGCCTCTCGCAATCGCTGAAAGCTTATGGCGCTGTAGAAGCGCTCCGACAGAATAAATGTCGGTGCAGGTTAGATTTGAAATGCTGCAAGTTGTAGCCGTTGGGAAACAAATTACCCGGCAAATCATTCCACAGCGTCGAAGTCCTCCTTAAGAAGGAACGCTGGATGAGACTGTTTCAGGGAGTAGGGATCTCGACCGACAAATTTTTTGAGACAGCATCATGCTCCTACCTCAATTTCACTTATAGCGAGATAGATCTTGGAAAATATGTTATATTCCTCTTACTTGATCTATCCTAAGCGTTTGGCACCGTGGATACAAAATATTTACTTAATGGAAAAATTAGGTTCAATTGGAATAAGAGGTGGTATACCCTATTATATCCAGTCCTTCATGCATAATCGCAAAATGCAGGTGAATCTAGTTGAATCGATATCGTCCTTGTTGAACAAATAAATTGGTGTTCCTCAGGGCTCAGCGTTCGGACCTATACTTTATTTGCTTTATGTTAATGATCTAGCGAAATGTATTACACGCGTGTGGTCACGTTTTTTTTCATTATGGTCAACCACACTGCAAAGCCTGAAAGCCGGAAGAGGATGAATGTCGGTGCACGTTAGATTTGAAACGATGCAGGCTGTAGCCGTCGGGAAATAAATTCCCCGGCAGCTCATTCCACAGCGTCGAAGTTCTCTAAAAGAAGGAATGCTGGAAGATACTGGTTTGGAGAGTAGGGACGTCGACCTGGTAAGAATGCGCTCGCAGCGCCTCTCTAGTGTTTCTCGTTCGGACGACTTTTGGTGTTACTATCTGGGAGAGCACACCTTGGGTGATGGAACCTATAAAATAGGGACAGGTCAACCACTCTTCTTCGATGGCCCAGGCTGTGGGGGTCCTTTGGGAGGTTAATCATATCGACTAGTCTAATTTGTCTCTTCTGGTTAGTGTCCAGAAATTTTAGAGGATGCTTCGGAGCGCATACCCACACACGTTAATTGTTGAAATGACCTTGGACTTTTATTTCCAAATTTCGGGCTGTTACTCTCTTCTTGTTATCTTTGGTTTAAGTTAATTAACATTACTTAGATAAATAGGGCTAGACCCAGAAATTAAGCTACTATTTTTATCAACTAAAAAACACGCCCACTCCCTTTCTAAGGTATATGTTTTTGAAGCACCAAGCACTAGTGGAAACATCTTTCTGCGTCGATTCACTGTTAATATGCTACACGACGACATTGAACAATTCTCTTGACAACATTCATATTAGGGAGTTATTGAAATAGTGCCACTAACAGTGACAGGCACTGCCTGATATTAAATTTGTCTCTGAAACTAGCATTGCCAGGTGTCCAGGATTTCGCAGGACGTCCTGGATTTGGGTCTCCTAACATAATCGTCTTGCGAAGAACTCCGGAAGGACGGCTAATATCCTGGACTTCATGAATGCTCAGAATAAAAATCAATTTTAAGCTGTTTAACCTAGCACTATCTGTTAATCCTTAATACAAATCAAGCGAGCGATTACAGATCGCTTGTCAAGATTTAGTGATCACCTCGGGTGTTGTTTTAGTGACGGTTTCTTAATAAAGTGTGAATTTTGGATGTCTTCATTCTGTTTCTGTGTACCAATTATTTCATAAAGAAAATAATGCAGTTCTGTAAGTAGGTTTCCCAGCCCATTTGGTGAATAACTCTGTAAAAAATGCTTTAACAAAATGTTCCTTTGATGTCGAAACTTTGACTTTGAAAACTTTTAGTCACTTTTCATCCCAAGCTGAAAGGTGCAAGGAGTTGAGAGATTTTTTAATTTCGTGGATTTGGAATATAAAACTATTTAAAAACATGTACCCATACGATGGCTGAGTCTATTTATAGCCATAGAAACATTACTGAATATTTTTCCAGTTATCAAAAATTACTTTTTTTTACAGGAAAAAGAAATTCCCGTTCCTCTTCAGAGTTTTTTTATGAAGATCATTGTATTCTACAAAAAACTGAATGTTATTTAAGCTTTTTCCACAACACTCTAAAATTATTACTTTTTTTTGATACGGAACAAAAAATTGATAAAGCTGACCTACTTTGCCTTGAAGCTTTAAGATTTTAAAATCTCTGAGAGAAAAAATTGCTCAAAAATAAATGACAGTTTCTGTGATTTTCTGACAACAAATCTCTTATAAACTTTCTTCCAAATGAGCAACTCCAAATAAAGACATCCTTTTTAGAACGTAGTTGATTACGTCGGTTCAAAATATGATTTTTCAGAAAATAATTTGATTTCGAAATTGAATAGTTTTTCTCTAAATAACCAATTAGCTTTTGATTACATGGCAATTAAAAACAAAAAATATTCTTTTTCGTTCAAATAATTCATTTGTTTATAATATCATCATTAAGACATCAGTGGGCCTTCCTACAAATTATTGGACTCTGAATTATCCTTCAAAAAGGAAGATAGTAACGAGAGGCCAAATTCTACTACATTGAGGATCAATTCGACCAGTCTTTCTAAAGTCCTGCAAGAACAATGTTCGGCGAAAAACAGCCACCCAATGAATCCTATCAATCTTAAATTCATAATTAAGGAGCCCCTTTCCCTTCCAAACTCCAACCCTCCTACTAAAGATGATCGATCTCCCCCTGTGATGCCGAGACAACAGCTTCTGAGCGCTTCAAAAACATCCCTCGATTTCGCATATTCATCAAATCGGCTCGCTACATCAATAACAAAACACAGTCTGCAGCATTCTCTGCTGATTCATGGCCTACGCTGATCGCTAATGGAAACGCATCTAAACAAAAAACCAACTATGAAGATTCATCGACGCATTAGTGGGGCTGAAAGTTTTGCAGAAAATACTAAAGACTAAATGGCCGTAAAAGAGAGTAACAAGTACAGAATGAATCTATCAAAATCTCAGGGAGGCACATCAATGAGCGTATCGTAAAAATCTCGCTTTTAGTTGAACACTACTCCCTATATATTTTTTATCTAAATCAGCTCTAGGACATATCGATTGTGGAGAACTTTTGCATTCCATATAGGTACTTTGTTGCTTCTCAGACAACACGTAATGACAGCCAGTTCTTTATACTAACACATCCTTCTGATTACGGTATGCACAGCCCCCTCACACGGATGTGCAGAATCTTGAGCAGAAACAACCTTGACCCTTTCAGATAACCGTTCAAGTTTGAGTGGCTGATTTCTGCACAAAAATTTTATGGATTAGATACGTTTAGTTTTAGTAGTAGTAGTAGTAGTAGTAGTATAGATTTAAGGTACGCGCACATAAATCGGCATCGGACCGACGGGATGAAGGGAACGGCCGGTACTCTATACGAATTTTTTATTAGGGTATCACACATATCTGTTCGGAACCGACGTAAGAATTGGAGGTCAGTTGCAAATACAGGGTGTCCCACGACGATTAAGACAAGCAATATATCGGAACTAGGCAGCAGTAGCGAATTATAATTTTGGAGGTGTAAATTAGAGCAAATATAGTATCTTCTCTTACTATTGTGTCACCCAATAAGGTATTTGTTTTTGGTCACGTGACATTCAATTCAAAATTTTTAATGCGACACCCTGTATATTTGTGACTTTTTGTGTTCCTCCCGATAAAACAATTCCAACAAACCAGCACACTTGGGGTCTAAAGTGATTAATTCAAGAGCTACAGGTACTTAAAGGACTGTACCACTACCATTATGAAACACTACCAAAGTAATTTAACTGTAGGGGTACATGTTATAATCAGTCGTAGAGGTAACATCCTTTAAGTACCTGTAGCTCTTAAATTAATCACGTTAGACCATAGGTGTGCTAGTTTGTTGGAATTGTTTTATAGGAAGGAACACCAAAAGTCACAAATATACAGGGTGTCCCATCTAAAATTTTGTTACCGGACGTCACGTGATCAAAAACAAATACCTCATTGGGTGACACAGTAATAAGAAAAGATATTATATTTGCTTCAATTTAAATCCCCAAAATTATAATTCGCTACTGCTGCCTAGTTCCGGTATATTGCTTGTATTAATGGTCGTGGGACACCCTGTATGTCTTCGAGCGGTGAGGAATTGGCGGTTGTTCTAGAAGAAGAAAATTTTCAAAAACGTGAAAACTCAGACGGGTGTGGGTTCACGAAGTATATCAGAGAAGGACATATTTTGGGGAATATGTACATTTTTTTGGGACTTAATTAATGACGAAAAAAATAAAAGTACAATGCCCAACGTTCTGTATTTTGGGTAATCATATCTTTTTTATATAGCTATTACCACGTATTAATTTAGAGTCCTCGAATGCCTGTATAAACCACATTGTTGATTTATTTTTCTCGTATACCGTTTTCCTTATTGTTCATTCTCTTTCCATGGTATCCATAATTTGCTCAGTTTAAGTGTGTATTGTTTGTTATAAGTATACTTTTAGTTATTTTTTTGCTACTGTGTTAAACCTGAATGTCTTCAATAACTGAGAAAATAAAATATTCCGTTAAATAAATGAATATTTTTTACCCCGGAAATAAAAGATGGCGTCAAGTGCCTTGACTCAGTAATCCCCATATATTATCGGTACTAACAAAAAATTTGGAGCCCCTCTATATCTACATCGTCTTCATAAAAGAGGTAAACATTAATCAAGGACCTTTAAATATCTAAAAACGAAGTTTGAGCGATTATGAAATGTTTTGTTTTTGGTTGATTGCTCCTCCGCCACTGGTAAGACTTCCAACAACGAAATACTGCTACCATTTCCTCCACGGTAGTACTACGGTATCACAACTTCATCACAATCATGTTCGTGATTTCCAAGTTGCACCTCATAGGATTATATGTATGTACCACACTTGTAAAATTCAAAGGCAACATTCGGATAGGTCTAAAAATGTTTATCTTGTCATTCGAAAGGAACTTACGTACAAGAATTGGAAACAGAAAATATGCCAGTTGTTAAAACTTCACTTGTTTTGTGCTACTTCTTGTTCTTGTAGAAAACAGAAAGATACAGGCTACTGATAAGTTCAAACATTGTAGAAGGTATTTAAAAGACCACAATGGCATATCCGTTGAAAGTTAGGGCCGGTTTTACAATAATGGGTTATTTCAAGGTTGTGTGTTGACCGGAGGTTAACTCTGAGTTATCTTGACCCCAAGAGATTCTTGAGTTAACCCCAGGTTTGCGACGACGCATGCGCATTAGATTATGTCATTTTGGTTTGCTACTTGCTAGGCGTTTGAGGTTTCATATTTTATCGTTTACCTTACCGCTTTCCATCGTTCTTTTTATTTGAAATGGATGATTATGATGTAAATGCGTATAGCAATGATAAAGAAGCAATGAGACCAAGAATATTTCGACCTAGAGTCAATTATTTCGAGGAATATGGCCATGACTCCTTGGTCTTTTTTAAATTTTTGTTTTTTTCTTTAAGTACCTTCACAGATCTGCGGCTATTATTTGCATATTTACATTTAAATTCTTCTCCTATCTTTTCCCAGGGGTTGTCTTCTTCGCACCATGTTGTTGCACCTTTTGTTTTGCATTCTATTACATGTCTGTACTTCTCTACCAACGAAATGAACAGATATTGGTCATTTTTGAAAAGTTTTTCGCTCTTTTTGTTTATCCATGCTGACACACGGGTACATGCGCGGCTATTATTTAAAAAAGGCCCCAGAAACAACTACATGCCAAGCAGTCCAAACAACAACCTAACCTCAAAAACCTTGTATCTATGCCAAACACCAAATAAGTGCGAATGAAATGGAAAAACGTCAGTGGAAAAAGCCAAAATGAGGTTGGAACTGACAACTTAACGAACTCATTCTTTGACAGTATTGTCAGAGAAACACAACACACCAGCACGATACACATAACGAAGAAATTAACAAGAAGAATGCTAAATATTGCTGACACAGTACCACCAACCGCTAAAAATAAAATACAACTCGCGGTCAGTTAACCCTACATCATTTTATGATTGTGAAACAAGAGGCATTCCATTGTACGAGTTAACTCGCAGGTCGAGGTTAGTAAACCATCACAGTAACCACTGATTGTGAAACTGGGCCTTAAAGTTCTTGGTTCAGTATCTGCTTGTGCTTATTGATTTTTATAGTAATTGAAGTACTGGAAGAATAGTTCAAGCTGTGTATGCCACCAATATTGTGAAGATACCTTATTTTGGTATCAACGGCAAGACTACTATGGTCATTAGGCTCCTGTTCCATATAGGCTCTGTTACCGTTTCTGTTACTGTTTCCTGGCGCCACTCTAGGAACATGCTAGAAGCCAATAATAAATGCTCAGGTGGGGATTCTCGCTGAGGTTCTTTATCGAAATTTGCCTCTAATTAAAAAAAGCAGAAATGAATTTCCGGCTCTGACGGGAATCGAACCCGAATTACCTTTAGCGATTACAAACGATTTCTTATTGAAGGCATTAACTGAAAAGCTCCAAATACCCTTAAATGGTGCAAGCACTTTTACAATCACAAAATATTCAAGCCCCGCCTACTGTGTTCACGATTCGTTCATTTATTTTTATTCCTTTCGCTTTTATTTGTTTTATACAATCAGGTAATCTATCAGAATATCCTTTTTCATTTCAAAATTACTATAATATGTGTTGAGTCTTCACGATGCTACGCCTCTGGCTCTGCCAGAAGAAGATATAATTAGGGGACAGTCGAATAGAGGTCATTATCGTGATAAGAGAGCTCGCCATCATACGGTAGTGTTCAAACCGCATAAAAATACCTCCTTTTTGCCGCTAACCGCAACCGAAAAGACTACGCAACGGTGAAAGTGATCACCACCCCTTTTAAGTGCACTCCAGGAGCTGTCAGATCTTCATAAGTGGTAAGTGCTGGCTCAACACCACATCACTTTATAATTTCCTTTTATCGCATACGGTCCATTCAATCCGAAACATAATGTGCCCCATTTTTTTATACAGGCACGTGGGTATTTGCAAAAACCTTCCTATCCGTCCATGGTGAGCAAAAATGTGCGCCTATTCATCCGAAAAGAACTAGTATAACAGCAGCAGCGGGAACGGGAGCACAGTCGGCAACTGTAATGTGTCGAATTTCGCGCGCGCGGCATCCAGAGACGTAATGACTGGACCTGCCACTCATCGCGCTTTGTTGGAGCCGCGCTCTCACATCGAACGCACACACACAACAGGGTATTCATCGGCACATTTGTTACGCGCCATTTCAGCTGAGGTCTATATTTTATTGCCTCCGATGGCATAGGGTCGGAAGGAAAACGAACGCCGCATCTATGATTCGAACAAATTGCGCTTTTTATGTGGATGCGATCTGTTATTGTACAATTATACCAGACTATTTAGGCCCGATTTTATCAACATGCACATTTCAAGAAAGACCAATCAGAGCAGCCCTTTCGAGAACATCCATCTGTCAAAGTACTCTGAAAATTATTGATTTCGCTTGAAGTTTGCCTCAAGAAAGGCCAAAAATGACATAATTTATATACAATCGACCGACCATTGTGAATAATCTGTATCTTTTCAAATCTGATTTTCCATCCTAAATGGGTAAAAAACTGCATTTTCTTGTTTAACAAAAAGTTTAGCAACTGCTAATCTCAATCAATCAGATTCCAGAGAAGCCGTACATTTGATCACTACTTTCTTGGTGTGTCAATGATATGATGACAAGAAATTCACTCACTGCATTATTTGGATAAAACAATAATTTACTATCGATAATAATTATAACTACCTGCAATATATCTTTGTTTTATAGTAAAAAGAGGTAAAAATAGCATTTTGTTACATTTCAAAAGTTACAGCTATTTCCCAAACGTGTTTGTACATTACTGGTTGCCTATCCAGAACCCCAGAACAGCAAAAGCAAAGTATAACCCAATTTTATGTACAATGTGTACGCTGTACCTGTGAATATTTCTATAAGGTCTATAACAAACATGCATCCAGTAAATGAAAGATAGATTCTTCATAAAAGTTTGTATTTTTATATAAGTCATCTGACTGACGGAGGTGGGATTTGTAATTATTAATTAAGGAAGGTAGTTGCTGTAATTGATATAGGTTCTACCTACTTTTATCACAAATTATCGCAGTTTGCAATTAGTGATTATACAATAATTATAATGCAAACATGGAAAATGTGGCACTAATTTGCAAATCAATCGCTTTGTTCTGATATCTTGCTATGATTTTGATCCATGAATTTCTAAAGTATCTTTGACAAAAGTGTCATCCAGCTTGGACGCGTTGTTTTCAATAATGCGAATAAGCGAAGTTAAAAATTCAAGAGAAAGTGTTTATACATAATACGCACTAATAAAAATCTTACTAATGGTTATTGTGAAAGAGGTGTCACTGAAGTCGTCTGTAATAATACAATAAAGGATCTCCCAAGCATTGCTGATGTTTTCAATGAACACTTTAACAACATCCCCTGAAAGAAAGACAGAACATCCCTAAAAAAGACTTCAAGCATATTATTCCAAATAACTCTAATAAATATCCTCTACACCCAACCAATAGTCATTCTCATCATCCGGACAATTCCCTGACGTATTCAAAACATCCAAAATAGTACCACTACTAAAAGAAGAAAATAGGTGTGATTTGAACAACTACAGACCAGTTTCATTGATTACATCCTTTTCGAAGATTCAGGAAAAGTTGTATCAGCGAGATTGACCGGGTTTTTTGAGAAAAAACAGAATATTTGATTCTAAACAGTTTGGTTTATTGAAGGTAGAAGCCGTTAGGTGCAACAACTCTAGTTCTTGAAGATACTTACAAGCATCTTGATTCAAAAAATAAAGTACTGGGTGTTTATTTCACCTAAGGCATTTGGTCAAACATGGAATTCCTCTAGACAAGCTAGAAAGTTATGGCATCAGGGGACTCGCCTTGAAATGATTTGCTAGCTATTTAACAAATAGAAGGCATTCAGTAAAAATCCATACAAGAAGATCACCTGTGTGGAATCCAATATAGGAGTACCTCAAGGATCCATATAAGGTCCACTTCTATTTATAATATTTATTAACAATTTACCAGGTCATATTTAATCGGGGAAATATTTGCATCCACCGGACCTATTGCTTTTCTGGGGCAGGATAACGGCCCCTCCAGACGGGATCCTGGGAGGTAATTGCAGTAGCATTACCCTCCCTCTAAACACGACTTAAGGTACGTGACAGTCCATGCAGATATAATGTCACTATTGAGCTGCTACACACATAGATCCATATCTCGGACCAACTCCCACGAGGTATGAGGCTACTGTTTTCCTCGATATGGAAGGCAGATTGAACGTTTTCTTCCTATGTTAATTTTAACTCTTTACACATAGTTTGTGGTACGTACCTAGGTATCGACTAGCAAGCGTTGCGAGTTGCAAGCAAAAATTAGGAAGTGTCTTTCAGAACGACATGTCTAAGGTAGGTATATACCTTTGGAAATAATAGTAGTTTTTGACCATTTAAGGTCATTTGTATATCAGCTTTTATTTTGCTGCTAGGCATTTTTATATTCAAGATATCGACTTATTTATACTCGTGATCCCAAAGTAGCTAACCTTTTTAATCAAAAAGAGGAAAAACATAGCCGAACACAACAGAAAAGAACAGAAAACAGCTCAAAGAACAGACGGTAAGCAGATAAGAGTTGTAAAAGATAGAAAACGACCAAATACAAACGAATACAATCAAAACTAGCTTAAAAAACAGAAAGTAGGCATATAACGACTGTAAACGTTAGAAAACGATTAAATACAACCGAATAGAATCAAAACTATCTCAAAACAACAGAAAGCAAGCAGATAACAGCGGAAAACAACAGAAATGACTAGACTAGAATTAAAACTAGCTCAAAACAACAGAAGGCAAGCAGATAACAGCGAAAACAACAGGAGACGGCTAAACATAGCCGAATGCAACAAAAAAGAATAGAGAACAGCTCAAAACAACAGAAATCAAGCAGGTAACAACTGTGTTGATTTTGAAAGGTAGTACGCTTCAAAAATTTCATGCCACTTAATCCTATTTAAGACCCCGACTCATTCATACCCAAGGTCCAGAGATCCTACTCTTAGTACTTAGTTTGACTATGAACAATAGTGCTCGCCTTACAGTTTTTATGCCACTTAGCGCTGAGTGGCAGCCACAAAACTGTAACCCTGGTAAAATAGAGCTCATTTGCAGGCAACAACTATCTCCGAATCCTCGTTCGTACCTTTGCAATGTCACTAACGGCGTCTTCCCATCGCCCCGAGCGCCATTCAGATCGGAAAATCATAAATTTTTATAGCACATTTGCTAAGAAAATTGTATCGATTCCACGTGGATGGGAGGTAATTTCCTAAAGAGAGGGTGACCGGCATTAGCTCTGGCTTCGAAAAATGAGCTGCGCTTTCAGGACGGAAAGCTATAGAGTGATTTTCAGGCAAACGGTTTGAGGCAAAATTTGATGACGGATTACATGATATACAATAATTATCTATCGTCAATCAAAACCAACTACCGCATCAATGAATATTTTGTAAAATGTTGATTTGTCAATAATTGGCATTACGGTCAAGTATGTCTTAGGTTCACTTTTATAGTGGTTAGTTTAGTACTTATTCAACAGTGCAGTCAAGTCGATTGACTCTTCCCACACATTACGATCATCATCACCATAGCCACAACGTCTTAACAGACACGTTGTGAACTCGTAAAATGCATTTACTGATTTTGCGTGTTTCTCTTGGGATATCTTTAAGATCTTTAAGGCAGTAGCTTCCCATTTGCTTGCTACTGGTTCATCCGCCTTTAGGGGCAATTTCTCACCCCAAGGACAAGAAGGTGTCCTGACTCTTACAACTCGTCCACCCAAAGGTGTTGCCTTTTAAAACACGTAGGAGATATTCTAATCCGCCCCCACATGATGATACCAGTTTATTATTTTCCCATAGCATGAAGTCCGCCCGCAAAAAGGGTGTATTATGCAAGGTCAATAGAATTTTTTTCTATTAATACAAAAAAATGTCCGCCCCACAACCACCCCAGTTGCACCCCCAACAAAAAAAGTAGAACATTATCAGCATATTAAAGGTCGAGTTGTTTCTATGTTTTTAGTTTTTCGATTATTGCTACGCCTCCACAAGCATGATTTCTAAAAATCATACGGTTTTTCCTCCTCGCTAGGGTAGTAATAGAGTTTCGAAATTTCATTTTAATTAATTCAATAGTTTCAACGGTACAGAATACTCGCAATACTCGTAGATATACGTTAGGAAATTGGTTCCTGTAATAGGCAAAGCGATGTTCGGATGGACTTAAAAAAGTCTATCATGCTGCTTCTTCAGTAGGTCAACGGAGAGCCTAGTATGAATACAACAAACTTTTCAGTTCTACAACCCCCAACCCCCAGCCGCCCCAATTCCACCCCCACCGAAAAAAGTAGAGAATGTTCAAAAACCTCAAACCTAGTTTGAGGGCTACATTTTTCGTTTTCCGCTCATTACTCCGCCGCCTATGTACCGACGTTCACAGTTACAGCAGCATTATCTATTATGAGTCCATGTCGTATCGTTACCTAAATTTCATCACAATCCATGCAGCGACTACTGCGATCACGAGGCTATAAAAACGCCAACAGACAGATATCCAGACAGACCGACAGACAGAGGGACCGGCAACCAGACAGACCTATAAACAGACCGGAAGACAGACAGACAGGCAGACAGACAGACAGACAGACCGGCGGAAATGAGTGACGCTATGTAGACATCATAAAACGCCTAAAAAGCGTACTACTTCAAAATCGAAAATTTTCGCGAACACATTACTCCCCTCAACTATCGGCGTGGTAAGTAAAAACAAGTACCAGTTCGATAAAATGATCCATTTCATAGTCCACACTCAATGTCAACAGATTTCGTTAACCGGAGATACAGTTACCCCAAAGGCAAGCTCTATTAGTTCAATTGTTCAACACAAAATTGCCGATTTATATGCATCTTATTGTCGAGAGTGGTTTGGTCTACCGTCAATTGAACTATTCAACGGTTTCAGAAATATTAGATTTTTATTTATTTACTTTCAAAAAGCACCTACCATTGATGACTGGCTACAGAGTTCTTTTACTTCAATAAATTATACCACTAACAGTTACTTAGCTTAACCGCAGCCAACACATTTTGCAATTCTAGAATTGATGATTGGTTGGTACGTTGGTGGACCAACCAATCACCGTTTTTGGAACTTTAAAATGGGCGGGGCATTATGAAAACAGTTCTGGGACGATGATAGGACCATAGATTGGAACAGCCCTAAAATATGCCATACATGACAAACGCCAACTATGATTTTTCTGAACACGATTCACCAGCAAACGAGAATTCATTTTCTTTTATTTCAAGTATCCGTTTCCTAGGACTGAATGCGCTGTACCTGGATATATTTCTTCTGCAATTTGTGGAAGTTTAGACTATGAACTTATGGGCATAAACTCAAAAAAATGGTCAGACACAAACTACCAGAAACAGTTATTCGTCACTTTAAACTCTTGTAATACAATTCGCAGGCGACACTACAGAGCTATGAAAATACTATTTAATGACAAATTTCATGCCTTTTCATAAATATCTTATTTCCCAACAGACACGAGGTCCAATTACAGGACAAAATCGCTTCAAACTAATGACAAAAAGAATAACATTTGACATAAACTAAAATTAAAACTCTGTTAGCTCCAAAGACGCCTTCAGATAGTGCCCTAGTTCACAAATAAAACTAATTTGAAAAATATCAATACTTTAACCGGCAGTTGATTGAATTAATCAGTTGACTTAGTGTAACATTATTGACATCACAATTCGAGAGGTAAACGTTAAAATTAATATCACTAGCGCTCCCTTCGGCACCAATGATTCTAACCTCCAAAGCTAACACTCCGCCCTGTAAGGTAGTCAACGGTTTGGTCGATCGAGACAGAAACTGCCCGAACCTGTACAATGGTCAGTCCATTTTCTTGTTTAACGACTCGGTGGAAATGTAAATCTGAGTAAGCAGTAAGTGGTTCTAGCGTGCAGCCGTTTCCAAAGAGAGAGTTATAAAGACTGCCCGAATTGAGCACTTATCAGCTTCTGAAATGATAAAGATCGCTCCTTTCCATCCAAGAAGGTATCGCACGGTAAGCTGAAATGGAATATAGAGAAAATCTGCTGGCTAGCAGCTTTAAACGTAAAGGGCCCATATTACGATTATGGGTTTTAGCTAGATATAGGAGTAGTTAGGATATAAATTGCGGATTTCCCTGTGATATTGAAATGAAGGTACTTCAGGGTTTGGTCATAAATTGTGAGTTACCATATGGGTGTGTGTAGGGTGTCAAGGAGTGTTGTGAAAGTAGATTTGCATTCAGAATGATGCTGATGAAACTTGTTCAATGTACTACAGTCTAAAAATTGTTTTGTAAAATTACTAACAAAATCGTAGGTTATTATTTAGTGCCACCGATTTTGTTAGTGATATTACAAACCAGATTTGTAATTTCATTTAGCAATTTTCTAATGTTGTAAATTCGCAAAAACGCATTTTTGTAATATAACAACATTTGTCTGTGATATAACAGGATAATCTGTAAAATTATTATGCGATTTTACACAATTTTGAGGATATCATATTGGTCTTTTACATATATACTTTGTAAAACTATTTTGTAGGATATGTAATTTCACATAATTTACTTGTAATATCACTAGATTTTATTGTAAAATCATTATATGTTTTATTACAAATTTTTCAATGATTTATTTTGTAATTTTACCCCATTTTATAAAATTGCTTTGTAGTCTTACAAAAAATCTGTTATAATAGATTTTAAGGAAACGCTGTCATTATAAACATATTTTTATTTTATGTATGAAAATAAGGTAACCCAACATTAGAATTCTATACAAACACAAAATAGAAAATCAACTGTCTCAGTCTTATCGGCTGACAAAAAAGCATATTATGTCAGCTTGTTGGCCAGGCAAACAGTTAGTTAACGTGCCAGTTTAATGATAAAAGGAATTACTGTTTTCCTACTGGGAGTGTGACTTGACCTTCTCCCAAAGTCATGACGCAATTTAATGAAATGTGTTTGAGTCATTTCCAAAGTTACCGAAACATTTTTTGGATTAATCTGGTTAGAATTAAAATATATGACAAATAGTAATTTTATTGCTACTTCAAAGGAACTTGCATTGATGAGTTGAATTTTTTCTTTGTAGATGGAAATTTTCTTTTTTCCTTCTTCATCTGAAATTAAAAAAAAATGTTCTTAGAGTAAACTAAAGTATTATGACTGGAAAACTTTTTCATTAATTAACCACATCATATCGAAGAAAAATAAAAATGAATGCATCCCTAAATAAATTTGGTATACAGGATGGCCATATTTCCAAGATGGCGGCTTACCTTGTTTAAATGCACTTTGTATTCATTTTATCCACTGAATCTTCAGACACAAATAGCACCACTACACGTTATACACCGGCTCTTCCAAAACAAAATCCACAAAATAACTACCCGTCCTCTGTTTCTCTATTCACACAAGCCGATTCTTCTCACCCGCCAGTGCTACCTTTCATCGGCAACGCGTAGTCTGTACTGATGGCAAGTGGCCATATAAAGCGTTTTAGTCAAATTACCATTGATACCAACCGAAGAAATCAATTATTGAAGTATTTTTCTAAAATAATTATAAATTTACAAAAGAAGATTGTAAAAAAACAAACATTTTGTATAATGGCAATTATCTTGTAATGTTGTCTTACAAAAATGCAACACAGTTTTGTAATTTTACAAATATTTTGTGAAAAAAAATGAAGTATTTGTACTTTTTCTGTAAAATGCTCAACCATTTTCACAAAATTTAGTAAATCTACAAAACTATTGTATTTTTGTTAAACTTTACTGTGGTTTTACAACATGCCATGGTAAAATCGCTCCAATAGTGCTTGTAATTGTTTTGTAAAAATACCCACGTTTTTTTTCAGTGTAAGAAAGCGAAAGCTATTTTACACATCACAGCATCACAAATATAGACAGATATACAGGTAGTCTAATAGGCAAACTAGAATTGTTCCTTACCCATGCGCTTGCCGGATGAAGATATTCTCTTAAATCTTATGAATAAATTTACACACACGGTATTAAAATATCAAGAAGTCTTTACAGAAATGGTGAAGGTACAGTTATCTATATGCACGTGCACATCCACCATTATTTACAAAAAGAATTTATAACCGAGCAGACCGGGTAGGCAGAGCCTAAATTAATACCAGATTACCGCGGCTGCTGTGAAAGGGTTATGTTAGGGGAAGTTTGTTCACGCGGGATTCAAATGGGCCAATATCCGCAGGCCCAATAAGGCAGTCCATTCCAAGCCTTGGACACCCTGGGAATAAATGTGCGGTTGTACCGCTCGGTTCTTGATGTATGAAGAACTACCACCTTAGGATGAGGTGACCTGAGAGAGGAGCAGATTCCGTTTGAATATCGGTGGAAGAGTGAGAGGTCACCAACAACACGCCGGTGAGAAAGTGGCTGGAGGTGGCGCGTTAAGGCCAATTAGTTGCCAATTATTTGAATTGCCCTTCTCTGGACGGCATCTAGTACAGATAGGGTAGTAAGGGCAGCAGCTCTCCAAACATGAGAGCAATACTCCAGGCCAGGTCTTATCCGGGCTTTATATAGCCTGAGGAGGTTACATGGTGAAAAGTACCTTCTGGCTCTAAATAGGTACCCTAGCTTTTTACCAGCAGCTGTTGCAATTGACGCAGCGTGTGCGTGCCAGATCAGATTTTCTGTAATGTTGACTCCTAACAGCTTGAATGAGTGACTCTTTGACAGAGCCCGGTTGTTCATTGGAACCTGGTGTTGGCTTGACTCATTTAATATAAACCCTGATTATATGTATGTTTACTTTTAATGTTCTCATACAAAACCGGTTTCTCCAAATACTAATTAAAATTCATCGATAAGAGTACTGTAATGCTATTCTTTGAACAACTACATGGTTTTGTACAAAATATGGCCAGCATAGCTGCTTAGAATCTACTGTCCTATGTAATGTATAAGCTTGAATCCTGAAATTGGCAAATTTGTTTTTAATTACATTTTTCTTAGTAATGTGTGTTTCTTGTAACGGTGGGTATATAAAACTGAGAATATAAATAATCTTTTAGATAACAGTTTGGTATAGGATTGGGAAGCTCTGCACATTATGTGAGGTATACTCATTACATATCTGGGCTTTTAATACTTCGCGAAGTTATTTCAGAACACAGTTTCAGTTAATATCAAAGAAGTATATGCTTTCGTTGCAGATCTGGATGATGTGGGCAGTGCTAGCATAACTTTTGACTTATGTTTTGTATACCAAGTTTTCTGATTTTAAGAAATTAGTTGACTATGGCGCAGAAGCCCGTGGACGTGGAAGTTTTCCGACGTAGATATGATAACTTATATGAAAGTTGATCTTTCTTTGGGAATATGCCGTAAAGATCATACATTAGGCTATTATAGATGATCTGTTCAACGTTTCTTTGCCTGCATTATAGACAAGGAGACGTAGTGGTACGAGAAATTTTAGAATTTATATCTAGATTTAAAAAAAAATTAGTGTGCAAAAAAACACGCAATGCAAAACCATACATTATTTAAATGTCTGTAATTTAACGTCCAAACACGATAAGAAGACAGGGCCAAAACTTTGAGGAAGCGCAAGCTTTCTTCTTCAATCTGCTGTTTGAATCATTACTGTAGGTTAAAAGTAACGTCAGGAGCTTGGAAATGCAAGATTCATTTTTATGATGACCTTTGGATCTTACCTTTGGACCTTTTGATCTTACATTTGGATTTTTGGACTTACCTCCCATCGTCTTAGTAGGCATGCACAGTAGCGGCAGTTAGAAGCGTTGGAGTGCGTTGGCCAGCGTCGAGTCCCCTCGGCAGGTAGAAGCAGGCCGGCGCCGGTTCTGCACGCAATCAAGCACACCAGTGCATAGTACAGTGAAAACAGACAAGAAGAGTACAAAGATTGGCCAGACGCATCTAGACACGGTATAGGAAACATTTAATAAGGGTTCAAGATGTTGCCCATTATTGGCAAAACAATGAGGTACAGTTGCAAAAACACTGGAAATGATTCCCCTGAGGGGCTAGAGGGTACAATGGGGTGAAATGCAGTTTTTGGTTGAAAAGTTGTCTCTCTATATTTTGACGTGTCTTGGCGTTTTTTCGTTTAATCAGCGGTTTGTGATAAATCCGTGGTGGGAAGTTGTCAAATGAACTATTAGTACATACACATGTAGATTCACATCATATACACTAGAACCATTTAGTTCAAATTTGTCAATCAGATGAATAAGTGACTGGTGCTGTACACGTTCAACGAATTCTTGTGCGCGTCTTATTAAGGAAGCTATCTACACTAGTAGAGACTGTTTGAATCGCTTTGCAAACAAATTTTTGGTATCAAAATGTAGAAGTGTTGTATCATTTTTGCGCCAAATTGAGATATGACCGCCGCATGACTGATTTGTTTGATTTGGGAATTATTGTGGCACCTAGCCTATATCTAGTGTTGTGGTTATGTATAAATGTGTTATGCTCATTTGAGTATACCTATCATACTAAGTGATAGTACGTAGTAAATACGCCTAACGTTATATATTTTGAACTCGTAATATCATTGGTCGGGTACATTGTTATTTTGTTAAACATTAATATTAGAATAGCTTTTATTCCCGATACACACCGCTTTTATTCCCGATACACACCGATAGGTGAGGGGAGTATTGTGATCGCAAAAATTATAGATTTTGAGATAATACGCTTTGTGGGCTTTGGGAACAACACTGACATTAGACGTTCTACATAAGGAGGATCCTGCACTTGTCAACGCAGCAGGGACGACCTGGGTTCAGTGAGAGTTCCGTGTCGGACAGGTCCTTTGGGCTGGCCCGCCAGTAATAAGATAATTACAACATTATTAAATGCTCATTTTATTACCTCATTTACTTCATGTTTTGTATCATTCCTTTAACATATTTACATGATATTTATGCTATATCTGTATCAGATTTCTATCATATTGATATCATTACTTTATCATATTCAACCATAAGTTTACCATATTTATACTGTATTTTTAATAACGGTTATCAGCCCACTTTGTAATATCTAATATCGAAACAAAGCAACATATCAAATATCAGACATAGTTAAAGTAAATACAGAAGAATATATACAGTTTGAACAGCAATGCCTAATACCCCATTGTCTCGGGCTAGAAAATGTAATTACCAGTAAATGCCTCCAAATGAGGCCAAAACAATTCCAGATATCTTTGTTAAATATTTTGCAGAGCACCTCCTATCTTATCTATCACTGCCACATTTATAACAAATTTCTTGATGTATTACCTCAGTTCCAAGCTTATGAATATATCCAAATAAATATTGTACCTATATAAAATATTTTTCTATCGCAGTGCGGCTATAGTACAGCTTGCGTCATTTATCCCAAATAGGGTTTTCACAAACACTGAAGCTATAGTTAACTCTTTATCGATACTCATCTTCGACCGGCTCAGACGAAACCAGGTAGCAAACTAAATTTCTTTTACTACAAAGGCTTTCAAGCGGGCTTCCGACACTGGTAAGCGGTCGAAAACACAGTTGAGCCGGTTAGCCTGCATGCGGTACCTGCACGCAGTTGCACGTACACTAAAATGCCCCACTGTGTTTGCGCACTTAGACACACGCACTGGAGAAAGGGAACAGGTGGTCACGTCTCCTCGCTAACACGGGAATACGTATTTCTTGGATTCTCAATTTCACGCGCTATACCCTAGA
This sequence comes from Callosobruchus maculatus, assembly GCA_951848785.1. NCBI lineage: Eukaryota > Metazoa > Arthropoda > Insecta > Coleoptera > Chrysomelidae > Callosobruchus > Callosobruchus maculatus. Next base: position 1,136,298 of record CATOUR010000028.1, on the reverse strand, counting down.
CCCTTAAAGTGTTTCGCTGAAGAAATTATCTTTTCTTGGGATTCTACCTAGAACCGATTCCCTGAAGATGTATACAAGGTGCATTGTACCCCCGTGTCGGATATGACATTAGACGCTACTGAATCTTGAAAACCTTCAAACTAATACGCTTGGCTGCAGAAATCGCTTTTGCACGGTTTAGTGAGTTTTCTCGGATATCTAAGACGGAGGCGCTCCGTGGCAGAGGCAGTTTCAGCTTTGATTATGCAGCAATTCCTACAGAGAATTAATTAGTGGGACACGCCAGATTTTCCACTTTCCTATTAATAATTTGCCTGTGGGATCTAAAGTGCTGTAATGTATGGTTTTAGATGCCGGCGTAGATTGAGCGGTAAAGTTTGATACAGATTTCACTCATTCAAAATTAATTTCAATTTCCACACGTTGGATTCAATATTGGCGTCTCTAAAAGCATAATGTCGTCAAACACCAAACGATTCCTAACAGCTCATTCACTTAATTTTCTTCTGTAGAGTGAAGATTGGTGTGATTGAATGGATTGAATGCACCCCTCCTTACTCTGCCAAGGCCAGCACTCATGGCAAGGGTAAGGATGGCCTTGGCCTACATCTTATACAGGGTGATCCACTCCTTAGTAGCAGGACTTTGACACAAGATAATTTCAAGGTGGAAATTTCATATGAACGTGGTTGCGCAAAAGACTCTTTTTTTAAGGTGCAGGGCACAGAGCTTACATCTCTAGAGGAAGCCTAATTTGAATATTGGCCAGCCAACATCTATAGCGCTATTGCCACTCTTCTTCGTCCGCTTCCAGCTTCTTCAAAATCTGACAGTTTCCGCAGTTTGAACACAAAGTATTTAACTGGGTATTCAACTATACATTCCAATATACTTGCAATGTAACTGATTTACGTGAAGGCAATTTGTATTGATTTAATGCAATCTCAAAAATGATAAATTTCATAGGGGAATGTCGCAATAACTTCTAATATGTCGTAAATCTGGCAACCTACAATCGGCGTGCCCTTAAGCTGTCATGTGGCTGTCATTGTAGTTGTGGTTATTGCGTGTGTTGAGTTGTTTGTGATTTTATTGTATATTTGACTGACTGTGTGACTATTTGTGGTGTGAATTAAATTATTTATGAACAATATTGTCATAATTGCATGATGAGACAACATAAAAAGTGCATAGTTTGCTGTAATAGCGACGAATCGGTGAACACTAATCATAGGTGAGTATAGGTTTTGTTTCAGTTTTCGGTAGCGTAATATATGGGGATAACTGGAAACAAAAGTAACTTCACTCCAGTTTGAGGAATAATAATGGTTGTTTAATGCATGTTTTTTGCCCGCATTACATTCATGTCAATCAACATGAATTTTCCAAATTCCATTTTTTAAACTATTTGAGGACGTGAAATGCAAAAATGTATGCCACATTTACTTACAAAAAATCTATCTATGAGAATTTTATAGAACTGGATATTACCTGAGGCAATTATTATATTTTATTGCTGAAGTAAAAACACGATGCAGCCATTCCAACAGGCTACCTTTCAGAACATTGTTAAATATGTTTTGAAAAGCACTTCATGGTAATAATAAACTATCAACTGTTACAATGAAATTATAATAAGAGTAACTCTCTAAGTATAGCTAAATACTAATACAACTTATTGGTATCAGTTTGTAAGATCACAGTGATAATTGAATCCATTAATGAACATCCAATTTTAATATAAAGTCGCACGCTACTGGTAATGCCCTCAAGCTGTCAAACTTCCGTTACATGTTGGTGCATTTTGTTGTTTACACTCCCTCTACAGATGTTAACTCTGTGGTGCAGGGTGTCAAAGTTTGGAAAAAATAGATATTTTATTAACTTTTTAAACGTCGTTGATCAGTTTTTTTTTGTAATTTGGCAATGTTGTTCACTGCAATGAGACGCTAAGTCAGCACTGACTATAAAACAATGCTCACTTCCAGTGGCGTATCGGGGGTCGGTCCCACAACTAGTATTGGGAAAAGATGTTCGCCAGTGACCTTCAAAAAAATAAATATTGTGTTTCAGATCAAGCAAATCGAGTCCCAACTTTTTTATTTCTAGATATCTCTTCATATCTCACTTTGCTTTCAAGAAAAAAATAGCCTATCCTGAAAAATGTTCTTATTGATAGGCCGTAATTCCATGGGGGTATTTCTGACCCAAATTCATGTAGAAAAGCTCACGTAAACGTGCCTGCAAAGAGTCTGATTTTCAGGATACAGGGTGTCAAATTTATAAAAAAACAATGATTTTTTGAAAACCTGTTTCTTGAAAACGACTCTTTAGATCACATGTTTATTTTAACTTTTTTACTTGAATTTGGATCAGAAATACCTAAGGCCTTAGAATTATGGCATTTCAGTAAGAAGAACATAATAAGCTTGTTTTGTTTTAACATTTTTTTTGACAGGCTAGGAAGTGGTTTTATTTTTTCCTCGAAAACAAAGTGAGATACATAAAATATAAAAGTTGAAATTCCAATCTGTGTAACCTGAAAGTCGACAATAAATTTTTTTAAGGTCGGTGGCGTACATTTTTTTGCTAACACTAATCGAGGGACTGCCCCCCCTCCCCCCCACCTACGCCACTGAAAATAGTAAATATCTTCTTGTCAGTACTGACTTAGAGTCTAATTCCAGATAACAATACTGAAAAAACTACGAAAAGTCGGATCAATGATATTTGACAAAAAAATCATTTTTTATAAAACTTTGACACCCTGTGTCTTAAAAACGATCCTTTTATGCAACTATGTTTAGATGAAATTTCCACTTCAAAATCACTATGTATGTGGTTCGCTAGTTCTTTGTGGTTTCAGTGGACTGTATACGAATTTGAAATTGAAATTGAAATTTGTAGCACCATAAAAATCCTATTGTATTTATCGGCACCTACCTCGATTCTTCGTTCGAAGGGATACTGGGCCCAGTGGTGCTCGTCCTTGCTCTTCCAGTGGTTTCTAACTAGGGGTTGAGTACTGCAATTTTCTCTTAGCACTTCCTTATAACGTAGTTTTCTCGACCGTATAATATAAGTGGTTCCCGTTTGAATGCTCACGACGTACTCGCTGCGGAGGTTGCCGATTCCGACAAAAATGAAATTTATGGTGCGGGCGCCAAATTTGAAATTAATGTACAAGATATATCGATACACATACATTTTCCGCCCACCTAAAACTAATGTTTTACAACGAAATATGTGAAATAAAAAAAATGTGATAAAAAAGTGCGAATTACTTAAATTGGGAGAATTATTACCTTTGAGTAAGTGAAATTGTAGTTGAAATTGAAATTGAAATTGACATTGAAATTGAAATTGACATTGAAACTATAATGACGTACACAAATAACAAGAAAAAGTTTGTTAGTGCTCAGTACAATGGTAAAGGGCACAATTTAACCACAGGACGTTTAAATAAACCTTATTGAGTCCTTACAGTTACCACCCTAACATGACCATCTGAGCCAGGATGTAGCTCTACTATCCTGCCTAAAGACCACTGCAAGGGAGATTTGTTCTCATTTTGAATAACTACTAGAGTGTTTAGCATTATTTTAGAAGGGTTTTTAGTCCATCTAGATCGTTGCTGTAAGGTATTTAAATATTCATCTTTCCATCGCTTCCAAAAGTCAGAATTTAAACGCTGAACTAGTTGCCACCGTGAGAGCGTATTTAATTTGAGGTGTGATAAGTCTGGATCGGGACAAGAATTTAACGGTTCCATCGTAAGAAAATGTCCCGGTGTAAGCGGTAATAAATCGTTAGGATCTGAAGATTGAGCTGAAATTGGACGACTGTTCAGAAGAGCCTCAATCTGCACGAGTAGTGTGTTGAGTTCTTCATAAGTTAATTTCTGCTCTCCGATTACTCGGTAGAGATGTGTCTTCACCGATTTTACTCCAGCCTCAGAGAGGCCGTTAAAATGAGGGCTAGAGCTAGGGAAAAATGCCATGTAATTTTGAGATGATCTGAAGCATACTTTGAGAGTTCCTTCAGTTGATTATTTGCACCAACGAAACTTGTGCCGTTGTCACTGCAAAGATAGTTACAACGTCCTCGTCGTGCAACAAATCTCCTAAAGGCTGCGATAAAGCAGTCGGAAGTTAAATCAGAAGCAACTTCAATATGAATGGCACGTGTACTAGTGCAACAGAAAATGCAAATGTAAGCCTTCAGCTCCTTGTTACCTCGATACCTTTTTATAGGACCTGCGTAATCTAAAGTTGCGTGAGAAAAGCATTTAAGCTGTGAAATTCGAAAAGGGGGTAAGTCGCCCTGATAGGGTACGTAGGCTTTAGGTCGAAGACGAAAACACCTGATACATTTGGATAAAACTGGTTGAATAGCTCTGCGCGAAGATAATATCCAGAATTGTTGCCTTAATAGATGCTGAATTGTATTCAAACCTGGATGCATATTTTCTTTATGTATATGTTCAATCAGAAGCTGTGTGAATCTATCAGATCGAGGAAGTAGTAGAGGGTGTTTTGATTCAAAGGGGATGGCGTCGGTATGCCTGAGTCGTCCGCCCACCCTAATTGTCCAGAAAAGGAGCAAGTTTCCTAAGTGGTTTTGCTAGAAGTTCATTATTTTTAATTTGTGAGATTAAAGTAGAGAAATGTATTTCTTGGCATCTTTTCACTAAAATAAGCAAGGAGTGTTGAAGTTCGAAAATAGATATGGTACCAGTTAGAGGGGAATCGTGGTGTTTGAAATTATAGAATATTCTTCTACTATGACATATTATTTTTTGAATATAATGAAGTGATGAGAATTTATACAAGAGAACGTCTATGAAATGCCACTCAACATTCGTTGTGAGCGCAATGTGTTTTTCTTCTCGGGAAATGATATCAGTGACTCCTTGATCACATTTCTCGAGGCATGGATTTTTTAAGTTCCACATAGAATGAGGTAAACTGAGCCATGGTGGCCCTGTGAACCACAAGGGGTGATTTATGAATTGTGCGGGATTTATGCCACGACTAGCTACATCGGCGGGGTTTTCATGTGATTTCACATGATACCAACGAACACTTTCCGGGAGATTATCTTGTATATGGCTAACTCGATTGGCAATAAATGTTTTCCACCTATATGGTGAAGTAGACACCCAGTATAAGACAACTTGGGAATCTGTGTATGCGAAAACTTCATCTATAGTAATTAACGAGGAATAAGTGGTTATGACAAAACTAACTAGGTCACTCATGAGTGTACTGCCTAGAAGCTCGAGTCTAGGCAAGCTGAGGGATTTTAGAGGACTAACTCGTGATTTAGCTATAACAAGTGAAGTTTTGATGATGTCATTGGGTAATTCTAATCTTACATAGACGCAAGCTGCATATCCTGATTCGGATGCATCAGAAAACGCATGCAGTTGACATCGAAGTATTTCTCTCGAAAAAATGTATCTTGGAAATGAAATATTGGACAATAATGGAAGTTCCATTTGAAACTGAGTCCATAGATCGAAAATAGGCTTGGGGACAGGATCATCCCATCCAACCTTCGATATCCAAAGCTTTTGCATTATACATTTGGTCAGAAATGAAATAGGTGCGATCAAACCTAGCGGATCAAATATGGATGCGATGTTGCTTAAAATATTGCGTTTAGTGCAAGGTTTATTAGAAATGCTGTATGAGAAAAACATAGTATCGGATTTTGGATCCCACTGGAGGCCTAAAACTTTAAGTGCAATAGAGTTTTCTTTATCGAGTGACATTGGAATTTGGCATTCCTCTTGTGAAAGGTTAGTTAATAGTCTAGCATCATTACTAGCCCATTTTTTGAGTTCAAAACATCCTGACCTTAAGAGAGCTATTAAGTCTTTCTGTAGTGCTAAAGCTGACTCTATAGAGTTTGCGCCTGCGCATATATCATCTACAAAAATATCTTCTAAGAGTACTCTAGAAGCCTCAGGGTAATTTTGTTTTTCAAGAGTAGCAAGCTCCTTGATCGTTCTAATTGCGAGATATGGACTAGAAGTTACACCGAAGGTGACTGTATTAAGCCTATATTCTTGTATAGGATCAGTATGAGAAAATCGCCAAAGAAGGCGCTGATAGTCTCGATCCTCGGGTGATACTCGAATTTGTAAAAACATTTGACTTATATCAGAAAGTAATACAATAAAATGAAACCTAAATTTTAGAAGTATGGTGTTGATATTTGCCTGCAATTTTGGCCCTGACAATAGGGTTGAATTTAAGCTAACTCCTTTAGAGCCTTGAGCAGAAGCATTAAAAACTACTCTCACTTTAGTACTAGCCTTATCAGGTCGAACTACGCAATGGTGGGGTAAATAATTAACTGATTTGGAATTTATTTGTGAATGAGGAACTAAACTCATATGATCATTTTTTATATAATTATTCATAACATCTTTATACTGTAAATAAAGAGCAGGATTTTTCAGTAGCTTGGATTCTAGGGATAAAAAACATTTATAGGCTTTAGCGTAGGTGTCTCCTAGATCTGGTCTAGGATGACGGAAAGGTAAGGAAACTTGGAAACGTCCAGATTCATCTCTGGTTACGGTTTTTCGGTAAAAAGCTTCACATTTTTCTTCATCTGGTGAAAGAAATTGTTGGGAAGGTAATAATTCGATTTCCCAAAATTTTCGTATACTTTGATCTAGAGATGGCGTATGAATGGAGGTTAAATGACAAGAAACGGGAGGAGGGGTAATTTGATTATCAAAGGCTTGAGCGTTTCCGAGAAGAACCCATCCGAAAATAGTTTCCATAGCTATGGGTTGTCCAGGCTGCCCTTGAACTATGCCTGGTTTTATAATTTGTGAGTAGGCATGCGCGCCTAAGAGAATATCAACTGGCGCAGGGATATTGAATTTATCATCCCCCAGTTCCAAATTTGAAATATGATGCCAGTTTTTTGCATTTATTTGAATTGATGGCATTTCTGCACAAACTTTTGGCAATACGAAAAGTTCAAAAGTAAATTTAGGATCATTTTTATTGAGTGGCTTTATTGTACAATTGGTTATGCCATTAGTGGTTGAGCTGGACTGATTGATTCCTACAATTGGAACAATTAATTTTTTCCTAGATAACCCCAGTCGATTTAAGCAGTTTTCAGAAATAAAATTAGCTTGTGAAGCATTATCCAAAACAACCCGTACCGTTTGGTAATACCCACGAGCATCCAGTATATGCACTTTGGTAGTTGAGAGAAGAACAGTTGTTTGGGGCTTCGATTGTTCCATTGACGTACATCCGCAGCTAAGAAATTGATTACTAGAAGTTGCACAAGAAGTTAGAGTTGAATTATTCTGAGCATTTTGAGACGAGAAGGGCGGATGACTTGGAATTACTGATGAAACAATAGGAATGTATGAAGTTGAAGTTTGTTTTGTTTGATCCATTTGTGGAGCTGTAATGCTTGAGGAAGTGCTAGCAGTGTTATATGGAATCGAACTTTGATGTACTGAATGTGATACATTCGTTAAATAGGAGTTTTGAGAAATTTCCTGGTTGTCTTGAGAAATATGTAACGTTGAGTGATGCCTCTCGCCACATATACGGCAAGCGAAATTGGATTGGCATGAATCTTCTATATGTGAAAAACGTAAACAGTTAAGACATACGTTGTTCTGCTTTACATATGCGATACGGTCATTTATGTTTTTTGGTATAAACATAGGGCATTGCGAAAGATTGTTATGTGAATTCTGATTGCATAATCTACACTTATACTGTATTGGCGAGTTGAAGTTTCTCTGACTGTTAGCATTAGGATGGTTTGAATTATGTGTTGGAGCAATTTGAGAGTTCGGTGTTGAGTATGAGTTAAATCCATGAGATTTATTTTTAATGAATCGAGTATTTTGTGAGTTTTGCTTATTTTGATCTATATTAGACACATAGCTTTGTGTTGGGTATTTTTGATACTGATTGTAATTGTGCTGTTTCCTATTGGGATGTGAATTAGTTGGCTGTTGAGAATTTTGAAAATAAGAAGTACTTGACGCAATTTGTACTGACTCTAGAGCACGACAATGACTGTTTAAGAATTCTGTTAAATTTTGGTAGGTAGGAAACTTTATTTTACTGTGCTCTATTTCAAATGCAGTTCTTATAGAAGTATTTAAACGGCCAAGTAACATGTTAAAAAGTGGAAATTGCCAGTGTTCTGTTGGGAAACCTAATAAATCTAAAGCTGCTATATTTTCCCTAAATGTATCCAATATACACCTTAAGTCTCTAGCAGAGCAATTATTTTTCAATGTGGGTGCATTATTTATTGCATTCCAATAACTCGTAGCTAAAAGTCTTTCATTTTGGTATCGTTCTGTTAGGACTTGGAATGCGATTGCGTAATTAGCTTCTGTGATTGGTATTGTTTTAATCAAGTTTAATGGTTCACCTCTCAAATAGGCAATTAAGTGCTGAAATTTTCTAACGTCTGACATATTAGCGTTACTATGGACTAAAGAACGAAACATGTCATAAAATGTCACCCACTTGAGCAAATTACCATCAAAGATTGGAATATCTAATTTCAAAAGATCCCTGTATGCGCTATTGTTATTTCTGTTCGGATTTGGGTTAGGTTGTTGAGCTGCAACTTGTTTTAGAGTGAGTTGATTATAAATATCTTTTGCTTGGAAATAATAGTTATCCGTTTCTTTTCTAATCGCATCCTGTATCTCAAATTCCTCATCTGATTCTATTAAACCTATCAAAGCGTTATGAAGTTGCTGAAATTCATCGTAAAATTCTTGCAAATTCTCGCATCTTGTTGTAAACATTGACTGAAAATTGGGATCAGATTTAGCTTTCACTCCAGCTGTGTAGATTTCTGTTATACGAGTAATATAAACTTGCCTCCGATGCAGGGTCTTTTGTATATCCTTAGACATTTCAAATGAGTATATGAAGTAACTGTGTTAACTGCAAACCTCAACAAGAATTTTGGAGCGCCCTGAGGAATGTACCCAACGGTATTACTTAAAGAGAAAAATATTGCACCTTGTACCGCACACAATTAATAAAATATTTTGTGAATCAAATATAATGGACAATGTTTACTTTTCTGTAATATCAACCGTCGTAATAAATCTAGAAGTGATTTTATTTATATGGAAGAAAACAAATGTTTTTTGCTGCTCGTAGAGTTCGACGGAACGTACGACAAAAAAGGAGTACCTTCTTAAATAATGGCTACTGAATACAGAATGATATAGATATAATAAATTATCGAATTGAATGAATTATGAGTTATTGCAATTATCGTGGCTCGAATGACCAAAAAATGTATGTGGTTCGCTAGTTCTTTGTGGTTTCAGTGGACTGTATACGAATTTGAAATTGAAATTGAAATTTGTAGCACCATAAAAATCCTATTGTATTTATCGGCACCTACCTCGATTCTTCGTTCGAAGGGATACTGGGCCCAGTGGTGCTCGTCCTTGCTCTTCCAGTGGTTTCTAACTAGGGGTTGAGTACTGCAATTTTCTCTTAGCACTTCCTTATAACGTAGTTTTCTCGACCGTATAATATAAGTGGTTCCCGTTTGAATGCTCACGACGTACTCGCTGCGGAGGTTGCCGATTCCGACAAAAATGAAATTTATGGTGCGGGCGCCAAATTTGAAATTAATGTACAAGATATATCGATACACATACACACTACTATCGAATGTCCTGCTATTAGAAAGTGGACCACCCTGTATATTGAGGTTCACAAATCCTTGAACCCAGTATCACAACATACTGATGAATCAGCAAAATATTTCTGACGACTTCCTATATAAGAATGGTTCCTACAAATTTTGACCTAGAGGGCCCATTATGAATTAGAAATCTGGGTAGCGAAAATAACAAAAGTATCGATACCGATACCAGTTCGATATTTTTTGGCCAAGTTCGATACTCATCAATAATCGAAGACAACGTATCGATTCTCTTAAGTATCGATATCGACTACATGGATTGGATAAAATTTAGCTCAAAGGTGTGTAGGCTGATTAGCTGTTATCTATGAAATTAGTTTAGTCGTCACAATCGATCCGCAAAAATAGTGTCCAAACATTTTGGGTACATATTTTATTTGTAAGTTATATGTACTTACCTGAAAAAACTTTTTTTGTAACAATTTCCCGTAAATTGTTTCTTCATTTTAAAGACCATATATTATCAGCTCCGCGTATACAAAATCTAACAGCATGGGCCCATGTATTCTATCTCAGCAGATACGAGCGCCGACCTTGCGTCAATGGCGTCCATCGAAGTAGATGCCCCTTTTGATAGATACTAATCCTAAATGGCAGTATAGCCTGTCTGCCCAAGGGCGCCACAGTGTCATAAAGTGTACGCCAACAATAGGGTACTTGCAAAAAAAATATTATGTCATTTACGCCTTCCTGAGAGCCTAGTAAACATGACAAAATCGCTTGTTTGGTTTTTTGGAATCGGCTGTGAGAGATATTCCAAAAATTATTTCAAATGCCGGAAAATGCCGCGCAAACAACCTCTGACGTCAGTGATATCCTATAGTGATGAGATGTAGAGTATTGATATTCGATATCGATAGCCAGTGCTAACCTAACATTTTGACATTGATCATTATAACCACAAAACACAGTCACACACAAAAGTACAAAAGTCAAAATAATAAAAGTTAGGCTAGATTACTAATTCACTTTGTAGGGATGGGCTTGAATTAGATTCTACCTTTGGATTCATCCATAATGGGATGCGCCGAAATAAAATGATGGCTTCGATTAGTTGCGAATCTCGGTCACAAACAGGATGAACTGTGATACCTATCAGATATAAAAATGTATTGCAACGAAAATGCTAGTGGGTTAATTGCCTGTTTCAAATATGTTTAAGTATCAATAAATTGAATCGCATTGTTAAAGAATTCAGATCATCTCTAATCGAATGCGCAGTTGAATCTCACTGGCCTGCGCTGTAGCAGTATCGATTGTCGATATCGATAAGATACCTGTGACGTCAGCCCTTGTTTTAGGTCACGTGGAAAAATTTGAATATATCCTTATTTTATTTTGCAAATATCTTTTTTTGGCCGTCAGTAGAATCATGTTTTTTGTTTCCTACTGCTTCTTGATATGGTTTTCTTTACGCTATGTATACTCCCGAGGTGATTTCACGACCTCTGCAAGTACCCTATTCCTCCAAATTGTCAGAGCGTTCACACGTCAGGTCGCTTGCTACCCTCATCACATACAAGCAACGTCTGAAGATCTTATTGCCAGGTAGCAGGCCCACAAGTAACCTTACCGTTAGCCCCTCTATCTCCAAAGATATTGATTTCCATTACTGGAAACTCCAGCATGACATGGCTCCCACATAAAGTCACACCTGATGTCTTACCAAAATATCATCCAAGACCTTTCTACATTGCAGAATGAGCCTTGCTGTAAACCTGCAAGCACTCAATGCTTTCAATGCTGACTGGATCTCAGAGCAGATAGTGTTTTGCATCCCAGGCCCCTAATATTCATTAACACGAAAGGCATATGCTAAAATAGCATATATTTGTGCTTGGAATACAATGGGGTATCCTCCAGGAGAGAGGGGGAAGGATACTAAATATTCCTCTTCTGATTATTTTTCCCAATTCAAATGCAACTAAATCGTTAAAAATTACATAATTATATAACTAAATATCTGAGGCTACTTCACTGATAAATGTGCCTGAGATACAGCGGAAAGTTGTGACCTGCTTGAAAAAATTTCGAAAAAGAATATAAAAATTATTAATTCAGCCATACTGGATTAAACCACCCCACAACTGATTGTCATACGTACACATTTGTTGCGTATTAATTTACACCCCCCGACTCAAATGCTAAGCACGATGCATTAAGATTGCTTCACAAAGCATACATACAATTAGGGCTCTTAGACAGAAGAGAGCTTCCTTATTAAGAAGGAAGATGTAACGACCCTTTCATACTCAATCAAGCGGAAAATATACCACATGAAAGGTACACATTCAGGTTAGTATTGAAGCTAATCTGATGCCGTGGTTTCAGCCGGAACTTGCTTTCGAAGGAAATGTTCATCGAGGGGAGCTGCTAATTTCATACAGGGTGATCGATGTCGTGAAAGGGTCTGCTTTATCAGGAATAATAAAATCAGCGCTTTCCAAAAACGGAGACAAAGGTAGACGAAGTCAGCTATTTGATAGATATTGTGACTTCCAATGATATGAGTATCCAAAACACATAAACACATAACCCTTTTTTCAAAAAATATATGCTTTATCAAAGGAAAAGTTGACAAATATTGAACCTACTATATTATTTCAAAGGTATATGGTACTGGAAATAGATCTTTTCAGTAAATTCTCCTTTAATTCTAATAACGCTCCGATAGTACGTCTTGACAGAACGGTAATAGCTTACCTTGATCCGCCCTCCGCAAAACTAGAGTCATTTAGTTCTGCTCCCAAAGACATACTACATCTATGGATTCATCAAGCCAAGTAGCTTGAGTTTTTTCTTAAATACTTGACTTCACTTGAAAGCTCAAGCTTTTGAAAATTTGATATTTTACTTGACTTGATTTTCGATCTAAACTACTTGACTTGATATCAAGTAAAATCAAACTACTTGATATTACTTGATAACGATCTGTAAAATGCGCATCGAAGCGTTAAAATAGGGGAACCACCGAGGTTACGACAGCAAGCCGGCACCCGATGACTTTAAAATTTTAAAGCCAACCGACACAGAATGGTCGTTGATTGAACGAATTTGCCAGTACCTTAATGTTTTTAAGAGCATATCCATCATTTTTGCATTAATATGCTGCTCGATAGACTAGATTCGTGGGCTATGGAACTTGGCAATAAACCTGATCGAGATGAAACCGATGAACAGATTATAAATAGTATTCAAGCGGCAAGGGACAGTACTGAGGATATTTTAGAATGGTGGAAAAAACACGAATGCATTTTTGGCAACGCCAGCTTCTTCAGCTCCAGTTGAAAGGCAGTTTTCTAGAGACGCCCTAACCCTTACCAAAACAATTCGATTGTGATAACTCCGTTAGAATTCTTATGTGTCTCAAATCATGGATGGCAAATGAGGATATTACATTTCTTTTATTTCTGTGCCATCGGCATGGATTGCTCTGGTCATTAGCCTCGTGTTCTGTGTAGGCTTTGTTACTGGTTCCTGGCGCCACTCTAGGAACAGCACTGTTAATTAGAAGCCAACAGTGACGGATCAGGTGAAGATTCTTCGATGAGCCTTTTTTATGGATATTTATTTTTGATTGAAAAAAAACAGAAATAAATTTCCGCCTCTAACGAGAATCGAACCTGGAACCTTCCGCAACCCCATTTGAGTTTGTTGTTTTTCTATGTATTCTTTTTAGGTATAGCGGCATCAACTGCTACGGTTTTTCTATGTATTATTGTCAGAATTTAGAATATTTCGTATTTTTATGTCATATTATTACATTGATTGTTTAACTAAGTTTGTTAGAGTTTTTGTTTTTGGATGTTTTTTTTTAAATTAAAGATAACATCTTTATATACATAGATTTTTACTGTTATTGCGTTTTGGCAGTTAATATCAAAAAATATTTTTTCAAGAAAAATCAAGTAGTTAGTTAGCTTGAAAAACTTGATTTTCAAGTTCCTTGATGTGCAACTACTTGACTTGAATTTCGAAAACAAATACTTGACTTAATCTTGATTTGATATAAAGTCAAGTCAAGTAGCTTAAAAATCAAGTCAAGTCGTGAATCTCTGACTACATCACATAGGCATGATTATGGTACTGCAAAATATTAAGCGATGTTGCTGGTCTTACGGGAAGAAATATTGAAAGCACATTATTTTAGCGTTACCTTATTTTTTATGAAAATAAGACAGAGTGTCAGTGATAGGCAGGGTGCCGGCAATAGGCAAGTTTACCCAGTGTAAAAAATCTTCCAAGAACTACCAAACGTCAACAAACACGAGCAAATTTTTACAATAGCTGGGTGTGTTGCGTTTGTTGTTGCAACTAACGTCTGATTTAATCACAGCCTACTTTGATAAAAAATACATTTGGAAATTTGACTGTCTACTAGCTAATTGATAAGCAGGTTTCTGGAAAACGCTTACTTGGAGCGGAAAAAATGTGATAATCCCTAAATCCGTTTCTGATCAAGAATTCCGGAGCGTAACGAATAAAATTCAATGAATAATTTTCCAGTTACGCGTGCAGGTCTCGTATGCAGTGTGTCTCTCTCTTGATTAATTGTAATCGAAAAGGAGAAGGGAGAATGCATTTACCTTCCCCATTGCTTCACGCGTTTAATTTGCTAAAAAATAAATTACCTCTCATTTCAAATGGGATTCTCCCCTTATTCAATCTTGCCGTGTATATTGGACGATTTATCAATATGATATGCTGGTGAGTAGTTGTAATCCCTGGTGAATGAGTACAAATACGGATTGCACCAGAGTATCCTTGATCATGATGTCCCTAAACTTGCTTTGATGACTTAAAGAAGTAGCACATCATTTAATACCCATTTTACATCGACATTTTGTCCGCGAATTTATTCATTGATCAATCCATGGTCATCTTCAAGGTCAAACTCTGAATAAAACCATGGATAGTGTGACGGCCTGCAGTGCTGCCAACACTGTTGCTGTGATATGTTTAGCGGTTTTCGCAAGATCTATTTAATTCGTACTTGTTTGCGCCCTGTTAACAGTAAAACTCTCAATTTGATTGTGAGTTTTTATTTAAAAATGTTTAATAGTATATAGAGACGGCTATGCAACATGCATGACATCCATCGTATGATTTTTAAGGTTGGCACTACCGAATTTTATGTCAAACTTGACCACAGAATAGAACATGTTCTAAATCAGTGAAGAATTCTATTGAATTATTTGACGTTAAATTCCTGTTTAACACTTGTAATTTTTGACCACGAACTGAATCCACGAATTAAATCCATGGATTTATTATTGATGTAAAACAGGTATAAGTCATAAGACGATATGGAGACCACTACCGCCTGGAACCTTAAGAATGCAATGCTTCCAAGTCACAGTAATGCATTTTATCAAACAAACAAAACGGTTTTAATGAACTATTAGGCTCTACCAAAAAGTTACTCATTAAATCTTTTATGATAGTTCTTCTCACCCTTAAACGTATGAGGTTCAGATAAGATCGCTTTTAGTGGTCAGCCTCCCGCAAAGGCTGAAAGCCTATGACGCTGTAGAAGGGCTGCAAGCGGATAAATGTCTGTGCACTTTAGATTTGAAACGCTGCAGGTTGTAACCGTCGGGATCAAATTTCCCCGGCAGCTCATTCTGCAGCGTCGAAGTTCTCCAAAAGAAGGGATTCTGCAGGAGACTGGTTCGGGGAGTAAAAACCTTGACCTCGTAAGGATGAGCTCGCTCGTTCGGACGGCCTTATTATCTGGGAGACCTCAGAGCATCTTTTGTGATAGAATATATAAAACAGGGACAGGTCAGCCACCCTTCTTTGATGTTCCAGGCTGTGGTGGTCCTTTGTGAGATTGGGCGTATAGATTGATCTAATTTCTCTCTTCTGGATAGTGTCCAGAAGCTTTAGAGAGTGCTTCGGAGCGCTTATCCACACATGGGAGCAATATTCCAACGATGGTCGGACATGTACCTTGTAGAGCAGCAGTAGTTGCTCTGGTGGATACAGCTTCCTACAGCAGAGCAAAACCTCCTGGTCTGGCATATGTCTCACATACCTAGCTGCTGCCCTCTATTAGCTTGTCTGTACTTGATGTAGTCCAGGGAAAAGCAGTACGTGTAGTGGGTGACCCACCAGATTTAACGCGACACCTCCAGCCACTTTCTACCGCCGCTCTTGTCTACATAGTACTTGTTATCAGTACTGTCGTTACGTTTTCGCTTTATATTTACAGTACAAAGTACTGTCTATAGTTTCCCTCAACGGCAACACTTAGGTAATTGCCTGATGTTTGGCTTCACCCGACAGCCCTAGGATTCTTTCTGCTCAGATAAACTCGGTACCTAGACTGCTGACTCCTTCCTAGCAGTTTTAAGTACTGCCCTTTTAAGATTAAGCCATGAGCACAGCTCAACAAACAATCAGATGTCTTACTCACGGTTGGTTGCTTTGTGATGACGTGTTGCAAATATCTAACATTAGCGACGCCATCTTGGGATAGTTTCATTCGTCCTGATAAGGGCGCAGTAGAAAAAAGTGTACACCAGGGCAGAGTTAATAAATAACACTCAACCTATGCGGTGTAAAAGGAAGGTAGACATTAAAGATAACATGAAGCTTATGTTGTCCTGGATGTTTACCTCCCATAATGTATTAGATTGATGATTGGCCCATGTGGGGGCGGGTTAGAATATATCCCATCGTATATCCTGCGTGTCGTAAAAGGCGACTAAAAGCAACACCGAACTACTGTCGGTATAAGCAGTAACCTCTTCTTAACCAACAGCTTCGGGTGGACGAGTTGAGAAGAGTCAGGACACCTTCTTGTCCTAGGGGTGAGAAATTGCCCCTAAAGGCGGATGAACCAGTAGATACCATCTGGTCAAGGGCATGAGGATGCAGAAAGCAAATGGGAAACTACTGCATTAAAGAACGTAAAGATATCCCAAGAGAAACTCGTAAAATGTGTAAATGCATTTTACGAGTTCACAACATGTCTGTTAAGACATTGTGACTATGATGATGATGATCTATAATATTTATCTCTATACTCATATTCTATGTAGATAGCCATGACCATGCCGTGCCGCCGCTGTTTGAATCTATTGCTCTCCAACCCAAAGTGTCGATGCGCAAAGGGATCGGCGCAAAGCATCCCCAGACCTTGAGTTACATTGTCCTACTAAATTAACACAGATAGCTGTCTGATTAGGAAATATGTATGGTTTCTGCAATATTAGGCTTACGTTTGGCTTCTCCCGATAGCCCCATGATTCTTTCTGCTCAGATAGACTCAGCATCTAGAGTGCTGACTTCTTCCTAGTACTTTTAGGTACTGCTGTTCTAAGATGATCATTTATTAAGCCATGACGAAGCAGCAGCTGCCTACTTACCTCCCATGTTCTTTTTCCATATGGAAGTTCAAACATCCCCTCATATACACTATTCTTGTAGCCCCACTGTATATGTGCCACTGCAGTAAATATAATTAAATCTCATACCAAAGTATATACAGCGCTAATCCTGGCCGTGATATGAAAGAATTAGGGCAGGGCTTAACTGCCCCCCATATCTGTCTTCTTTTTGGAGCGGGTTTGGTTATTATTTTTTGTTTAGCCTTATTTCTTCTGAAATTGGATTTTCTTGTCACTCCCATGGACGTGTAGCTTTTTTGACAGAATCGGCATAGGTGCATTGATTATGATGGACACAGTTGATTATGATTTTATTTTAGAGTCCTGAATAGGGATTATGATTATTTGGCACGATATGCAGTATCGACAAGGTATTGTTATAAGCTAGTGGCGAGAAGAAAAATTAAAGTTATTCCCCTCAAGATTCCAATATTAACCACATTCAAGAAAAACATAATGATCAGGAACCCCTAAAACTCCTGAATGCAAAGCATAGAGTATTTCTAGGGATGAGATAGTAGCACTTAATGACCCAGTTTTTCTTTCTAAAGCCGTGCAGCGGATACTGAGTGCACGCGGTAACAAAATTAGTGAATCTGTGTCCACCTACTTCCTACTCTATCTAGAAGATTCTATCTATCTAGTGTCATATAAGGAAATCTCAGACCATTAAATTATCAACGGTGTAGTACAGTCTATCTACATGTGTAACATTTATTCCCAAAGTGTAAAGTTCACAGAAGTATCTACAAGAGTACACAATTATGGGTTTTTTTGACGAGCTATAAGATCTGAGTTGTAATTCTGAAGGTAAGATATGGTCTATCATACCATGCATTCAAACATTTTTGTACGTCATTCCTGAAGATTCACTTCCAACTTTTTTTTTTCAAATAGCACCCCATAGGTTTTCCTACATAAATGATATCCTGATAATATTTCAAATTTTGTGCTATTTTTGGTGTTATACGCAAACTTATTTCTTCCGTAAAGCATTAGCAAAATATAAATAAAATAAGAATTTCTTTGACGTAAAAACAGATAAAAAAGAAAACCAAGTGGGTTTTTAAGGGTACTGAATGGCCTGTCATACAAACTTTCGAAAACAAATGTCTTTCTTATCCTTTCTTATTACGAAAATATTACGTTCAACAAATTCTTATTTTACTTAGCTTATGTTCATAACTTTACAAAAAAATCAGATTGTGTATGAAATCAAAGGCACTACAAAATTTTAAATTTCATTTATGTTTGAAAAAGCTTTAGAGTGCTACTTAAAAAAGGTTTAAGTAGTTTTAGGAGTCGAGTTTAAAGAAATGTTGCTAATGCATGGTGTGATAGGTCATCCAGTACCCTTGAAAGGCTTACTTAGTTTTCTATCTACTTTTTTACGAAAATATTACACCTCAAAACAAATCCTTACCTTATTAATTTATATGATCATTACGTCTGTATTAATAAACTAGGTTTGTGTAAAGATATCAAAGGTACTTCAAGACTTTAAGTAAAATAAGGGCTTATTTGTGCTATTTGAAAAAAGTTGTGGCTGAGCTGTAAGGGTTGAAGTAGAAAAAATGCTTTGAAAGCATGGTATCATAGATCCTATAGTACTTCCAAAAATTCCACTCAGTTTTCTTTTGAACTTTTTTTTGTTACGAGTATATCACATGTTACGGAAATTCTGGGACACCCTGCATAGTTGGGATGTACACTACACGCCAACCATACCTGAATGTGAAACCGGATACAGCATTCTAACCTAGTGTTCCAATATGCCCCATCTAGATATTCTATTAACACCTAACGTTCCCTTAATTGTTAATATTTTGTTAATTCTATACCGCATGATTGTTATTACCCCGTCGTGTGAAACAAAGCAAAAACTCATATCCTGTAAATTACGATTCAAGATAACGTGCATTCCAGAAAACCTTTCATTGTCATCCTTTCTTCCGGCATGCGAATAATAAACACAACAACCAACGATTACATCTAAGCAATCTCATTCCTGTAATTTTTTCCAAAGACAAAAGATACGAATCAGACTAAATTGCCTGTTTGGGGTGGGACAGTGTTCTGGAAAGGCGTCCTCGAAAAACTTCTGGAGTTACATGGAACGAGACAAGTTTCTCGTCAACTCGGATGATAAGAGAGGAAGGTTGGAGTAGATGTATGCGGGCGCTTTTTTGTACTTTGTTAGGGACAGATCCGTAAACCAGTTTGACGAGATTTTCTAATAAAAAACCCTTACGGGATATAGTATTTAGTTGAAGTTCTATTATTGTCTGAACCGGAAGTAGTGTTTGCTTATATACGATTGGCAAGATTGGATCTGGAGTGCGAAATGTCCAATACAACTAGAGATTCACGACTTGACTTGATTTTCAAGCTACTTGACTTGACTTCATATCAAGTCAAGATCAAGTCAGCTATTTGTTCTCGAAATTCAAGTCAAGTCAAGTAATTACACATCAAGCAACTTGAAAATCAAGTTTTTCAAGCTAAATACTTGATTTTTCTTGAAAAAATAATTCATTTTTGATATTAATCTAACTGCCAAAACGCAATAACAGTAAAAATGTATGTATATAAAGATGTAATCTTTTATTTAAAAAAGAACATCCAGAAACGAAAACTCAACAACAATAACAACGTTAGTTATATAATGAATGTAATAATATGAAATAAAAATACGAAATACTGACAGCAATACATAGAAAAACAACAAACTCAAATGGGGGTGGGTTGACTCGGTGGTTAGAGTTCGAGGGCTCGTGACCGGAAGGTCCCGGGTTCGATTCTCGTTAGAGATGGAAATTTATTTCTGGTTTTTTTTTCAGTCAAAAATAAATATCCATAAAAAAAGCTGCGCGAAGAATCCCCACCTGAGCCTTCACTTTTGGCTTCTAATTAACTGTGCTGTTCCTAAAGTGGCGTCGGGAAACAGTAACAAAGCCTACACAGAACACAAGGCTGATAACCTGAGCAATCAATGCTGTGTGATGACACAGAAGTAAAACAATTAATATCCTCATTTGCCATTCAGGATTTGAGACACATAAGGCTGGCGTTGCCAAAAAGTCTTTGGCTATTGCGGCAAGGTTTGGAAGAATACATTCGTGTCTTTTCCACCGTTCTAAAATATCTTCAGTACAGTCCCTTGCCGCTTGAATACTATTTATAATCTGTTCATTGGTTTCATCTCGATCAGGTTTATTATCAAGTTCCATAGCCCACCAATCTAGCAGCATATTAATGCAAAAATGATGGAAATACTCTTAAAAACATTAAGGTACTGGCAAATTCGTTCAATTAACGACCATTCTTTGTCGGTTGGCTTTAAGGTTTTAGGTCATCGGGTGCCTGCTTGCTGTCGAAACCTTGGTGGTTCGCCTATTTTAACGCTTCGATTCGCATTTTACAAACAGATATCAACTAGTTTGATTTTACTTGATATCAAGTCAAATAGTTCAGATCGAAAATCAAGTCAAGTCAAATATCAAATTTTCAGAAGCTTCAGCTTTCAAGTCAAGTATTTAAGAAAAAACTCAAGCTACTTGGCTTGATGAATTCCTAAATGCAGCTAACAGAGCTGCGAGCAACGCAAAAGGGAGAGACATTTTGGATGCCAGATAAGAGAAAGGACAATATTTCTCATTACATCAATAGATAAGGAATGAACTTCAACAACTTTTGCAGCAGATTTCCATCTGCTTTTGAATGTATCATCTATTTTCATTCTAGTCTGGATACAAGAAGCTAAATAATAATGTCTCGCCAGTTGGCAATTCAGTTGAACCCTATCAAATTTATCTTTACTTCATTGTCAACTATATGCCATATTTTGGAGGCATAAGACTTTTTTCGAAATGCTGACTTAAGAGAAATTCCAAAGAAAGGTAAAAAATGAGAAAGAACAGAGAAAGTCATACTTAGATTCCTGGTTTTACTGCAATGGCCCTTGCTAGACTTTTTTGTCGGCGATTTTCTCTATCGCTCTTCTGGACTAGGGACATCGTACTTGATGCGATTTAATAGAACATGCTCCAAATAAGGATTGTGATATCCGTGAGCTCACTTTGGCTAAGGTGGGAATCATTTTCTTCGTGATTTTATCTACTTTAGGCTTAGTTACAAGAACGTTTAATTCTAAAATATGAAGGATGAATTTCGATCCCAAAACTATAGGAAATTCGGTTCAAAAATAACAATGCACTGAAGAATAAAACCATATCAACAGTCACAAGTATTCATAATTTGTCCTAGTCCTGCCATGAACCTGCAATTCCACAGAATGAATAAAATTGCCATTCGATTAAAAAAAGGCAACCCCAATAAGTTAAGTCTGCGCAGAGGCATATAATAGGAAATAACAATTTATTATCATGCATGTTTCTACACAAATGCATCAAGTACTGAAAGTTAGACTCACGAATATATCATTAATACGCTCCCGTGACTGCACTACACATTTGTGTCTTCAGATTGCACAACAACAATGTATCGTACTAAAATATGACGATGTTTCCCGGTAAGTTACTCGTGCTTTATATGATAAGCATGACGATCAGAATCCACAAATGTGGCATTCTAGGGGAGAAACACATGGCCACCGCCGTTTGCCAAATGTAGCGGAAGTGTGTGATATATTATTCTTGAAACGTTCATTAATTCTGGCAGATTGGTTTCTGGTGAAGCATTTCTTCGAGTATATATAATGCATACAACACATCTAAGTATTTTTTTCTTGACAGATATGAGGAGCCGACTCTCAAATTAGCATCATGGCAAATATTTCATGCCTTCTCAGCGAGTCAAGTACGTTCAAATACATATTATCAAAACTGTAGATATTGCACCGTGCTGTAATTTAGGTGATAGTAGATATCACATAATGTAAACAATATATATGTTACGGTTAAAGTGTTTACTTTGATAGTTTATATACTAGCTGGATAGCGTACAAACTATCCAAATGTCTCGGTATTTTGATGGAAACTCATATTTCAACTAAAATAGCTATGAATATTGGTTGGTTTGTATACTAGCCAGCTAGTTCATAAACTATACAAGATATGCCGCTAAAGTATATACCACATAGATGTCACACATATTAACCAGTGTTTCTGGTCAGTTTACAAACTATCCACATCATTTGGATAAGGTATGAACCTAATATCTCTAGTAATACATAATAACCAACTCGTTGGTTAGTATGTAAGCTAACCAATCCTCTTTGGTTAGTATGTAAACTAACTAATTTTCTTTGGTCAATTTAACAGAAAAGTGAGGTTATGTTTATGGCAAGTGCAAGTGTGACATGTTGGTATTGTTTACTGTCGTGCCTTGTAAAATTTTTTTAAGAACAGGTAACTAGTTACCAAAAATGGATCAGCAACAGCAGTTTGAAAAGTTACTACTAGAATGTTACGAGAATAAGTACCAAAATTCAAAATTAATGAACAACAGTGATTATAATGTACTTCTGCAACATATAAAGAGAATACGGGAACAAGAACCTAACAATAATAACAAGATTGATTATCATGAAATGAATTCTTATGATTTACAGAGAATCGAACCATCTTGTCTTATGTAATCTAAAATGAAAGATCTGGAAAGATTATTTTACGTTTGATTGAAACCTATGATGCCATTAAAGCTGCCCAGGTTCTAGAGGTTTATTTTATATGAATAATTTGTTACACAAATAGTATTTCCATTTGTTTTACTTATTTTTATGTAATTACAGCAATTGCATGTTGTATCTATGAATAAACTTTACTTTTGATTAAACATTGTTTTTTTAAACTAAAGTAACCAAAGAGGATTGGTTAGTTTACATACTAACCAACGAGTTGGATATTATGTAGTACTAGAGATATTAGGTGCATACTTTATCCAAATGATGTGGATAGTTTGTAAACTAACCAGAAACATTGGTTAATATGGGTGACACCTTTGTGGTATAATACTTTAGCGGCATATCTTGTATAGTATATAAACTAGCTGGATAGTATACAGATCAACCAATATTCATCGCTATTTTAGTAGAAATATAATTTTCCATTAAAATAACGAGACATTTGGATGGTTTATATACTAGCTGGACAGTATATAAACTATCAAAGTAAACACTTTAACCGTAACATATACAATTTATTATTCAATGGCATTGGAGTGTGATATTATATCGCATGGATCCTTTATTCATGCAACTATGTGACTAACACATAGCATAGACATTTAAACTGATATCATTTTATTCTTATTAGAAATATTTATTGTGGTTATGTATTTAGATATTTATATGTGTTAATCATAAATGATCCATTCTTTACTCTAATTTATTGACTCATGAAATTCATTATGGTGGTTTAAATTTGAATTTGATTTTGTACATCATGTCTTCCAATTTTGATTTGGGTTTCTAAAACCTTTATCAAAGTGACATTGAACTTTGTTTCGAAGTCGATAATTGCTGTACCAAGAAGCAAAAACCATTCACGATGCTCTTGACTATGGACAGCTGCAGTTTTCAGCATCACCCATATTTTTTGTTTACTTCATAATAATTATAGTCTCAGTTGGTGGCAGCGTAGCATATTTTAAGTGCACCAGCGATAAGATAAAGCGACACTTATTTTCAATTTCTCGTCACATCGGTATTCATTCATTCATAGCTATGACGCCCACCGCTGTCTGAAATGCAACCCAATGAATAATGTATCTCTTTATGTAAACAATCTTCTCTGGTGTGCCAGCACCCGTGGGCCCGTGGCAGAACTCATTATCCTTATCATTTCAGTTACCGTCTCCACTAATAGTCCATTAAAATATTTAAATAAGGCACTTTTAATGTCCTATTATATATTAGGTTCGAATGCCGTCTCGTCATGGATGGTGTTAATTTTACTGATATGACAACTGGTAGGAATTTGGGCATATCTGTCGTGCTGGGAATATTGTGGTGCAATTTAAGGTGTGAAATTTCCCGTTTTGGGAGGTTCAATTAAGCTTTTATCACTATTAATAGCTTTTTCTCAATAAAGTGATTAGTTTACTTTTAGTAGTTCTCTCTGTCATTTATTGTGTTACAATACAGGGTGTCCAATTAGTGTGTAATTCTTCGATATCTCGCAAGGTGTACATGATAGAAGAAAATGTCAAATACAAAAGTTATTTGGTTACTTGAGACGCATATTCCAAAAATGTTTTCAAACATACAGGGTGTTGCGGCAAAGTAGGATAGTGATCAACTTGATTTTTTTTGTATGGAACTATAACTTTTTCTTAAATTCTTCCAATGTCCATCATTGATCTCTATTCAACCCTGAAATATTTTGCGATGTTGCCAAGTTATAACTTATTTTCTATTAATTTCCAGATTTGCAAGGTCGCAAGTAATACGTCCAAATTGACATACTTCTTTAACTTTCCTCAATAATATTATACAGCGAGTTACTTGAATATTGAGTCGATATTATTTTGGATGTTACCAGCAATTTGTATCTACAGGATGTTTTTGGCAGAGTTTTAAATTACGGCAACTTGAAGGTCATTTTACTTTGTTTTTTTTAAATCTAACACCCTGTATTTTTCATTTTAAATTGAAATATCTACTAATACCCTATCTGGCCTCGTGATATTTTTTCTGCGTTTGCGACGTTGCCAAGTTATAAATTATTTTTCCAGATTTTTAAACAGATATCCCCGATTTTAATTTATTTTAAACAGAATCCTAGGATAGAATAAAGGAATATATCAATTTGGACGTATTACTTGCGACCTTGCAAATCCGGAAATTAATAGAAAATAAATTACAACTTGGCAGCGTCGCAATCAATCCCAAAAGATATTTTAGGGTTGAATAGAGATCAATGATGGACACTAGAAGAATTCAAGGAAATGTTATAGTTCCATATAAAAAAATCAAGTTGATCACTATCCTACTTTGCCGCAACACCCTGTATATTTCAAAATATTTTTAGAATATGCGTCTCAAGGAACCAAATAACTTTTGTATTTGACATGTTCTTCTATCAGATATACCTTGCGTGATATCGAAGAATTACACACTAACTGGTATATTCTAAGTTTGCTCTAGCAGTGTTTTAATGTCATATTTGGCTTCAAGTGAAACCTAACCCTTATCTGAGGTCAGACAGTTCATAATTTCGCAAAGCACTCAATGCCAGAACTCTTAAGAGACGAGAACTCGTTTATATTAGATTTCTAGGCCATCAAAGGGGCATCATGGTACATTTTGAAGCTACACTGATAAGCTTCTTTACTAATTGTTTACATGTGATAATAATTCAAATATATGAAAAGCAAACGGGACAAACCAGCTACAAAATTATATAACCCTAATTTCTTTGTGATTTTAGACATGCCATTCAACAGGAAAGAGATGGCAGTCACAGTAATTGATTTTGCCAGGTGTTATTATTGTAACTAGAAATCGAATTAATAACAATACATCATGAAAGCATATAAGGTTTGTTTATTTATCTGCCTCTACGTTGAACTTCCGTAAACTATGCATGTGCATTAGAAGTACATGAATGTACATTTAATGGATATACCATGGATGCGGAAATTCGCGACAAACGTACATGAAATGTAATTTTTTCTGTCTATTTTACATCAATTCGCCGTTCATGCTCCATTTGTGGATATGATACACTCAATAGCCAAATTCGGGCAACACCCGAAAAAAATACGCAGAACTAGTTTTGAGCAAGGAATATTTCCCAAACACGAAATATTAATTTTATACGGCTATTGAGCATTACCAAACAGAACTAGTTTTGCGCAACCTGAAATGCACAGAACTAGTTCTGTGGTACGGAATGACAACCAAAGTGCACATTCGTTATGCATTGTGTGTCAAAAACCAGCAAAAACCTGTCGTTTAGATTAGGTTAGATTTCTTTGTCAACGTTCCTGCAATATAAGTACGAATCGCGAAAATGCAAAAAGAGGTTTGGAAGCACAGCCAATTTTATGTTCACACAATCAAATAAACATTTAAACCAGCCTCAGTTGGCGATTTATTATTTATTGGTATTCATTAAAATATATTTACCTTCTCCAACTTTATATTTATTTGAGTCCGTAGCTAGCGCTGATTGAATGGAAGAAGCAGAATTTGTGCTTGTCATTCAAAAAATATACAGAACTAGTCCTGTGAATTTCAAGTTGCGCAAAACTAGTTCTGTGCATTTCAAGATGCGCAAAACTAGTTCTGCCTAATTGTTAATGCTCAATGGCCGTATAAAATTCATATTTCAGGTTTGGGAAATATTCTTTGCTCAAAACTAGTTCTGCGTATTTTTTTCGGGCATAGCCCGAATTCGGGTGTTGAGCGTAACAGATATACATATCGATTGTATGTACAATGTACTTTGGTAGGTAAGTATATACGTAGTATATGTTATGAATGTACATGTTCATACCTGGTCTATGTTACATATACTATGCCTGTACATTAGACGTACATATGTACATTCAATGGATATGCCATGGATGCGAAAGTTCGCGACAAACGTACTTGAAATGTATTTTTTTTATGTCTATTTTACATCAATTAGACGTTCATGCTCCACTTGTGGATATACATATCCAATGATTCGATATCCAATGCATGTACAGTCCTCTCAAAAATCCCTCAGAACTTAGTGTGGTGGTATTTAACTTTTGTCTTTGCTGCTTCAGTTATAAAGAGACAAATATACGAAATGTTGAAACAGCCTTTAGTACTAATGTTTTATGGTTAGTCACTTCGAAGGTTTTGTAATTTTTCAGATAATACATCGAACGTTAGCAGCAATGTTGGCAAGTACAATGTCGCTAGCCATTCTAGCAGCATTGAATGAAAGACCTACTGTGGAAGAAATCATTTCTTGGATCGATATGGAAACTTTAATCCTCCTTTCTTCTATGATCACTTTAGTAACGATTTTCAGCGAGACTGGAGTTTTTGATTATACCGCTCTTTGGGCCTTTAAAGTGAGTGCAAAAATATGAATTTGTTTAAAACGTTAAACGAAAGCATGGTGAGGCAAACAACTTTTTTCGATCTACTTTCGATCCTCAGGGCTTTTTGTTATGTG
Organism: Callosobruchus maculatus; assembly: GCA_951848785.1. Lineage (NCBI taxonomy): Eukaryota > Metazoa > Arthropoda > Insecta > Coleoptera > Chrysomelidae > Callosobruchus > Callosobruchus maculatus. The sequence continues at coordinate 1,109,042 of CATOUR010000028.1, read as the reverse complement.
GATAAATCTTACAGAAAGTGCTGCTAATCTACGATATTACGTATATTACAATTTATTTCAAGCAACGGTATTACGACAAAAGTAAACGAAGGCCGCCACGTGCGCTTGAGTCCGCATACCTGCCTCTTATCCTAAATATTTTACGCGCTTTTGACCAGTAGGATTACGACCAATCTGACCGCGGCGCGCTAGTGTCCTACAGCCGCCGCCAATACCTGCGCGAGGTATTTTATGGTACAAAACATAAAATACAATACGAGGTGGAAAATGTGCATAAGCTGAAACGGCACAGGCATTTCCATGGCATTTTCCGGCATTCGCGTACGTATCGCTGTATCTGATTTGGAATTTCGTCACTGAAGAAGGAATATATACAGAGAGCCCGTACAGCCAGGCAGCCGGTCTACGTCAAGTCCTCCTCCGCGTCTCGTTCCAACTCCCAACTTCGCCGCCGCCCACTTACGTATTCTGCAAGTTTTACATTCTGCATACGGCAATCAGTGGAATTAAACTTGATTTGCTCACAAGCTCGACATGAAATCAAATTGTGCCTCTTTTCAGGAGAACGAATATAAAATAAACTCGACCGTACTGCAAGACGGAACGAAGCTGCGGGGGAGAGGGTAGAGAGGAGGGCGAGAAGAGGCACTTGGGAAATGCTTTTCTCTGTTGTGTGGATCTGAGAAATTTTGGTGAAGGGACGTATAACGTTGCAATGGGAATCAACCAGGTCTGTTTAGGACCTCTATTGTCTATGAAATTTTCAAGTACAACGCGTCGATGGAACTTCAATCGTACTCAGGTGAACTTCACTGAAGGTAGCAGATCAATTGAAATGTTGTACTCAAAAATTTTATAGACAATCGAAGTCCGAAACAGACCATTTGAAACCGGCGATTGTAAATTGCAGCGATGGTCAAGTATTCTTAATCCGGGATATGAAAATTGCAGCGGCTGGTTATTTTTCCATTTCAGGTGAACATTTGAATTGCAGCGGACGACCCTCTGTTAGGGATAGGAGTTTTTATAACAGCCATCCATCATTGTTTATTTTTGAGAGTCTTTGATAAATACTCAAACAGACACATACATAAAATGAATAGTGTCAGAATAAAACACACTCCAAATGCAACAACTAAAAAGAAGCAAGATTTTTTGAATCTTAGAATACCTAGGTTTATTACTCAATGAAAATAGGATAAGTGGATTAGAATATATAAAAAGTGTATGTCATTTTTATGGTGAGAACCTTAGTTAGTAATTATGGTTTTTTATGTATATATTGATCTAGGACGATTTACGAACATGTTTGTACATAATGTTATTTATTATTAACAATTAACAATTCAGAAAAGTATAATTTTCTTTCAATGTCAATAGTTTTTGTTTTATTATTAACTGCTCTAACAAAAGAAGGATTTATTAGTTTCAGTCTAAAAACAACCGCGCATTGGAAAAGTTATCACCTTCCGAAAATTGCAAAAAAGTATCAAAATTGTCACAATAATTGTTGATATTGTCGAAATTGACTAAAATAATTGAAATATGTATCAAGAAATTAACTTTTCTAGTCAAGTTCTAGTTAATTAAGTAGAGAATTGCAAAATCTCTATAACAATAAGTGCGAATAAAATTTTGGGTTTGTAATTTAAAAAAGTCATTGTGATGTCATATAGTTTTCAAGATCACTAACAGAAGTAGGTAAGTAAATGCCACCAAATTGCTGCTTTAGATAAAAATTAATTTGACCTGTCACATAATATTATTTTTATATAATATTTAGCTATACAAATCCAAATTAATTTTTAGAATACCTCGAAACAGGTAGACTACGCCGATAAGGGACCCTAGCTGCCATTTTCAACATCTTTTATGGTCACCTTTGAGATTTATAGGATTATACCCTAACCGCGGCTGCAATTTGCATCTACCCTTTGAAACATCTACTTTGTCTACAGATTTCAAACAATAGTATATCTATTCATTAAAATTTAAATAAGATTTCCGTTCAGTCTGATTTGCATGATTATAATACCAGAGGATCTGATTCACTGAGACCGCCACGATACAGGCTTACAACATCTAAGAGAAATTCTATGGACTTCAGATTCTACAATAAATTGCCTCGTCAATATAGAGATTGCAATGCTTCAAGAAAAAGATAAAGAATCTCTTACTCAACCACTGCTTTTACACCATAGAAGAATTCTTAAACTGCCAAATAGACAGTTCTCATTGAGGCATATAGGACGATGTCTTGTTCAATATTCAATGTGATTGTTATTCTGTATTTTTATAAACACGTTGGACATTCCATGTAAAGGATTAGCTGTAAACTTCAATACTTTCAAGCTCAGACTCACCTATGCATGTTATGTTTGATGCTTTTTGTTCTAATGACGCCATAAATGCACCTGTATGTATAATATGGTTAAATAAATACTACTACTACTGCTATCAACCACTTCATGCGTAGTATATCATTTAGTTTGTAGTTTAGCTTAGCATTCTCGGTAACATCTTCACTTTGAAAGTGATATTTAATTTGAACCAATATTTCGTTACATGAGACGGAAACTAAAAACTGCCACCAAATGAATAATCAGCACCCTTAAATTAACCAAAACTAGAGGTTTCATATTAATGAAAAACAAAATAAAGGTTTTCGATTTTTTAGGTAAACCTCAGAATCTGAGAGATCTGAAATTTCTGATTTTCGTCAAACGAAACTGAAAGTCACAACTGTCACCAGATTTGTAACTAGTATCTATCCTCAAATTATCCAAAACATGATGTTTCATCCTAATAGAAATCCAAATAAGGATTTTCGATTTTTTAGGCAAACCTCAAAGAGATCAGAAATTTTAGAATTTCGCCTGACGAAACTGAAACGCAAAACTGCCAACGGATTTATAATCTGCACCCTTAAATCATCCAAAACACGAGGCTCCATCTTAACAAAAGCCCTAATAAACATTTCTAATCTTCTAGGTAAATCTCAAAAACTGAGAGATCCGAAATTTCTGACTTTCGTCAAACCAAACTAAAACTCAAAAATTCCACCAGATTTGTAATCAGTACCCTCAAATTATCCAAAACACGAGGTTCCATCCAAGTAGAAATCCAAATAGCGATTTTGTCTTTTTTAGGTAAACTTCTAAATTCTGATCTGAAATGTTTGATTTTCATCAAACGATACTTAAACACAAAGCTGCCATGAAATTTGCAACCAGCACTCTCAAGTTATCCAAAACACGAGGTTTAATCATAATATAAAACCAAATACCAGTGGCAAGGACATCGATAGTTAATATGGTGCTCATTACAATAATTTTAATTTTCTTTTCTTTGAGTATATAGCTTTTAGCTCAACTCATATAACTGTTATAGTAATATTAATAATAAAGATTACACGAAAGGTAACACAAAACATTCCAAAAGTCTGTAATGCTGAAGACCTGTAACATTGTACGATCCTTCCTCAAGTCAGATCAGTAACAGTTCAGGCGTTGACTTGGCACAGCCCGTCAACATTTGTTGCTACCGCAGTCATGCTGGATAAACACGGAAAATCGGGATAATAATAATAATGCCGCGTTGCGACATTATCAGAATAAATTCAAGATACTAGTGGACCAAAACTGCCAACGGATTTATCGTCTGCACCCTTAAATTATCCAAAACACGAGGCTTCGTCTTAACAGAAGCCTTAATAAACATTTCTGATCTTCTAGGTAAATCTCAAAAACTGAGGGATCCGAAATTTCTGACTTTCGTTAAACCAAACTAAAACTCAAAAATTCCACCAGATTTGTAATCAGTACCCTCAAATTATCCAAAACATGAGGTTTTATCCAGGTAGAAATCCAAATAACGATTGTGTCTTTTTTAGGTGAACTTCAAAATATCTGAAATGTTTGATTTTCATCAAACGATACTGAAACACGAAGCTACCACGAAATTTGCAACCATCACTCTCAAGTTATCCAAAACACGAGGTAACCAACTCATATAGCTGTTACAGTAATAATAATAATAATAAAGGTTACACAAAAGGTAACACAAAATATTCCAAAATTCTGTAATGCTGAAAACCTGTAATATTGTACGATCCTTCCTCAAGTCAGATCAATAATAGTTCAGGTGTTGACTTGCCACAGCCCGTCAACATTTGTTGCTACCGCAGTCATGCGAGATAAACACGGAAAATCGGGATAATAATAATACTGCGTTGCGACATTATCAGAGTAAATTCAAGATACTAGTGGACATGGCAAAGAAACGACGAATCGAGGATGAGCAAAATCAGTAGGCGAGCAATGTGTACACTTCGAATTATACGGAATAGAAAACGGTGAGAAAGCGATGGAAATCCCGTAGAGGGTGTATGTTTATCCACGATGGACATGCACCGTCCAGACTCCCTCCAATACTCAAATTCATAGAAATTGCATTAACAATCACATTATTATTTGCCTTTCTGATTGCATGTCGGCAGATTGTTTGCACAGCCGAGGCTGCTGCAGCAGAGCTTCTGCTGTGCAGCCATTTTGCTTAACTGATTGCATACGATTACGTACTCGGCCGCTACATTCCAATTGATTATACGTAAGTGGGTGCATACAGTGGACATTTTACAAAAATCGGGTGTACGGAACTTGGAGTAGTATACCATGACTTGATACTTTTGTCAACTAGGACCTTCGCCTTTTCATGGTACTCATTAATAAACTGTGGTGCGCCCTACCTCTATGTCTATGTTTTGGTAATAGTTTGTAGGAGTGCTCATGTTGCACATTACATATTATTGAAATGTCAGCGATACACGTGCTGCTTACACAATCGGTACCTGGCAGGTGAAACAATGCCGACATTGAACTAAAACAGATCTAATATACAGTTTTTGGTCTGAAGCCTGTGTTTCAATGGTCCAGCCAATTACTGCAAATACAGAAGCATCACAAAACTTCCTCTAGTAGCATTAGTAGTAGTTTTTTTATTAAAGAGGGCTCAGGAAAGTCGGCTTTATTACAAGGACAAAAACAGTCTCACACCCAAAAGTATGAGAGGTCTGCCCACCCGACGTTCAACCAGCTTGAGTTCTCTGATCGCATACACGCAAACGCGTTCATCCGACATGCCACCACAGACCGACCAGCTAAAACCCGTTTCCTCTTTTCTTGCCTCCGCTCAATCTTTATCTGCGCCACCGAGCATAACTCTGAATGATATTCTTCGCAGTGCAAGGTGAGGTAAGTATGTTCGTCTCCTCCTTTTCCTTGCTGATTGTCCCTACGTTCCACTCTCTTACTATTGTAATATACCTTTAACCATCTTATGTACTATCTTCCAGCGTTGTTCGCTCGATATCATCATCGGCACCATGTTCTCCGGGGTCGTTTCCTCAGGCAGGCTTGCTCTTGCTTCCTGCTTATAATAGGACTATCTGTCGCAATCAAATAAGGCTGTGTCGTTCTGGCCGCATTGTTGAAAATGGTCGTCCGTCGTTATTTCTACATATCCAAATGGACCATGGCTCAACAGCGCCTATGTAAGGTAATAGCAGGTTATCGTATTCGTCCATTGTTTTCTGCCTGGTGGTCCTCCACCGCTCTGGTAGTACATCTTCCGCGACATAAATATTTACAGTTAGGTAACAAACGGTTAATAATTGGGAATGCGGCAAATAAACGCAAAGGTGGACTCTTTTAACTTGATTCCAAGCTTTCGGAAACTTATGACTCCATCTTCAGGGCTACAATAGAATTTTGAGCATGAGTTACAATCTCGAAAAGGGATGTTAAATACTTACAAAAGCTAGTGAGATTGATGCGAAATGACGTTGGATGGGAGAGTCTTCACAATAATAGCACAATTTGTGTAAAATACAAAATCGTTGTCACAAAACATTGGAAAATAATACAAAGGACTTTAAACATTTAAAACACGTTAAACTCATATCTCTGTAGTAAAATATGTTATTTCATTCTTGAACGAACCGCGTGGAAATGTCGTTTTAAAATGACATTCAGAAACAATGACACTTGTCACTTGTCTATCACTCTTGACAGATGACACGGATCGAAATGAAGGACGGAGTGTTAATAATCAATAAAAGATCGATGATCCTGAGGTCGAAGAAGTTATTATCGCCATGTTGGAATATTCTATTTTTGGAAAACCAAGGACAAGGAGCTAGAATGTTCAAGTATAACACCCAAAAGGCAGGTGTAATTATATATTTTAATGTTAAACAAAAGAGAAAAGGTATTTATGAAATAGACTAGTTTAAAGTCCTTGTAATATTATATGAGAATTGATAATTGGAGAGGAGGAATATTAATTTCCATTATTATTAGTTACGATAATTATTTCACTGAATATATTTTATTGGTTTTATGAATTGATAGGAATATTTACATATATATCTTAGCCAAAAGCTGCAGAGATGGTATCGTTATTACAACCTACAGCGATTTGGTATAAACACTATGAAATGACCACTCTTAGTATGCATCATGTCTAAGGTTTGCAGGCGTTGTTTCCAATACATCGTTTAGTATCACGCTGGAGCTCCGTACAACATAACCGAGTAGATAATCTGTCCAAGATCTGTCTTTTTCTCAATTTAGGCGGCCTACATTTGGCACGATTATATATGCCAATAATGCCCAAGTACACTATCGACTTGCTGGGTATTATTTGCATCCCTCTAAGACGGAAGGTCACTTGGTTCTCTGAGAATGACCGCTTCAGCTTTGCTTGGTGCCAGCTGAAGTTCTTGCTTGGACATCCTCTCATCTATCCTTCTCAGCGACATGTTTGTTATTTACATCAACGGTTTCTCATCTTTAGCGGAGGCTATCAGAGTAAGGCCATCCACAAACGCCACAGTATTTGTGTATCGAGAAAGAGCTATCATTAAAACCGGATCATACATGACATTCCAGAAAAGAAGACCCAACGCTGATCCCTGTGAAAGTCGTGTAGACATATACAGTCCTACGTACATTCTATTTTTATAGCTCTAGTAGTAGTATTAGTGATGAAGAGGGAAAGTCTTTGATCCTTTTTGCCAACCTTATGGAACCAAGATTGAAAACCTTATTAGAACAATCCTTCTTGACAAACCTACCAGACCTCTTGATGAAAGTCAGTACGATGACCATCTCACTAGGGCCGGTTTCTCAATGTCCAGTTAAAGTGTCAGATAGGTATCTGCCAGATAGCGTTGCTATGGATACAACTATCAGATAAGATTTACGTGACTTCGTAAGTTTAGCCTTCAATTGTTTAAACAATTTATCTAACAGTTGCTGTTATCTTGCAGATAAGTATTTAACTGGGCATTGAGAAATCGATCCTAAGTATGCATTAGTTTCTTGGTTCAATATCGCCCATCATCTGTACCTAAGTTCACGTTATTGTCTCTTTCAAGACGGCCGACGTACTTGTACTGCATCCAAGATGTGCATTCACTGACGATTGCCGTCCTTGTACGATTTCTTATGCAGTGGTTTCAGACGGCTGCCGTACGCATTTTACTTTTATTTGTTTTTACAGACCTGCTGCCGTATCTGTACGACAGCCTTCCGTTCACACAGCCGGTGAACCGTAAATTAAATCAGAAACATCTGAAATACTGCCACCGTACAAGTACGGCTGCCATACACATATTTCTTTTTGTTTTTACAAGTCTTATGTCGTATCTGTACGGCAGCTTCCCCTTCATAGCCATGCGCCGTAAATGTACGCCTGAAATACATGACTGTCGCCGTACAAGTACGACTGCCGTGCACTTTTTATTTTTTTTGACAGATCTGCTGCTCTATTTGTACGGCAGCCTCCCCTTTACACATAGCCGGGCGTTGTAAATTTACGTCTGAAATATCTTAAACATCTGACTGTCACCGTACAAGTACGGCTCCCGTACGCATTTCAATTTTTTGTTTTTTAGATCTATTATCGTATCGGTACGATATCCTTTCATTCTTACATAGCTAAACGCCGTACATGTACGTCTAAATATCAAAAATACATGACTGCCGCCGTACAAGTACAGCTGCCGTACGGATTTCATTTTTTTACAGACTTACTGCTGTATCTGTACGGCAGCCTCCCGTTTACACTTAGCTCGCCGCCGTAAATGTACGTCTGAAATGCATGACTGCCGCCGTACAAGTACGACAGTCGTCCTGCGCCGTTACGTTCCTCGTGCCGTTCTACACAGTTGGCGCGAAAAAAATGGTCGCTCTAAAAAAGTTATACATATAGGTACAATTGATTTATTGAAAATGTTTATTGTAAATTACCTCGAATTCTGCTTGCAAATAGAGTACTTGCAGAAAAAATATTATGTCGTTTACGCGTTCCTTAGAGCCTAGCAGACATGACAAAATTACTTGTTTTGTTTTTTGGAATCGGCTGTGAGAGGTATTCCAAAAATTATTTCAAATGCCGGAAAATGCCGCGCAAACAACCTCTGACGTCAGTGTTATCCTATAGTGATGGGATGTAAAGTATTGATATTCGATATCGATATCCAGTGCTAACTTAACATTTTGACATTGATCATTATAACCACAAAACACAGTCATACACAAAAGTACAAAAGTCAAAAGAATAAAAGTTAGGCTAGATTACTAATTCAGTAGGGATGGGCCTGAATTAGATTTTATCTTGTAACGAAATTTTTGTTAATTTCGTTACACGTCGTCTGTGACTCCTTTTATAGATCAATTCTTCCAGAATAATATCCGATTGACAGGTAAATCCTCCCTTACGCTTTGCCGTTACGCTATTAAAAGAACCCCTTTTCCGCGCCTATGGATACCCATGGTATTTGTTCTCTAGCCTAACTGAATTGTACTGGTTCTCATATGCAATAAGACTCGCATGTGTGTGCAATGTGGGTTGCTTACCTGCGGGACAGGTTGGACTAAGATACTATCTTGTTATTTATAGAATTTAGCCTTGCAAAGTTGTTAGTTTCATTCTGTTGGTACATTTTTCGTTCCCTATTATGAGTTTATTTCATTACAAATAGTAATTCTGTCCCGAGTTGCAATTAAAACTATAGTTACTTTGAGGTTGGTTTGGTAGTGAGCCGCTGGCGGCGCTGCCTAACCAGGGGCCTGCTGTGATTGGTCAGTTGGCTATGCAAATTCGTGAACAATCGGGAAGTATTCAAAGTTTTTGTGACTCCCGACGAAAATTTATAAATAGACTCGTCCTTCCCTAGCTTCTTCCTTCTTGTCTCTCTCTGCAGCTGCAACCGGTGAGGTTTGTGTGTCTTCTTGGCCTTCCGCCATCTTTTTCATGAGTTAGTTACGATTTCATTGCCGTGGGGTTGTCTTTGAAGTTTATTCACTCTCCTTTCGCGAGAGTTCTATTTGAAGTACCTAACCCAATAACACGGGCAATTATTTGTGAAAATACTGCTATTTCGACATTTTGTTTAACTGCGTAGTGTGCGGTTACAATCAGCGATTGTTTCGTAGTGATTTCATATTTTGCTAGCATTTTACCGTTGATATCGAACCTTTAGTATCTAAAATCGATATTGTTGATTTGATTGAGTTCATTTGCGAGTTAGGTTGTGAACGCCATACTGTGGTATATATGTGTTTTCAGCTCAAGTGAGTGCATCTGCTTCCCGAAGAAGCCCACCTCGTACTGATGTCGATCTAAGGGAATACAAGCCCCTTTTTCCACCTGCTTCTGAGACCTTGGAAGGACACACAGAGCGTGACTGCAAGCTGTTCCTGCTACTTTGGATATAGAAGGTACGTAAATATTGCTTATTTCAATTCGAACGCCATTTAGGCAGTTGTCGAGCTATTTTACGTACTTTCGTATCTAGAGTTTGTAGTCACCTCCAAGTGTGACCTTCAGTCCGCTTTTTCTTTGTTTTTTTTATGTTGTTGCTCATTTGTACTTTTTGAGAGAGAGAGAGCACACCCTTTTTTTTATTTGGTAGAGTCTGTGTAAAATTTGCTTCGTTGTTGTTTCCGCCATTTTGGGCAGCTATGAGCTAATGCGAGCACTTTTGCATAGGTGTCTAACCTCCTTCAGTTTTCTTTGTACCTCGTACAATTTTTAGAGAGAGAGAGAAAAGCACCTGTCTTTGTTTTGGTATAATTTTGATAGTTTTGAGTGTGCTGACACACACATTTTGCAAATTTTGAGCTGTAATTTTGCTGTACGATTTTGACAATTTTCCATATTTACAACCGATACAGCCTACCGAAGTACATATATGTGAGACTGAACGTACTCATAGATTTTTGTTTCCTTTGGAGCTATAATTTTAATATTGAGAGTATTTATTGAAGTATAGTTGCTCGCACTTTGCAACTACTGTGCATATAGTTTCAATTTTCTGGATTATTTGTGATATTTGATTTAGAGACATTTTAGTTAACATTTGTGGGCTTGATAATTTTTTTTTGTGGTTATACTACCTTTCAAGATTCTAACTTTCTGGAGCACTAGAGCCAGCAGTAACTTAGTAGAATCATAGCCTTGATTTTCTCTTAAATCAATTAAACTGCTTTGAACTTAAGTGAACTATAGGCTTGCTCACTTCAAGACTCATTTTTTTTAGGTTTTATTTTAAGTGTTAGACTTGAAAGGCCTATCAAGTATCTAGGTTAGGTGATACTTTGTTGTTACGATATTGGTACTTTATTTTAAGATATATTTTTAATTATATATGCAGATTTAATTGTGAACCATTGTGGGGAGATATCTGCTGTAACTTGGTGTATAACTTTAAGAAATTTTAGTATAGAATTTAAACAGTTTGTAAGGGATCTTTTATTAAATTTAAGCAGATATAGTTTCAGCTAAATTGTTAAATTTAAACAGATATTGTTGCAACTAAATTGTTGAGGAGGGGGCTTTTAATTGTTCTATTCAAAGCCAAGTAGTACGCCTGAGCTTGCATAACCTCCTACATCCTGGGGTTTTGTCATAGAGGGTCCAGACTCTAATTTTTTTTTCTCTATACTTTGCATGACGGCGGCCGGAAGTGGTGGCCGAGCCAGACCCAGATATCCCTCAGCCAAAAAGGGGGAAGTCTAAGAGTAGGGGTCAGGGCCAAAGGAACCTGAAGAGGCTGCCAGTCATCAGAGGGGACCCTCTGAAGGAGCGGTGAGAAGGAGCCCACAAGCCGACCCAGGAGGAGCGGACAACCTTGTTGAGCAAGCCAGGTTGTATCGCTCACTTAAGCCAGCAGTCCCTGTTTATTATTGTAAATTAGTCATCAATCACTATTCATCATTCAAATACTTTATATTTAACCACCAATATACTTGTTATTGTTTAATTCTCTTTTGAATTTTTTTTTCTGAACCCATCCCTTCAGTGTTTCTGGAGAGGTTGGGCAATTTCACTAACTTCCTTGGAGTTTGGAGGTAAAAACTCCTGGCGCCCCTTTTTCTTGAGTTTTGTTGAACCTTAGAGTAATCTCGCGATAAAAGTTAGTGATTTTGCCTGACATCTCTTATAAGAGGAAAAGAATAAGTTGCCAAGGATCCACAACCCACCGTAAGTAAACTGAGCAGCCCAAAGGCACCCCAGTTTAGCTAGATTGGAGGTCTTAACTTAGTTGGACTTTCAATCTAGCTTTACACAATTTGGCGCCCGCTGTGAGGGCACGATTTGGCGATTTGTTCTTTTCTTTCTTCGAAGCCTGAAGAGAGGTGTTGAGTGAACTTTTGAAGTGAGTTGACTAGAGTCAGTTTTTTTATAGTTTGCCTTTATTCAAAATTTTGTTAAATTTTGCTGCAGTTATTTTGCCAATAGAATAACTATTAATCTTTTGAATTTATTTTGATATTTTGACATTTAGATTTTCTCCTGATAGTATCACCTTTGAGAACTATTTATTGCGTTCAAGACTTTATCTTGCCTACATTTTTGAATATATCTTGATTATTGATTCTGATTGATTGCCTACATCTTTGAGTATATAGCTACTGATTATTGATTTTTATTGATTGCCTACATTTTGAGTATTTTTGACTTACCGAATATTTTCTGATTATTACCCATTTATCTTGCTGATTTTGAGTATTTGTGAGTTATTGAATATTTTTGATTATTGACCATTTATCTTATAGACTGCTGTGAGAAGTATATCTTTTGTCGACTTTTGATTACTGATTGATTTAGATTTTGATTCCCGAAATGGACGCAGGTCATTTATTGAGTGCAGAACTAGACTATGAACTCCGTGTGAGAGGTATACAACCATCTGGTAGTATGGATGACAAACGAAAGGTACTGAGAGGGTTGTTCAGTCAAGAACGAGCTCACAGATCTTTCATTGAGTCATTTATAGTTCAGCCTCATGATGACGATGTTGATGCAATCAAAACGTCATTGACCGATTTAGAGCAAAAGATAGCAGCCTTTGTCAGTGCTACTGGTAGTTCTGAACACAAGAGGCTTGTATCTCGTTTGACCCATGTTTCTGGTAGGATCAATCGCTTGAGAACTGATGATGAAAGTCAGGAAGCCATGAAGCAACGTTTGCTTCTGCTTCTTTTAAAATTGGAAGCTGAGCTAGATGAAAAGGTTGCACCTGCAACTAGCACTCCAGTGGAGAGAATGCCTCCAGCTCCAATTTTCTCAAACCCCAAGCCTGTGTTACCATATAAGTGGAATTTGTGTTTTAAAGGGACTTCAAATGAGTCCGTTGTCTCCTTTTTAGAAAAGGTTGAGTCCATGAGACTATCCCGCTGTGTACAGAAAAATGAACTATTCCTTTCAGCTGGTGATCTATTCAAGGATAAAGCTTGGATTTGGTTTAATGTTAATAGATCTAGGTTTTCAGACTGGGACAGTTTGGTTGCTAAGTTGAAGGAAGATTTCTTGCCTTATCAGTATCAGGAGGACCTGATGCAGGAGATCAATAATAGAACTCAAGGTTCTGATGAACGAGTCTCTTTATATATTTGTGCTATGGAGGGGTTATTTAACCGTCTCCCTGAAAAACCTGATGAGAAGACCATAGTCAACAAAATCAGGCACAATCTCTTGCCATTTTATGTAGCCCAACTAGCTCTTTATGATATCAATACAGTGTCAGAGCTGACAACTCTCTGCAAAAAGCTAGAGGAGTCTAGAAGTTGGTCTGATAGGTATAAACCTCCTATTCCTAGTAACTCTAGTTTCTTAGAACCAGACTTAGCCTACCTTTCAACACCTAGGGATAATCCCAGTGAAAACAGAAGGGTGTTTAATAGTAAGTCCTTTGATGTTTCTTCTATATCTAAGGATGAGTGTTGGAATTGTCATCAAACTGGACATAGGTACTTCAAATGTTCAAGTCCTAAGTCAAGATTTTGTTTTGGTTGTGGATCACAAGGTGTGATCAAGCCCAGGTGTCATAGGTGTTCGAGAAACTGTAAAACTGGACGACGCAGGTACCCCAGTTCAAGGTCCTGTGCAGACCGAAGCTCTGGCTCAGTCGTCTTCAAACAATCGAAAGAAGTCCCAGAAAGGAGAGCCAAAACAGAAGTAGAGTTTGTTCCTCCTGTAGAGAATCTGAACCCTTGTACCTTATTGGAAGACCCATGCAAGAAGGTCTGTCCCGTGTTTGTGTCCAAACCTGGTGATGAAAGACCATATCTTGAAGTCCAAATCTTAGGTGAGACTTTTATAGCTCTTGCTGATTCTGGCAGCAGTGTTTCAATTTTGGGAAACTCTGGTTTTGCCTTGCTTGAAAAATGGAATGTGAATCTTTCTTTAGATTATTCTCTGCAAGTGACAACTGCAGATGGTGTCCCACAGGCTACTATTGGAAAATTTACTGTACCCATCACTCTTGGTAACATGACAAGGGATGTACAAATTTGGGTAATTCCGTCTATTAATTATAGTCTTGTTTTGGGTATTGACTTCTTAAAAGCTTTTAGAGTTCATGCCAATTTTTCAGATAATCAGTATCAGATGTCAGTTTGTGTGGTGAACACTATTTGTCCTGCTGAAAATCTGAATTCCGAACAGAAGGCCAAACTTTCAGAAGTAATTGACCTATTTAAGTCAATTGGCCCTACTGACAGAATAGGAAGAACTCACCTTCTGACCCATCACATTGATACTGGTCAAGCCAAACCAATTAGGCAAAGACAATACCCTTTGTCACCAGCAATGCAGAAACATCTTGACAAGGAAATCGATCAGATGTTAACCCTTAAGTACTATGCTCCGTAAATAATCACTCTCACACTATCCTACCGTCTGATAGACGGGTTTCAGAAAAATGATTGTAAAAAATAAACTTTTTGTTTATTGCTCTTTTTTTTGACAGAAGCAAGTAAATTGATGATCAAGCTTTGGAATACAATGAGAAAAAATACAGTTTACGTTTATTTTCACTGGAAAAAGATTAAAAATATGGAAACGTGCAATCCATTTTCTTACCTTTGGCACGCCTCTACTTTTTATTATATTAAAAAAAACTGTTTGAAAAAATACAAAAATATCTTTTGTTTCCGAAAAAAGAAAACACAAAGAAATATTCTTAGCTAAGAAAAAATACAAATTAACAAGACAGTAAAAAAACTGCAAAGCCTAAAGTTGGGCCTTTTCGCCACATTCTGTGCACACTATTTATGGCAAAGTTCTCATCACATTCAGCCTCTACGTCGCTATTATCGCTTCCAACTTCTTCAAACCACTTTAGAAGGACATCTTCGTAATCTGGGTCGCCATATTTAACCCTCTTGGAGCTTCCAGGTCCGTCATCCATTTTCCACAAAATAAGGGAAAACTTACACCTACACTATCCACCCGTCTCACAGACGGAACTGGCAGTTCGAATTGAAATATATCCGCACCAACGCATTTCCGCCAACTGACCTTCGGTCATCTAATTTGTATCTACAAGCAGTGTAAAGTCATGAACGGTTGACGCTGTGATGCGCGTGGTGGGAGAGATATCACAAACTCAGATATGGTATTCCGTCTGTGAGACGGGTAGATAGTACTTAAGGGTTAAAGCAGGGTCTTATTCAGAGATCAAATTCCGAGTGGTGTAGTCCACTTTGGCTTGTGAAAAAAGCTTCTGGAGAGTATAGAATCTGTTTTGACGGACGCAAGCTTAACTCTGTGACTTGTAAAGATGCATATCCTATGCCCCTCATTGACTCAGTGATTAATAAGTTGAGAGATGCTAGATTCTTGTCATCAATTGACTTAAAATCTGCATTCTTTCAAATTCCTTTAGATGAGAAATCAAAACCGAAAACTGCTTTTGCTGTTAGAGGACGAGGACTTTTTGAATTTTGTGTCATGCCCTTTGGTTTATCATGTTCCGCTCAGAGCATGTGTCGTTTGATGGACATGGTTATTGGTCCAGCATTAGAACCTTATGTTTTCTATTACCTTGATGACATTGTAATTGCTACACCAGATTTTGATTTGCATTTAGACATTTTGAGGAAACTTTTTGAAAGATTGAAACAGGCTGGTCTTACAGTTAACTTTGAAAAATGTGAATTTTGCAGACCCTCATTGAAATTTCTTGGTTTTGTTGTTGATGGGAAAGGTCTTCGTACAGATGAATCTAAAGTATCTGCTATTGTTGATTATCCAGTCCCTAAGACCACCACCCAAGTTAGACGTTTGATCGGTTTAGTTGGCTACTACCGACGCTTTCTAAAAAATTTTGCCTCAATCTGTAGTCCCATCTCTGACCTTTTGAAAGGACGAAAAAAGGGTCAAAGCATTGAATGGACAGAGGAAGCTGATCGTGCATTTGCTCAGATCAAGGAGAGCCTAACAACTGCTCCAGTCCTAGCTTCACCTGACTTTTCAAAGCCTTTTATTTTATATTGTGATGCTTCAGATACCGGAGTTGGTTCTGTATTATATCAGGAAACTGATGGCATAGAGCATCCTATAGCCTATGCTAGTAAGACCCTGAATAAGTGTCAGAGGAAGTATACCGTTACCGAAAAAGAGCTGTACAGCATTATTGTTGCCATTGAAAAGTTTAGGGGATACATTGAGGGCACACATTTTACTGTAATAACTGATCATGCTTCACTGATTTGGTTAAACAATATGAATAACCCTAGTGGCAGACTAGCCCGTTGGGCAGTTAGACTTTCTCAGTTTGATTTTACAATAGTCCATAGAAAGGGATCCCAGAATGTAGTAGCTGATGCCTTATCTCGATCAGTAGCAGTTCTTAACTTAGATACAGTAAAACTTGATGGGTGGTACACTAGAATGATTCAGAACGTCCAAGAAAAGCCTGATGATTATCCTTCTTATAAGGTAGAAAATGGCATTTTGTATAAACATATATTTAGTAGAGATCCTTTAGTGAGTAATTTAACAGACTGGAAGATTGTGGTGCCTCGAGCACATCGTAAAGAAGTAATTAAAATGTATCATGATAATGAGACCGCTGCTCATTTAGGTGTTTCTAAGACCATTTCTCGTATATCAGAACTGTATTATTGGCCATTTCTTCATAAAGATGTATATAGATATATTAAGAATTGTAAGACTTGTGCTAGTTGTAAAGTTTCTAATCTGCCTAAAGCAGGATTAATGGGCTCATATAAAAATATTAATTTTCCGTTTCAATTGGTCAGTTGTGATCTTTTAGGTCCTTATCCTAGATCTAAAAGTGGGAATCAATACCTTTTTGTGGTCATAGATTGGTTTACCAAATTCACTTTAGTTCAGCCCCTTCGTAAAGCTACAGTCCAGCACATTAATAGGTTTTTAGAGAATAATGTTTTCCTTATATTTGGTGTGCCTCAGATTATAGTATGTGACAATGGACCTCAGTTTAGGAGTAAAGATTTCAAAAACCTTATGGAGGAATATAAAGTTCAGAAAATATGGTATAATGCCATGCACAAATTAACCATACAGAGCGTCAGAATAGAGTTATTATCACAGCCATTAGGTCATATATTAAGGAAGATCAGAAAACTTGGGATCAGTCTATTTTCAAAATTGCTCAGGGTTTGCGTTTAGCAAAACATGATGTGACTGGGTATTCCCCAGCTTTCTTAACTTTCGCTAGAAATGTTCCTGTTTCAGGAGACTACTTTGGAAAGATTTCTGATAATGCCAGGAACATTGTTGAAATTTCTGACAAGAATGCCAGGTTAGATGATGTTCAGGGGATGACGGAAATTTTTTCGAAGGTTCGAGAACGAATCAAAAAGGCTTACCTTCGCAATGCTGAAACTTATAACCTAAGGCGTAGGCCCGCCCAATTTTCTGAGGGTGAAAAGGTTTGGAAGGTTAATTATGTGTTATCTAAGGCTGCTGATCATTTTAATGCTAAATTGTCTCCCAAATATGTTCCTTGTATTGTTAATAAGGTTTTGTCCCCTTTGGTATATAATTTGGTGGACAAGTATGGTAACGACTTGGGCAACTGGCATGTCAAGGATCTTAAAAAGGATGATACAGGACTGGATTCTGATGATGATCCAGACCCAGTTCCAGACTTGGAACCAGCCTCTGAACTAGAGTCTGAAGCCAGTGATGATGGGGGTTAATTGCCACGTCTTTAAGGACTTTGCCCTGCTGATAGGGGCTGGCATGGTATGTTTGTGGGGAAAAAAGGTACTTCTTTCTGCTCAAGCATCAGTGCCTGAGGAATGCTACAGCACCGGAAAATTACCGGGTGGGAGTACAAGTCTTCCAACAGGCTACTTATGGACGAAACAACATCTTTGTCTAATCACCTTAGGTGATTTACGTCCAAACAGCATTGCTGATAGCATCAGTATGCAGGAGTGTCGTTAGGGATTGTTATTGTCTGGTACTTATGGTTATCTTTCCTTTTATAGGATGTATAGATTTGGTTTAGGTTCTTTTGTTGTAGATATGACTAGTCATAGCGTGAAATGTGACTTGTCATTTTGCTGGATAATGTTATTACTATTTCGTTTTCCCTGATGACTCATTTGCTTATTTGAGTGCATTTACCGATTTTGTCGTTTGTATATTAGTTCCCGGATTTGACATTTTTAGTTATTAGGTATAGTGTCCTGAATGTGAATAGGCACTTTGTATATTAGTTCCCGGATTTGACAGTTTAGTATAGTGACCTGAAGTGAATAGGCACTTTGTTTTTTTTTTTTGGCCATTTTTGCAGTGGGTGCTGGTCAGTTCCGAAGCAACAGCTTTCAGTAGCGATGGGCTCTGGAAGGATAAGTGTTGGGGGGTGACAGTCGGTAGTCAATGTTCTCACTGGAGACTTGGCGCATGCTTGCTGTCACTACTGCATTCTATCTCAGCTCCCTTGTCCAGGTTGTAGCGGAAGATTGCCAGCAACATTGTTGGACTGAGACCACGTCATTGTCTGTGGAGACAGGTTTTGGTTAGTACCCTACAGACTCTCTTTAAACCTGTTCTCTTTTTAGTCTGGTGGATACTATAATTCACTTACTTGTAGTCAAACTACAAGAGTTTTTTTTGTTTTTTTTTGCTGTCATGATCTTGAAACCAAAGAACCCTTGGTTGGTGCGTTGTTTCCGTCGAGTCCCTGCGCCAGTAGACGACTGGTGGCAAGGTGGAACCAAGCCTACGGCGCTGATTTAAGGTCTTTTAGCGAAATGGTTTGTTCCAATTGGGTAGTGACTCGAGGGTGGTGACTCTCCTCCCCTGGTCTATTTGACTGGAGAGATCCGCTGTGGTATTTAGGTTAGGATATTTTAGGTTATTTTGGGTTAATATTATTGACATTCTCACCTTAGTTGTACTTGGGTTAGTGTCGGTTGTCATAATGCTTATGTATAACCTTTGCAAGGTTTGTCAGTCATTTTCTTTTGTGCTCGTACTGTGGTATTCTCTAATTTCAGGTTGATTAGTACCTTCCTCTGTAGTTTAGCATCAGTTAGTTTGAAAATTCTCGAATGGCTTCTCGAATTTTTCCTGGTGGGAGGGATGTGTAACGAAATTTTTGTTAATTTCGTTACACGTCGTCTGTGACTCCTTTTATAGATCAATTCTTCCAGAATAATATCCGATTGACAGGTAAATCCTCCCTTACGCTTTGCCGTTACGCTATTAAAAGAACCCCTTTTCCGCGCCTATGGATACCCATGGTATTTGTTCTCTAGCCTAACTGAATTGTACTGGTTCTCATATGCAATAAGACTCGCATGTGTGTGCAATGTGGGTTGCTTACCTGCGGGACAGGTTGGACTAAGATACTATCTTGTTATTTATAGAATTTAGCCTTGCAAAGTTGTTAGTTTCATTCTGTTGGTACATTTTTCGTTCCCTATTATGAGTTTATTTCATTACAAATAGTAATTCTGTCCCGAGTTGCAATTAAAACTATAGTTACTTTGAGGTTGGTTTGGTAGTGAGCCGCTGGCGGCGCTGCCTAACCAGGGGCCTGCTGTGATTGGTCAGTTGGCTATGCAAATTCGTGAACAATCGGGAAGTATTCAAAGTTTTTGTGACTCCCGACGAAAATTTATAAATAGACTCGTCCTTCCCTAGCTTCTTCCTTCTTGTCTCTCTCTGCAGCTGCAACCGGTGAGGTTTGTGTGTCTTCTTGGCCTTCCGCCATCTTTTTCATGAGTTAGTTACGATTTCATTGCCGTGGGGTTGTCTTTGAAGTTTATTCACTCTCCTTTCGCGAGAGTTCTATTTGAAGTACCTAACCCAATAACACGGGCAATTATTTGTGAAAATACTGCTATTTCGACATTTTGTTTAACTGCGTAGTGTGCGGTTACAATCAGCGATTGTTTCGTAGTGATTTCATATTTTGCTAGCATTTTACCGTTGATATCGAACCTTTAGTATCTAAAATCGATATTGTTGATTTGATTGAGTTCATTTGCGAGTTAGGTTGTGAACGCCATACTGTGGTATATATGTGTTTTCAGCTCAAGTGAGTGCATCTGCTTCCCGAAGAAGCCCACCTCGTACTGATGTCGATCTAAGGGAATACAAGCCCCTTTTTCCACCTGCTTCTGAGACCTTGGAAGGACACACAGAGCGTGACTGCAAGCTGTTCCTGCTACTTTGGATATAGAAGGTACGTAAATATTGCTTATTTCAATTCGAACGCCATTTAGGCAGTTGTCGAGCTATTTTACGTACTTTCGTATCTAGAGTTTGTAGTCACCTCCAAGTGTGACCTTCAGTCCGCTTTTTCTTTGTTTTTTTTATGTTGTTGCTCATTTGTACTTTTTGAGAGAGAGAGAGAGAGCACACCCTTTTTTTTATTTGGTAGAGTCTGTGTAAAATTTGCTTCGTTGTTGTTTCCGCCATTTTGGGCAGCTATGAGCTAATGTGAGCACTTTTGCATAGGTGTCTAACCTCCTTCAGTTTTCTTTGTACCTCGTACAATTTTTAGAGAGAGAGAGAAAAGCACCTGTCTTTGTTTTGGTATAATTTTGATAGTTTTGAGTGTGCTGACACACACATTTTGCAAATTTTGAGCTGTAATTTTGCTGTACGATTTTGACAATTTTCCATATTTACAACCGATACAGCCTACCGAAGTACATCTATGTGAGACTGAACGTACTCATAGATTTTTGTTTCCTTTGGAGCTATAATTTTAATATTGAGAGTATTTATTGAAGTATAGTTGCTCGCACTTTGCAACTACTGTGCATATAGTTTCAATTTTCTGGATTATTTGTGATATTTGATTTAGAGACATTTTAGTTAACATTTGTGGGCTTGATAATTTTTTTTTGTGGTTATACTACCTTTCAAGATTCTAACTTTCTGGAGCACTAGAGCCAGCAGTAACTTAGTAGAATCATAGCCTTGATTTTCTCTTAAATCAATTAAACTGCTTTGAACTTAAGTGAACTATAGCCTTGCTCACTTCAAGACTCATTTTTTTTAGGTTTTATTTTAAGTGTTAGACTTGAAAGGCCTATCAAGTATCTAGGTTAGGTGATACTTTGTTGTTACGATATTGGTACTTTATTTTAAGATATATTTTTAATTATATATGCAGATTTAATTGTGAACCATTGTGGGGAGATATCTGCTGTAACTTGGTGTATAACTTTAAGAAATTTTAGTATAGAATTTAAACAGTTTGTAAGGGATCTTTTATTAAATTTAAGCAGATATAGTTTCAGCTAAATTGTTAAATTTAAACAGATATTGTTGCAACTAAATTGTTGAGGAGGGGGCTTTTAATTGTTCTATTCAAAGCCAAGTAGTACGCCTGAGCTTGCATAACCTCCTACATCCTGGGGTTTTGCCATAGAGGGTCCAGACTCTAATTTTTTTTTCTCTATACTTTGCATGACGGCGGCCGGAAGTGGTGGCCGAGCCAGACCCAGATATCCCTCAGCCAAAAAGGGGGAAGTCTAAGAGTAGGGGTCAGGGCCAAAGGAACCTGAAGAGGCTGCCAGTCATCAGAGGGGACCCTCTGAAGGAGCGGTGAGAAGGAGCCCACAAGCCGACCCAGGAGGAGAGGACAACCTTGTTGAGCAAGCCAGGTTGTATCGCTCACTTAAGCCAGCAGTCCCTGTTTATTATTGTAAATTAGTCATCAATCACTATTCATCATTCAAATACTTTATATTTAACCACCAATATACTTGTTATTGTTTAATTCTCTTTTGAATTTTTTTTCTGAACCCATCCCTTCAGTGTTTCTGGAGAGGTTGGGCAATTTCGCTAACTTCCTTGGAGTTTGGAGGTAAAAACTCCTGGCGCCCCTTTTTCTTGAGTTTTGTTGAACCTTAGAGTAATCTCGCGATAAAAGTTAGTGATTTTGCCTGACATCTCTTATAAGAGGAAAAGAATAAGTTGCCAAGGATCCACAACCCACCGTAAGTAAACTGAGCAGCCCAAAGGCACCCCAGTTTAGCTAGATTGGAGGTCTTAACTTAGTTGGACTTTCAATCTAGCTTTACAATCTTTGGACTCATTCGTAATGGGATGCGCCGAAATAAAATGATGGCTTCGATTAGTTGCGAATCTCGGTCACAAACAGGATGAACTCTGATACCTATCATATATAAAGATGTATTGCAACGAAAATGCTAGTGGGTTAATTGCCTGTTTCAAATATGTTTAAGTATCAATAAACTGAGTCCCATTGTTAAAGAATTCAGATCATCTCTAGTTTGCAGTTGAATCTCACTGACCTGCGATGTAGCAGTATCGATTGTCGATATCGATAAGATACCTGTGACGTCAGCCCTTGTTTTAAGTCACGTGGAAAAATTTGAATATATCCTTATTTTATTTTGCAAATATCTTTTTTTGGCCGTCACTAAAATCATGTTTTTTGTTTCCTTCTTGATATGGTTTTCTTTACGCTATGTATACTCCCGAGACGATTTCACGACCTCTGTAAGTACCCTATTATTTTACCAAACCAAACGCCGCGAAAGCATAGCTGATGATTGAGAGGCTTCTGTTTGCCTGGTCTAACATAGCACTCCATTAGTACAATTACTCCAGCTAGGTATCACTGTTCTGAACCTGCGGATTGACCGGATCCAAATGCGGAATTCACAAGCGACCGGATTTTGTGTACCGGATCAGCGGGTACACGAATGCTGGTTGATGCGATTGTATTGGAAGAGCTTCCAGGATTCCGTATATACGTGGATACGATTGGACGATAGTAGAGAGTGTGTCGCACATCATTAGCGGTTCTTTACAATTTGCTCATGCGACAGAGAATTAGTTTTCTTGGAAACTGCTTGTCGATATCACTCTGTACAAACTATCATAAGTCAGACTAAACGATTTTTAAGTGTTTAGATAATAATAATAACTTATTCTAACCACACATATATACAGACAGTATTCCAAATGTCTGTAATCAAACGTCAGATCAATAATCGTTCAGGTGTTGACTTGGCACAGCCCGTCAACATTTGTTGCTACCGCAAACATGCGAGCGGAACTTAGGAAGTCAGGATTATAATAATGATTTATTGTTCTTTCCTGACAAACATTATAAATATTTATAGAACTCGTCACACATTTCATTTAAGAATGAATATATGAGCACAAACAAAACTAGCCTAAATTATCTGAAAATCTAGAAGTGGTGTAGTAACATTTTTGAATTAAAAATTGCTTCAGCTTTTTTTTAAACTTTTGTACATCGTTCGTATTTTTGACATCTCTTAGCAGCAAAACATCAGGTCCTGTTTTTTTGTGATTTTCTACAAACATAGTATTTCACGAAAGGAGCATGTAATTGATCACATTCTCTTGTATTTCGTCCATGAACGTCCTTGTCCTTAATGAACTTTTCTAAACCTGTATTCTTCAGTACAGGTACAGTTACACTCATACAGATACAGGCTAGGCAGAGTACACAGTTCTCTACAACTGTGCATTCTATTCACGTAAGCAGCACCTTTTGTATCTTCTGACACAAAAGCACATCAGTATTGCAGTAGATGAATCTCAAAATCAAGAACCGTACACCAATTACGACTCAACCTGACCATAGCAAAGAGCCATCATCTGAGTCTCAATAAGAGCCCCTCGGAGATTTTTATACATATACTAATGTGAATTCAACATTGATACTATATCCTCAAAATGCTCTTTGACAGTTTGGTGTTCAACTAGATATACCCCTAAAAATTTAGCGTTTTTCGAGAACTCCAGCAATTTCTCATAAATTTGTATAGTCATGTCACCCAGCTTCTTCTGCACATGACGAGATGTCACCACGACAGTATTTTTAGCATTTAAAAATAGCTGATTTCGTGCAAACCATTCATTCAGCTTTTCCAAATTGTCCAAAAGTATCATTGAGGCATACAATGTAAAATGTATTTTATGGTCGAGTAATCTACCCAGACCGTTTATGTACAATATAAACAAAATGGGCCCTAAATTGATCCTTGAGGACTCCGTTATCCACCACAATAGATGACGAGTTAACCTGCTTAATTTCAGCACCACAGTTGTGATTTAAAGGAACATACTGTGATCTGTTTTCCGAATACATGTTGACCAATTCAAGAGATCTCTCTTAATATCATTTGCTGTTGCCACCTACAGCCGCTTCCTCAGCGGCGTGCGGTTGGTGAGCTCAAACTTTTCTATCGATATTCAAATGGAATATCTTCTTCTCTCTGAGCTATCCCCTAGGGGTAAAGGTGGATATATGGGACCCCAGTTTGTTTTTTGCATATAATTTTTTATGTTCAGACTATAAACACCTGAAATTCATCGTAGACCTTCTCTAGAATATCCAGCACTATCTGGGTGATCTTAAGTTACACGCCTTTTCATAGTATTGGAAACAAATGGTAAAACTTATATAACTGACATTTTGGAGCTATGAACTTTTGTGCTGGTAATATGGGTCCCTATGTACATGTCTTCCAATAAAACGTCCGAACAGTTGTCAAACATTTATTTTCACAATAATTTTTATGGAACATTGGAAATAGTTGGTAATACAAAGCTGACATTCCGCTCACTGAATACAACAAAGAAGTAATGGTAAAATTCAGTTCAATACTCACCTTTCCAACTTTTAATTAGCAGCAAAACTTTTAAACCTTCGTAAACAAGGAACCATAGTTGCTACTAATTCCGTGCCATCTATAGTCTTGTTAGGCAACTAGCGGATGTAGTTCGAGTGTCTACCGCTAGATTTCAGGGTATATGTTATTAGATACAGTGGGGGCCCATATAACCAGCAGGGGCCCATTTATCCACCTTTACCCCTATATTTTAGCTACGAAACTCCATTCTGATTCCAGTCAAATTCTGATTCCAATTTCAAATTTTTCAGCGTACCAGTACCAGCGGTTGAGGCACCCTGTATATTCTGTATATCAGACTCAGAGAAACACAAATTATAATTATATATATTGTATGTTCCCCTATTTTCCTCCCTTTGCCCGGATGGCGGCAATCGACGCCAGTACCGTTCTTTTTAGCCTTTTATAACAGTTTTATCAGCGCGCCTTATCTCACCCCATTTCGCATCTCCCATTTCCCGCGCCTTTTCGCCTTATTTATCTACTGCGGAAAAATTATTGCACCAATAACTCCCCGCCAAGTGTCTGTTTGTATGGAATATAATTTTTACCCTTCCCACTCTTTCTTCTTTGTTTATCTGCACGATTCCTTGGAGTATACGTTTATAATGTTTTGATCCTGGTGAGTCACTATACATATACAGGTATATTGGCTCAACGGGCTTATATCCAAGGTTCCGTTCTGAGTTGTATTATTTGTCACTGTTTTACCAATTTGTTTGTCATAATATTTGTCTCCCATATTATTATCTGTCGGTAATTGTACTATATTGGTTACATCCTCTTTTCTCTTCTTCTCGGGAGGTGTGCCCCCACTGGCTGCACTCATTCCCTTTCTCCTCAATGATGAATCACTATACAATGATCAATCTACAACTATAAAATTATCAATAATGTATTACTGGAATTCAATGGATATACTTAGCTTTCATTTACACTGCTGTTTTTACGAATTCTGCGTATATAAGGAGTATTCCTCTCAGTTATAAAAATCTTAGACATTTCAGTTGACAGCTTGCGTCGTTTTTGGACTTAAATGAAACCTTAAACTATACACATGCGACTTGCGGTTCGAATTTGGCACCTGATGATACCGACAGAATTGCCACATATAACCTTAAATTAAATGAAACAAACAAAACTTTTAAAAGAAAGCTTTTATTTAAATCCTCTAAAAAGAGGAAAATAGAAGTTTCCTTTAAAATGTTAACTATCAACTTATAGCCTTATTAAACACAATTTATATGACCATAAAAGCTTGTCGTGTGGTTCGCGTAATTACCTGTACTTCATTTATACAAGTAAATCGCGCGACAAGCTTTTACGATCCTAGAGATTATATGTATATGATGGGGCTATAAGTTGATAGTTAACACTTTAAAGGAAAATTTCATTTTCTTTTTATTTTAGAGCATTTAAATAAAAGGTTTTTTAAAAAGGTTTTTTTGTTTTAATTTATTTTCTACTTCTAACTTTTATATCCTCCATACTATAGGAAAGCAAAAAAACTTAAGGATTAAGAGTGACGTCAAAATATTGTTTTAATTAATCTCGGCAAGCCCTTTCATTTGATACGTATATTGCAGGAGTGCATAAAAAATAACTGTTGCGCCATCTTGGATGGTCCACTATGTTGGATTTAGAATAACGTCACATTAATTTTCGAGTCGCTCTCAACAAGCCCTTGCATTGGTTACCCATATTATTGTAGAAGTGCATTAAAAATAACTATTCCACCATTTTGGATGGTTGGCCATATTGGATTTAGAATGACGTAACATCATTTTTCGAGTTACTCTTAACAAGCCCCTTCATTTGATAGCCATACTGTAGAAGTGCTTAAAAAATAACTATTTCGCCATCACGGCCCGCCATATTGGATTTAGAATGACGTTATATTTGTTTTCGAGTTACTCTCAAAAAGCCGTTTCATTTGATACACATATTGTGGAAATGCAAGGAAAACAACAATTCCATCATCTTGGATGGACCGCCGTATTGAATTTAGAACGACGCCACATAGCTTATCAAAATTTCAGCTCAATCGGTTGAAGATATCTGCTTCAAAATTGAGTAGCAAGATTCCACCAGAACAAAGATACATAAATACAAACATACATGCATACATACACACATACATACATCCATACATTGAAAGTTAAATAATAGTATACTGTTCAACGATGTGGTCACCGTTCGATTTAGCGTTTGACGTTTCATACCGACACTTGCAGTCGTTGCAGCGTCTATTTAATCCTATGCATTTCCAAGAGATCAGTACTGGTATCCAGTTTGCGGTGTTCATAACCCATAACACGTGCTGTTTGTTTATAAGTAGCACAGCTTGTTCAGAAGTATTTAATGTTACTAGCTGTCAAATGCGTCAAAATAGTAGTAATGGCACATCCAAATTCTAGGTATAAAATCATCGATAATACTGAAGGAGGCATGCTGCAGGTCGTGATGAATACGTATACTACATATCAAGAAGGATGAAAATGTGTACCACTGTTGGGAGAAAGATAACACTCTAGGACGATGCAGCACTGCAGCAAGTTGGGTTAGCTAAATTGTCCTGTATACGTACAACATGTAAACTATTGTTAAAGCCTCATACAAGGCCTGGCCTTCCGAGATTGCAATATTTACGTAATATAGTATAGTATAGTTCGGTAATGGCTGAATAACGTAATGAGAGTAGATAAAAGCTTTTAATATATGTTTACTGTTTACTTGTGCTACCTACTTCATAGCGTTTATCTTGATTTTTGAGAGCTAGGAACAATGTTTTGCTACGAGGGTTGGTCTATACCTCCGTCAATCCACCAGTACGCAGACAGCTGTTTCACGCTTATTAGCGATCATCAGTGCGCCACAGGTCGATTGACGGAAATAGAGAGCATCAATTCTTTCATGTCTACCAGACATGTGAAGCATGTTGTAGCAAGTGACAGAAGGTTCTGCCGGTGCGCCATCTGCTACCCGAAGGTAAAGGCAAACCAAGGAAATCGCTGCACAGCAGTATAGATTTCTTGGTGGGACGCCATGGTGCGACCGCTTGGCCACCAGAGAGCACAGGTTTTTTATACGCTGTTGTGCATGAAAGCCGATATACGAGGGTTGCTCTATACCTCCGTCAATCCACCAGTACGCAGACAGCTGTTTCACGCTTATTAGCGATCATCAGTGCGCCACAGGTCGACGTAATAAGCGTGAAACAGCTGTCTGCGTACTGGTAGATTGACGGCGGTATAGAGCAACCCTCGTATATCGGCTTTCATACGCAACAGCGTATAAAAAAAGAAATCTATACTGCTGTGCAGCGATTTCCTTGGTTTGCCTTTACCTTCGGGTACCAGATGGCGCACCGGCAGAACCTTTTGTCACTTGCTACAATGTTTTGCTAGTTATAGCACACTATCGTCAATCTTGTGTAGATGTACGATGAGATGTACGGGAGAGAATTTCCAAATTTGAGCCTTTTTCAAACGAATAATAGGCAACCTCAACAGTGTCTCAACAATATGGAAATGCCAGAGATATTAAGTTAATATGGAGACCATCAAGTACCGTAGCTATGGTGGTTACAACAAATGAATGAAGTAGCTTGTAGCCGATTAATAAGAGACTTAGGCACCTTCCTACCTTAAAAATAACCTCTTTTGTAGCTTTCGGGACTGAGATTGATACCGACATGTGTGCAATAGCGGTGAGGACGCGTAATCCGCACCATTTTTCTGAGTCGAGGCGCGCCATACAACTTTTCCAGAACTTGAATTGCGAAAGATTGTTCAGTATAGTTTTAAACAAGGCGGAGGAGGTTTCCTGCAGATTCCCTTTCCACCTTCCGATTATTCTCACATCTTAGGCTGGTCACTTTAGCTACGGTATGATTTGAATTTGCGGATTTCCCATACTAATTTTTTGTCAGTCTGCTGGGCTACAAGGGGTACCTTTTCAAAGGTATTCTATACAACACTTAGGTCCTATCGGGACCCTTGTATATGTTACCTAGGATCCCTCAGAACTGAGTGTCCAGCAATCTTAACCTAGACAACCACCATGGTTTCACTGATACCAGAAATCACTGTAAACGCGTGATTGACAGCAACAAGGAGGAACAAAACCAAAAAATTGAGGGCATTCTCCCTTCATGTCCTAGTTCGTCCGGAATATTCTGAGCCATAGCTAAGGCTGTTAGTCAGAACCTTTCCTATTCGTTAATACCACCCTTGACCAGAGAGGACCAGTCCATCGCTTCTACGCCTAAGGAAAAAGCAGACATTTTAGAGAGGCTTTTCGCAGCCAATTCTAATAATTCTACTGTGGACTTTGTCGTTGTCCTTAAACGCGGTGCGACTGAGCTTGCGCCTATTCTTTTCAAGCTCTTAGAAGATATTGGCTACATACAACCTATCCCTAAGAAAGGCAAAAAACCGATCCTACCAACTATAGACCTGTGACTGTTCTCAGCATCATGCCTAAGGTTAGATTCATCACACGTATTTTCAATAAATGCCATTATTCCTCAGGGTTCTGTCCTATCCCCTACACCGTTTCTGCTGTACATCAACGAGCTGCTGGAAATAACATCCAATAGAATCTACAGCTTCGCAGACAACAGTACGTTAGTATCGTGCGTGGTACCAGGCAAGCCACTAGCATTTCATATATCAAAACAATTGTCGAGTGGGGATTAGTAAATAAAGTACAGATCAACATACTGAAAACAGATGCGACAACGCTTACAAAGAAGTCTCACGTTGGCGTACCAACTGTGGAAATGGAGGGTCACCTCACAGTCGAGTGACCTTCCGTCAAATCAACAATAATATGTCCTGGCATGATCACTATCCCTAAAACGATATGCCAGAAACTTGAAGTCTGGTTCCGCTGTAGGAAGCTGTACCCACCAGAGCAGCGACTGCAGTTCTATAAGGCACAGATGCAACCGTCGCTGGAGTACTGCTCCCATGTGGGGCGATGCGCCCCGAAGCACTCTCTAAAGCTTCTTCACACTGCCCAGAAGAGAGCAATTAGGCTAATCGATACGCCTAACCTCACAAAAGACCTCCACAGCCTGGAACATCGGAAGGGTGGCTGACCTGTCCCTGTTTTACAGATTCTATCAGGGATGATGTTCAAGTGATGTCTCCCAGATAATAGCTCCAAAGGCCGTCCAAACGAGGAACACTAGAGAGGCTCTGCGAGCTCATCCTGGTTGAGATCTCTACTCCCGGAACCAGCCTCCTCCAACATTCCTCTTTTCGGAGAACTTCAACCATGAATGAATGAATATACTATACTGACGTAGGAATGATGTCAAGGCATCAGCTGTTATGTATTGCGAGAGGAAATTTGTTATACTACTTGCTTCAACTACGCAATACAGCTAATATGTATTCTCACAATTTCACCGCTTAAGTAAGTTGAACCTTCCTGATTGAACACTCTTCGCTTTATCTTAATGTCACAAATACTTTTTTATGTCGAAAATATGGTTGGCCAACGAAAAAAAATAGCAGAAGATAAAAATAGTTCCAGTCTTTTTCAGAAAAATGGTCAACTAGTTATTCTTCAGAATGATGAACAACGGGAACAACTTAACTCTCTGATAGAGGAAACCTTAAAGAAGAGGAGCGACAAATTGGATTGAACTTTTGTAGTGGAACATGTAATTCGCACCAATGCTGCACGCATTAAACAGTCATCATACCTTATCCCCAGTCCTTCAAAAGCAAATGGCTGCTGAGATGAATGAAACGTTCGCAGACGAGATCATAGAACCATCGTATTCTCCATAGGTGTCACCTATAGGACTCGTCAAAAAAACCAAACGGCCATCTCAGGTTTTATGTGAACTTCGCCTAGCCGCAGAACTACGTCTCTTTTTAGTATATAGTTATAGTGGGTAAATTCACATCTCGTGATGTGTGACATGCAACTTACCAATCACGCACGAGCAAGGTTCAGACGGTTGCTTGCTCAAAACCAAATAATTGTTTTCATCAAAAAGCAGCGAGGTGCGAGGCTAGGTGCACTATTACGAAATAGTTCTCTTCATTAGCTTCTGTGGTAATATTAAATTTGTTAGTCACCGTGTGGCGAGCAATGTGATACAGCGCGGCGAGATGAACAACTCCAAAGGGTTGGACTTGAAGCTCAACAACTTTTCTTTTCTCGTACCTACAGAGATTGTGCTACTGATGATTTTGAACCTCTGGGACATTGTATATCTTCTCTAAACCAAATATAAAGGGACTTTTTAAATATATATTTACATCTTGGACTGCCATACCTCTCATCATATATCTCCAACATTGATTAGTGACAGTGGAAAGCAATTTGGAATCTTTAAAAATGACTGCACTATTTTGCTTCATCCACCGAGGAACGTCGTCCTGCACTCCTTTTATTTCACTTTTTTATCAGCAAGCCTTATCTGGCACTCAGTTTTCCGCCTCGCTAAGAAATTATTGCTTCAATATGTTGTATAAGGCGCGCTTAACTCTCTATTCTCCTCGCTTCCTCGATAATGTACTTTCTATGTGATTCAGCGTACCAAGTTCTTTTTTGTATTGCGCACACTTTATTGTTTTTCAAAGTAGTGCTGCAAATGTCATTACTGTTCGCGCGGGCTTTTTACGTTCTTCTTTTTCTTCGATGGCTCTAAACTTGCAGGTCACCATCAAGCTTGGCTATAGTTGGTTTTATCATACGTTAGGTTCGTAAGAAAATTTACTACTTTTCGCAGACGATCAAGAGTATAGTATAGTATCCAGTGTATATAGAGGGTGTCCAGTTAGTGCGTAATTCTTCGATATCTCGCAAGGTATACCTGATAGAAAAAAATGTCAAATACAAAAGTTGTCTGGTTACCTAAGGCACATATTCTAAAAATATTTTGAAAATACAGGGTGTTGCGGGAAAGTAGGATAGTGATCAACTTGATTTTTGTATATGGAAATATAGCTTTTTCTTATATACCTCTAGTTTCCATCATTGATCTCTCTTTAACCCTAAAATATTTTTGGGATCAATTGCGACGTTGCCAAGTTATAATTTATTTTCTATTAATTTCCGGAATTGCAAAGTCGCACTTCTTTCCTGCAACACCCTGTATATTTCAAAATATTTTTAGAATATGCGTCTTAAGTAACCAAATAACTTCTGTATTTAACATTTTCTTCTATCAGGTATACCTTGCGAGATATCGAAGGATTACACCTCCAGCAAAACAAAATAAGTTCCATTAGTTCCAGCTAATATAGTTACTGCACATATAAAAACCAAAGGTAACATTAAAAATGAAGTTAAGCTGATTGACTCAGTACTTCCCACATATTAGGGTGATACCAGTTTATTATTTATTATGAAGCTATAGTCTGAGATATCCTTGCAACCAAATCATCCTATCGGTGTAGGAAGTAAAACTAAAAACCAAATACTTTCCTGTACATAGAGGATGATAGGAAAGCGCAAATGAGAATACATAATTACATTTTGTGGAAACTTAAAATGAATATAGATGAAATACATAATATGCATTTGCCAACTGGCCGCAGATTTAGGTTTTGATGAGGAAATTATTAACAGCTACTATGCTTTTAAGTCTTTAGGTTCGACAGTACACAGATGATATGTGTTTAAGGTATATACTGACAAAAATAACACATGGCCACTAAGGCAACTAAGGCACTTCATGGACTGCTATGGAGTAGCACTCTGACTAAAGAAAACAAAAATCAATGTTTCAAAGCATAGTAAAGAATAATACCATATATGGAGCGTAAATTTGGCCACGACAACAATAATAGGAAACAAGATAAAATAAGTTGAATTAAATAATATGACAAGATGCCTACAAGTCACAAGTACTGTCAAAATAAGAATTGCAGAAATATGGCAACAAATAGGAATAGAGTGCTCAACAGCAAGAACACTAGAAAACGTAGAACTGCAATGGTATGGTCACGTCCAAAGAGTTCCGTAACACAGGTGGCCAAAACGTTATATTGGAATGGGAGTTCCATGAAGGAGACATAGAGAACGAAAGGTACTAAGATGGGAGACTTATACTGGGCACGCTATGATAGATATAGACCTTAGTGTAGGATTTTTTTCTTTTATGGTCACCCTTTCGCAAAGGCTGAAAGCCAATGGCGCTGTACAAGCGCTGCAAGAGGAGTAGGGACCTCGACCTGGTAAGAATGAGCTCGCAAAACCTCTTTAGTGTTCCTCGTTCGGACGACCTTTGGTGTTATCATCTGGGAGAGCTCACTCGAACATCTTTCGTGATGGGATCTGTAAAACAGGGACATGTCAGCCACCCTTTTTGGATGTTCTAGGCTGTAGAGGTCATTTTCGACGTTAGGCGTATCGATTAGTCTAATTGTTCTCGTCTGGATAGTGTCTAGAAGCTTCAGAGGATGCTTCGTAGCGCATTACCATACATGGGAGCAATACGCCAACGATGGTCGTATCTGTGCTCTGTAGAGCAGCAGTAGTTGTCTTGATGTATACAACTTTCTACAGCGGAACAAAACACAAAGCTTCTGGAATGCCGTCTTAGCAATACTGATGACGTGGTCGTGCCAGAACATTGTTGATGTTGATCCCCAAAAGCTTGACGGAAGGTGATTTAACTATTGGGCGACCCTCCATTTCTACAGTTGTTAAGCCAACGTGGAACCTCTTTGTCAATGTTGTTGCCTGATTTTTCTACACGTTAAGCTGTACTTCATTTATTAATTTCCACCCGACAATTATTTTGATATCTACGTTGATCTGCAAGGCATGTTGCTGTCGCCGACGTACCGTCTCCTGGGATGATAGTGGCTTGCCTGGTTCCAAGCACGATATTAATCTACTGTCGTCCGCGGAGCTATGGATTGGATTGGATGTTATTTCAAGAAGCTCCTCCATGTACAGTAGAAACAGTGGAATGCTAGAGAGCTGTGGATTACAAAACCAGCGAACTCGTAAGGGAAAATGTCGAGGGAAAAGAAGAAGGAGAAGGAGAAGAAACAGTGAGAAGAAGAAGAAGAAGGAGAAAGGAAGAAGAAGAAGAGGATGAAGATGAGGAAGAAGAAAAGAAGAAGAAGAAAAGAAGAAAGCGAAGAAGAAGAAAAAGAAGCGGAAGAAGAAGTACGAATGAAGTCGTTTTACTGAAATTCGTATCATACACGATGATTAGGACAAGCAATATATCGGAACTGGCCAGTAGTAGGGAATTATAATTTTGGGGGTGTAAAATAGAGCAAACATGGTATCTTTTCTTATTACTGTGTCATCCAATGAGGTATTTGTTTTTGGTCACGTGATGTCCGATTCAAAATTTTTAATGGGGTATATTTGTAACTTTTTGTGTTTCTCCGGATAAAACAATTCCAACAAACTAGCACACTTGGGGTCTAAAGTGATCAATTCAAGACCTACAGGTACTTAAAGGATGGTACAACAACCATTGATTATAACATGTTACCCCTATAGTTGAATTACTTCGGTAGTGTTTCAAATGGTAGTGGTACAGTCCTTTAAATACCTGTAGCTCTTGAATTAATCACTTTAGACCACAAGTGTGCTAGTTTGTTGGAATTTTTTTATCAGGAGGAAGACAAAAAGTCACAAACATACAGGGTGTCCCATTGAAAATTTTGAATCGAACGTCACGTGACCAAAAACAAATATCTCATTGGGTGACACAATAATAAGAAAAGATACTATATTTGCTCTAATTTACACTCCCAAAATTATAATTCCGTACTACTGAACTACTGCCCAGTTCCGATATATTGCTTGTCTTAATCGTCGTGGGACACACGGTATATTTGCCCCATAGGACGATGTCTTGTTCCGTATTTAATGTGATTGTTATCCTGTATTTTTGTAAACACGTTGGACATTCCATGTAGCGGATTAGCTGTAAACCTCAATACTTTCAAGTTCAGACTCACCTATGCATGTTGTGTTTGATGCTTTTTTTTCTAATGACTTGCCATAAATGCACCTGTATGTATAATATGGTTAAATATACACTACTACTACTACTCCTACTTATAGAATCTTACAAATGACTTAAGAAATGTGACTATTTGCCACCCTACTTAGTCACCCTGTACACTCATCAAAGAGGGGTTGGAAGGCGTAGGTGGATAAATTCGCACACGAGAAGGTTCACCAGTGGGGTCACTCTTGTATAAATATTTGCAAATTCGTACTGGCCGGCTGGCAGGATGGCTTTAGAGGAAAAGCCGATTGAAAGGGGAGATAACTGTAGGAGGAGCTCGTGCGCTCTCCTGCTAACTACAAATCAAAATATTAGCCCGCGCGAATGTTTGTCTTCGAGAGTCTGCCGCTTGAATCTCAACTGCACAGTCGGCTAATTTGACTTACTCTGTGTGTGTTGATGTTTGCGTGTGCCTGTGTCTATGTACATGACAGACAGAGATGTGTTTCGTGAAGCTTAAATACACCAGGAAGTCAGAGTACATGGTGTAGCAGTGACGGAAGATTTCTACGTGAAGCTATCAGAGTGAAAAATATAGTATACGTAAATTGAAGGTGCAACGCTGAAGTACAGCCTGAAAAGTGTAGCAAGAGACTTGGGGATTTGTCTTTTTGTCTCACATTCACACGTCATTACATGTCCTCTCGTCTCTTGCTATCCTTGTCTATTTCATATTTCTCACGGCTCTTGTTACACTTGTCAGGCTGTAGTTTGACTGTTGTGCTTCTAATGCATACTTTAAAGAAAAACTCGTTAGAGCTCTGAAAGAAGCTAAAAAAAATGCAAAAGCTACAGGGACCGATGATATAAATGTTGCAATTATAAAACTGCTACATGATAAAAACATCAGTCTTCTGAATTTGTGGTTCTTGGGTTTTTAGGCCGGCGTCGTTTAGCGTTAAAGCTTGACGTTTCGCCACCACGAGTGGATGGCATATTCAGAAGCTATTTCACTTCGGCGACTTCCAAAATACTGACGGCTGGTGGATCTGTACCTGTATTTATACCTGCTAATGGTGACATGGCCCAACCAGGTAGCGATGGTATCCCCGCCCCTTCGCGATATGGTAGTGTCTTCAGGTCCTTTAGGATGGGTATCCATGTCCGGTTGACTTTCTATGTTTCTTAACCGGATTTCTGCTTAAATTGTTCAATCTAATTTACAATACTGGACAAATATCCAGGCAATGGCTGCAATCCACATTTGTTACGTTCCCCAAAAATCCAACTCCAAAAGCTGCAACAAGTACAAACTGATAAGCCTTATGTGCCATTTTTCAAATGTTTTACTACCCACACCGATAGGTGAGGGAGTATTGTGATCGCGAAAATTTTCGATTTTGAGATAGTGCACTTTTTGGGCGTCTTATGATGTCTAGATAACGAAAATCCACGTCACTCATTTCCGTCTGTCTGTCGGTCTGTCTGTCGCGTTTTTCTACCCTCGTAATCTCAGTAACCGCTGCATGCGTTATGATGAAATTTTGGTACCGATATGCTGTGAGGTCCTTGTATGTAATGCTGCTATAATTTTGGAAATCGGTGCATGGGCGGCAAAACAATTAGCAAAAGACACAAAATTTCAGATATGCCTCAAACTTAGGCTAAAGCCTAAAAAGGCGTCTTATGGGTTCCTGATCTATTTTCTATCTTTTTTGGGTGGGGGTTAAATTTGGGGTGCTTGTGAGGTTGTAATACCGAAAAATTTGTTGTATCTATTATAGGCTGTCCACTGACCTGTGAAGGAATACCTAGCGACATAAGTAACTTTTTTAGGTCCATCCGAACATTGCCTTGCCAGAAGAAACCAAAGGACTTAGATTTTTTTCTGGTGTAAACATACGGTATTGCTTTAGATCGTCCTGTATTGTGTAACGAGGAAGCTATTGAATTGATTTTAATAAAATTTCGACACAGCATGACTACCTTGGCAAGGATGGAAAACACGTATGGCTTTTAAAAACCGTGTCAGTGGTGGCGCTGCAATATTCAAATGAATTAAAATACAAAAACTGGCCGAACTTCGTTTTTAGGTGTTTTAGAGGTCCCGGGTCATGTTTTTTTTGAGAGAAGTAAAGGTAGGGTGGTGGGGGGGTGCGATGATTTGGTTGGAGCCGTAATGTGTGCGAAGTATTGAGTCAATCAACTTCACTCCATTTTTTACGTGTCCTGCACTCCACACCATGGAGTAGTTTATTTACTCAAACAACTTGGGTTAGACGGCAAGAACAGAAGAATTACCAAAAACTTGTATTGAAGTCAGCTCATATAAAAGGCGTTAGACAAGGATACATACTGTCGCCACTACTGTTCAACTTACGTTCTGAGCCCATATTCCAAGAAGCTTTGGAAATTGTGAAAATAGGAATACAGTAATAACATTCTGCTGGTTGACGATACGGTGCTCCTAGCTAGCGATGAGAAAGAATTACAGTACCTAGTGGACAGATTTAACAATGTTAGTCAATGCTGAGGTCTCAAAATATATGAAATAAAATAAGAAACGAAATATATAGGCATCACTAGGTTAAATATTAATAATGTTAAAATAGAAATAGAAAATCAGGACATAGAAATAGTAAGGACCTTTGAATATTTGCGGTGCTGGCTAAATGACAAATAGGCTCCTGATGAAGATAATAAAAACAGAATCGAAATGGCCAGAAATGCTTTCTTCAAAATGAAAACGATATGGAGTTGAGGAACGGATATTAAAAGCACGAACCATGTCACATTTGGATTATTTTGAGATGTGACTATACAGAAAAAGAAAAGTTCTAACGTGTAGCTTATTGAGGTAGTTTTTTTTATAACGAAGCAGACCGCGCAGGCAGACCCTAAATACCAGAGTACCGCGGCTGCTGTGAAAGGGCTATGTTAGGGGAAGTTTGTTAACGCGGGATTTGAACGGGCCAGTACCCGCAGGCCCAATAAATACAACTTCTGGCAGTCCATTCAAAGCCTTGGACACCCTGGGAATAAATGTGCTGTTGTACCGCTCAGTTCTTGATGTATGAATAACGATCGTCTTAGGATGAGGTGCAGCGGTCGCACGGGTACATCTGATAGGAGCGGTGAGCGGCGGAACGATAGAGGATAGTTCAGAGGAGCAGATTCCGTTGGAGTATCGGTGGAAGAGTGAGAGGTCACCAACAACACGCCGGTGAGAAAGTGACTGAAGGTGGCGCGTTAAGGCCGGATCGCCAATTAGTCGAATTGCCCTTCTGTGGACGGCATCTAGTCTAGACAGGGTAGTAGGGGCAACAGCTCTCCAGACATGAGAGCAATACTCCAGACAAGGTCTTATCTGGGCTTTATATAGCGTGAGGAGGCTCCATGGTGAGAAACACTTTCTGGCTCTAAATAGGTACCCAAGCTTTTTACCAGCAGCTGTTGCAAATGACGCGACATGTTCGTGCCAGATCAGATTTTCTGTAATGCTGACTCCTAACAGCTTAAATGGGTGACTCCTTGGCAGAGCCCGGTTGTTCATTAGAACCTGGTATTGGCTTGGGCACTTTTTGTTTGATATCGTACAATACTGGGTCTTGGAGACATTAAATTTAATCATATTCTTAAGCCCCCAAGCAATAATGGTATTGAGATCCTTTGAAAGTGAAGCTGCCACAGCCAGTCTTCTGCATTCCAGCTCGACCACAGAGATCGGTCTATTGCTCCTAATGCCAGCATGCAGCGTACTGTCATCCGCAAAACTGTGGATTGGGTTTGTAGTGCTAGAGAGTAGATCATTAATGTGAAGCAGAAACAATGTCCGAGCCAATACTGATCCCTGCGGAACCCCGTCATTGATGCTATGGAAAGAAGAGGAAAAGCCGTCTACCACGACAGAGATTTTCCGACCTGAGAGGAAGTCTGCGAGCCAACCGCAAAGCTCAACAGGGAGCCCATAAGACGGGTGCTTGTTTACGAGAGCTGCATGCCACAGTTGATCGAATGCCTTTGAAATAACGAGAGCAACGACGTGATCCTCGCCAAATGACTGGATGAGTTTGCTCCACACATGTGTGACGTAAGCCACGAGATCTCCAGGTAATATTTGGTGTCGGAATCCATATTGTCTGTCGTTGATTAAGTGATGGAGCTCTAGGTATTCAATGAGCTCTGTGTTGACGCATGCCTCCATCACTTTACTGATTACAGAAAGCAAAGTTATAGGTCTGTAGTTGGTTGGATCGGTTTTGGATCTCTTTTTTGGTACCGGATGGATGCAAGCTGTTTTCCAGTCTTTTGGGAAAATGCTGGAATCGTAAGACATCCGAAAGAGGCGGGTAAATATGGGAGCGAGCTCCTTTACTTATTATATATGTTTTGTGAGGTAGGAATTTATTTGAAATGTATCCATAAACCGAAACAGTTTGGTTTATGAAAATCTTTTATTATCGATTCTTTAATCCGAGCTTTTTGGAAAAAAAACATTCTTTGCCAAATTTCTATTCTGATTCAACATGCGTTACTGTATTTGCTATCTGTTCTACAGCACACGTTATCGGACACTGTTTTGCAAAAGCAAATCTAAATCGGGATATATTTTGGACAAAACATTTCAGCTTTTGTCAAGAGCCTTGTTTACAGCTGCACAGTTCCCTTTTGATCATCGCACTAAAATTCTGGTACACAGTACACTAAAGCCACGTTGAACATCGGTTTTTGGAAACCCTCGTCATTTGGAACAGATACCCCATCATATTTTCGAGTATCACATGCAACCCTCGTTACAAAATTTCAATCACATCGAGTCGTTTCACGCTAAAGCCAATCCTATACACAGCGCACGGTGTAGCTTGAAAGGTATTAAAAGTTTTATTTTTCCAAGCTCGACGGACAAAAAAAAACAGCAAGCAGCAAAAGGGTTAAATACACATAAGTTCACTCAAAATATTCGGTTTTGAGTGCCGGAGCGCTGAATGACCGACTCCCTCCCTATGTTTTTTATTTCTTTTTTCAGATACAATTTTAGTCTAGGGAGCATGAACTCGAATTCAAGAACTGATGTAGTATATCTACGTATTAGGTAGAAGGGGGGTAGTCATTGCCGAAACAAAAACCAGTTAGGTAATAAACGGTTAATAATTGGGACTGCGGCAAATAAACGCAAAAGTGGACTCTTTTAACTTTATTCCAAGCTTTCGGAAACTTAAGATTCCAGCTTCAGGGCTACAATAAAAATATTTTGAGCATTAGTAACAATCTCAAAAAGGGGGTGTTAAATACTTACAAAAGTTATTGAGATTGAAGCGTAATAATGTTGAATGGGAGAGTCTTGACAAAATTAGCACAATTTGTGTAAACCACAAAATCGTTGTCACAAAACATTGGAAAAGTAATACAAAGGACTTGTCTATCACTCTTGACAACTGACACGGATCAAAATGAAAGACGGAATGTTAATGATCGATAAAAGATCGATGATCCTGAGGTCGAAGAATTTATTCTCGCCATGTTGGATTATCCTGTTATTGGAAAACCAAGGAAAAAAAAGCTGGAATGTTCAAGTATAACACCCAAAAAGAAGCAGGTGTAATTATATTATTTAATGTTAAGCAAAAGAGAAAAGGTATTTGTGAAATGAAATAGTTTAAAGTCTTTGTAGTATTATATGAGGATTGGCAATTGGAGAGGAGAATTATTAATTTTATCATTATTATTTGAATGAATTGATAGGAATAACCAAAAATGTTTATAAATGAGTCAAAAACTCAAAAACCGTATAAAAAATTTTTTATAAGGAATAATTATAATTATTATACAGAACAACAGGGGGATACACATTAAAGGCACATTGATCAGACATAAAAATATGTCAATTTTGGGGAGGAATCCTTAATTGTTCAAGAAAAAACAACCATTATGGGAAAGAATGGTATGGAAAGAATTAGAGAATTGCTAATTTACTCTATAGATGATAATTATCAATTATGGGGGTGTGAGTTGTTGTTATTTATATGTATGTTGCAAAATTGATTAAGGGAGTAGTAAAGTGGATTTTAGTTTTAATTTTGGGGATGTATAGTCATAAAATTGATTAGATTATGTTCATTTGTAATCGATTAATGATGCATGAAGAAATAATTTATTGAAACCTTATAATTGTTCAAAATTAATTGGGGGTGGATGAAATTAGAAAGACAGAGAAAATCTTAATTTTGGGGACACCAAATGTAGAGGGGGGTAAGAGTGTGAGTATTTATTAATTTATTGTTATTATATATTATAAATCTTTGAAATAATTAGAATTGACGTATTAGATATATTTCAAATGGCTTTTTCATCACTTGAAGAGGCCAAATCCCTAGGCAGAGCATTCCGCTCGCAGAATAGACTTCTGTATTTTGGTCAGAAGTACGTGTCATCCTGCATTGTGCAAGGGTACAAAAACAGAAGGATCACAATACTCACAGACAGTGACGCTACACTCAGGTCACTAGAAAGTCTCAAAGTGACATCTGCGCTGGTCTGGAAACACCGACAAGTGCTGAATAGGCTAGCGGAACACCACAAAGCAACACTGAAGTGGCTAGTAGGATACTCAGGTCTAGCTGGTAATGAAAAGGCAGATGATGTGGCAAGAAAAGGAATATCTGCCCTGTATATGAGAGCAAAACCTCTCTTCCAAAAGTCCAACTGGACGTTTATAGCATACATAACTAATACTATGTATAACAAGATCAGGTATTCAAAGCTGCATTGACGAACAATTGCACAGATGTCTTGTTGTTGGGGGTTTACCATAATAACAAAGACTTTATTTATCGTATGGCTCAAAAACATGACAATAGTAACTACATAACTATAGATTTAAAAAAACTATTATAACCTATACTGAAATAAAATATAATATACAGCTTGTAACAATAAATGCGCTGATTGGTGATGAGCCACCAACCAACATATTGCCCATAGCAACCAGCAGCTCAATCGGATTGCATGAAACAAGGGCCTGTGGGTGAATGTGTGTGTGCGTGAGTCTAGCTAGCCGCCAAGAAATAAAAACAGGACAACAATCGTTTAATAAAGATTTATTTCATATACATGAATGCAGTACATTTGTATTCTATCTATTTTTTAAAAAAAACAAGAACTTAGCTTCGAGGGGAAGTCCAAGGAGTAGTTCTCGTGGTGCCCTTCCGAAGAGAAGGTGGTGCTCCAAAGAAGGTGCTACATCCGCACCCCAAAGAAGGGTGATGCCCCGGAGAAGTGGTAGTGTTCATATGGTGGCACCCCAAAGAAGGCTGGCTTCCTTCAAAAGGAGTTCAGGTGGTGTCACCCCTAAGAAATGTTCATGGAAGCCCAAAGAAGTGCAGAGCCCCTCCAAAGAAGTGTTGATGGAACCCCAAAGAAGTACAGAGCCCCTCCAAAGAATAGTGGTTTCCTGTTAATGAGTTACAGCTGGTATTAGCACACTGCAGAGAACCTCACAGGACTTCGCAATCCGTTTCTGAAGTATGGACCTTCATGCATTCTTACATTTTGAAAAAATTGCGTTCATATACTTCAGAAACAAATCTATGAAGTAGCATGGGCATATTTAAAAAGCCAAAAAGCAGATAACTTTCAAATGTTCCCATGGTAAAGATTAAAAAAAAATTACATATTTACAAGGGTGAAC
Source organism: Callosobruchus maculatus (assembly GCA_951848785.1). Lineage (NCBI taxonomy): Eukaryota > Metazoa > Arthropoda > Insecta > Coleoptera > Chrysomelidae > Callosobruchus > Callosobruchus maculatus. The sequence continues at coordinate 1,066,900 of CATOUR010000028.1, read as the reverse complement.
AGATAGAACAATAGTAAAAAAAATTAATAAATGCTTTGTATTTTCAGTCTTACCGGATCTTTTCAGATACATAGTGATAAAAAAAATATATAGAATATGTTCGAAAATTACCACTTTTTCCTCATCCCTCGTAAAACGAAATTACACAAATGTCCAACAGATCTTTTCATTGCGTTCTTAATTAGCAAATCTGACTGCTAGGTATTTTTACGTAAGGAATTTTATAAAGAAAATGCAAAACATTAAATACACACAAGATAAGGCATCGTAACACAAAAATATGTAGCTAGAAACAAAGAATAATGCTCAGCGACTCTTTTGTTAGATAATTTATAAATATACAGTGCGTGATTGACTTGACTTTTAAAGATTAAAATGTTCGCCATCACATGTACATGGAAAAAAAATGTATAAATCGGAAAAATCACGTTACTACACATAGCTGTAAAATAAAAAGCAGAAGCAATAAAAAAATGCGAAATCATAGCAATCAAATCGTTATGATTTTGCATTGGGAATATGAATCCCTTACCTCGGTTAATACATGTTGCACACACACAAAAGGTTGTCTTAGAGAGGCATAAGTAAAAGTATTAACTGTCAAAGATTAAAAAGGGCGAGTGATGTATCGCCATCCATTTTTATAGAGGTTAATGTCGGTAGTGAGAGAGGGGGCATACTCCCCACTCATTAGGTATGCGCAAATTGTGTAATATAATAATATTTCCAGCTGAAAGAAATAGGGATGGAAAAAGGTGGAGGTGAGAAGTAAAGCAGTTATAAAAATGTGACTAGTATAATGAGGAAGTAGTTGCTAAAAATGGAAGTTACAAACTATTTGTATGTGGTAGCCAAGCAAATAATATAAAAATAGATTTGAAAACCGTTACAAGCTACAAACTAAGATGCAGAGTCTTTGGTATTTGTAGGTTGATGTCCAGTCCTTTTAACCACTCCAGCGCCAAGGGTCTGGCTGTAAAGAGCTCTTCTCGCGATCCCTGAAACGCACGCAGTTCACAGTCGCTTGTCTTTCCGGTGTAGTTCTGATCCCGGAAGTAAGGATGCCCCCATAAAGGCGCATCGTCAAGACCTTCCCATTGGGAGCGAACCTGGCAACCAGGACTCTTTTTTTAGATTTTCTGGTTAAAACATGACGAATAACAAATAATTTCTGCTAGATAGCCCCATGTTTTTAAAGCCGCTTTAGATCTCACCATTTTAGTTTGAGTTTATTTAGGAATCTCGACACGCTCCAGCACTCGTCAGATCTCGACCTCATCTCTTTATTAGTGACGTTCTTTGGCAGCTCTCCAGTGATTCAGGTTAATTGAAGAAAATTATGTCCACTTTACCCAAAGTGAGCTCAAGAGTATCGCAATGCTTGTTTATAACATGTCCTGAATTGCATCATGCACGATGTCTTAGACAACGATGTTTCGATCTTTCGGAAATCATCAGGTGGACCTGATCAGTATCAGGCTGATACGAAAGCAATGAACAAACAGAACCAGCCACCCCGAGGGTAAATACTAGGGAATGCAAATTTTTGGAAAATCTCGGGGTTTTCGGGATGAGATTTCTAGTCCTGGGATCCCGGGATAGATCCCGGAAAATTACAATCAGATAAACACATGATAAGTTTGTTTTAATCGGAAGGAAACTAAACATTTTCAGATAACAAGCAAGAAATCCAAACCTAAAAAAACCAATTTATAGGAATGTTCGAAGAGTAAGGTATACAAAACAGGACTCAATAGTAAATTATTCTGACAGAGGAGAGTTTTTGAAACAACAAAGCAAGAAGGTCTGTTCATCAAGAGCACTACCTTATTTTTGACCTCATCTTTGTGCAGACAGTTTCTGCAGTTCCTGGTTAGTAAGAAGTTATACATCAACTGTAAATTTCTCCCTTTATTTTCACCTCCTTCATATAGCACCATCTCCTGACGAATCGTTTTTAAAGATACCTTTTTTGACAGCTGAGTATGGGAACTCATCGTATTCAGAACAGACCAGATAGAAAAGTCTGCAGTAGCTGAGCATGCACTCCAAGAAAAAGGTAACCACAAGATAAAGTTTGACGAGACACAGGTTCTCGCCACGACCTCATCTTATTTCGCCAGATTGTACAGGGAGTCCATTGAAATTTATGAACATAAAAAAAAGCGTACAAGTTCAACACGATATGGATACCCACCTTAAGAGACGCAAAGATTCTGTGACGCGCCAACCCTGAGACGCGGTCTCAGTCTCCCGGAAGACGTCCAACAGGTGACATCAGCTTCTGAGGATGCCGACCACTCGTGTTGGCGAAACATCAAGCAGCGAAGCGCGTCGACGCTGGCCGAACAGCCCAAGAACCAACAGTCCATCGGATCATGGCCGCGAAAGTCTTACACAATACAAATCAACCCTAATTATGTGAAAGAAATGTGCTGGTGATTCTTTAGAACCTAGCTCCTGGGCTAACAGTGTAGAAGGGCACACCATAGCCCGTAGGATCGATGGCCATTCGTACATCTCTCTATACACACGAATTATTTTGAAAAGCTGCTCCGATTCCTATACAGAGGCCAGCCCATTTCGGTTATTAAATGTTATTAAAGCCAGGCTAGGCCATCATCGTTACATTTCAGAGACGTCGGAGAATACGGCTCAGCCAGGGCAAATGCTTGTTAAATAGGATCAGACGAAATTTTAAAAAGAAATAACTCAGAGGTCTAACCGAAAGTACTTCTGGATATGAGGCGTTTAATTCTGAAATTATGTTGCCAGAAGATGTTGCTTGGCAACTAAACTGTCATTATGTATCCTAAAATATGTACAGGGTGGGGCACGCAATATAACCTACTATCCTAGTGAGAGGGACCGTCAATGATTTAATCCGTTCATACCTAACGAATAGGACACAACGTGTATATTTACAACATAAATCTAGTGAACCACTTACAATTTCAAGGGGTGTACCTCAAGGGTCTATTTTAGGGCCTCTTTTATTCATTATTTATATAAATGACCTTGCATCCCATATGGAACAGATAGATAATAAACTCGTGACAATTATGTATGCAGATGACACTATATTTAACTTTGAGTTAAACCGCGATAACATCAAACAAAGCGACTACCAAATCAGTAAAGTAATCGGTCACTCTCAGGATTGGTTTGATTCAAATGAATTACATCTTAATTGCGATAAAACAGAATCTTGTGTATTCTCACTAATTAATGGAACTGAGTCACATCACGTGAAGTTCTTGGGAGTCCACTTTGATACATGTCTGTTGTGGCATAAACATATTGAACACCTATGTACTAGGCTATCTAGAACCGTGTATGCAATAAAAAGAATTGCTTACACAGTAGATACTGATGCTGCTCTGACCACATGTTATGGCCTGTTCCACTCGGTAATGTGCTATGGTATACTAAGTTGGGGCAACGCATCGCATGCTCAAATATAAAAGGTCTTCCTAGTCCAAAAAGCTGCTATGAGAAGTATTGTAAAAGCTAACCGTAGAGAACACTGCCAGCCTATATTTCAGAATTTGGATGTGATGACTGTATATGCGGTAATCATTTATGAAAATTTGCGATATATCAAAAGGCACAAAAATCTGTTCAGATCATCTTTTGAAATACATAGTCATAACACCAGACATAAAAGCAATTTAAAGCAACCTCGAGGGCGAATTGATAAAACCAAAATAATAGGAATCGACCTTTACAACTTGCTCCCACTTAGTATAACTAACCTACCTATTAATTTATTTGAGAGAAAAATAAAAACGTCTCTGAAACAACTAGCACCCTACAGCATAAATGAGTTTAAAACCCATTCAAACGATACCTTATCCCTGTAGTGCTGATTATTATACAAAAATGTTTTATATGTTTCTGTATGTCTATGTGTCTTTCGTCAAAATATGTAATTGTTAAATGTTGTTTCGTATTGTTTGTTATTTATGACATATTTTTGACTTGTGCAAACATTATTTGATGTACATAGCACCAATAAATATTATTATTATTATCTCAGAAACCGTATCAGATAGGACAAAAAGTGAAAAGGTGTTTGATATGAGTTAGATATTATTTTTTTATTAAAATTTTCTATATATGCGTTGGTCTGTTGTGCTTGAATCAGTGTGAACTGTTTTCTTTAAGATGGAACACCTTATTTATCTTTCGATTTTCAGATTATGCTCGTAACTTAAAGTATTTCTGCTGTTAAGTTTTCCTAATTCCGTCTGGTTTTTGTGCAAATCAAATTAACTTTTTTTTTCAAAAAATCGATGTTTCTAAAAATAACATTTTCGCCGTTCTCTAAGACACATGTCACTACTGCTGTGATATAAAAGATCTACTAGGCAATGGAGTTTTACGTGTTTGGCATATTTGCTAGAAGTATTATACAGGATGTTTTCTACAGTCATTGGAAAAATAATTTTTTAGAACGTTGGTATCTCAACTATTTCAAGAAGAACCCTCGGCATGTTTTGGTTTGGTCGAATTTGCTGCTCAATTCTATGTGTTTTCATACAAATATCTAGTATACCTAAAGTTGGCAGATTCCAAATAATTTAAAGTTTTTTAATTATTCGGAATCTGAATTAATTTTCTCGATTAAATTCGGAGTATTGTAGACTGAACGCACCACCTGCATATTTTAGTACGTTAATTGATAAACTCCAAATAGTTTGCATTATTTTAGCTCAACCCGATGTTCCTTTTACGGAAATTCGAAATACTGATAGGGTTTGGCTGACATCAGACATTTGAAACAATATTGCGCCTAGAGACCTGTATCAAAACGCAACTTGTCATTGTACAGTTTTTAAAATGTCGTACAGTGTGCATGACGTCACGAATGTTATATCAGAAAATATCGAAAGTCACTATTGTCCTGACGGGAATATTGAACATTGTGTGTGTGTGTGTGTGTGTGTGCGTAAATGGCATTGAGCTGAGCCCGTTTGCCACATACAGGTTACAAAGATTATGTTTTATTATAAAACGGTTTTCGCTTTATGTAAGAAATCTATTATCAGGTCAAAAATCGATTTATTATTGTAATGGAGGAGTACAGTTATATTGGTGGGAAGTGGAATTTCTAGCTTATTTAACTCTGACATTAATTGGGCAGAAAATACACTATTCTTGGAACATCCAAAGAAAATGTGATTTATATCCCCTACTGATACGTTGTTGCAAGGACAGCATGGAGATTCTAAGATACCAATCTTATGCAAATGGGCTGGGAACTTCGCGTGGTTGAATTTGAGACGGGTGATTAAAGTAGTATATTCTCTAGAAGATGAGAAGCAAAAATGGGGGATAGTAAGGGGCAAAACTGGGTGTAACTTATAATAGTGGCTATTTGACGAACTTGCAAATTTGTTGTACAATAACTTCCATTTGTTTGCAGTTTTTTGTTTCAATAATGATATGATTTCATGATTGCATGGAACTTCCAACTCAAGGCCTGATGAGCTAGCCTCCTTTGCTGCCAGATCAACCTTCTCGTTTCCAGTTATACCTGCATGACCTTTTATCCAAATAAATATTATGTTTTTGTTATGTCTTTCAAGATAAGATAGTTTCTTTTTAATATTAATAATAATATCGTCCTTAAAGTGCTTGAATGGGTGGCTAACAAGAGCCTGGAGTACCGATCTGGAATCGGACAATATTACTGCCTTATTAATGGAATTTTTCATGCACCATTCGATAGCTTTGTCAATTGCCAGTGCCTCTGCTGTATAGATTGAGCAAGTTTTGGAAATTTTGTAAGATTCAGTATAGGTGATTGATGGAATATAAAAAGCAAACCCCGTGCTATCCTTGTTCTTCGAGCCATCCGTGTAAATATTTGCTTCGCTGTTGCCATGACTAATCAGGACAGAATTGAGAATATGTCGGTTCAAGACTATTGGAATATTCGGGGAATACGACTTCAGGCTTATATAGCGCGGTATAATAGTCACTCAGAAATATTGGATATTTCTGATAAACCTTAATAATGGGTTTATAATCATTGGTATCCATAAATGCGTCAGCTAAAGGAGGGGAGTTTTTCCGTATCCAGTAGGGGTTTGACAAGTTCTCAGTATTAATTATTGATATTCTGTTGACCATATCCATGTTATATGATCTACATTTTATTAAATATTTATCAGCTAGAAACTGCCTTCGCAATAATAAGGGCATTTCTTGAGCTTCTGCCAGTACTGCATATGTTGGTGACGATAACATCGCACCTAGACATATTTTCAGTGCTTTGGACTGTATGCGGTCTAATATTTTTAAATTTGTGTTTGATGACGAACCATATATTATGCTCCCATAGTCTATCAATGAGCGAATGTAGGACCTGTAAAACATTAGGGAAATATTTATATCTGCGCCAAACTTTTGTTTGGACATTACTTTCAGCAAATTAATTCCCTTTTCACATTTTGTTTGTATATATTTAATGTGTTTGGTCCATAATAACTTTTTGTCTATAATAATTCCTAGATATTTGTAATGTTCGACTACTGGAATAGCATATCCACCAATGTTCATGAAGTCAGGTAATTGCTGTCTATGTCTCGTAAAGCAAATAAGTGCTGACTTCTCTGGTGACATACTAAATCCATGGTCGGTTAGCCATCCTTTTAGACAGTACATGATGTATTTGATATTTTTTAGACACGTTTCGTAGGACTTATGGGACGCATATAAGCAAATGTCATCTGCATATTGTATGATTTTGATGTTATCGTCAAATATTGTATGCAGGCTGGCAGTGTACACGTTAAAGAGAAGAGGGCTAAGGATAGAACCCTGAGGTAATCCGTTGGTTACAATTCTGGGACCATGTAACACGTTGTTATGGTCACGAATGTAAATTTTTCTGTTAAGAAATAAGTTTAATATGTTAGCTGACACTTTTTTATGAACACCGATGCCAACCATCTTTTCAAATAATATGTTGAGGTCGACGGAATCGTACGCCCCTTTTAAATCGATGAATAAACACATCAAATATTCATTTTTAGAGAAACATATTTGCACATCCAGCACAAGCTGTGATATTGCATCTATGGTTCCCTGACCTCTACGAAATCCGTACTGAGTCATTGGCAACAGTGATCTTCCTTCAAGAAAATGTTCTAATCTAAGCTTAATCATTCTTTCGAACGTTTTAGTAATACAAGACATTAACGAAATGGGACGATATGACATGGGTAGCTCGGGGTCTTTTTGTGGTTTTAACAAGAGGCATAACACAACTTCTTTGAGTCTCTCTACGTAGTGTTGACTTAACCACCAATCGTTAAAGATATCTACAATACTCATTTTGGCAATTAAAGGAAGGTTATAAAGCATTTTGTAAGTAAAACTGTCTAGTCCAGGCGCAGTACTCCTAGAGTTTTTAAGAGCAAGTTCTAATTCTTTGACTGTGAATGGTTTAATAAGGTAATCTGACTGCTCGTGGAAGCTAAAATTTGTATTTTCTCCGGACTTGAGTATGGGTCTAAAAACCGATGGTGGTGCGAGTTCGTCAAATATTTTATCAATTAGTTCTTTGGAAAGTTGAACTTTTCTATCTGACAGAGATTTATTCTTAATTGAACGTATGAAATGCCAAATTTCTTTTATAGGAGTCCTTCTACTTAGTTTATTTAAAAATTGAATCCAACTGTTTCTTTGTTTCTGTTTGATTAATTTTTTGGTTTTAGCAGCGACATTTTGATATCTTAGGTAGTTTTGGTAGTTAGAACAGTCCCTGTAAGCTCGCAATGCGTCTTTGCGAGCCGCAATGATGTTCGAAACTTCCTCGTCCCACCAACGTGGCCTATGTATACGCGGAACGAAGGGTTTTTTTACAGGCATGGATGCTGTAGCTGCCGATGAGAGTGATTCGAAAATAAAATCTAATTTAGCGAATGTGCTCAGATCATTAAATTCCGTGTTTGCATAAAAATCCGATTCTATATGGCTACTAAAGGTAGACCAGTTAGCTTTCATATCGTTCCATTTAGTTGAAGGGTTAATTAAAATTGATGTGGGGTTCACCTGGGCATGAATTATTATTGGGTAGTGATCTGAGCCAAGTGAATATTGAACATTATATCCCAATAATAGAATGTCGCCTAAGCAGATATTTGCAAGAAAGGGGAATATCGGGTTGAGTTAAAATAATGGAAGCTATTTGGGATGTGTATTATCTCCGATATTATTTAACATTTTCTCTAAATTTGTGATGAGACAGGTATTGGACAACTGGAATGGCGGTATAACTAAAATATCCAACTTAGGATTTGCTGACGATACCACCCTTATTGCCGCTTTTCAGGAAGGACTAGTAGTTCTACTAAATATTTTAGAACAACAGAGTGCAGCATATGGTCTTGGTATTAATTACAACAAGACCAAGGTTATGATCGGAGATAGAGAGCATGATAATCATCGAGAAATAAAGTCAATAGGCCGTTAGCTGTGAAAATGAGTTTCGACTGCGCATTCAACAGACACGTGTGGCCATGACAAAGCTTACTGGCGTGACCATAACATCACTAAAGCAACCAAAATGTCGCTGGTTCAGTCTCTTGTGTTCCCCATATTTTTGTATGCCTCGGAAACGTGGACTGTTAAAAAGGCAGATCCAGCTCGCATAGAGGCTTTTGAAATGTTGACGTGGAGGAGAATGCTGAGAGTTCCTTATACCGCCCATCGAACTGACGTTTTCATACTGGATGAGCCCAGTAATCCAAAGAGACTATCCTCCATTGTGTCGACGAGAATGCTTACATTCTTCGGACATATTCACAAAAGCGATAATATAGAGAAACTGTAGTTCATGGTCACGCCCTGAGTGGGCGGCGCCGTGGCCGTTCCCCTACTCGCTGCGTAGATATGACGAAACTGTTGCGGGATATGAGTATCAAGAGCGCCACTGAACTGACAGTGAATCCCGAACGTTGGCGAGCTACAATTCTTAAAACTATTGACAATGTTCGTATCAGCAATACTCCAGCGCCGACTCAATACATTTTACGAGTTTACAACATGTCTGTTAAGACATTGTGACTATGGTGATGATGATTTGGAATGGAACCTATCAACTTCTAAAATCCAGCTCGTTTACGCCCACTCTAAAAATACGAACCTACGCCTATGCCGTACTATATTTCTCTGGTACTTTAATGAAAGCTTGCGTGAGTATACATAGTCTAAATTAAATTGGTTTTGATTCACACAGGATATCGTGTGTAACAGGATATAGAATATCGCATATGCGTTTGGGTAGCCTACCTCTATAGAAAGAACTGTGGTCAACTCCTACTAGCTGGGCACAAAGCTTCATATTGTATAGACTTGAACTGAAATTTGTAAAGCTGTTACATCTCAACAGGAAGCTCAAATTATAGTAAAGGGATTCTATTCTGTAGCTGATTAGAACATAAGAAATAGTATGCGTGTATTGTGACAAACAAAATGGCATTTAAGTACGATATAATAACTTTGTTGGAACTCGTTGAAGCTAGACCCTGTATTTGGGATAAATCTATAACAGAATTTAAAAACCGAATTGTAGTGACCGAAAATAATGAAAAGTTTTCTTCGACATCCGGAAGTAATTGAAAAACTTCTCTGGATATTTTTTGAGTTTCTCAAAAAGAGTGTAGTACGACCCTTCGAGGTATTTTACTTTTAGTGAAGGGTGTCTTCAATACCTCCTTGTGATTTGTCTCTTTTTACGCCTTAAGTACAACAAATAATGAACGAGTAACCGCCGTTTGTCCATGCATGACTGATCACTGATTGAAACGATTTTGTCGTGGAATTATAAAAGTTTTTCCGACGGTTCATACCGCAGCGGTATTCCACGACACGGCACGACCTACAACATTATCGTGCCGTGCCGTGCCAAATTATAAAAGCGACCAATGTGTAATCACTTCGCTCGTCATTCGCCTCGCCTCTCGCCTTGTGGTTCGTGAGCTCGCGTCGGAAGCGGTCTTTTGGGGACGAGTCAAAGGGCCGTAGTGACGAACCGATGAGGCGAACTTATCGTTTCCACATTCGTCGGTCACGCAGTGGCAATTTCGTCTTAAATACGTATATTAATTGTTGTTGTTATTATAGAAAAAGAAGTGGAGTGGAATAACGGTGAAGTATTTCAAGCCTGTAGATACTTGTCGATACTTAGCAAATCCAGGGTGAATGCTACTACAACTTCCAGGTCATCCATAGCAAGGTGAAGGACGACTACGAATGTGAAAATGCGTTGTTCGCTTTTCAAGTACGATGTGCGCATGTGTAAATGCAGTGTGTTAGGGGGATGAAGTACAGTATTTTTTATCAACAAATCACCCCCATCAATCGGTTACTGATTCCTGAAATCTGCATTTTAGTCTATTCTTATTGACGCAACAGCAGATAATAAACTTGAAGAGAATGGTTTAGCTGCAATTACAGCGATTCCTTTGAAAGGGACTCCATGACCTGGACCTCGTTATTGGCAGCGAAAAAGCTGAAACTGTCTAGATATTTTGCCAGACAGACACCCGCTACTGATTTCCAAGGGTTGTTAGCATCGTGCTACGTTGCAATGTGTCGTCTTGATATTCTTGACTAATATGCACCTCGACAGGTTATAAGATTGTCGCCATATGCCACCTCCGGATCTTAATCAGTGCATACGTCAAACGCACTAGGCTGCTACCGTCTCCATTTATACATATATATGTTTTGTACCGGAGATGTAACGAATACATAGACGTACATTTCTGAATAACAGCACCATAAACTATTACGTCTAGTGCTTCGTTTTTAACACGGTTTTATCACTCATAGCTGTATGTTTGTAGATATGTGTGTTTGTAAGCGACTCCTTTAGACTCGGGTACTTCAAACGAACAGATTTAATTTAGAATTTGTAGACTTATCAACAAAAGACAGGGTTGGGCGACGTCGACAATGTCATGTCGACAATTCAGTTGTCTACGCGTCAACTATGGTCATAACTATGGTGTCCGCGTCGACTTTATAGATGACGTTATAAGTGTCGACAATTAATTTAGTACAAAAACTGTAGCTACAGTTCTTTCGTTTTTAATGAAAAAATTAGAAAAATGTTTAGTACACATATAAAAAGAAATTCTCAAGTCAAGAATTGTGATATTCTTGTACACAACAAAAATATCGGTTCTCACTCTAAGAAAGAATATTTGATGAGAAAATTATAGAAAATTTGTATCAAGAATATTATATTTTTGATTCATATACTTATTTTAAGGAAATATGCTCCGAAAAGAAATACAATTTTCTTTGCAACCAAGGCTACAATAATTGAATAACAAACATTTCATAATTTTATATCAAGATTATAATTTTTTCCAGCGGTGCCCTGTTTACTTCTATCAAGAATATAGACAGCTTGTAAATGCGAACCTTCATTTACAATATGATAATCTTGGTTTGAAAATGAACGCTGTTTTACAAGCACACGCTATATTTGTATCAAGTAAATCATTTATTTGACGTCTACCAACGTCGGAGTGCGCAGGCGCGCAGCGTGTCACAGGTCAACTCTAACCTCTCCAGCCTCTCTACTCAACAGCCTGTTGCCCGTCCGCGTCCGCGCCGCCATTATGGGTTTTCGGATTGTCGTATTCGCCGCCGTCTTTAGCACCGTAGCGTAATACCTCCATCCTGGATCCTGCATAATAGTATCTAGTCAAACTGTTAAATAAATTGTCATTGCCACGTGATACCCGTGATACCACTGTCAACCATCAGTCATCGAATCTGCCGGTTGTGCTGGTCCACCGCCATTTGAGTCGCGTCCTAGTTCCCATCAGCTTCCTTATCTCTGTATCTATTCAACCTTGAATGAGCTATTAAAAAAATTGGGATGCGAAGACCTGACTCAGGTGTTCCTAGATAAGTACTAAGTATATTAAAAGTGATTTAAGAAATTTTGCAGAACTATCTCTTCAGAAAAGTTTCTACATGCTCATAGAAGAGTTTGAATGCTCAAATCAATACTACTAGATTCCTTATCCAAGAATATCACAATTTTAGAATAAAGTTGAGCTACTTGCGTCATGTTTATGAAATGCTCCCAGTTAAGATTATGGAATGCTTCAGTCAAGATTATGAAATACTTCGGTCAAGAATACCATATGCTTGATTTAAGATTTTGGTATTCTTATTATCAAGAATTTCCCAGTTTTGCATTAAAGATATTTCCTCAATCTAACACTTATATGGTATTAGCATAACTTTGCGCGTATAGGAAGTTATGGTAAACTGGAACTAAAGCATCTGTGCTCCATCTAAGTAATTATTTTTATGTGTGTCAGACTGTAAGATCATTATTTTTTTATTCTTACATGGTTAAATGGCTACAAGTGATCATCTTATTCTTCTTCTACGTCACTAGGATCGAACGCTGAATCAGCTCAAAAATACCTCAGTATTCTCACCTTAAAGGGAAAAATATAAATGGACCAGCATTTTTAAATGCTCAAAGGACTGTGTGTTTCTAAGAGGCGTGCGAATATGTCCCCAGTTTCAGAACAATCGCTCAAGTTGGGCAGAAGAAGCCGGAATTTGTAGTAAACCTCCTACTACTGGGCACTCCATATGAGCCATCCTCCGAAATACCAAATGTTTGCATACGTTTTTGTCAAAAAGGGTAGCAAATATTGGTGAAAAAATGTCGTCAGTCTCAAGAAAGAAAAACGACAAAGTTTTAGTGGAGGTACTGACGCACTTTTATGGTTTTAATGTACCTAACTTCCAGTAAACTCAGTGATAACTTTTAATAATAAATCAAATACGTTACCTTTTTCTAGTATTGAATGTATCCCATTTCTCTATGCCTTGGTTATCAAGCTATCTAAAGAGGAATGCATTTATTTTGGCGATGTGAGCAGACGTTACCTTCGAATTATCATATGTAGGGTGTAGAAAATATGCAGATAAATCATACATGTTAAGTGCCATCGAATTTTAGTTTATTACAGTTTGTATTGCACTTCCTGCCACTCATGTTTCAAAGTTCACAATTCACAATCTAACACAATCAAAACAACCGTAGCAATCGGATAAATAACAAGCCTAACCTCAAACCTGCAACAATTGTTGACATTGTCGACGCATTGTCGTCGAGGTCGACAATAAAAGTCAAAGCGTCGACGCACAACTCTGATAAAAGATAACAATACAATAATTTAATGAGTTATGAATGATTGTGTAGCTTTTTTATAATTTTATTTATGTTTAATATTCATAGATTTTCTATCCGTCACGTCAGATGACTTTATAGCATACAAAATCGCCGCGAAGCAGAGTTTTCTCTCACCTCCCCCCCCCCCCCCCCTTAAACGGAAACCTCCGAGGTCGCCAACCTAGATCTAGTTTCAAGGAGTCTAGAATGTCTACACTTCCGCCAAATTTCATGTCTTTCCGACCTTTTGCTAGAAAAAAGGACTGTTTCTTCGTACCTAAAGATTGGCCTATACTGGGCTTTAGAAGCACCGAATTCTGCCATGTTCTTGAGTCTCCAAGCAATAATCGTCTTCAGATCATTTAACCGCAAGTCCGCCTTCTGCATTCTATAGGTATAGTATGTAAATCAATCTCAATTCACTACTGAAAGATCCTATTTGTAGTAATGCCGATATCCTAAACCAACTGCCGCATCGTTTTCTCGTTCCGTGTTCACCCTGATTTACCCGGCTCTTATCTTCGTTATCAAAGTAATCTAAGTTCCATTTCTAGTTTCTTTCCTATTAGGAGAGCCGCGCAAAGTGACGATGAAGTTCCGAGTAATAGGTTCTCCTTCACATTTATCACCTTATCTTCGGCACGTTTGCGAAACTTTTATGGCAACGACGCACGAGGAAAGCCTTCTGCCTTAAGGCCTCACCTATAATTTGGCTAATTTCCTCTAAATTACTACAGTTGTAAGTACAGGACGAGTTTAATCACGCAGATTTGTGTGTATTGGAAATGAAAACTAACAAGGGTCGTTCACAATTAAAAGGTATCAGAAGAACTAATTGATATTATGCTATTGCTTCTCATTATTATTTTTATTTCTAATGGTGAATCATTCCGATGATTCCTGATTTTTTAGGTATTTCTATTTCAAAGGATTTGGTAGATGACCAGATTTCCATTCCATAAGGACCACGTATCTCAGTACACGTTACAATTTAGTACCTATGTATAGTAGATATAAAATAGCTGCGGTCAAGTTTCTTCACAAACTCTTAAATCAAAATATCGCACGTTCAGAAATTCTAGCCCTAATTAATCTTAATGTACCTCCACGGTTTTTGACGGAAGCAAAATATCTAAGATTTGCTGACGATACAACCCTTATTGCAGTTTCTCAGGAAGAACTAGTAGCTCTGTTAAACATCTTAGAACAACATAGTGCAGCGCATGGTCTTGGTATTAACTACAATGAGGCCAAGGTTATGATCGTAGATAGAGAGCATGATAATTATCGAGTAATAAAGTCAACAGGCCGTTGTGAAGTAGTTCAAAGTTTTGTATACCTCGATTCTTTGATCGACAGTTCGGGTAGCTGTGGAAATGAGATTCGACGGCGCATTCAACAGGCATGTGTGGCCATGACAAAGCTTACTAAAATATGGCGTGACCATAACATCACTAAAGCTACCAAAATGTCGCTGGTTCAGTCTCTTGTGTTCTCCATATTTTTGTAAGCCTCGGAAACTTGGACTGTTAAAAAGGCAGATCGAGCTCGCATAGATGCTTTTGAAATGTGGACATGGAGGAGAATGCTGAGAGTTCCTTATACCGCCCATCGAACTAACATTTCCATACTGGATGGGGTCGGTAATCCAAAGAGACTATCCTCCATTGTGTCGACGAGAATGCTTTCATTCTTCGGACATATACACACGAGCGATAATATGGAGAAACTTGTAGTTCAGGGTCATGCTCCGAGTGGGCGGCACCGTGGCCGTCCCCCTACACGCTGGGTGGATACGACAAAACAGTTGCTGGATATGAGTGTCAAGAGCGCACTAAACTGACAACAAATCGCGAACGGTGGCGAGCTACAGTGCTCAAAACTATTGATAATATTCGTGTCTAGCTCCGACTTAATAATGCATTTTACGAGTTCACAACATGTCTGTTAAGATCTTGTGACTATGATGATGATGATGACCTTCACGTTTTACACGCTTTCCTCTGCTCTTTAAAGTACCCATCTGTTCTACTACTTCATCTTGACTTCCATTGATATCGATGTTTAGATTAGCAAACGAAATTAATGTTTCATGTGATTTGGATTTTTCTGTTTGTAGGAATCAATCTATTAAGAAAGCTGTACACCATATTACAAATTTAATGGTTTGAGTTCTTTTTTTTTTTTTTTTTGCTATCATAATGACTCTGGTCAGAGACCAACAGGCCAGATCACTTTGCCCCATCCTTGTATAAGGAAGGGAAATTTTAAACTGTTTTAAATATCGGACAGTGGAACACAAACCATAGCTATGGAACAGTAGTTAGTATTTCAGTTTATGTTTTCTTGTACTTTTTCTTTTTTTTTTATATTTTTTTTTTTTTTGTTTTTGTTTAGCTATTATTATTATTTTTTTTTAATTTTTAATCTTTTCCTGCTTCTTAATATACTACAATTGTTGAGTCGAGCCATTTTATAAACAATTTTTTCTTATTTAATTTTCTATCTAAATTAAAAGTTTTAGTTTTACAGTACAATAATTATAAATTAGTTCATATATTTGCTGGTTTTCGCAGCCCAGAATTAAAGTTATACTAGTTGGAAGTGCAAGATGCTTAGAGAGATTGAAATACATTTGAGTGGTTTCTTCTGTTGTATTTAGACACTCCAGAAGACAATGTTCTAATGTGCCGACCTCACCGCATCTGCAGAACGAATCTCCTCCTAATCCTATTCTTGATTTATGTTGTGGGACCAAGGTGTGACCACTTCTAAGACGACATATTGTTCTAATATAACTTCTTCTTATTTCTTTCTCAAACCAAGGACTTGTTCTAATGTATGGTTGTATCGATTTGTAAAAGTTTCCTTTAGGACAACTTGTGTAGTATTCTTGCCACTCTCTTCTCTGCTTTTTCTTAATTAGGGCATTTATGTCTGAGCTAGGGATTTTGAAATTTGCTATAAACTCCCCATCAGTTAGAGCTTTTTTTGCTAATCGATCCACAGTTTCGTTCTCAATTATATTTGAATGTCCTCTGATCCATATAACTTTTATCTGCTCATTTAAGTCGTGGCATTTTTTAATGAGATCTATGATATCAGTTAGCAGATAATTAATATTTGGTGATGGACTTAGTTTTTCTAGTTTTTGGGCAGCACTTTTGCAATCTGTGAATATGACAAATTTGTTATTTGTTGTATAACTTAGACAGTACTCCAAGGCTTTTTTAATTGCCACTAATTCTGAGGTAAATACTGAAGATTCTGGAGGAAGTCGGAACAGCTTACAATAGTTCTTATTGCGATGGAAAAAAGCACATCCAGCTGATTCATCCTTTTTGGAGCCGTCAGTAAATATCTGCTCCCAGTCGTTCCATTTTTCTGCTAGATCCTCTCTAAACTTCTTCGCTGTTGTTGGATCTTCACTGGCATAAGATGTATAAACTATTTTTGGTAGAGCGTTGTACGTCGAGTAGTCTAGAATATAGCAGGGATGTATTTTGTTTTTGTAAATATGTTCCGATAGAGGTAGTATCCATTGGTAGCTTTTAATAATCAATGGCAACTCTTTGTATTGCCAGTATCTGTTGGTCAGAGAGATAATAAACAGGGAGTGTAAAGGGTTCAGATGGTCTATACGAACCAGTTTGTTTACAGCTCTGTCGCTCAACATCTCTCTTCGCAGGTGTAAAGGTTGTTCCATGCATTCTACTTCCATGACATTCGTGGGAGTACTATGAAGGTAACCAATACTGAGTCTTAGACATTTGTTCTTAATTTGTTCTATTTTGTTAAGATGGCATTTAGATGCATTGCCATAATGTATGCAGCCGTAGTCCAATATAGAACGAATTAATGTTCTATAAAAGAGTAAACAAATATTTGGATCGGCGCCCCATTTCTGGTGACTAAATGTCTTTAGGATGTTCATGGCATTTTCTGCTTTTTTGATCGTGTATGTTATATGTTCCTTCCAATTTAGCTTCATATCCAGGAACATACCGAGGTATTTTACGGACTTTTGGTACTTGAAAGGGTATCCTGCCAAACTAACTGTATTGGGTGGTTCGTACCTCGCTCTCGTAAATGTGCATATTGAGCACTTGGAGTATGCTATAGTAGACCCATTTTCATTAAACCATTTGTCTGCTTTAGAAATAACTGTGTTCATTAATTCAAGTGTTTGGGAAATTTCCTTACATTGCGTGCTGATGGCGAAGTCGTCTGCAAATTGATAAACTTTGACTTTCGGTATGATTAAATGTTTTTCAAAGTCGTGTGTATATATAATGTACAAAAGTGGACTCAATATTGCGCCTTGTGGTAAACCTATGGATGTTTTTCTTGGTCCTAACATATCTTCACTGGTTTTTATATATATCTTCCTATTTTTGTACAACGATAACAAGTGGTACGTCAATTTAGTTGGTATTTTTACTTTTTCCATTTTATTTGCCAAGATGTTTAAATCAACGTTGTCATATGCACCAGTGATATCTAAAAATGTTACTGAAGTGTGTTCTTTAAATGAGTAGCCCATTTGTATTTCAATCAATAACTGACCTAACAATTCTTGGGCTGATCTTCCTTTCCTAAAGCCATACTGACTAGCTGGCATTAGGTTTGCTCTTTCGAGATAGTGTTCTAGTCTGTTTTTGATCATTCGTTCATAGCTTTTTAACACGCATGAGGCTAGGGAGATAGGTCTGTATGAATCGTGATGATTTTCTGGTTTTCCTGGTTTTAGTATAGGAACAACAACGTAATCATACCATGCCTCAGGAATTTGCGCTTTTCCACTATATATATCATTGTATATGTTGAGTAACATTAATTTGCTTGCTTTAGGTAATTGATAAAGCACTGAATAGTGAATTTGGTCCTTTCCAGGGGCTGTGTTGTTATTTTGCTTCAATGCATTTTCCAATTCTTGAATGTTAAAAAGGTTTAATAACTCATGGTCTTCCACTATATGTTCTGGTTGGATAAGTGGAGAATTCACATAGCAGGGTGCTAATTTGTTGTGAAACATGTCTACCCATTCTGCGGAAGCGTCTATGCAATAAGTATTTTTCTGTCTTCTATTTTTAAATAAATTTACTCGCTGCCAGACTTTTTTTAAAGGGATTGTGCTATTGATAGATTTGCAGTAATCTCGCCAACCCTCTCTTTTGGTTTTTTTGATAACTTTCTTCGCTGAGGCATCTGCCTTTTTATATAGTAATAGATTTGTCAAATTTGGATCAGATTGATATGTGATAAAACTATCTTTACGTTTTTCTACTGCTGTTTGGCATTCTGTAGTCCACCATGGTTTTCCTCGTTTTAAGCAAGAACTACTTTTTATTTTTGGTATAGACACTTCCGCTGATTGGTTTATACTATCAATAAAATTCTTATAATCGCATATAGTTTGCTGTTGCATTCTATTACGATTCTCAACATAATAACTTTCCCAATTTGCTTTATTTATATTCCACTTCCTATAGGTTTTTGTAATAACAATTTGTGGCGATAGTTTACAGTTAATTATTATAGGGACGTGGTCCGAGCCATGAGGGTCTGACAATGTGCTCCATTCTAATAAATGATGTATTTGGGGAGAACATATAGTCAAATCAATAGCAGATTTTGTATTGTGTCCTATGTATGTAGGTGCACCGTTATTCAAGAAAATTAAATTTTCTGCGTTTAAAGCATCCAATAAGTTTTTCCCATAAATGTCGTCCCGAGCTGATCCCCACGCTGTGTGGTGAGCGTTGAAATCTCCCCCAACTATAAAAGGTGTTGGCAATGACTTAAAAAATCCTGACCATTCCTGACTTGTGATTTTAGTCTGTGGTTTTATATAAATCGATATGAGTGAAATTTGTTTATTTTTCAAGTAAAGGGTGGCACCAATTCTCATTATTTTATCGCAATCGTTTATAAAATTAATTTCTGAATATTTAAGGTGGGTTTTTAAGAGTATGGCCACTCCGCCTCTACCGTCTTCGCGATCTTGACGAATTGTATTATAATTTTTAAAATGTACATAAACGTTAGGAACAAATCAAGTTTCTGACAAAAAGGTTATATCAATGTTTTCATTCCCCTGACTTCTACATACACAAACAAGAATTGGAAGCCTTACTGCAGCAGATTCCACCTCCCTGTATAATAACAGGGGACTTTAATGCACATAACATCAACTGGGGATCGCTCAAAAACAATGCACGGGGGAAAATAGTCAACGAGATTATAGACTCCACAAACCTATCACTTCTAAACGATGGTAGCCCTACACGATTCAATTCCGCTAATGGCTCCTTTTCTGTGCTGGACCTAACGATATGCTCACCAACCATCATGACCCAATTGCAATGGAATATAGCAGATGATTTATATGGGAGTGACCATTACCCGATAATCATCCAGAATTCTAAACATCCGACTAGACCTAATACCGCTACACCGATTCAAAAATGGAAATTAAATAACGCCAATTGGGTGAATTTCTCGTCCTATATTGAAGAAAATATGAAAAATGTGAAACTTCATGACAACATAGATCAAACAGTAGATAGCTTCAATACAGTAATCATTAAAGCAGCATACCACGCTATTGGCAAAACAAAAAATGTCTACAAACACAATCCCGTTCCCTGGTGGAATCAAGACTGTGACAAGGCGATCAAAGCTAGTAAACAGGCATTGAACAGACTCAGGAAACATAACACCATAGAAAACCTCACAGAACTAAAGCAGAAACGAGCACGTGCAAAACTCACTGTGAAGAATAGCCAAAAAGAATCCTGGAAAAAATATGTCAGTAGCATCAACAGTTCCACGCCATTACGCAAAGTATGGAAAAAAATTAGAAGTATATCAGGCAGCACAACATATACCAAAATTAAGGCACTAAAAGACGGACAAACAATACACTCCAATGACAAAGAAATCGCTGAAATCTTAGCCAAAACATACTATCACAGATCCAATAACAAAAATTACGACGACGAGTTTCTAAACTACAAGAACATGAAAGAATCTGTACCCATCACTATAGACAAAGACAAACAAAAAATCAATCTACCCATTACTGGCTCAGAAATAGAAGATGCAATAAAAGACCTAAAAGAAACATCAGCAGGACCAGATGATATACCGTCCGTTTTCCTTAAACATCTCCCTCCATCAGCCAAAGAGCACCTTTTAAAAATCTACAATTTAATTTGGAATCAACATACTTTCCCAAATATATGGAGGCAAGCTATTACAATACCCATATTAAAACCTGGCAAATCTCCATCATCAGCTGACTCTTACCGCCCTATCTCCTTAACATGCTGCATGTGCAAATTACTGGAAAAAATTATAAACCGAAGGCTACTATGGAATCTAGAGCAAAACAACCTTTTAGCCTGTGAGCAAGCTGGATTTAGACCTGGAAGATCCACTATCGACAACATTATAGATCTTGAAAGTGACATTCATGAAGCATTTGTAAGAAAACAACATTGCCTAGCAGTATACTTTGATATTAATCGCGCTTTTGATACTGTCTGGAGATACGACATACTGAGAAAACTTCATGATTGGAAATTTGATGGCAATGTGCTCGCATTTATAAATAACTTTTTGACAGATAGACAGTTTCAAGTAAAAGCAAATGGTGTAGTTTCTGAGTTCCGCATCCAAGAAAATGGGATCCCACAAGGATCGATCATTAGCCCTACATTGTTCCTCATAGCGGTCAATGACATATTAAAAACCATTGAAAAACCTATACAAGCCCGCATGTATGCAGATGATCTGATAATTTTTGTGAAAAATAAGAACACCCTTACCAGTGCATCCTTGCTTCAAAGGCAGTTAGATAAATTAGAGCAGTGGTGCAAAACATCAGGCCTCAGATTTTCTGCTGAAAAAACCAACTGTATAATGTTCTCGAAAAAATCCGTACATTGCAAACCAGCCTTATCACTCTACAGTAATCCACTTATCTATGCAGACGAAATCAAATTTCTTGGACTAATTTTCGACCAGCGTATGACATGGAAAGCTCAGATACGATACTTAATGCAGTCTTGCCAAAAGGGGTTCAATTTGATAAAATGTCTTGCTAGTAAGCACTGGGGATCAGACGGAAAAATGCTTTTATGTCTATATCGATCCCTGGTCAGATCCAAGATAGACTATGGCTGCATAGCATATGCTTCAGCAAGACTTTCTATCCTAAAACCACTAGACACTCTACACAACAACGCACTACGCTTAATTCTTGGAGCATTTAGAACTACGCCTATCGATAGCTTATACTGCGAAGCTGGCGAGGCTCCCCTCCAAATGAGACGTCAAATGCTCAGTTTATCACATGCTATTAAAATCAGATCCAACCCAAATATGCCATCACACACAAATATATCTGTAACAGCGAATAATAATAGGCAATATGGAACACCTTTCGGTACTAGAGTGAGCAGCTATCTTAATGATATCAACTGCGCAAGCATTGCTACCTCGCTTCCATCAATACAATCCGAAGTAGAACCATGGACTATTCCTCTACCAACTATGAATACCCTCCTCACAGATTATAGAAAGCATGATACACCAGCTAGCTTGATTATCCAGAATTTCCACCATATAGTTAGTCAATACCCTGGATACAACAGAATTTACACTGATGCAACCAAACTTGACACGAGCTCCGGAGCGGCCATCGTAACACCGACAAAGACCATTCATTTGAAACTTCCAGATACAGCAACAATACTCACAGGTGAACTCTATGCAATAATGGAAGCACTCAATTACATCGAATCAGAATCATTACGTAAATGGATAATAATAACAGACTCCTTGAATTCCCTTCATTTACTTAGAAAGATATACACAAAAAATGCAATAGCTAAGCATATAAAACAAAAATTATCCTGTCTATTAGCAAATAAAGATATTGTGTTATTATGGGTACCGTCACACGTAGGCATAAGAGGAAACGAAGAAGCTGACCATCACGCTAAGCTCGCAGCAAATGAGAACATCCAGACTAATACGCTAGTTCCACTATCCGACCTCAAAGCACATCTTGCAAGGATGATGATGCATACCTGGAACGAGAAATGGTGTACCAAGCCATCCAAATTAGGAGAACTCAAGACATCCCTCTCCCCATGGGTTACAGTAACGAACAACAGAAGACATCAAGTAGCAATCACACGCCTTCGCCTAGGACACACTAGGCTCACCCACAGCTATCTCCTGGAAAGTGAATGTGAACCAGTGTGTGCAATTTGTGAAGTGCCTCAGTCAGTAAAACATATATTAGTGGAGTGCCCCATGCTGGAAGTGTATCGAGACCAATGTAATATCAGCGGCAATTTAACAAATATTTTGGGACCCCAGTGTAATGTCAGAAACCTGATAACATTCTTAAAGACCACTAATCTTCTACATAAATTGTAAAATAACTTAATCCACCGCTAATGACCTTGTGGTCGAAGCGGTACCTTTTAAATAAAAAAAATGTTTTCATTGTCAATTAGATTTTCTAAATTTTCTTTATTTGCCTTAGCTGATCTGCAATTCCACTGACATATTTTAACCTTGTCCATTTTATTTTATGATAAACTGAAAAAATCATCATCCGTAGTTATTCTATTTTTTATGAGATCTTCAATATCAGTTTTTGTTAGGTTATCTAAGTTAACTTCCTTCAATTTTGACAAAACAAAAAGAACTAAATCTAAAACATTTTGTGTAAGTTTGTCATCATTAATACTAGTCCCGTCTTTGTTCGTTACATAATATGGGCTATCAAGGACTCCCCCTGGGTTATTTGTAAGTACCGTTTTGCTAACTATTTCTCGCCTAGCTTCTTCTGTTGGGTCTTGTGTCGGACGGATATATCTTTTTGGAGGTCTTACCACTAGTTGTGTATAACGTGTTCTTGTATTAGATTGGCTGCTGTTTTGATTTCTGTGCATTGTGTTTGGTGTATGAGGTTGAGTTGGTTGAGTGTTCATTTTTGGGAAGGATGTTGATGTTTGTGTTGTGTTTCTAGTTACGCTAGCATATGTTATCTTAGGAATAACTTTTTCAGAGTCCTTATATGATGAACTAGTGAGAGCCATGTGTTTTTTAATATTTTTCTGTCTTTCAAATTCTTCACATTTGCTAAATTCATACGTAAAGTGATTACCTTCGCAATGCAAACATGTAGGTGTATCATACTCATTACTACAATTTTTGGTTATATGATTCTCATGGCATTTCGCACATCTAGGTTTACTCTTGCATTGTTTCGCCAAGTGACCATACCTTAGACAATTATGGCATAATATTACTTTTTGCACGTAGTTTGTAACTTCAAAAATGACGTGATTTATTGTCACATATTTTGGTAGTTCTTGGGTGTGGAAGCTAATAATAATTTTATTTATTGGAACGTATTTTATTTCCCCATTTTCCTCAACTTTTCTGTGCATACGTTTTACGGAGTTGACTGTGAATTTATAACGAAAATCAAATGGCTGAATTTTACTCATTAGGTAATCTTCCGATAAATCTTTGTCCACTGATACAATGCCTTGTCTGAAAACCATAAATTTCGGAATATAAAAGTCTAAATTGTATATTTTGAAAACATGTTTTGCTTTGATTAGATTATTGGCTGCCATTGAATTTTTGAAAATTATACGAACTCTATTAAATCCTATTGATTCTATTTGTTTAATCTGATTATCTATTTCAGGGAGAGATTTTAATATTAGTTCGCCCACCTTGACTGGATTGAGCTTACCTACATCTTTTGAGCTGTTTTCAACATAAACATGATACGGGCCCGTGTCCGTTTGCTCGTACAAAAGAAACGGTCGTTCATTGGTTTTTTGTGAAGTTATTTCTGGTGTGGGGGATGTAGTTATTTTATTAGTTATATGTTCTCCGCTTAAATCAATTGAATCATCAATCATACTTATCTTTGACTGGTTATCCGCATCCTTTCGTCTCTTGCCGGGTGGAACACCTCCGCTTTCCACGCTCATCCAATCGCCACTATTCCACTATTTTAGTTCTGTTATTTTTAATTTGTCCCTATGCAGCAATTCGATCTGTACACCTTGTTAGTCAGAACTGAACTGAAAGAGTCTATTCACTGTCTGTCTTTTCACCGATTATAGTTCAGATATCAATATAATAATTTTTTCACTGACACCTCTTGTTGACGTGACACTGACACTGTTTGAGTTCTTGATGTCTCCTTAGATGCCTCTTGCAGTACTTTTTTCCTCTTCATATTGTATTTCAATTTTGTCAGTTCTGTCATATAACTTAGCTTTTTTGTAAGTTTACATCCATGTTATTAGACTTAGGTCTGTTTGGATGATAATAAATAAAAAAATAAATAAATAACAGCATTAGCCAGAGGCAATCGGCGGAGTATATTATGGAGTTTACAACTTATGCAACATGCCTATATGAGGTAACTGGAAAGTTCTGTTATGAAATCTTTTCCTAAATTGTCTTTAAACTGGATCCAATACCGTTACTTAATCATACATTGAGCACTCCACAAAAAAATATTGTTTGAGCAAAAAACACAGTGTGGTTCAGTTTCTATAGAAACCAAGTACCCGTGGGTAGCTGCTGACATTCCCTACTTCTAATGAGAAAATGTGCAAATCCTTTCAGGATAACCACAAAAGGATATTAGCCACAGCAAAAAGTCGAAAAGCATTAGTTGGAACTTTTATCTGGCTTCGGGGATAATTACGTCGGTTGGCAGCTGGACCATCCGTATTTAAAGTAACGGCTTTATCAAGCAGCTCTGAATTACCGCAATGATTCCATAGCCCAGTCAAATTAAGTATATTCGTATCCCTAAACCACTTCTACCATGTCAAGTAACAAAAATTTTATTTATTTATTTAGCCCATATACACTGACAGAAAGAAGAGACGCATTAAATTAACAAGGAAAAATATCCTCGGAAATAAACACTGTAAACTAATTAATAACGATTTTCAAGCTACAGTTAAAACATACCTCTATAGAACTAGAGTAGTGCAACAAGAAGTGTCTGCTAAAAATATCCCATAGTCACTACATTTATTCCATGGATGCATAACAAAACGGCTGTGAATCTTTTCAGTATTACTCGAATATACATCATAATATGCAAGATACTAAGTTTAAGCTACAGTATTCCGGCTTGGATCCAGCGAAAGTCATTGCAATGCCTGAATATGAAACCCACGGTTTTTCTTGAGCTACGTTCCACAGATATGCTCAACTATACCATTTCCAGCACTAGTTTCAGAAGTATCGAATCACATTTCCAAATTCTAAATCCAAACTTTCAATTCTAATATTACATCTGACAGTTTGAGTTTACAACTGACGCTTTAGAAACGTAGTTTGACCTTTTTATAACTCCTACTGCTGGAAAATATATAGATGCAAGTCAAAAGAAATGCCTAGACCTTAGTTCAGTATGAAATGATGTATGTAATACATCCCCTTTGATGCTAGGAGTATAGCATAAAGGTGTAAGTTCGTGAAAATGACACTGATATTTTTTAATATTTAAGTGCAGCTTATTAAGGTTGCAGTACTAAAATACAGTTGACAGGTCGAGCTGAAGTAAGAGGAAATCGGCAGTCAGATACAGAGTAGATTTACTAAGTTGTGGTAAAATTACCATCCCATCCGGTATCAAAATTTTTCAATCTTCCATTCACAAGCACAAAAATATGAATAATTGCTAATAGTATTAAAATAAAAAATAAGATATACACAGCAAGCGAAACAGTGGAGTATCAGGTATTTTAGGGAGATGAAATAAAAAATCTATTGATGCATTACTCAATTTTAATTTTGCGGAATACAAATAATGTGTAATACGTATCATCCGTGAACATTTTATTGGCACAGCATACAAAATTAAACGATCATGAACACTTAACAGTCATGTACCCACAACACGTACTCCATTTTTTTAATTAGTGTTTTAACTTACCTAATTGGTACAATTTTCAAAACAGGTAATTAATGAGTTAGGTAAATTTTTGTGACAAGCTACCAGATTGAATAGGACATTCAACTGATTATGTAACAATGGGAGTATATTAGATATGCATCGCTGTCAAATAAGTCAAATAAAATAAGTCAAAGTTGAGTTGAGTTTTTTTCGAAAATCTTGGGAGGGGTAATTACCCCTGTTACCCCCCCTTGTATACGCCTGTGGCAGACACATGATATGCCATATCATCCAATATGCTCAAAGCTGTCATTACCCTGAAGTATTTGATCATATAGGGTTTTATTAAGTAAATATTTTCAATTCTAGACTGGGAGACGGGAGAGTCTTGAAATTGAGAACACCGAAACCTTAGATCAAGTATATGATGATCTTGAAAACAGCTCAAGATTTTGATCTTTTTGGAAAATGCATCTAGAGGATATTCGAATAAGCGTTAGGCAATTTTACGATATATATGTTAAAGGGTAGCAATTTCTTTCATTCATCTGAAACCAATCACAGACGACGTCATTTCGCTTTTATTAAAGCTCGTCAGTGTGATTTAGGTCTCAGACGAATAAATGAAATTGCCTGTTAGGACCTAGCTGGCAAAACTCGTACTAGTAGTAGCAACATATAGATATTGGGAAGCAGTACCTTAAAAAGTATTGGTTCGCCATCTATCTACCAAAGCCGGTACCTGAGCGTTTAATCTGAGGAACCGAGAACTTTTTATGTGACCCGTTTAAAAGCATCAAGTATAGGAACCTGCGGATACAGCAACGGACTCTTTTTTGTGGAACACTCATTTAACACTCCCGACATTCGGTTTATGCTAATAAAGCAACTTAACTCAATTAAAGAGTAGCAATTTCATTCATTCATCCGAAACCAATCAGAGACGTCATCGTTTCGCTTTTATAAAACCTCGTCAGTGTGATTTAGGTGATTTTTAGCATAAACCGAATGTCGGGAGTGTTAAACGAGTGTTCCACAAAAAAGAGTCTGTTTGTTGTCGTATCCGCAGGTTCCCATACCTGATGCTTTCAAACGGGCCACATAAACAGTGTTCGGTTCCTCAGATTAAATGCTCAGGTACCGTCTTTGGTAGAGAGATGGCGAACCAATACTTTTTTAAAGTACTGCTTCCTAATATCTATATGTTGATATATACATAGTGTTTTTCGAACTTCATGTTGGGAAAATACCAATTACCACAGAATATACACCGGTCCGCTGTTGTTTATATTCCATTCAACCGCTTACATAAATATATTGAATATCACATACTTGGTACTTATAGGCGAATGCATGAGGTACCACAAGCCTAATTCCTTAACAGTCCTTTCATGAGGGTATAACAATACATCACACAGACACAGATAAAAAAAAGTATGAATTACTAACCAATGATTATGATGCCTATGGACATCTGTCAGTATGCATGAACCTAGACTATCGTATCCTCAATGGAAGTACTCCACAATGCTCAAACTATTTGTAGTCTTGACCAAAGAGTATTGAAATTTCAGTTAACACGAAAATTATATCGTTAATCAGAGCAATATATCTGGGCAGAGAAATAAACCATCAGTTAAACCACGCTAAAGAAATTAAGAGAAGGATAGAAATAGCTAGGACAGGTTTCTTAAAGATGAGAAATATGCTATACAATCCAGGTTTATCACTTGAGGTGACATTAAGAACAGTAAAGTGCTATGTGTGGTCCCTGCTCTTATGTGGCTGTGAGACATGGACGGTGAAGCAGGAAGAACTGCGGAGATTGGATGCCTTCGAAATGTGGATGTATAGACGAATGCTCCATATAGCTTTGACTTCTAGAACAACAAATGAGGAAGTTCTAGCTAGAATAAATACCCGCCCTCAGTTAACAAAAATCATGAAAATAAGGAAAACAGCCTATCTGGGGCATCTAATGCGGCACGTGGAATATGAACAGCTCCAACTAATACTTGAGGGAAAAATAGAAGGAAAAAGAGGCATAGGAAGGAAGAAGAAGTCCGGGCCAATAAACATAAGAGAGTGGACAAACTTGGATGGGAATAATCTAATCCATCAAGCTCAACGCAGAGAAAAATTTGCCATAGTGGTCGCCAACCTCAACGTAGACGGCACCTAGGAGGATATATTTTTTTGGTTTAAATTAACCATAATTTTCTCATAAAGAACGATTTTTCAAAGCAGAAACATATGTTATTGTCGCTAGTTTATTTCTACAAGAATGTCCTGAGGATACTTTTTTATGGGAGAACCCAATTTGATTGCACTACCACGTAGTGAACAAGTTTAAAGCGAAACTTAGCACTCGTTACCCGGTTACTCGCTAACGATGTTTCATTGTTTCCATTCGCGGTGGATGAGTTGGACTCATCCTTCTTCCTTTTTCTTCCCAGAGAATGGACGGTGAATATTCTAATGCTGACGTCGACTTGTCTAGATGGGATTTATGGCTAGCAGCGATTTTTTCCTAACTACTACTTAAGTTAAAATAGAACTGCAGTCTATTGAAGTATTTCCTTTATACAAGATAATCCCTTTCAGGTGAACAAATTTTGATATGATGAGTTTCCCATCTTTTCTTAGAAAAATTGAGAGTAAAGGAATACTTTGGTTTATTCTGCTTCGGAAATACTTGTTGCATTTCTTCATGGTGGGTATCTTTATTTTGCAGTACATCGCAATGGTTTCTTATCTCTAGTGCTGGCTTCTGTACTTACCCCTTCGCTATTCTATGGAGTTATTTTATTTATTTACCGTATGGCTCAAAAACATGACAATAGTAACTATAGATAAAAAATGATCATAACCTATAACGAAATAGAATATATACAGCTACAAACTAAGATGCATAGTCTTTGGTATTTACAGGTTGACGTCCAGTCCTTTTAACCGCTTCAGCACCAACGGTGTGGCTGTGATGAACTCTTCTCGCGATCCCTGAAACGCACGCAGTCCACAGTCGCTTGTGATATGGTTTATGGTTTGGCGGGGCGCGCTACAGTCACATAAGAGAGATTGCACATAGCCCCACTGGTGAAGGGAGTCAGCACATCTGCCGTGGCCTGTTAGGACTATTAATTTTTACCCACTCTTTCCGGGGTAGTTCTGGTCCTGGAAGCAAGGCTGCCCCCATAAATGCGCCTCGTGAGTGGTGTTCTGCAAAACCTTCCCATTGGGAGCGCCATTGATTTAAGAAATTGAAGTTGTTGGTTTTATGTATCCCTCATTGGTGGTTGTAGGGATTTAGGTATGTTTTGCCTGCAATGGGGTATTGCTCGGTGGATGGGCAGCCTGTTGGTGGCCGTAATCTTGTTATACTCGCTTAAAAGGGCGTTAGTACTTCAGAGCCTTCTCCGGAGCGGAGGCGAACTACAAAATACACAGACCCTCTCGCAACAAATAGGAAATCTTTGGCTGGAAGGCTACTTTAAGAGCTTCTGCTTCAATAAAAATTATCCAAGGCAGGAGTCCAAGAGCAACTTCTAAAGTTCCTTAGGGGATACCTTTTTTCAATTTCTGTTACTAGCAGAGAACAAAGTCTTATTAGGCTTTCGAGTTTAGCTATGACCGTCGTCTGGTTAACGTTTGTCCAGAAGACTAGTGGACCATACGTGAGATTTGAGGCCTATAACTGTCGTGTATAGACGTAGTACAATGTAGGTTGCAATCCCTATGTCCCCCGAGTCTGCAAGTCTTCTGGATTTTATGAGAGCCCATTTGTCTTTGTGCAGACTGCTCTCAGGATGTGCACTCATGTCAGCTTGGAGTCAGGTATCAAGCCTAGGCATTCTGCTATACTTGAGATTCCCTTACATAGATGTTAGTTACATCGTTAACATCTACGAAATGCTAATATTTGAAGACCTAAAAAAAATTAACCTCTCACCCTGCACATATTTATAGCGAAATCTACACTGCAAGTAAGGGAGAAGGTACCCAGTAGCAAATCTATTAGTTAAAAAGAGACAACTAACCTCTCATGTATCCTACACTCACATCGGTTGCAATCTTGGTTTTAAAATCGCCAGTTTGGCAAAAAAAATTAGCACACCTTACAACTCTGCTAAGTGCGTGTTCTAGAGAATGGCATGTGGGAGGTAGGGGATTATTGTGTTCTCTGTTTAACCTATTAAAGCTGAGTTATCTTCTCGGCTATCTGCGTCCGATACGCTTATATCAGCGTTCCAGATTCGACTTGCCAATGGTATACAGGGTGTCCCTGAATTTCCTTAACACGTGATATTCTCGTATCAAAAAAGTGTTCAAACGAAAACTGAGTGGATTGTTTGAAAGTATTACAGGTGCTATCATATCATGCTCTTAAAACGTATTTTTGGTACTTCAACCCTTAAAACTCACCCCCAACTTTGTTTTTCAAACAGCACCTAATAGTTTTTCTTACACAGAATAGGTCTTTTAGTGCCTTTGGATTTAACCATGAACCAATTTTCTCGTAAAGTCATTATCATAAGATAAATAAAATGAGCATTTGTTTGAGGCGTCACGTTTTCGTAATCAAAAAGCATAAGAAAGTTTGCGTATAAAATCAAAGATACTGCAGGATTTTAAATAATACAACGAACTCACTTATGTAGAAAAACTATTTGGTGCTATTTGAAAAACAAAAGTTGACCGTGAGTTTTAAGGGTTGAGGTGCAAAAAATGCTTTAAAGGCATGGTATGATGGACCCTATGGTACTTTCAAAAATTCCACTCAGTCAGACAAAGAAATCCAGGGACACCTAAATCGTAAACCATAAACAAACAATGAATATAATCATCTATAGGAATACAAAACCATTGACTGAAGAATTTCATAGCTTTCGCGTAAACAATTGAAGATTTTTTTATTCTTGGAAGAAGCATGTAGAATCCTGTTTAAGGATTTGGTAAGTTTGTAGCTCATCTTTTAGATCGTATAGTATTTTTTCAAATTCGTGTTGAGAAGTTCGGAGAATATAAAAACTATTCACCTTTGAACTACCTTTGTTTATTTTACTTCCCACACCGATAGTGGAGGGGAGTATTGTGATCGCGAAAATTTTCGATTTTGAAATAATACAGTTCTTTGGCGTTCTATAATGTCCAAATAACGAAAATTCACGACACTCATTTCCGTCGTTCTGCATGTCTGTCTGTCTGTCTGTCTGCTGGTGTTATTTCTAGCCTCGTAATCTCAGTAACCGCTGCATGGAATGTTTGAAATTTGATGTGGGGTTGTAGTCTTTAGCAGGAAACTGATTGATCATATATTCCTCAACCTTATTTTTTGGCCATTTGAGGCATTTCTGGCCATTTTTTAGTTTTCTTTCTGTGGAGGTGAAATTTGGGGTGGTTGGGGATGGGTGATTGTAAAACTGAAAAGTATTGGCTGTCCTGTGGGAGAGACCTAGCGAAATAATACACTTCTTTTACGGGCGAGCGATCGATGATTTGGTTGTAAGGGGATCTTAGACTATAGCTTCGTGCTTTGGGAAAATATGTAGTAGATATAAATTGTAGGGAAACAGAAACGATTTTGTGCTATATATTTCTGTTTTAAGGGTTGTGGTACAAAAAAATGCTTTAAAAGCATGGTATGATAGACCCTATAGTACTTTCAAAAATTCCAGTCAGTTTTCGTTTAAAGTTTTTTTTGTTACGAGAACATCGCGTGTCAAAGAAATCCAGCGACACCCTATATATCCACCTTAAATCATACACGCATAGAGATTGATTTGGTAGCTTGTTATGCAAGGACAATCGTTGTCGATTTTCCGTTCAGTCACCATCACATTAATTACTTAAAAGGAACAATCGAATCGAACGCGAAACGTGGTGGCTTTTTTCCTTTCGGTTGAAGTACCGACGAAAAAGCTTGATTAGCGGAAGCTCTCTCTATCCGATGGCAGAAATCATTAATCACAAAAGAGCAGGAAAGGATAGGATGGGATGTACTACGCAGGGATGGACTTGCTCTCAGGTATTTTTTTATCAGTAAGTTATATTATAATGTGGGAGCATAACGATGATGTCAGACATGTCATATTGTCACCATTGGGAAAATAAGAATATTATCTTACTTTATCGTGAAACGGGGCAACAAAGAAACTGGCAATATACAGTAACCACTGTCAGACGCTTTGCTCAGAGGTATGAGGTATGCAAGGTATGCAGCAAAATGCCAATCATTTGGTTCACAGGAAAATTCGGAAAAATGAAGGGTACTGGCTGGATTCGAACCAGCGTCTCCGGCATTCTAGGCCGACGCGATACCAACTACACTACGGTCCTCCGTAATATGGCCGATATACAGCGCCGACGATAAGGTATCGACCCCACTGACACCTGCCACTCCCCCGTATCTCTCTGCGAACCATGTATTTCAGTCATCCAGGGGGATCTAGTCGGCTGTTGGGTGAGTGTGAATCCCCCACCGCTATTTGCACGACAGCTCTCTTTCTTAGTAGAGAACGACACCTCAGTCGGCAGGGTTTCATGGAATGAAAGGTGCCTAGGATGCCGGAGATCCTGGTTCGAATCCAGCCGGTACCCTTCATTTTTCCGATTTTTCTGTGAAGCAAATGATTGGAATTATCTCCCTGTTGCGGAGTAAGCAAGCGCCTTTCGTTCCATGCAGCAAGACGTCGTGTAATATCGGGTCTGCGCATTTGAAATCGGGTGATTTACCACCCTCTTTTACATCCTCCAAGTGCCCTTCCCTTTAATCTGAACATGCAACGTCAGCGTTCCCCCAAAACGAGAAAGGATCACAGTGAAGCTATCAGTACCCAGTCTAATTTAAGACGGTAGATGGTTGTAATAACATATCTTCCAAGTGTTCTGACGTGTCCTATACATTTGGTAGGCTTTTTTTGGATGGTATCCAAAAAATTTGCAGCATTGACAAATATTTGAATGAAGGGCTTTTTATTATGCTTGCTCTGTGGGGTCAATACTATATACTTGCTACATACCATGAAAATTACTTATGCATTTAGCATATAAACTAGGAATTGCAGGTAGAGCTGCACGAGGGGCCTAACCAATATTAAATAAAGCAGTTACCTGCTTAACCATGACATTTAGTGAGGTTTTATATTTTACCTACGTCATAAACCATACACAAACAATGAATATGATCATTTATAGGAATACAAAATTATTGACCGAGGAATTTCGTAGCCTTGGGGCGGGAACAATTGCAGATTTTTTATTCTTGGAAGGAGAATATAGCATCCTGTTTAAGGATTTGGTAGTTTTGTAGCTTATCTTTTGGATCGTGTGGTATTTCTCAAATTCGTGTTGAAAAGTTCAAACTGTCACAGAATATAAAAACTATTCAGTTTTCAACTACATACACCTATCGGTGTGGGAAGCAAAATTTTCAGTTTTGAAACAACTTTGAACTTTTTGGGCGTTTTATAATATCCAAATAATGAAAACCCACGACACTCATTTCCGTCATTCTGCCTCTCTCTCTTCTCTCTCTCTCTCTGTCGATTTGTCTGTCTGCCTGCTGGCTTTCTTTTTAGCCTCGTAATCTCAGTAACTGCTGTATGAATTGTGTTGAAATTTGGGCAGCTATATGATGTGGGGTCGTAGTCTTTAGCAGCAGACTGATTAATCAAATATTCCTCAACCTTCTTTTTTGGCCATTTGAGGCATTTCTGGCGATTTTTTACTTTTCTTTGTATAGAGACGAAATTTGGGGTGGTTGGGGGTGGGTGGATATAAAACTGGAAATTATTGTATTCATAATAGGCTGTCCTGTGGAAGAGACCTATCGAACTAATACACTTTTTTTACGGGCGAGCAATCGATGACATGCAATGGGAAAATATGTAATAGGTAATAGGCAAATGACCTCATATTATATATTTTTAAACCACGACTATTGTCCAAAGAGTACTTAATGGAGACTCAACTCTCAATTTGTGTGTACTTTTGATTGAAGTAAAAGAGGGTCAGTTGGAAAACATGATATCCTTACTAAAACTTTATGAAGCGATTGATTTTAGTTGAAGCGGGAGTTGAAGTGAAGAAAATTATGTTCTTGATCAGAGAACACTTCTTTAGAATGACAGTTGTGATCAAACATATATTGTCTTGGTTCAAATTAGCTATAACTTCCTCATCAAGTGAATTTTTTTACAGTGAGTATAGATGTTCCTGTCGCAAGCATATCTTTACAAGATTATCAGTATTCTTGAACTGACAATTTT
The DNA here is from genome assembly GCA_951848785.1 of Callosobruchus maculatus. NCBI lineage: Eukaryota > Metazoa > Arthropoda > Insecta > Coleoptera > Chrysomelidae > Callosobruchus > Callosobruchus maculatus. The sequence goes on along the minus strand of CATOUR010000028.1, from coordinate 1,032,438 downwards.
CACCTGTGTTCTCGTCCAAATATTACAAATGTGTTTCTCTAGCCCTGCCCTGCACCTGTCTCGTAGTTAAATGAGTAATCCATTGGAGTCCGTCCGTTTGGACGTTGGAAGGCAGACCTCCTCTAATTAGTGGCTATTCTCCGATTAGCAGTCACGTGACCAGCGTTGGACTTTGTGTCACCCTCGGCGTAGCTACGGCGAGTTATTGTCCCTGACTAGCCGGCCATCCCAATTGGATTCATCAACTATTTAGCGCATTAGGGGACGTGCCAAGATGTAGCTGCCCTCCAGATTTTACTCTCCTTCCACGAAGTGATCCAAGGAACTAAAAATATTTATGGTTTTTCAAGCTAACAGATAAAACATAAGTGGACCCAGATTTAGTTTTCAGTGCAATAAATGCTATCCTACATATTGTCACATACTGTACAGGGTGTTAATTAAGTATCTTAACAAACTTTAACCACGAATAGTACTCCGAAAAATAGAAAGAAAATGTCATATGAACATGGGTCCGGAAATGCTTCCTAAGGGAGCTACGCTCCTTTGCATGGGGCACCCTGAAGATGGTTTTTCCTCGATATTCTCGAAACCATTCATAACAAAATTACGAAATTAGGTACAATGAGTAAACTTTTGACGGTAAATCTGATTCTGAATTCAGAATTTCATAATTTTAATCAGAGGCGTATCATAAGGGAGGAGTTAAGGGAGCATGTAGTTGTGTGTGCTTTCACCATTTTTTGTAATACCTTCGTGAAGGACGTTGATGCAAAAGAAAAGGAAGATGTTAATAGTATTAAAATAGAAAAGAAGATATAAAGAAGAAGTGAAACAGTGGAGTATCAGGTATTTTGGGGAGATGAAATAAAAATCTGTTGATGCATTAATCAATTTTAGTTTTACGGAATACAAATAATATATAATACGTATCATCAGTGAACATTTTATTGGCACAGCATCCACAATCAAACGATCATGAACACTCAACAGTCAGGTACCCTAATAGCCACAACATGCACTCCATTTTTTTTATTAGAGTTTTAACTTTTCTAATCGGTGCAATTTACAAAACAGGTAATTAATGAGTTAGGTAAATGTTTGTGACAAGCTACCACGTTGTATATGACATTCAACTGATTATGTAACAATCGGAATTAATATATTAGATATATATAGACAATTGCTTAAATAAATAAGTCAAAATTGAATGATTTAATTATTGAGCTTTTTTTTCGAAAATCTTGGGATGGGGTAATGGGGTAATTACCCCTGTTACCCCCCATCGTATACGCCTGTGCATACGCGGCCTTAGAAGCTTTGATGAGCGCTCTCTCAATAGTCTTGTCATGTATAGTATAGTATAGTATAGTATAGTTTATTGGTGCTAAATACATGTAAACGCTTGCACAAGTCAAAAAAAAGTAAAAAACAATAGTACAGTAACACAAAAGACAAACAGTATAAGTACAGAAAAAACTGAACTGGTATCTGAATAGATACTCATCAAAATTATAAAATGCTTTTTTGATCAAGAACGACTTCATTATTTTTTTAAAATTAGATGCCTCTAGGTTCTTTATGGCCTCTGGGATCAGGTTATAAAAAACTATACCAAAGTAGTTTGACCCATTCCTTGTTTTCTGCAGACGGCTATATGGAACCACTAGAGTTTTCTTATGACGTTTATCGTAAGTATGTAAATTATTGCGTGTGGTAAACTGGTTTGATCTATGTTTTACATGTAATATACATTCCAGTATATAGATACATGGAATTGTCAAGATTTTCAGGTCAATAAAAGCATTTTTACAACAATCTCTGTAATTTAAACCTGCAATAATCCTAATGCATCGCCGCTGGACTGCAAATATCATCGAAACCTGTGAGGAATGACCCCAGTTCAAAATACAATATTGTGAGTTTGACTGAAAATACCCGAAATAAGCCAGCAACATGGACCGCCTCGATGCTATATTGTTATAATTTCGAATCAAGTATGTAATCTTAGACAGCTTCTTGGATAGGCTATATTATTCTGTGTACTCTGTAGACATATAACCCATACAACATTGTATTTACGAACTATCGATAAATTGATGGGTCTCATAACACTAATAGGTTTTTTAAATGGAATTTAATATTCTAAAATCATTTGTTAGTCTCCTTTTTAATGCCAAGTGGTATAATCATATCACGTGTTTCCTGGGCTACGGCTCAAGAACTGGATAGCAACTGTATTTGTATGGTGCGTCGACAATATTTGTAAACGCAAGGTTTTCTCTAAAATTTGAGCTAACAAGCCGAGCAGACGCGCAATCCGCTTTCAGAGCCCAATTAGGTTGGTTTGTTAGCGGGAGATTTTGAGTTTTTCTTTTGTTATCCACGTTGGATCAAGAGATTAGCTACACCCACGCTCAGATTCACATAGTGTGTGGTATTAAGATTGCATGACGTGAGCCGTACAATGTTTGATCATACCGTGTTGCTTCAATAACAATCTATGTGCATGCACAGTATGAGATAAACTATTTGGGGCAACTTTTAGTTCCGACCTAATGCTAAAAAATTCAATTGCAGTCTTAGAAAATGTTTTCATAATAACGCCATAACAAGGCTCTAGGTCATCTGCTTGGTTCTGTTATGCTTATCTATGTCTTGTTTCGTTTAAAATAGAACAGCAATACTTGAAAACCCCTAAGCTTTATGTGTCTCGCCAACTATCTTAGTTCCGTATCATGCAAGTTCTGTATAATGAGGCTATAACTTGACATTTAAAATTTTGAAGGAATATTTTATTTTCTTCCTATTATAGCATCTAAACAAAAGCTTTTTTAAGAAAAGTTTCTTGCTCTTAAATTGTGTATCACGCGTGTACTAGTTCTCAAAATGAAAAATAATGTCACACATCGGACGCTTCTGAGTATGTACCATGCTTTGATTTATCGGCACATCAGCAACAATGCAATGGACTAGTATCATGAATTTTTTTTTGGTTGCATATGATAGAGTACGCCATAAAAAGCATCTCATTTTTTTGTCCGGAAAGCCGTGAAGATAAGGAAAACATTTGAATTCTCCTAGGGCAGTGGCGTCAGTGCCCTAAAGGCGAACAGCTAATCAAACGACAGATACCTATGTGTGCTGTGTTGCCGCATTCTGATGGCGCGCGAAATGCCGGAGCTATACGCGGGCTGGCTCATCTATCTTGCCTTCTGTTCCGGTCTGATATGTTTTGTGGTTTTAATATCCCATGATCCGAAATTCCGAAAGCTAGGTTAAGGTTCCTGATCCGTCAATCCTGCCAATCGTCATTCGGTCATTGTCATTGTCATTTCCAATTTCCATTGGGCTTTGGCTGTAATTTTCACCAATCTTAAAGTTATTATTATTTGTTTGCGCTTATTTGTACAGGATATTCTTTTGTTCCATTTTACTAGGTTTCAAGCTATTTTATCATAACATAACCAACAAGTATGAGTAAAATCGATAGTGGATTTACAAAAGCCGATTCAGATAACCTGCCCAAAGTTGACATGGCTATGGTGAACGACTTTTATGTGGATAATATGCAGTTCTTCAATACGGAGATGATAAATGTGAAAGCTAAGAAGTGAGTTTCAAAATATTTGGGTACACTTGGGATAGCAAATAACATGTTTATGTGAAATGTAAATGTTTTGCGAGTCGGAGCTGTTCTTGGCAACAATGCACTGCTGATGATTCGCGCGGTTGGCACTGATTGGCTGAATTTGAATTCCTTTCTTTAAACTTTAGAATGGAATTTTACAAAATAATGTAGAAAGTAACGAAATGCAGCAGTACGTTTATTTTTCTATGCACTAAGCGGTTATAACAATTAAATCGTTGTTATACTAGTCCATTCTTTGGGGACAATCAAATATGATAAGCAGAGTGTTCGTATTGCAGAAAAGGGTCATCAGGTTAATTTTCAATATCAAGAAAAGAGACTCTGGTAAGGAAACTTTTAAGAAATACAGCTTGTTGACAGTAACAACTATATTTATACTAAAATGTGCTATTTTTGCACTAAACCATCGAAACAAGTTTACGCAGAACAACAGTGTAAACACCAGATACATCACAAGAACTGAATTTGATTTATGCGTTCCATCCCACAACACATCATTGTATAAAAAATCGCCACTGTATATATCTACGAAGATTTATAATCACCTGCCAGCGGAATTTAGAAGGTCAACCAACAAAAACGCCCTAAAAGACGACCTGAGAAGATATCTCGTAAATATGTGCCCATATTCTCTAAGTGAATTTTTCTCAACCTAAGCTTATAATTTCATGTTTTATTTTATATTTTAGTGAATAGGCTGTATTTTTTTTATGGTCGGCCTCCCGCAAAGGCTTAAAGCCTATGGCGCTGTAGAAGCGCCGCGAGAGGATAAGTATCGGTTCACGTTAGATTTGAAACGCTGCAGGTTGTAGCCGTCGGGAAACAAGTTCCCCGGCAGCTGATTCCACAGCGTCGAAGTTCTCCAAAAGAAGGAATGCTGGAGGAGACTGGTTCGGGGACCTCGACCTGGTAAGGATGAGCTCGCAGAGCTTCTCTAGTTTTCCTGGTTCGAACGGCCTGTGGTGTTATCATCTGAGAGAGCTCACTCGAACATCTTCCGTGATAGAATCTGTAAAACAGGGATAGGTCAGCCACCCTCCTTCAATGTTCCAGGCAGTGGAGGTCCTTTGTGAGGTTTGGCGTATCGATTAGTCTAATCGCTCTTTTCTGGATAGTGTCCAGGAGCTTTAGAGAGTGCTTCGGAGCGCATCCCCAGACATGGGAGCAATACTCCAGCGATGGTCGGATCTGTGCCTTGTACAGCAGCAGCAGTTGCTCTGGTGTATACAACTTCCTACAGCGGAACAAAACTCCAAGCTTCTGGGATGCCGTTTTAGCAACACTGACGACGTGGTCGTGCCAGGCCATGTTATTGCTGATGTTGATTCCTAAAAGCTTGACAGAAGGTGATTCGACTACGGGGTGACCCTCCATTTCCACGGTTGGTAAGCCATCGTGAGACTTCTTTGTAAGTGTTGTTGCCTGAGTTTTTTGTATGTTGAACTGTACTTTATTTGCTAATCCCCGCTCGACAATTGTTTTGATATCAGCGTTGATCTGTGAGGCATGCTGCTGTCGCTGACGTACCGTCTCCTGGGATGATAGTGGCTTGCCTGGTTCCATGCACGACACTAATGTACTGTCATCTCCGAAGCTGTAGATTGGATTGGATGTTATTTCCAGCAGCTCGTTGATGTACAGCAGAAATAATGTAGGGGATAGGACAGATCCCTGAGGAACACCGGCGCTTATCGAAAATACGTCTGATGAACAGCCCTCGACTACAACACACAGAGATCGGTCGTTCAAAAAGCTATTCCGCCACTGGCGCAGGCCAGATGGTAGTCCATAAGCAGCAAGCTTGGCTAGAAGTCCGTCATGCCATACTCTGTCGAAAGCTTTCGATATATCAAGTGCAACAACACGGGATTCGCCATGATTGTCTATTGCTCTGTTCCACAAGTGAGTGACGTAGGCAAGGAGGTCACCTGTAGACCTGTGATTATGGAAGCCATACTGGCGATCATTTATGATGTTATTGTTGTCCAGGTATTTCAGGAGCTGCGTGTTAATGACAGTCTCCATAACCTTAGACATGATGCTGAGAAGAGCCACAGGTCTATAATTGGTGGGATCAGTTTTTTTTGCCTTTTTTAGGGATGGGTGGTACGCAGCCAATCTTCCACGAAGCGGGAAACACGCCCCGTTGATACGAAAGTTTGAAGAGCTTGCAAAGAATAGGTGCAAGCTCAGCGGCACAGCGTTTAAGGACAATGGCTGTATCTGAATATGCGTGCTGACCTTTTGAATGCCTGTAACGATGTGTTTTGTATTTTTGTTTTTGTTAGTTTGTTGTGAATTGTACCGGTTCTCGATTGTTTGTTTATATTTATATTCCGTCTATTTTTCTATGTTATCTGTTATATACACTTTTTATTTTTTGTTTATATGACTAGTCTTATATCATTATATCAGTCGTCTAACTGCTAAACCCGACAAGTCACAAATTTTTCAAAATAGAGCTTTATACACCATTTTGTTCATTACTTAAAGCGCTACCATTTTCTATACTTTTCGCTTACAAAACCCGACATTAGACATGAGATGTTTGACTAAGAAAACTAGACTTAGGTGCAAACACCGACAAGTCCAAGCGGCGTTTTATTTCAAACACCGACATGTCCACAGGAGCCAATACGGACAACGGGAGCAAGTCACATGTCGATCACACCAGGTATTCTGACCGTTGTAAGTTTTTGTTTTATCCACTCGTTGAAAATACGTTGTGGTGAATTCATGTGTTTTTCAGTTTACTAAGAGAATCAGATTAATTTATGCTGTACTGATAAATTATTGATAAAAATAACCATGTTTTTTGAAAAATGCCTTGGATGCGGATTTTCAACAGAAGCTAGGTCCACATTAACGCAGAGGATCGAAGCTAATTGTGAAAATGCATTTGCTAGTTCTGAAGAATTTTGTTTGTCAGAAGATTTATATTTTGACGTTTATACCTTGTAACCCTTGAAATGTATCCTTTCTAATATCTAGCTTTATGTTTATAGTTTCTGTCGTTGAGCACAGTGTTTGATTAAATTCCTTTATATTCAGTAAAATAATCCAAATTGATAAGTGTTTCATTTATTTTGATCCGATTCCACAAAAATAGCAGTCGAAACACGACATGTCACAGTTCCTAGCATGCAAAACCCGACGTGTCCAAATTTAAAAGCCAGATTTTAGAAAAAATATATGTCCTAGATTTTGGGGCGTTAAGACTTAACATCCTAAAACATCGTATATTATCATACTCTCGGTTTAGTATTATTTTCGCTCATAATAAGGCTTTGATCTGTTTTTCTTGATTTTTGTAAAATTTGTTACCGTGGACTTGTCGGGTTTTGCATTTAGACGACTGATATAATGATCACAAGACAATAAATTATATTCTATCCTATTCTATTCTTATTGTCATCTAAACTAGTACTTATAAGTTATCCCTGACCGCTTTGGTACTAAACCGCTGCTTACGAAATCCAGTCATCCATGCGATATTTATCTCATTTACTTAGAAAAATCCCGTAATATCTCAGGCGAAAAGCTTAGCAGCTACTTATGTTTGTTTTATTGCCCAACTTCAAGCAAAAAGCAGTGTGCGGCGAGCCCAATAAAAAGCGCCGAACGTACACTTTGTAGTTAATTGCGAAACTTTAAGTAGAAACTAGTTAAAATTTCAATGCGAGTATCTTGTAATTACGTAAAGGGTCATATAAATTTCGTCCAGGGTAGGAGAGCAGATAAAAATAATGACCTGGGGCTTAAACAATGAACTTTATATCGTCCCCTTTTTTGTACTTCGGTAATATCCCAGTCGGCCGCTGCATGGTTGTGGCATTTAAATTTTTATGTTTATGGAAATGGGAGATGTTGGAGTCGCCAAATTGTTTTGTCTCTGGTCGGCTCTGTAGACTAGTCTTATAGAAGGGGTGCTAGAGCGTAATATAAGCACGAAAAGCAATAGAGATACAAGAAATAGGCTGCTATTCGTCATACCGAAACACTCGACTACCTTGCTTAAACTCAACTTTCCATACAATGCAGTGAAATCGTACAAGAGCTTACACAACGATTTTAAACATTCTTCACTACTCAATTTTAAGAAAAGGTTTAAAATTTTTATAAAACCAGATGAATGTTTTAGGAAGGACTTTGCTATGTATTAGGGAAATAATTTAAGTTTACATATTTTGGCCACCTCGTTATTCTACTTAACCATCTAGGTGACTACCGCTTGTACATAATATTATAAATCGCTCAACGTATAGTATAGTAGTATGATGGGAAACACTCATATACATGAGGTGTTTGTAGAAATGTAAAAAGCAGTTCAGAGAACCTGCTCTGTCAGCAACACACATATGTATACAAGTTTCCATATCATTATTAACGCAATCTATACCAATAGACTGGGTGTATAATTGTATATTTCCCACATACCACAAAAATCCTAGCACAGATAACCCTAAGAAGTATAAAAGCAGAAAAAAAATACGTAATAATTTACATGAAGACACGCGATTATTATGCATTATAGCGCGTTGACTTGTGTATTTGTATGAATAGTTTTAATTTGTTCTTTGTGGTATTTTATTTAGTTTTTGAGTTGAGTTGAAAAACAACCTTGGTTGACACTCCGCCTTTCGTCATTCTGATTATGAATTTAGTATGTGTGTTTGTTGTACTTGTAATTTTTTTTCGTGGCGAATAAAGACCTATTATTATTATTATCATTATATGCAGTGCTCTCCTTTAACGTCCCACCCCTTATTTTTTGAACGGCTCAACTCAAAACACTGGTAACGAAATTGATGCATGAATATCTATTTTGGGATAAAATCGACAAATGAAACTTCCAATATGGCATTGGGGTGCCATCTGGGAAAAAATTAGATTTAATTTCTGACACATCCTTTTAAGGCTCCTGACGAATACTTCACGACCCCAGAATATGAAGTTAATATCTTGACCTACTACAAAATGGTGGAATATTAGATAATTGGCCGAACACACTGTTACAAAAACATCACTGTATTATCAGCATGTGGTTTCACTTAAATTAAAACAAAACTGATTCCGTAACATAAATTCTACATTATTTTTTAAGTTTCTACTTTTATGTTCAAGCTTTAAACAAATATTTCTAGATGTATCTATATTTTATCATAAAAAAAGTGTTCCAACTTTTTGTAGTTGGCGAAGATAATGGTCGCCATCTTGAAAGTCTCATCTGTCAATTTGTCAATTTGGCTTCAAAATATATGTATCAATTTAACTATGCAATAATAGTTTTTTGAGTTGACCCGTTTATAAACTAAAAGGAGGGATATCAAAGCAAAGTACGAGTATAATAGTCCCACCATCCGATTAAGGAGCATAGGGCCTCTACAAATTGACATCAATCTGCTCTATTCTTCGCAAGTGCTTTTATTTCTCTCCATGTCTTGCCCATTCTTCTTGCCTTATCTGCAACCGTTCTTCTCCAGGTCACCTTGGGTTTTCCTAAGTGTCTGCGTCCTTGTTTCCTTTTTTGCTTTCTTCTACCTCCATGGTGAACTGGATGTTTCTATGCACGCTGTTCAGGTGTTCTAGAAATTCTTCTACCTTTTCTCTTCCGTGGGTCCACGTATCTGAGCCATATCTTGGGCTTGTATTGAGCGCTTTTCAAAGCTGCCTGTTCGATCATATCCTTTACAAAGTTCGCTACTACTGGACTTAGAGGGCTTTCCATGGCTACACCTTCATTTGTTCATATATTTTGGTATCCCAGACGAAGTAGGTTGTTGTTAGCACGTACCTGAAAAGGTTTGTCATATCCTCTGGAAAAATGTTCTTGATGCGTTGAATTGCATCGTTAAATGGCACCTTTGTGAATAATGACATCACGTCGAAGCTGACCAGCATATCGGATACCTCCAGCTGTATATCCAAGACTTCCGAAATGAAATTGTTGTTAAATGTTTTGCTAATTCCTAAGTAGGCAAACCCATTGCGCTAACGATCGGGCGAAGTGGAACGTTGGGCTTGTGAATTTTTGGCAATTCATAAAGTCTAGGTGCCAGTGCTTCACTTTTGCATACCTTCTTCTTGGTTCGTTCGTCGAGACCTGAATTCTCCACGATAGCTTTATCTTTTCTTGCTATGGCCTTGGACGAGTCTTTTGCGGTTGCCTGGTTCTATAAATGGCTTTACTTAATTTTTGTAGTCTTCCATGTCCATCACCACTACACACAGAAAAATCTGTCATTTTGTCAAAAACTTACGCTTGGATTCAATGGGACGTTACACTCAGCATTCCTCAAATACAGCGACGTTTTCTCCAATGGGAAGTGTATAGTTAGTAGCGAATTATATCGTATTTTCGATTCAACTACAAGATGTCATTGGATTCCAGTGAATGATTCAATCGCAGCCTGTCGTAGAATCGTATCTGTGTTTGGTAATTGATTCTAAACTACTTTCTTTTCCTTGGACCAACAGATTTTATTGCAAGGACAGCTGATTGATTCGTTTGGATGTCTAATGGTGTGATTTTGTATGAAGTTATAAGGAGCATGATATAAGAATTAGACATAAGCCTGCACCAGTTGTTGCATTATTACCTGAAATATAACTGTCTGACTAATCTAAATACCTACATTCAAATGTGGGTGTCAGCTCTTCTAAGTCCCAATTTCTCAGTAGGTCCTCCATTTAATATATAACTGAATACATTTAAACCACACAATTGCTGATGCAATACGCAAAACCACGAGATGACATAACACGGCTAACACCGAAACAACACAACGGAACAACTTCGTCCATGTTGACGAGGTCCCGGCGACAGTCATCCCCTGTTCTTTATTCTTACCTTCATTGAATCGGGACATCAGTCCCACCCAATACTGATTATAGTTCAGCGAACGACAAGGGCCATTGAAACAAAATAATTTTTATCAGATGAATTATCACGAACTGCTGTTCAAGTAATAATTTTTGTACATTGAATAGATTGTATGCCTTGCTTAAATTAAGCATAGGGTAGATTTCGAAAAAAAAGGACGTTTTGATTGCATTATATATCAATACTGGTATTAGAAGGATTATACGGATCGTCATAATGAATATAAAATTATTTTGAATTAATTGGCGTACCTGTAATTACTTCGAATATAAGGATTCAATTCTTTCAATGACATGGATTTGAAACAGTGGTAAATATATTTAAAGTGTTGGAAAAACATCCAAATATTAACAATTAATTGGAAACGCAACAGTAGTAGGCAGAACAGTGACAGTTGTGTCCCTATTGATGTCCTTCAACGCTTTCAGCTCCTTCGCCTTCAGGGAGCAAGCATGTGTTTCACGATAAAACGGTCATTAACAGCATCTTATTGTATAATATTTCGTTTTGCACACTGCTGAGCTTCATTCGAGCAGTAGCACCTAGCCTATAATGAAGGATGTCGCAGTTGGTAGATTGTTTTGTTTCGGGGCGCCAGTATATTGACTCTTCCAGGCTCGGAGATCGTTTGTGGCGGGAGACAAATTATGGCATCGCGGTCTCTACTGCCTCCTCTATGGCGACGACTGCAATACCGCACATTTTACTATGGGGCGCAATTATTACGTTGCAATGAAAACCACACCAACTTAAAGGTCTTGCAGTTACCGTTAAATTCCTTTAGGGTACAATGCGCAGACCTTTATATATGCTGGAGTAATTTGAGGGTAAATAATTTTCAGCTGAATAGTGGTAGTCTAAGAGTCCGCTAGCTTTTCAGACCTGGAAACGAACCACACTTTTGAAAACACGTAATGAATTTGTCGGAAACTCAGAGTAAAAACTGAATATAGAGGCAGTGAGCAAACCACTTCAGCATGGCGTGCTCAAAGCCATCATCTTTTGACACTTCAGCCTCCAAACATTGCCAACTAACCTGAAACTTCTTCCAATGCAACTCATGTTACAGACACTGCTCTGCACTGTCCCATCTCGAAAAACTGTTAAACTACACTCGAATATAGCACAGCAAGTCCGTAAAGCTTCACTACAGTTACCAACAAATAGCGAATTCGGTTTTACTGACCAAGTATAAAAGACGCACAACCAAAACAAACGTTTGACAGTCGGAGTTTACCGTAAACAAATCGCAGGAAAATTATATAGGCGTTGCCAGCTCCTCAAAATTTATGTAAGACGGAATTTGCGTTTATGATGAAGAAGCATGCAGTAACGCAGTAGAGGTCAACCATATCTATTGATTTTCCTGTAATCATTCCTGAACCCTCAAAATACCGTCTTTTTTAACGTACAATGGAATATTTCTGGATACTATACAATTAAGACGATAGTAAGCAATCATGATTGCCATGTCTGGTGGTCAATATGACAACGTAAGAAAAGATGTTGGCTTATTAGAATTAGTTGTTTACTACCTCTATGTTTAGTTGTTACTCTGAGGTCATAAAAGACGTTTTCAAATTGACAACAGTGCTGTTGCCTACCCTATGACAACCGCACCACGGCGGTAGTGAAGGTGAGTAAACGCAGTTAACCACCTTTACCATCACCGATAAAAAACTCTTAACAAAAACCATAAGATAATTACCCAAGGAATTATAATTTAAAATTTTGCTCCACGTTCTCTAGGTTTCCATCATGCAAAGCCTCGCCGGGTCTGGCATTACGGATCAGGAAAGTAGGACGACCTAAGAGACCCTAGTACCAGTCTTTTCCCTGGAATGACGCCTGCTTTAAGTAACGTGACCCATCAGCATTTCATTTGTACTTATATTCGACATGTCGTCAAGCATCCCTCAAAAAATTCACGGTTTAGTCAGCGTCGTACAGATGCAGTCAGTGCAGAAAAATCCAAATACTGAGAACCACCGCAGTTCTGTCGACGCCAGAAATCACTTTAAACACGTAACTGACATCAGCAAGGAGGAATACAACCGAAAAATTATGAACAAGCTCCCCTCATGTCCTACTTCATCCACAACATTCTGGTCTATACATAGAACATATTTTTGAAGTTTGCTCATTTATTTGTCATAGTAAGTGTGACATCATCAGCATACTGATGTATCCTTAGACTGACATCTCTGTTACCAAAAAGTACCAAAAAAGCACCAAAATTTACCTGTGATAAGTGATCCCTGGCTCCTTCCTGCTTCTGTGGCTTTTACAACCGTAAGCTACACACCCGACCATTTTGCACAACACAATATTTTACAATGATTGATCTTAAAAACGCTAAATATCATAAAGAAATATTTTGACAGCTATTCATTTTCGGTCACAGCTAATTCGTATAGCATCAAACGGGTGTGCGGTATCCCCTCTCTTTCCTTATCTAAGGATTCATCACATGCCCATCAGTTATACCTTCCAGGCGGTCATATAAAAAATATAGTAGGACCAAGTACCGATCTTTGTGGAATGCCATCATTATGACATTTCCTTAACCTTATGGTATGCATAATCTACACACTTCACATGTTAATGTCATATCATTTTGGGAACTGTTTGGCTCTGTTTGGTGTGAGGCATCTAGATGACTAAACTGACTATCATCATCATAGTCACAATATCTTAGCAGACATGTTGTGAACTCATAAAATGCATTAAGTCGGAGCTAGAGTATTGCCGACACGAATATTATCAATAGTTTGGAGAACTGTAGCTCGTCATCATTCGCGATTTACTGCCAGTTTAGTGGCGCTCTTGATACTCATATCCAGCAGCTATTTCGTCGTATCCACCCAGCGTGTAGGGGGACGGCCACGGCGCTGCCCACTCGGGGCATGACCCTGAACTACAAGTTTCTCCATATTATCGCTCCTGTGTATATGTCCGAAGAATGTAAGCATTCTGGTCGGCACAATGGAGGACAGTCTCTTTGCTCTCAGCATTCTCCTCCATGTCCACGTTTCAAAAGCATCTATGCGAGCTCGATCTGTCTTCTTAAGAGTCCAAGTTTCTGAGGCATACAAAAATATGGAGACACTAGAGACTGAACCAGCGACATTTTTGTAGCTTTAGTGATGTTATGGTCACGCCATATTTTAGTAAGCTTTGTCACGGCCACACGTGCCTGTTGAATGCGTCGTCGAATCTCATTTTCACAGCTACCTGAACTGTCGATCAAAGAACCGAGGTATACAAAACTTTGAACTACTTCACAACGGCTATTGACTTTATTTCTCGATGATTATCATGCTCTCTATCTACGATCATAACCTTGGTCTTATTGCAGTTAATACCAAGACCGTACGCTGCACTATGTTGTTCTAGGATGTTTAATAGAGCTACTGGTTCTTCCTGAGAAGCTGCAATAAGGGTTGTATCGTCAGCAAATCTTAAGTTGGATATTTTGCTTCTTTGCTTCCGCCAATAGTTACACCGCCATTCCACTTGTCTAATAACTGTCTCATCACAAATTCAGAGTAAATGTTAAACAACACCGGAGATAATAGACATCCATGACGAACTCCTTTTCTGGTTGCAGTTTGACTATAGCATTGAGAAAAAGCTTCTCGGCCCAGGTCAAGCGCACAAGAATGACCTTTTGATAAAGTTCTTTGTCTTAATCTGCGAAGAAATTGAAATGATTTTAGTGAGAATCACAAACCAACCCACAACTTTGGCACACTGTAGGACGGAAGCTATTGGACGCACACGAAAAATGTGAAGACCAGAATTGTGCAGAATTTTGTTCTCTCCATAAGTCGTTTTGAACCATTTTGAAAACGTCTCTTCATGACAAATCGATTACGTGATTTCCAGGGCCATAGGACACTAGCGCGCCGCGGTCAGATTGGTCCTAATCCCACCGGTCAGAAGCACGCAAAATATTTCGATCACCAGATAGGCCATAGGACACTAGCGCGCCGCGGTCAGATTTTTCCTAATCCCATCGGTCAGAGGCTCACAAAATATTTTGTATAATAGGCAGGTATGTGGACACCAGCGCGCGGGGCGGCGAGGTAAACTAATGTCTTATAACTAATTTTAATTCATTCGTCAATTTTTGCGATCCTGCTAATAGTTACTCAAGAATTTGTAGAACTCCAGTCAGAGGTATCGTTGCTTTTGACTTGACAGAAATTAATTACTTTTTTATATTATTAAATGCAAAATTTTGTTCTGAACATAATAAGTTAATCTGATCACCATAATAGATGCAAATAAAGAAGTTGGTATTGTCAGCAGACCGAAATATCTTTGTCTTTATGATATCCCAAAAAATTTTAACTAATCAGAACGTGTTCCAATTTCTCACAAATTTGATCGATTTCTTGACGATAGCGCTGTAAAAAAAAGTCTGAGAAATGTACCTTCACAGCTGGTTTTGGTGGGAGCATCATGGTTGTGCTCATTATTTCTTCTAAGAATAATCTCTTCCGACTGATCCATCAGCAAAGATGCTATGCATCCACTTCTAGAGCATCTGTAGGCTACACCACGGGTGGTTTCTTTATCTCTTCGAAACGTATACACTTCAAGGACTATTAATTTCTTCCCTTTCACACTTAACATAGTCTCCATGATGAAAAAGTAGAACACAAACAATACTAACAAACAGCAACTAAGTATTGCAAACTACTGAACATTTGCATTAAGGGTAGTTTTATATACCTTCAGAAGCCGAATAGTCATTTAAATAATCTAAGAAGTAACTGCAAGCTACCGCAAATCGTAAAAAGACAGATGAAAGTTCGCAAGAATAAAAGGGATGTGGTCATTAGAAATAGCCAAGCTTAATTTTCTTTCGGCGCACACGTGACCGGTGCCGGTGAAGGCACCCTTTCTATAAACAGATAAAAAGCAAACCGCGCGCGCTCGTGACCGATCACCATTTTAAAAGTGTCGGTCACCTCAAGGTAAAAAAACTTTGCGGGCTCTTAGACTACGAGTACAATCTAATAAAAGAGTTTAAATTTTCACCTACCGCGGTACTTCTCCGCCTATCAATGCGCGATGCAAAATCGATTACACATCATTGCAACTGGCGTTCATGCCAATGACTACATAGCTACATGGCCAGCGATTCACGGACGCAGCTCGTTTAAAACCATGAACGTTGAACGTTGACCCTTATGCAAACCAGCCACGGCCGCCTGATTGAGACCATTTGTACTAACAAGCAATTATTGTTTGCATCATTTATGTTTGCCGACTGTGTAGTTTCACTTTGGAATTATGTTAATCATCTGCTTAATTAAGAATGACCGCAACGAACGTGTGCATGACCGTTTCGTTCGTTTTTGACGCAAGATACAGGGTGGTCAACTTGAAATAGCAAATCTACGTAAATGAAGGCCGATCACCTAGGAAAAAGGGATATTCGCATTATAAATGCTTGACCATGCCCTCTGGGCATTACTAAAACTATTTATGTACATGATACCTCCAAAAAAAGTTATATCTGTAAAAACAAAGCAAGGCTTCTTGATGATCCAAAAATTATGACATCTCTTGCAAATTAATGTGACGATAGACTAGCTGGTTATGCAAGGATGCGCCCTAGAAGATGACAGCCGTAGTTTACGCAGCTAACTCCAGATAGTTAACACCTATAGAGGGAGTGTAAACAACAAAATGCACAGGTCGCTGACCAGCCAACATGTAACGGAAATTTTGACAACTTAAGGACATTACCAGTAGCGTGCGGCTTTATGTTAAAATTGGATGTGCATTAATAGATTCAATTATTACTGTGATGTTACAAACTGATACCAATAAGTTGTATTAGTATTTAGCTATACTTAGAGAGTTACCCTTATTATAATTTCATTGTAACAGTTGATAATTTATTATTACCATGAAGTGTTTTTCAAAACATATCTAACAGTGTTCTAAATGGTAGCCTGTTGGAATGGCTGCATCGTATTTTTACTTCAGCAATAAAATATAATAATTGCATTAGGTAATATCTAGTTCTATAAAATTCTCATAGATAGATTTTCTGTAAGTAAATGGTGCATACATTTTTGCATTTCACGTCCTCAAATAGTTTAAAAAATGGAATTTGGAAAATTCGTGTTGATTGACATGAATGTAATGCGTGCACAAACATACATTAAACAACCATTATTATTCCTCAAACTGGAGTGAAGTTACTTTTGTTCCCACTTATCCCCATATATTACGCTACTGAAAACTAATACAAAACCTATACTCACCTATGATAAGAACTGTTCACCGATTCGTCGCTATTACAGCAAACTATGCACTTTTTATGTTGTCTCATTATGCAATTATGACAATATTGTTCATAAATAATTTAATTCACACCACAAATAGTCACAAAATCAGTCAAATATACACTAAAATCACAAAAATATCGACACACGCAATAACCGCAACTACAGTGACAGCCACATGACAGCTTAAGGGCACGCCGATTGTAGGTTGCTAGATTTATGACATATTAGAAGGTATTGCGACTTTCCGCTATGAAATTTACCATTTTTGAGATTTGATTAAATCAATACAAATTATCTTTAGGTAAATTAGTTACATTGCAAGTATATTGGAATGTATAGTTAAATACCCAGTTAAATACTTTGTGCTCAAACTGCGGAAACTGCCAGATTTTGAAGAAGCTGGAAGCGGACGAAGAAGAGTAGCAATAGCGCTATAGATGTTGGCTGGCCAATATTCAAATTAGGCTCCCTCTAGAGATGTTAACTCTGTGGCTAACTCCCTCTGAACGGGATCGGATTGTAGGCCAACGAGAACGTGGTGCTTTTTCAGAGCAATCGTTGAACCATGGGGCGTAGCTTGGCTACAGTTGCAGCAGCATGATTATAGCGCTCCTGTGTTGAAGAAGGGCGAATGCAGCGAACTAAAAGTTATGGAGCACATAGAAGAACTACAGCATAAACTTTGTGTTGTGGTTACCACTTTCTTGTTGTCCATGCTTAGCTTGCGCAGATTTTTCTGTCTGACCTAATCGGCAATTTTTTTTTGTTTATTTATTTGTAGGGTTTATTAAAGTGTTCATCTTTGTTTCCTTAAAGCCCGAAAATTACGAACAGGCAAAGTAGACATTATTCATTTATGCGTGTATTTCCTTCTTTGTTCCCTCCCATAAATGATTCATAACTATGGTTTGGAGTCGACGGACTATACGGAATGTCAGATCTAGAGGTGCAGTTATTAAAGTAATGGTGAATGTGCAATAGTTCATCCTTTCACTATTTTTAAGGATATCGCACACTTGATATAAAAGTGACTCAAAAAATCAACTTTTAGAGGAAACTTAAAAAACTACTAGAGGCTTCTGAATTTAAGTAACATGTTTTTGACAAGTATCGTTATAAGCAAGTTAGCTGCATGGACAAATTCAACAACCAAATGAACAATTTTTATTTGAAATTCCAAAAAAGGGTTGCGTTTTCAAGTTATGTCACTTTTCTGGTGAACCTTGTTTCAAATACGAGGGTTGCTCTATACCTCCGTCAATCCACCAGCACGCAGACAGCTGTTTCACGCTTATTTGCGATCATCACTGCGCCATAGGTCGATTGACGGAAATAGAGAGCATCAGATCTTTTATGTGAACCGAACATGTATAAGCATATAAATACATTGGACAGCCACATAAGGGCCACAGCCCTTGTTTGTGGAAAAAAAAAACATGATTATGACAGAAAAATAATAGAGAAGAAAAAGTACAAATACTGATACGAACTAGTACAGCACTGAACCCATATACACTATAAATATACCATACATTCAATATATACAATCCTATAAACAAAATATCTAAAGAAACATACTTACATTGATCCCATCAGGAGCACTCCAGTGCCAAACTAAAAGCATTGCTTGTCTTGTTAACACTGTAACGTAACGTCTGACGAAACCAATGTGAGACTATCTCAGATTTAATAATTACGAAAAAATATAATAAGCTGAACCAACGAACATAAGCTCATTACCTAATATTACAAATCGCACAGTATACAATGCTCACAACAGTATATGGCTAATGACCATCTGGTCGATACCTCAAATGAACAAAAAAAGCTGAATGTGAAACATGTTTTAGCAGATGACAGAAAAGTTCTGCCGGTTTGCCATCTGGTACCCGAAGGTAACGGCAACCAAAGAGAATCACTGGTAACAGCAGCAAACTTTTTGGTGGAACGACACGGCTCGTCCGCTTTTAGCCACCAGAGGAGCGCGGGTTCTATACGCTGCTGCGTATGAAAGCCGATATACGAGGGTTACTCTATACCTCCGTCAATCCACCAGTACGCAGACAGCTGTTTCAGGCTTATTTGCGATCATCAGTGCGCCATAGGTCGATTGACGGAAATATAGAGCATCAGGTCTTTCATGTTATAGAGCAACCCTTGTATATCGGCTTTCGTACGCAGCAGCGTATAGAACCCGCGCTCCTCTGGTGGCTAAAAGCGGACGAGCCATGTCATCCCACCAAAAAGTTTGCTGCTGTTACCAGCGACTCTCTTTGGTTGCCGTTACCTTCGGGTACCATATGGCGCACCGGCAGAACCTTTCCGTCATCTGCTTGTTTCAATTGCTTTGTTTTATTTTAAGTTGAGTCACTTTAAGCATAAGACAAGAAAGCACAACTGATGGGCTCACTGTCTAGTGGAGTAAGAGAAGTGAGTGATTTAAATGCTGAAATAATTCACTTCGTTTACTAAAATGCTTCTGTAGTAGCAATGTGACTAATGCCAGTTCCAATATAGCAGCTGCCCTACTAGTCAAATCCATGACTACTGGAAAGAAAAGTGGAATTCAGTGTATATTTTTTGCAACAACGTCAAAAGGCAAAACAATTTGGCACGAACATGCAAAATTGTTGCAATACAAAGTCAAATTAAAATTACCTACTGCTTTCAACAACTAAAGTGACAAAATTAGGATTTTGATAAAAAGCATTGTAAATACATATTACTAATTCATTTAAAAATTGACAGAAACTAAAAGCTTTGTGTTTATAAAATACTTTCATTTGAGATTTATAGTTTTTATTTTGTATTTACGGAGAACAGAAACTAGTCCTTCATCCACCAATTTTGCTGTTGCTTTGTACATTTTGATCAAACCTGTATAACCTGTATAATTTAACTTGTGTGCTACAACTGTACTATATTTATTATGGTACAGTTTTTAAAGTAATGGTGAATGTACAACTATTGATCCTTTCACCATTTTTAAGATTATGATCCATAACTATAGTAACTAATTTAACAGTAAAGTTTTACATTACAACTTCTTCAATTATTCTAATTATTCAAAAAGGATCAATAAATGTCTATATTTTCACCGAGTTCTACTTATCTGGTCAATAATTATACAGCAAAATTCTAAAGTGAAAGGTAAACCTTTATATTACTTACCTTGTTTGTCCTTTGGACCCAGCTTGTTAATTTTGATTACATTTTGTGAGTTAGTTCGAAAATATTTGCAGTATATTCCTAATTTTATTAGCAACCAGGCAGTTTTAGGCTACGATTTCAAATTCCTGATGTATTATAGGCCCAGAAGGCCACATATTTTCTGAAATAGGGACATTGTAAAATTTATGAATGAATGATGAACGAATCCTGATAGCATTTTTAGTTCATAAACAATGAACAAGTGCTCTAGATATGAATAAAGGCTGAATTTAATGTCGGAGGGCACTAATTTATGAACGCGACGTTGAACTCAACATTTTAGAAAAAAAATCGCCGGTTTTAAAATTCAACGTAATCTATGGCTCCAAACCGACACTAGTATGGGAAATTCAAACTGCTCAAGGTTGTTCTTTGTACATTTCAGACTGTAAATCAAAACCGTCGTCCATCGAATGCATTGGCCACCATCCAGACTATTCACAGTTCACTTCGTGGGAGATCTATAAAGATGTTACTCTAAACTGCGATTGCCGTTATGTATTGCCCATCACATAAATCACCGCTACATGTACATCGACTGCTCCGATTGAATCTACTCTCCAAATGTACGTATATGTACGTAATACATTTTATAAAATATTGTCTTAGAATGGAGACATAAAATAAATGGGATTTTCTCACTGGGGCTAGTCTCTGTGACCGAAAACTTGGATACGGTCTTAAGACACCGCATTGCGTCAGAGTATTGAGCAAGAAAAGTGGCAGATTTATCAGATAGATCTGAAAGTTGTTGTTTAGCACTTAAATTCTCAACGATATAGTCGCTTAATTAATGGAAAAATTAAGTCTAAAAGGCCCAAAAACAAAGTTTGGGGATTATTTTAGTTTTTTCGCCTTTTTTGTCAATTAGTCGAACGCCCATGCGTCGATTTCCAGAATTATAGCAGCATTACCTACTAAGGCCCCACAGTATATCGCTAACCAAATTTCACCACAAGCCATGTAGTGGTTACATATATCACGACGTTATAAGAACTTGCTGTTGGAACATTGAATTTCTTGCTAGGTATTACGCATTACAAAATCTAGCACTTTATAAGCTCTATGCACTATATTCACAAGATGTAAGTAAAAGGATCTGAAAGAAGATTAAAAATGAAATCCAAAGTCTTTAGTTTTATTATCCATCACAAAATTATGCTTTTGAGTAAAAGTAACCACAGAGCATTTATTGATATTGAGAGTATTAAAATGATGACTTTCTTCTCAAATCCTTTCTCAATGTCTAAAAATGTTATCGTCATATTTTCTTCTCATAAGTAAAATCTTGATATCTTGGCTGAACTTCAGACAGATTTCCTTCATAGAAATAACTAGAACTGCTAGTTAAAATTAGATCAGGAATGATGTAAATATTGGTTCTAATATACATTGTGTGCGTAAGAGTGCTCACGCCTGATATCCGAAACGCTTACTTGGAGTGGCACCGTTATCAGATTCCTTCATCCAGGGGACAGGGGATTGTCCTTAGTTTTTCTATAATGAATATGGACGTATTTTTATGATTCGATACATCGAATTTTATTTGTTTTTTTGCCAAATTTCTTGAAAAACCAGTTAAAGATGGATGATACACGAGCTGTATGTATTTCTTGGTGTTATCTAGTTGTAGACATTTAAATAACGTATAAATTTATAGGAAGTACCCTCAAGCGACAGATATAAAAAGAACAAATGATCAAGATCATCTAATGTAACCACGGAGGCCAGCTTCAAGCCTTTTTAAAAAATGGTGGATGAGTATATCTGACAGCAACTTGTAAAAGCATGGACTTCCACCATTATTCAAATTACAGAAAAAGTGTGCTCCAGACTCTCTAAAAAAAGTTGATAATAGGTTGAAGGATCGGTTAAAAATGTATTCAAATTCAGAATTACTTGAGTCAATGTTAGCACAGGTATCTTACATTATTTTAATAATTGAAACCTTTTTTGGCCAGAATCTGACAAAAGGTACGAATCCATTTTCTGGCGGATCCAACAGCATCTCCAGTGCTCCTGTAATGAAAGCTGCTTGCTTACTCCGCAAGAGAGAGATAATTCCAATCATTTGATTCACAAAAAAATCGAAAAAATGAAGGGTACCGGCTGGATTCGAACCAGCGTCTCCGGTATTCTAGGCCAGCGCGTTACCAACTGTGCTACGGCGCCCCGAACCACAGCCGATATACAGCGCCTACGACCTGGTGTCGACTCCACTGACAACCACCACTGCCCCGTATCTCTCTGCGAACCATGCATTTCAGTCATCAAGAGACATCTAGTCGGCAGTTGGGTGAGTGTGAATCTCTCACCACTATTTGCACGACAGCTCTGTATGCTACTGAACTACGGCTCCTCAGTCGGCCAGGATTTCATTTGATGAAAGGCGCTTGCTTACACCGCAAGAGGGAGATGATTCCAATCATTTGGTTCACAGAAAAATTAGAAAAACGAAAGGTACCGGCTGGATTCGAACCAGCGCCTGCGGCATTCTAGGCCAGCGCGTTACCAACTGTGCTACGGTGCCTCGTACCACAGCCGATATACAGCGCCTACGACCTGGTGTCGACATTTTTCCGATTTTTCTGTGAACCAAATGATTGGAATCCAATGTTCCTGTTCCAGAATTGTTTTACGCCAGGAAGCGAAATTTTATTATCTAATTGCACTATACATGAAGCTACTTTGAAACGATGCTTCTGCTGAGGCATATCAGTTTTATCGAAATCTAGTATTTTTAGGGTGGATTGTATGGGTTAAATGTATTTTGTAGGGGAACAAGTGCAAATCTTCCACCAAAAATTCGTTACAATGGACGTCGGGTGATGTTTAGCTGTGAATATCGTTTTTTTTTTTGTTGATGTGCTAAGCCTTTCCAACTTATCACCACGTAAGCGGTCTATACATATTATCCCTTAAACGAGCTGAACGGTCTACCATTATGCATTATCAGATGTAGATCCAGTTTCTTGAAGATTTGTTACTAATCGCCGAAATGTGTTTGTAGTCCACGTCTTCCATATTCTCAACGGTATTCTCATTGAGCTAGGATAATCGACGAATTACGTTGACAAAAAATTTTAACCATTTTGGCACGTTCTCGAAGAGTATATCGATTCATTATGAATTTCTCAGGTATCTACTTTGCAACTACCCAAGAACTCGAATAGGAGTCAATTATAAATTATACTATGACATTTCATAGGTTACTTGATTTTGTGCTAGGTTGTAGTTCTGTTTTCCTAATTATCACCCAATCTGACTTATGTCTAATTACATGGATGTAGAATCGTTCAAATATAATAATGACAGAGAAGAATCTCTATTAATAGGAATACATCTTGAGAAACAGAAAAAACTGATTTCATTGCAAGAAGAGTTTCAGATATTTAAATTCATAAATTTATAAATTGGCCTGTAACTTGTTTAACAAGTATATTTTCTGCAGTATCAAAATCCAGATAACATAAACCATTGGTCTGGTTGGCTAATTTTAAAGTTGCTATTAGAGGAAATTTTGAAGTAACTATAGAGGAAGCATCAGGTATTTTGAAGAAGTACATTAAGTTGAATAATGACACCTAACAGTTCTGGATTTATAATACTTTGATTCAAGGGCTCGGGAAGAAATTTTAGTGGAGCTACTTTATGTCTGCAGCACAGAGCTAACACATTGTAAATCGGGTTATCTACCAAATTGTTTGATGCAAAGTTATCTCAAAAATGTATCTTGTACTTTTTTTCAATAAAAGTGGAAGTATTTTGTAAGAATTTTCAGATATTACAATAAACAATAAAATAGCAAAGAAAACTATGGTCGTGAGTTTTGGTTCACCCTGTATACAGACTCAAACAGCAAAAACCAGATAATTTAAGACAAAACAGGACAAAAAATCAGGCCTTCAGTTATTGATTTTTTAAGATACAGGGTGATGAATTCGTTAAGATCTCACACAAGAGTCTCTAAAAATACCCTGTATAACATAATAAAGCCCTATATTTCTAGAATAGGGAAAATATATAGGATGTTCCGTTTGAAAAACACAACTTTGGTATACCGTTTACTTTATCAATATCCCTGTAGATTATAAGACAATTCAAAAATGTAGGCCTTAGCTTTACCTACAATTTTTGCTCAAATTTTTTTTTGTATTTTCCGTAATAACGAAGGTATCAAGCTTCGAGCATCGAGTTTCTCTCGCATGACTGAGACAGCAACAAATGTTGACGGGCTGTACCAAGTCAACACCTGAACTATTACGGGTCTGAATTTAGGAAGGATCGAATAATATTACAGGTCTTCAGGAATACAGGATTATTATTATTTAAAAAAAAAAACAAAAAAGTGCAGCCCGGGCTCCGACACACCGAGCTGCTGTTCCATTACCCAATGACTACTCCTAACACGGTTAGGTGAGCAATCACTGGGTCCGCGAATCGTGCGCCCTAAGTAGACGAAGGGACCCAAGGATGACTGCCTTCAGCATTCTGGAGGCTAAGATGTGCGCCGCCGCACGGCACACCGATATTTTGTGCAGTGCAGAGAGCAGCGTATTCCTCATTCCACCTAGGTATCCAATCACCATCGAGCGTCGAGAAATAAAGTCAATAGGCCGTTGTGAAGTAGTTCAAAGTTTTGTATACCTCGGTTCTTTGATCGACAATTCGGGTAGCTGTGAAAATGAGATTCGGCGGCGCATTCAACAGGTACGTGTGACCATGACAAAGCTGACTAAAATATGGCGTCACCATAACATCACAGAAGCTACAAAAATGTCGCTGGTTCAGTCTCTTGTGTTCTCCATATTTTTGTATGCCCCGGAAACTTGGACGGTTAAAAAGGCAGATCGAGCTCGCATAGATGCTTTTGAAATGTGGACATGGAGGAGAATGCTGAGAGTTCCTTATACCGCCCATCGAACTAACGTTTCCATACTGGATGAGGTCGGCAATCCAAAGAGACTATCCTCCATTGTGTCGACGAGAATGCTTCGGACATATAAACAGAAGCGATAATATGGAGAAACTTGTAGTTCAGGGTCATGCCCCGAGTGGGCGGCGCCGTGGCCGTCCCCCTACACGCTGGGTGGATACGACGAAACAGTTGCTGGATATGAGTGTCAAGAGCGCCACTAAACTGACAGTAAATCGCGAACGATGGCGAGCTACAGTGCTCAAAACTATTGATAATATTCGTGTCGGCAATACTCTAGCTCCGACTTATTGCATTTTACGAGTTCACAACATGTCTGTTAATACATTGTGACTATGATGATGATCAAGCTTCGGAGTATAAATTGATCGCCTATATTGGAAAACCATTTATTATACAACAGCCTTAGAACGTTTATATCGCTGAAGCCATAAGAGCTTCTTAAAACAAACCCTAGCATTTTTAACGCATAGGTTTAAATTTTATGCTACACCACTGGTACGATAATTCCGATTTTAATATTTCCATGAAACCAGTGAACGGGATGGGATTTTTCTAGGGGGTGGGCGCAATTAAATTTAATAACATCAGCGGAGGCTGCGGCGGCTTATAGTTTCGATACCAATTTGCTTCTTTATTAAAGCATTGAGGGCAGCCGACCGTAAGGCTCAGCACTATCAGCAATCGCACGTAGATTTCTCCTGGGACCTCCCTGGATGAATCTGGATCGAATGTAATTTCATTTGCCTGGGTAGCGGAACGTATACCAAGCCGATTTAACAAGTACTTTCCAAGGAGACAAGGCAACCCGTCTAGCATTTTCTTTTTTATCAAATTAAGCGAAATTTATTTTACCATTTTATCATTTATTTGTACAGTCAATACAAATACTGCCAACTCAAAGGTTACGCCTTTTATGAGGTATTGTATCTCAAGGTGTTCAGAACATTTGACTGGGCAACGTGGCAGCAACGCGCCGGCCGGCATAGACAACAGTACAAGCATGTCCGCTGTTTTAATTAGACGCGTCTGTAGTTTGTTAAATATAAATTGTTAGAAAAAGTGCAGTTTCACTACAGAGCTATCGAAGTAACATCATCACAAACATAATTGGTCCAATCGAGCGAATTATTACGTCGGTTGTGCGTGATTTCCATACGTAAAAGCAAAAACAATAACGAAAATCGATCGATATTCGCCGGTCGGGAATCAGCTGTTGCTACGCCGTACGGACAACGGCGGCCGGTCGCATTCGTGCCCTGTTCCCAGAAAGCACAGCGCGACGCGACGTGGTTGGCGTAGGAGCTACTCGCACGTCTGCTCCAGCGCGACGTTGCCAGGTCGACAATTCTGCAGAGATTCTACTACTGGTGAGTGCCTTTATTATCCCTTAGCCCTTTCTTATTAACTCCGAGTTATCCATAATGTCAGAGCTGGTAAGACGAAGAGGCACCATAAAAGCAAAGATATCCAGGTTTTCAACATTTCTCGATGAAATATCAACACAGGATGCTGCATCAAAGATCCTTGAACTGAAAAACAGGTTAGCTAAGATAGAGGAAATTTACACAGAGTTTGAAGACATACAGTCACAAATAGAACAAGAGACCTCAGACATCGAAGCAAATGATACAGAGAGAGAAACGTTTGAAGACAGATACTTTTCTGTGATTTCAAGGGCACAACAGATACTTTCAGCGTATGACGACTCCAATTCTCAGTTATCAGCAGGATCAGAGGGAAATTCACGCAAGACATCCGATTTTATACAGAACAACACACAAATAAAGTTGCCTCCCATATCAATTCCAACATTTGATGGGTCCTACGATAAATGGAACACATTCTATGACACATTTAAATCAGTGGTCGACACATATCCAGGGTTAAGTGCCGTCGAGAAGTTTCACTACTTACGTGGGTCACTAACAGGTGAGGCAGCAGATGTCATACAATCCATCGAGACCACAGACGCAAACTACACTACAGCTTGGACTCTACTCAAAGAGCGTTACGAGAATAAACGTTGGATCACACAAACCCACGTCAAAGCCATTCTCGATATCGCTCAAATCCAGAAAGAAAGTGCCACACAGCTACGCCACTTTCTGGATACCGTAAGCAAACACATAAGAGCATTAGCAGTCTTAGGTCAACCAACGCATCAGTGGGACTTATTATTGATCAACGTTCTATCCCCAAAACTAGACACAACAACACAGAGAGAATGGGAGCAAAGATCAGCTAAACGCAAAGAGCTGTCGACGTTCCAGCAGTTTTCAGAGTTCATCCTACAAAGGTGTCAAGTTTTGGAATCGCTAAAGAGAAGTGTACCTCCAATCACACACAGGCCAACAGGCAAGCCAGCTACACCAAGGCGTGCACAAAGTGTTTTGGTAGCAGCAAACACAACAAAAACATGCATCGTCTGCAAAAAAGGCAATCACAGACTTTTTGCATGCGAAGACTTTCTCAATTTTGAACCAGAGAAGAGACTCAAAGAAGTCGAAAAACACAAACTGTGCTTGAATTGCTTACAAGCTGGACACACAAGGCAAAATTGCAATTCTGGAACGTGCAGAAAGTGCAACAAAAAACATAACACACTACTACACAGTGATACGCAGTCTTCGGGTGACACCAAGCCACAAGAGTCATCCAAGACATCAGAAAGGCAGACAAATGGCTCAGATACAGCACAAGTAAATCTGAGTACAACTCTAGTCTGTTCAAAGTCACATCAACAACATCAGATCCTACTATCAACTGCTGCAGTGGACGTCACACACAATGGTCGATGCTGCACAAGGAGAGCACTCTTAGATACAGGATCAGAACTGAACTTCATCACAGAAGACACATGCCAGCTACTACAGGTCACACCACAGAGCTGCTCCATTCCCATCAAAGGGATAGGTGAAGTAGCCACACACGTAAACAAAGTCGTAACTCTCACAATAAAGTCACGAACGACAGGTTACCAGAAAACAATGAAGTTTGTTGTTTTGCCACACATCACACAGGCAATTCCATCAGTAAACGTGGACATTACACAAATCACCATACCAGAAGATATTGAGTTAGCGGATCCAACTTTCTACAAGTCATCAGCGATTGACATACTCATTGGCGCCGAAATATACTTCGAAATATTGTGTAATGGCCAAATTAAGCTTCCGAAAAATCCTGTGCTACAGAGATCACAGTTTGGTTGGCTAGTAGCAGGAAAGGTTTACTCAAGTCAATCGCAGAAATCATTCACAGCAAATCATGCTTCCTGTTCAAACGAAGAGCTCAGCACACAACTGAAGAAAATTTGGGAAACCGAAGAGCTTCCTGAGGTTGCGATGTTGTCCAAGGAAGAAGAAGCCTGCGAGCATCATTTTGAGTCCACGCATGCGCGAGATTCTCACGGCAGATTCGTGGTGCGACTTCCGTTCAAATCAAATCCAGATATGCTAGGACAGTCCAAACCGATAGCCCAGAAAAGGTTCTCACTCCTTGAAAGAAGGTTGGACAAACAGCCAGAGCTCAAGCGGGAGTACAAAGATTTTATAGATGAGTATAAAACCCTTTCACACATGAAGGAGACTAGTGCAGATGACGACACAGGATTCTACCTACCACATCACGCTGTGAAAAGGGACGACAGCCTCACCACAAAATGTCGTGTCGTCTTTGACGCCTCTTGTGCTACAACATCCGGAGTCTCACTCAACGACATCTTAATGAATGGTCCGATCCTACAGGATGACATCGTTTCAATTCTCTTGAGATGGAGATGTCACAACTTCGTCATCACAGCAGACGTACAAAAAATGTTCCGGCAAGTGAAAGTCCATGATGATGATATTAAATATCAAAAAATTCTCTGGAGAGATGAGCCCACGGAAGACATCAAGACGTACTCACTCACAACAGTGACATACGGAATGAAAGCATCACAGTATTTGGCAGTCAAGGCGTTACACACATTAGCCACTGAACATCAGCACATATCAGCAGCAGAGGTTATAAAACATGACTTCTACGTAGACGATGTCATCACTGGAGCAGCATCTGTAGAAGAAGTCAAGGCCTTGCACGAAGAATTGACTATGATCCTGAGGGCAGGATGCTTCGAGTTGCGAAAATGGAGGTCAAACGTTCCTGACCTTTTCACAAGCGAACACCAACCACGAGAGGAGCACTATATAGTTCCACACGAAAAGCTTGAAAGCTCAAAAACACTGGGTCTGGTGTGGAACTCTGTAAAAGACTGCCTAAAATTCTCAGTCACAGCGTCAACACGAGAAGTCACAAAACGTTCAGTTCTCAGCAGCATCGCACAGGTCTACGACCCTCTGGGAATTGTTGGTCCTGTCATCGTAACAGCTAAGCTATTGCTTCAAAGGTTGTGGGAATTGAAACTTGAATGGGACGACCCACTGCCCGTTACAGAATACAACACATGGATGATGTTTCAGAAGGAACTGCCACTCCTCAACAACCTAGAGATCAGCAGACAAATCACATGTTCAGAGATGCAGGAAGCGCAGCTTCATGGATTCTGCGACGCATCAGAGAAGGCTTACGGAGCCTGCGTATACCTGCGCTGTACAGACATACACGGACGGCACACTGTCAAATTGATATGCTCCAAGAGCAAGGTAGCGCCAATCAAGGCTATCACATTACCTAGGCTGGAGCTATCCGCAGCCTTATTATTAGCACAACTACTGCAGAAGGTCAAATCTTCTCTCAACATAGCTATAAATGAATGTCACCTCTGGTCAGACTCATCAATAGTCCTACACTGGCTAGCATCTTCATCAAACATCTGGAAGACTTTCGTCTCGAACCGCGTTGCTCAGATCCAGCAACTCACAGAAAGTGATCTATGGCACCACGTTCCGACAAAGGACAATCCAGCCGACATCATTTCCAGAGGACTGCCGCCCAGTCAGCTCATCGACAGTGAGTTATGGTGGCATGGTTCAAGTTGGCTACGAGAAGATCCATCACATTGGCCAAACACTTTTCCTGACCTGCAGGCCTCACAAACCAAGCAGCTTGAAAGAAAGGTCGTGATGGTGTCGACAACAGATGCAACCATCACACATAAGTTTTCATCACTAACAAAGCTGAAACGAGTAACAGCCTACTGCATCAGATTTTTCCACAACACGAGGAACCCCAAGGAAAGGTGGACAGGTAACTTGAAGGCACACGAACTTTGGAACGCCATGAAGATTCTAATCAAGTTAGCACAACGTGAAGCGTTCCCAAGAGAGCACAAAGACTTGACTCGAACAAACCAAGTCAACAGCAAGAGCAAATTATTGTCCTTGAACCCATTTCTCGACAAGGACAAGATAATCCGAGTAGGAGGCAGATTAGCTCACTCAAGTCTTCCTCCATCACAGCAACATCAAATCGTCCTACCTGCTAGACACCACCTGACGAAACTGATCATAGAACATGAACACAAGGTTATGTTACACGCTGGTCCACAAGCCCTCTTGTCATCACTTCGCCAAACTTATTGGCCTTTATCAGCGCGAAACGAAATTAGAAAGGTCACACGACGTTGCATTACGTGTATACGCAACAAGCCCACAGCTATCACTACGTTGATGGGTGAGCTACCTTCAGAAAGGGTGATACCAAGCAGGCCCTTCAACACAGTCGGAATCGACTACGCGGGACCAGTTACCATAAGAGAGTCTCGTAGGCGCGGCAGAGTGAACACCATACCTTGCTACGTCGCTGTCTTCGTCTGCTTAGCATGCAAAGCAGTGCATCTCGAACTTGTGGCGGGATTAACCACGGAAGCCTTCATAGCTGCCTTCAAAAGGTTCGTTGCAAGGCGAGGAAAACCCTCAACAGTATTTTCGGACAACGCCACAACATTCACAAGGGCAAACAAGGACCTGCAAGCAGTAATGTCTTCAGCACAAGAAGTACTGCAGTGGAACGACATAGAGAACTTTGCAGCGAATGAACTCATCACGTGGAAGTTCATCCCACCAAGATCACCAACGTTTGGGGGACTATGGGAAGCTGCAGTGAAGTCCTTGAAGTATCATATGCGAAGGATCACAGGCAATGCCAACCTGACATATGAAGAGTATCTGACATTTCTTACGCAAACAGAAGCGGTATTAAACTCTCGGCCATTAATACCCAGCTCTGACAACCCTAATGACCTAACCGCACTCACCCCAGCACATTTCCTTCTTGGGCACTCACCCCAGCTGGTGTACGAGCCAAACTACGAGGAAAGACCGATTCATTTGCTGAGTCGATGGGAGTACGTGCAGAGGCTCCATCAACAAATGTGGAAGAGGTGGTCCTCCGAATATCTACGCAGTCTTCAGTTGCGTAGCAAATGGCGCAAGAACACAACTTCACCCACCGTGGTGGAAGGAGACCTAGTCATCCTGAAAGAAGAAAACCTGCTTCCACAAAACTGGAAATTAGGACGCATAACAAAGGTATTTCCAGGAGCAGATGGCATCATCCGTGTGGTAGAGGTCCGCACACCCCACGGCGTCTTCAGACGAGCCTTGAATAAGGTTTGCCCCCTTCCAGTCCAGGACCAGGATGAAGAAAATAGACTCTTGGTAACACAAACTTTAACTTAACATTCAAGTGACACAGTGTTCCGTTGAAAGACTCAATGCTTTCAAGGCGGCCGGTATGTTCAGAACATTTGACTGGGCAACGTGGCAGCAACGCGCCGGCCGGCATAGACAACAGTACAAGCATGTCCGCTGTTTTAATTAGACGCGTCTGTAGTTTGTTAAATATAAATTGTTAGAAAAAGTGCAGTTTCACTACAGAGCTATCGAAGTAACATCATCACAAACACAAGGTGAGTTCTTTCGAGTCAGCTTTAGTTGACCTACTGTAGTTGACCAACAAAAGTGGAATACGACTTGAATGAGTTTATAGTTCACAGTTTTTAACAGAAACTGACCGATTATTTCAGTTGATAAGCAAAGTATGTTTGTTCTTTTTGTACATTGTTCCATTCATCTTAATTTTATCCTTTGTATCAGTAACTGATAGTAAGGCCAGAGATATCCATTTCCTTGACAATAAAGCTCAAAGTATCTTCTCGAGCATGTTTCTCTTTGTAATTATCCTTTCGGTGATTCTAAAGACAATCATGCTTATAATATGTTCCAAATATTTCATTATAACACTGTCTGACTAGTGGACGCATATTGTTCTATTAAACTACTTTACTTTTCAGTTTTCTATGGGAAAACAAACACTAGTTCATGTGCCGAGGAACATATTAAGCGTTCTACACACGTTTCAAGAAAAGTTTCAACTTAAAGGCAACCCGCGATAATTTGCCTGTTGGTCAACAAAGATCATTTGACTGGTTAAAATTTTTATTGATCAACTAAAAAGTTGACCAACTCTATTGAAAGCGAGGTTCTCACAACAATTTTCATTCAACCCTTGTTGATCAACTACAGTCGGTCAAAGTTGACGCATGAGATAGTACCTTCAGTATTCTGCATACAATAAAATGTTTATAGTTTGATACAATATTTAATTTAAATATTTATAGGAAACACAAACCAAAGTCAGTAAGTCATTTTTGAGCTCTCTCATCTCTTGGGGATACACCATGATACTCTAAGCAGAACTATGTCACTTTAGCTTGTGCCTCTCATATTTGCGAAGCTCAGGGGCTTATAGGAGATGGATTACTATCTGCTCTGACAGCCAGGCAGCACCAAAATCATTGAGTGCTTGTAGGTTTACATCAAGGCTCGTCCTGCAATGTAGAAAGGTCTTAGATGACATTTACATTCATGTGGGTGCCGGGTCATGCTGGAGTTTGCGGTAATGCAACGGGGGTCGCACTCGCAAGGCGAGGTTTCTTCTTCTTGTAATGCTGACTTTTCATTGAAGGTTGGCGACCACGTTCCTAAATGCGTCTCTGTCTTTTGCAACATGAAACAGTTCTTCGACGTTGAGATTAGTCCGTTCCCTTATATTTCGAAGCCAGGATTTTTTCTTTCTGCCAATACCTTTCTTACCCTCCACTCTGCCTGGCATAATGTTTGACCAGGGTATCCTCAGGATGCGTCTATAGAGCCCCATCTCAAATGCCTCAAGCTTTTTTATCATTTGAGCTTTCAATGTCCAAGTTTTCACTCTGTATAACAACACTGATGATGCGAGGGTAGAGAAATAATTTCCTGAATCGTCTGTGGAGCTGGCAGCCGATACCACTAGAAGGAAAACAGAGTTGTGGTGGCACAATCAACATTTTATGTGATGGAGAGGAATGTCTGGGCATTTCCTTCAAGCTAGAGAACTCATTCTAGGACCTCTAGCCAAGGTGGGGCGGTTCTGTTTCTCACTCGACAAAAGCCGGCTGAGGTTACTTGTGGGCCTGCTATCTGGACAGATGCTATGTATGTGATAAGGATGGCAAACAACCCGACGTGTGCACGCTATGGCGAGGTGTCCTTGGCACACATTCTATGTCGATGTAAAGCCTTTGGGTATC
This sequence comes from Callosobruchus maculatus, assembly GCA_951848785.1. Taxonomy (NCBI): domain Eukaryota; kingdom Metazoa; phylum Arthropoda; class Insecta; order Coleoptera; family Chrysomelidae; genus Callosobruchus; species Callosobruchus maculatus. The sequence continues at coordinate 998,928 of CATOUR010000028.1, read as the reverse complement.
ACAGGTAGAATACACTAGATTCAACAGTCCTTGAATCTGAAGGCATAAGAGGACCCAAGGCCGTCCTGATCTTTGTGATGAGAGCCTGATGTGGGAACTAGGGTAACCAGACATGCATAAGGGCCCGCTTGTAGGTCGATGCACTGGTAGCTCTTTTTTCAATCGTGAATGTAAAGGATTAAAGAGAAACCATCTCCCAAAAGAGCTTATTCGGGTTCATACAAATAGGAAAGAAAGTAATCTAACTCTGAGGCGAAACAACCATTATGATCGCAGAGGACACACATTACGCATTCGGTCCACAACTCTCCTTCGGTACTTTTAGAACAACGATTAACAAATCCTTCACCCTCCGTCTGTAAAATCAGATGGGTTTCACAACTATCTCTATCGAACTGCACTTCACCTTTATTATTTGAGTCTGAAGGTGGTTCATTAGGTTGCTTTGTCCTTTTTTTGCTGTCCAGAGAGCTACCAAACTGGCCCATCTTAGCCTAAAACAAGTTTCCTAGCTTGACAAAGATATTCAGAGATGCCTCTCCATCTCATAAGAAGTTGATCTTGCAACCACAGCTCTGTTTTCCTTCTAATAGTACCTGCTGCCAGTCCCACAGCCGGCTCAAGGCCCAGTACTTTTTATACTGCAAAAAACGAGTCTTGATGTAAAACTACAGACACTCAATCTCAATGCTTCTTCTAATGCTGCCTGGCTCTCAGAGCAGATAGTAGCCTGCCTCCTAGGTCCCTGAATCTCGTATATCCTGCTTGCGCGGTGCATAGTGTAAATAAACGTATACCCGCACCACGCCGTGGTGTATCCCCTGAGAGAGAGAGAAAGCGCTTTGCTTTTGGGCCGCAGACTCCAGTGCCAAAGCTTTCGCTAGACCCACACTCTTCCCTTGTAATATATTTCGCCGCAAATTTACAGTCGGAGAAGTTATATCACTCCTCAAATGTAGGATTGTTTACAGACAAAGCAATGCTACTTTATTCTTGTGTTTCGTATTTGGTTACGTATAGACATGGTCTACCATTGTAGCCTACACAACTAACGAAGCTTTAAACGGCGCAGTTGTTCTTCATCTTCCCATATTCTTTCTACTAAAGTTATTCCCTGTAGCACCCTTTCTGTATCTGTAGAGTGAGGAGAGTGAGTAATTCCACTGCACTTAGGCCACAACTGGCCTATTCTGCATCCTCCCAGGGAGTTGTTTCCTCAAGTCATCGTCCATCCCGCCAATTTTAGGAAGAGAGACAAGTCGTTAGGGGCATCTCCCTTATGTGGCCAGGAGTAGGCCAAGACTCGCCGAACGCACACCCTTTAATAGTAAATTACCCTTGGCTCCCAAGCATGACGTGTTCTGCTGCCCGTGCAAATTCTTACAGTCTTGCCAGATACATTTCTCCTGATTAATTCATTTGCAGCTATCGATATGCCAGCCAGTTTCCTTTGAACGACACTGGCATTTTTAACCACTCCCAATTTGTTCTTAGGCTCAGATACCTGGAGTACACACCACATCCAGTGCTGTAGCACCCTATTCACACCCTGGACCTCCGCCAGAGCGATAGGATGGTGCAGCGCAGTGCGGTGTGTGATGCGGCTACATAGTAATGGGATCATGGCTGATTATAACTCCCATCATAGGCTTACGGCTCTAATAAATTCGACGGGATACGCTGGGATTGAAGCACCCATAACGGGTAATAACGCGCGTGCACACACTGACACTACCATGGGCGTTGCTGCCCCAGGGTAAGTGTAGCAGCGTAACATCTATATTGTCTGTTGGATAATGGCCAAGTGGCCAGGTTCATCGATCGGACGATAGGTTGTACCATAAGACGTATATTGGAGTAGAGTATAATGGGATTTATTGTCTTCTGTTCGCTATACAATGATCTAAAGCTAGTCGTATAAAAATTAAAACGTATACTCAAATTCTAAGTTCAAAACTCAGAGTAACAACTGAACATAGAGGTAGTAAACAAACCACTTCAGCATGGCGTGCTCAAAGCCATCATCTTTGACACTTCAGTCTCCAAACATTGATCAGCTCACAATAACTAAAGTTGGCGGAAATTACACGCGCATCCCCACTTTTGGATGATTTTTTGTAGGGATGGTAACGGTACTTCGATACTTCTGCACTAATATCGAGTATTTTTATCATCGATGCTTTTTGAGGCATTCCAAGCCGAAAATAGTTATATAATTATTGAGCGTGTAATCAGTTGCACAAAATGCCCTGAACGAACCAAATGCGCCTTTTTGGCTAGAAAATATCGAGTTGGTACCGGTATCGATATTTTCATTTTAGCATTTCTACCCAAACCTTACAGCCGTAAAATCATCTATAAACCCTCCCAAGGTCAAATTTTGTGGGAACCATTTTTATAGAGGAAATCCTCCTATTATGCTGGTTGTTTATTATGCTGTGGTTCAAATTGTAAACAATGCCGTGTACGCCAACTAACCAGAAAATTCTTCCAATGCAAACCATGTTACAAACGCTGCACTTTTTGAGTTCCATCTCAAAAAACTGTTAACTACACTCAAATATAGCACAGCAAGTCCAGAAAGCTTCACTAGAGTTACCAACAAATAGCAAATTCGATTTTATTGACCAAGCATAAAAGACGCACAAACAATAAACAAAGCAAACGTTTGACAGTTGAGGGCATGCGGCATTGCCAGCTCCTCAAAATTATGCAAGACTTCAGAATTTGCGTTTATGATGAAGAAATATGCAGTAGCGCAGTAGAGGTCAACATATCTATTGATTTTGCTGTAATCATTCCTGAACCATCAAAATACCGTCTTTTTTAACGTAGAATGAAATATTTCTGGATACTATACAATTAAGACGATAGTAAATAATTATGATTGCCGTACATGGTGGTCGATATGACAACATACGAAAAGATGTCGGCCTATTAGAATTAGTTGTTTACTATCTCTATGTTCAGTTGTTATTCTGAGGTTCAAAACTATGATATCATCAACTTCTTTAAAGAAAAATACATGCCGCAGACCAAAACAGAACCACTCTATTGAAGGCCATGGTGAGTAATACCAAGAGCTGGATAAACGTAGCTTTTTGAGGAGGGATAGTAACGAAGGAAGGTTAGCTAAATTTCAATATTTATTTTCAAAATGTCACTGCAATTACCCGATACAAGTCGTAGACGGCAAATATATAAACAACGTTACACAAATCCTGATTTAATTCGAACCAAACAAAAAAATAGAAAAAACGTCACTACAGGTATTTGAACCTGACACAAAAAGATAAAGACGAATTTATGAACTTAGGTTAAAAAATTGTCACTTAGGGAATATGAGCCTCGATATCGACGCATATCGAGGGCTTTTTCATTAGCTGACCCTCAAAGTTCGGCTAGCAGGTGATTATATATCTTCGTGCATAATATGAACTACTCGTAAGTAAAATCCGAACACAGAAAAAAAGGGTTGCGGTTGATGAAATGCGGTAGGACTAAATACAATAATAAACGAACTCATTGGCCATAATTAGTTTACTAAAAATTACAACACATCAATATTGATGAATGCACTCATCTAGCCTACGCGGCATGCCCGTAATCTGGTTGTTGATAAACTGTAGAAGAACATCATCCCAAGCAGCCCTCACAGCATGTTGGAGTTCGTCCAGCGTGGTCGAAGGATTGGGTAAATTGCCTATATATCGATCCGTCTAATCCCATACTTTTTCAATTGGCGATAAATCGGGCGATCATGGAGACCAGGGGAGTACCCTGAACTCAGTTTCCTGTAGGAACTTCATCGAATCCCTTGCGATATAAAGACGTGCATTATCCTGCTCCTCATTCGCATAACGTTGCGCAGTCGTTGTGCCACGAACTACAAGTAAAGGTGGGTTGCTGTTGAATGCAATGGCACCCCAACCCATCAAACCAATACGACGGTATACATGGCGCTCAACAGCAAATGGAAATCACGTCGTTCACCCCGTCGTCGTCTTATGTGTTGGTGTCCGTCATGTGCCCCAGACAAAACCTGGACTCGTCGGAGAAAACCGTCTGATGCCACTCAGCATGCTATTGTCGGTGTTCTTGGCACCAATCTGAGCGTTGGCGATGATAATTTGCAGTGAAAGCACTAGATGCAGGCGATATTTATAATTCTAATCCCGTTTCACGCATTATGCGGTACACCGTGCGGACTCGAATGGGCCTCCCTATAGCTACATCTCAAGCATCAGTAACAGCTCGAGTCGATGACATAATGGCGATTTTCTATAGAAAGATGTGTTGTGAGATGGAATACATAAACCCAATCCAGTTCTGGTGGTGTATTTACTGTTTATGCTATTATAGTTCTGCATAAATTCATCTCTAGATTAAAATGCTAAGATAGCACATTTGGCTATATTACAGTATCATTGTAGACGCAACCATAATCGTACAAATGTATTAGTTATCCCTTAAATATCAGAATGTCACTAGCGACACCCTTAGAAAGGTGTCAAGTAATGTATATGTACCACTCGCAAGTGAAATCTGAATACTGAGAAATAAGGGGGTGTGGCTTATAAAATAGTGAAGGACTAAAGACAATAAATAATAAACAAACCCATCTGCCATAATTAGTTTACAAGCAAACAAAATAGGTTAGTAATGGGTAGGCCCTCCAAGTTGACGAATGCGCTTGTCTAACCTACGCGGCATGTTCGTCATCTGGTATGATCTGGTTGTCAATAGGCTCTACATAAGGGGGATGTCCCCTAGTGACTTGCTCACCCTCCTACAATTGGCAGCATGAACAATGACCTGAGGAAACAGCGCCTTGGGTGGATGCACAATGGGTCAGTTGTGGCCTAAGTGCAGTGGAACTACTCACCCTTCCTGCTCCACAGATACAGAAGGCGTACATCCTACAAGTAGTAAGTGGTTTGCGTGAATTAGTCTGAAAAAACACACAGGACACAGTGTTTCACACCATTTAAGGAGTGGCATTTGTTGCTTTCATGTTTACCTTCTTAAAATATAATTTTCGACGCCTATGATATATGTATAGTGACATTGGTTAGCGTTAGTGAAAATCAGGTATGGCATAACTAAAATCGTACAGTTATATTACGCTCTATTAACGCTACGGTAATGCATTTTAAAGACAATTATTGTGATAGTTGCAATCAGAGAGCTTTAGGAGCTATTTGGACAACAAACGAAGAGAAGCCGTTTAATTACTCTATGTTTATGTATATTATAGGTTGACTGATTTTAGTAGGAAATTGACTACTTTTGAGGAAAATCATGCTTTGTGCAATGGCTAGTCAACCTAAAGGTCGATTCACACCTATCCAGTAGTAGTTGAATCGAGTAGGGTAATTTAGTCAGGATCATATTAGTTTTGTGGGTGCTCACACTTGGCATGTAATTAAGTATAGTAGTCAAGCCACATCTCAATCGAATTGACTCCAGTAGAGTGTTAGTTTATTTAAGTAGACCAAGTTACAGAAAAGTTTCGTTTCTTATTTTGAAACCTCCTTTACTGTAAAATTAAACAATCACTTAAAAATGCAACTAGCAAAGGGAACCCTACGATCAAAGTTACAACTAACTGGTTGTTGAAGAAATATAGCTGATATGGTTTTTGTTGCACTTCTACAAGAAGGTGAAGGTCTATGAGTTAAAGATTGGATCAGCAGAAGAAATGGGCCTGGAGCCCCTAGTCAACCATCTGATAGCTGGGGCCTTAAAAAAATACTTTACTGCCCTGAGCGTGTCTGATGATTCTTTTAGTAATCTGTTAAGCAAAGTTCAAGCAGTCATTCAAAAGGAGGACACTATTGAGATAGAAACGACCTTGCCATTTTTTGAGTATATTCAGCTAATGTGTAGGTCTAGTATAATTTAATATTAGTGTATTTATTCACAAACACTGACAGGTTGAGAAACTACGATCCGCTGCGAAGCACTCTCTAAAGCTTCTGGCCTATCCAGAAGAGAGCAATGAGACTAATCGGTACGCCTAACCTCACAAAGAACCTCCACAGCCTGGAACATCGAAGAAGGGTAGCTACCCTGTCCTTGTCTCACAAATTCTATCAAGGAAGATGTTCGAGTGAGCTGTATCAGATAGGAACATCGAAAGCCGTCCGAACGAGGAACACCAGAGAGGATCTGCGACCAGGTCGAGGTCGCTACTCCACGAACCACTCTCATCCAGCATTCCTTCTTTAGGAGAACTTCGACGCTGTGGAATGAGCTATCGGGGAATTTGTTTCCCTTGTAATATCGGTAGAAGAGTGAGAGGTCACCAACAACACGCCGGTGAGGAAGTGGCTGGAGGTGGCGCGTTAAGGCCGGGTCGCCAATTAGTCGAATTGCCCTTCTCTGGACGGCATCTAGTATAGACAGGGTAGTAGGGGCAGCAGCTCCCAAGACATGAGAGCAATACTCCAGGCAAGTTCTTATATGGGTTTTCTATAGCGTGAGGAGGTTACATGGTGAGAAATACTTTCTGGCTCTAAATAAGTACCCAAGCTTTTCACCAGCAGCTGTTGCAATTGACGCCACGTGTTCGTGCCATATCAGATTTTCTGTAATTTTGACTCCTAACAGCTTGAATGAGTGACTCCTTGGCAGAGCCCGGTTGTTCATTAGAACCTGGTGTTGGCTTGGGCACTTTTCGTTTGATAACGTACAATACTAGGTCTTGGAGGCATTAAATTTAACAATATTCTGCAAGCCAACCGCAAAGCTTAACAGGAATCCCATAAGACGGGAGCTTGTTTAGGAGAGCTGCATTCCACAGTTGATCGAATGGCTTTGAAATATCGAGAACAACGATGTGAGCCTCGCCAAATGACTGGATGAGTTTGCTTCACACATGTGTAACGTAAGTCAGGAGTCAGGACATTTCCAGTTGACTATGATGTTGGAATCCATATTGTCTGCCGTTGATTAAGTGATGGAGCTCTAGGTATCTAATGAGCTCTTGGTTGACGCATTTCTCCATCACCTTACTGATTACAGAAAGTAGAGCTATAGGTCTGTAGTGTCTGTAGTTGGGCGGATCAGTTTTGGATCCCTTTATGGTACAGGCTGGATGCAAGCTGTTTTCCAGTCTTCTGGGAAAATGCCGGAATTGTAGGACATCCGAAAGAGGCGGGTAAAAATGGGAGCGAGCGAGCTAACGGTGTCCAGTACCTGTGAAGCCTAATTTTGGTCCACTTTTTCTCCTTCTTAGAGACGGTGCTGCTATGTTTACTGCATTTTGTCCTGCTTTGTGTCTTATTCACCTCCAACTGGACTATAGCAATTGAGGTTTTGAATTAAGAAAAACATATATTTTTTTGTGATAAATCGAAAGATCATATATAAGTTTTATAATAAAACTGTTTTTGTTTTCTTTTTTTTTTCGCAATAATTCAAAAGTTATATCAAAATAAAAATGGGTTTTTGAATCGAGTACCGAAAACACGCCGACGGCTCCCGAACCCGTGTGACGTAACGATGGCGGTTAAGATGCTCCTTTGACCAACGACGTCCTGCATCGACACTAGGTTCCCAGCCAATCGTGAAAATACTTGCTAGTAACTAGTGTATATTTGTTGCAATATAGCCTATGAATGAAGTTTGCAGCTCGAGACGACCTCTAAGATCGAAATAAATATCTTTTTGAAGGTTTGAAATCAGATTACACATTCCAGTAAGTAAGTAAGTACCTAATCAAATATGTCTTGTTGAAACTATCTGGTGCATGTTCGGCTGGCCTAGTGGTTAGAGTGTTGGGTAATGGATCCGTTGGTCTATGGTTCAAAGCTCAGCCTGTCCAATTTTTTTTATTTTTTTATCAAATAATCATTCATTTGCATTTTGCACTTGTTACGTACATTTTTTTCTACGATCAACATAAATATGTTTTTGAAACAAATTATATCAGACATATTACTTGCACTGCATAGTGCAAAAACTAAGTACAGGACGCGGTGGACAATTCAAAAAATCAGTGCAAATGGTGTTTGTCCGTCAATATCAATCGCCAATATTGTCAATGAACAATCATGAGTACAACAAATTTTGCAGTTTTCCTACCCACCACCTCCCAACCACTCCAAATTCACCCCCACCCAAAAAAGTAGAAAATGATCAGGAACCCCTAAAACGCCTAAAAACGAAGTTTAAGCAATATTTATTTTTTTTTTGTTTTTTGCTAATTCCTCCGCCCCCCGTATAACGATTTTCAAAATTATAGGAACATAAAGTACAGCATAATGCTGCCCAAATTTCATTACAATCCATGCAGCGGTTACTGAGATTACGAGGGTAGAAAAACGCGAACAGACCGACAGACCGATAGACCGACAGACCGACAGACAGAGAGGCAGACAAACCGACGGAAATTAGTGACGTGGATTTTCGTTATGTAGACATCATGAATAGCCCAAAAAGCATATTATCTCAAAATCGAAAATTTTCTCACCTATCGGTGTGGGAAGTAAAAATGGCAATATTGACAACATTTTTTTCCCGGACTAGCTTTTTCATGCTGATTCCGAATCTGTATTTAGTTTTTCTCTAGCACCTGTGGTTTTGGCTCAATCCTAATCTGTATTTAGTTTTTCTCTAGCACCTGTAGTTTTGGCTATCTTTTGTATAAGGGCAGACGAACGGACGGATAGACAGAGGTTCTGCATAAGCTGTCTTCAGTGAGTCAGTGAGAGCTAAGAGCACACCATAAATCTTTTGATAAAAAAAAATAAAAGAAAATTGGAAGGTCTGGGTTTCGATCTAAAGACCCTGAGATCGACTAGCAGACTCTCTAACCACTGGGCCATCCTTCGATTGAGGAGATTATTTCAACGAAACATATTTGATTATGTAATTACTGGAATCTGTAATCTGATTTCAAACATTCAAAAAGATATTTATTTCCATCGTAGAGGTCGTCTCGAGCTGCAAACTTCATTCATCGGCTATATTGCAACAAATATACACTAGTTAGCAAGTATTTTCACGATTGGCTGAGAATCTAGAATCTAGTATCGATGTAGGACGTCGTTGGACAAAGGAGCATCTTAACCGCCATCGTTACGTCACACGGGTTAGGAAGCCGTCGGCGTGTTTTCGGTACTCGATTCAAAAACACATTTTTATTTTGGTATAACTTTTGAATTATTGCGAAAAAAAAGAAAACAAAAACGGTTTTATTATAAAACTTATATACGATCTTTCGATTTATGACAAAAAAAACTGATTCAAAACCTCAATTAAGTAGAGTCCCATTTTCAAGAAATTGCTCCTCGTAAACGTGGGAGCAATTATCCATTATCCAGCAAAAATAAAAAGACACACTATACCTTCCGTCGTCTTCTTTTCCTTCGAATATAACCGAGAGAAAAATCGAAATCTTATTCGAGCACGTATCCCTCATTAGTTTCATTTGATGCAGTGTTGCTCCAATCACAAATGATACAAGACTTTGGCTAAAAACGAGATAGACAAAACGAGAGCCGTTTCGCTATGATCTCTCGGGTGTGAACAAAATTTCGTGCTTTATTTTATTTGTAGGAGCGGAAAAACCTGCTCGAAGGCAACGCCAACGGTTTGATGTGGACCAAGAACGGCTTTGTACTTTTTCTATTTTTTAGGTTACACCGGCATGGAAAAAGGATTGTTTCCGAATTGCTTTCGGATAACTGCACCACCGGGATATGGATCGTTAGAGATATGTTTTATTTTCTTCTGAAACATAGCGACTGCCTTACCTTTATTTTGTATCATCGAATAATTCGGTAGATATGTCTGGCATAAGAAACGTACATATCCGTCGTATTAACAGAAAGTAACCAGCGATAATAATAAATTTTCTGATCCTTCTTCAATCATTTCTGGGATTACTCAAGGCTATATTCTTGTACCCATACTGTTAAAATATTATTACAGAATGTGTGCATCATTATAATTTTTCGGTACAGCACAGGTTCCGCGAATCGTGCGCCTAGACGAATGGACCCTAGGCAGACATACCGATATTGTATGTAGTGCAAGGAGCAGCGTATTCCTCATTCCACTTAGGCCCAGTTTCACAATCGTTAGTTAACTAGTGGTCAAAAGAAAACTAGTGGTTAGCGAAAATAATCCATTTCATAATCGACGGTATAAGTCAAAAGCTCTGGTCAACCAGTAGTTATGTTAACCCAAGGATGCGGTATGGGTTATCTTTGCGTTTATTGTGGTCAATCGATGACAGCTTTGGAGGTTATAAAAACATGGATTTTGATACTGACGTCTAAGACGTCGATAGATTTTGATTATACTCTGATGACATAAATCAGAAAATATGAAAAGAAAGGTTGGGTTTCTTTGTCAAAAGGTTAGCTTTTATTCACGGAACATCATTATGGCAGTGCTCTGAGATCAGTCCGTGGTGCCAACTTAAAAATAAATAAGTTCAACCATTGGTTTTCTTTGTGAAACAGAGCTCTCCGATAACTACTGGTTGACTTCCATCTGTCGGTCAAGTGACTACTAGGGGTTACCAATAACTGTGAAACTGGGCCTTAGAGATCCAATCACGATTACCAGCACACTAAAGCCTAATTCAGATGTTGACGGCATCCGATGATACGACGGTACGAAGCTATTCCTATTGGTTGAAATATTCAAAATGATATCAAATCAAAATGTTTCAACAAATAGGAACAGTTTCATACCGTCGTATTGTCGGATGTCGTGTGCATCTGAATTAAGCCTAACGGCGTAGTCTGGCCAGAGACTGCGAAGCAGTCTGAGGAGCTGCTGATGTTTGGTCCGCTTTTTTTTCTCTTAGAGACGATGTTTACCTCGGAAGGTGCCGAAAACTGGATAGCAAACATCGGCTTTCGTCGGTATTGTTGGCGTGTATGACGTTAGTGTCATAATGATAGGTTAGATTTTGGTTGTGCAAACTAACAATGTAACGAATATTTACCAGGAAAAACCCTGGATAGATTTCTTAGAAGAAAAATGTGCTTTGATAGCTTTGCTATTATACAGTGCTTGTGTCTCTCAAACCTTAGAAATGGATTAATATACACTCCTAAGAATTTTGCATCCTCAGCATTGTCGTCCGGAATATCCCGGAGATCGAAAGTCATATTTATAGTTTTTGTAACATCTAGAGTAAGCCCACTTGCCCCAAACCATTCGCCAAGCTATCCTATATACAGATTAACATCCTCAAGCGATTTCTGCAATCCCCGTTTTCTCTTTAACACAAAAGTGTCATCAGAGAACAACATAATTCTTGCACTTGGTGACGCACTTTGAATGTCATTTACATAAACTCAGGAAAGGAGTAGTCCTAATATTGAACCCTTGGGGACTCCATCCCTGATCACTGTGCAGTTTGACAGCTAACTTATATATAGTTTGTTACTTTTTGTTCGCCAGCTCCTAATCAAGCTCAAATTACCCTCCTGCATACCACAATGTTTAAGCTTGTCTAACAAAATCTGAGATAGAGCCAAATATCTTCGAGAGATCACAGAAAGTAGCATTTGCATTCTATTTTCCCTAACTGATATAGATGGAAGTTTATTTTAATTACCCCGCTATCTATTATTCTTATCATTTGTTTTACAAATTTTATCTTTATCACCTTGTAAAAAAAATGTGGACGTTGAACGAGGTAGACCTCGTTCTAGGAACTGCCCCGACTCAAGTGGTTTTTGTTCATACATTTGAGTATTTAATAAATAAATAAATGGACTTTATTTACTTTATAAGTAAATAGGCGAGGTGTTAGCTAGTCGCTGTTTTTCAACTTAAACTTTTTATAAACTATATGAAATATAACAAATAATGTATAAGCAACAATAAGTCACATAGATATTAGCCAAAAAGAAAAACTATATAAAAAAACCATGAGAGTAGGCAAGAACATAGCAAGAAACCTTCATCAGTGACTAGGTTAATAATAGACTTTTAACCTCTTTTTGAAATTTAATAGTGACAGGTTTTTTATGGTGTCTGGTAGAGAGTTGTAAATTTTAGCGGCGCGGTAGGAGAAGCTTCTGACAAAAAGAGCCAAGGTATGGCATGGAGTTAATAAAGTATGTTTAGAGCGTGTTTCAGTACGTGTCGAAAGCGGTACCAACTTATAATAAAGATAAACAGGAGTTTTACAAACAATAATTTTATGTACCAGAACAGCCAGATGTAGTTTCCATAAAGCATCCGATTTTAGCCGTTTAGATTCTTTGAACGACGCGCTGATGTGGTCATATTTCCGAACACCAAATGAATATCTCAAACATGAGTTTTGTATGCGCTGAATGCGATTGGCATCAACTACTTTCAATGCAGGTCCGTACACGAAATCGCAATAGGATATTCTCGATATTATCAATGACTCGCGAAGTCTAAGTTTTACCTATGGTGTAAGGAGGTGACGGTTTGGAAACAGCTGTTTTAAATAACTATATGATAATTGGCACAAATATTTGACTTGTGGTGTAAATCTCAACTCATTATCCAATATGAGTCCCAAATTTCTGGCTTCATTTGCAACACACATCCTTTCACCTTATATATTAAGATTGATGCAATTTTCAGTCGCTGTAGGTCTCGTTTTACTACCAAAAAACATCGCAATCGAATTGTTAGGATTTAGTTTTAAATAGTTGGCAGCAGAAACTTTGTATAATGTGTTTAGTCGCTGTTTAACCTATCTTCAGCAGTAAGACAGTCAGTTATAGAGAAGCTCATATAGATCTGTGTGTCATCCCCATAATGGTGAATACAAGAAAACATAATATACCTAACTACAAAAATCTGAGATGTAGATAGAAAACAGAATAGGTCCTAGAATTGATCCTTGTGGGACGCCATAGCTTTTGGCAAGAGTACTAGAATGATATTCTTCATAGAGGACACTTTACGTACGTTCGCTTAGATACGATTTGATAAGATTAGCTGCATTGCTGTAGAATCCGTAATATCTCAACTTGTGATATAAAATTTCATGATCGAATGCTTTACTATGATCTACCATCGTAAGAGAAACTACTTTTCCTTCATCAACACTTCTATAAATGTGATTCGTGACCAATAAAAGCGCGGAAGTAGTGCTATGCTTAGTAATAAAACCTGATTGAGATGTACTTAGTACGTCTTGCTCATTAATAAATTCCGTGATCTGCTCTTTCAAGGCCATTTCGAGAACTTCAATTTATTTACTTTCATTAGTCTCCATTTCAGAAAGAATTAACATGTGATATATCATTTTAGACATAAACACTTATACCCTTTTAACTGTTGCTATGAAATTTATATATTGTATTACATTTTTTTATCCACCCCCCTACTTTTGCACCCCCACCACCAAAACCTTTTCAACTCGAAAGGAAAAACGCAAATTTCTGAACCTTAAAAAGGCAGTAACTGTCACAAACCTGATCCAAATAATTTCAAACTTTGTGTCATAAAAAGGCTTTTATTCCCTATCTGTTGGTCCGCTTTTGGTGCAAATATACGATATAATGGTGGGGGGTAGTGGAGAGGGTTACTCGGCATTTTCTGTTCGGAAATTGAGTCGGGAGCTGATTTTACCTTGAAAATGACACTTCGAACGTTGATTCCGTTAAAATTTGCGAAAACGAACCGATTCTAATAACTTACCCCTCCTTTTTCGGAGAAGTTAAAAAGAAAGCTCAAAAGATATAATCGTGATCACTCCATCAGATCCAAACGATGATCACTCCTGAAACTGTCCCTCGAAGGTAGGGCTCATCCTGCCAAAGGTGACCGACGCGACTGACACATTGTAGGTGAGTGTAGGCCGCCTTCTATCCCATGGGAGTTGACCGTTCAATTTGAATGCGAATGCGAGCGCAAAATGCCACGGCGGGTCCAAATCGAATCGTCGATCTCTGCTCCCGCGCCCAACGCTTCCACTGTCGATTCAATTATAGAACCGACCGGCCAGTGACAGGTGTCCTCGTCCGACGGTATTCTAATGGGGAAGGTCCGCTCCCGACGCGAACCCACCTGAGAGTATGACGCCCGCATGGCCTATTTTTGTGCCCCGCAAGCTGCATGTTGCATGAGTAGTCACCGGCAGTGTCATTCAACACAATACGGGGATGACCCAGTGAAGATATGTATAAAAAATCTAACCTAACATTTCGTTCTCTCAGAAACAGCTGAAGGTCAAAACCCATCAAGTTTTATTAAAGTCAAAATACTCATTGTGAACGCCTGAAAATGTTTATGCTAGGGTATATACAGGGTAAATCCTAAGTTGATACTTAAAAGTCGTTAAAATGGACAACTTTTTTAAATAACCTTTTTCAGAAAACCTCATCTGACGGTATTCTAATGGGGAAGGTTCACTCCCGACGCGAACCCACCTGAGAGTATGACGCCCGCATGGCCTATTTTTATGCCCCGCAAGCTGCATGTTGCATGAGTAGTCACCGGCAAGTGTCATTTAGCATAATACGGGGATGGCCCAGTGAAGATATGTATAAAATTGTAACCTAACCTTTCGTTCTCTCAGAAACAGCTGAAGGTCAAAACCCATCAAGTTTTATTAAAGTCAGTATACTCGTCATCATCATTGTGAACGCCTGAAAATCATTATGCTGGGGTATATACAGGGTAAGTCCTAAGTTGATACTTAAAAGTCGTTAAAATGGACAACCTTTTTAAATAACCTTTTTCAGAAAACCTCATCTGACGGTATTCTAATGAAGAAGGTTCACTCCCGACGCGAACCTACCTGAGAGTATGACGCCCCCGTGGCCTATTTTTATGCCCCGCAAGCTGCATGTTGCATGAGTAGTCACTTGCGGTGTCATTTAACATATACGGGGATGAGCCAGTGAAGATATGTTTACCTGCTGTCATGTATAAATGAGTGAAACTCAGGATCCGGGCGACCGAGATTTTCCATTTTCGTTAAACGAGACTGAAACTCAAAACGGTGTCCGAATTTGTAATTAGCGTCTTCAGTTTATGTAGGATTCGAGGTTTAGTCCTCATAGAAGGTCAAATAAAGATTTTAGATATTTGTGGATGATCCTCAGGATCCGGACGACCGAGATTTTCCATTTTCGTTAAACAAGACTGAAACTCAAAACATCGTCCAGATTTATAATTAGCGTCCTCAATTTAATTGGGATACGAGATTTCACCCTCATAGAAGATCAAACAAAGATTTTAGAAATTTGTGGATGAACCTCAGGATCCGGGCGTCCGAGATTTTTCATTTTCGTTAAACGAGACTGAAACTCAAAACAGAGTCCGGATTTGTAATTAGCCTCCTCAATTTAATTACGATACGAGGTTTCGCCCTCATAGAAGATCAAATAAAGATTTTGGATATTTGTGGATCCGAGCGTCCGAGATTTTCCATTTTCGTTAAACGAGATCGAAACTCAAAACAGCGCCTGGATTTGTAATTAGCGTCCTCAATTTAATTAGGATACAAGGTTTTGTCCTCATAGAAGGTCAAATAAAGCTTTTAGATATTTGTGGATGAACCTCAGGATCCGGGCGTCAGAGATCTTCCATTTTCGTTAAACGAGACTGAAACTCAAAACAGCGTCCGGATTTGTAATTAGCGTCCTCAATTTAACTAGGATCCGAGGTTTCGTCCTAATAGAAGATCAAATAAAAATTTTAGATATTTGTGGATGAACCTCAGGATCCGGACGTCAGAGATTTTCCATTTTCATTAAACGAGACTGAAACTCAAAACAACGTCCGGATTTGTAATTGGCGAAACTCGAAACAACGTCCGGATTTATAATTAGCAAAACAGCACCTGTATTTTAGATTTTTTAAGGGTGAACCTCAGTATCCGGACATTTGAGATTTTCCATCTTCGTTAAACGAGAGTGAAACTCAAAACAGCGTCCAAATTTGTAATAAGCGTCCACAAATTATCTAGGACACGAGGTTTTGTCCTCATAAAAGGTTAGATAGAGGTATTAGATTTTTTTACTCTTTAGGGAATAGCTGAACCAAAGTTTTTGGTTGAGGTCACAGTCACACGAATTTAGTATTATTCTTCAAAGAATGAAGTCAAGTCGATTGACTCAGTACTTCCCATACATTACGGTGATTCAGTCATTCATTCAGTTCATTATTTTTCCATAACATGAAGCTATACATTCTGAGATCCCCTTGCAACCAAATCATGGATATCCCCCCCCCCAAAATGTGTTATGCCGCTAGATCTTTCCCTCACAGGTCAGTGGAAATTATCAATAAACAAATTTTTCAGTTCTACAACCCCCCACTCCCCATATTATTTTTAGTTTTTTGATTGTTGCAGCGCCATCGCTGACACGATTTCTAAATACCATAAGTGTCTTCCATCGTTGACAAGGTGATAATACTGTGTCGACATTTCATTAAAATCAATTCGGTCATTTCCAGGTTATAAAAATTGGCAGTATAGTTAAATGTATTTTATCATGTGGTCAGCAGTATCTATATTACTTACCGTTGCCGTCGCTAGAGGGTACTTGCAGAAAAAAAATATTACGTCGTTGACGCGTTCCTTAGAGCCTAGTAAACATGACAAAATCACTTGTTTGGTTTTTTGGAATCGGCTGTGAGAGATATTCTAAAAATTATTTCAAATGCCGGAAAATCCCGCGCAAACGACCTCTGACGTCATTGACATCGTATAGTGATGGGATGTAAAGTATTGACATTCGATATCGATAGTCAGTGCTAACCTAACATTTTGACATTGATCACTATAACCACAAAACACAGTCATAAGTCATAAGAGTATAACCATGAAAATTTACTCTCAAACTCAAACACGTGCACAACGTACACAACAAAGTACAAAAGTCAAAAGAATAAAAGTTAGGTAATATTACTAATTCACTTTGTAGGGATGGGCTTGAATTAGATTCTATCTTTGGATTCATTCATAATGGGATGCGCCGAAATAAAATGATGGCTTCTATTAGTTGCGAATCTCGGTCACAAACAGGATGAACTGTGATACCTATCAGATATAAAAATGTATTGGAACAAAAATGCTAGTGGGTTAATTGCCTGTTTCAAATATGTTTAAGTATCAATAAATTGAGTCGCATTGTTAAAGAATTCAGATCATCTCTAGTCAAATGCGCAGTTGGCAAACCACAAAGAAAATATGGTTGCATTCGAACAGCTGATATGATTTCGTTTTGCATCTCGCAGCATTACTCAATGAGGAACTACGGCTGTAGTAGGATAAAAGTGGTCTCATTTCATTTGGGAATATGTATACCCATATAACAAAACGCGCTCGTAAAATAAATTATTGATATATGGCTAACGTAAATACTTAAAAAAAAATTGGCAACATCAGAAATAGTTTGCAGTTGAATCTCACTGACCTGCGCTATAGTAGTATCGATTGTCGATATCGATAAGATATCTGTGACGTCAGACCTTGTTTTAAGTCACGTGGAAAAATTTGAATACATTCCTTATTTTATTTTGTAAATATCTTTTTTTGGCCGTCAGTAGAATCATGCTTTTTGTCTCCTACTGCTTCGTGATATGATTTTCTTTACGCTATGTATACTCCCGAGGTGATTTCACCACCTCTGCAAGTATCCTACATAGAACAGCATTGTAATAATTTTGAATTTTCTGTAGTTTTGTTTTCTAGCTGACAGCGGTCCCGGACTATTACAGCATTTCCAAACAGAGAGCAATAAAAGACAAACACGGCACATCATTGGCACATGCCTACAAACAGCGAACGGTTTGTTGATTGATTACCATCTGCCACTGTGAAATAGGACGATTGCCAAATCATTATGGCTAGAAACGCAAACGAGTGTCCTATATTGAACGTTAACCGATTGCGTGCATACACATTGGCATGCATAATAAAGCTGCGGAGGGAATTAATGCTTTGCAAAGGACGTGGTACTCGGTACGACGTACAGCGATCCTAAGTAAGAAAAGAATGTATATTCTCACGTTTCCAACAATCCTATCCTATTCACAAAGGCCTTAGAAGCTCTTACTTGAAAGATTACAAATGAGAAGCAGACCTTCAAATTGCATTTTGCCCATTATTACAAATTTTCGAAAAAATGGTTTGGGGTATTACAATGATATGGGGTATATGGTACTCAGTCACAAATTTTGTTACCAGAAAGTTGAAGAACAAAAATTTAAAAAAAGCTTTTGGACATAATGCAGTTTGTTTGTCTCTAGTGGACACATGATGCATTTAGTTTGTCACTTCCCGACAAAATGTAATTTATGCTTCATTGTCAAGTAGCAAAAACAAAAATTTTAAATGATTATCATCATTAGAAACACAGCACCACCTCGATTTCAAAGTTGGTAAATTTGGACAAAATTTGATAGTCTGTTCCTTAAGTAGCCGTCACACAAATGTTATAGCTAAGCGGAATCACACAGCAACTCTCTGTTGCGCGTATCAATATACACAGTGCACAGTATAGCAAGTTTGCAAGCACACAAGGCCCCGGCCCGCACTGTGATGAAAATCAATCGCGTGATTTTGGAAACAACTAAATTTTTGGCTTTTAAAGATTGAACATCAAACTTCCATCATCATAGTCACCATGTCTAAACAGACATGTTGTGAACTCGTAAAATGTATTTACTCATTTTACGAGTTTCTCTTGGGATATCTTTAAGATCTTTAATGCAGTAGTTTTCCATTTGCTTTCTGCATCCTCATGCCGTTGACCAGATGTATCTACTGGTTCATCCGCCTTTAGGGGCAATTTCTCACCCCAAGGACAAGAAGGTGTCCTGGCTCCTCGCAACTCGTCCACCCAAAGCTGTTGTCCTTGCCTTGTTTTACTTCCCACACCGATAGGTGAGGGGAGTCCTGTGATCACAAAAATTTTCGATTTCGAGATAATGCACTTTTTGTATCTTGTTTATTTCTATTGGTGGCACTTTTTGCAGCTGTCTTCAGTTACGGATGGATCTTTAATTGCGTATTTCATGTAGTTTCGTGTCTCAATCGCTTGGTCCTGAATGGGAAGCATAAAACACTCAGTTTCTAGAAGGAGTTGGTCATCCTGCAACCAGGTGTATGACTGTGTTTCATTAATGTGCTCTTGCGTAACACGGTATCGGTGTTTGCCATGGAGTGCTTTCTGCGATCAAGTGTCTATTTTGCCTTCTTGCGATTTTGTGATTTTCGTATTATTATTACTACATTTGCCCTCTCCCCATTAATATTCACCCGTCAAAATAACCTTCACCCGTCTAAAGTGCGGGCTTGACCGCGTTTCCACCAGAGATGTGCTAGGAAAATGTGCGCAGCAAGGATGTATAGCAGAGTCGTGAAACGGTGTGGGTGTTTCCACCAGAAATGTGCTAGGAAAATGAGCGGTGCGGAGGTGTGTGGCGGAGCTGTGAAACGGTGTGCATATGAACGCTGCGAGGATGTGTAGAGGGCTCTTTTCGGAGTTTCCTTTTTGCTCGCCGACATCAACAGCACACGCCCACATCCCTCGCAATGCATTTCTAGCGCACATCTTTCCAAAGACATTAATAGCACATATTTCTGGCCAACATGCCTTGTTTTGTACGTACATAAACTTCGCTTCGCTAAGCCGTTTCCACCAGAACTGTGCTGAGCGAGGCGAGGTAATTCAGGCGTTTCTATTGGTTCGTTAAAACACATTCCTCTTAACACATCCTCGCGCATCTCTGATGGATTTTCTCATATACAGGGTGTCCAGTTTTTGGGATCGGTTGCGACGTTGCCAAGTTATAATTTATTTTCTATTAATTTCCGGATTTGCAAGGTCGCAGATAATACGCCCAAATTGATATATTCCTTTAACTATTCTTAATAATATTGTACAGCAAGCTACTTGAATATTAAGTGGATATTATTTTGGATGTTACCAGCAATTTTTGTCTGCAGGATGTTTCAGGCAGAATTTTAAATTACAGCAACCTGAAGGTCATTTTACTTTGTTTTTTTAAATGTAACACCCTGTATGTTTTATTTTAATCGAAGTATCTACTAATAGTGCCACTAAGAACTATTATATGAGGTACAAGAAAATATACAGAAAACTGCTGACAGAAGCCAAGAAAATTTATAACAGAGACATAATTTTGAACGCCGATAACAAATCTAAAGCAGTATGGAAAGTAATCAAAACTGAAAATAAAAATACCAAAGTAGAGCTGTCTTTTAATGAAACAATAGTAACTGACACCGAACAAATTGCGACACTTTTCAATAATCATTTTATAGATTTACCAAAAAAATTGCTGTCAAACATAAATGCCCAACTCGTTCCATTTAATGTCCAAAGCCTTAGCAGTTTTTTTATCCCACCGGCAACCGAAACTGATGTTTTGAATATCATTAAAAATCTTAAAAATTCAGACTCCCAGGGAGATGATGGATTCAGTACGAATCTTATAAAAAAGTACGGTGAGCTCATTTTGAAGCCACTTACATATCTGTTGAACTTCTCAATTGAATCTGGGCAATTTCCTGATTGCTTAAAAATTTCAAAAATTTTACCTGTTTTCAAATCAGGCAGTCACAGAGATATTAATAATTATAGACCTATCTCACTTTTAAGCCCATTTTCGAAAATAATAGAAAAGCATTTGGCAACCTGTTTAACTGAGTATTTTGTAAAAAATAAATTTTTTAATAGTCATCAGTTTGGATTTCTGAAAGGACTTTCTACCAAACATGCTATTACTGCATTCCTTAACATGGTGTATGCTAGTATGGATGAGGGTAAGAAGACTGTAGGTATCTTCGTTGACTTGAGCAAGGCATTTGATCTGGTGGACCATGATCTATTATTACAGAAGCTGACTCTTTATGGTATCAGAGGACTCCCATTACAACTAATTAGGAGCTATTTACACAACAGGTACCAATATGTTCAAATCAAGAACAGCAAATCCTCTTCTCTTAGTACTGGGGTTGGTGTGCCACAGGGATCCATTTTGGGACCCTTGCTGTATATCATCTTTGTAAATGATTTTCCCAGTAACCAGTGTGTTATGTACGCTGATGATACCTCTGTAATGATAAATGCGTCTAGTACTTCAGACTTAGCTGGATCAGCATCAAAAGAACTAGTCAAAGTCAATGACTGGTTTTCTCAAAATGGCCTAAAGCTAAACCAAAACAAAACCATGTTCCTCCAGTTTTCTTACACCTCTAGCCTGAACCATAGCCTCCTCGTTAAGTCTCGTGAGGGTAGTATCAGGCAAGGTGATTCAGTGAAATTTCTGGGAGTCCACCTATCATATAACTGTAAATGGGATATACATGTTGATTATATCTGTAAAAGGCTTATACCAATTTGCTACTGTATAAATCAACTGAGATTTGTAGTAGAAAGATCGGTAATTTTAACTTACTATTACGCATATTTCCATTCAACTGCTTCTTACGGTATAATTGCCTGGGGTTGCTCCCGAGAAGCAAACAGAATTTTCTTAATTCAAAAGCGAGTAATTAGACTGATTCTTGGGATGCCCAATAGAACTAGCTGTAGAGAGTGGTTTGTTAATCTAGGAATTCTCACTGTACCTTGCATTTATATATATGAGATGCTACTTTATGTAAAAACTAACCACAGCAGTTTTCATTCACTTAGCAGGAACAACACCTATACTACGAGAAATTCGCATATTTTGGAGATACCAGCACATAGGTTGTCCATTACAGAGTCTAGTCCTAAGTACATGGGTATAAAACTTTTTAACAAATTGCCTAACAATATCAAAACAGCTAACCCATACGTATTCAAAAAGCAAGTTAAGTCTCTGCTAATAAGGAAAGGCTATTATTCCATCTCTGAGTACCTTTGTGATAATTTGTAATTCCTTTTCTGCGCAATGTTCTCACAATATAGATAAGAATTTTGTGTTTTTTTAACTATACTATTGTAAATATTCAACTGGTGAGATTCTGCTCCTTATTTAATTTATTTATCTAATGTGCCTGTTATTTGGTGTTATTGTTATCTGTGTTTTTTTACTGTGTGTATCTGTAAACATATATATTTGTTAATGTAACAATCCTGACACATTCTATGTCATCATCAGATGATCCCTGAATAAAGGCTTATTATTATTATTATTATTATTAATACGCCATCGCCCTTTGTGATATTTTTTTCGCGTCTGCGACGTTGCCAAGTTATAAATTATTTTTTCAAATTTTTAAACAAATATCCCCGATTTTAATTTATCTTAAATAGCGTCCTCTACTTATTTTGATTGCAATGAATTGCGCGTGTCGAATTTAGTGAGACTTCACAATTTAAAAATTTTGCTTCTATTAATTACTGCGATACGGCAACACCGCTTTTTCAGTAAACCGTATCGGAACACTTAAATATTTCCAAAACTGCCACAGCTGGAGAAGTGAAATTCAATACTTGGGGGTTTTTGAACATACAGAATTCAAAAACGCTAACATCAGTGTTGTCAGATTTACCAATTTTACGTCATAATTTTGAAAGGAATGCCCTATTTATGAAGTCTAACATAAAAGTAGTAAATCTGACAACACTGATGTTAGTTTTTGAATTTTGTATATTCAAAAACCCGCAGGTATTGAATTTCACCGTTCCAGCTGTGGCAGTTTTGGAAATATTTAAGCGTTCCGGTACTGTTTACTGAAAAAGCGGTGTTGCCGTATCTCAATAATTAACAGAAACAAAATTTTGAAATTGTGAGATCTTGCTAAGTTCTACATGTGCAATTCATTGCAATAAAAGTAAGTACAGGATTCGATTTAAAATAAATTAAAATCGGCGATATTTGTTTAAAAATTCGGAAAAATAATTTATAACTTGGCAACGCCGCAAACTCGAAAAAAAATATTACAATACGAGATAGGGTATTAGTTGATATTTCGATTTAAAATAAAACATACCCGAATGTTACATTTAAAAAACAAAGTAAAATGACCTTCATGTTGCCGTAATTTAAAATTATGCCAAAAACACCCTGTAAATACGAATTGCTGGTAACATCCAAAATAATATCCACTTAATATTCAAGTAACTCGCTGTATAATATTATTGAGAAAATTCAAAGGAATGTATCAATTTGGACGTATTACTTGCGACCTTGCAAATCCAGAAATTAATAGAAAATATATTATAACTTGGCAACGTCGCAACCAATCCCAAAAATATTTTATGGTTTTATAGAGATCAATGACGAAAACTAGAAAAATTTAAGAAAAGGTTATAGTTCCATATAAAGAAATCAAGTTGATCACTATCCTACTTTTCCGCAACACCCTGTATATTTGAAAATATTTTTATAATATGCGCCTTAGGTAACCAAATAACTTTTGTATTTGATATTTTCTTCTATCAGATATACCTTGCGAGATATCGAAGAATTACACACCGACTGGACACCCTGCATAGTGGGGTTTACCTATGGGCTCATCGATTGACACGACTGCAACAAGGAGCAAAGGTCCTTCTCACCGCTCTGATTGACAAATTGACATCCTTCCGTGATACCTTCCTTCGAAACATGTTCGCGACGTCTCTGTTAGTAGCTGATTGCGTGCGTATCCTGCAAGCCGACGCTAGGTGTCATCAACAAGCGCAAATCAGTCTGGCGACGTGACGTGCTGCGGCGACGACGGTGGCCTCGGCGTGACCCAGAAAATCCCGTCATCAATAACCACCTTCCAGCAGCATAGGGTGTAATTAATCACCGTGCCACTGAGGTTGCCTCTAGTGGGAAGCGGGATTAGGAGACACACCCCCTCCAGCCTGGATAGATACGCAATCGAAACAGCTTGATCTACAACGTCCGGGCACGAATACGTCATGGAAACCGGAGGTCAAGATAGAAGTCGATTTGGTATAGCTGCCGTCATTGCATATCATTAAAAGTTACTATATTTGAAACATACTTACTTTGCTGATTCCTTTGAGGAAACATGAAACATCAAAAGGAGCTCAAGAACATCACAACTGTAGTACTATACTATTATTATGGGTAATATATTATTCATTGGTCAGTTTTAGATACTATAATATGCGTGATGCAAGATTTTTATTTTTTACTTCCAGTCATGAGTTGAAAATATTTACTCAATATAACCCTATCTTTAGGTGCCATCTACATTTAGTGAAGGTTGGCGACAATTTTGGCATACATATTTCGTTCCTGAGTGGTACGGTTAAAAAACGATGATGATCTTCGACTAGGACCACGATTTCCTTCATTTTTTCCTCCTATTAAAAGTTTTAATATATTATACTTATTATTACGGTATATGTAATCCAGATGAGCAGTCCTTCTTCCTTTTATTATAGCTAGTAACTTTCTTTCCCTTACCATACGGCTAGGCACTTCATTGTTAGATATATGCTGGGTCCATGACATTTCTAATAGTCTGTGGAAGGTCCACGTTTCAAAGACCTCGAGTCTGTTCATGTTGTTCACTTTTAATGTCCATGTTTCTGCTCCATAAGGGTGCACATGTCTTCACAAAGCAACATCTTAGGTTTGAGTTCAAGTTTGGGTTACATAGTAGGTTTTTCATCTCTAGAAATGTGGCTCTGGCTTGTTCTGTGCGTAATCTTTTTTCAACGTTAGCGTCTACATTTTTGGTTATGTAGCTGCCAAGATATTTAGATTTTTCAACCTTATTATTATTATTTTATATGAAGTTGTGGGTTTGGAAATCCTGTTGAAGCCATTACTTTAATTTTTGTTACATTAATTTTCAGTTCATCTTCGACCTCTACAACTTTATTAAGTATGCGTTAAACGGCTTCTGGATTATCTGCAATAATAACCGTGTGGTACGAATAACGTATATATTATTTAATGTCCTGCTGTTAGTTTGTATTCTGTCTCCGTCATCGGCTATTTCTTGGTTAAATATGTGCTTAGAGTACACATTAAATAGTATTGACCACAAGACATAACCCTTTCCTATACACACCGGTTCTGATGTCGTTTGTCTATATCTAACCGTTGCTTCTTGTTTCCAATAAAGATTTACAGTGAACTCGATGCCTTGTTTGTCTAAACCGTTTTTCTATAGTAATGTAAGAAGGACGGTATAATTGACTCGATAGAAGACTTTCTCGTAGTCTATGAAACAGGCATATAGATCTTTCCCCATATCTCGACATTTCTGGAAGAGTACTGGTGAGCTGGCTAGTGCGTCCTTTATTCCCAAAGTTTCACGAAATCCAAATTGTGTGTCGCTTTGATCGGCTTCACATTTGTGATAGATTCTAGCTTGTATAATTTTGAGCAGGACCTTAAGATTTGACTCATCAAGCTTATCAGTCAAAACTCGTCATATCTCTTGGCTTTTGACTTTTTAGAGAAGGAAAAAATACAGAGGTAATCCAGTCTTTTGGAATAGTACCTGTTTTATGAGCTTTCTGTATATAATCCTATCAGATCAAGAAATTTGCATAGCTAGATTTAGATTATTGCACTTTACGCATATAGGAAAATACAATACACCTAAATAATAGCAGATGGTTCTCATATTAGAATGTATTTTTTATGTTTGTAAGGTACGGCAACAGGTGGCGGTAACCACTCTTTGTTCTGAACTCCCACTAATCGAAAATTGATAACTACAAACGCTAGTGGTAGAAGTCATAGTAATAGTAGCTGAGGAGCGTCCATGCCTGGAAAGTAGGTCCCGGTAAGTCCTTTTTGCCATCCTCGAATATCACATCACGGCCGCCACTGCTCACAAAGGACCTCCATACCCTCGAACATCAAAGAAGGGTGGATAACCTGTCCCTGTTTTACAGACTCTATCACGGAGCTCTCCTAGAGAGTAACACCAAAGGCTGTCCGCACGAGGATAGGTCCCCGAACCAGTCTCCTCCAGCATTCCTTCCTTTGGAATGAGCTGTCGAGGAATTTGTTTTCGGACGACTATAACCTAAAGCATTTCAAGTGTAACGCGCACCGACACTTGTCCTCGTGCTGCGCTTCTACAGCGTCATAGGCTTTCAGCCTTTGCGGACGGCTGACCATAAAAAAGGTTGTGTTCAGCCCGGCTATAGAATCATTGGCTTGTTGGCATCCCTCACTTTGCCTCCACTATTTATCTATGGTATCGTTCACCCACTTTTTGCAGGCTAACATCGCCTACTTAATCTTATAACGGACTCCGGGCCAACAAACTGTCCTCCAGTGCCGAGTCTGGCCAGCCTATTGGCTTTCTCATGACTAGGAGCCCCCGTATCATCCGGAACCTTCCTTTAACGAGGGGCTCGGAAATCTTCAAAAGACACTCTGGCTGGCTATAAGTGCATCCAATGCTCAGAGGTGTCCGATGCACTAAAGTGCCTATGGACTAAAACCCTTGTCCCTCCAGCTCCCTCAAGGCACAGGATCCGCATGAGCATTACTTCTGTGTCTCATGTGTATGTATATTGTTTCCTTCTGTTCTTTCAGCCTTATTATTTTAATCTTTCTCAGGACGTGCATTAGAGTTAGCTGTTCTGGCCCCTTCTTCAGTTTCTTTCATTAATACAATTTGTCCACCATGTTTTGTATTGCTTTCCAGCTTTCCTCGCTACTAAGCATACTTATCACCACATTTTCTGGTGTCACGGTTTTATTTACATCCCTTTGTGCCTGGGCTCTAATTTCCTCCCACCTATCACATTGAAAGAATGTTCTACAGTATCGGCTGAACCACAATAGCAGCATAGATCCGTATCTACCAGGGTGAAGCGCTTGAGATAAGCTCGAAAACATCCATGGCCAGTGATGAGATTTGACGGCGCATTCAGCAGGCACGTGTGGCCATGAATAAGCTTACTAAAATATGGCGTGACCATAACGTCACTAAAGCTACCAAAATGTCGCTGGTTTAGTCCCTTGTATTCTCCATATTTTTGTATACCTCGGAAACTTGGACTGTTAAAAAGGCAGATCGAGCTTACATAGATGCTTTTGAAATGTGGACATGGAGGAGAATGCCGAGAGTTCCTTATACCGCCCATCGAACTAACGTTTCCATACTGGATGAACTCTGTAATCGACGAGAATGCTTACATTCTTCGGACATATACACAGAAGCGATAATATGGAGAAACTTGTACTTCAGGGTCATGCCCCGAGTGGGCGGCGCCGTGGCCGTTCCCCTACACGCTGGGTGGATACGACGAAACAGTTGCTGGATATGAGTATCAAGAGTGCCAATAAACTGACAGTCAATCGCCAACGATGGCCAGCTACAGTTCTCAAAACTATTGATAATATTTGTGTCGGCAATACTCTAGTTCCAAGTTATAATGCATTTTACGAGTTCACAACATGTCTGTTCCCACATAACAAAAGTATATACAATGTACATACACTGGATATCAAATCAATGGATATGTATATCCACAAATGGAGCAAGAATGTCCAATGGATGTCAAATAGACATCAAAAAAATATACATTGCATGTACGTTTGTCGCGAACTTTCACATCCATGGCATATCCATAGAATGTACATATGGACGTGTAATGTACATGCATATTATATACATGGTACATACAATGGATATATACACATCCATGGTATATCCATTAAATGTACATTCATGTACTTTTAATGCACGTGCATAGTGTATGAAAGTTCAATGTAGAGTCAGTAAGATAAACAAACTTCATGCTATTATTATGTGTTGTTATTAATTCAATTTCTAATTACAATAATTATACTTGGCAAAATCGATTACTGTGATTGTCATCTCTTTTCTGTTGAATGGCATGTCTAAAATCACAAAGAAATCAAGGTTATAAAATTTTGTAGGTGGTTTGTTCCGCTTATGACTTACCGTCAAACGCTGGATGTGAGTGTTATCAGTAGTAAGAAGATAAGTAACATTGTACAATATTTCACTCGATCAGGTAATCAGGCACAACCAGCACAAGCATACACGCAAAGGACGCGAACGAGTCGTACGACGGAATGACTAGAAATCAGCATAGGCGGCACTAGTTGTACTTCGCGCAGGCGTAAACTACTAGATGTATATATGATACATAGACCAACGTCTTATGTATATTCACAGATGGATATACCTACGTGAACATACATAGTATATTACACTAGTGTATATCATTTTTCATATTTACATTTAACGTCCTATGAATATTCAAAATATACATGTTCAAACTGGAATATCTAATGCACGTTCTATGGATGTACATATCCATATAGTGTTATGTGGGTTAAGACATTGTGACTATGATGATGAGTGAGCATCTGACTAATACCGTAATCTGCTTCACCCGGACCTACATCAAGGTAACTTCCTTAAGCCTCGCCAGCTCTTCCAGCACTAGTACACATACGACGATGACCGACGACCTATTTCTTTGCATACGAAATACCAGGATTAATCCTATGGAAGGGCGTTTATCCAGCCCGCCAACACATTTCCTCGGCAAATTTAATAACAGCCACCGGTTTTCCCTTTGTCCCTCTGTTCCGCGCTCCGACATAACTCATAAGCCGGCGCCGCTCAAATTTATCTCTGACACTAAAATTAAAATAATGAAATTCTGCTGACCGAAACAGTGAAAACCGCATTCGAAAATAATATGCTGAATAATGCAAACGGGGACAAGCGGCGTGGCGGCATGGCGGCCCAGAGCACCCGCCGCCCTTTTAAAATTAATAATATTGTCCCCCGCTGTGACGACGCGGAATCATCCGATTTTGCCGAAATATCTAATATTTTGAATTATGCAGATCCGCTGGTGCAGCGATTTGGCAATTCCGACGTGATTGTTGCTCCAATTAGATTCGCTGATCAATTGTAATGCTTTCATTTAGCGCGGCTAAATGCTGGTATGAATATAAAAACAATTTAATAATCATTATGTGGTGTGGGAGTCCCCAAGGTTGCTCTATACCTCCGTCAATCCACCAGTACGCAGACAGCTGTTTCACGCTTATTAGCGATCATCAGTGCGCCATAGGTCGTATAGAGCAACCCTCGTATATCGGCTTTACGCTGCTTGCGTCAAAATCCGCGCCTCTAGTGGCAAAAGCGAACGAGCCTTGTCGTTCCACCAAGGAGAGTTTACTGCTGCTAGTAGCGTTCCTCTTTGGTTGCCGTTAACTTCGGGTACTAGATGGCGCACAGGCAGAATTCCTTCTGTCTACTCGCACATCTTTCACATGTTTATTAAACATGGAAAAATTGATGCACTCTATTTCCGTCAATCGACCTATGGCGCACTGATGATCGCTAATAAGCGTGAAACAGCTGTCTGCGTACTGGTGGATTGACGGAGGTATAGAGCAACCCTCGTATATCGGCTTTACGCTGCTTGCGTCAAAATCCGTGCCTCTAGTGGCAAAAGCGAACGAGCCTTGTCGTTCCACCAAGGAGAGTTTACTGCTGCTAGTAGCGTTCCTCTTTGGTTGCCGTTACCTTCGGGTACTAGATGGCGCACAGGCAGAATTTATTCTGTCTACTCGCAAATCTACATTCTGTTTTATTCGATTCTGTGAAAAATTTGGGTGTTATCTGGAACTGCAGTCTACGTTTTAAAAAACACTTACTACAACAACTTGCCAAGACTCTCAATTTGTGTTGTTATTTACTTTTTTTATATCATTTAGTTCAAGATTGGAAAGGTTCAGTGAAATAGCTAGTCTAGACTTTATCACTAACTTAATAAAGACCTTTTGTTATTATTATTATTAATAGTGTACTGGCGACCGGCTGAAAATTGATAATACTGTCCCCGCTGTGACGACGCGGAATCATCCGATTTTGCCGAAATATCTAATATTTTGAATTATGCAGATCCGCTGGTGCAGCGATTTGGCAATTCCTTTTCTTTCCCAACAACAGTATATATTCTGTTTTATTCGATTCTGCAAAAAATTTGGTGGTTATCTGGAACTCCAGTCTACGTTTTAAAAAACACTTACTACAACAACTTACCAAGATTCTCAATTTGTGTTGTTATCTACCTTTTTATGTCATTTAGTTCAAGATTGGAAAGGCTTAGTGGAATAGCTAGTCTAGACTTTATCATTAGCTCCTAATAAAGACCTTTTGTTATTATTATTAATAGTGTACTGGCGACCGGTTGAAAATTGATAATATTGTCCCCCGCTGTGACGACGCGGAATCATCCGATTTTGCCGAAATATCTAATATTTTGAATTATGCAGATCCGCTGGTGCAGCGATTTGGCAATTCCGACGTGATTGTTGCTCCAATTAAATTCGCTGATCAATTGTAATGCTTTCATTTAGCGCCGCTGAACGCTGCTATGAATATAGAAACAATTTGATATTTATATGTGATGTGGAAGCTCTCCAAGGATCAATACTTGGCCCAATCCTGTTCTTGACTCACACTCTAGTTTGCTGAATATGCAGATGACAGTCAGATTTATATATCCCTTTACCCAAAAGATGCTGACCAAACCATTATTGTTTTAGCTAAGGATCTACAGGAAATATCTGACTTTTCTAAAAATAACAGTTTCAAGCTCAAACTATGCCAAATGTTCGCTATTACTTTTCTGTCTCAACAACAACAGACATTCTGTTTTATTCGTTTCTGCGAAAAATTTAGAGGTTATCTGTAACTGCAGTTTACGTTTTAAGAAACACTTACTGCTACTGTAATGTTGTTTATTTATCCTTTCGCGATGTTGCTTCTGAAAATAGGTGCAGAAGTTACAATATACTTCTTGCAGGTTTGTGTATGGTATAGAAAAGTACGATCACGTCAGTCATAGAATCAGAGATTTGGGTTGGCTTCATTTTCATCAACACTGCAAACATTCGGTTGCAGTTGTGACTCATAAGATTCTTAAATGTAAGTCTCCGTTCTACTTCGCTCGATTATCTATAATTCAGTCAATATTTATGATTTATTTATATACTTAATGGATGTAAGATTATGTACTGTGTAAGGATTAAGTCTCAGCGCTAAACGACGCCGGCCTAAAAACCAACCAAGAACCACAAATTCATTCAGTCTAAGATTATATCTGAATTTAATTTTAGGAAACAGAATAAACAACTTACCAAGATTCTCAATTTGTGTTGTTATCTTTTTATGTCATTTAGCTCAAGATTGGAAAAGTTCAGTGGAATAGCTAGTCTAGACTCCGCCTGTATAACTAAACATGTTTTTGTCATTAACTTCTAATAAAGAGCTTTTGTTATTATTATTAATAGTGTACTGGCGATCGTTTGAAAATTAATAATATTGTCTCCCGCTGTGATGACGCACAATCATCCGATTTTGCCGAAATATCTAATATTTTGTAATATGCAGAACCACTGGTGCAGCGATTTGGCAATTTCTAGATGATGTTGCTCCAGGGCCGGTTTCTCAATGTCCAGTTAAAAGTGTCAGATAGGTAGCTGCCAGATAGCGTTTCTATGGATACAACTGTCAGATAAGATTTACGTGGGTTCATAAGTTCAACCTTCAATTGTTTAAACAATTTATCTGACACATAGCTTTATCTTTCAGATAAATATTTAACTGGACATTGAGAAACCGCCCCTTAGATTAGCTGATCAATTCTAATGCTCTCATTCAAGACCGCTTAACGCTAGTATTAGTATAAGGACAATGTAATAATTAGATGAGCTGTTCAAATTGTTTATATTTTGTGAATACGAATTTCTAAATTATAACAATTTGTTCTGAGTTTACTAACCTTTCGTAAATTGAGAAATAGCAGCATGTCCAGAGGGACCTGCCTTACTTGAATCAATCACTCGCTAATGTCTTCCATTCGGTTAGACTAAAAGTACGAACGAGGCTACCATCAGGATCACGATGCCTTGTAGAGAGCAATAGTAAATGGATAATTCTTTAAACATTCAGGGACCATACACTAACTGACGTTAAAGTCAACTCGCAGAAGCTATTCCTCTGACCTTTGTTACTAGCATTTTGTCTAATAGCTTGCTGTTCTTGCAGATCACTGAAAGTTGTGCCGCTACTACTATTTCTTTAGTTTTAGCTACAACTGTTTTTTATAAAGCCCATCGTATGTTGTGCTCCTATGTAGTTCATGTGACTCGACGGATAAACTACTTTGTTATTTTTAGCTACTTGTAGGTAACTTTGTCCATAAAAGGTGAATAATCAGAATAAACTTAGTCAAGTTCAATGTGCTAGTTTGCATCAATCAGTGCCCAGCTTGATGTAGAATTATCTTCATCATTTGCTTCTGAGAGCCCAAATCGTTGCAAGATGCCAAAACTGCTTCAGAATTAGCAATGATTTTGTAAGCGGTTGTAGGGAGGTACTTGCTGTGTTTGCCTTCTTATGAAGCTGCCGAATATTTAAGCTTGATGGATATGCTAAGTTATAGTCGAGCCTGTCTTGACATATGGAGCAGAAAGTTGGCAACTCACTAATAAGCAGAACAACAAATAGAAGTTGTAGAGATGGACTACTTATTCATGTTCTAAAAGAACCAATAACAGGACAAATACCCGTAAATTGATCTGGTATGGCCATGGTATGAGATAAATGCTATGCATAACGTGGGTGATGCTTGATTATCAAGTCTTCCTACATTTTCTATTTCTATTTATGTCTGCTGTGAAGTGAGCAATGTCAACGCTTACAGGTTGAAGGCTTGATAGGAACAGCTTGCCTAAGAGATGGGTACTACACTGCTTTCTTGTAGATCTTCTGAATATTTCACTGGTTTGTTATGCTTGTTCTTGTGATATTTAGTTGTCAGTTCTTTCACCATTTTGACTAAATACGACGTAACTTACTTTCGCCGCACCGTCCGTTCGTATATCATATCGCCAGCATCCACAACAGCTCTGGGGTGCTTCCTCGGAGTCCACATCTCCTCCCAAGGCAAGGCAGACGGCAGTATATCCTGCGCAGCAGCTGACAAGGCCAACCGCAGGCGATACGTCTCAGGCAACCGCCTTTAGATTTATCGATGTGTGTATGAACGGCGGTTGCGGTTCGGCCCTGCCGGCCCTCCCAAGAATTCCAGACTCCCTACTGCCTCCCAACTACACTAACACCGATTATCTTGGCGATAAATTACATCTTGCTGAGTTATACTCTGCCTCTTGTTTACATAAAGGCGGTGTTGATCTGAAATAAGTTTATCCGGTCTATATTTGTCATCATATGTGATTCTACATTCTACAATAAAAGTGGTAGTCGATACATAGCTGTTTTTTGATGGAGATCCATAACTATACACAAACTATGTTTCGATAAAAAATAACAAATATATTTCAAAGTGATGACTGAGTTATAAAAGCATCATTGTGGCAATCAAGGTGAAACTACTGAGTCCTATTGCAACTCTAAGGATTTGGTTAAATTGATACCATTGGTGCATCTAAATAATAATACATCTATACGCTTTTATAGATGATAATAATGTTTAGTCTTAATCAAATAATTTGATCAGTTTCATCCTGCGTTTTTTTTTTAATTCATTATAATTTTTTACGAAACTCTTTCGATACAGCTTTATTTCATTTTTTTTAATGTACATTTTAAGTTAGGTTAGGTTGTAAATGAGTGGGGTGGCAATGCCTCCTTGCACTGCGACTCAGTTGTGTCTATTGTGCCTCACACCTGTTTGGAGTTCACCGTACATTCCCCTCCTAACGAAGGCGATTATCGTGAAGTGTGAAACTTCCTTGAAGTCATAAGGTTCCAGATGGGCGATAAATGTCTGGAACCTAGCTTTCTCCTGTCTGGTAGGACAGGAGCACAGAATATGCTCCGCTGTTTCATCCTTCACGTAGCAGAAGAGACAGTCTGATGTTTGTTCAAGACCCAACTTCCGCATGTAGTTCCTTAGACGACCATGTCCCGTCAGCAGACCAACTAGAATGCGGAGATCGCTTCTGTTCCATTAAATGATCTTCGGGGGGTCCTGACTAGATGGGTATCTTATGAACGCCTTCGAGTGCAGTAACCCTGGTGTATCTCGCCAGTGCACGAGTGCTTTCCTCTCTGCCCAATCTGAGATGGTCTTTTTAGCGGTGCAATGCAGTGCCCGCAAATGGTTCTGGTCTTATGAACACAGATTCAGTTCCTCCTCTTGCGAGCGCGTCGGCGAGTACATTGCCTTCCACTTCGCTGTGACCCAGAACCCAAATCAAGTTTCCTTGTTCCCTGTTCTTCCAATGCAGCCTGGCTGTCTGAAAAGATTTTTATAGATTTGTTTGTCAGGGGCCCTTTGATTAGTTCCCTGACTCCCAGTTGTATAGCTATCATTTCTATTTGGGAAACTGTGGTTCACCTCCCAAGGTTTACTAAAATTTCAACCCTTGGATTGGTACGTTTTACATCTACATTCAATTAATACTCCTCTGACCTCTCCATTATCAGGAATCATAGTTTAAACTGCTTCAGCTAAGTGTCGCTTAGGAATTAAGGCACAGTCGCGGTCTTAGTCCCGCTGTGGGTCCTGATCACTAGACAACCACATCCATTTTAGGTTTACTTTCACATGACACTGAGCAAGGTCCCAGGAAACGAGGTCTGGATTGTAGGGAGGGTGCGTGAAAAGTTTCAGTCCTGATGTGGTCAAATATAGGATACAGGTTTGGCACAGTGAGCTAGCATTATCGAGATGAAGTAATCAGGTATCTATTATTCTTTATTATAAGGTTGATGCTAGGCTGATTATATCCGAGATAGCACATAAACACGTTACACTCAAAGTCATAATTGCTAAATATTTTTTGAGTCTTGTCTGGTCTTCATTTTTCTGAAAATTTCGGTTTTCTGAATACTAAAGGATGGCAAAGCAAAAATGACCCCAGATTCATGTTCAGGGTGCAAAAATACTACCGAAATCATGTCACATGTGTAGAGCCAGTTACTGTTCAAAGCTTCATTTGTCTTGTGAGGTAAATCCATTTCTTCCCTTTTTACTCGCTCTAGCCTCCTCAAAGCCCCTCCTCAAAGTAAGTAAAAGACAAGAAGAACAATATCGTTTTGCTTCCTAAAGTGGTGTTATCAAATAATATGGTTTTAAAGGGTATTTAGTTCGCTCTGAAGGGGGCGGTTGTAGTCCGTTTATGGTGGAATAGATTTTTTTTGTTGATCATATAGGAACTTATCGTGAAAACTTTCATTTAAATTTAATTTTGGCTGAAAACCAGTCTCATCGTCCCTCCTTCCTTCTAAGCTAGGTTTTTTTAATTCACAAAATAATCCACGTCAAGCGCGAGTGGTGGACGAGAGCATGTTAACATGATAACATACATAGATAACATAGATAATATAAATCAATATGTCTTAGAAAACAAATAACAGTGGTATAGTTCAAAATTGGTACTTCTCGTAACCGCTGTGGTATTTGGTGTAGCTGCCTGTAGTCGAAATAGGTTGGACACTCGACCAAATATGTTTCACACTTAAGGTACAATTGCATGTTGAACACTTTGGTGCATTGCTTCTTGTGAACAGATGAATATGGGTCAGATCAGAGTGCCCGATGCGGAATCGATAAATAACTTCTTGATCTCTTCTGTTCTATGGTAGTTCAAGTTTATTACAGATGTCTGGTTTAGTTTCGTACAGTTTACGGTTCTAGTTCCATGAGTTTTGCCTACATGATTTTTAAAAGCAGGCTTCAGGCTATAGGAGGTATACACAGTTATATATATATGTATTTGCCATGTTAAAACACGAATTCCCATTTTGAACAGAACTCATTTCTTTTTCAAACCACATACACAGTATTTCAGAAGGTGATAGTTCAGACCTTAATGAATGACAACTATTTGCGATTTTCTCAAAAAAGTTTTTTAGTGTGCAAAAAAATTCGCAATGCAAAATCATATATTCTTCGAATGTCTGTAATTTAATAACCAAACACAATATCAAAAAAGACCAAATAGGTGACACAGAGTAAGCTTTTTTCTTCATTACTGTAGGTTTAAAGTTCGTCAGGAGCTTGAACCTTTCGATCTTACCTTTGGATTTTTGGATCTTCATCCCCTCATCTGGAGAAAGGGAACAGGCGGCCACGCCTCCTCGCTAACACCGGAATACGTCTTTTCCTGGATTCTCAATTTCGCGCGCTGTACCCTAGACCCTTAATGCCACAGTGCGAAGAGACCAAAGGAGTTTTATTATTTTGCCGAGGTCTTGCAAACTCTTCAATTATTTGTGTTTCCTGTCTTGTTTCTTGTTAGCTATTTTAAGCTGACTAGTGTACAATTATTGTATTGTGAGGTAATTTTAACGAACATGATGTATATGCAGGTTTCTTCTTTGTGGTATAATGTCAAGGATGTGTCTACTTCTGGTTTTGGTATCGTCCATGAAGGTGAGTGAAGCGTCAGCGGCGTGGTACTCTTGAATTTGGTCATGTCGAAGTGTTTGAGCGTCTGATTCTTTATTTGAAAGATATTCGAGCTGCAATATGCCTGACTTGGTGTTGTTTACTGATTTACTGTCTAATATACCAGTATTATTACAGCTTCAATGCACCCTTCGGCTTGGAATGGCTGTACGTACACGACTGTTCACTATCATTTAGTTTAATCAGTTCTTTCCAATAAATAACCGACACCTGCCCAGTCGTAATCGGTATGGATGATCCCCTGCATATCCCGGAGGCGAGTTCACCTCTCTCCAACGCATGCTAGCTCGTTGACTTCGGTTCCCCCTATAGCGCTGCGAGGCCCCATTACGCTGCCCTATCCCATAAATAACCGCCCTATTTAAGGAAACTTTCGCTGTTCCAACACTCTCTATTCTAGCTTCTAGTATAAATCTTTATAGCGCTTCCTCCGAAGTTTATTATATGATGTGCTAGGAGTTTGGCGCTCTTATACTTACGATGTAATGGCGTAAAGTGAACCGAAGTTTGATGCTCTTGTACGTTGGATAGAAACGCCAGTCAGCTTTTTATGAAACTGGCTTATTATCTTATTGATATGTAGGTTCACTATTTCGTAGGATACATTGTTTTGTATAGCTAAGCCACTGTGACAATGTCATTACCTACGTAGCAATCATCATCATAGTCACAATGTCTTAACAGACGTGTTGTGAACTCGTAAAATTTTACGAGTTTCTCTTGGGTTATCTTAGAGATCTTTAATGCAGTAGTTTCCCATTTGCTTTCTGCATCCTCATGCCGTTGATCATAATATGTAGGTATCTACTGGTTCATCCGCCTTTGAGGATAATTTCTCACCCCAAGGACAAGAAGGTGTCCTGACTCTTCTCAACTCGTCCGTCGATAGTAGTTCGGTTCCTTTTAGTCTCCTTTTACGACACGCAGGATATACGATAGGAGATATTCTATCCCGCCCCCACACAGGTCACCTACGTGAAAATGTCGCACTATACTAGTCACTGACTGACGAGAATGATGTTACAAATGCCGCGAATATAACTTTAAAATGACCTCCTAATGTTTCGTACGTTCATTTTACGTCTCTGATAACGTAAAATGCACGTCCTAACAAAAACATCATCATCATATGATAACTAATAAACCATTTTTCTGCCTCTTTTACCAATAAAATATTAGTTTCATTAGTAACAGCTTTATCTTTGCTATTATTACACAATTCACGAAGTTAAATATAATAAAAAATTAGTATGTAATACATAACTTCTGCATCTGGTAATCCACGACTTCCTGAAATATCCACTTCAACATATGCCATTTTGTAGTGCAGCAAATTCAGTTTATTTTACAAAAAAAATCCCCCTGTGAGGGCGGGTTAGAATATCGCCCGTCGTATATCCTGCGTGTCGTAAAAGGCGACTAAAAGAAACCGAACTACTGTCGGTATGAGCAGTAACCTATTTTCAACCAACAGCTTTGGGTGGACGAGTTGAAAAGAGTCACGACACCTTCTTGTCCTTGGGGTGAGAAATTGTCCCTGAAGGCGGATACATCTGATCAACGGCATGAGGATGCAGAAAGCAAATGGGAAACTACTGCATTAAAGATCTTAAAGATGTCCCAAAAAAAACATGTAAAAACATTTTACGTCTGTCTGTTAAGAAAAAAACTGAGAAAACATTGAAACTTCAACACCCTCTAGATCGGTAACGAAGCGTTTGAGGACCTATGTTTATTTGAAATTTTAGTCCTTAAAAATACCAAAGAATTTTCTCTCTTCATTTATACACGATATTTAGGAAGACCCTGTATAGTGTCCCACACATTTTATATGTACGTTCTCACGAGTCAACTTTAGTTGACCGACTGTAGTTGATCAACGAAAGTGGAATACGGCTTGAATTGATTTATAGTTTCATTTCAACAGAAATTGACCGATTGTTTCAGTTGATTGGCACATGTTCTTTTTTGTACTTTGTTCTGATAATGTTAATTTTATTCCTCACATGAGCAATAGTAAGGCCAGAGATATCAATTTCCTTGACAGTAGGGCTTAGAGAATTTCCTCGAGCATCTTTCCCTTTTAATTGTTCGTTAGGTGATTCCAAGGGCAATCATGCTTATAATATAGTTTCAAAAATCTCCTCATAACACTGGGTCAAACTTTTGATGATGAACAAAAAAATGTAGTCTAGTTAATTGACTCAGTACTTCCCACACATTCCGATTATACCAGTTTTATTATTTTCTTACAGCATGAAACTATAGTCTAGATGCCCCTATAATCAAATCATCGATCGCCCGACCGCAAAAAATAGCGTTTTATCCTACTAGGTGCTTCTTTCACAGGTCAATGGAAAATATATCATGAATACAACAGATTTTTGAGTTTTACAAACCCCCACCCCCGAACCACTCCCATTTCACTCCCAACCAAAAAAATTTCTTAAATGATCAGGAACCCCTAAAACGTCTAAAACGAAGTTTGAGGTGTTTTTTATACTTTTAGTTTTTTTATTATTGCCGCGCCGCCACTGAAATGATTTCTAAAAACCATACGCGCTTTCCATACTCGTGGCGGTAATAAATCTGTGTCAAAATGGCATTAAAGTCAATTCAGAAGTTTCCACGTAACACAATACAACACGATCCAAAGTAATAATCGTGTATCTTGTATGCATCAGAAAGTTCTAGTCCCTTGGTTTCTGTAATCGGCAAGGCAATGTTCGGATGGACCTAAAAAAGTGTATTATACCGCTAGGTCTTTCTCTTTCAGGTCAGTAGACAGCCCATTATGAGTACAACAGATTTTTCAGATTTACAACCCCCCACCCCCCCCAACCACCCTAATTTTACCACCACCTCAAAAAAAAGTAGCAAATGACCAGGAACCTCTAAAACACCTAAAAACGAAGTTTGAGGCATATTTGAAATTTTTCGTTTTTTGCTAATTTCTCCGCTGCCCATGCACCGATTTTCAAAATTGTAGCAGCACTACCTACTACGACCCTACACCATATCACCACCCAAATTTCATCAAAATCTATGCAGCGGTTACTGAGATTAGGAGGCTAGAAGAAGACAGACCGACAGACCGACAGACCGACAGACCGACAGATAGACCGACAGACCGACGGAAATGAGTGACGTGGATTTTCGTTATGTAGGCATCATAAAACGCCCAAAAAGCGTATAATCTCAAAATTGAAAATTTCCGCGATCACAATACTCCCCTCACCTATCGGTGTGGGAAGTAAAAGTGGATCAACTCTATTGAAAGGAAGATTTCCTCAGAACGCCTTCAGGCACCTTATCCCTCAAACTACCTGGTGATAAATCAGTGAGCTTGGAGTCGCTTTTTTCGCAATTCCCAAAGCACCAGACAGCCAGCCGCGCTGCGCTCTCAATATAATTATAAGGATTTTAATCAACCGGCCCGATTAGAAGCATTAATCACCAGGGTGTTACCGATGAGTAATCAGCATATATATGCCTGGCAGCCTGGCTTCCAACGCTACCGTCGTTACGGCTTCACGACAAAGTTACCCTCGCTAGCTGCAAACGAATTTCGCGTTGCGGGAACTACTGATTCAGATCCGTAAATGAGCTCAAACGGATGCTGATCCTGGGTTTGATGCCGACGAATTTGAATTTCGCACCTCAAATTTGCATCATGGAAGAATTTCCCAGACCGCGGGATTATCTGGTGAGAAGGGGGCACAGTCACCGATTTTAACTTGTTTTTAACACACTTTTAAGAACTTTCTTTTTATAGCTGCACCTGTATGTGGGTTTGTGAGCTTGTAGTAAGTTCGCTATTCCATCTTTATTCACAAAACAGTTTGTTACATCTACACGACAAAGTTACCCTGGCTAGTTGCAAACGAATTTCGATTTGCGGGAGCTACAGATTCAGATCCGTAAATGAGCCAAATTCGAATTTCGCACCTTAAATTTGCATCGTGGAAGAATTTCCAGTCCACGAGCTTATCGGGTGAGAAAAGGTAGTTTTAGGCCCATTTCTCACCAAATCAGTCGGCTACAGTCAAGTCTAGTCACGTCAGACGCTCCCACATTCAACTGACTAGAACTTATATTGAAATTACGCATTCTGTGAAAAATTGCTTTCAGACTGACCGAGTCACGTCCGTGCCAGTCCCGTCCCGACATGATCGGACTGTCTCTGACTCAGCCGATCGAATATTTATGCCAGTCCTGACAAGTCTTTTGAGAAAGTGACGGCGGTGCATCATTATATCATAAAAATGGACATTGAACAGTTAACAAGTTTGGTGCTATAAGACTCAATAACCGAAAAAATAAATCTGCACTCATTCTAAAGTAATTGTAAAATTTTCTTGGGTCGGCCAATAAATCAGGAAACAAGTGACTAAATGATCCAAAATGTAGCCTTTTCTGTTAATGGGATGAATCCACAATTGTTTCTTTTTTGCCTCATTTTTCTCCTTTGTTGGAATCAGCGTAAAATCATTGCTTGAAGAAACTCGTACATTTCAACTAGATACAGTAGTCTGGTCACAAAACGTTGAACTGACTTGTCGTCGATTTCGTTTGCATGACTTACTTCATGTGAAAGCAATTGATTTCGGTGACGTGATTGAATGTGACTTGACTAGTCTTGACTGTTGCTGACTGATTTGGTGCGAAATGGGCCTTAACGGCACAGTCGCCGATTTTGTCTTGTTTTCAACACACTTCAATGAACATGTAGGTTTGTGAGCTTGTAACACTCTTCTGTATTAATATCAAGTTGACTATTCCATCTTTATTCACAAAACAATCTGCTACAACTACCACGACAAAGTTACCCTCGCTCGCAGCAAACGAATTTCGCGTTGCGGGAACTACTGATTCAGATCCGTAAATGAGCTCAAACGGATGCTGATCCTGGGTTTGATGCCGACGAATTTGAATTTCGCACCTCAAATTTGCATCACGGAAGAATTTCCAGTCCACGGGCTCATCTGGTGAGAAGGGGTAGTTTTAGCGGCACAGTCGCTGGTTCTAACTTGTTTTTAACACACTTTTATGAACATGCTTTTAATAGCTTCACTTGTATGTGGATTTGTCAGCTTGTAGCACTCGTTTGAATCAAGACCAAGTTGGCTATTCCGTCTTTATTCACAAAACAATTTGTTACATCTACCACGACAAAGTTACCCTCGCTAGCTGCAAACGAATTTCGCGTTGCGGGAACTACTGATTCAGATCCGTAAATGAGCTCAAACGGATGCTGATCCTGGGTTTGATGCCGACGAGTTTGAATTTCGCACCTCAAATTTGCATCGTGGAAGAATTTCCAGTCCACGGGCTTAGCTGG
Source organism: Callosobruchus maculatus (assembly GCA_951848785.1). Lineage (NCBI taxonomy): Eukaryota > Metazoa > Arthropoda > Insecta > Coleoptera > Chrysomelidae > Callosobruchus > Callosobruchus maculatus. The sequence continues at coordinate 957,225 of CATOUR010000028.1, read as the reverse complement.
TGAGAAGGGGTAGTTTTAGCGGCACAGTCGCTGGTTTTAACTTGTTTTTAACACACTTTTAAGAACACGCTTTTAATAGCTTCACTTGTATGTGGATTTGTCAGCTTTTAGCACTCGTTTGAATCAAGACCAAGTTGGCTATTCCGTCTTTATTCACAAAACAATTTGTTACATCTACCACGACAAAGTTACCCTCGCTAGCTGCAAACGAATTTCGCGTTGCGGGAACTACTGATTCAGATCCGTAAATGAGCTCAAACGGATGCTGATCCTGGGTTTGATGCCGACGAATTTGAATTTCGCACCTCAAATTTGCATCACGGAAGAATTTCCAGTCCACGGGCTCATCTGGTGAGAAGGGGTAGTTTTAGCGGCACAGTCGCTGGTTCTAACTTGTTTTTAACACACTTTTATGAACATGCTTTTAATAGCTTCACTTGTATGTGGATTTGTCAGCTTGTAGCACTCGTTTGAATCAAGACCAAGTTGGCTATTCCGTCTTTATTCACAAAACAATTTGTTACATCTACCACGACAAAGTTACCCTCGCTAGCTGCAAACGAATTTCGCGTTGCGGGAACTACTGATTCAGATCCGTAAATGAGCTCAAACGGATGCTGATCCTGGGTTTGATGCCGACGAGTTTGAATTTCGCACCTCAAATTTGCATCGTGGAAGAATTTCCAGTCCACGGGCTTAGCTGGTGAGAAGGGGTAGTTTTAGCGGCACAGTCGCTGGTTTTAACTTGTTTTTAACACACTTTTAAGAACACGCTTTTAATAGCTTCACTTGTATGTGGATTTGTCAGCTTTTAGCACTCGTTTGAATCAAGACCAAAATGGCTATTCCGTCTTTATTCACAAAACAATTTGTTACATCTACCACGACAAAGTTACCCTCGCTAGCTGCAAACGAATTTCGCGTTGCGGGAACTACTGATTCAGATCCGTAAATGAGCTCAAACGGATGCTGATCCTGGGTTTGATGCCGACGAGTTTGAATTTCGCACCTCAAGTTTGCATCGTGGAAGAATTTCCAGTCCACGGGCTTAGCTGGTGAGAAGGGGTAGTTTTAGCGGCACAGTCGCTGGTTTTAACTTGTTTTTAACAACTTTTAAGAACATGCCTTTAATAGCTTCACTTGTATGTGGATTTGTCAGCTTTTAGCACTCGTTTGAATCAAGACCAAGTTGGCTATTCCGTCTTTATTCACAAAACAATTTGTTACATCTACCACGACAAAGTTACCCTCGCTAGCTGCAAACGAATTTCGCGTTGCGGGAACTACTAATTCAGATCCGTAAATGAGCTCAAACGGATGCTGATCCTGGGTTTGATGCCGACGAGTTTGAATTTCGCACCTCAAATTTGCATCCCGGAAGAATTTCCAGTCCACGAGCTTATCTGGTGAGAAGGGGTACACTGAACGAAAAAGGTACGCGTAATCAATAAAAAAGTACATCAAATCAATGGACGTAAGCATTAGTTTTGAGCCAACGACAGCTGTCTTTAAGTCAACAAACGACTGTACATGAATTTTTATTGAAGATTAAGTTACGATTGTCGTACGTGAAATCAATGAACCATAGACACCAACCCATGATATAGCTCTACATTAAAATAATCGGTTAAGCGCGATGACTTGGGATTCGGCAGCGTCAAACACGTGACCAATGGTGATGGTGGGGCAATAGATGTGAGAAGTAGAGGTACCAAAACTAATAACGTTGTTCGAAATAATAATGTTTGGTGTGATTCATGTATGGAGTATTAGCATCAAAAAATGTCGCGTTGTTAATAGTTGATGCTTACGATACGTTGAATTAACGTTTAGTGTTCATTAAACAATGAAAACCCTCTTCATTCATTTTTTATGTTTGCTGTTCATGGATTTATGGAGGATTTTCCATTACTCCAATGATAAAGAACATAAGCTCATAACTGCATAACTTTAATTCCATTATTGTTTGTGATTACTTCTTGAGGTTTTGCTTTCATTGTTTAATGTTAACCGAATCATTGCCTTAATGTATGAATACATTAAACTATAACGTGAAATCACTGTTTCAATGTCCGATTCATAATATTAATGTTAAAAAAATTGACGACGACCGGTTATTAATTTTACCAACAAATTTTCTTTCTGTGTAGTTTTAGCGTCACAGTCGCTGGTTTTAACTTGTTTTTAACACACTTCTATTAACATGCTTTTACTAGCTTCACCTGTATGTGGGTTTGTGGGGGCTTGTAACACTCTTTTGAATTACACCAAGTTGGCTATTCCGTCTTTATTCACAAAACAATTTGTTACATCTACACGACAACGTTACCCTTGATAGCTGCAAACGAATTTCGCGTTGCGGGAACTACTGATTCAGATCCGTAAATGAGCTCAAACGGATGCTGATCCTGGGTTTGATGCCGACGAATTTGAATTTCGCACCTCAAATTTGCATCGTGGAAGAATTTCCCAGACCGCAGGCTTATCTGGTGAGAAGGGGCACAGTCACCGATTTTAACTTGTTATTATCACAGTAAAGTCAATAGGACGTTGTGAGGTAGTTCAAAGTTTTGTGTACCTCGGTTCTTTGATCGACAATTCAGGTAGCTGTGAGAATGAGATTCGACGGCGCATTCAACAGGCACGGGTGGCCATGACAAAGCTTACTAAAATACGACATGACCATAACATCACTAAAGCTACCAAAATGCCGTTGGTTCAGCCTCTTGTGTTCTCCATATTTTTGTATGCCTCAGAAACTTGGACTGTTAAAAAGGCAGATCGAGCTCGCATAGATGCTTTTGAAATGTAGACGTGGAGGAGAATGCTGAGAGTTCCTTATACCGCCCATCGAACTAATGTTTCCATACTGGATGAGCTCGGTAATCCATAGAGACTATCCTCCATTGTGTCGATGAGAATGCTTACATTCTTCGGACATATTCACAGAAGCGATAATATGGAGAAACTTGTAGTTCAGGGTCACGCCCCGAGTGAGCGGCGCCGTGGCCGTTCCCCTACACGCTGGGTGGATACGACGAAACAGTTGCTAGATATGAGTATCAAGAGCGCCACTGAACTGACAGTAAATCGCGAACGATGGCGAGCTACAATTCTCAAAACTATTGATAATATTCGTGCCGGAAATACTCTAGCTCCGACTTAATGCATTTTACGAGTTCACCACATGTCTGTTAAGACACATGATTATCATACTTTATAACACGTCAAACGATACTGAAACTCAAAACTGCTAGCGAATTTGTAATCAACACCCTCAAATTATACAAATCGCAAGACTTCATTTTAATGGAAAGCCAAATAACGATTTTTTATTTTTTAGGCAAAACTGAAGATCTGAAATTTTTGATTCTCCTCAAACAAGACTGAAACTCAGAACTGCTACCGGATTTGTACTCAGCACCCTCAAATTATACAAAAATATAATATGTGTTTCGTCGTATCCACCCAGCGTGTAGGGGAACGGCTACGGCGCCGCCCACTCGGGGCGTGACCCTGAACTACAAGTTTCTCCATGTTATCGCTTCTGTGAATATATCCGAAGAATGTAAGCATTCTCATCGACACAATGGAGGATAGTCTCTTTGGATCACCGAGCTCATCCAATATGGAAACATTAGTTCGATGGGCGGTATAAGGAATTCTCAGCATTCTCCTCCACGTCCACATTTCAAAACAGTCCAAGTTTCCGAGGCATACAAAAATATGGAGAACACAGGAGACTGAACCAGTGACATTTTGGTAGCTTTATTGGTGTTATGGTCACGCCATATTTTAGTAAGCTTTGTCATGGTCACCCGTGCCTGTTGAATGCGCCGTCCAATCTCATTCTCACAGCTACCTGAATTGTCGATCAAAGAACCGAGGTACACAAAACTTTGAACTACCTCAGAACGGCCTACTGACTTCATTTCTCGATGATTGTCATGCTCTCTATCTACGATAATAACCTTGGTCTTGTTGTATTTAATACCAAGACCATATGCTGCACCGTGTTGTTCTAAAACGTTCAATAGAGCTACTAGTTCTTCCTGAGAAACAGCAATAAGGGTTGTATCGTCAGCAAATCTTAAGTTAGATATTTTGCTTCTGCCAATAGTTATACCGCCATTCGAGTTGTCCAATACCTGTCTCATCACAAATTCAGAGCAAATGTTAAATAACATCACAGATAATGCGCATCCCTGATGAACTCCTTCTCTGGTTGCTGTTTGACCAGACAGGTTACCATCAATTCTTACGCGAGCTGAGCTAGACTCATAGAGTTGCTGTATGAGAAATACTAAGTGGTAAGGGACTCCCATGGAGATAAGGATTTCTCACAGTTTAGGCCACTTTACGTTATCAAACGCCTTAGAATAGTCCACAAAGCAGATAAAAACGGGAAAATAATGCTCTCTGGCTTTTTCAATAATCTGTCTTAAGTTTAAGATCTGTTCACGCGTACCGCGTCCTTTTACGAAACCTGCCTGCGCCTGAGAAATTTGCCAGCCAATAAAACCCTCCAAACGAGACTGTAAAATATATAGTAGAACCTTGCTTGCATGAGATATTAACGAAATTGGGCGATAATTGTCTAGAAATGTGCCAGTAAGGACAATATCTCACTTTTTAGTTCTTGAAATATGTTGATTTTTCTAGACGCCCTTCGAGTCATTCCCACAATGCACCGTAATTCTATTACAGGACACAGGTCACTGTACCTAACCGTAGAGATAGTGCAAAATATATTTTTTACTCTCTCTGTGTAGCAATAACTCACCAAACTATTGCAATTAAACATGCCTCGTTGATGCTTTGGGGTGAACCAACGAGGAAATGGAGAACGAGGACGGGGAAGAAGGCACCTATAGTAATTACGGAAAACCGCACATGACGTACATTTCACAAATAAATTTATTTTAATTAAATACGGTCCATAAATCTAACCGGAAACAGGGCGGATATAATTTATTTGGATGACGTCTGCTGCTTGGTGGAGCTATTTGTTACAGAAAAACTTTCAGATGTTTCCTTCTCAGCCCGTAAGAAATTTCTTACATATGTAAAAAAATATCTTCTCCCTTCACTCGCCTTGTAAAATAACTGAACAGATCAAGCCTACGTCATAGTCAATCGCGCGGGCTACATGTGTAGACCATTAATATTTGTTATTATGGCAAACATCACTAAATGAATCTTGAATATTTGTTCATTTATATCTATGTTTGTACACATATAAAAAGAAATTCTCAAGTCAAGAATTGTGATATTCTTGTAAATACATACTCACAACAGGAATATCGGTTCTCACTCTAAGAAAGAATATTTGATGAGAAAATTATAGAAAATTTGTATCAAGAATAATATATTTTTGATTTATATACCTATTTTAAAGAAATATGCTCCGAAATAAAATATAAGTTTCTTTGCAACCAAGGCTATAATAATTTAATAACAAATATTTCATAATCCTATATCAAGATTATCATTTTTTCCATCGGTGCCCAGTTTACTTGTATCAAGAATATAGACAGCTTGCAAATGCGAACCTTCATTTACAATGATAATCTTGGTTTGAAAATGAACGCTGTTTCACAAGCACACCCTATATTTGTATCAAGTAAATCATTTATTTGACGTCTACCAACGTCGGAGTGCGCAGGCACGCAGCATGTCACGGGTGAACTCTAACCTCTCCACCATCTCTACTCAACAGCCTGTTGCCCGTCCGCGTCCGCGCCGCCATTATCGGTTTTCGGATTGTCGCATTCGCCGCCGTCTTTAGCACCTGCACCCTGGATCCTGCATAATAGCACATAATAGTATCTAGTCAAACTGTTAAATAAATTGCCGTTGCCACGTGATACCCGCGATACCACCGTCAACCATCAGTCATTGAATCTGCCGGTAGTGCTGGTCCACCGTCATTTGAGTCGCGTCCCAGTTCCCATCAGCTTCCATATCACTGGATCCATCCAACCATGAATGAGCTATTAAAAAATTGGGATGTGAAGACCTGACTCTGGTGTTCCTAGATAAGTACTAAGTATATTAAAAGTGATTTAAGAAATTTTGCAGAACTATTTCTCCAGAAAAATTTCTACATGCTCATAGAAGAGTTTGAATGCTCAAATTAATACTACTAGATTCCTCATCCAAGAATATCACAAGAATAAAGTTGAGCTACTTGCGTCAAGTTTATGAAATGCCCCCAGTTAAGATTATGAAATGCTTCAGTCAAGATTATGAAATACTTCGGTCAAGATTACCATATGCTTGATTTAGGATTTTGGTATTCTTACTATCAAGAACTTCCCAGTTTTGTATTGAGATATTTTCTCAATGTAACCCTTATATGGTCAAAGATATCGTATTCTCACTTTAAGATTAGCATAACTTTGCGCGTATAGGAAGTTATGGTGTACTTGAATTAAAGCATCTGTGCTCCATCTAAGAAATTATTTTTATGTGTGTATGCTGAGTCTCCTTAACATCAACATTTCTTTGTAGTTTTTTGTAGAAATTAAAAGTCAACCATTCTTTTATGAGCAGATTGTAAAGGTAAAACCTAAATACCAGAGTTCCATAGCTCATGATGCTTGCTCGCAAAGCTGTAGATTGTGTTTATAGTGATAGAGGGTAGATCATCGATGTGGGGCAGAAATAATGTCGGAGCCAATACCGATCCCTGCGGAAACCCAGCGTTGATGTTGTGAAAGGACGAAAAGAAGCTGTCTACCATGACAGAAATTTTTCGACCAGAAAGGATGTCTGCTAACCAACCGCACAGCTTAACGACACGGCAGTAGGACGACAGCTTGTTCAGGAGAGGCACATGCTACAGTTCATCGAATACCTTTGAAATATCGAGAGTAACTGCGTGAATCTCCACAAACTAATGGATGAGTGTGCTCCACACATGTGTGGCATAAGCAAGGGGATCTCTAGTAGTTAATCTTTCATATCAGGATCCATATTATCTGGCGTTTACCATGACCAGGTAATGGAGATCCGGATATATCGTGATATGATAAATTTGCATGTATTTCTATTCATCGAGTGCAGGTGTACCAAATATTTCCACTTTAAGAGTAGTTGCCTTATATAATGCATGTTTTTCACTGTAACGAAATAAAAATGTGAATATACATACATTAAGGACCATATTCTCTATCACACAGGTAACAGACACGTTAATATAAAATGACCACAAATGCATTTATTGTAGTTCTTTGTAAGGGACCCACATGACAATATTAGGCTCACTAGTATTACTATTACTGCCATATTACATAACTGATAAAAACTGCTAGTAAGACAAACAGCATAATGCAAAATGAACAAATAAAGACGTGAAGCTAACACAATCTCCATTAGGGATAGTGTTGAAAAAATGCGCAAGTACTCCTAATATTGTCACCAGTGCTCCGAGTACTGCCTGTAGCTATATGGTATACCATTGTATCAAGTAGCATAGTGGAATAGTTTCCTTTTTTAGTTAAGAAAACTTATAGCACCAGCAGCACATGAAACATCACCTATACACATGTACCTATCTGCATTAATGTAGGAAGTCAAAGAATAGTCAGATATAATTGCACATATGCCACTTAAAAAATCGATACTCTTATAGGAGAGAGCTAACGCAACTATTTTCGCACATTTATGGCAGGTATTGGACAACTGGAATGGCGGTATAATTATTGGCGGAAGCAAAATATCTAACTCAAGATTTGCTGACGATACAACCCTTATTGCTGCTTATCAGGAAGAACTAGTAGTTGTATTGAACGTTTTAAAACAACACAGTGCAGCATATGGTCTTGGTATTAACTACAGCAAGACCAAGGTTATTATCGTAGATAGAGAGCATGACAATCATCGAGAAATAAAGTCAATAGGCCGTTGTGAGGTAGTTCAAAGTTTTGTGTGCCTCGGTTCTTTGATCGACTATTCAGGTAGCTGTGAGGATGAGATTCGACGGCGCATTCAACACGCACGGGTGGCCATGACAAAGCTTACGAAAATATGGCGTGACCATAACATCACTAAAGCTACCCAAATGTCACTGGTTCAGTCTCTTGTGTTCTCCATATTTTTGTATGCCTCGGAAACTTGGACTGTTAAAAAGGCGAGCTCGCATAGACGCTTCTGAAATGTGGACGTGGAGGAGAATGCTGAGAATTCCTTATACCGCCCATCGAACCAATGTTTCCATACTCGATGAGCTCGGTAATCCAAAGAGACTATCCTCCATTGTGTCTATGAGAATGCTTACATTCTTCGGACATATTCACAGAAGCGATAATGTGGAGAAACTAGTTCAGGGTCACGCCCCGAGTGGGCGGCGTCGTGGCCGTTCCCTTACACGCTGGGTGGATACGACAAAACAGTTGCTAGTTATGAGTATCCAGAGCGCCACTGAACATGCAACGCCTGAATAGTATGCCTTCTTATGCATTATTAAGATCTATCGCAATTTTTGGTACACTTACCTTAATAAAATATATATTTTTAGTAATAAAATACGCATTGATGCAAACGTGGAAGTTTTTGTTAATGACGTTTACTTTCTTGCGCTATTATTAGAAAAATTAGTATTCTACCCTACCGAACCTTAGAGGGTCCCTCAACCCCGAGACATGCAGTAGCAATGTCCCTCTGTACCGTATCTTCTTAGAAACCCTCGTCGTTTCAGTAGCTGATCCATAATATCTCGCGTTTAGTGAGAAGTACACGACGATGGACCAGACAGTAAAAGCCGTCGCAACTTCTGTAAATATTTACTTGTTAGTAGGCAACGGAAATGCACTAGGTAGAGGAAATTTGTAGAGATGGAATGAATTCCAGTAAGCGATTGTAAAAACATGTTTTTGTATATTTTGCTTCAAGAGTTGTATAGAGTCGGACTGAATAGAACTCCCAAAACACATAGGTATTCGAACTATGGTTTCATTATTTATAGCCACTATTGTAGTTGTTAGTATAGCGAATATTTAACCACATTTGTTTATTTAAACGTGTCTTAAACATACTTGAGTTAATTGGTTAGTTTTGTACATATTTCTTTAATTTATTTTATTTTTAACTTTCTATAATATATTAGTATTAGTTAGTTAGTAGTTAGAGAAAGAAACAAATACTTACAGGGTGAGCTTTTAGTACCGGCTCGGTCGATAACTCCACTACTGTAGAAGATAACGAAAAAAGTTGTATATAAAAGTTGTAGCAACGGATATGCTCCTTGCTCAGGAAATATTTAGATTTATACAGGATGATCCATAACTGCGTGGTGATGTGGAAGAAGACGAATATAAGCATACCGAGTTCATCCAGTATGGAGGCGTTAGTTCTATTGACGGTATAAGGAACTCTCAGTATTCTCCTCCACGTCCACATATCAAAAGCATCTATGCAAGCTCGATCTGCCTTTTTAACAGTCCAAGTTTCCGAGGCATTCAAAAATATGGGGAACACAAGAGACTGAACCAGCGATATTTTGGTAGCCTTAGTGATACGCCATATTTTAGTAAGCTTTGTCATGGCCACACATGCCTGTTGAATACGTTTGATAGTCAGGTCAAAAAGACTAAAAATTCTTTTAAAAAAAAATATATAAATATCTGATATGCAATCGCTTAGACGAAGTCGAAGTCAGAAGTTGTCAAGTTCTCTGCTTTCCTCCATCGCAACTTCCTGCTGGAGATCCTGCAACCGTCAGCGGCACTGCGACACTGCAGTACATTGGATGACGTAGGAGCAGGAAAACTCGCAGCGGGATCCAATTCAGTAACTCCTGCCGCCGCAATTACTCTGTACTACAAAATAAAAATCAATTTCCGACTGATTTCCACCTCGAAGTCGCTCTTACCTCGAAAGATTTCCGGTAAATTGATGTTTTCGCCCCATTTTGAGGGATGCTCCTCCATCGCGGCTGAAGCAGGAAGTAGGCTTGGAATTGGCGACCTCAGATTACCAGTTGTGCCACCTTATTTTGAAATTGCAGATTGATTTCTAATCACTTGTAATGTTGTAAAGTATCAACAACGAAATAAAATAGATGGATAGATATTTATTAACTACGTTTTGTACACAAGACACACTTGTAGTAATCAAGGCAAAAAGGACATAACAGATAAAAATTTATAAATAACGAAAGCATCTAACACAAATGTAAGACCAACGATAAACATACACAAGCATATAATAAAAGGGTACCACTAGGTATGCATATATTCTTCTTTAGAGTAGGAGCAGTATTTTTTGAAGGATTTTTTGATGGTAGCTTTGAGTTTGTTACTACTAAAATGTTCAAGGGCCTCTGGTAGAGCATTGTATAATGAAATTTTTAGTGAGTTATTGGCTAATTTTTTTATATGTGAAACGTTGAGGTCTTATGAATTCTGCTCTCCTAGTACAATAATCGAGATAGTCAGAACTGACAGAAAATAGGTTTTAATTATTATGAATCTCAACTATCTGATGAAAAATATATAATGTAGGAAGGGGCAAAATGTTCATTGTTTTAAATGAAGGTTTACAATGATCATCATATTTAGCGTTAGATATCACACGGATTGCTTTCTTTTGAAACTTAAAGATTAATTTGCCGATGACGCGTCGCCCCAGAGTAGAGCGCCATACGAGATACGTGACTGATACCATGCATGGTACACCGTTATTAAAGTTTTCTCGCTAACTGTGTTTCTCAATCTGCGTAGGACAAAGATGATTGTAGATAGCCTTTTGGCCAAAAAATCAATATGTGAGAAAAAACCATTCTTTGTGTCTTATCTAAATTTTGCGGCACTCTATTGCTTGTAAACCAAAGATTGGCTTTAGTCTCCAATAATGCAAAATTTTTATCTAGTGACTAACTGCTTTGATCTGGACTCAAGAAAGTCATGTAATCCGCATATAAAATGCATTTTTGAGGTGACATGTAATGTTGTAAATCATTTCTATAGATGAAGAAAAGCAGTGGCCCCAAAACATATCCCTGCGGAACTCCATATTTAATGGGCCGCATGGTAGACACATCCATTTTCAGATGAACCCATTGTTGTCTATCTTTCAAATAAGAAAATATGAGTTGCAGTGGATGACCTCTTAAGTAGGAGTATGTCTAAAGAAGTACATTAAAATCGTGTCCACCAGTTCATTATAGTTATAAGCCTGCGCCATTGTTGTTGCTTTTAAAGTCCGCTCGTAAAGCATTCTCGACCGCTATGCGACAGCAACGCGACGTATGACGAACTGCCTGTTTTCTCACAGGCACCGCTGACGCATGGCGCTGCTTTGTTGTGATATGACAATACATGGTCACGTCATTGGCCAGGGAGTAGGGATGGACTTAGAATTCAGGATTTCTTTAGCGGTCAGTATCTTGTTTTCTCTAAATATTTCGTTTATATGTTACTGGGAAGGAACACTCATTTTGGCGAATACTGACTACTGACGCTGTATGAAAAAAAGTCCCAACTTATGAAGCACCCTGTAAAAGGAATACAATAAACAAGTTTTTTTAATTCACATGTCCAAGGTATAATTTACTCAACATCGTTTTAAATTTGTAGATACTATAGGGTAAATATTTCAACAGATATGGCTTTAGCTATGCCACTGAAGTGCTAACGTAAAGTGGCCTAAACTGTGGGAAATCCTTATCTCCATGGGAGTCCCTTACCACTTAGTATTTATCATACAGCAACTCTATAAGTCTAGCTCAGCTTGTGTTAGAATTGATGGTAGCCTGTCTGGTCATACAGCAACCAGAAAAGGAGTTCGTCAGGGATGCGTATTATCTCCGATGTTATTTAACATCTACTCTGAATTTGTGATGAGACAGGTATTGAACAACTGGAATGGCGGTATAACTATTGGTGGAAGCAAAATATCTAACTTAAGATTTGCTGACGATACAACACTTATTACTGCTTCTCAGGAAGAACTAGTAGCTCTATTGAACGTTTTAGAACAACACAGTGCAGCATATGGTCTTGGTATTATCTACAACAAGACCAAGGTTATTAGCGTAGATATAGAGCATGACAATCATCGAGAAACGAAGTCAATAGCCGTTGTGAGGTAGTTCAAAGTTTTGTGTACCTCGGTTCTTTGATCGACAATTCAGGTAGCTGTGAGAATGAGATTCGACGGCGCATTCAACAGGCACAGGTGGCCATGACAAAGCTTACTAAAGTATGGCGTGACCATAACACCACTGGAGCTACCAAAATGTCACTGGTTCAGTCTCTTGTGTTCTCCATATTTTTGTATGCCTCGGAAACTTGGACTGTTAAAAAGGCAGATCGAGCTCGCATAGATACTTTTGAAATGTGGACGTAGAGGGGAATGCTGTGAATTCCTTATACCGCCCATCGAACTAATGTTTCCATACTGGATGAGCTCGGTAATCCAAAGAGACTATCCTACAGAAGCGATAATATGGAGAAACTTGTAGTTCAGGGTCACGTCCCAAGTGGGCGACGCCGTGGCCGTTCCCCTACACGCTGGGTGGATACGACGAAACAGTTGCTAGACATGAGTATCAAGAGCGCCACTGAACTGACAGTAAATCGCGAACGATGGCGAGCTACAGTTGTCAAAACTATTGATAATATCCGTGTCGGCAATACTCTAGGTCCGACTTAATGCATTTTACGAGTTCACAACATGTCTGTTAAGACATTGTGACTATGATGATGATGCCATGATGATGCCACTGAAGTACGATTCTACGCATCTAAGCTTGCCTCCATTAAATAAAAGCACGCCACTCTCGGGCTATGAGAATCCGCGGGTGCACTGTGACGCGTCCCCATCAGGGCGAGGGTGAGGGCGTGAGGACAGGTGCTAGTACTCGCATAAGCCCTTCCCAGCACTATATATGCCTACAAACGTGTGAATGGCTCTATCGGCGCCTTATAAATAATGCAGGTGCAAAGTGCCGTTACATCACCGCTTCAGAAACGGATTTTCAGTTTCCGCACAGCAGCTTTTTCTAAAGCTGTCTATCTTTTTGGGCCCGAAACCTACAGCGGAGAGCAAGCGGTTGTTGTATTTTGAATGAGGATTGTTCCTAGGATGTTTTAGCATCACTGCTTAAGGGGCCTGGATACACACATTTATACATAAGTATATTTGCCATGTAAAACACGGACTCACAATTTCTCGCTTAACTCACTCTATTTTCAAACTCTATACATAATATTTCAGAAGGCAATAGCTAAGACCTTAATGAATGACAACCATTTTCGATTTTCTCAAAAAAGTTTTTTAATGTGCAAAAAAACTCGCAATGCAGAATCATACATTCTATAAATGCCTGTAATTTAACAACCAAACACTATATCAAAAAAGGCTAAATAGTTGCACAAGCGCAAGCTTTCTTCTTCCATTTGCTCTTCGAGTCATTACTGTAAGTTTAAAGGTAACGTCAGGAGCTTGGATATGCGAAATTCATTTTTATGGTGACACCTTTGGACCTTACCTTGGACCTTTTGACCTTACCTTTGGATTTTTGGACTTGTCTCCCCTCATCTTAGACGCACACACACTGGAGAAAGGGAACAGGCGACCATGCCTCCACGCTAACACGGGAATACGTCTTTTCTTGGATTCTCAATTTCGCGCGCTATACCCTGGACCCTTAAGGGGCCTGGATACGCACATTTATACATACGTGTTTGCCATGTAAAAGACGGACTCACAATTTCTCGCTTAACTCACTCTATTTGCAAACTACATACATAATATTTCAGAAGGCAATAGCTAAGACCTTAATGAATGACAACCATTTTCGATTTTCTCAAAAAAGTTTTTTAATGTGCAAAAAAACTCGCAATGCAGAATCATACATTCTATAAATGCCTGTAATTTAACAACCAAACACTATATCAAAAAAGGCTAAATAGTTGCACAAGCGCAAGCTTTCTTCTTCCATTTGCTCTTCGAGTCATTACTGTAAGTTTAAAGGTAACGTCAGGAGCTTGGATATGCGAAATTCATTTTTATGGTGACCTTTGGACCTTACCTTGGACCTCTTGACCTTACCTTTGGATTTTTGGACTTGTCTCCCCTCATCTTAGACGCACACACACTGGAGAAAGGGAACAGGCGACCATGCCTCCACGCTAACACGGGAATATGTCTTTTCTTGGATTCTCAATTTCGCGCGCTATACCCTGGACCCTTAAGGGGCCTGGATACGCACATTTATACATACGTGTTTGCCATGTAAAAGACGGACTCACAATTTCTCGCTTAACTCACTCTATTTGCAAACTACATACATAATATTTCAGAAGGCGATAGTTAAGACTAACGAATGACAACTGTTTACGATTTTCTCAAAAAAGTTTTTTAATGTGCGAAAAAAACTCTCAATGTAAAATCATACATTCTATAAATGCTTGTAATTTAACAACCAAACACGATATCAAAAAAAGGCTAAATAGTTACACAAGCGCAAGCTTTCTGCTTCAATTTGCTCTTTGAGTCATTACTGTAAGTTTAAAGGTAACATCAGGAGCTTGGAAATGCGAAATTCATTTTTATGGTGACCTTTGGACTTTATCTTTGGACCTTTTGACCTTACCTTTGGATTTCTGGACTTATCTCCCCTCATATTAGACACGCACACTGGAGAAAGGGCCACGCCTTCTCGCTAACACAGGAATACGTCTTTTCTTGGATTCTCAATTTCGCGCGCTATACCCTAGACCCTTAAAGTCTATGAGTGCGAGTATGGCCGAAGTAGATAAAATAATTCAGAAACTACGAATTTTTTTAATGGTGACACAATAATTGCAATTTGAAAAGGACTACCAAAGACAAAAGTAGAAATATTAGGGCCATTGTAAGATAAACAGGCAGCTTATCAATAGAATGGTTATTGAACATTATGTTTAAAAATATGGTGTAAAATAAATTTGAAGATATTGAGGTTGAAATAAATTTTTGGCCACCAATTAGGTGCTAGTAACATACACCATTAAGCTCTTGTAACGTTAAATGATGCCTATTTAGCCTTTCTGTAAAATCGTATTAAGAAAGAATAACGAATAAAGTGTCAAAAATTAAGCAAGGTAGTGGTTTCCTTACAAAATATAAACTATTTAGTAGCATGGCATTGTCTCATTTTAGTGCAAAGCTACTTTAGGGGTAAATGAAAGCAGATTCTCCTTCTTCAATATAATTAAATGAGTTATCCCGTTTAAAAAATAAAAATTGGTGCAAAGTTCGTTGACTCAGTACTTCACACACATAACGGTAATACCATTTTATTATTTTCTCGTTGCATGAAGCTATAGTTTGAGATGCAAACCAAGTCAAACCACATCCAACACAAAAACTAGTAAAAAATAGTTTCTTGCATCACTCTTCGTAGGAACTGGAAGGACACAGTTTTTATTCTAAGAGCTTCAACTGGATGGAACGAAAGGATCTGGAACTCCCAAATTGCCTAAAAACGAAATTTGAGCTGTTTTATATTATTAGTTTCTTTTATTGTTGCTGCGTCGCAACTGACACGATTTCTATAATTATAATTTTAATATCAAATTTATAATATCTTCAAATAAAACTATTCCGAGAACGGTATACAGCATCGAGTTTTACCAAGAGTACCTTTTTGGTGTAGAACTGAATGGTGTTTGAGCTCCCCTAAAATTTTAATTTATAAATCTAACCTCAAAAAAGTTATGTTCAATACTACCTGGTATGAACCGTGTAGCTAGCGCCCTCTATGTGAGTTAGGTATAAAAACAAATTCATAGGATGTACTAGCTTCTAAAAAAATCTTGTGCAATTTCATTACAATATTGCCAGTAATTTCTGCAAAATCGTAAAAAATGTGTATAATTTTTTTTCTTCAACGCTCTGTATCTTGAATACGGATGGCGTTACGATTTTTCTTACAAAGCAGCCCCCAATTATTTTTTAGTTGTATACCTATTCTAGAGACCGGTTCACCTTTTTTGGAACACCCTGTACATACATCAGAAATTTCTGACTCTTTTAGTTTCTGTAGTAGACAAGACAATGATCGGATTGACAAAAAAATGGGCATTATGCCACTAGGACCCTCTTTCACAGGTCAAGGGACAGCTTTTTATGAATACAACAAATTTTGGAGTTTTACAACCCCCCCTCAACCACCCCGATTTCACCGCCACCAAAAAACGATCAGGAAATCCTGAAACGCCTAAAAAAGAAATTTGAGAAATATTTAAACTTTCTTGTTTTTGGCCAATTATTCCCCGCCAATGCACAAATTTTCAAAAGTATAGCATGATTACCTACTAGCACCCTGCAGTACTGAGTACCAGTACCCAAATTTCATCACAGTCTATGCAGCGGTTACTGAGATTACGAGTGTAGAAAAAACGCGACAGACAGCAGACTGACGAAAATGAGTGACGTCGGTTTTCGTTATGTAGACATCATAAAACGCCTAAAAGGCGTATTCACTCGCAATCGAAAATTTTCGCGATCACAATACCCCACTCATCTATCGGTGTGGGAAGTAAAAGCAAAATTGTTTAACGATAATAATGAGCGTTTTCATTCTATTATTCGCCACCCGTCACTGATGTTAATAAATAAATTCGCTGATTGACCAGCGGGTGCTAGTGCTGAACAAATGGGGGGACAATTTGGCACAGATAAAATATCAGCTTAAATTTATAAAATGGTGAACAATTTGCTAATTTATTCCGGTAGTCTAATAGCCATGGAGGTTGTGAGTGAACGACAGAACATGAACAATAGGAGTAATTCAATAATTTTTTTGACAATAGTAGACAAAGCCCACTAACGTATTGAATAAACGTTAAAATAAAGCATGAAAAGAACATAATGATATTATTTAGAAGTTTGATTACTTTGAGTTATGCCTCTTATAATGCAACTGTATTTTATAAATTTAACAGCAGTCGCATACAGAGACGAAGAAATTAGTTGTTGTTATTTAATGACGATATTTTCATCCCTTTAATTAGAAGAGCCGTGACAAACACTTAAAATGAGACAATCAGTTCACTAGATGAACAAAGAATATAACAAAATTAATATATACATTTTATACACTTAGCGAAATTTTAGGCAAACAGCTCTTAGCAGCTCTTAATAATGGTATACATGTAAGGCAATCGTGGAGTCATTACTAAGGCATGGTGCATAAGCCATTCATATCAACCTAGAACCAATGTCAATAAACATCTTGAAATTCATACTCCTACTTCAAAAAAATACGGTCTATTTTTTATCTTATGTCCAAAATCTATAACTTGTTACCCCTCGAATAAGACAGCTGATGATTTAAAAAAAAAGTCTTATAGAATGAATTACATAAGATCAAGAGATCTTTAAAAAAAAGTCTAACTGCTATAAGTCTGCATATAATTCTGTATTTTATTTTCATTTCTTGGCTTTTTTATGTATGGGATCCACTTCCCTGTGTTACGATATTTTTACTATTGATTTTTCACATGTTCTGCTTTCGAACATACAGGTATTCAGTTACCTAGGTGCAACATGGATTACAGAGTCACATTTTATATTATTTACTGTTTTCTTGGATATGATATTAAGATGTTTTAGCATGTAATTTTACCATGGAGCGCAGTGCTTCTCTAGTTTATACTTCATAATGTTATTCTTAAAGTTAATAAAGTTGTTGTTACTAAAATGCGTCATATATTCGATCAAAGAAGAAACAAAAATATGTCCTCTCTGTGGTCAGTCTGACTATGCTCCACGCTAGTGAAATGCGTATGCCATAATGGCGCTATTTGTCGAAAACCGTCACGGAACAGCTGTCACCCCCTCCCCCACCCTTGAGCGGCAACCCCTAGGGGACGCAAAGTGAATCTTATCTTAATTTATCGAAGAACGTATTCATAATTTGTCGTAATTTTTTTTTAAACCAAATGCGTGTGTTTATGCAGTTGCAGATAATAAATAAATGAGAAGATATCATTCCGTTAGGGAAAGAAATACGTTACATGACTTTTTGATAAAGTTCCTCGCCTTAATCCGCGATGAAATTCTGATTTTAGTGAAAATCGCAAACCAGCCCCTAACTTTAGCGCACTGTAGGATGGAAAGTATAGGTCGCACACGAAAAATTTTAAGATCAAAATTGTTATAATAAATGAAATTTACACCCCAAAATACTGACAGTTATTTATTATAATAATAATAATAATAATAATAATCCTCTATCGTCCAACAGATTAATATCCAATTACAGGACAATACATTAGAAATCCATGAAATAGATGATAAAATAACCAATGAAACCAAATTGAGGATAAAAAGAGTGAGCCTAACTCAAGTCAATGCCTAAATAATAAGACACAGTATGAATCTAGTAACATTTTGAATAGTTTTAAAGTGTGTGTCCGAGATATCTGAAACAACATTCTTTACATACAAAAATCACTAAGGACTTGACCAAAGCATTAGTTTGAGCTCAACTTTGGCACATAGAGATGGATTTTTGTTATTAAACGGCGAGAATCAACTGTATTATGAAGTAATAAGTTGAATAGAAATGGCAGGTCACTGTTTATCCGTCTCAGCTCTAAAGGTTGAAGCTCAAATCACATTAACATCCTGGACTTGCTACTTACTGGTTCCACACAACGTGAGTATGTCGACATAGTGTATGTCCCATCGAGTTTGAAAAAAAGGTATTTGAAGAATAACATTTGCCAATGCATCAGAGCGGTTTTTGCACCAGGCATTCCATATTGAGCCATATTCTAATTTTGAGCATACAATACATTCTTTCCGACCTTTTGCTGATAAAAGCCTTTATTTACGACGTAACGATTGGACTGTGATGCTACGAACCCGCTTGACCAAGGGTACCTTGTACCGTAATTTAAGCAAAAATTGCTTCTAAGAAAAATTAATTAGCCTCTTTCAAATTTATTGTGCAAACATTCATTTTGTCTACTGCTTGGATTTCCACCATCACATCTGGTATTGACACTGACATAGTATACCGAGAAGCAAGATTATACTATGTGTATCTAGCGTAAATAATTATTAATTGAATCTGAGAATCCAAATAAGTCTGACCTCTAAAATACGTTAACACAGATCCGGCTTAAAAAATTCTGCTTATACAGTTGAACACAACCTTACAGTTACCTTCAGAGAAAGCGAAAGATGCACGTGAAGTGGAGAGACTTTGTTCTGTTACCACTGAGGTGAGTAGTAGTGTCAAGTAGCATGACTAAGTGACTATGGAGATACGAAAACCGTTCAGAGACAAACACACTCACCGGCAGGAAAAACGTAGCACTTGAGATTTCATGATTAATTCCTTAAAATATAATTTTTGGAATTTTTCGTGGTCCTCAATACTTACCCATAAGCAAAACATGGATTTTTAATTAATTTCTAACGACCGTTTATTTGAAAAAGAAGACTGGATCGAGTTTTGCATAGTTACCTCACTCAAAAGCGCGTAGCTGGTCATGGGTTTTTTTATTGTTTCTAATAAAACGGTTGTCAAAATTTTGCTGTATTTAGAAAGTCGTTTACAAGTTTTGCTACGGTTATTTGAGCTAAAAATGCCTGCTGTTAGTCCCCAAACCGCGGCTGCTATGGTTGCGTTGATTCAAGACGGAAGAACTAACCGATATGTTGCTAAACGTTATTTATACACGTCTTTTTTGGGACTGGATATTACACTAGACGACTTGGCACTGGCATCCAGCAAAGGACTAAGGCTCATGATGATCGCTTTATCATCTTACAAAGTCTACGAGATCCTCATTCTACAGAATATAGAAATAGAAAATATAGAAATGAGAAATTGACTTCACCACGTCCGAAATACCAATGTTAGCAAACGGACCGTTAGACGAAGACTTTGAGAAGCCAATCTTGATAGTCATAGACCCGCTACAGGTCCAGAGCTTCTTAGACGTCATCGTGTAGCGCGACTTCATTTGCGAGAAATCATGAACACTGGGTTGAAAATGAATGGGGGCGTATTTTGTTTACTGATGAGTCCAGATTTAGCCTGCGGTCTCCACATGGGCGTGGAAGGGTATGACGAAGACCACAAAAACGTTTTTCAGAATGTAGCACCCTGTCGTTGTTTTACGCGTTGATGTCCATCATGTACCCCCAGACAAAACCTGGATTCGTCGGAGAAGGCCATCTTATGCCACTCAGCATGCCACATGCCATTGCCGATGTTCCTGGTACCAATCTAACCATTGGCGACGATAAATGGCAGTGAGTGGAAGGACGATATGATCCTAGGTTCGTTTAACTCAATCGGTGGTACACCATGCGAAATCGATGTGGAATGGGCCTCTCTATGGCTGCATACCAAGCGTCAGCAACAGCTCGAGTGGATCGCATTCTGTCTCGACGGTAGTAGCCGTAGATGACGATCTTGCCGGTCTGTAGTTTTTCTACGTGCTCTGGAACCTCTAGTTCGCTGCATTCGCTCTAATGCGATTCATGCGCGTCATGCTGCTACAACTGTAGCCACGCTACGCCCCATGGTTACAGCTGTTGCTTTGAAAGAAGCACCATGTTCTCGTTGGCCTGCAATCCGACCCCGTTCAAAGAAGCTTAACTGCGTGAACTAGGGCTGTCGTCTTCTAGAGGGCATCTTTACACAACCAGTTCATCCCGTCTACACAACCAATTGGTGTCTCGCCACATTTGCAACAGATATCATTGTTTTTGAATAGACGAAAAGCCATGCCTTGTTCTTATACGTCTAGAGTTTTTTAGAGGTGCCAAATAGCGTCTGAATGAACAAAAACAGTTACATGAGTACTAGAGATAGTACTGCCAAGCTAGGTAGAAATTTTCGATGCAAATATCCTTTTTTTTCTCGTTGTTCAGATTTCCTTGCGAGTAGTATATTTAAATTTGCTGACCTGTCCGATGCCCTTTCTGTTCAGATATATTTGAGTATTTGGGATACTCACAACAATAAATTTGGTTTTGTTGCTCTTTATCTTTGTCTATGAGCAAAGCATTTCAGATTTCAATCAAAATAAAATTTGTAGTAAATTTCCTTAGACCGCTCCTGCCCTGCATCAAGTAAGCATAATACATTTGCTTGTACATCCCATCCTCGGTCAATTAAAAGTTATTTTAAAATGAAATAAAAGCCCGACGTTGGAAAGAGACAGAGATGCGTGCAAGCCAGCGTATCATAATACTCGTGTAGATTAATTAGTGATCAGTACATCATTTTCGCCTTTCGATGACTCAGACGAAATGGCTCGATTGGCACAGTTAGCTATTTTAGTGTCTTGTTTTTTTGTGACTTACACTTTTCCTAAAGGTAAGACATCAATAACCTTATCCAATAGCAATAATAGTAATAGTTGAACACGACTATGGGACAAGGCATAAAATAAAAAAACGGAGTCAAGTTGATTGACTCGGTGCTTCCCACACATACCAGTGATATCATTTTATTATATTCCCTTTGCATGAAGCTATAGTCTGAGACCCCTTGCAATCAAGTAATCGTTCGCATGTCCTCAAGAAACATCAAACACAAAAACTAGTAAATAGTTTCCTAAGTCTCTCTATAGGAATTAAAACGACACAGTTTTTATTCTGCCATCTTTAAATGGGCGAAACGAAACAATCAGGAACCCCCACGTTGCTTAAAAACGAAGTTTGAGCTATTTTTATATTTTTAGTTTTTTTATTATTGCTGCGCCGCCAATGACACGATTTTTGAAAGCCATACGCATTTTTCATGCTCGCCACGGTAGTAATACTGTGTCCGAATTTCATTGAAATCGATTCGATAATTTCCATGTTACTAAACTCAGAACGATCTAAAGCAAAACTGTATAGATCAGATAATTTATTTTGTCCCTTGGTTTCTATAATAAGCAAGCCAATGTTCAGATGGACCTAAAAAAGGGTATTATGCCGCTAGGTCGTTCTTTCACAGGCCAATGGACAGTCTATTATGAATACACCTAGCGGTGTAGGAAGTAAAAAAAAAGAACAGGTATTTGATGGCAAATAAGAGAGTGGGGCAAAGATCCCTTCGGTTTATAGCTGCTTGAATCTATTCAGATCTACCGTACGAAATAAAAGGTATTTTGTTAATAAAGCACTAGAAAAGAGAATTAAAATCCTGGATAATTCATATGTCGTGACCCTCTGTTCATGGATATGTTGACTTCGAAGCTTAAAGAAATCTGCCTCTGCTGTGACTCTCGATTGAGTATCACGACTTTGAGTATTCTTTATAAGATTGTATGTTAATTTTTGTTTTAAAGTTTTGGTCAATGGTATGCTCATTTTCGTTTATATATTTTTTAAGTATACCTATATTTATTCACTTCGATGTGGTGTGATGACGAGGAAATTGATGAAATTGAAAAAGGAAATTTCCCGCGTAGAAATCTTGATGAAGATTTCAGTGGGTGTTCTTATTTGTTTTCCTTATTTTTAAGTAAACGCCCTGTACTAATTATGTTAAATTTCGGAAAATAAATGAATTTTGAATTTGAATTCACCAGCAAATGCATAAACATTGTTGATACGTCACATGAGGAGTCCAGTTACTACAGATATATATACATTAACATGCAAGTGTAGATTAGAATAATACATAATACAAATAGCAAACAAAATAAGAACTAACGACTGACGTTTCACCTTATATAGTTGATATAATTATCTATTTTATATGGAGCTATATCTTTAAGTAGATGGTTAACTTATAGAGCTAATGTGTGGTAAGGGATTTTTATAATCTAGCCACGTTACTCTAGCTCGTTTGCCTCTTTCTGCTAAGTTAGTTAGTTTCCTCCACGTGAACAAGCTTTTGTTTATTTTCCATGGCCTGCTAGGTTGCTTATGCGTAGGAAAATTGAAAAAAAAAACCGATTTGACCGAAAATTTGAAATAAAATGAAAACAAAAAAGAAGATTGATATTTAGGATCCTATATCGTTAGAAAGTAAAATCAAATTTTACATTTCATCCTGTAAATAAAGACAGGTATTCCCATTTAAAAAGATCAATTATTTACCTGTGATTAAAGTTTCCTTAATTAATCTACTGATTTCTCAAAGTACAAAAAGAATCAAAATTGACCATCTAGCTTGAGGTGACGCATTTAATGCTTAGTTGTATCGCAAAGTCACGGTCTTCTATGTTTTATATATGTTTTACAGTCGCTGCGATATTCAATTTTTTCTGATACCTACTTATACCAAAAATTTTGATTTGCGCCTAAGGAATCAAATTTACAATAATATATAGGGCGTTCTATTAAAAAAATGTAAGTTTGATATGAATCACCCTGTATACACGTCGAAATTTAAGTAAAAATGTTTTACCGTTATAGCCCTCAAGGCTCCCTTCTATGACCAGATGACAGATTTTTGAAATATTTTTTAGTAAGCCCACACGCACTATTGGCCCACCCTGTATAATGAGCCACCATTCTTGTCCAGAGTTTCATAGACCTGAAAATGAAATACCTTCTTCTATTGCAGGTGATAATACAACAACTGCTTATCAATCGCTGACTTCAACCAGTACCCAAAGTACCACGAAAGACTTGAATGAAGAACACAAGATAGTAAATGGTACGAAACTTATTCCATACAATATTATCGTAGTTAAAGACAATCCCTGTCCAGAAGGTTACTTCAGAGACTGGATGAAGAGGTGTAGAGAACTTGATTGATAAAGTATAACACAAGATGTCATTAGTTAGTTTGGCTCCAGCTTTTCATGTAAGACTGCATTACAGTTGACGTAGATAGTAGACAACGTGATCTAAGTTCTTGGTTAGAGTTAAATATTTCATTTTGCATACTAGGGGTACTAGGATATGTCTGTACATTTCGGTACTGTTGCTCTATTAGTAATAATAATAATAATTGCCTCATTCCCTATCAGTACAAATGAATAGTAAAGCATCAATTGAGAGTTCACACGAAATGCTCTTCCGCTTAGCCCTTGCACAAAATATAGATTTTTTGTGGTGAAAGCATAAACCTACAACTAATTAAATCTAAACTATAACTAGGACACGTTGGCTTACCAACTGTGGAAATGGAGGGTCACTCAATAGTCGAGTCAGCACCCATCAAGCTTTTGGGGCTCACCATCAACAATAACACGTTCTGGCACGAGCACATCCCAGAAGCTTGGAGTTTTGTTCAGCTGTAGGAAGCTGTCTACACTAGAGCAACTACTGCTGCTCTACAAGGCACAGATCGCTCAAGTAATGCTTCCATATATGGGGCTGCGCACCGAAGCACTCTCTAAGGCGCTTCTATAGCACCATAGGCTCTAGGTCTTTGCAAGAGGTTGACCATAATATTTTAAAATTCATTTGACCACACATACTCCTATCTCTTGAATAAAGGAAGAAGTTGAATGATATCAACCTTTTTTGTTTTCATTTCAGATACTAGTTGTGATACTACTGAGTCACTAGACGATGGTTCTAGTAAAGACGCCAGTTCATCCGAAGGATTAGCTAGTGTCTTCAATGTCCAACACCTTGCACAAGTCAAAAACAATCCCTGTAAAGATGGATACTTTAGAGATTGGAATAACATGTGTAGGAAACTTGAGTAATATTAATATTTATATGTGTACATGTATATCCAGTACGAAATGTACTTCTTCTTGTCAGTATTTACGATACATGCGTATGTGAGATTATATTATTGTTTTTGATATTACTACTGAGCGAATCAATTACACTCGTTGAACCCATCCGATAGCTTCAACTGTATCAATTAGCAATAATCTATAAATTACATATTAATAAAAATCGAACCTTAATATCAACAACCATTTAGTGATACGGGTACAAAAACTACGACACATGAAATAATCTTGATAACCAAGAGCCAGTTCTGCACATACTTTCTTTCCACAGTATCTACTATAACAATAGTATATTGTTCAGCAAGGGGTAATGATTATGATGTTACTTCCCATACTGATAGGTGAGGGGAGTATTGTGACCGCGAAAATTTTCGATTTGGTATAATACGCTTTTTGGGCGTTTTCTGATGTCTACATAACGAAAATCCACGTCACTCGTTTCCATCAGTCTGTCTGTCTGTCTGTCTATAAATTTGGGTAGCGATATAATGTGAGATGGTGGTAGATAAAGTTGTCTGTCGGTTGGTAGTGGTGCTATAATTTTCTTCCGATAGACCTAAAAAAGTATATTATGTCACTAGGTCCTTCTTTCGTAGTCCAATGGAGAGCCTATAATGCATACAAAAGCTTTTTCAGTTTTGCAACCCACCACCCCCCAACCATCCCAATTTCACGACCCAAGAAAAAACAGACAATGGTCAAGAACCCCTGAAACGCCTAAAAACAATGTTTGTGCTGTTTTTGTATTTTAGTTTTGTTTGTTGTTGATGTGCCGCCACTGATACGATTTTTTAAAACCATGCGCCCTCGGCACGGTAGTAATACTTTGACAAAGTTTCATTAAATTCAAGTTAATAATGTCCACGTTACCTAATACAGAACGATCTGAAGCAATATTCGGATGTGTATACCTATGTTAGAAAAGTCGCTTGGTTTCTGTAGTAGGCAACGCAACGTTCGAATGGACCTAAAAATAGGTATTATGCCGCTAGGACTTTCTTTCACAAGTCAATGGACAGCCTATTATGAATGCAACAGATTTTTGAGTTTTACAACCCCTCACCCCTATTTCACCCCCACCCAAAAAAAAATAAAAAATGACCAGGAAATCCTAATGCGCCTGGAAACGAAATTTGAGGAATATTTAAACCTTTTCGTTTTTTGCTAATTACTCCGCCGGCAATGCACCTTTATACCAAAATTATAGCAGATGTACTTACTAGGACCCCATAGCACACCGGTACCTAAATTTCATCACAATCCATCAGCAGATACTGAGAATACCAGGCTAGAAAATGGCGCACAGACCGACAGACCGACAGACCGACAGACCGACAGACCGACAGACCGACAGACCGACAGACCGACAGACCGACAGACCGACAGACCGACAGACCGACAGACCGACAGACCGACAGACCGACAGACCGACAGACCGACAGACCGACAGACCGACAGACCGACAGACCGACAGACCGACAGACCGACAGACCGACAGACCGACAGACCGACAGACCGACAGACCGACAGACCGACAGACCGACAGACCGACAGACCGACAGACCGACAGACCGACAGACCGACAGACCGACAGACCGACAGACCGACAGACCGACAGACCGACAGACCGACAGACCGACAGACCGACAGACCGACAGACCGACAGACCGACAGACCGACAGACCGACAGACCGACAGACCGACAGACCGACAGACCGACAGACCGACAGACCGACAGACCGACAGACCGACAGACCGACAGACCGACAGACCGACAGACCGACAGACCGACAGACCGACAGACCGACAGACCGACAGACCGACAGACCGACAGACCGACAGACCGACAGACCGACAGACCGACAGACCGACAGACCGACAGACCGACAGACCGACAGACCGACAGACCGACAGACCGACAGACCGACAGACCGACAGACCGACAGACCGACAGACCGACAGACCGACAGACCGACAGACCGACAGACCGACAGACCGACAGACCGACAGACCGACAGACCGACAGACCGACAGACCGACAGACCGACAGACCGACAGACCGACAGACCGACAGACCGACAGACCGACAGACCGACAGACCGACAGACCGACAGACCGACAGACCGACAGACCGACAGACCGACAGACCGACAGACCGACAGACCGACAGACCGACAGACCGACAGACCGACAGACCGACAGACCGACAGACCGACAGACCGACAGACCGACAGACCGACAGACCGACAGACCGACAGACCGACAGACCGACAGACCGACAGACCGACAGACCGACAGACCGACAGACCGACAGACCGACAGACCGACAGACCGACAGACAGATAGAAATGGTTCAAATGTTGAAGATAAAAAAACTCTCTAAACATCATACACTCAATGGACTTACAATTGAGGAGCGATCATACAAAATGCAATAAATCCAGTTTCAACAGTTTTGAGTAAATCACGAAAATGTTTTACCAGAAATTTCTGAAATTATTAATAAAACGGCTTTGTGTTATTTCATGTAGGTCAGAAGGGACATTTATGAACCGATCATTTGATCAAGTCAGGAGGAACTGATAATTTGATCACACACCTATCGGTGTGGGAAGTAAAAAACCTCATGGATGTCAAAAATAATTGAGGCAGCCACTGGCGAAATGTTGTGTTTCCATGTCTCTCTAACTCCCGCCAGCTCACACGGATCTGAAAAATGGCCGCAATCGTCATTAATTTGTCAGTTCGTTTCCAACTGGACACGTATAAATAAAGATTATACGGTCATCAATAAACACCGGGATCCGCATTTAATAGCTAGAATTCAGGCAAAAACGAATATATAAAAGGGAATTTCGCAAACTGCATCCATTCAATAGCTGTCAAAGGGGTCACTACCATCAGGAAGCTTAAACGAAGTCATGAAACTGCTGCTACTATAACGATAAGTACTGCACATTATCAAACAACAGCATTCCAGTACATACCGTGAGGGGAGAGTTAGAATCTTTAAGGGTCTAGAGTATAGCGCGCGAAATTGAGAATTCAAGAAAAGACGTATTCCCGTGTTAGCGAGGAGGCGTGGCCGCCTGTTCCCTTTCTCCAGTGTGCGTGTCTAAGATGAAGGGAGATAAGTCCAAAAATCCAAAGGTAAAGTCAAAAGGTCCAAAGGTAAGGTCCAAAGGTCAGCATAAAAATCAATTTTGCATTTGCAAGCTCCTGACGTTAACTTTAAACTGACAGTAATGACTCAAAGAGCAAATTGAAGAAGAAAGCTTGCGCTTGTGCAACTATTTAGCCTTTTTTTGATATCGTGTTTGGTTCTCAAATTACAGGCATTTACAGAATGTGTGATTTTGCATTGCGAGTTTTTTTGTACATTAAAAAACTTTTTTGAGAAGATCAAAAATAGTTGTCATTCATTAAGGTCTTAGCTATCGCCTTCTGAAATATTATATATGTAGTTTGAAAATAGAGTGAGTTATGCGAGAAATTGTGAGTCCGTGTTTTACATGGCAAATACGTATGTATAAATGTGTGTATCCAGGCCCCTTAAGTTGACAAATGCTTCTTTGCAATCATCTGAGTATGGTATGTTTGCCACTTTCCTTAATGCTCTTCTTTGGAGTCTCAATATTTAAGGAAAAATTAATGAATGTCCTCAGGCGATTAAACCATAACTTAGTTTTAAGTATACCATTGCAAAATTCGCTAAGCATAGCACATCAAAAGATACTCGGAGTGGTAACTGCCATGAGGCAGACACTGCTCGTGATAGTGATTTTGCTAGAGAGTCATGGACATTCCAACATAACTTTGAATCTAACTTGATGCCTAAAAACTTTACAGTGCAGACGGTATCATGTTGTTGAATATTTTTAGTGGTTCGGAATATCTCAATAGGTTTGGAACCATTCAGTCTTAGGCGATTCATGACAAACCATGACAGGCTTGATTTTGCAGGTATTTTGCAGCAATTGATCAACACTTTCTACTCTAATTAAGAGCGGTGTGTCATCAGCATAAAAAAACATAGTCTATCATTGTTAGATCTAAGGAGAGGTCGTTAATGAACAGAAGAAATAAGAGTGGCCCAAGGATAGAGTCTTGTGGTACGCTCATTTCGTCAGTCATCTCACATCGCGTCACTCCTAGCCTCGTAGTTTGTTTTCTATTTTGCAGGTTATTTTTAAGGTGACATATCGAAAACATAAAATGGCAATTTTTTGATCAGAACGTCATAGGTTATATAGTCAAAAGCCTTGCGCGAATCACAAAAAATTGCGTTGGTTAATACACCAACCTCATCAGCATCGCAGCATTATTTCTGTATTTAACAGGTACTACTGATGCTATTTTTGAAGTTTGTGGGTAAATGTCATGCTTTATACGATACATATCCTACTCGCAAATAAAGTCCGAATACTCAGAAAAAAAGGGTTGCGGTTGACGACGACAAACGAAATGACTTGCCATAACTAGTTTATAAAAAATACAGCAGATCAATAATGTTGAAGAATGCACTCCTCTAGTCTACGCGGCATGCTCGTAATCTGGTTGTTGATAAACTCTGGAAGTACAGCCTCCCAAGCTGCCCTCACAGCATGCTCCAGTTCGTCCACCCTGGTTGGAGGATTGGGTGAATCGCTTGTGCTTGCTATGTTACTTAAACATGTGAAGGTCGTTGTGTTTTCTGTAACTTTACATCTATATGCTGTTTGTTCCTGACCTGCTTGTAAAGACACCATAATAGCAGAGTGAATTTTAAAATTGTTGTGATGATTGTATTAGAGCTGGCATTTTAAGTCTTTGACTCAATGCAGTGCCTTTTTCATTAGCAAACCTCAACGTTAAAGCCCTGAAGATGGCAATAAGCATTGCCGAAAGCTTGGCGGTTAATACCAGAGTCTCCTTTATGCAGTCACCCACTTTCTTTTTCAAAGTTCTAGCCACAACCCAAAGATTTTCTCATCTGTACTAGGTTTTTTTGGCCATAAGCTCCCTTGGTATTAAAATAAACCAAGTCGTAAAAAAAGGAACTATTGTCTAGCGAAGAAAAAGAGTGATCAAGCGCAAGATGAGTGAATTCTTGTCGCCTGGCCGTAGGCAAGCTTACACCACAGCAGACCGCCTCCTGAAACGAACACGATGTGGATGGCGTTGTGCCATAAGGAGTTTAACATAATTTTGGTTATAATCGTTTATTTGCTACCAAAACCTGGACGTTCCATTCTACATTGAGCATGAATGTCCTGAACCACTGTTCACATTTTGGCGACATCTGTGGACAAGTTCCTTTTCCATATTGTCAAAGCAATAATCTCAGATATTAATGAATTTTTTCATTAATATCCATCCTGCGGAGAAACGGGAAAACAGGTAAGCAAAGAGTGAGTTCTCGTGGCTTGGTCAGAGGCAAGCTTGCACCGCTTGGAAATGCCAATGCCTAAGCGCACGCCTGGCACTGACAAATTTGGAGAACAGGCTGCCTTTCTTGAAGAATCAATTACACAGCTGTTTGTGGACGCCTCCTCCACAGGTTTGCCAAACATCGAAAACACATGAACATAAAAATCACATTTTTTTGCTTCCTGTTTCTCCGCTGCATAAATATAGCAGTATTATAATCCACGATATGTGAGATGTACACCATTATTGAAAAACTATAAGTCGTTAGTATATGTATATTGCTAGATGAAATATGATATCAAAACTATACAAGATCAGGTTGAACGTGTTCCTTGAAGGTATATTCGTTGGCAGACCAGGTCGGGGTATTTTCAATATTTGATTAGAATATGAAGCTAGGATGAGTACGCAAAAGCAAGTTGGTTCCTGCTCACATAAATATTATGTAAACACAAATAAACATGCTTTTGTTAAGAAACTCATATGGTAAAAATCCTACGATGGTCATAATATTAAGCTGGTCTTCAAGCTCATTCACGTTTTGCATAATCGTCTCTCATTTGAAAGAATCTCCAAAGTCAAGGTTTTGAAAACATCTTGGAAGAAGTGGTCGTGATTCATATTCAGGAATTGAGGAAAAACAACTGTTAAACAACACTGTTGAACTCGGCGTACTTTAGCTTATTTGGGTAGATAGGTGGTCCACTCCGCTAATAAATCTTATGTCGGGTTTGGTAATTTTTTACTAATTTTATTTGAATATAAAAAATTATAATAAGAGTGTTTTTTAACTAGAACAGTCCAGAAGGCAGCTTAATACAGAACTAATTTTTTCAAAACAACAGATTGGTGACTCACGCCACTTTTGTTTGACACCGTCCATTTGTCGTTCCAGGAAGGACCGACTGTTACCGTCGGCGTCGTTGGTGGTCACCGCGTAAACAGGTCTCGCAAATATCGAGAGCACGTAGACACCATGAATTTTTTGCGCTCTTTTTCTTCGGTGGATCTAGTATAGGATAGAATTACTAAGAGTCATTGCAATGTCCTTACTTCTTTCACCGAATTCTTTTGGCTGGTCAATTTACGTCGGCCACACAGTACTTCCGCATCCTGTATGGTTCCATGCCGTGCCAATAGGCGAATCCGACAACGATTTTTCCTTGATGCAGCCAGGTGACTTTTTCGACGCAGTGCTCTGGTAATTTTGCAACGTGCGCCGTGTCAATCGGAAATTGACCGGACAAAGGGTCCATCAGCGCTGCTCAATGGACAAATTAGCCGGCGCAAAGTGCTCCTACTGAAATTATACTCGTACATTTTATTTCGCTGCATCGATGCATGCGCTTGTATCACTGAATATGGAGGAAATGAAGTATAGGTGCATAATCATACACGTCCAGGGTACGTTGGAAAATGTGTTCCGTTCAAAAAGCGGAAGGAAAGCGTTGTAGGTGGAACGGAAGCTGGACGAATGGCCAAACGTGTTCTGATTTTTCAAGTGTTTTGTATCCTATCTATTGATTTAAGCCTTTTTGACAAAAAATAAATCCGTAGATTGGTTGTTAGTGAGATGCGTGGCCGCCTGTTTCGTTTCTCCAGTATGTCAGTATGTGTGTCTAAAATGAGGGGAGATAAGTCCAAAGGTAAAGTCAGAAAGTCCTAAGGCAAGATCCAGAGGTCGCCATAAAAACGAATTTTGCATTTAGAAGCTCCTGACGTTACCTTTAAGCTTATAGTAATGACTCAAAAGTCGAATTGGAGAAGAAAGCTTGCGTTCCTAAGAAGGCAACATTTTTCCCACATTGGCGTGATGAACCCAAAGCTATTTAGTGCTTAAAAAATACAACAGATCGAAAGTTTTGAACGAATTTATTGTACCAATTCCAAAAAGTATATTGCGACATAGAAAAAGAAAAAGAAGAGAAGGTGTAGTAGATTTTGGTAGAAAATTTAAAAAAAAATTGATGACTTCAGATAGAAACAACAGTTGTAAGAAATTTAATTCTTAAAGAGTGTTTACAAAAGAGTTAGCAAAAATAAATCTCATCGATCTGGGACTAGACAGTACTATATCTTACAAGTGATCTTTGTGGTATTTCTGTTTCTTGTATTAGTTAAACAATTGAATAGATTTGTTGTCAATCATCAAGTTCATTGCTTAACTCACGCTGTAGTCTGACGTGGGTAAAGTTTTGTATCCTTAGGAGCCATTTCTTCCACCATCTTGAACACCTCATACTTTTTAAACATTCCACTTGTTTCTTTCTTTTCTTGTAAGCAAGACAACTTTTAAAAATTGACTAAAGTCGTACATCTTCCACGATCACTGTCATCAAGACTGCATAAATATAAATACAAAAATGCATCATGTGGATAGAATAGGACATAATATTCGCAACGTTTTCATTCATTTTTGCATAGACGAGCATTGCAGAAAATGTACTGCCTAGAACAGCCTTATTTCTAGACAACTAGAACTAGGGTATGTCTTTTGTGTAGTTTATCTCAGTGCTAAACATTTTCTAGTGGCGTATAAAAGGTTTAGACGATAAGGACTAGCTAACTGTATTGGATCCTTCATCCTGAAAGACTGCTTACCTTAATTTTACAGGCGTATGACATAATGCGTATGCCTCGGAAACTGGGACTGTTAAAAAGGCAGATCGAGCTTGCATAGGTGCTTTTGAAATGTGAACGTGGAGGAAAATACTGAGAGTTCCTTATACCACCCGTCGAACTAACGTATCCATACTGAACGAGCTCGGTAATCCAAAAAACTATCCTCCATTGTGTCGACGAGGATGCTAAAATTCTTCGGGCTTATTCACAGAAGCGATAATATGGAGAAACTTGTAGTTCAGGGTCACGCCCCGAGTGGGCGGCGCCGTGGCCGTTCACCTACAGGCTGGGTGGATACGACGAAACAGGTGCTGGATATGAGTATTAGGAGCGCCACAGAACTGACAGTAAATCGCAAACGATTTCGAGCTACAGTTATCAAAACTATTGATAACATTCGTGTCGCCAGTACTCTAGCTCCGACTTAATGCATTTTACGGGTTCACAACATGTCTGTTAAGACATTGTGACTATGATGATGATGACATAAATTATGGATATCATACCCGCCGCCAGTAACCTCTGACTGATGCGGTTTTACCTCTTAAAAAATCATTACGTGCGTACCCAAAATCTCGTTAAAAATTCACAAACCAGAACAGAAAACTAAAAGGCAGATTTAGGCGTATAATATTTTCCGCTGAGCAGGCACACTCGAGTTATTACATCCGGCGCATCATCATCAACCTTTGAGTTAGCCAAGGACGAGCGGCTTTGAATCCCATCCTAACGAACTCTAATCTCCCTCTCGTAGTTTCCTTGCCAAATGTAACTCTGCAGCCAGTGGGCTGGGACTTTTCTCGCTTCAATGGCTTCCCATTGTACTTCCGTTCCTGTTCCTGTTCCTGTGCCCACCTTGATTGTGGCATTGTTGCGTCGTTAGTTTATTAGCCAGTGGAAATATGCCTCCGTAATTCTATCGCCGTATGCTCAGAATATCATGGGTTCAAAGAATAACGAACGTTGAAGTCCTTAATCGTATGAAGAAACAAAAAAATCATGCTTACCATCAAGGAACGAAAAACGGCTTATATAGGTCATATCATGCGAGGGGAAAAATACGAAATTCTGGGACTGATTATAGAAGGAATAGTCCAAGGTAAAAGGTCTGCCGGCAGACGAAAAAATTTTTGGTTGAGAGACATGCGAAGATGGTTTGGTTGCTCATCGCTTGACATTTTTTGCAAGGCCGTATCTAGGACTACGTTAGCCATTTGGATCGCCAACCTTCGAAAGGAGACGGCGTCGTAAGAAGAAGAATTCTTCGACATCTCACACTAGCTCAGTCCTAGCTAATGTAATAAATAATTTCAGGCATAATAACTACCTATAGCTTAGTTCAGGTATCATTGAAAAAAATAAAAGAGAAAGATAATATTTCACACCGAGGGGTAAACCGCTGACCCAAAATTTGTACACCAATGCCCAATCTTGGGCATTACTCTGTAATTTTGATGCCTAATGCCCGCAATGTACCTGCAATGCACTCGCAATCTCCGCAATGTACCTGCAATGCCCACAATGCACCTGCAATGCCCACAATGCACCTGCACTTTTTCATAAATGCCCAACATTTTCGGGCTCAATGCCCGAAATGCCCAGTAAGTCCTACAATCCTATATATAGGAGAAGTTCACCGTACAATTTTTTTTGTGATAAATGGGATGATCACTTACACCCGTATGCACCGTAAGTCAATTGCGCGATTAGTTACGCAAACCTGGATTAGATTACTTGTTTACTATGCACCGCAAACTGACAATTTTGACACTGTCACTGTCATAACAATCTTGCGAACACAACCTTGCCGTATCTCCAATCTGGATTAGGTAATCTCTTGACGGTGCATGGCTAGATGACAAAGATTAGCAAAACGCAATTAGGGAACTAGGATTAGAATCGTCAAACGGTGCATACGGGTGTCAAAGTTTTATAACAAAACTATTATTTTTTCTTATTTTTTTGCAATAATTCAAAAGTTATATCAAAATAAAGATCGATTTTTGAATCCAGTACCGAAGACACGCCGACAGCTGCTGCACGCGTGTTACGTCAGAATGTCATCTTTTCTCTGTTCACCAACGACGTCCTAATTAGATACTTTTTACCACTATTTTTTGTAGATTCTCAGCTCCCAGCTGATCGTGAAAATAGTTATTTATGTAACTAATGTGTATTTGTTGCACCATAGACAATACATCTTTTTGAATGTTTGAAATTATATTAAAAATTCCAATAATAAAGTATCTAATCAAATATGTTTTGTTGAAGCAGCGTTTTCGGCAGACTGTGGTTGCACTACGTCTAAGCGCGTCAGCCTTCTGACCCGACAATGCCCGTTTTCAAGCTGTGTTGGTTCGAGCCCAGGCCTTGACAACTTTTTCTAATTTTCTTTTACCAAAAAATGTATTTATATGATTTTTGCACGTTATTTTTTTGCTACGATCAACATAGATGTCTTTGTGAATAAAATTTTATTAGACTAGTGCAAAAAGTAAGTACCGTAGGCAGAGGAAAATTCAAAAAATCAGTAGCAATGAAGTTTGTCCCTCAATATCAGTCGTCAATTGCTCGGATTACGATATCAAAATTGAACTTAATCCAGAAAGGTAAAATGATTAGTAATTTCTGTTATACTTGTAAACTGTCTAATAAAATTTGATTCAAGAACATATTTGTTTCGATCGTAGAAAAAAAAATGTGTAATATGTGCAAAAAGCATAACAATAAATTTGTTGTTAAAAAAAAGAGTTGTTATGGCCTGAACTAATTACGCTCGAACACAACGCGCTTACACGGTGCGCCACCACGGTGCTGCCGAAAAGCTTGCCTCAACAAAACGTATTTGACTAGGTACTTTATTGCTGGAACTTGTGGCTACACAAGTAACTATTTTCAAGCTTACCTGAGAATCTAGAAAAGATGTTGAAGATGATGAAGAATATTAATAGGTATCGGAATAGGACGTCGTTGGTGAAAAATTAACATTTTGTCCTCACACGCATTCGGTAGTTGCAGGCGTGTCTCCGGTATTGGATTCAAAACCCATTTTTCCAATTTTTGTTTGATATAACATTTGAATTGTCGCGAAAAAAAAATGGTTTTGTTATAAAATTTATGTATGATCTTACCATTTATCAAAAAAAAAAAGTTTAGCTTAGATGAAAACTGTGTAAAGTTACTCGAGTGATAGAATGAAGCAAAGCAAGAAGATACTGAAACAAATAGGATTTGAGATCAACTTACATAACTCAGAGAATGAAGTTAATAAAAGGTATATTATTGTAAGGTACCAAGTTGGTACTACAAAAAAAATCATGTTTCTTTAGATTCTTTATACCTTTTTTCTATCTTGATAATATCATGTCTTTTTAATTGAAATGGACCTACACCTAATAAGTGTACAGGACCATAAGTTATCTAGCTTATTTTTCAAAAATTTCATTTTTACTTTGGTTTTATCTTTTACTGCTTGATATATATCCAGAACAAAGCTAATATAATATTTATCATGATAATATACGGCACAATAATTTGCTTGTTGTATATTATGTTCAGGTATACTAAACTGTCCTCCTATATCTAAACCAGTTCTCATTCTCTTCTCTTCTTCTTCTCTCACAGAACAATCTGAAAGCAATGATTCTGAAGAACTGTCATTTATATCGTCTATTATTTCGTACTGTTCTGTGTTCTCGTCAGTGGTTTTTCTATTTTGTTTGAGTCTCTTCCCGGGTCTTTATTTTTGCTTGCCCTTCACTTCCTTCATTTCCCTTCTTATTTTTGAATGTACTATAAAACGAGTCATTCTGTCGTTGCTTATTTTACCTTCATGTTCATCTAGTAACCAAATATAAGATGATTTTTTGACGACGGCTACTTTACTATCAATCACTACCTTAACGTACCGAGAGTCCTCAGTTATATTTTGCACAGTGCCCGAATAATTTTTCAACCCTAAGGTATGCGTATTAATTTTTTCGTTGTCTCGTTTTCAATAAGTCCATTCAACTCACACTTACTATCCTTTTCATTATAAATAGTACCTTTATCAATCTCGTCTTCGCTATTTTCTTCGCTATCTTGATTATACTCAGTACTTGTTGCTTTAGTGACAGTTTCAGGCCTCGAAAGTAGTTTTATATTTTTCCAGTCTTTATCAGTCGGCTCTACACCAAGCTCTTTTGCAGCCAAAATGGCTTGTGACAGGGAGTTCATTACGACCTGTTCTATATCAAAATCCATAAGTTTGTTTAATGTAGGTGTACAGAAGTCCCTTTTATGCTTGTTTGCTTCTCAGGGAAAAATAAATGTGTCTGAAAGATCACTTAATGTATCGTTAATGGTTTTGGTTCTATCAATCCTCTGTAGAAGTCCTTTAATGCTGAAATTAA
Source organism: Callosobruchus maculatus (assembly GCA_951848785.1). NCBI lineage: Eukaryota > Metazoa > Arthropoda > Insecta > Coleoptera > Chrysomelidae > Callosobruchus > Callosobruchus maculatus. The sequence continues at coordinate 920,144 of CATOUR010000028.1, read as the reverse complement.
TGACTGTAGCAAATGTAGAGGTAAGTGACCTAGCAGACCTAAAAAGCTTTTCACATGCTTGACTGCTGAAAACTGACAAGCACATCATTTCGGGCTTTAATTCATTGGCCTGATTTTCGAAGGATAAAATCAATTTTATTAAATTGTGAGCATTTAACTCAATACACATATAACAACTGCTTGTTAAAAAATTATTTTTAAGATTAAAATCTTTTCTACGAATTATGTTAGCTCTGAGTACCTGCAGTATAGTAAGAGTCGCATTTTTAGCGAATGAGGTTGATTTACGGTCGAGTTTAAAATAAATGGATCCCTGAGTTATGTATGCCAATTTAATCAAACTTTAATACTTACTGTTTCCTCAAAAATGTTCCGTTATGCACCAGCAAATACAAGCAACGCACCTGACTAGTGACTACCTAATGACGACAGACACGACAGGCCACAGTAGGCCAGTAGGGTACAGACAAGACAACTAAAAACCATACAAACACATTTTTTGTTTGCGTACGGTCAGTCTGGGATCAACCGGCGCCTGTCACGAGTAAAATCTGGAGACGCGGAAGGAGCCGAACTGCAGTTCGGTTTAAGCGACATATATTGTCAAGATTTAAATTCTTGCAATGCCCACATAAATGACCGCAATGCCCGTTTAAATCTCTGTATTTCTTAGCAGTGCCCAAAAATCTTACGCAATCCACCGTAATGTCCCGCAATGCCCATCACATTCTCCGCAATGCCCGGATTTTGTACACCACTTTGCCCCAGCGGTTTACCCCTCGTTTCACACATTAAAAAAATGACAATATCTTTTGGAAGAGTATAAAGCGTTAAGATGTCGTATTATGGAAAATACAGGGTGTTTTCAAAGTCTGGATATTCCTTTTCAGAGGCGTCTGCTTTTTAAATGGCAAAGCTAATATGCGGTGAATCAGCAGCAAAAGAATAGAAAAAAAATTAGGAAGACACCTGCTATTCGCTGCGATGTTTTAAGTGCGGTCCCTCCAATGAGTTTTACAGATACAGTTCAAAATGTGCGCCACAAGATTGAAAAGCGCAAGTATTTTTCTTTAATTTGGACCATTCGAAGTTGTCTAGGTCTTCCAGCGTGTCCACCACGATGTGGATTTAAACATCCTGTGTCTCTAGCTCTTTGCACGAGGTAGACAAATCGACAGGGAAATGATCAACATATACTCGCGAAGTCTGAGAGGCATTTTCACCACAATCACCGTGCACTAAAATCATGTCCACCACTTCATTATAGTTATAACCGTTGCACCATTTTTGTTCTTTAGCATGTCAATAGACATGGAGACTTCAAACGCGCGCTGCTGCACATCCTACGTAACCGCCTGCGTTTTTTGTGTCTGTTTTGATCTAATCGCACAGAGACGGAATTAGAATTGAGAATTTCATTATCGGTAAATATCTTGTTATCCCATAACATTTATGTTATTGGGAACAATCAATCCTTCTGATGAGTACTATGTGCCCCAAGTTTACCATTGGTGATACACGTGTTTTCATTAGAGAAGGTACAAGAAAGAACGATATCAAAATGTGATACAAACTTACGCTTTTATTGGAAGATGACGGAGACGTGAGAAGTACTCGCTTCATCCACATCTCGAGAAAAACGTTGCTCATTGTTTTTTGATGCCAGAGAATTATCATGGTATTATTTAGTACTTCAGCTTATCGAATGACTAAAAATACTTTTTGACTATATTTTGGGACCCTTAATCTGCATTAGAAAGTATGTCAGCCCGCATGTGTTTGTTTTTTGTGCCACCTCACATGAACTTTTGTCTGCAATATCTTTTCTTGAGTAACGGTTGTTGGGTTTTTGCTATTTTTGGGCTTGATAACTGTTATACCCACTTCGCGTACCGCGAAAGTGCACCCCGCCGTACTATCCACTAGCACGCCATTGTGGATAAATTTTTTCACTCCGGTATGTGACGACATCCACTACTCAACTCGTCCATGGAAGAAAAGGAGAGAAGAAAGGAGAGAGTCGGCGCGCAACCATGATAATGATAACAACAGGTGTACGAGATCAGATGAGATAACCTAAGACCTTCCTCTGGGGTGTCGCCGCATCATACACCAATTTGAATTCCCGGGACGAACAAAGTAAGTGGGTAGACTCCTTTTGTTAAGCCCAAAACTAAATTGGACTATATTTTATAAACTATAAGAGCGGGACTCACCTTGTATCCACCAACGGTAAAAGTGCTTCAATATTTCTACCAAAAGATTTTGTAAATGAAGGTGTTTAGCTATGGTATATTGAATGAATGAAAGAAGGAGAGAGGCTTTCTGGTGACCAGAACCACCAGCGTATCGGCCTACAAACGGACGCTTATGCACCTCTCCTTACCCTAGTTCCCTGGGTCCAGCCCTCATCACAAAGGTGAGGATAGCCTTGGGTCCTGCCCATCTTATATCCTCGGATTCAAAAACCTTTGAACCTAGTATGGTTTGCCTGTGATACCCAAAGGCTCCACAGTAACAAAGAATGTGTGCCGTGGACTCTTCCTCCTCGCCACAGTATGTACACGTCGGGTCACTTGCCACCCCCATCACATATAAGTTGCGCTTAAAGGTGTTATGGTCAGATAGCAGGCCAACAAATAACCTTAACTGGCTTCTGTCCAGTGGGAGACAGAACCGCCCCACTTTGGCCAGAGGACCTATAATAAGTTCCCTTTCAACATTAATCTTGTTCATTATTTAGATTTAATAATCTCTACAAGTCAGACTCTCTGCAGAAAAACGTATGCATTTTCACTGATATATTTGAAACTGGTCAAAAATAAGTAAAATATGTTTTCCGACAATCAGAAATGTTCTTAAGAACCATGTGCATCAATTTATTTATTTATTTAGCGTATGGTTACATGGATTAATTGATAGTAAGTCTTGAACAATAAAATAAAATACAAATATTGAATTTAAAAACAAACAAAAATAAATAGCTTTAGATTTTAAAATTGAGACCACTTATCCAGTCCACTACAGAGTTCAAGGCTTCGAAGAAATCCGACTGTTGTCCAGCATATGCGGTAAGCGGGCATTCGGTGACAATATGCTGAACAGTCTGCCGGGGCTCCCCACAGTTACAGAACGGTGATTCGGATATCCCTCATTTGAAGAACGAGTCACGACAGATGTCATGCAACGCTCTGACTCATTTAAGGGTTTTCCATGCATTGCGAGGCAAATCGATTCCTGGCAGGGTTAATGTGGGGTTCATAGCGAGTGGAGCTTGTACTGGCTTCTGCACCTCCCAATCTCTCCTCCAGTGCTCATCAGCTTGGAAGCCATCCCGCAAGAGCTGTTCTGCAGGTGGTACTGGGGGGTTTCTAGACTTCAAACTCCGAAGATCTGCATCAGCCAGGTCAGTATGCAGTGGAAGTTGGGGGTTGTGCAACAATTATACGGTCGAATATAAAATCATGTTTTGAGTAGTGACCCACCCCTGAAAATCATCTCTGATGCATTAGACGAAGGAAACCGGCCTAAAAATTACCTGTAAACTGTTTTCACTTCAAAAGAATTGTGTTTTTCTTCTAATAACTAATAACCCCATGCGAAAATGATAGCCATTGACAATACATCCACTGAAAGACTTGGAACTCTGTGAGTGACAATTGGCAAAACATTTTTGACCGCCATCCGCGCCATCTATCCGCATTGCGGGTAATTACGGCGATGCATTCACAAATCGATTACTACCCACATAGCACTGGATGATATGAGAATATTCTGTTCACATTCACTACAGATATTATTAATATTCTGAGAAAGTTCCATAGATAATTAGAATATTTATACAGAATACTCTGTAAACGTTCGAAATGGGAAAAAACCCTATATTCCTAGAATATTCCGCCGGATATTCCGCATGGATATTACACGAACAATCGTGGTAGAATGTTTTTGAATATTCTAGGAACATTTTGTCTGAATTAGCTCATATACGAAACATTTTTAAGGAATTATGGATATTGTTCCAAAAATAATGGCACCTACTAGTGGCAGATGGTCACAAAGGTTAAATGGTTAGACATCTCAGTCTAGATGCCTAAAATAAAGTGTAATAATGTACACTTGTTGCATTTAACCTCAAAATTCTACTCACATTATATAATGAACCATATACCATAGTAGGTGACCATAATTTGGAACACTGTCACACACTTTATAGCAACCAGCAACTTTATTGTACAAAATTGGGTATAAATGCAGGCCTTTCAGGAATAAAACTCGTGAATTCTTGAATTGCTAAAATGCCGACATCCACATATAGAAACTGTATATATTCACGACCTAGATCAACCTAGAAACTTTGGAATAGATTATGGAAAGTGGGGACTTTTCGAAATATTGGACAAGCTTATTCAGTTTCCAGACACGGCCTATCTTCTACCGTTTTAATGATAAACAAAGCAATGAACATGTATCTCATAAACTAAAGATCAAGTTTTAAGAAGTGACCCATCCGTGGAAAGTACCTCTCATGCATTTAAGAAAGGAAGTCAACTTTGAAATTGCCTGGAAACCGTGACCACTCCGAGGAAATTGTATTTTGAAATTGGTCAGACGTCCTGTACGGCAACTGCCCTCCTGATATATAACCACAGTACAGATACGTATGTGACCGGCTTGAGCAAACATACACCGAAAGCCGCACACTGCGACATGTCTAATACCCACATCCAAAAATGGCGACAGCGCAGTTTAAATTTCCGCGGAATTGATGATTCAATGAACAGAAAGTTATGTACTGAGAAAATATCTGCTACTATAAACGCTCTCTGGTGCATCAGATTAAGGTGTAGAAATTTAAACGTTCTGAAAGTTGTAACCACTCCAGGTTAGGTTAGGTTGAAAGTGAGCCTCCTTTCAGTGCGACCTTATTGTGTCTATTACGGTTTACACCTATTTAGAGAACACCGTACAATCCACACCTCTCGACGAAGGCGATGGTCGTGATGGGTGGAACTTCCTTCAAGTCAGTAGGTTCCAGTTGGGTGAATTTGAAAGTCTGAAACCCAGCTTTCTCCAGTACTGGACAGGAACACAAAATGTGCTCGCTGTTTCGTCCTCTACATAGCATAAACAACAGTCCGTTGTGTGTTTTAGGCCTAACTTTTGCAGGAAGTTCCTCAGACGACAATGTCGTATCAACAGACCAATCAGAAAGCGGAGATCATTCCAGTTGCATTCTGTGATCTTTGGGGGAGGGCTGACTAGAGAAGTAACATATGAACGCCTTCGAGTGTAGTAGCTCTGCTTTGTCTCGCCATAGCAGGGGTGAGTTCTACTCTGCCCAATCTGAGATTGTTTTCTTAGCGGTGCTCTTTGCAATGCCCGCAAATGGTTCTGATTTTATGAACACAAATTCGGTTCATCCTCTTGCGACTATGTCGGACAATGCATTGCCTTCCACTCAGCTATGACCTGAAACCCAAACCAAACGTACTCTGTTCCATGTTCTAGGTGCATTGGGAAGATGTTGTTCCATACGAGTTCTGAGTCCGTCCGTTTGGAGCTCAGTGCTTTCAGGGCAGCCTGGCTATCTGAATAGATTTTATAGATTTGTTTGTCAGAGGTCTTTTATCAGCTCCCTGACACCCGACTCTATCGCTATCATTTCTGATTGGAAAACCGTGGTATACCTAAGGTTTACTGAGGTTTTTCCTATTGGACTGGTATCAGGTACTCCCAGTCCTGCCCCAGGTTCTGTTTTGGAGTACTCCGTAAATAGCTCAAGATCGGAAAGAAGTGAACTGTGTTCTGAAATTTATCAGGCGACACCTCTAATAACTCTATACGACAAAGACAACAGCCTCATGTAATGTCTGCGGAACCAGTGTTTCGACTTGATTGAAAATCATGTTTTAAAAAGTGACACGCTAAGGAAGGAAGTCAACTTTGAAATTGCTTGTAAATCATAACCACTCCGAGGAAATTGTGTTTTGAAATTGGTCAGACGTCCTGTACGGCAACTGCCCTCCTGATATATAACCACAGTACAGATACGTATGTGATCGGTTTGAGCAAACAGACACCGAAAGCCGCACACTGCGACATGTCTAATAACCCCGTTCAAAAATGGCAACAGCGCAGCTTAAATTTCCGCGGAATTCATGATTCAATGAACAGAAAGTTATGTCCTGAGAAAATATCTGCTACTATAAACGCTGTCTGGCGCATCAGGTGAAGGTGTAGAAATTTAAACGTTCTGAAAGTTGTAACCACTCCAGGTTAGGTTAGGTTGAAAGTGAGCCTCCTTCCAGTGCGACCTTATTGTGTCTATTGTGGTTTACACCTATTTAGAGAACACCGTACAATCCACACCTCTCGACGAAGGCGATGGTCGTGATGGGTGGAACTTCCTTCAAGTCAGTAGGTTCCAGTTGGGTGAATTCAAAAGTCTGGAACCTAGCTTTCTCCAGTACTGGACAGCAACACAAAATGTGCTCGCTGTTTCGTCCTCTACATAGCATAAACAACAGTCCGTTGTGTGCTCTAGGCCTAACTTTTGCAGGAGGTCCCTCAGACGACAATGTCGCATCAACAGACCAATCAGAAAGCGGAGATCATTCCGGTTGCATTCTGTGATCTTTGGCGGAGGGCTAACTAGAGAAGTATCATATGAACGCCTTCGAGTGTAGTAGCTCTGCTTTGTCTCGCCAGAACAGGGGTGCGTTCTACTTTGCCCAATCTGAGATTCTTTTCTTAGCGGTGCTTTTTGCAATGCCCGCAAATGCTTCTGACCTTATGAACACAAATTCGGTTCATCCTTTTGCGACTATGTCGGCCAACGCATCGCCTTCCACTCAGCTATGACCTGAAACCCAAACCAAACGTACTCTGTTCCTTGTTCCAGGTCATTGAGGAGATGCTGTTCCAGACGAGTCCTGAGTCCGTCCGTTTGGAGCTCAATGCTTTCAGGGCAGCCTGGCTATCTGAATAGATTTTATAGATTTGTCAGTCAGGGGTCTTTTATCAGCTTCCTGACTCCCGACTCTATAGCTATCACTTCTGCTTGGAAAACCGTGGTATACCTAACGCTTACTGACATTTTTCCTCTTGGATTGGTATCAGGTACTCCCAGTCCTGTCCCAGGTTCTGTTTTGGAGTAATCCTAAATAGCTCAAGATCAGAAAGAACTGAACTGTGTTTTGAAATTTATCAGGCGACATCTCTAATAACCCCATACGACGAAGACAACAGCCTCATGTAGTGTCTGCGGAACCAGTGTTTCGACTTGATTGAAAATCATGTTTTAAGTGCCACGCTTCTGGAAATGATCTCTGATACATTTAAGGAAGGAAGTCAACTTTGAAATTGCCTGTAAACCGTGCCCACTCCGAGGAAATTGTGTTTTGAAATTGGTCAGACGTCCTGTATGGCAACTGCCCTCCTGATACATAACCGCAGTACAGATACGTATGTGACCGGTTTGAGCAAACAGACACCGAAAGCCGCACACTGCGACATGTCTAATAACCCCGTTCAAAAATGGCGACAGAGCGGCATAAATCTCCGCGGAATTGATGATTCAATCGAACAGATTTACCTCAAGCGGCGGTGGAATTGTTTATGAGCCGTCACTTAGATGTCGCTCCGGTTCATAGAGGACCCGCCCCCGCCCCTCGCGCCGAATGTGCTCTGTGCTCCGCGTACCGTGGTTTATGCCGGTGCCAGATTTATGTGGCGTGGCCACGTGATTTACGCGCGGCGCGATCCGATCTGGCCACCGATACAGCGGCGTTCAGATTAGGAACTTGATCGGACGGTATCAAGCATTATTTGGTAAATGACGATGATGCGCCGGGCCGCAACTACCCATACCGCAACGGCGAGTAACAGAGTGGCTTTTACGTCTGTTTCACAGAACATTACTCACTTACTACTGTATTGTATTGACAGATTTCGCACTGCCATCTAGCCACAACCCACATAGCACTGGATATTCTATGAATATTCTTTAAATCGCCTATATGTTCCATGAATATTCAGTAGAATCATAGAATATTCGTTATTTCTCTTGATCATTCTGGATTATTAACATAATATTCTTTATAGAATATTATTATTTTATCCACTTAGGATAATCAGTGATTATTCGTTTAATGTCTGAATTATTCCAGAATATACCAGTAATATTCTTCATAGAATATTATTTTAATAATCTACTAAGAACAAGATGTAGCTATTTTCTGACGAACATTTAGTAATATTTGTAATAGAAATATCTGTATGTAGGCAAATATTCAATATGTATATTATTAATTCATATTTGCACATTTCTCAGTGAATTAAAAAACCTTCGTTCGTTTTGCGTTCATCCTAAATATACCTAATAAGTATTATGTGCAATTTTCAAAAGTTTATTAGTCATTAGCCATTGCCAGCAATACAGATACGGCATCCACCGACGATAAAGTGACAGCATGTTATGCTGATGTATGGTGACTATGATGTCGTCAGTTGTCAATCTTGTCTGGTTGTCACTCGCTTCAAGTGTTCTGTCATTCTGTGCTTCCACATGTGCCTTGGTGCCCATGTGGATGTTGGCATTTTAGCAATTCACGAGTTTTATTCCTGAAAGGCCTGCATTTATACCCAATTTTGTACAATAAAGTTGCTGTGACAGTGATCCAAATTGTGGTCACCTACTATGGTGTAAAGATCATTATATAATGTGAGAATTTTGAGGTTAAGTGCAACAAGTTTACATATTTACACTTTATTTAGGCATCTGGACTGAGATGTCCAACCACTTAACTTTTGTGACCATCTGCCACTAGTAGGTGCCATTATTTTTGGAACAGTATCCATAATTCCCTAAAAATGTTTCGTATATGGGGTAATTTAGACAAAATGTTCCTAGAATATTCAAAAACATTCTACCACGATTGTTTATGTAATATCCGTGCGGAATATTCGGCGAAATATTCTAGGAATATAGCGTGTTTTTCCCATTTCGAACGTTTACAGAATATTCTGTAAATATTCTAATTAGCTATGGAATTTTTCCAGAATATTCATAATATCTGTAGTGAATGTGAACAGTATATTCTCATATCATCCGGTGCTATGTGGGAAGCAAAGCGAAACAATCAGACAGATGACGCATGAATGAGTGATACAATGAGAGGGGTTTTCTGGTGGCAGGAGTAGCAGTGCATATGCCTCCAAACGGTCTTTGATGCACTTCTTGTTCCCAAAACACAGCCCTCATCGCAAACGTGGCGATAACCTTGGGTCCTGCCCATCTCACGTTCAAGTCTGGCTGTGATACCCAAGGGCGTCACAGCGACACAGAATGTGTGTCGAGCATTCCTCATCCTCGCAACAGCATGCATGCGTCGGGTCACATACAAATGCCGTCTAAGGGTTAAAAAGCATAGTGAAGCGACAAGGCTATTCAATTATTCACAATAGTTAAATCATATCCAGCACTATTTGCAAAAAAATGACGACGATGTGCGGTGCCACAACTACCCATACCGCAACGGTGAGTAACAGAGTGGCTTTTACGTCTGTTTCACAGAACATTACTCATGGAGAGCACATTGTATTGACAGTTTCCGCAGCGCCACCTAGCCTCAAGTGACGCAAAACATTTGGACAGATTCAAGTTTTTCAGTCATGCGTACCCCACATAACAAAAGTATATACAATGTACGTACAATGGATATCGAGTTAATGGATATGTATATCCACAAATGGAGCAAGAATGTCCATTGGATGTCAAATAGACATCAAAACAATATACATTTCATGTACGTTTGTCGCGAACCTTCACATCCATTGCATATCCATAGAATGTACATATGTACGTCTAATGTACATGCATGTAGCATAGACCAGGTATGAACATGTATATTCATAACATATACCATGTATATACTTACATACCAAATTATATACATGTACATACAATGGATATGTATATCCACAAATGGAGCGTGAACGTCTAATGGATGTAAAATAGGAATAAAAAAAATTTAAATTTCATGTACGTTGGTCGCGAATTTACACATCCATGGTATATCCATTAAATGTACATTCATGTACTTTTAATGCACATGTATAGTGTATGAAAGTTCAATGTAGGGGCAGAAAGATAAACAAAGTATATGCTTTCATTATGTATTGTTATTAATTCAATTTCTGGTTACAATAATAGTACCTGGCAAAATCGATTACTGTGATTGTCATATCTTTCTTGTTGAATGGCATGTCTAAAATCACACAGAAATCAAGGTTATAAAATTTTGTAGGTGGTTTGTTCTGCTTACGACTTACCGTCAAACGCTGGATGTGAGTGTTATCAGTAGTAAGAAGATAAGTAACATCGCACAATATTTCACTCGATCAGGTAATTAGGCAAAACCAGCACCAGCACACACACGCTAACTACGACGAAGGGCGCGAACGAGGGAATGCCTAGAAAGCAGCAATGGCGGCACTAGCTGTCCTTCGCGCAGGCGTAAACTTCTAGATGTATATATGATACATAGACCAACATTTTATGTATATTCACATATGAATATACCTACGTGAACATACATAGTATATTACACTAGTGTATATCATTTTTCATATGTATATTTAACGTCCTATGAATATTCAAAATATACATGTTCAAACTGGAAGATCTAATGTACATTCTGTGGATGTACATATCCCTATAGTGTTATGTGGGACTTCTTTTTCGTTGTATTATTAGTTGTAGAATGTGGTATCTTTCTCCACGCTTAACGTGACCCAGGTGAGAGAGCTTCACCGTTCTACTATTGTTTCTACTATCTCGGCTTCTTTATTCATTTGTCTTCATATCTCAATATTTGTGATTCTTTTCGTCCAAGAAACTTTGAGTATGCGTCTACATACCCATGATTTTTTATTTTCGCCAAACGAGACTCGGACTCAAGACTGCAACTGGATTTATAATTAGTACCTTCAAATTATCCGAAATACGAGGTTTCATCTTGATAGAAGGTCAAATAAAAAACTTAGATTTTTTTTGGGTGCACCCGCACGCCCGAGAGATCTGAAATTTTTTTATTTCGCCAAACGAGAATCAGACTCAAGACTGCAACTGGATTTATAATCAGCACCTCCAAATTATCTGAAATACGAGATTTTGTCTTGACAGAAGGTCAAACAAAGAAATTTGATTTTTTGGGAGCACCCGCCCGCCCAGGGATTTGAAATTTTTTATTTCCGCCAAACGAGACTCAGACTCAAGACTGCAACTGGATTTATAATCAGCACCTCCAAATTATCCGTAGTACGAGGTTTCATCTTGATAGAAGGTCAAACAAAGAACTTCGATTTTTTTGGGTGCACCCGCCCGCCCGAGAAATCTGAAATCTTTTATTTTCGCCAAACGAGACTCATACTCAACACTGCAACTGGATTTATAATCAGCACCTCCAAATTATCCGAAATACGAGGTTTCATCTTGATAGAAGGTCAAATAAAGGACATCGATTTTTTTGGGCGCACCCGCCCGCCCGAAAGATATGAAATTTTTTATTTTCGCCAAACGAGACTCATACTCAAGACTGCAACTGGATTTATAATCAGCACCTTCAAATTATCCGAAATACGAGGTTTCATCTTGATAGAAGGTCAAATAAAGAACTTCGATTTTTTTGGGTGCACCCGCCTGCCCGAAAGGTCTGAAATTTTTTATTTTAGCCAAGCGAGACTCATACTCAAGACTGCAACTGGATTTATAATCAGCACCTTCAAATTATCCCAAACACGAGGTTTCATCTTGATAGAAGGTCAAATAAAGGACTTCAATTTTTTGTGTGCACCCGCCCGCCCGAGAGATCTGAGATTTTTTATTTTCGCCAAACGAGACTCATACTCAAGAGCAACTAGATTTATAATCAGCACCTTCAAATTATCCCAAACACGAGGTTTCATCTTGATAGAAGGTCAAATAAAGGACTTCGATTTTTTGTGTGCACCCGCCCGCCCGAGAGATCTGAAATTTTTTATTTTCGCCAAACGAGACTCATACTCAAGACTGCAACTGGATTCATAATCAGCACCTTCAAATTATCCGAAATGCGAGGTTTCATCTTTATAGAAGGTCAAATAAAGAACTTCGATTTTTTTGGGTGCACCCACCCGCCCGAGAGATCTTAAATTGTTTATATCCGCCAAACGAGACTCAGACTAAAGACTGCAACTGGATTTATAATCAGCACCTTCAAATTATCCGAAATACGAGGTTTAATCTTGATAGCAGGTCAAACAAAGAACTTCGACTTTTTGTGGGTGCACCCGCCCGCCCGAGAGATTTGAAATGTTTTGTTTTCGCCAAACGAGACTCAGACTCAAGACTGCAACCAGATTTATAATCAGCACCTTCAAATTATCCGAAATACGAGGTTTAATCTTGATAGAAGGTTTCCGCCAGGCGATTTTCCGTTTTCGACCTTTAATTATTAAAGTCTCAAAGTTTTGGTTGAAGATAAATTTTGGAGCTATGTTGTCAATTTTTGGTCCCGTTATGGTATGCCCCCCTTCCCCACTTATCCTCATTATTGCGACACTGCATGATTAGTAAAAAGCTCAGAGTAACAACTGAACATAGAGGTAGTAAAGAAACCACTTCAGCATGGCGTGCTCAAAGCCATCATCTTTTGACACTTGAGACCCAAACATTGCCAACTAGATGGCGCACCGGCAGAATTCTTTCTGTCTTACTCGCACATCTTTCACATGTTTATTAAACATGGAAAAATTGATGCTCTCTACTTCCGTCAATCGACCTATGGCGCACTGAGGATCGCTAATAAGCGTGAAACAGCTGTCTGCGTACTGGTGGATTGACGGAGGTATAGAGCAACCCTCGTATTGCCAACTAACCTGAAAATTCTTCCAAAGCAACCCATGTTACAAACACTGCTCTGCACTGTCCCATCTCGAAAAACTGTTAAACCAGACTCGAATATAGCACAGCAAGTCCGTAAAGCTTCACTACAGTTACCAACAAATAGCGAATTCGATTTTACTGACCAAGCATAAAAGACGCACAAACAAAACAAACGTTTGACAGTCGGAGTTTACGGTAAACAAATCGCAGGAAAATTGCATAGGCGTTGCCAACTCCTCAAAATTTATGTAAGACAGAATTTGCGTTTATGATGAAAAACATGCAGTAACGCAGTAGAGGTCAACATATCTATTGATTTTGCTGCAATCATTTCTGAACCATCAAAATACCGTATTTTTAACGTAGAATGGAATATTTCTGGATACAATTAAGACAATAGTAAGCAATTATGATTGCCGTATCTGGTGGTCGATATGACAACGTAAGAAAAGATGTTGGCCTATTAGAATTAGTTGTTTACTACCTCTATGTTCAGTTCTTACTCTGAGGTAAAAAGACTTTGCTGTTTAGATATAAGAGCGCTGAATATTGGTAGAGAAACCGACATTATATCATTCTCCGTTCTTTAAGAAGAAAGCTGAGCGCTTCCCTGTTGCCCTCTCCTAATTTTACAGCGATCGGTCCTGTAATTTAACGGATCGACCTGAGCCGGGCTCGAAAGCGCTATCGAACATTTATCTATTGCCTGTCCCCATGATCGGCTTTCGGCTCTACTCGTGGCGCAACATAGCCGCACGTAACACCGCTTCAAAAATTCCCCAGAGCCCTCTGGGCTGCTATTTTCGAACTCAATCGAGTTGCTTCGCAGACGAAAAGTTTCGAACATAATTTTTCGTATGCGAGAAGAAATACATATTTTTGAACACCATACGAAGTACAGTTTCGTATACGAATAACAATTAGAATCACACAACTTGGCAACCTAGGAATACTGTCAGTTTGACACTTTACAGTTGTACAAGATAACTGTTCTGTGAGAGTGTGCTGTGATCTGTGATTGTTGTTCGTCCATACTCATACTTCATCGTCCCGTGTCCGTCCATCCAAAATTCCAAAGTGATTCCAAATCCAAAAGTGCAAAATTTCTTGAGGCCTAGATAAACCTTCTTCGGGCTTGGGCACCTTGATAAAGCCAAAAAAAAAATTTTGTTAAACGATAATGCTTCACGAAGTCTTCTTCACTTAGGGATGTGAACGGATCGTTAAATGCATGAATTGTCCTATTTGGCCGATTGGATAAACGCTCAACCTGTTCTATCATATTAATATTATTAACTGCTGCAAATGCAAGAACGTTCAAATTATCCATCTTCTTAATTCTAACCAGCAGCACCCAACGATCACCACACAAATGCTCTAAATTTCCGCACACGAATCCTTTATTCGACGACTTGAAACCAGTCGAGTTGTCTCGATCGGAAGTGTTCTAGTTCCGTGTACGATTATTTTTCGATTGGTTCAAAAATAGCTGCCCTGTGGTCCAGTTTGTATAGAAACTGATCAAAGTATATTTTTCCAGGAACGATCATCTAATTACTACTTATCGATAAGAGGGATAAAAGCATACTAAAACAAGTATTCACTTATAACCCTGACACTGAGAACATTGGTAACATAGGTTATTCCAATATCCCTAATGCCACTAAGATCTAAGCTGACTGTCTAAAAAGCACAACATCTAGGCGATATCATAGCTTTTGCCCGGATAAAAAACACCAACAAAGAAGAGTGGTGGTAACGAACTATGTCACAAATTTCAGATTTTTCGGATCTTCAGGTTTGCATAAAGAAATCAAAAACCTTTATTTGGCTCTTTATTAAGTTGGAACCTCGTGTTTTTGATAATTTCAGGGTGCTGATTAAAAATATGGTCGCAGTTTTGAGTTTCAGTCTCATTTCTCGAAAATTCAAAATTTCAGATCTTCATGTTTGCCTAAAAAATTAAAAATCTTTATTTGGCTTTCAATTAAAACGAAATCTCGTGTTTTGGATAATTTGAGGGTGTTGATTACAAATCCGGTCGTAGTTTTGAGTTTCAGTTTCGTTTGCCTAAAACCAAACATTTCAGATCCTCAGATTTGCCTAAAAAATAAAAAATATTTATTTGGCTTTCTAGACGACATCCTGTGCTTTTGGTAATTTAAGGGTGCTGATTACAAATCCGCTCGCAATTTCAAGTTTTAGTCTCGTTTATTGAAAATAAAAACTTTCATGTCTATCAGAACTTCAGAGAACTTATTTGACTTTCTTCTAAGATGTCACCTTGTTTTTTGGATAATTTGAGGGTGCTGACTACAAATATCCGATCGCAGTTTTGAGTTTCAGTCTCGTTTCTTGAAAATCAAAAATTTCAGATTTTTCGGATTTTCGGGTTTGCCTAAAGAATCAAAAATCTTTATTTGGCTTTCCATTGACAGAAAAATTGGATAATTTAAGTGTGGTGATTACAAATCCGGCCGCAGTTTTGAGTTTCAGTCTCGTTTGACGAAAGTCAAAAGTTTCAGATTTCAGGGTCGTCAAAAAAATGGAAAATCTTTATTTGGCTTCCTATTGAGACGAAATCTCGTGCTTTGGATTATTTGAGGGTGCTTAAAAATCTGGTCGCAGTTTTCAGCTTCAGTCCCATTTGATGGAAATTTCAGATTTAGTTTGCCTAAAAAAAAAGAAAGTCCCTCTCTGTTAAGATGAGACTTCGTGTTTTGGACAATTTGAGAGTTTTGATTTCAAATCCGGTCGTAGCTTTGAGTTGCAACCTCGTTTGAAGAAAATCAAAAATTTCAGATCTTTGAAAAATCAAAAATCCTGAAGTGGGCTCTCCATTTATACAAAATCTCGTGGTTTTGGTTAATTTGAAGGTGCTGATTACAAATCCGACTACAGCTTTGAATTTAAGTTCAAAAATTTCAAATCCAAATCTTTAGGTTTACTTAACAAATCTAGAATTCTTATTTGGCTTTCTCTTAAATTGTAACCTCGTGTGTTGGTGAACAACCAAACATATATTTCTATAGTCAAAAATACAAAATTTACGCTATGCACTCTCAAAAAGGATCACACGGTATACGCTAGTAGAAGCGGGTAGCAGGCCACATAGCAGGCCATGCGTCCGTCATCATGACAATAAATATCTGGCTTGAAAAAGAGTCAGTCAAGCTGCACGACACTAGGTCTGTTTTTACAGAGAATCACAAACCAGTCAGAGCCAATCAGTATTCGCCATTGCAGTTGTCAAACTATTTCTGACTAGTACTGGCCAATCAAATTGACGCTGACTAGTTTGTGATTGCTCTGCGAACAGGCCTATTATCAGTTCTCTTCTAGTCCGAAATGGACATTCCTATTCTCAATTAATTAATTTCGTCATTCGAAGTAATATTTTCTCTGTTATTCAGATTAGTTCACAATTAAAATTTCATTTTATCTTTGTACGCGTCTCCAAGAAGCTAAAACTCGGCAGTGAACTTGGCAAGCTGCTGCAATTTGCTGTCATTCTTATTGATTCTTATCAAAAAAAACCTAAAAATATTCCAAACACATTCAATTACGCCTGAAATGTGGGTGGTTTGATTTTCCCTGTCCTGCTCTGAGTCATTCCGCCACATCGTGTTTTGTATAATTTGAGGATGCTGATTACAAATCCAGTCGCAGTTTTGAGTTTCAGTCCCGTTTGTCGGAAATCAAAAATCTCGGATCTTCACGCTTGGATTTTACGTCAGTAGATGTGGGGCAGATTTTCGATAGACAGCATCGGCCGTCAGCGTGCACAAATATGAAAAGTAAATACACACATGAACAACGAAGCAAAAGTCTCTCGAAATAGTATTCCCAGCAGGAATCGTTTCAGTGCAATCCATCATTGCTATGCGGTACGCGTTGTTTAAAAGATGTCCCGAGTCATCACGTCATCAGTAAGGTCCTAGCAAATACACAACAGACAAACAAACACAGCGTTGCGATTGGGGAAATCCTCTTTTGTTCCTGATTGCATCGCATGTTGTGTGCCGTGGAAAACCCCCCATTTTCCCGCGTTAAGACTGTTTTAGACTACACAATTTCTTGTACAGGATTTGGTTCAATATCTTGTACAGGATTTCAAGCGAAAAATTGTTTGCTAACCAAACGTTCCTGTATTATATTCAAACAATTTATTGTTCAAGAAATAGTTCATGATTCTGCGCATTGAGATCGCGGTTGTCAACAGTCAAACTACATATGTCAAAATTGTTAATTTCAATAACCGTGTTTAGAAGTTTATGATTCTATGACCACAGTGAAATGTCAAAAAACAAAACTTAGGTTAGAACATCTATGGCCAAAACAAATTTTATTGTGATCGTCACTTGGATATTTGATAGTTATTAATTTCACTATTTGCGTGGCCATTTGAAATCAACAGAGAAACTCCATTTTTCTGCGCTATGGAGAGAAATCTTGCTTTGTCATGTGCAGCTCTGTCTATCTACATCGCGAAAAAAGTCGTGGACAGGCGAATTAGAAAGCGAACAAATAAAAGAAGGAATTGGCAAGAGAAGTGGTTGAAAAGAAGGGAGGAAGGCCGTGGCATGTTGAACATGTTGAGGAACGAACTATTGCTGGAAGATCCAAACCGATATAAAAACTTTTTAAGAATGGATAATGAATGTTTCAATAAACTACTCAGAATGATTTTACCTGATATTGAGAAACAAAATACCAAGTTAAGGGAATGTATATCAGCAGAAGATAGGTAATAATTTAATTAGAATGTTTGTAAACAAATAATCATAGCTTAATTTCCAGGTTAGCAGTAACACTTCGTTTTCTGGCTAGTGGTAATTCATTTAGAGATCTCATGTTTGCTACAAGGATACATGAGAGTACGATAAGTCTCATAATACCAGAAGTCTGTGAAGCAATCATTTCAAACTTAATAACTGAGTATATAAAGGTAACACATAGTTATAGCTGTATGTACTTTCACACAAAAATGGGTGTTTTCAGCTTCCTACTAGTGCCCAAGAATGGAAAAGAGTGGCAGATGAATTTAATGTTAAGTGGGATTTCCCTATCTGTTTGGGAGCTTTAGATGGAAAGCACAT
The DNA here is from genome assembly GCA_951848785.1 of Callosobruchus maculatus. NCBI lineage: Eukaryota > Metazoa > Arthropoda > Insecta > Coleoptera > Chrysomelidae > Callosobruchus > Callosobruchus maculatus. The sequence continues at coordinate 902,117 of CATOUR010000028.1, read as the reverse complement.
TGATTTTGAGGCACCTAAAAGTGCAGGTTCTTTCTATTACAACTACAAAGGACGAAACAGTATTGTTCTACTAGGACTAACAGATGCCAATTATAAATTTTTATATGTTGATGTGGGTGTGAATGGCAGAGTTAGTGATGGAGGAGTTTTTAGAGAAAGCAGCCTTAAAAAGGGAATAGATAGGAAGATACTGAACTTTCCAGAAGATTCACTTTTGCCAAACAGCACCATCAAGGTGCCATATGTCATAGTATGTGATGATGCTTTCCCCCTCACAAACCGATTGATGAAACCTTATCCTCAACGTGGGTTATCTACTGAAAAAAGGATTTTCAACTATCGATTAAGTAGAGCTAGAAGAACTGTTGAAAATGCATTTGGAATTTTGGTAAATAGGTTTAGAATCCTACAAACAACAATTAATTTAAACCCAAGTAAGGTTGAAACCATAACATTAGCCTGTTGTGTACTACACAATTTTCTTTCAATGCATAGTGCACACTATACAGAAATGGACAATGAAGAGTGCAACCTCGAAAGCCTTTCACAACAAGCGGGTTCAAGATATACTTCTGAGGCTATTAATATTAGAAACCAATTGTGCAATTATTTTAATACTATTGGTAAAGTTTCATGGCAAAATAGGGCTATAGGAATTGAATAAAAAAATACTTTAGGATTATTGGTGTTAGATTTGTTAATAAGATTAAATATATGTTGTATCTTTTTTTATTGCATCTCTCAACAGTTTATGTATCTCAAAATAAACATCTTGTTTTATGTCCTCATTTTTTATTTTTTTGAATTGCGATGCCACAAATTGTCCCATTATATCATCAGCTGTTGGTTGTTCTACATTCTTTGAAGAGCTTTGAAGAGCTGCAGACAGGTTACTAAGGTTATCCGATACCTTTTGGAGAGCCTCAATTTCCGATGTATCTGATTTTTTTTTAAAACGTTTTGGTGTTGCATTGCTGTCTGATGCCTGACGTTTTTTAGCAGCACTTGTGCTAGGGATCTCTCCGGAATGTGTAGATTCTGGATGAGTTAGGTTGGAATGAACAGAGAGACCACTTTCTGGTCTCTCTGATGCTGGTGACAATACACCATCTTCGCCAATTTCATAGTACATGGTAGTTTCCTGAAAAAAAAATGTTGCATTGAAATTTTTATGTTCTTCATAGTTATGAGCTATAAGTGAAACACATCTAGTTCAATATTTTACGGGTGTTAAAACAAATCAGGGAAAATACCTGGTTCTGATAATAGCTCCATACCCAAAAGCATTTGATGTGAAAATTTCTAGTTCTATAGCGATTTCAAGTACTTAATATTCCAAACGCCGAATTGAACAGTGTAACAATACAAGTTTTCAGTTTATGACAAAAAATGATTAAAAACTAAAGCAGTTCGTCAAAAAGGTAACATTTTGTTAGGAATAGTATTATAAATAAAAATCAATATCATACAAGATAATATGGAGGAATTACAAAAAAAGGTAATAAGGCTGTATTGTAAAAATCATTTTACGGATGTTTTATATGTCTTTTTGAAAGTTTGTAGCAATTGAAGGCCTGATATAACTTCGGTAGATTATAAATGCAAAATAATATAACACAAAGAGTGGCGCATTAGTGCAACAAAGTAACATATATTCCCTACCTTTCATAATTTTGCAAAATGTACCAACAAAAGTTGTACAGTTTCAAAATACATACAATATAAAACATAGCTTAATTTTTGATAATCAGCATAAACTATTGTTGTATAAACAAAATACTTGGTATAAAATGATTTTAAAGTAAAAGTTCAAATTGTCCACCTACAACATACATATCCCATATCATCTACTTGATCTTATATTGTTATGAGTTATGTTACATTTTAATTGTTTATTGGATAAACATACCTCTGATGGTGGAGCTTGCACCACAAGAGCTTCCTCTTCAGTAACTGCAAACTCAGTTATTGGATGGCTACTCCTTGAGCTTCTTATCTGGAGATGGTCATTGAGGAAGCTCATTTTATCGTAGTACCAGAGGGTAGGACGATACACCTGTAATATACACCAAAGGTTTAAGTTCACAAATTTATTTATTGTTCAATTCCATGTTAATTTTGCTCTTTATAGCAGAGGTATGTGAAACACTGAAATAGAATTAACTTCAAAATAGCAAACATAGCACTAACATATACATACAGCATATCACATTACACAGACAAATTTTGGCAGCTGAAAAATATTTGAGGTAAAAGATAGACTTCATTCATGTATTTACCATTCTTAAAATTAAAAAAATTGTACTACACATTAATATCTGATGCAGTAATGTTACAATCCTATTTCATTTAGTTCAATTTTTTAAACTAACTTGATAGTGAGGAAAATCAGAAAATATATCACTATTATAAGGGATCATTATCCTACTCGGCTACCAGCAAAGTTCCTTACCTCATCCTCTCCCATTCCTGAGCGAAGAGAATCTAAAACTTTTCTCCGCTCGTGCGCATATGTTGTCCTCAATCCTAAAAACTTCTTCTGTACATCTTGCTCTGTTGCTGTTGGTCTACCAACTTTAAGAGCTTCCACTATAGCTTTAATAGCGGCACTCCTTTTGTGTTTGTTATGGTAATCGGGATGCTTTATAGCATATAAACATTTGTAAGTTTCATACAGTTCTATTAACAAGGATGTCTGCTCATTGGACCACGACATTCTTAAAGAAAATATCGATTAATATGGTACACAATTCAGTTGTAAATATCAACTTCTTACCTGTGCTCTTCACTGCCGACGATTCCTCAACCAGTTGAATGTTGAAACAAGTGCACAATTGAAACAAAACAAGCCACACGAACCACAATCCACGAATGACGAAAGTAGTAAATAACGATTTTTACAAAGACAACTCGAAAAACAACGCGTAAACAAAACAATAAGTAGGGCTAGAAACTTAGGTTAGGATACGTAAGCGCTGTCAACTACATTTCAAATGCGCATGCTCCGAGCCTAGAAATTGTGTGGAAATAGAACATGTTCTATTTTCTGCACAATTTTTGGTTCAATCTGTGCTTTTGAAACAATCTGCTGTATGATACTAGCCTATTCAGATTGTTCAAGAAATTGAACCAAATCCTGTACAAGAAATTGTGTAGTCTAAAACAGTCTTTAGGCTTTCCCTGCACGCCGCAACGCCGTTGCCGCCGTGCTCCCACTCTAACGAACCGAAAGCAAAAAACGAAACGGCATCAAGAGATTCTACTACACTACGAGCATTCTATAGAGTTGGATCTACCATTTTTAATTTACACTTCTGATTTGCCTACAGTTCTGAAAAATTGAAAGGTACAGTGCTTTGCTGACGACACCCAAATTTATTACAGTTTTGATGCTTAAGAGTCTAGGGTATAGCGCGCGAAATTGAGAATCCAAGAAAAGACGTATTCCCTTGTTAGCGAGGAGGCGTGGTCGCCTGTTCTCTTTCTCCAGTGTGTCCAAGAATCCAAAGGTAAGGTCAAAGGATCCAAAGGTAAGGTCCAAAGGTCACCATAAAAATGAATGTCGCATTTCCAAGCTCCTGACGTTACCTTTAAACTTAGAGTAATGATTCGAACAGCAGATTGAAGAAGAAAACTTGCGCTTTGTCACCTATTTAGCCTTTTTGGATATCGTGTTTGGTTCTTAAATTAGAGACATTTGAAGAATGTATGATTCTGCATTGCGAGTTTTTTGCACACTAAAAAACTTTTTTGAGAAAATCGCAAATAGTTGTCATTCATTAATGTCTTAACTCATCATCATCATAGTCATAATGTCTTAACAGACATGTTGTGAACTCGTAAAATGCATTTACTCATTTTACAAGTTTCTCTTGGAATATCTTTGAGATCTTTAGTGTAGTAGTTTTCCATTTGCTTTCTGCATCCTCATGCCGTTGACCAGATGGTATCTACTGGTTCATCCGCCTTTAAGGGCAATTTCTCACCCCAAGGACAAGAAGGTGTCCTGATTCTTCTCAGCTCGTCCACCCAAAGCTGTTGGTTGAGAAGAGGTACTGTTTATACCGGCAGTAGTTCGGTTCCTTTTAGTCGCCTCTTAGGACACGCAGGATATACGATGGGAGATACTTTAACCTGCCCCCACACGGGGGAAAGGTCTTAACTATCACCTTCTAAAATACTGTGTACGTAGTTTGAAAAACAAGCGAGTTCTGTTCGAAATGAGGATCGTCAATCCAATATCATCATCATCATCATCATCAACCTTAACAGTAATCTTGGATTTGATTGTATTTCTGTAGGACGGTCGGGTTAGCCAAGCAACGATTGACCAAGATCAACTGTCTAGAGAGTGGGTAAAAAATCTACCATTTTTGTCTAGAAATACATTTTTTATCCTGTTTCCTACGTAGTTTTTCATGCTGGTGAAGAACAGCATTTTTTTCACAAAACAAAATGACGTGCGACTTAGAAGAATGTATATGCAAGTTCTGACTGCTCGTATATGCTATGATGATTTTAATATCACTGTTGATCTTCACAAACGCTGAATTGGGTTCTTAAGGGGCCTGTGTATACACAGTTATACATATGTACTTGCCATGCTCGCCTTGTGCACGAGATCTTGGACTATACCTTGGTGGGGATCTTAGAATTCACGAACATGCTAGTAGTTTATGTATCGCTTGCTATGCTAGAATGCAGCCTTTGTATGCTAACAAGCATTTACTTTCTTTTGACATACGTAGGTCACTTTATGAAAGCTTGATTGTTTGTAAATTAACGTGTATACTAATATTTTGGGTATAGGCTTCAAGAAATAGAAAACTCCTCTTGTCAGTTAGTCAATAATCTACGCAAATTTGATCACGTTACGCAGGCATTCATTAACATCAGACGGCTAAAGATGGAGAACCTTTTTTAGCTGCAGCTGTTATCCTTCATCTCCGAAATTTTAAAAACCTCAAGCCCTGGTTACTTAGATGTTAAACTAGTCTGTCGTAAATCTGTAACCACTGTGAATTTTAGACATTTGAACCTATTAACGATGCCCCACCACACTTTAGGCTTGTTTCGAAGGAGTTTCACATACAACGCAGTAAAGACGACAAATTATCTGGCCTCGCACTTAAACTGTGTCTTTTGGAAAATATGTTCAAGCTATTATTGAAGAAACATTTATTCTTGCCTGAAGTTAAGTTACTTATTTGAGGTGCTTAAAGTTAAAAACTCTGGACTACAATTATTCAATCAACTCAACCCAAAGAACTATTTTATTTCTCAACAAACATTATCTGCGTTGACAACCTCTAAGCTCTGTCTGTAGCTGAGCTACATCCTTTCTTCGTCTGCCTTTGTAGCTGCATCTGACCAAAATAGCAATGCTTTCAGTCCACGCACGCTCAGCAAATATAATTACCCGAAACAGCGGCATTTTATGAAACCAACAGGTCGAACTAACGCTATTAAGCTTCCTACAGAACACTAATTTTATTAAATGTCCCTAATATCGACGGCGGCTCTAATGAAAATTTAATTTGCCGGCACCGGTGCTCCTGGCGAAAAATTCAGCTTTATTTTATCCCGTGACGCGTGGAGATTTGACTTCAAAGAGCCGAAAAGCGTACCGACACAAGTACCCTTGGAACGCGGATGTCGCGTAATTGGCTATCGCCTGGCTTTTCAGTACCTCCAGGTTAGAACCAAAGCTCTCGAATACGTCACAGTTGCTACGAATAGCCAGGGCAGTTTATATGCTCCTTGTACTTAAAAACTGAAAAAGAAAAAACTTTTTTTAAAAGAGGTCTTATTTAAATGCTCTAAAAAGAACAAGATAAAATTCTAGCTATGAGCTTATAACCCCATTATACACAATTTACATGATCATAAATGCTTGTCGCGCGATTTACTTGTGTAAGCAAACTATAAGTACTTAATTGTTCCTTCTACTTAAAAATTAAAAGAAAAAAGCTTTTTTGAAAAAAGCTCTTATTCAGATGCTCTATAAAATAGAAAATAAAATATAAACCATGAACTTATAGCCTCATTATACATAATTTATATTATCATTAATGCTTGTCGCGCGATTTACTTGTGTAAGCAAACTAGTAAGTATTCAATTCAGCAGCTTAATCTCCTAAGTTCAGCTAAGCGCTGGGATACATCACAATTGCCATGAATAGTCAGAGCAGTGTATGTGACCTTTGTACTTAAAAATTAAAAGAAAAAAGCTGTTTTGGAAAAAGCTCTTATTTAAATGCCCTATAAAAGAAGAAAATAAAATGTTAACTATGAACTTATAGCCTCATTATACATAATTCGTATAATATAATAAAAATTTCTTTTTCTTCTTTTAGGGTATTTAAATAAAAGCTTCTTTCTTTAAGTTTTTTTATTTTGACTAATTTTTTACTTCTTAGTTATTAACCTGCATTTTTATTCTCATCGAACCCTTTCATTAAATACCGATGCTATAGGAAAGCATAAAAAACTTTAAAAGTTTGCCATATTGGATTAAGAGTGGTGTCAGAATATTTTTCCAGTTGTTCTCGGCAAGCCCTTTCATTTGATACCCATATTGCAGAAGTGCATAAAAATAGCTATTCCGCCATCATGGATCGTCTGCCATTCTGGATTTGAAATGATGTCACATTATTTTTCGAGTTCCTCTCAATAAGCCCTTTCATTTGATACCCACATTGTAGAAGTGGATAAAAATCAATTATTCCGCCATCTTGGGTGATCCGCCAGATTGGATTTAGACTGACGTCACATTTGTTTTCGCCTTGCTCTCTAAAAGCCTTTTTATTTGATACCCATATTGTAGAAGTGCATAAAACATAAATATTCTGCCATCTTGGATGGTCCGCCAAATTAGATCTACAATGACGATACATAGCTTATCGTGCGTTGTCATCCAAAATAAACGTGTACACAAAACTTCAGCTTAATCGGTTAAGATATCTGTGTAGCAAGATTCCACCCGAACAAACCTACGTACATACATTGCAAGTAAAATAAAATTGGACTTAGGATGACGTCACATTATTTTTCGTGTTACTTTCAACAAGCCCTTTCATGTGATACCCATATTACGGAAGTACATAAAAATTACTATTCCGCCATCTCGGAGTCCGTCATATTGGATTTAGAATGGCGTCACATTATTTTTCGAATTACTGCCAATAAGCCCTTTAATTGGGTACCCATATGGTACAAATGCATTAAAAGTAACTACTACGCCATTTTGGATGGTCCGCCATATTGGATTTAGAATGACTGCACACAGCTTATCATTTAAAGGGGTGATACACATACGAGCATGTACGCGTACTTATGGCTCGATGACCTTTTTCGCCTGTGTGTCACCGTAAGTACGCGTACTTTAAAACCGTCGCGCAAACCGTCGGCGATCCAACTGGTTTGAAATGTTGCTCGTAGCTTGTCTCGGCACCATTTTGTTTCGGCAGTGCGTAGATGCGCAACGCTTGTTGTGTTTGGCGTTTGTTAAAAGTTTTGTTGATTTAGTAAAATTATCAAAATAAGTGATTTCAGCTTCACGTATGTCACCGACGTCGAGCCGAGTAAGTTCGTAAAGTTAAAAACCACGTACTTCAAGCGATTCTATTGGTTCGTTAAAAACACATTCCTCGTAACACATCCTAGCACCTTTCTGGTGGAAACGCAGCCTAAGACTACCCAAATGCGCCAATCCTGTAGCTTTAAAGGTGACACACTAAAGCATAGCAGAAATGAGAAATGATAACGCCGCTAAAGCGTGACGCAAGGCTTGTCTGCACTATAATATCCAGGAGTGTGACACGTATAGGTACCCACGCGTTCGTGTTTAACAACAATTATCATTTAAGCAATCTGCATTTTAACTACTTCCATCATTTACAAAGTTATTCATAACATATATTTTGCCCGGATAACTGTAATTTTCTGTAATTACGCTTTACAAAACGGCTTTGCATACACGGTACGGAAAACGTGCGTTATTAGAATCTTGCTTATGGAATTTCAGTATGTATGGCCATGTACTTGAATTTATTACCTTCTAACATCGTCACAGACTGTGCGGTGCATTTGTGTCAAGACGTAAGTACAGAATCTCAAAATACAGGGTTTTTAGTACCGGCTCGGTCGATAACTCCACTACTGTAGAAGAAAGCGGAAAAAGTTGTATATAAAAGTTGTAGCCACGGAAAATATTTAGATTTATACAGGGTGATCCATAACTACGTGGTGATGCAAACATGCATTTTTTTAAATGAGACACTCTATATATTATTCCATATTCAAATTCTACTAATGATTCCCGTTCTTCCAATATAGGGTATTGTTACATTATACAGGGTATTTCAAAAGTTATGACCATTTTTATATCCAAATCGCGGTCAAATGAACGTACTGTATATCAAAAAGTAATGAACCAAAAATTATTCTTTTTACATGAAAGGATTAAAAATATCCTCTAGCTTTAAAATCGGCTATAAAAAAGATCGTGACTCATATCCGTATACAGTGTGATGTAGGATGCGAAATCTAGATTTTCTCTTTTTTTAAATGTAACCTTCAATATTTTATTATACTAAAGAATTGCTTTTGATATGCTCTTTCATCCTCGTATAGCACTTGTTGTGACTGCATCCATTAGTTTCTGAGATATTTGGATTTTTCTACACATTTTAAGTATTACCTTCTATTTTTTTACTAAAATTTATTTACTTTGAGAAAATACTATCAAATTTTATTTTTGTATAGTATTTGATCAATTCAAAATACTGAATTAACAAGATAATATAGGTCAAGTGTACTGAAGAAACAATTTTATATACGTCAAAACGATTCTTCAATCTTTCAAACGCATTAGTTTTAGTGTGCCTCCATTCTGGATATTTCTGTTCATAGTTGATATATTCTAGAGGTAAGTAGGCAATTTCTCAAAGATTCTCCTAAATACCCTCAATGGAAAAATTAATTTTTAAAGCTCGTTTTTCACACAGTACCGAATTATTTAGCAGGTTGCGAAAACCGTCAATTTTTCAAAGCATACCTGATAAATCTGCTTGATAATTATGTATCACGCCTACAAAATTGTTTCCTTAGCATACTTGACTTTATTATCTCGATGATTCAGGGTTTCGACTTCATCGAATACTATCATGACCTTACACTTCAGTTGTTCGTTAAATAAATAACAAATTCGATAGTACTTTCTCAAAATAAATAAATTTCAGTACACAAATAGAAGCTATATTTAAAATTTACCGAAAAATCGGAATACCTCTGAAACTGATGGACGTAGGTACAACAAGTGCTATACAAAGATGAAAGAGCATATTAGACGCAATTCTTTGGTATAACAAGATATTGGGAGTTACATTTGAAAAAAAACGAGAAAACCTGGATTTTGCATTCTACATCACCCTGTATACGAATATGCGTTGCGGGCTTTTTTATAGCCGATTTTAAAGCTAGATGATATTTTTTATCCAGCTGTGTAGAAAAATGATTTTTGATTCGTCACTATTTGATATTTGACAGCGATTTGGAGATAAAAATGGTCATAACTTTTGAAATACCCTGTATAATGTAAGAATATCCTATATTGGAAGAACGGAAATCATTAGTACAATTTGAATATGGAATAATATATAGGGTGTCTCATTTAAAAAAAATGCATGTTTGCATCACCACGTACATAGTTACGGATCACCCTGTATAAATCAAAATATTTTCTGAGCAAGAAGCATATCCGTGGCTACAACTTTTATATACAACTTTTTTCGCTATCTGCTACAGTAGTGGAGTTATCGACCGAGCCGGTACTAAAAACTCACCCTGTATATTTTGAAGTCTCACGTAACAGACTGTTAAATGTTCATCTTTTTTGCCAAAGCCGTTGCAATTCTACTAGCCCTAAAGTATGTGTACCACATGCATTTCAAGGACGTTAATATCTTTTCTGATCATCTGTGAGTTCTTACTGCACTCAATTTGTTTGGGTTAAAGCACACTATGGAATTTTAACCAATGAAAAGTGGATCATTTGGCAAAGAAAAGTATCACAGCAGAAACTGAGTTTACTGTACATCTGTCGAAGCAGGAATACTACTACTACTCACTATCGAAGCAACTTCTACAAAAGAAATGGGCTTCTGAGTGAAAATAATATTGCGCTACTTATTCGACTAGGTATACTTCCTATACAGGGTGACCCTGAATTTCCTTGACACGTGATATTCTCGTAAAAATGTTCAAACGAAAAGTGAGTGGACTGTTTGATAGTACTACAGTGTTTAGCATACTATGCACTAAAAATACTTTTTTGGTACTTCAACTTTTAAAACTTACCCCCAACTAGCATCTAATAGTTTTTCTTTCAAGAATTATGTTCCTTATTTTATTTAAAATCCTATAGTACCCTTCATTTTATAAAGAAATCTATATTAATTTTTGTAGAGTCATAAGCACAAAATAAATAAAGTAAGAATTTGTTTGAGGCGTAATATTTTCGTAAGAAAATAGGTAAAAAAGGAAACTAAGCGGGTCTTGCAAGAATACCGAATGACCTCATATCATATCATGCTTTCGAAACATTTTTTTTACTTCAACCCCTAAAACCTACTCCCTACTGTTTTTCCAAAGGCACCGCATAGCTTTTCGTAATATTTTCGTAATAAAAAGGCATAAAAAAGACATTTGTTTTCGAAAGCATGTATTATAGGTCAACTCAGTACCCTTAAAAGACCCAGGCAGTTTTATTTTTATACGTTTTCTACATCAAGCAAATTCTTATTTTAATTATGTTATGCTTATGACTTTGCGTATAAAATCTACAAGTACTACAAGGTTTTAAATAATATAAGGACTTGACTTGTGTAGGAAAAAACTATTTGGTTCTATTTGAAAAACAAAAGTTGAGGGTCAGTTTCGACGGCTAAATTCCGCGCTCATTCTGCAGTTTTTCACGTGACATCCTCACTTCTCTGCTGATAAGCATCTACTGGTGAGAGAACACTTTCACAGAAATTATATCAATCCTACCAAATATATACTGTTGCCGCTTCTACTATAGTAGCATAACCTTTAGCTGCAGCTTTCTGAAATTCGTTAAATTCTACAAAGCTTGCATAAGATGCCAAAAATTAGCGCGGTGCCAACAATTGGGGGTTTTACTATACTGTGGTTTTGTTTTCTTAGGCTTATCGCTAGACCATTTGGTGTGGCTTTTAACTTCCTGGTGAAACATAGCTTCTTGCTAATGGAACAAAAGAAAAAATTAAATCCATTTTTTGTTCGGATATCACTTGTTGACGGCACCACTTATGTATTAAGCCTCTTTCAACTGATATGTCACAATATATTCGTGTAAATGTTGAATATTATGTTTTTTCAAGTATTTTTACGTGAAAAAGGTATACTGTATAAAAATGTCGTGGGGAGAGATTTGCAAAATACAAGATTTTTTTGTGAGTTAAGTACATCAAAGCAATTGCAATGTTTCGTGACATATAGCAATAGTTGCTACATGCAGTACAAAAATATTTTTGCAGTGAGTTGTGCTATTAATTGAAGCTATCATCCTTAGAACTCCTTTCTGGATCACAGTGATTCTGTAGGCGAGAAGCCCACCATAAGAGATGGTGGGCAGGAAATAAGAGTGATAGAAGTCAAGGCTGCAAATCTAGGTATCCACAACAAATCAGCTGGTTTACACTGTAGTCTAGAGGTAGTAGTTTCTTACATATGCTGTTTATATACAGGTCCCATCTACAATTTGTGTTGCAAATACTGAAAGGTGGAAGTACAGTGTTTGTAAGTCCCTCGTATGTTTCGAGAGTCCTATTCAGACGTAGGTATATCCAAGCGCTATAGTGATGTAGTGTACCCATCTTCTAAGCTTGAGCATGCTTAGCCAACCACTTCAATGTATTAATCACATCAGGCATTACACCGGAACCGACTAGATAGGTATATAATTAGCAAATGGATATCTGCAGGGCTGTGCAAATATGGCTGTCTAATACGTCGAAGGAGGCAAATATTGGCGCTGGAATATCGGCAAGTGAAGGAGCCAGACTGGATTTGCGTTTACTCTCGTAGAGTTGCGCCAACAATTAGAAACTTCTTCATTGGGCAATATGTGTTTCAATTATTTGTGGATTGTTGATTGATTTAGGCCCGATTTTATCAACACGCATATTTAACAAAGACTTTGACAAAGCTTTTCTATTGGATGTTGTTTAGCAAAAGCTTTCTATAGGGTATTGAGGACTATGAGTATCATCCAATAGTATCTTATCAATATTGGAAGCAAATCGTCAAAGCTGGATGACACTTTCATTAAAAATATTTTAGAATTCATGGATCAAAATCGTAGCAGAAAATCAGAAAAAAGTGATTGATTTTCAAACTAATGCTAGATTTTTAATGTTTACCTTATAATTATTGTATAATTACCAATTGCAATTGCAGTCAGATTGATTATAGACTGGAAACATGTTTGATAGAATAGACCTTCTTATAGAAATATTCACAGAGGATGTAAAGATTGTAGGCACTGCGTAAAAGGCACCGTAGCGCAGAAACACATTGATATAAAGCACCTTATTCACTTTCTGACTATACGAAAGATTCCTAGTTTAGGAAAAATAAGGTTATACCTGTGGTTATACGTTATACTTTTGCCAGATCGCAAGGCTTTGCTGTTAAGCAGGATGGGCAACCAGTAATGCATACTTGCATCGTGTGTGTCTATAATAGCTTTGTAAAAAGCAATAAAACGTTATTTTTACCCTTTTTCACTGTAATACAAAGGTATATTGGAGATGTTTATTATTATTGTCGATTGTAAATGATCATCATCATCAAATATCATGTATGTAAATGATTGTTTTGTCAAAATAATGCAGTAATTTGAATTTCTTGTCATCATTATCATTGAACTAATAGTACATTTGATCCAGTGATCAAACGTATCGGTTTTCCGGAATCTGATTGGTTGAGATTAGCATTTGCTAAAGTGCTTGTTAAGCAGGAGAATGCAAGTTTTCACCCATTTAGGATGGAAAATCAGAGTTGAAAAGATACTAGAGAGTTCACAATGGTCGACTATATAATATAAGGCAAAGTCGGGTAAATTGTACCACATTGCACACTTTATTAAATATCTTGCTATTGACTTGATTTGAATTTAACAAAACTATAAATTAGAGTTACTTAACATATTCCCATCAAATTGCACAATAGAAAAGTTACATAAAGACTGACATTTTAACATAATAAATGTTTTTTTAAAATGTTGCAAACGCTACAATCTGCCCAACTGGTTCGTTATATTGTACGACCCGGTTTGGTAAATTGTACCATGGCAAAATGCATTAGATGATCGTTGTTGATACAACAACAGATTTATAATATAACACATTGCAATGAATTAAACTCTTTATTTGTAAAACTTAAACACATAAATCACAAATGAGGAACCCATTGGGTAAAACAAAATATTGTCGTAGCAATAAATGACAAATTGAACCCATTGGGTAAAACAAAATATTGTCGTAGCAAATAACTAATACTCAATACTCAATACTTTTTTAACTCAAACACAAAAGTCACAAACATAGTCCAATCGACTGGGAAACGAAGCACAGCTTGCATGCACCCAATTTGCACAAAATCTCCAGTTTTATAGTTTCTTATTGCTGCTCATATCTTGCTCTGACCATTGGCAGTATTTTGTACCCTTGCGAGGCATGACTCAAAAAAATACTGGAATTTGGTAAATTGTACTGGTACGATTTAACAAACTAGGTGGTGGTCCAAATTATCAAACCGATATTATTGACACAAATTGGTTTATTTCTTTTAAAAAACTGAGATTAGGGTAATTATAAATCGCCTAAACTATTTCCAAATGTCCAATAATTACGAAGAGCGCCACCCCAACTACCAAAAACTGATCATTCGGATACAAAGGCTTATCTAAGGTTGTATATTACTTACTGCGTAAAGTCGTTTTTCAGAAAAAACACAAATTTTAAGTTTTACGAGAGACCGCCGTTTACGCGACCTCGTAACTAATGTTTTGACAACAAGAGGTATCAAAAGAGCAAACTGGATGACGCTAGAGGCTTACAACTCAGTAAATATTGAGGTGGTACAATTTAACAGCTGGTACAATATACCCGACTTTACCCTGGAGCATGTCATTTTTCACCTTTTTGAAGTAAATTTCAAGAGAAATCAATAATTTTCAGAAAACTTTGACAGATGCTCTAATTGGTCAAAACCTTTGTTAAAATGCCCGTACGTTGATAAAATCGGGCCTTAGAATGTGGGATACATATCGTCCCTTGAAAGAAGTATAAGAAGATATCAGAAAAAAATTGAATACCGAGCGACTCTAAAACTTAGAGGGCTGTGATTTGGCCGTGTCACTAAGCATGAAATGCTGCGCTTAGGTTAGACGGTCAAGTTTGAATTATACTTGTGCTTGGATAAATCGGTGGATTAATTGAGGAAAATTGGTCAGAAATAATTTGATTTTTTCAAATGGGAATGTCTAACCTTTTGATATCCGGTTGTAAATATCAACCTCTGGTAGTTATCATCATGAGGCGTTGGGCTTGACTCGTCCTATTTTATAAGCGATGTTTTCTCTTATGATACACAAATATCGTCCCCTTAGAGCAGAAGTATAAGTCACAAGAAGCTTTTTTGGTTTTTGAGATATCGTAAACTGAAAAACCGCTTGATGAAATTTATATAGTCATATGAGATAACTGGTTGTAAGGAATTTGGACAATGTTTATGTTATAGAAAATGCTGGACGTAGCATGTTATCCATAGCCATTGGTGGTATACTAACTCACATACTACAGATCAGAATAGACCTATATGTCCTCCGATGAAGTGAACGACCTCCAAACATGTCAAAGCAGAACCTGTGTAAGTCCATTATCAATGGACCTTGAATTTGTGGTTCTTGGGCTTTTAGGCCGGCGTCGTTTAGCGTTAAAGCTTGACGTTTTGCCACCACGAGTGGATGGCATCTTCAGAGGCTAGAAGAAGAAGTGGTGACGAAACGTCAAGCCTTAACGCTAAGCGACGCCGGCCTAAAAACCCAAGAACCACAAATTCATTGGACGATGGCCGCGAAAGCCTTACACAGTATAATGTATACCTTCTCCAAAACGGTACATCAGTGCTAGTTTATCTCCAACACAGAAAAGATAGACTAGTTGGAATTTTGCGAATTTATTATCCCCCCTTCAGTGTGGACTTGGAATGCTTCTGCAGTAGATTCGGTGATCTTCAGTGTATACGTAGGCGTTTAAATCGCAAAATACGACCATTTGGACATATAGTTCTGCTCTCAAGGCACAATATGATTTCTGGAATTCGAACGCGCGGCCGCTGACAACAACCTACTTTTCTCGCTCGCTGGTTCGGTGCAGGCGGAATTTTATAAAAGGTGCCGAGGCTCGAAACGGCCGCCAAGAGATGTGGGCAGAGGCATATTGCAGATCTCTGGTGCGAGATGGAGGCCCCAACCGATATGTATTCGTATCTGGAGAATGCGAATCGAACACGATGGTGTTAGAAGGAGGAAGGCCGTCACGTCAATGGCCAACTCGCATATCGATAACCGGAAGCACTCCAAAGCCAGTGGCGTTTTTCCACAGAATTCCTGGACAACCTGTACTCAGAATAGAGACAAAAAATTTCATAATTATATAGTTATATAGAACTAGGAAACATCTCTTAAAAAACATCGGACGGAAAAGTTGAAAAGCCAACTTAACGGATGTTCGCTTAGATCTAACGGATTATAGAGAGAGAATAACAATAGTAATTCAAAGAAGAGCTACAAGCTCATAAATTCACAAACTTACAAACATACAGGTGAAGCTAATATTTTTAAAAAAGCACTATTATGGGCGAGCATGACACTCACAAGAAATAATATCTACAATAGTACGCTAGACCTGCAATCACAAACATGCATTCTGATCTAGAAGTCTGAACATCCAACTTAAGACCAGATTGGTCAGATGTAACGTTAAGCAATACCTCTCTATGGGATGGTTTCGTGGACAACGAACAAAGTTGATCTAAAGCGCTTGAGGCTTTTGGGATGTGGGTGTATAGATGCATACTGAGAGGTTCTCGGACAGAAAGAGGCGTGGACGTTGAGATATTGGGGCGAATGAATAAAGAAGCAGAGATAAGAATAAGAATGTGAAAAATTTCTTATCTGGATCATGTTATGCGTGGAGAATGATGCCATATTCTACGAGTAATAATACAAGGAAAAATCCAAGGAAAAAGAAGGTTGGGGAGAAAACGCACTCCATTGCTGAAAACCCTAAGAGGGTGGTGCCACTGCACATGAATAAAGTTATTCAGAGTAGCTGCGTTTAAAGAAAATCAGCATGTTTATAGCCAACCTTGTAAAGGAAGACGGCACATAGTAGACGATTTACTCAAAGGTTTTTCAAGGCCTACTTTGAATTTTCAAAACTAAAGCAATCTACCTATATAAAAAATTCTTCAACAACCTCCATAAAAATTTAAAATTAATAATAAAATTTCTTTTACTGACAACAAATCAAGACATTTATATAAAATAAAGTAAAAAATATGTTTTAGATAATGTGATTGATGTTTTGTAAGTGTACTATTACCGATCTATACTTTCAACTTCACGTAGATGTATTCACTCAAGTAAATAATATACTATATTACAATTCAGAGTATTGAGTGAAAATTTGTTTTATATTGAACTATACTACAAATTTCCAAGAAACTTTGTGCGATGTTTGTTTTATTTATTGTTGTTTATTTAATTGTTAAATGTATTTGTGGTTGAAATGATACAATATAATATGTTATATATTAAAATTTTCATGGTGCGTAAAATTATTAATATTATAAAAAAAAACGAAGAAGAGTTCACCATTTAACTTTAGAGCTTATTTGTGTATATTTCATATAGCACTACTCTCTAGCCTCTTCATTCGCATTTTTTTTCCTTCCTTATGTTTTACAATTTATATTAAAATCTAGACAATTTTTTGTTTTATAATTTTAGACTCTCTAACCACTAAACGTATTGTATACGATAAATATTCTATACATGTTTTTAGATGAGTTAGGGTTTTCTGGTCGTTTTCTATTTTTTTTGTGGGGTGAAATTGGGATGATTGTTGTATTCATAATAGGCTGTTCGTGGACCTGTGGTAGATAGACCTAGCGGCATAATACACTTTTTTAGGTTCATCCGAACATTGCTTTGCCTATTACAGAAGCCAATGTACTAAGAATTTTCTAATGCATGTGTACGAGAATGCCTTTAGATCGATCTGAATCGTGAAACGTGGAAATTTCTTAATTGATTTTAATGACAGTATTATTAA
This sequence comes from Callosobruchus maculatus, assembly GCA_951848785.1. Taxonomy (NCBI): domain Eukaryota; kingdom Metazoa; phylum Arthropoda; class Insecta; order Coleoptera; family Chrysomelidae; genus Callosobruchus; species Callosobruchus maculatus. The sequence goes on along the minus strand of CATOUR010000028.1, from coordinate 884,688 downwards.
CTTGAAGATGATGAATAGTGCTTATGGCTTTTAGAAATCTTGTTAGTGTAGGCGCAGCAATATTCTAAAAATATAAAATACAAAAGCAGCTCAAACTTCGTTTTTGGGCAACAATAAATCTGTATCTGTAAATCTGTATGTCAGCAGGACGCCTCTGACCGCGTTCATACTTCCACTCACTTACCTTCCTTTCTGGAGGAGGAAAGCGCCTCAATCACACATTACCTTTGAATGCTTTTTCTATACGTTATATCCTGTCTCGCAGTTCACCAGGCCTGTATATACCCACATATACCTTCCATTATTAATATTCGGGATCCCAAGGCGACCTATTGTGCCTTACTGCCTCAAACTTCTGTCATTTTCTGCTGGCTTTGTGCTGGGAAAATGGTTTGCTTTCGGGTAATATGCTGCCAGCCAGGATACACATTAATAAGTGAAGCATTCAGGCCCAGTTTAATTAAATCTATCCGATCTATATGAACAGGATGAAGCTGAGCTAGTTGCGCTTTTTGATTATCAACTTTCGGTTCAGGCAGGTTGTGGCCTAGTACAAAAGCCAGCGACAAAATTTAGGTAGTGTATACAGGGTGATCAAGCCTAGCAACTCCGTTGATTCAAGAGATATTGGAAAGAGGTAGGGTATTTTATAGCTGATGTGTATTTTTGAATTATCAATTGCCTACTGACAAATTTGCGGTACCTGTACAAAATATCGAAATAACACCATAAATAATGTAACATTTGGTAATAGGAAGTAGGTTCCACAAAAAAAATAATACAGTTGAAAGCACGCTTTTAAAGTACATCCCCGTCGGGCTAAAAGGTGAAAGGTAATTTTAAGGAGTAGAAGATACGAACTTTCATCAAGACTACTCATCCACATGCATCAAGTTTAAACAACAGATAGAAGAAAAATGGGGTCAATTTGAGCGCATATACACAGAGGGTTCAAAGACGCCAAACGGTGTGGAATGTGCCTTCTATCAAGACAATAAAGAATATCAAGGGTTATACAAATTCTTCCCAAATTGCTCAATATACAGGGTGAGTTTTTAGTACCGGCTCGGTCGATAACTCCACTAATGTAGAAGACAGCGGAAAAAGTTGTATACAAAAGTTGTAGCCACAGATATGCTCCTTGCTCAGAAAATATTTAGATTTATACAGGGTGATCCATAACTACGTGGTGATGCAAGCATGCATTTTTTTAAATGAGATGAGATTTGGTTTGGACCGTGTGGTTGAATATTTCATAGCCTACCTGGTAGATCTGCTTGATAATTATGCATGACGTCTGTAAAATTGTTTCCTCAGCACACTTGACCTATATTATCTCGTTAATCTAGTGTTTTGACTTGATCAAGTACTATTATGGCCTTATATTTTAGCAGTTTGTTAAGCAAAAATAAACTTTAATAATATTTTCTCAAAATAAATAAATTTTAGTTATACAAGTAGAAGCTGTATTTAAAATTTGTAGAAAAATCGAAATATCTCAGAAATTAATGAAGCAGCAATAACAAGTACTATATAAAGATTAAAGAGCATATTAAAAGCAATTTTTTGGCACAATCAAATATTGGAGGTTACTTAAAAAAAGAGCGAAAATCTAGATTTTGCATTCTACATCACCCTGTATACGAATATGCGTCGTGGGCTTTTTTTATAGCCGATTTTAAAACTAGATGATATTTTTTATCCATCCGTGTAAAAAAATATTTTTCATTTATTACTTTTTGATATACAGAACGTTGATTTGACAGCGATTTGGATATAAAAATGGTCATAACTTTCGAAATACCCTGTATAGTGTAATAATACCCTATATTGGAAGAACGGAAATCATTAGCAGAATTTGAATATAGAATAATATGTAGGGTGTCTCATTTAAAAAAATGCATGTTTGCATCACCACGCAGTTCTGGATCACCCTGTATAAATCAGAATATTTTGTGAGCAAGGAGCATATCCGTGGCTAGAAATTTTATATACAACTTTTTTTGCTATCTTCTATACTAGCGGTGTTATCGACCGAGCCGGTACTAAAAACTCACCCTGTATATAGCTAAGTTGACAGCCATTCAAAAAGCTCTAGAATATTCCGTCAGCAATAACGACCTTGGATATGTTATAATTTGCCAGCCACGAAATTAGAACATTTAAGAACACCACCGACTTTCAACATATCATCTCAAACATAATGAAATTGATTCACAGACACAACAATTTGGATAAAAATGTAAAAATAGTATGGATTAAGGGACATGCAGGTATACCTCAAAACGACACAGTCGACAAACTAAAAAAGACGCCGATTACAGATGGAATACTGATGAGAAACTTCAAGGTTCCATACAGTGACTTGAGCAGTATGTTAGACAAGAACTTAAAGGAAAATGGAAGGAATAGGTACCACCATAGAATATCATCTGGAGCGACATACAAACAAATCGATCAGAACGTAAGACTGTACTGATGTTAGAATTGACTAATAACTTGGAAAATTGCATATAACAAGATACTTAAGAGGATAAACGCAAAAATTATTAGTAATAGTAAATGAAAGTTCTATTTGAGGTTACTGAATAATGAGCCCATATAAATTAATAATATAATATTACTAGAATATTCTGGAATATTTCAGACATTAAACGAATAATCATTGATTATCCAAAGTGGATAAAATGTTATATAAAGACTATTATTTGAATATTCTAGAATAATCAAGACAAAAATATTAACGGATAGGCTGCTGAATATTCATGAAACGTATAGGTGATTCAAAGAATATTCATAGAATATCTAGGTCCATATGGTCCCCGTGTGGGGCGGGTTAGAATATCTCCCATCGTAGATCCTGCGTGTCGTAAAAGGCGACTAAAAGAAACCGAACTACTGTCGGTATAAGCAGTAACCTCTTCTCAACCAAGAGCTTTGGGCGGACGAGTTGAGAAGAGTCAGGGCACCTTCTTATCCTTGGGGTGAGAAATTGCCCCTAAAGGCGCATGAACCAGTAGGTACCATCTGGTCAACGGCATGAGGATACAGAAAGCAAATGGGAAACTACTGCATTAAAGATATCCCAAGAGAAACTCGTAAAATGAGTAAATGCTTTTTACGAGTTCACAACATGTCTGTTAAGACACTGTGACTATGATGATGATCTAGGGCCATATGGGTAGCCGTTATGCTTCTGTGTAATATAAACAAACTTTAAGGTACGAGGGTTGCTCTATATCTCCGTCAGTCCACCAGTACGCAGACAGCTCTTTCACGCTTATTAGCGATCATCTGTGCGCCATACGTCGACTGAGGGAGCGATTTTCTTTGGTGTCCCGTTACCTTCGGGTACCAGATGGCGCATAACCAGATCTTCTCAGCTCTCACATGCTTCACATGTCTGGTAGACATGAAGATTCTGATGCTCTCTATCTGTGATGATCGCTAATAAGCGTGAAACAGCTGTCTGCGTACTGGTGGATTGACGGAGCAACCCTCGTATATCGACTTTCATATTATGCAGCAGCATAAGCTCTTCTGGTTGGTCAAGCGAACGTGCCGTGGCGTACCACCAAGAAGTCTGCTGCTGTTTAGCAGATATTTTCTTTGGTTTGCCGTTACCTTCGGGTACCAGATGGCGCACACGCAGATCTTTTCTGTCGCCTGCTCTCAAACTTTAGGGTGTCTGCACCTTCTCTTTGTCAGCGGATACGACTGCTGATGCTGGTCGGGCAGATTTGAAGCCGTCAAAATTATTTTGGCGGCAAAGTTGGTGCGTTCAATGTTCGGTCCGACCTCTGAATCCAAAGGAGAGTTACAAGCTCACAAACAACTAGACAAACAAACATACAGGTGAAACTCATAAAAGTGTTTTAAAAATTGTTTCGCAGATACATATATTTATTTTATTTATTTATTTCACTATTTTTTAGGGATACAAGAGGCACAGGATCTATAAAAGTATCCACAGATTACAATAATTATGGGTGTAACACTGCAAACTTACAAACTAGATTTCCAATTTCCGGTAACTATGTTATTAAAATGTAAAGTATACATAAATAATTCAGCTACTTCAGAAAAAAAGAATAAATGATTGCTCAATAAATCAATATTAAACAGAAGCCATATATGTGAGGCAGAAATATAAACGTAAGTGTATCATATACAGGTATGATCACAACATATATACAAATATATGCAGAGTTCACAAATACAGACAAAACAATATAGGTAAAGAAAAATTATATGTATATGGAAGTGTGGACAAGCTAGAGCAACAGGTTTTTCTTTTATTAACACATAACTGCATCAACCACGCAGGGTTATTAGCGGTGGACGGCACAACTCAAAAACACAATAATTGTCAATTGTAGTATTGCACAGCTATCCTATTGAAAAATAAGGGTTTTATTGGCATAACAATATTTTTTTTTATCTCAAGTTTTAGTGTTTTTATTGGTGTGCTGAAGAAGTCTACGTATTCAATGAAATAATGAGCGTTTATTAAAATACGACAAAGAGGTGAATTTTCAGAATAATTTGTTCGACGAAATGGCTCCTTAAATTTCGCTGGGGAACGTCATCGTAGTAATGATGCCATGGCTGATTCGCAGTCTCATCTCGTTCCCAATATAGTCTGCCTAGTCGCACGGACATAATCAGTCTCTCTTCTACCGCTCTCGTCTTCCAGCGAACACAGCTAACCCTTATTGTGATCAGCTTCGAATTGTTTTTTGAGTTTATTTACTCCTGTCTGCCCTCTGAGCTATGTGTGTCTAGTCGAACGCCGTTCCGGCTTTCTACTTTCCACCTGTAAAACCTCTCTACCTAGTGGCAATTTAGCCGAGAAGAAATAAGGTGGCTCTTCGAAAATAATGAGCTCCAGTGGTGGGTTATAAAGATGCTTCAGAGCACGAGAAGGAAGGAAAAGGAAGGATTCGACATTTCGTTACCTTACAGTGGAGCCTATATGGACATAGAAATGTGGAGGGTTATTTCATGTCTGCTAGTATTTTACGCTTGCGTCTAGCCGGACCGTGCAACTTTCCAACCCGCAGTTCCGCATGCGCATTTGTCATGACTACCGAAGTAGACATTGACAGTGACAGTTCTGTGTGCCGTTTGCCAAATTCAAAAATGTGTGTTGTTTTGGAAGAATTTCTCTGTTTTCGTGGTGTTTTCATTTTCTGGATCTACCATCCAGATCCAGCAATGTATAATAAAGTGTTTTGAAAAATGTTTTCTACATTTGTGCTATGTGTAGGAAAGTCTAGAAAGTTATTTACCCAAAAATGTCTTTCTTATTGGCATCACTTGACCAGTTGTTTGCGTACATAAGTGCTCGGCTTAGCTTTATCACCCCTGGGTGTTGGAGTACCATCATTATAAAAATAGATTGGTACAGAAACTTTCACAGGCATTGTCGCTAGAATATTCTTCACTGCTAGATGGAACCTGCTTCTAATTTCCACGAAGAGCCCAGCGGAAGCAGGTTAGGTGAGTGGTAAGAGTAGTCTTGCTCATCATAGTATACACTGAGGATGCAAGTTTCATCCAGTAGTGGAGAATTTACTATGGAAATTATCGTAGTACCATTTTCAAAAGGTAATGATGCCATGTCGATTAAGGATTGGAGGCGAATAAAAACTCTCGGTGTATTTCGAAAATATTAGAGAAAATTGTTGGCGAACAAGAAATTGGTGACGTTGCTAGTAATATTAGACTACATTTGATATCATTAGATATTGAAATAAATTCGTAAAAAGTTGGGAGTACTGAAGAATGTGTTCTGCTGTATTTTCTCAAGGCGCTGAACTATATTTTCTTAAGACGCTGATATAGTTATTTTTTTTTAAACCGAATATGATCAAAGTTAAATGCTACTAAAGGGAATAGGTATGGAATTTTGTGTAACAGATCTGTCATTTAGTCTACTCAATCTCCGCAATGGTTGACTGAAGGAACATTGTTATGAATATCAATGTTCTTTTTTTTCTATATGCATAGATATTTTATCACAAAAAAGGCAGATTTGAACTTCCGGCTCAAAACCCATCACCCTGTACTGGTCCGAAGACAATGGCTCTTAATTTCAGTAGCGCTTTAACTTTGACTAACTTAGGCGAAAACTTCCATGTTTGATGTAATTAGATATGAAAAAATGGATACGCGGCGATTGTAAAACTTATCAGGTGTGACTAACCATGAAATGTGTCTGCTTAGGTTAGAGGTTAAAATTGAAATTCTTTTTGAACCTGGAGAAATCGGTAGATTAACCAAAGAAACTTTAATCAACGATTGAAATGGTTAACATCAATCTCTTGCAGTATTTCATATATTTTGCTGGTGAAGTATTTATATTGATATGTTGAAATATAGGATTCAAAATGTCTTAATAATAGTGGTAAACTGGCTCTTGTTATTAATATTGTATAATAAAGAAACGGTTATAAACATTCACAGTCTAAATGATAAATAATAATAATAATACATGGTTTGCTAGGTCTGTATTCAACGTCAGGGAGAGAAATATAGATAGGATGTGGAAAAATGTAAAATATCAGCATATATAAATAAATAAACATAATCAACCATAGAACGGAGTAAATAGAGGAGATAATTTGGACAGGGTATATAAAATATAAGCATAGCATCGCAAGCATAGCAGCATAGCAAGCATAACAGCATAGCAAGCATGGTATCTGAGCGCATAAATAGATCAATAAATAAATATAAACAATAAACAACATATAAAAGGGCTGGTTAGAGGAAACGTATGGTACATGTGAACGCATGAGTCATTCCCACTTTCACTTTGGATAAGTGATTAGGTAGTCCCGGGGACAGTCACCCTGGTTTCCACAACCATAAAATAAATATCGTATATACATAAAGAGGATCACTAAAGGTTGAAATAGATACATCTAAATAAGACAGAGTTGTCTCTGTTCACCATCCGCCTGCAATCCCTCAGGACCTAATACCTAGAGTAGACGTAAATCAGAGATCCAACCCAACACCATATAAAGTCATCTTAAAAGCCCGGAGGTATAGTATACTTTGTCAAACACTTTAAATATCGTAGCCAGGTTACATTAGTTAATAATGCAAGCTCAAAGGACAACATAAAAGACTCAAAAGCCCTTTCGTTGAAATTTTGGTCTCCCGCTTGTTACGTTTTTCCAAAAACAATCCCCTCTCGCAATCACAAACAAAACCATGGCAACCATTACCACGATCCACTACTTTATTCGAGTGACAAAAAACAAAACCCAAAAGCATCGCAGAACGGTAGCGAGTCACAGAATGAAATGAGTCTTTGCTCTATGGACAGTCGCTCATGATCTGACAAATATCAAAATATCTGAACAATATATGATGTAGTAATAATCAAATACATTACTTATCTGCTATTCACCGACTAATTACACTCATAATCAGATCTTACATGGTTTTGTAAATCATCCGTCGATGACATCAATGTCAAACTTCGGTCACGAGTCCGCTAAAGGTGCGTTCTAACGTCTGGCAGCCAGGAGCGCGTTCCGTATCACCACAAGGTCAAGACTCAGGTCACGTATGTTGAAGTAGGAATTCGCGAAACATGTGCCAGAGAAATGTCACTGTTAGAGATGGGATTTATTACTGAAGATGGGACAATACAAGCAGAATTAATTTCCAAAGCGAGTGAATCATTAATAAAACTTCCTTATACGTTATAAACTCGTAGCAGTCACGATGAGTGCCACGTAACATAAGCGTGTCAAGTGGCACTCCCTTTCGATAGTTTGAAAGGGGTAACGCCGCCCCAGATGAAGAACTGTCTATCTAACTGCGCTTTGCCTCAACGATTCGTCTGTACACAAACGGGTACACGGGAAGGGCATTAAGCTGGAGTATTCTGAACAAATACCCCAGCGAAACGGATATGCCTGACGTTTAATTACTATACTTAAAGCCAGTGTAGTGTGTGTGGAGCAGTGTGTGTTTGAGCTGGCTTGTTTGCCTTCTGATGCTCACCCAGAATTATCATGTGTTTTCGTGAGAAGGGTGCGTTTACCTGGATTGTGAATTATGGGGGCTTACAAGAAATAGATACCTCTGTGGGTAGCTCCAAAGCCAATCTGATATCAGAAATACATTGAGGATACAGGAAGCATTACCTGCCCTGAGGCCCGATTTTATCAATATGCACATTTTAACAAAGACTTTGGACCAACCAGAGCAGCCCTTTTAAGAACATGCATCTGTCAAAGTACTCTGAAAATTATTGATTTCTCTAGAAGTTTACCTCAAAAAAGGTCAAAATGACTTAATTTATATAAAATTGGCCATTGTGAACCATCTAGTATCTTTTCAAGTCTGATTTTCAATCCTAGTTAGGTGAAAAATTGCATTTTCTTGTTTAACAAAAAGCTTAACAATTGTTAATCTCAACCAATCAGATTCCAGAGAAGCCGTACATTTGATTACTAGTTTCTTGGTGTATCAAATGATATGATGACAAGAAATTCACTCGCTGCATTATTTGGATAACACAATAATTTACTATAGATAATAACTATGAATACCTGCAATATATTTTTGTTTTATAGCAAAAATAGCATTTTGTTACATTTCAAAAGTTACAGCTATTTCTCAAGCCTGTGTGTGCATTACTGGTTGCCTATCCAGAACCCCAGAACTGCCAAGCTTGCCATTTTATAGCAAGCTTGCTATTTTACGTACAATGTGTACGCTGCACCTATGAATATTTGAGAACACAAGTGGATAAAGGTGTCATGTGAAATTTTTTCACAAATATGTATTTTTCATTCAATAAGCTTCCATTTCATTCTTAAATCCCATTGTTATGTTATTTTCATAAATAACATCGATGTTAGGCGATTTAGGTGACAATACTTTTTACTTTTCACAGTGGTTAAAGGAGTCAAGGTAAAAAGGAGTATAGGTAGGGTTCTATGAAAAAACTTTTGAAGACAACGAAGGACATCCAAAGAAAAAAAAATAATTAGTGATTAGATTAGTCTCAAGTTTTGTGTTACTTTTGCAATAAAAAATACCAATGTTTGTGTACGTTTTTCCATATCCTTTGTATACAGGCTATGCCAATTTTTCATGTATAAAGGTGTCATGTACATTCAAGGTCCATTTTCCCGTGAAATATAAAAGTTTCTCCAAATTAAAAAACTGACGAAGAAAATACATAGCTATGCTCTAGAAATACTTGAACTATATGCCCCAAATGTGGTACACAAAAAAGTTCCAATCAAAAATCTTTAAATCGATTTTTCTCAGAATAATTATTTTGTGACACCTTTGTCCACTTGTGTCTTCAGTTGTGGCAACACTGTTTGGGGGTACGTTATACCGCCTTTGCGCGATGTTCTTTCCAATTTACGCTGCAGTTCTTTTAAATCTTTCAGAATTAGGGCCGAAGAGGACCAAGTGCTAATTAAAAAGATCCTGGGTCGTTTAGTTGGCATTCGAAGTCAGGCAATAATTAGTCCTTGACTCTTATACAGAACGATCCTGAATACGGCAATAGAATATTGTCTTTTTAAGAAGGGGGAACATTTAGGACGTGAAATTGCGTTATTTTTCGACTACGGATCTCTTTCTAAAGCTGTGTTTTGTCCAGAGATGTGCGAGGAATGTGTTTTTAACTAACCAATTGAGAATTGAGGTTTTGAATATTTTTTTTGTGATAAATGGAAAGATGATATATAAGTTTTATAACAAAACTGTTTTTGTTTTTCTTTTCGCAATGATTCAAAAGTTATATCAAAATAAAAATGGGTTTTTGAATCGAGTACCGAAAACACGCCGACGGCTCCCGAATCCGTGCGACGTCACCATTACGGTCAAGATGCTCCTTTGACCAACGACGTCCTACTCCGATACTAGATTCTAGATTCCTAACCAATCGTGGAAATACGTACTGGTAAACTGGTAACTAGTGGAAATAAATATCTTTTTGAATGTTTGAAGTTGAAATCAGATTACAGATTCCAGTAAGTAAGTACCTAATCAAATATGTTCCGTTGAAAAGATCGCCTCAATCCAAGGATGGCCCAGCGGTTAGAGAGTCCGGTAGTGGATCTCAGGCTCTTTGTATCGAAACCCAGGCCTTCCAGCTTTTTTTTACTTTCTTTTTATAAAAAAATATATTGATGTGCTTACTGCACTTGTTACGCATATTTTCTTCACGATCAATATAAATACCTATGTGTTTGAATCAAATTTTGTTAACATATGACTTGCACTGCACAGTGCAAAAACTAAATACAGGAGGCGGTGGACAATTCAAAAAATCAGTGGAAATGAGGTTTATCCGTCAATATCAATCGCCATTAATTTTTTTTTGATGTAATAGTTGGTTAATAAAACAAAATCCCTTCATCCATTCAATTCATTCATTTTTAAGTTTTTTAATCTAAAAAAAGTAACTCAAACTCGTAATCACATTCTGTTTATCACGTGGTATTATAATTTACTTAACTTTGGGCAACGAAGCTTAACAATTAAATTTTCATAAAAATTCAACAAGCACTGCGCAGTGCAAGTAACATGTCCAACAAAATTTAATTCAAAAACATATTTACATATGTTGATCGTAGAAAAAATGTGCGTAACAAGTGCAAAAAGCACAGCAATGAATTTTTTGATAAAAAAAATAAAAAAAAGGGTTGGAAGGCCTGGGTTTCGATCCAAAGACCCTGAGATCCACTACCGGACTCTCTAGCCACTGGTCTATCCTTGAATTGAGGAGATCTTTTCAACGAAACATATTTAATTAGGTGCTTACTGGAATATGTAATCTGACTTAACCCGTAACCGGTGACGTCCCATTATTGTTACACTCATGGTGACGTGGAGTCCTGGAGACTCCTCCCATATCATTGCATATATTCTCAATCCCATACATTATTATCAGGATCTGAGTATGTTTCTCTCAAATTCTAAGCTACTCCGTTGAACTTGACGCAAAAATCCTGAGATAATCTTCATAACGATCCATCTCTATTGCAAAGTCAGGATCAGTATCATCAATGTCGCTATTATCAGAGTCATAGCTGTTATACCCACTCCAAAAAGGTCTCTTCAAAGTTAGGATGTGTTGCACGAATACTCCGTGACGTACTTGGACGAGTAGCCATTAAAGAGTTCTAAAGCACACAAGCAAAGCTCTGACCACATGATATAGATATGTATAAACTGCAGTCGCAATAACGGTGATGTGGAGTCTGCTAGACTCCGACACGTGGTTTACACGAGGTTTACACAACAATCGCTTCCTGTTAGCTGACGTCACAAGCGATGCTGCCTCGGACGGTGATTGTAGAAAGCTACCTGACGTTGTGTTTGTCAAGGTCATCTGGTTTCGAAATTATAGCTATTTTCAACTTCGAAGAAGTCTCCCAGAAGTCACCGGTTACGGGTTAAACTTCAAACATTCAAAAACATATTTATTTCGATCTTAGACTTCGTTTCGAGCTGCAAGCTTCATTTATCGACTGTATTGCAACAAATATCCGCTAGTTACCAGTTTACCAGTCCTACGTATTTTCGCGATTGGTTGGGAATCTGGAATCTAGTATTGGAGTAGGACGTCGTTGGTCAAAGGAGCATCTTGACCGCCATGGTGACGTCACACGGGTTCGGGAGCCGTCGGCGTGTTTTCGATATTGGATCCAAAAACCCATTTTAGTTTTGATATAACTTTTGAATTATTGAGAAAAAAAAAGAAAACAAAAACAGTTTTGTTATAAAACTTATATATGATCTTTCCATTTATGACAAAAAAAAAATTATTCAAAACCTCAATTGCTTGAATGACCTCGCCTCGCTAAGCACAGCTCTGGTGGAAACGGCTTAACGGAGCGAAGTTTCTGTACGTACAAAACGAGGCATATTGGCGAGGAATGTGTGCTATCTATGTGTTTCGAGAGATGTGCGATAGAAATGCATTGCGAGGGATATGGGCGAGGGATGTGTGCTGTTGATGTAAGCGAGCAAAGAAGAACTCTGGAAGGAGCCCTCTACACATATCCTCGCAACGCTCATACGCACACCGCTTCACAGCTCCGCCACACATCCTCGCTGCGCACATTTTCCTAGCACATCTCTGGTGGAAACGTACCGTAATACGGGAATACTATTTTCTTGGATTCTCAATTTTGCGCGTTATGCCCTAGACCCTTAGGGTGATCGGTCACGAGCGTGCGCGGTTTGATTTTTAGCTATTTACAAAAAGAGTGCCTTCATCGGCAGCGGTCACTTGCGCGCCGGAAGAAAATTAAGCTTGGATATTCCTAACGACCACATCCCTTTTATTTTTGCGAACTTTCATCTGTCTTTTTACGACTTGCAGTTGCTTACAGTTACTTTTTAGATTATTTAAATGCCTATCCGGCTTTTGTAGGTATATAAAACTACCCTTAATGAAAATATTTCAGTAGTTTGCAATCCTTAGTTGCTGTTTGTGAGTATTGATTGTGTTCTACTTTTTCATCTTGGAGACTATGTTAAGTGTGAAAGGGAAGAAATTAATAGTCCTTGCAGAGTATACGTTCCGAAGGGATAAACAAACTACCCGTGGTGTAGCCTACAGATGCTCTAGAAGAGGATGCATAGCATCTTTGCTGATGCATCAATCGGAAGAGGCTGTTCTTAAAAGAAATAATGAGCACAACCATGATGCTCCTACAAAACAAGTTGTGAAGGTAAATTTTTCGGAATTTTTTTCACACCGTCAAGAAATCGATCAAATTTGTGACAAATTAGAACACGTTCTGATTAATTAAAATTTTATAGACATTTGGGTCTGCCGATAATACCAACCTCTTTATTTGCATCTATTATAGTGATCAGAATAACTTGTTATGTTCAGAACAAGATTTCACATTTAATAATATAAAAAAGTAATTCATTTCTGTCAAGCCAAAAGTAAGGATACCTCTGACTGGAGTTCTTCTACAAACCCTTCAGTAACTATTAGCAAGATCGCAAAAAATGACGAATGAATTGAAATCTCTTAAAATTATAAGACAAAAGTTTGCCTCTCATCCAGATATATACAAATCAAATTTCTGTGTTAAAAGATGTACAATTGTGGACATATATCAAGAGCAACAGCATAAATATTTAACGTAAAAGTACGTTGCCAATTTGATTGAGAAGCATAAAAATGGAGCTATTGCCCGATTTGATTTTGTTAAAAGTATAAGCTATAATTATTATAAGAAATAAATTCTTCAATATGTATATTACTTGTTTTTTCAAATGAATCAATCAATTCAAATATTTTGGGGGCTTCCGACCGGTGGGACTAGGACAAATCTGACCGCGGCGCGCTAGTGTCCTATGGCCCATCTGGTGATCGAAATATTTTGCGCGCTTCTGACCAATGATTAGGACTAATCTGACCGCGGCGCGCTAGTGTCCTATGGTCCATCTGGTGATCGAAATATTTTGCGCGCTTCTGGCCGGTGGGATTAGGACCAATCTGACCGCGGCGCGCTAGTGTCCTATGGCCACCCTTAAACATAGTCCAACAGGTGAGGTGCCTTTTAATTTTGAGGTGAGGGTGCGCATTTTTGTGAATTAGATTGATTTTAAGTGGCATGGTACAATATTTATTTAGTTTTGGAGGGACCTAGAATAGGGTTACCACCTTTTCATTTTCCCTGACCCACCTAAATACGTGCCTGAAGCAGCCCCTTAGGTTTCGTTGTCAAACTCTAGGGCCCGGTTGTACAGTCTCAGTTCAAGCACAGTTCAAGGTTGAACTCAGTTCAAATATGGAAGTCCAGTTGTACAAGGTCAGTTCAACTCTAAGCTCGGTTCACTGATTTATATTTTTAAGGTTCAGCTGAGCGCTCGAATTCGGGCGCTTAAACCGAGTTCTAAGGACCTAATGTGTCGTAACCTAATTTAATAATTTGATCTAGATAAAATTTTGCAAAATCATTATTTGTTGTAAATTAGAGTACGTAATGGCTCAGCAGCTCAGAGAAAATCTCCTGGAACTAACAGATGATGAAGACTTCGTTTAAAGCAGTAGGAATATTAAGAAACGCAAGAAGGCGTCAAAAGAAATACAGAGATAGTTGATCATTTTTTGGTGTGGAATGACGATGAATTCATTCAAAGGTTTCGACTTTCTAAACAAGGTGTTCGATTTGTTATAAACCAGGTTAAAGCACAGATAAAGTCTCCAACAGAATGCTGAGTACTTTTTTGTTCATGTAATGAATCAAAAGTATTTTGTAATCCTATTGTTTTTCAGGAACTGTGCTGTAACTGCTGAACAAATGGTCCTTGTCACATTGAGGTATTATGCGACTGGAAACTTTCTTTGATTCGTTTTATATATACGTATCTTTACCTGAAAAACTATTGTTTATTACAATTACTATCAACCCATAACCAACAAAACAGCATTCAAACAATTAATTTTTGACAGAACAGACCAACTACGCATGCGTTAATGTTACCAACCTAACTACTTCTTTCTTGAACCTGGTTTTGTAGAGCTGGGATTATAAATAGGTCGTACAACGCAAATGAATTTTTGAACCAAGTTCATCATTAAGCATGGTTTAATAGAACTGTGGCTTAAACTGAGACTGTACAACCGGGCCTAAGTCTAACACGGTATCTAGAAACAGAATTCCAGTATCCCAAGGACACTTGGTTTGTTGTGGTAAGAATAAACTTTCGCCAAGCTCTTTTATCGTATCCATGTTTCATTAGTTGTCGAAGCTTTCGAACTGAGGCATCTGAAAAGACTCAGAAGCTCTTAATTTTTAACTAGACCATGTCTGCCGGACTTTAAACAACTATTTTAATTATGCGTGGAAACTTAATTGAAAAAGTAGTTTCCGAACTTCGGTCGGGTCTAGATAGAATTGGCAGAGGAAGTAACAGCAAAAAAAGAAAGTTCTATACGGCAAGAATACCAGGATTGGAGTCGTTGTGCCGTGTCGGAAGCCCAGCGAATTTTAATACTTGTTTATTCAAATCCGCCGGCATTATGTAAACTTTTACTGAACGGTTTTACTTTTAATTAAATTCAGGAAAGTTGTAGGTACCCTTAACGCATCTCAATTGCCAGCGTGCTGTTGCTACCTTTCATATCATTCTAGCACACACAAACTGGAATTGGAATTTATATATTCAACTTTGCCTTTATTTAAGTGAATTAGATTATGTTTCTATCTCAGTACACGGAGAGATCAGCTGCAAATTAACTAAGTTACATTAAAAATGCAACAACCAGAATAACTTGTTTTATTTTGATAAAAACTTGTAACGATATTTAAAACATTGATCGGTTAGAGAGTCCGGTAGTGGATCTCAGGCTCTTTGGATCGAAACCCAGGCCTTCCAACTTTTTTTTTATTTTTTTTTATAAAAAAATTTATTGATGTGCTTTTTGCATTTGTTACGCATATTTTTTTTACGATCAACATAAATACTTATGTGTTTGATTCAAATTTTGTTAGACATATTACTTGCACTGCACAGTACAAAAACTAAGCACAGGAGACGGTGGACAACGGTTTTACTTTTAATTAAATTCAGGAAAGTTGTAGGTACCCTTAACGCATCTCAATTGCCAGCGCTCTGTTGCTACCTTTCATATCATTCTAGCACACACAAACTGGAACTTAAATTTATATATTCAACTTTGCCTTCATTTAAGTGAATTAGATTATGTTCCTCTCTCAGTACATGGTGAGATCAATGGCAAAATATACTGATATCATTTTTCACTGGGCACATTTTAGTGCACTCTGTGCGAGTGCAGAATACTGAAAAAGTTCGCCTATGATAACACCTTTGCACTGGGTTCTTCCAGTGGAATACACATCAAGAAACATCAAGTTGTCTTGACAAAAATCTTTGCATATATTATATACTACTACTACTATTATACTACTTACTCGTTTGTCTGAAAACTGTTTAATAGTTTCCATGTAATTGCTAATTCCGGGAATTTTGTCTCCCGAATTTATTCCTAAATACATATGTATTTGTTCGTCCTCAGAAGATGAGCTGGATTCTGTCAATTCAAACAAGGAAATTAAAAGTTTGATTTTTTTGTTCATCCTACTCATTCTGACTGAAAATAGTTAAAATTAACTAGGTATTACTGCATTCAAAGATCGAAAGTTTAAACAGATGAAACACAATTCTATGATTTGAAGTTTCTCGCTCAAACCTACTGTCGTTTTGTTGGTTCATTTCCGCGACACTCACTTTGAAATCGGTGCGAAATTGTTGCATTCAGTTTGACCGCTCCTAGTGCAGAAATGCCAGTGAAATGCGTGCTGTTAAAAAATTTTGCACTGGAACTGCCAGTGAAATGCAGAAAGTGCAGCCGGGTACAACCAGTGAAAAACGCTATAAGTGACATTGGAAATGCAACACCCAGAATAACTTGTTTTATTTTGATAAAAATTTGTAACGATATTCGCTATCACGTATATTCACGCCGATAATAAATTTAAGGTATTCCGAACAGTACTTTTATATCTTTGACATGACTACTCACTAGGCCGGAGCATGAAATATGGCAACACTGAATCTGCGGGCCATCATTTTGTTTGTTGTTAAGTTATTAGTCATGGCATTAGTGTAATCTTCCAGAGTGAAAAATAAGAGTGGAAGGTGATTTTTAATGTGTTTCTAATCATTTACCTGCACAAACGAAACTATAAAGATAACAAGATGTTTGCAAAGTGTGTAGTACCAGGTTGCAATAGCAATTGGGGCTTCCAAAGAAGGACATAAACAGAAGTGGGTGAAAGATATTCCCCATAAGGGCTGGTTATATTTATAAGAATAAAGACAATAATTACAAACATTTCAAAGGATAAGACCTATTTTAAGCCACAATGTGGTACCTACAATGTTTTCTGGACCTCCCAAATATCACAGAAAAAGACAGTTAATAGAACACATCTTGGCATGCATCTAATAGTGAATTTTTCTAGCTCAAGTGACAATTTACAAAGTAAATTGAGTGTTAATTTAAGTGGAAGTGGCAGCAGAAAACAGGTTCCGTTTATTTTTATTTTGTAGTGTCTGATTACGATGAACCAGACATCAGATGTAAGTGGTATTAGTAGTAGTAGTTCTAAAAGGTATTTTGCACAATGTGGTACCTACAATGTTTTCTGGACCTCCCAAATATCACAGAAAAATACAGTTAATAGAACTCATCTGGGCAAGCCAACGAGGGCATGCATCTGGGCATACCTATGAAAAGATTTTATAGTGAAAGGGGATCAAGACCAGCAAGAATGGCTTCACAGTGACCTAATAGTGAATTTTTCTAGCTCAAGTGACAATTTACCAAGTAAATTGAGTGTTCATTTAAGTGGAAGTGGCAGCAGGAAACAGGTTCCGTTTATTTTTACTTTGTAGTGTCTGATTACGATGAACCAGACATCAGATGTAAGTGGTATTAGTAGTAGTAGTTCTAAAAGGTATTTTGCACAATGTGGTACCTACAGTGTTTTCTGGACCTCCCAAATATCACAGAAAAATACAGTTAATAGAACTCATCTGGGCAAGCCAACGAGGGCATGCATCTGGGCATACCTATGAAAAGATTTTATAGTGAAAGGGAATCAAGACCAGCAAGAATGGCTTCACAGTGACATAATAGTGAATTTTTCTAGCTCAAGTGACAATTCACAAAGTAAGTTGAGTGTTCGTTTAAGTGGAAGTGGAAGTGGCAGCAGGAAGCAGGTTCCGTTTATTTTTATTTTGTAGTGTCTGACTACGATGAACCAGACATCAGATGTAAGTGGTATTAGTAGTAGTAGTTCTAAAAGGTATTTTGCTCAATATGGTACCTACAATGCTTTCTGGACCTCCCAAATATCACAGAAAAATATAGTTAATAGAACTCATCTGGGCAAGCCAACGAGGGCATGCATCTGGGCATACCTATGAAAAGGTTTGATAGTGAAAGGGAATCAAGACCAGCAAGAATGGCTTCACAGTGAACTAATATTGAATTTTTCTAGCTCAAGTGACAATTTACAAAGTAAATTGAGTGTTCACTTAAGTGGAAGTGGAAGTGGCAGCAGGAAACAGGTTGCTTTATTTTTATTTTGTAGTGTCTGACTATGATGAACGAGACATCAGATGTAAGTGGTATTAGTGGTAGTAGTTCTAAAAAGCATTTTTTTCTTAATTTATTAACCCAGGTGAACTCTAATACAGATAAAATGTAATAAACATTCTGAAACTATAGGATCACTATTTGACAGCTAAGCCACGTTGCCACATCTAAGGCTCCGGCCTAGTGTAGAGTCGGCCATGCTTTAACGCAACAAACATGTTTACGAATGATTTTAGTTACTTTTCGGTGTTATATGTGCCCGGTGTCATCCCATTTTACCACATTTTCATGCCTAGAATTCTTAGACGCGCAAATTTCACTCGACTTTCCGAGTTTGAAAGAGGTTGGATAGTCAGGTTACGTGAAGCCGGACTTTCGTTTAGGGAAATTGCTACTCGGGTAAATCTAAACAAGGCCACTGTGATGCGTGTAGAGCGTGGTTCCAAGAAGACTGAACTGGACATGCAAGAGGTACTGGACACCAAAGGCAGACCACAGATCGTCAAGACAGGTTCGATATAGTAGGAATAACAATATCATCAAATTGGGTACAATACATATTCGTATTAAAAGTTCAATAGAATTCCATATGAACTGTCTCATCACATACCCGAAAAAGACAAAAGTAAATAAACTGAGCAGTTATTGCAGTACTAGTTGATCGTTCAAGAATCCTTGCAATTCATAGTATGTCTTACCCAACAGGGAGTTTCTGATTCTGGATTTCAATATATTCAGTGGAATAGTACAGACAACAAACTTATTCTGAATCATTTCTATTAACCGTTTGTCCATTTTGGTACTAAGTGGAAAGTTCATCGCATAATAAGTTACTTCACTTTTCTGATGATTAGAGATTATAAGGTGCCTTCAGCAAAACTTATTATTTTTAAAGTAGGTCTGTATGTCCTAAGTTGGAACTTACATTAGCTCGTGCCTTTGCCTATTCCAAGATTATTCATCTCCAAGCTATACTTCTCATCGATCTTTAAA
The DNA here is from genome assembly GCA_951848785.1 of Callosobruchus maculatus. Lineage (NCBI taxonomy): Eukaryota > Metazoa > Arthropoda > Insecta > Coleoptera > Chrysomelidae > Callosobruchus > Callosobruchus maculatus. The sequence continues at coordinate 865,547 of CATOUR010000028.1, read as the reverse complement.
TAAAATGATTTTGGCGAATATATTTCTGATCCTTTCAACTGATTTCAACTTAGAGGTTTCATGGTGGAATCTTGAACTAAAATATTTTTTGAAAACAAATTTTTGTCAGATCAAAGCAGTGCTCCTGATCAGATAAATTATTGTCAAATGTGTCTAAAACTGTATGAGATAGATTCCTTATTGCATGATGTACAAAAAGGATCGGCGATTTAGGAACTCTAACAGAGCACATACCGTTAAGTTGTGCCACTGCATATATCATATAAACATTACGCACGTATGACAAAATCGACCCTCACCCGGTATATATACCTTTTTGCAGACAGAACAGGTTCTAACCATTGTTTTTAATCACAGTTTGCATAATACTGCTCAAAACACACTCAGCCACCAACGTAGACAAAGATTAAATCGTGAAATGACGCCTGAACGCTGGCCTGTTAACCTCTGTTGCTTCCTTCGTTGGCAGACAGAGCGCGCCAAATGTAAAATCTACCAATGTATACGCGAGTTGACGCTTGTATGTGTCCAACATATATGTATCTCTGGCTTGGACTCAGAACTATCATCTGCATAATTTATCTAGTTATACAGGGTGTCCCAAAAAATAGTGTCAAGCGGAAGCCCAGAGGTAGAGCACACCTAGAAGTATCTGAATCACCCCCATATATGTTATGCAATATTTTGTAGTTTTCAGGTTATGAATTTTTTTCAGAATTTTAGAGAATTCTCTGCCTGACAACTTAAAACTGTCCAAAAAAATTAAAAAACTTTTCCAAATTCTCTTTTTTCTGGTCAATCTTCAAGAGTTTATTGTTCATACATGAAGGAATCGTCTTAGTAAATCTGATAAAAGTCATGAAAATTATAGTGTCAATTGAAGATTTTACGTTCTGATAATTATTACTTAAATTTTCGACTCGCAATTAAAAATCTAGAGGTGATTTCATGATTTCTATGCAGGTCCAAAAAGTTCTTCAGACTCTCACCTATCATAATCATTAAAAAAAGGACTACTTAATGGGGCTACTTTGGCTCCAATCGACCTTCAACGACAAGAGGCAGAAATTTCTTGAAATTAGCGATTGTAATTTAAATGAAACAATAACTAATTTTAGGGTGCTAACAGCAGAATGATTATCAGTGCCGCAACAAAAAACATTCGGTGTGATCAGGATATTGATAGATGACCACCTGTCACTTTGCTAAGATTTTTTTTACAAGTACGACTTGTTTTTTGTAAGTGGGAAATTGTAAAATAAAACGAAACTAACAGATTTCTTCACTAAGTTTATTAAATTTCACAAGAAATTTCCAAAATGTCTACCTTCTGGTTCGATTCACAATATCTACATCTTCTGAAAAAATTGTTTTTTAAATTACAAAAGCTCCTAGATTGTTTTTTATTGTTTCTCCAGCCTGCGTTAACTTTTTGCGTAATTCGCTGATGTTTTAACACTCTTTAGGATAAACTGGTTCTTCGTAGTAGCCCCAAACAAAAAACTCTATCGGATTTAAGTCAGGTGACCGTGTGGCGGCCATTCAGTGGGTCCACCATGACCTATCCATTTGTTGCATAGTCTCTTGCAGAAAACAGCATCGTTAAATCCAGTTGTCCTACATTCAAGGTCCGTAGGAAAGGCCAAGTAGTCAGCCAACAGAAACAACACTAATCAAAACCGATAGCATTCAGAGTCCGTAGGGAAAGCCAAATTTCGAATCTGCGTGCTCTATCTCTGGACTTCCGCTTGATGCTATTTTTTGGGACACCCTGTGTATGATTAAAGGTCGTATTCGACGGATAAATAATAAAAAGGGTGTCTACGCGTAATACTTGATCGAAAGTAGGAAATACTTCCTACTTCCTACTTCCTACTTCCTACTCCCTACTTCCTATTCATACATAGCCTGACTGGTAAACACACAAGGTAAGATTATGAAAACCTTTAGCCATACAAAGTAATCCAAAGAGGAACCGCTGAAGCGGTCCGCGAGGAAATTCTAATTGAAATAGTTGCAGAAACAAGTTGGGCGGCCGCAAAGGAAGAGACTGATGTCCAAGTTAGTCGCTTGGGCGAGGAGATCCTTTCATGCTGTTACTTAACGGATTTTCACAGACAATGCTTCCCTTGTAAAAGTTGCTAAAATAGCAGCCTTCCCACGAACAACGCACCGCCTTTCTGCCAACTTAGGTATTTAATTGAAGAGGGTGCAGTGCACGAGCGTACCCCAAATTTTCATACGGCCTATGTTTGCATGGATACAGTTTACAGTGACACCCATTTGTCAACTAAGGAGTTGCAACCCACACAAGGGAAACAAATTATACAAATTGTGACTGAAAAATTGGTCAATAGCACGAATAGAAGGAAATATAAATATGTGTACTATAATGAACAATTGCAAGTCATTCATGTTTGTGGGTATACCCAATCAATGTCAAACTTAGGTGAGTCCTTGGGGGAAAATGTGTTTAGAAAATGACATTGTGGAATTCTTTATCGTTAAAAATCAAACAATTATCGAGTCCTTGGATAACGTAAAGATACTCAGACATCTCTTACTAGGAAGTAAACTAAAGATATCGATTCTGAGAGACGTTCAAGTAATAAGAAGTAAGGAATTTGACAGGTTATTTTGAATGATTTCCATTTGTTGCCTTCTAATGGACACGCAAGTATGAATAAGATGTACAGGGTAGCCTAATAAGAATGCACGCCGGCAATATCTTGATAACCTTTAATCGTATAACTTCGAGCCAAAAATATTACTAGGTAAGTCAGAGGACTTAGAGGGACAAATCGGTGGATACTATTTTCAAGTTACTCAGGCGGCCGCTAGGGGGCGTAACTGTTACGATGAATTAGAAAATAGGATTTTTCTCAAAAATATCCAATGATCATGAGTACTATAAATATTACCATCACTTAGACTGGACAATTTTTGACTATTTTTAATCAGCATTTTTTTGCTCTTGTAAGATATGTGGGGAAAGGTCCAACTCTTTATTTAAATGGTCATAATTTCAGTACGAGTTATTCGAATTAAATAAGCTGTGTCTCGTTTCGAAGAGCTGTTCTTACCTGAAATTTTCTGTAAAAAAGTTATGCAAGCTTATCTTGACTTAGTAGCTAGAGGGCGGTATTTGATATGACAACAACTGTTACACAATATTACGAAAATTTTAAATGGTATGTTATTTCTTTTTCAAACATAGATGAGTAGAGGACAGAATTCTAAAAAAGCCAATTCAAGATTCAACATCGTAGCTTTTTTTAAACCGGAGATTTCTAGCTAACTAAAATTGACATTTTTTAGTACTAAAAATAAAAATCAATTTTATACTGTAATTTAACTTTGCACGCCTGCTTAAAGAATCGCAGATCAGAGACAATAACATGAATAAAAAAAATATAAAGAATCGCATTATTATGAAAATTCTATACAGCACTTATTGGCGTCTACTGCGCTATCTGGTGATTATTTCAGAAAGTCAAAATATAATTTCTAGCGATTTTACCTGAGTATTAGCTGTAAAATGGTTACAACAACGTTGTAGGGCATCAATTGTTTCGGAAACTCACAGCACACTTGTCATAGGTAATTCTTGTTTCTTGGATATCTCTGGATTGGAAAAAGCTAGGAAGCTGAATCTTACATTGACTTATTTAAATCTTTGTCCTCTATTCATGTGTGCTAAAAAAGATATAGTATACCATTTTAAATTTTCATAATAATGCAGAATAATTGATGCGATGTCAAATACGGCCCTCTAGTTACTAAGTCAAGATAATCTTGGATAAGTTTTCTACAGTAGGTTGTTAGGTAAGAACAGCTCTTTCTAACGAGACCTAGCTTATTTAATTTGGTTAACTCATACCATTCAAATAAAAACTTCTTGAACATTCTACCACTACACCTTACAAAAGCAAAAAATGCTGAACCAAAAAAGTCGAAAATTGTCCAGTCTGTGTGACGGTAATATTCACAATATACTTTTATTTGCAATTTTTTTAGAAAAAGCGCTATCTATGATTGATCGTAACAGTTTCGCCCCCTAGCGGCCACTTGAGGAATTTGAACAGAATTTCCACTGATTTAGCCGATTTACCTAATAATATTTTTGGCTCGAAGTTATATGATCAATGTTAACCGAGATATTACCGGCATCCGTTCTTGATAGGCCAGCCTGTACATACATTAACATGAAAAAAGGTTACACGTCGACCAGTTTAAAAAATGATGTTGACAGGTTTGTACGAAAATGTGATTTTTGCCAGCGTTGTAAGGATTTTAATTTGGATAAGCATCCATTAGAGATTTTCATTTTCTCCTAATTTAAACGTTGAGGCCGCTAGAGAGCACCGTGCGCTTATTGGAGCACCCTGTATATATATAAGTTATATGGTGGTCCGGCCCTGTACCCTTCGATATTTCGGCGAGTCAGCGTCTCGCCGTGGTTGAATTTCCTGCCGCTTATCGTATGCGTTTCCTTACTGCAGCATTTATTGTTACCACTGTATTGAACTTGTATTTTCAGTCTGAATTTAGAATTGTACGAGTTAAAACCTCTCTCCTGTAATTTTTCGACTTTGTCAAATAAATTTGTGTTTTAAAAAGCAAGTTTCCCGAACGTACAAGTTAATTTATATATATATATATATATATATATATATATATATATATATATATATATATATATATATTTATTTACAGCGGATCACCCAGCGTCCGGACCAAAAGCGTTTTACCCAGCGTCTGGCGTATATAACTGTATATAAGTAAGTTTCAGAAACAGGTCGCTTGGCGTCATAGTTCACCGTTAGCTCCACTGGGCGTCCATATTTTTTATGCCTGTCTATTAATAGAATTTATATACAGACTTTTTGTAAATTCAGCGTTGATGTTACTAGGCGTCCACCCTTGAATGGCTTATTGCCACGAGGCAAGGGTTCTGAGAGCCGTTAGAATGAGTGGAACTTTGAGCGTGTTGATTAGAAGCGTAATGGCTAATGAGAGAAGAGTCACTGCCCAAGAACTATGATACAGCTATGCAGTTATAGTGGTACAATACTACAGGGTGTCTCAAAACGACCCGACTGTTTGAGGTAGGGAAAAACCAAAACCGGCTTATTGTAAATACCATTGATTAGTGCCAATGGAGAGATGAAGGAAGAAATTTTACTTTTTCAAAATAACATTCTTTAAATGACGCCCATTTTGTTGAAGGCGTTTTTCAAACCGTTTGTGCACATTTTATCAAAAACTGTTCCAAGGAGTTGCTGAGTTGCTATCGATCTGATGCTTTCTTCAATATTGTGGCAACTAAACATGCATCCTGGCAACTAAAAGTGCAATATCTAACCAGTGTTCTTACCGAGCGAGCGGTGCGGGCTTACTCCCTCCACCACGCTTTATTTGCGTCTCGTGCACTCTAAGTAGTTGGACCGTTTTGATAATGTGCATAAACGCTTTGAAGAATACCGCCAACAAAATGGGCGTCATTTTAAGAATGTTATTTTGAAAAAGTAAAAAAAGTAAAATTTCTTCCTTTATCTCTCCATTTGGTTTTTCCCTACCTCAAATAGTCGGGTCCTTTTGAGACACCCTGTATATGGTTACGGAGATTTGAGCACAGAATATGTATAGAACTTTTCATCGCGTACTGCAACTTAAAATAAAGTCACTATAGCCCAAAAATTGCCTTTGAGTGTATTATATTGTTGGTACACTACGCTTACACGGAAATGGAATATACTGAAGAATTGCATTAGCATATTATGGAGGAAATGTGTTCATAGGCTTTTCGGTATAGCCTAAACGCTCAACTCCTAAGTTCTTAGCATGCTATTAAGTACTGTACCCATGCAAGAAACACAAATCTGCAAGTACGTCGTGAGCAGAGAATATTTGATAGCTGGGAAAGACGCTATTATCTCAAGGAATTTCGGTACTTTGCACATTTCAAGGGCAAGATTCAGTGACAGACGCTGGGTAAACCGCTGCAAAACACAAAGAATATGATGATACTAAAAATAGATTTACTTTACAATAGGGGAGCATAGTAAACCTGTACACTGGATTTTTTATGAAATAAACAATGACCTTTAACATTTTATATGGATTTCCCCTCTGGACACCCCCCATTTATCTCACAAATTATTTTATGTTCACAAAAAGGCTTATGAGAGTTGAATGATTATTTATATGGATGTCGAGGGTGAACAAAACAAAATTACAGCATGTACAGGAAAGTGGGGCGCAACTAAAACAGATTCTTTTGGTGCGCTGCCCTGGATAATTTCATACCATTATATTATTTTATATTTACAGTATAATCTTAACATGTGGCGTTATCAAATTTTTCAGAGGTGGTCGATAGTTGGGTAAACTAGAAAGGTATCGAAAAAAGTTTAACAAGGGTTTGTAGGAGCAGTCATCAGCAGTCTCATTTTTAATTATACACAGTGGCTCCATAAATTCGGCAAACCAAAGTTGTATTTGTTACATGAATCAAGCTGCATATTACTGATTTTCACGTAAAACATGAAGACTGGATTTTGCCTATTTCGCTCCCAGATCATATGAAAATCTCTAAGAAAAATTTAAACTTTCAAAATAGTTTCTTTTTGACAAAAACTGAGAACTTCTGAAAAAACGTAAAGTTTAGAAACTTTGTGAAATAATTATGAAATTTTCGAAAAAAATTTGACTTCCTAAAGAACTATAAAATTTTCAAAAAAAAAATATAAAAATTTTGAGATATCCGACTTCAAGATAATCACGTGAAATTTGAGTTTTTTGGAAAGAGTTGGATATTCAAAACAGAAACCTTAAGAAAATTATGATCTTAATAAACGAGATGATTCCAAAACAAGGGAAATTTTCGACCAATTTTGCAACTTTTCGAAATTTTGAAAAATAAACATTTTAAATTACTAGGGTACTTGCAGAAAAAATATTATGTCATTTACGCGTTCCTTAGAGCCTAGTAAACATGACAAAATCACTTGTTTGGTTTTTTGGTGTCGGCTGTGAGAGATATTCCAAAACTTATTTCAAATGCCGGAAAATGCCGCGCAAACAACCTCTGACGTCAGTGATATCCTATAGTGATGGGATGTAAAGTATTGATATTCGATATCGATAGCCAATGCTAACCTAACATTTTGACATTGATCATTATAATCACAAAACAGGCACACACAAAAGAACAAAAGTCAAAAGAATAAAAGTTAGGCTAGATTACTAATTCACCTTGTAGGGATGGGCTTGAATTAGATTCTATCTTTGAATTCATTCATAATGGGATGCGTCGAAATAAGATGATGGCTTCGATTAGTTGCGAATCTCGGTCACAAACAGGATGAACTGTAATACCTATCAGATATAAAAATGTATTGCAACAAAAATGCTAGTGGGTTAATTGCCTGTTTCAAATATGTTTAAGTATCAATAAATTGAGTCGCATTGTTTCATCTCTAGTCGAATGCGGAGTTGGCAAACCACAAAGAAAATATGGTTGCGTTCGAACAGCTGATATGGTTTCGTTTTGCATTTTGCATCTCGCAGTATTACTCAATGAGGAACTACGGCTGTAGTAGGATAAAGGAGAAGTCTTATTTCATTTGGGAATATGTATACCCATATGACAAAACTCGCTCGTAAATTAAATTATTGATATATGGCCAACGTAAATATTTAAAAAGAAATTTGGCAACATCAGAAATAGTTTGCAGTTGAATCTCACTGACCTGCGCTGTAGCAGTATCGATTGTCGATATCGATAAGATACCTGTGACGTCAGCCCTTGTTTTAAGTCACGTGGAAAAATTATAAATAAAAATTTTGAGATATCCGACTTCAAGATAATCACGTGAAATTTTAGTTTCCTGGAAAGATTTGGATCTTCAACAGAAACCTTAAGAAAATTATGATTTTGGTAAACGAGATGATTCCAAAACAAGTGAAATTTTCGACCAATTTTGCAACTTTTCGAAATTTTGAAAAATAAACATTTTAAATTACACCAAATTATGATATTGTCGAAAATTACTCACATATTGATAATTTTTTGTATTTTAAAAATTTTTACTTTTTCAAACCAATGACCCTTTTGATAAAATTCAAAACCTTTTGGAAAATTCCGAGATATTTATAACAAAAACAAACAAAGAAGCAGGATTTATCCGAAAAATGAGGTTTTTAGAATGAATTAATTTTTAGACCAATTTTGGAAATTTGAGAAACTTCAAGATGCAATAAATATTTTGAAATTTTACTAGTCTGCATCTTTTTACTAAGTTAGTTGCTTTCTTCCATATTAACGAGCTTTTGTTTATTTTTCATGGCCTGCTAGGTTGCTTGCACGCAGGAAAATTGAAAAACGCCGATTTGACTGAAAATTTGAAATAAAATGAAAACGAAAAAAGATTGATGTCAAGAATGCTATATCATTAGAAAGGCAATCAAATTTTAGATTTGATTATTTAAACCAAAATAGGCATTCCCATTTGAAAAAATCAAGTTATCTGTGATTGAAGTTTCCTTAATTTATCCTCTGATTTCTCAAAGTACAAAAAGAATTCAAATTTAGCCGTCTAAGCTAAGGTGACGCATTTCATGCTTAATCGTACCGCGAGGTCAGGGCCTTCTAGGTATTACAATCGCTGCGATATTCAATTTTTTTCTGATACCTACTTATACCAAAAATGGTGATTTGCGCCAAAACGGTTTAAAGTTCCATGTGTGATACATAAAGTCACATTAGAATTGACCAAGGAATCCAAATATGCAATAATATATAGGGGGTTCCATTCAAAAAAATGTAGGTTTGATATGAATCACCCTGTATAAACGTCAAAATTCAAGTGAAAATATTTTTACGTTATAGCCCTTAAGGATCCCTACCATGATCAAGTGACAGATTTTTGAAATATTTTTTAGTAAGCCCGCAATTCTCCATCCACGCACTATTGGCCCACCCTGTATGTACCATCTAAATCATTGTAAATCTTGATGGCATTGTAGGTGTATGATCTGCGATATAGTACAGTTTTATACATGGGATCTCTAAAATTGATGTCTAAATTACTACGTCTAAATACAAATTTTTCGTAAAGGGGGGGGAGCGAGAAGAAACAATTTTATGTGTAAATGTTGCTAAGTAATATTTACACGCATTTTATATGCCTAACCAACCATGCTGATTTCTCTTCAAAGAGATATGATCGTATTTTTTCAAAGAAAATACAACACATGTTTTGCAGTTTTTGTAATATGTTCTTAGTAACCGAATCTAAACAAAAATAGTATACACTGCTACAATAAAATATGCTCGGAAATATGAGAGACTCACATAGTTTTTTCTTATTTTAAAATTCAAAATTGAACGATTCACATATAAAGACTTCAAATTAATATAACATTTTTTCAAAACATTTGACACATGTTCTTTGATACGCAGAGTATCAGTATCAATGGTCAATCCCAAATTTTTGGCAGTATTTACCATATTCAAAGAGTCGTTGTTGATTTTGACATCAAAGTGATTGGTTATAAAATGATGTTTAGGGCCTGGGCAAAATAACATTACAGAACACTTGTCTTTATTAAGTTTCAAATTATTATTTTGAGAGTAGTTTGCAATGGCATTTAGATCATTATTAATCTGAAGGAGTGCACTATCCATGAAGTTGGCGCTGAAGGTTTTGTTAATTTGTGTATCGTCAGCATAACACATTACTGACGAGTTTTCTACGGAGTTGGACATATCAATTGTGTAAATTAAATACAAGAGTGGTCCCAGGACTGACCCTTGAGGAACACCTGAGGATATTTCAATTGGGTTGGATAAACAGGTATCGATCATTACTGATTTCCACGTAAAACATGAAAACTGGAGTTTGGTCTATTTCGCTCCCATATCATATGGAAGTCTCTAAGAAAAATTCAAACTTTAAAAATAGTTTCCTTTTGACAAAAACTGAGAACTTCTGAAAAAACGTAAAGTTTTGAAACTTTGTGGAATAATTATGAAATTTTCGAAAAAGATTTGCCTTCCTAAAAAACTATAAAATTTTCAAAAAAATATAAAAATTTTGAGATATCCGACTTCAAGATAATCACGTGAAATTTTAGTTTCCTGGAAAGATTTGGATCTTCAACAGAAACCTTAAGAAAATTATGATTTTGGTAAACGAGATGATTCCAAAACAAGTGAAATTTTCGACCAATTTTGCAACTTTTCGAAATTTTGAAAAATAAACATTTTAAATTACACCAAATTATGATATTGTCGAAAATTACTCACATATTGATAATTTTTTGTATTTTAAAAATTTTTACTTTTTCAAAGCAATGACCCTTGCGATAAAATTCAAAGCTTTTTGGAAAATTCCGAGATATTTATAACGAAAACAACCAAAGAAGCAGGATTTATTCGAAAAATGAGGTTTTTTGAATGAATGAACTTTTCGACCAATTTTGGAAATTTGAGAGACTTCAAGATGCAATAAACAACAAGAAACATTTTGTGTAAACAATGGGACGTTTTTTGAAAAATTATGAAATTTTTGAAAAATTCAGACTTCAAAACATTAGATTTTGGAATAAAATTTTTGGAAGATTGCGTCTCGCCCTTAGAGAATTATTTCGACTAGATGAAATATTTGAAAGCTACTGATAATCGTAGTAACCAATTTTCAAAAATCTCATATCCGAGCACAAGAATAGCAATATTAGTTGCAGGCACTGTAGTTGCATAAATCAATGAATCGAACTACATTTCTCTTTTAAACTTCATAGAAGTAAAACATAAAACTGTTATCTATGGACATTTGTTCGTTATTATTCCGACTTTAGAGTAAACCTAGAGTTTAGCTCCAACGGTAGCTACTGAATTAAATCCAAAACAATCCTCCAATGTATTAGAAGAGACAATATTCAATGACAACAAACGACGGCAGTCGCCGAGTAAACCGCTGCAGTGTACGTAGTATAGTTATTCTAAAAATAGATTACTATAAAAAATTGGCGCAGGGTAAACCCGTGCACTGGATTCTGTATACGGCGCCGGGTAAACCCCTGCACTGGATTCTGTATACGGTAAGTATATAAATGAGGACCCCCAGCGCAGCAGGTGGTAGAAGCTTGAACTTCGATTTTGTACGCAAATCAGTATTAGGTGCCAGTGGGCGTCCAGCCGATTTTAACGGTTTTGGAATCTACACATGTTATAAGTATCGAAAACAAGGCTTTAAGGGGGTGGTTACTGGGCGTCCGTATATCCGGACGCCCAGTGACCTCGGACGCCGAGTGAACCTGAGATTTTGCATTGGAGACGCACAGTTGTACCGTGTAGATATATATATATATATATATATATATATATATATATATACATATAGGCTGACTCTCATTCGTTTCTATACGTTTCAATAAAGATTTGGATTCTACGGCTCTTACAGTGTACGTTGCTTGGCACAAAAAACAGCTTTTGGACATTGATCTTTCAACTTCTGTAATACTAATAAAAACGTATTATTTTCACTTCCACGATTCACTTGTTTCCATGACAGTTCAAAGAACGTGTATTTCTGTTCGAAAGCCCTGTAAAGTCTTCTCCCTCTAAAAGCTCTGGATGCGCCGCCGTTGAAGAAATGGTGAAAGAGCAAAGGCAAGGGAGGGTGGAGGTATAGATCTTATTGTTTATATTGGCTTTTATTTCGGCCTGTCCGAACTTTGAGAGGAACCTGCCTCCGCTTTCAGACCAGCTAAGAATGCGGATGGCGGTCCCATTTGGAACTCGGAGAATGACGGAAATCGTTCGGAGAAATACGCGGTTGTTCGCATCATCAGACAGCTTTGTCATCCAGGACGGGACATAGTCCGGTCGTTACCTGAACTGGCATAAAATAGTGAATACTAGATTGAATGTTCCAACCAAGTTAGGATCTACAAACCCGTATTTACTGGGATGCTTGTAGGATACTCATACGTACAAATACGATAATATCTATGTGAGAGTAGGCGGCAGAAAATATCTGCCTGTGTGTCATCTGGTATCCGAAGGTAACGGCAAACCAAAAAAGTCACTGCTAAACAGCAGCAGACTTCTTGGTGGAACGCCACGGCGCGTTCACTTGGCCTGACCAGATCTGGAGCAACTCTCGTATATCGACCCTCATATGCAGTTGGCATAGAAGCGCACTCTTCTGGTCAGGCCAAGTGAACGCGTCGTGGCGTTCCACTAAGAAGTCTGCTGCTGTTTAGCAGTGACTTTCTTTGGTTTGCCGTTACCTTCGGGTACCAGATGGCACACAGGCAGATCTTTTCTGTGGCCTACTCTCACATGCTTTACATGCCTGGTAGACATGAAAATTCTGATGCTCTCTATCTCCGTCAATCGACCTATGGCGCACCGATGATCGCTAATAAGCGTGAAACAGCTGTCTGCGTACTGGTGGATGGACGGAGATATAGAGCAACCTTCGGATAATATCTATGTAAGGTTCGACAAAATATGCGCGCCATAAGTTAATATATCCAGTTTGAAGAGAGCACTAAAGGGAAGGTTAATGAAAACAGTTTAGCAGCAATTACATGTCATATATTCCTAATAGGAAAGAATAAAAACAACATCTTAGCAACTGAGTGTTTGTTGATTGACCAAGGCAGGGTTCTCGAGGCCCTCGCCCACGGCGACTTTTTGTAGTGACAGCATCGCAACTAACGCGTCCATGATGCCCACAGGGTAGTCCCTCTTTATTAAATAAAATATTGACGCTGCTTTCGTTGCCTACGCTTCGGCTGCTTACGTAAAATCAGCGCCAAAGATAACGTGATTAATGTTGCCTCAACGGAATCCATCCTGCAACTGTGGCGATCTCAGGTATTTTCAATTTGAATCGCTTTTGTATCGAGACAGAAGCGGGCGCACAGCTAGCGACCGCTTCGCGACTGTATCGATGCGGACGCGCGACAGCATCGCTACAAAAAGTCGCTGTGAGCGAGGGCCCTAAAATACAACCTGGCCTTGCTGTTTGGATACCTGTCTCTAATGTAACGTTTTGGTGAAGTAGGTAAACAAATAGTCGATCAATATAGCTCAATTCAAATATATCAAATAAAAGCGAATTTAACAGTGTTTATACAGAGTTATTGTAGTCCCTTTGACAGGTTAGGTTAGGTAATTAAAGGTTTAGTAGTTCTTTAAGGCCATTTTATACAGATAGCGAATCTATCCAGGATATTTTTTAAGCCTCTGTGCCCTGTTTAAACATTTTCACAGTTAGTTTTTTCCTAAATATTGCAAGGCACTTGTTTAAAATCATCACATAGTTTCATATATTTTTTTATTTTCATTCTTTTATGTCTTTTATGTATCTGCACTGCTGTATCGTTCGCTTCCCATAGGTCCTGGATTGTGCAAGGGGTTTTCAAGGATGGGCAACATAGGAGATGCTCTATCGCCTAGTTCTCCCCCACAGGCGCATAAATCGTCCTCAGCGAATCTCAGTCTAGTAGGTTATCTCCAGACCTGCCCATTGGGCATCTAATCCTGTTAATACTTTTCTAGGTACTCCGTTCCAGTTGTGATCCGGCAGGGAGTCAGTTGGGTTCCATGTTGGTATGTGGTCCTATGTTACCCGCTGCTTCCGCTGGTAACTCTTTGGTAGCTGATTTGGAGTCTGTCAGTGTGTTTGTGGACATAAAGAAATTCTTCCTGGATTTAAGTCTAGCTGATGTAGCTTTAGCTATAACATCACAGAGTTAACATCTCTAGAGGGAGCCTAATTTGAATATTGGCCAGCCAACATCTATAGCGCTATTGTCACTCTTCTTCGTCCGCTTCCAGTTTCTTCAAAATCCGGCAGTTTCCGTAGTTTGAAGACAAAAGTATTTAACTGGGTATTTAACTATACATTCCAATATACTTGCAATGTAACTGATTTACGTGAAGATAATTTGTATTGATTTAATGAAATCTCAAAAATGGTAAATTTCATAGCGGAATGTCGCAATCACTTCTAATATGTCGTTAATCTGGCAACCTACAATCGGCGTGCCCTTAAGCTGTCATGTAGCTGTCATTGTAGTTGTGGTTATTGCGTGTGTCGAGATTTTTGTGATTTTAGTGTATATTTGACTGACTTTGTGACTATTTGTGGTGTGAATTAAATTATTTATGAACAATATTGTCATAATTGCATGATGAGATAACATAAAAAGTGCATAGTTTGCTTCAATAGCGACGAATCGGTAAACACCTCTTACCATAGGTGAGTGTAGGTTTTGTTTTAGTTTTCAGTAGCGTGATATATGGGGATAACTGGGAACAAAAGTAACTTCACTCCAGTATGAGGAATAATAATGGTTGTTTAATGTATGTTTTGTGCACGCATTACATTCGTGTCAATCAACATGAATTTTCCAAATTACATTTTTTAAACTATTTGAGGACGTGAAATGCAAAAATGTATGCCACATTTACTTACAGAAAATCTATCTATGAGAATTTTATAGAACTGGATATTACCTAATGCAATTATTATATTTTACTGCTGAAGTAAAAATACGATGCAGCCATTCCAACAGGCTACCTTTCAGAACACCGTTAGATATGTTTTGAAAAACACTTCATGGTAATAATAAATTATCAAGTGTTACAATGAAATTATAATAAGAGTAACTCTCTAAGTATAGCTAAATACTAATACAACTTATTGGTAGCAGTTTGTAACATCACGGTAATAATTGAATCTATTAATGAACATCCAATTTTAATATAAAGTCACACGCTACTAGTAATGCCCTCACGCTGTCAAAATTTCCGTTACATGTTGGCTGGTCAGCGACCTGTGCATTTTGTTGTTTACACTCCCTCTATAGCTGTTAACTCTGTGTATAACATCCATTTGGGCCCCAGAATGCCAATTAGCGTAAATACGTATTGCTAAAGTTACCATCCTTCAATTTCTCTGCTTCTGAACCTCTTCCTCTGACTATGGCTGATGTCAGCTTTCTCACAAAAAAAACTGTTCCCCTCTGTGGAGGTGCCCACGATTTTCGCCTTCAGCAGGAATAGTGCAAAAGGCCCACTGATACCGTCCCGCTTGTGAACAGCTTAAAAACGATGCAGTCCAATGGTAATCAATTGTAATAAAATGTAGCCCCCCTACTGGGGGGAGGAGAGAGGGGGTGTGGCGGTCACAAATCACACGTCAGATGCATTTGTCGCCCCGCCGGCCACTGGCAGCGTTGCCAGGCCCGAACTGCAGCGCACCCGCGAATTATTATAAATATAATTGATTAAGCGCAGTAATTAATGGCGTTAAACTAGCGGACCAATTTAAAATCTCGCGTCCGACTGACTAATTGATGTTCAGTCGTTAATTACAGTGGACCAGGGCCGGCACGCGTAGGCTTGACAATACCAGTGGAACATAACCTGTCTGTCCTGTGTACATAGTCACTTCGCTCCGACATTTCAGGCTGCAAAAAAGATGTTTGAGGGACCTGGATACACACATTTATACATATGTATTTGCCACGTAAAACACGGACCCACAGTTTCTCGCATAACTCACTCGATTTTCAAACTACATACAGGGTGAGTTTTTAGTACCGGCTCGGTCGATAACTCCACTACTGTGGAAGATAGCGAAAAAAGTTCTATACAAAAGTTGTAGCCACGGATATGCTCCTTGCTCAGAAAATATTTTGATTTATACAGGGTGATCCATAACTACGTGGTGATGCAAACATCCATTTTTTTAAATGAGACACCCTATATGTTATTCCATATTCAAATTCTACTAGTGATTTCCGTTCTCCCAACATAGGATGTTGTTACATTATTCAGGGTATTTCAAAAGTTATGACCATTTCTATCTCTAAATCGCTGTCAAATGAACGTATCAAAAAGTCATGCATCAAAAATCATATTTTTTACACAAATGGATAAAAAATATTATCTAGTTTAAAAATCGGCTATACAAAAAGCCCGCGACGCATACTCGTATACAGGGTGATGTAGAATGCAAATCCAGATTTTCTCTTTTCTTTTCAAATCTAACTCCCAATATTTTATTATACCAAAGAATCGCTTTTAATATGCTCTTTGATCTTTGTATAACACTTGTTGTACCTACGTCCATCAGTTTCTGAGATATTTCGATTTTTCGATAAATTTAAAATATAGCTTCTATTTGTGTACGGAAATTTATTTATTTTGAGGAGGTACTATCCAATTTGTTTTTTTATTTAACGAACAACTAAATTATAAGGTCATGATAGTATTTGATGAAGTCAAAACCCTGAATCATCGAGATAATAGAGTCAAGTATGCTGAGGAAACAATTTTATAGGAGTGATGCATCATTATCAAGCAGATTTATCAGGTATGCTTTGAAAAATTGACGGTTTTCATAACCTGCTCAATAATTCCGTACTGTGTGAAAAATGAGCTTAAAAAATTAATTTTTCCATTGAGGGTATTTAGGGATTATTTGAGAAATTGCCTGCTTGCCTCTAGAATGTATCAACTATGAACAGCAATATCCAGAACGGAGGCACTCTAAAACTAATGCGTTTGAAAGAATGAAGAATCGTTTTATTTGGACCGTATCGTTTAATATTTCATAGCCTACTTGATAGATCTGCTTGATAATTATGCATGACGTCTATAATATTGTTTCCTCAACACACTTGACCTATATTATCTCGTTAATCCAGTATTTTGACTTGATCAAGTACTATTATGGCCTTATATTTTAGTTGTTTGTTAAGCAAAAATAAAATTCGATAGTATTTTCTCAAATTAAATAAATTCTAGTAAACAAATAGAAGGTATATTTAAAATTTGTAGAGAAATCGAAATATCTTAGAAAGGAATGAATGCAGCCATAATAAGTGCTATACAAAGATGAAAGAGCATATTAATGGTATAACAAAATATTGGGGGTTACATTTGACAAACAAGAGAAAATCTGGATTTTGCATTCTACATCACCCTGTATACGAATATGCGTTGGCTTTTTTTATAAACGATTTTAAAACTAGATGATATTTTTTATCCACCTGTGTAAAAAATATAATTTTTGATTCATCACTTTTTGATATACAGTACGTTCATTTGACAGCGATTTGGATATAAAAATGGTCATAACTTTTGAAATACCCTGTATAATGTAACAATACCCTATATTGGAAGAATGAAAATCATTAGTAAAATTTGAATATGGAATAATATATAGGGTATCTCATTTAAAAAAATGCATGTTTGCATCACCACGTAGTTATGGATCACCCTGGATAAATCAAAATATTTTCTGAGCAAGGAACATATCCGTGGCTAAAACTTCTATATACAACTTTTTTCGATATCTTCTATAGTAGTGGTGTTATCGACCGAGCCGGTACTAAAAACTCACCCTGTATATAATATTTCAGAAGGCGATAGTTAAGACCTTAGTGCTTGTAATTTAACAACCAAACACGATATCAAAAAAGGCTAAATGGTTGCACAATCGCAAGCTTTCTGCTTCAATTTGCTCTTTAAGTCATTACCTACTGTAAGTTTAAAGGTAACGTCAGGAGCTTGGAAATGCGAAATTCATTTTTATGGTGACCTTTGGACCTTACCTTTGGACCTTTTGACCTTACCTTTGGATTTTTGAACTTATCTCCCCTCATCTTAGACACACACATTGGAGAAAGGGAACAGGCGGCCACGCCTCCTCGCTAACACGGGAATACGTCTTTTCTTGGATTCTTAATTTCGCGCGCTATACCCTAGACCATTAAGAAATATTTTTAATACAGTAGACTCCCCTTATAGCGAACCGTCCAGGGAAACTTATTTGAGTCTGTTATAACCGATGTCTGTTATATAAGTAAGTAGACAAAAAAAGCGCTTCTAGAAAACATCTAATAACTGAAATACAATACATGGTCATATAAACTGTGAAGACGTTTAAAATGGACATAGCTGTAAGTACAGATTCTGAAAAATATAATTATGTTATATGATCCAAAGCATAAATGGCTTTTTAAAAAAGTTTCTTTTCAATATGAAAATTAAGGTTAGTTTTTACATTGAATCTTTAGTGACAGTACCGGCTGAAGGCCCTGGCGTAATGCGCCATTACAATGGTCTGAAATGCTTTATATAGGTTCGGAATGGTACATCAGCATCCGGTCAATTCTATCCCTAGAGAAGAGCTGCAATACGG
The DNA here is from genome assembly GCA_951848785.1 of Callosobruchus maculatus. NCBI lineage: Eukaryota > Metazoa > Arthropoda > Insecta > Coleoptera > Chrysomelidae > Callosobruchus > Callosobruchus maculatus. The sequence continues at coordinate 847,311 of CATOUR010000028.1, read as the reverse complement.
TTTCACGAAGTACGATAAGATACGTGCTTATTAATGCAATATCTGGTTACGCGGTCACGTCGTGTTTGCGTATGTGGGCTTATAAACTCATATAACATATATAAACAAAACTCAAAACGAAGATGATAAAGGGGCCCACACTTTAACAATTTTGCGATCTAATTAAGTGAATTTCAACTTTTTTGCTATTAAGAATAAACATATAATTTAATCGTATTATGGGCCGGTTGTACAATACAAGCTTAAGGCTTAAGGTAAGTCGACGTTAAATCACGTCAGTTACAAAACATCAGTTGTACAATTCTGGCTTAGCCCCCCACTCTAAGCTTAACACGAGCTTACGTAAGCGGAAGCTCAACGCGAGCTTAGCTGAGGTTTGAACCTAGCCTGATAAAAGTGACATGATATGTCAAGGAGAAACCTTCAAATTGCTTGTCATTTTATTAGGTCATATTTTTTGAAAGATCTGTGTCTAATTTAACAAAGAAAGCAAATGAAAGAACAGAGACAGAAACGGTCGTTGCCGAAATTTGGCACAAACTGTCATAAGTGCCCAACCAAGAAAGGTAACTTCATGGTAACTTTTCGGATGATTATGTCAGTACGTATTGCTTCATTGATGCCAACTGTAGTGAACTTCATTATCAACCAGGTTTAACTAGGCCGACGATTGTACAATGGGTGTGTACTTTAAGCCTGAGCTTAGCTAAGCTTAGGTTTAACAAAGCTCGTATTGAACCCGCATTTATACAACCGGTCCTTAATCATAAGTCGGTGCCAGAAATGATACCTTAAAGTCTTCTGGATTCATCCTAGGACACGGTGTATATTATGATAAGGGTAACCTGAAATAGCATCCCCATCTTTAGCACGAACTTGGGAGGGATTAACTATTAACTTATAGATCTATGAGTTAATCGAAACTAACGTCTGCTCCTGATGTCGATGACATATCATAATATATTTCTCCACTCTAAGGCAATCGATTTACCTTTGCAGAAAGTTTAATTATACCAGTGGAAGGCAGCGCTATTACTGTGCCTTCACATATCATACAGAACTCGTTTCCGGAACCGTGGGGAGCACATCTCGGTTAGAAAACGTTCAGATCCTAGAGTGAAGGTGTTTGGCGACCCATAGAATTGCTATAATTGCTTTGCACATATTGAACCAATTCCATTTCTGGTGTTTTTACTCCTGCCTGAGAGCAATGGACAGTTCTAATTAAGGGACCTGGATACACACAGTTGCCATGTAAAACACGGATTCCCATTTCGAACAGAACTCACTTGTTTTCACATTTCAAACTACATACACAGTATTTCAGATGGTGGTAGTTAAGACCTCAATAAATGACATCTAGGAGGAATTTTTTCAAAAAAGTTTTTTAGTGTTCAAAAAAACCTGCGATGCAAAATCATACATTCTTCAAATGTCTGTAACTCAATAAACAAACAAGATATCAAAACACAGCTACACAGCGACAAAGCGCAAGCTTTCTCCTCTCATCTGCTTTTCGAATCGTTACTGTAACTTTGAAGGTAACTTCAGGAACTTGGAAATGCGACATTCATTTTTATGGTGAGCTTTGGACCTTACCTTTGGACCTTTTGACTTTGCCTTTGGGTTTTTGGACTTATCTCCCCTCATCTTGGACACACGCACTGGAGAAAGGGAACAGGCGGTAATGCCTCCTCGCTAACCCGGGAATACGTATTTAAGTAAAATACGTATTTTCTTGGATTCTCAATTTCGCGCTATACCCTAGACCCTTTTTTCCTCTGAGAGCCGTCAGTACTTAAGCCTTGAAGGCCTATTGTACTATAACTTCTCAAAGGGGGGACGGTGCACGTCCAGCCCCGTTGGAATGATTACACCATCCATCCCGGATGGTCTGACGGGGGTCCCCCGTCCGGGCCTTCCGGTCGATCATCCAAGGTGCCAGCCGCGTAAGATGCTCCGCTCAGCGCTCGTGTGGGTGACACCAGCACAGTCGAAACTGAATGCCCTGTGTATATTCAGTCACCCATCCAAGCGCGCACAAGGCTGCTGCTTCCCCACTATCGAAGGCAAACGCTGTTCATCGCGCAGCCACGTGGGTCCCCACCATAAGCGCCATGAACATGGCAAACTGATCTTGAACCTAATCTAACTAGTCCTAATTACCCAAAAAATTAAAAAAATGATACACATCGTCAAGTCAAGTCAAGTCATTGTAGATTATCAGAGTGGTCCGTAGGGCCTTAGCTCTTGTGTCATGCCAGTTCTTAAGTCGGTCAGGTCTGGAAATCCATGAATCAGACAACCTCAAAAAAAGAAGGGAAGAAGAAAGTAAAGAAGAAAGGTGGAGAGCAGCAAGCCTTTTAAACTGCGCGAGCTGAAACAAAACCTGGGAGAGTGGCAAACAGTCACAGATAACAGAAAATTCCAAGCTATAATAAGTCGACTCCGACTAGGCCATACCAGATTCACCCACGGTTATCTCATCGCTGGAGAGCCTCAACCAGTGCGTTCCACGTGCCAAGCTGTGTTAAACATGTAATAGTGGAGTGTCCAGTTTTCGAACAACAAAGACACCTGTGCCAAACAACCAGAAAAACCCTAAAGGACATTCTTGAAACAAATTGTAATATTCACAATCTTATGCACTATTTTTATACCATTAACTCAATTAACCAATACCCACGCCGCTGCTAATAGTCAATTGGCTGTTGCAGCTAAAGAGAAATTAAAAAAAATGGAGTTAAGTTGATTGACTCAGTACTTCGCACACATTACGGTGATACCAGTTTATTATTTTCCCATACCGTGAATCTATAATCTGAGATCCCCTTGCAACCAAATCATTGCCAGTCCCACTCCCCACAAAATTGTCTTATGCTGCTAGGTCTTTCCTTCACAGGTCAATGGACAGCCTATTATCAATACCTCGAAATTTTCAGTTTTATAACCCCCCACCCCTCAATCACCCCAATTTCACCCCCACCCAAAAAAGGTAGGAAATTATCAGAAACCCCTAAAACATCTAAAAACGGAGTTCAAGCTGTTTTCATATTTTTTGTTTTTTGATTATTGCTACGCTACCACTGACAATACAACCATACGCGTTTTCCATCCTCACCACGGTAATAGTACTGTCAAAATTTCATTAGAATCAATTTTATAGTTTCCACGCTACAAAATACAAAACGATCTAAAGCAATAAATACTCGTATGTATACAGAACATTCTAAGGCCCTTAGTTTCGGTAAATGGCCTTGCGTGCTTGCGAATATGCTCGACTGTGTAGTCCACTGATTCGCGCAAAAAGCAACAAAGGGTTGCTTTGCGATTTTGCTTGACTATGCGTTGCTGCACCTGTTGCTTAATAGTCCTCTAAATAAGTGATATCAAGCTTTCTGTGGAGAGTCTCGCCTTTTAGGGATATCCGTTAGGCTCAAGCAGTTCCAAAAAAATTTTTTTGATAAATGCAGGCTGACGTCTGGACTGTTAAAAAGGCAGATCGAGCTCGCATAGATGCTTTTCAAATGTGGACGTGGAGGAGAATGCTGAGATTTCCTTATACCGCCCATCAAACTAATGTTTCCATACTGGATGAGCTCGGTAATCCAAAGAGATTATCCTCCATTGTGTCGACGAGAATACTTACATTCTTCGGACATATTCACAGAAGCGATAATATGGAGAAAGTTGTGTAGTTCACTGTCACGCCCCGAGTGGGCGGCGCCGTGGCCGTTCCCCTACATGCTGGGTGGATACGACGAAACAGTTGCTGGATATGAGTATCAAGAGCGCCATTGAACTGACAGTAAATCGAGGACGATAACGAGCTAAAGGTCTCAAAACTATTGATAATACTCGTGTCGGCAATAATCTAGCTCCGACAACATGTCTGTTAAGACATTGTGATGATGAGTCTGACGTCTCTTGCACTTAGCCATTTGTGGGAAAGATCGCTTGCAATGCCTGATACTCCAGAAAAGCAGAAAGAATAAAGAAAAACTGCGAACTGAAAAGTGAGGCTAGAGTGGTTACAGAAACCTAGCGAATCACATACAAAATGCCCGTCATTCAGTGGCGTATAGCCTATAGTGTATGTAGGGTTGCCATCCCCAAAAATTTGCCAACCAGGACGAGACGCCCAAAACCCGGACATGCCAGCAGGTTTTTTAAACATAGTCAGTTTAATAAAAAATATTTAATAATGCCATAAATACCCTTCTTATTCGATCCCAGCCCTTAAAAATTAAATTTATGTTTATAATCATTTTAAATGTACCTAATAAAACAGTACCTTGCTACAAAATTGTTCAATAATCAGTTAAATTTTTTTATTCTTGAAATAAAACACAAATTATCAATATGATATGAAAACAATATTAAGCCTTACCTAAAAAGCTTAAAAGACCATTTTAGTATTTAGTAAAAAAGATAAGGTAGATTACACTATTAACTTTATAAAGCACAAACTAACCAAAAATTATACTCATTTAGAGGCCCAAGATTTTAATTTTTTGAGCCCGGGCTACAAATGAAGTCCTGCCCGGACGCTCCCCGGATGCCCTTTGAACTAGGCAAATCCGGGGAAATTCGAACGGATGGCAGCCCTAGGTGTACGTATATGAGACGTCTTTGACATGTCATCATCAAGACGACTTGAAGATATCATCAGCAAGACATCTTAAAGATGTCATCGGCAAGCATCGAGGTAGAATCCCATGGAGGCGCCATAACGTGGCTGAAACCAGGTGCAAGTTGGCCATATTGATTCGACACTTACGTCAAACAGCTGACGTTTCTTTGACAATTTCGTGCTTGCTTTTTTTGAGTGTTTTTACCGAGATTTTTAGATATTTTTAAGTGATATTCTAGTGAATTCATCAAGGAAATAATGGTTTCATGTGCTTATCGTAGTTGCTCTAGCAGAGATGGCATGGATAAGAATAAATCGACAGGAATTACATTTCATACGTATGTATGCAAAAAAATAACAATGTACAGGACCGCATTTGTAATCTTTATGTCAATAAAGTGTAACGTATCGCAGCAATAATACAGTTGTATTATTCAATTCATGATGAATGTCGTCTCTACAAAGCCTGTTTTTTTTTCATATACTTAACTATGAATTTTGCATTAGATTGAAAAATCAACCCAATACTTCATATTTAAATCATCATTGTAATGAATTTTCAAAATTATGTGCATAAGAAAGTAATCCGGCTTTGGCGAGGCGTCCATATTGTTACCACACTTAGCCACGCCTCCTGCTACCGTTTTTGTTATGCGAAATTGAACCTTATAGCGTCTCCTTGGGATTCTACCTCGATGTCGGCAAGACACCAACATACAGGGTGGCCAATTGGGTGACGATAATAATTTTTTTTTAGATAGCCCGTACCGAGACCTATCCAAAACACTCCCATGTATGTGTACCGATTATTGATAGTTTTCGAGTTATGATTTTTTTTTTGAAAACTTAGAGATTTTCCAGTTTCTCCAAGAAATCGTCTAAAACCAAAACAAGAATGCTTTTTCGCTTTTATTTTTTTCAGCAATTATACTCAGTATTAAGCCTATTTTAATATCTAATAAAGAGAACCTGTTCATCCGAACAATAATTAAGTACATTTTGGACCCAAAGTTTGAAATCTCTGTTTTTAGTCAGGAGACCAAAACCTTCAAAATAAAATTAAAAATACTTATGCCTGGTTCAGGAGCTCCAACTTAATCTTAAAGACTCTGCAAGACATTGCACTTTCGAAATAATAATGAAAAAATAGCACTTATGGGGCCATTTTGCGCCGTACGTGACTGTTAAAGGTAAAAAGGTGATAATTCACGAATTTCCAAAATGATTTAAAAAACTTTTATTTTACTTTATCATGACAAATTAAAGAAAAGAAACTCATAACAACTAATAAACATGATAATCATTGATGTTTTAATCACTTTTAATAAAAAAAATTAATACATGTGCTTTTTGCTGTGTACTATTGAACTTGAACGGCTAAATTAAGTTGTATGGAAAGTTAACACAGAAAAATAATAATAAAACAACAATCTGACTTTTAATTCCATGGCGGAATTACCTGGAAAGCGTTATCGTAGCATACGCCATCCCTTTTACTTCCCACACCGACAGGTGAGGGGAGGATTGTGATCGTGAGGATTTTCGATTTTGAGTTAAAGGTTTTTCGGGTGTTTAATAATGTCTGCATAACGAAAATCCGCGTCACTCATTTCTGTCGTTCTGTCTGTCGGTCTGCCTGTCAGCGTGTCTGTCTGTACGCGTTTTTCTAGTCTCGTAATCTCAGTAACCGCTGCATGGACTGTGATGAAATTTGGGCAGCAATATGCTGTGGGGTCTTAAGGAATATTTGATATTTTTGTTTTAGTTACTCCGCCGCCGCGTTTTTTTTTGAGTGGGGGTGGAATTTGGGTGTTTGGGGGGTTGGGGGTTGAAAAACTGAAAAACTTGTTGTATTCATGATAGGCTGTCTACTAACCTATCAAGGAAGACCTAGCGATATAAATCACCTTTTTAGGTCCATCCGAACATTGTCTTGCCTATTACCGAAAATTAATTAACACAACTGCGCTTCGCCGACATGAGCTCGCAAAAAGCTACTCTGAAAGAAAGGGATGGCGTATGCTACGACATCGCTTCCCAGGTAATTCTGCCATGAAATTGGAAGTCAGATTATTGTTTATTATTCCTTTCCTTTGTTAACTTTCCATACAACTTAATTTAGCAGAAGTTCAATAGTACATAGCAAAAACACTTCAAAAATCACAATTTGGGTATTAGTTTTTTTATTAAAAGTCATCAAAACATCAATGATTATTGGGTTTATTGGTTGTTATGAGTTTTTTTTCTTTAATTTGTCATAATAAAGCAAAATAATAGTTTTTTAAATCATTTTGGAAATTCGTGAATTATCATCTTTTTACCTTTAACACTCACGTACGGCGCAAAATGTCCCCATAAGTGCTACTTTTTCATTATTGTTTCGAAAGTGCAATGTCTTGCAAAGTTTTTAAGATTAGTTTGAAGCTCCAGAACCAGGCATAAGTATTTTTAATCTTATTTCGAAAGTTTTGGTCTCCTGACTAAAAACAGAAATTTCAAATTTTGCCCCCAAAATGTACTTGATTATTGTTCGGATGTACAGGTTCTCTTTATTGGATATTAAAATAGGCTTAATACTGAGTATAATTGCAGAAAAAAATAAAAGCCAGAAAGCATTGTTGTTTTGTTTTTGATGATTTCTTGGAAAAACTGGAAAATCTCCAAGTTTTCAAAAAAAAAATCATAACTCGAAAACTATCAATAATCGGTACACATACATGGGGGTGTTTTGGATAGGTCTCGGTACGGGCTATCTAAAAAAAAATTATTATCGTCACCCGATTGGCCACCCTGTATATTAGTTCTCACCACTTTGAATAAAAATTGTGGTAAAATGTGGACGTTAAATCGACATCTTTAAGGCTTGAAGCATCTTTAAGATGCAATTAGCAAGGCGTCTTTTTTATGCCGCAAGACGTTCAGGCGTAAGTGCCACATAGAATGGACGTCTTTCAGATATCTTGTGCTATCTAGGAAACCATAGTTTTCGAGATATAGTACTTTGCCCTCTTATCTGATCACCCGGTATTAAAATGTGGACCAACCTTTACACTTTACTTTACAGTAAGTTAACCTTAGGTAAGGAAAGACAGGGGATACCTCACGCCCGTTTGATGCTATATTAATTAGCTGTCATTAGCTATTACCGAAAATGAATAGCCACCAAAAGATTTTTTTATAATATTTAGAGTTTTTAAGATCAATAATTGTAAAGCATTGTGGTGTGCGTAGTGGTAGGTTGTGCAGCTTACGGTTGTAAACGCCACAGCAGCAGGAGGGAGCCAGGAATCACTTATCACAGGTAAATTTTGGTACTTTTTTGGTGCCATTTGGTAACAGAAATGTTAGTCGCGCGTTCCGTCCTTGTCTCAGAAGTTAACAGTATGACTCATCGACTGAAAGGTGGAATGAGCTGTCAATTTTCCTCATCTCCCAACTTTTTACAGAGTTAGCGGCAGTCAATTACTGGCATGCGGAAGACAGCTACAGAAAGGCAGCAACTTCCTTGTCGGCCCGTATAGACAAATCTCTTTATGATTAGGGGCAGGAAATGGGGGGTGGTGTGAGGGTGTCCCGTCAAATACGAACGAGGAGATAATAGCGAGGACGATAGGGGTACAGCTGGCGTCTGTGCCTCCAATCAGACGCTTCTGTCGAATCAGTCGAATCCTTGTCTTCTCCTCATCGACATAATTGCTCTGGATGTGTGCGAAGCCAAGGACAATGCAGCTGTCGAACTCCTCTGTCGTACAGGGTAACACGGAACTTTTAATGGTGAAGCTTCCCGACTAACATTTCCTGTAGCTGTTTGTTTTAATAATAACCTTTTCATCATCACCATCATAGTCACAGTGTCTTAACTGACATGTTGTGAACTCGAAAAATGCATTTACTCGTTTTACGAGTTTCTCTTGGGATATCTTAAAGATCTTTAATGCAGTAGTTTCCCATATGCTTTCGGCATCCTCATGCCGTTGACCAGATGGTATCCACTGGTTCATCCGCCTTCAGGGGCAATTTCTCACCCCAAGGACAAGAAGGTGTCCTGACTCTTCTCAATTCGTCCACCCAAAGCTGTTGGTTGAGAAGAGGTTACTGTTTATACCGACAGTAGTTCGGTTCCTTTTAGTCGCCTTTTACGACACGCAGGATATACGATGGGAGATATTCTAACCCGCCCCCACACGGGCAAATGTTGTGTTTTTTCTTGTTATTGTGTTACCCAATGAGGTATTTGTTTTTGGTCACGGGACGTCCGATTCAAAGTTTTTAATGGGACGCGCTGTATATTTGTGACTTTTTGTATTCCTCCCTATAAAACAATTCCAACAAACTAACACGCTTGGGGTCTAAGGTGATTAATTCAAGAGCTACAGGTACTTAAAGAATTGTACCACTACCATTATGAAACACTACCAAGGTAATTTAAATTTAACTGTAGGGGTACATGTTATAGTCAATGGTAGTTGTACCGTCCTAGTCCATCCGTAGTTTTTTGGAATCGTTTTCTTGGGAGGAGCACAAACAGTCACAAATATACGGGGTGTCCCATTAAAAATTTTTAATCGGACGTCCCGTGACCAAAAGCAAATACCTCATTGGGTGACAAAACGATAAGAAAAGATACTATATCTGCTCTAATTTACACCACCAAAATTATAATTCGCTATACTACTGCACAGTTCCGACATATTGCCTGTCTTAATCGTCGTGGGACACCCTGTATATGAATTACGAGAATTATGAGAAAATAGTAACTTAGTCGTACCTTTTTATAGGTTAACACCCTCATCCAAAGGTTGCTACATAATGCCTATAAGGGTTTTTAGTAAATTGTCATCGTCATTGAAGACGATAAACTCTGTTGTATTGTTCAAAAGACAGATAAAGTGATTTTTCTTGTCACATCCATTTTACTCGGCGGACGAGTATTTAAAATTCAATTTCACAGATGATCTGTATACTTAATTGTGTGTTTTTTTTTTGTTTACTTGTGAACTGTTTGCCATTTTCAATATATGGATCTATACTGACTACCTTCCTATATGCCATAATGGTTCCATTGGAAATAAGCATTATTATTATGATAATTATTATTATTCAAACTATCTTGCTAAAATATCTTCGATACCATGGATACAATTGTTGTTAATTCAGTATCCTCGGTCTTCTTCTTCTTCCTTTGCTCTATCCGTTCCGGACGTTAGCGATTATCATGGCGATTCTGACCTTGTTGGCACCACATCTAAACAGCTCGGCAGACGTGGCACCATACTATCTAAGAAGATTCGCCAGCCACGAAATTCTTTTTCTACCTGGGCCTCTCCTACCTTCCAGTTTACCCTGGACGATGTTCTGCAAGATACGCTATTTACGTTCATTTCTCATAATGTGGCTAAAGGGTACTCCAGTTTTCGTTCTATAATTATCAGCATAAGTTGTGGTTGGCAGTTCATTCTGTTAAGCACTCCGTTATTTGTAATATGCTAAAAATACAAATCCGTATGAAGCTTTCTTCATTTCAAAGGTTTGTTAGTGCCTCCGAGAACAATTTCCTGGTTTACAAAACAATGGATAATAAACGGGTTATTTTATTGAACACTTGTTATTACCAATACCATTTTTAAATAAATTGGCGATTTGGAATAAAGCACCTTAAGTCAGAAATTATATATATATAGACAAAACAAAAACAAAAAAGGTGCAACCCGGGCTCCGACACACCGGGCCGCTGTTCCATTCCCCAGCGACTGCTCCTCACACCGTGAGGTGAGCAATCACTGGGTCCGCGTATCGTGCGTCCTAAGCAGACGAAGGGACCCATGGATGACTGCCTTCTGCATTCTGGCGGCTAAGATGTGCGCCGCCGCACGGCACACCGGCATTTTGCGCAGTGCAGAGAGCAGCGTATCCCTCATACCACCTAGGGATCCAATGACCATTACTAGCAGACTCACAGTGTAGTCCGGCCAGAGCCTGCGAAGTTGTCCGAGGAGCTCCTGATACTTGGTCCGCTTTTCCTCCTCCTTAGAGACGATGTTCCCCTCGGCAGGTGCCGAGAACTCGATAACGAACATCGTCTTTTGTTGGTAGTCGAGGAGGACTATGTCGGGCTTATTTGCATGTATAAGCTCGAGCGTGGAGAATGAGTAGTTCCAGTAAATTCGGCACCTCTCGTTCTCCACAACGGACTCAATGTCCCCTGGAGCGTATGGCAGCACCGGTGTCTCATCTATACCGTATGAGTGCCTTAAATGGTAGTATAGCACTCGTAGAGCCGCGTTGTGCCGATAGACGTAGGCTGTGCCAGCGTACACCTTACACGCCGACAAGAGGTGCGTAAGGGTCTCTGGCGCCTGCAGGCAGGCTCTACAGCGGATATCGGGCACATCCATACCCATAATCCGGCTACGGTATACTAAGGTGTTGAAGACACCGTCTTGGCAAGCCATTATAGAGCTCTCAGTCTCCGACTTCAACCCATTAGACCTTAGGAAGGAGAAGGTCAACTGCTCAGATAAACCATGCTCTTCTAGATGTTTGTAGAAGATTCCGTGCATTGGTTTATCTTTGTGAAGTCTTAAAAGCAATTGGACTTCAGCAGTTTTAATCCGGGTTTTTAATTGTGCGGGAGCAAGTTCCGTAACGGACTGCTGACACCTCCGCGTGAAGTCGAGCGTGAGACTAAGTTCTTCGGCTGCCCGTGTTGCTGCTTTAAAAAGGAAGGCTCCTTTACCCGCAATCTCGTGCTCTCGCACAAAGCGGATCAGGGGATCGGTGCTCGTCGTAACATAGCAGGCAGTGGCCAGTACTACTCTGTTGTGCAGATGCTCCAAACTCAATAGTCCACGCCCTCCCAGGTGTCGCGGGAGGTATATTCGCGGGACAGAGGATCTAGGATGTAGACTTCCCTCCATATTCATCCTTTTGCGGGTCTTTATGTCGATTTGTCGCAGCTCTTCCACGTTCCAGTGGATAGCACCAAAGCTGTATAGCAACAATGGGACCGCAAGCATGTTTGTGGCAGCGACTTTGTTTTTGCCGGACAGTTCTGACGACCAGATCTGCCGGAGTCGGTGCAAATACTTGCGGCGGAGACACTCTTTGACCAATTCTGCCTCTTGGATGTGACGCTGCGCCACTCCAAGGTAGGTATAGGTATCTCCGGCATGCAGTTGTCGCAAGATGCTCCCATCAACGAGCTGCTCCTCATCTTCACTATCTCCGCAACGTCCTCTTTTGAGATGAACCATGGCACATTTGTCTATCCCGAACTCCATACCAATAGCTTGACTGTAATCCTGCACTACCCTAAGCGACTGCTCTAAATCGCGTTGTCCGGAGGCATAGAGTTTCAGGTCATCCATGTAAAATAAGTGGGTGACCTTGTGCCTCCGGTAATTGGGCTTGCCACAGCTGTATCCCTTAGTATTTTTCAGCGCTATGGACAAAGGCAGTAGCGAGATGCAAAAGAGCAAGGGACTCAAGGAGTCTCCTTGGAAGACCCCTCTTTTAAATGATACCAACTCTGTTCGAACCCTGGTTTCACCCGATGTTATAGTGAACTGAGTCTTCCAGAGCGGCATCAGTTGTTTGATGCATCCCACTATTTGATCATCTACCGAAAGACATTCCAACAGCCGCACAATCAGTTCATGAGACGTAGTGTCGAATGCCTTCCGATAGTCGATCCAGGCCATAGAAAGGTTTCGCAGGTAATGCACGGAGTCCTGTGTGACACAGCGGTCAATCAACAGGTTATCCCTGCAGCCAGCTACTCCTTTCTTAGACCCTCTTTGTTCATATACGCTGAGAAATACGGGATTTACAGCTTGAAGGATACGCATGTACAAGATTCTGGTGAAGAGCTTGTAACATGCGTTCAGACATGTTATTGGCCTGTAGTTTTTAGGATCAGACAAATCTCCGGTCTTCGGGAGAAGCACGGTTCGACCCTCGACAAACCAAGCCGGAATTGGCTGCTCCTGATTTAGCCACGAGTTAAAAACTCTAGCTAAATGCCGGTGGCAACTGGGAAACTTTTTCAACCAGTAGGTGTTTATGCCATCCGGGCCAGGAGCTGCGAAATTCTTTGCGCCTCGTAAGGCACCAAGAATTTCTTCCGTGTTTATCGGGTGACGCAGTACATTCAGGTTTGGAGTCCTCCTACAAACGGACTCGAACTGCGCCAAGGCCGGAGTGTCTGCTTGGAGAGGTTTGGGGTGTTCGTAAATGCCCCTCCAGAAAGTCTCCACGCGATCAGCAGTTGGCGGCTGCTCTATGACTGGTGGTCGCTGTTGGAAGAGACGAGCAGGCTTTTCGGAAAATAATCTGTTTTCCTCCAAACCTCTCGCCCGCGTCACCAGTGATCGTTTAGCAGCGATTAGCGTCCGTATCCTGTCAAGACAATGCTGCTTGACAACAACCAGTACCGCTTGACTGAGCGTGTGATGGTCGCGCCTTAGCTCTCGGGCTATCTGGCGCACGCGGCGCGTAAAAGGCCTACCGGCCGCTCTATATTCCATCACACACTGGATACGGGATGCTTCTTGGCGAGCCAACTGGATTTTCGCTTCCATCTGGCGCACCCGCCTCTGTGCTCTCTCGACAGGAGAGTCTCTCACTCTCCCCTGTCCAGCCAGCCTCAGAGCCGCAGCGTAAATTTCGCAGTTGATGCTCCAAATGTCAGAGACCTCCGATAGACGTTCACTCAACGCCTCATCCTCTCTCTTTAAATCTGCCAGCTTGAAGGACCTCTTGTTGTTATGCAAGGCCCTTCGGTCACTGAAATCTCCAGGTGAGACGGCTTCGTCGATTTCCCTCTCAGCGGGCCTCATCGGCGACCTTCCAGCCTGGTTAACAGGCCTTTCAGTCGCCGGAGGGGCAGGCTGAGCTGGAGCACGAACGTATCCCTGCCCCCGAAGGTAAAATACCTGGTTCCGCAAGCTCTGGGAGGTAATTGTGCTATGCTCTGGATGCATTTCACACCACCTCCCATGCATGCGGGACATGTATCCCCTACGGCGCGGGCTACTGCTCTCGTAGCAGCTCAGCAGGTCATCCTTCAGTTCCGTCGTCCACCTAAAACGGTCCATGTCGATGCGTGTGTCGTCGTCAGGGCGATCCGAGGCACCGCCACCTTGCCCAGAGCCGGCTTCCGATACCGGCCTGGTGTGGGTGCTCTTCTTCTGGGGCGGTCGAACCAGAAGGTAGGGCCCGTCCGGTGGTTAGCCTTAGGGCCCCCAGCCGACATTTCGGAGGCAGCCGACCACATTGCCTCCTAGGGATGACCTGTACAGGTTGCCGGCCGGCTTTCATCCCTGGCTTGGGTTATCCCCACAGTGTCGCCACGCACCGAATAGCCGTTTGATGTTGGTCGGCTTCCTGGGGGCGCATTTTATACCTACTGCCAGGTGCTATCAGCCGCCCCTAACCTGGGGTCAGACGCTGTCGGGAAGCCGTCCTTAACATAGGTGCAGCCGCTTCCTCACTATGGTGGTTCATACGCCTGCTTTCACAGCCGGTGACCACCATAGGCCCTTTTAAGGCAAGGACTACCAATCTTTTAGTCGCCTTTTACGACAGGCAGATTAAACCCTGGGAACATTCTAAACCCGGACCCAGACATATATATATATATATATATATATATAAGGAGACTCCTTGAGTCCCTTGCTCTTCTGCATCTCGCTACTGCCTTTGTCCATAGCGCTGAAAAATACTAAGGGATATAGCTGTGGCAAGCCCAATTACCGGAGGCACAAGGTCACCCACTTATTTTACATGGATGACCTGAAACTCTATGCCTCCGGACAACGCGATTTAGAGCAGTCGCTGAGGGTAGTGCAGGATTACAGTCAAGCTATTGGTATGGAGTTCGGGATAGACAAATGTGCCATGGTTCATCTCAAAAGAGGACGTTGCGGAGATAGTGAAGATGAGGAGCAGCTCGTTGATGGGAGCATCTTGCGACAACTGCATGCCGGAGATACTTATACCTACCTTGGAGTGGCGCAGCGTCACATCCAAGAGGCAGAATTGGTCAAAGAGTGTCTCCGCCGCAAGTATTTGCACCGACTCCGGCAGATCTGGTCGTCAGAACTGTCCGGCAAAAACAAAGTCGCTGCCACAAACATGCTTGCGGTCCCATTGTTGTTATACAGCTTTGGTGCTATCCACTGGAAAGTGGAAGAGCTGCGACAAATCGACATAAAGACCCGCAAAAGGATGAATATGGAGGGAAGTCTACATCCTAGATCCTCTGTCCCGCGAATATACCTCCCGCGACACCTGGGAGGGCGTGGACTATTGAGTTTGGAGCGTCTGCACAACAGAGTAGTACTGGCCACTGCCTGCTATGTTACGACGAGCACCGATCCCCTGATCCGCTTTGTGCGAGAGCACGAGATTGCGGGTAAAGGAGCCTTCCTTTTTAGAGCAGCAACACGGGCAGCCGAAGAACTTAGTCTCACGCTCGACTTCACGCGGAGGTGTCAGCAGTCCGTTACGGAACTTGCTCCCGCACAATTAAAAACCCGGATTAAAACTGCTGAAGTCCAATTGCTTTTAAGACTTCACAAAGATAAACCAATGCACGGAATCTTCTACAAACATCTAGAAGAGCATGGTTTATCTGAGCAGTTGACCTTCTCCTTCCTAAGGTCTAATGGGTTGAAGTCGGAGACTGAGAGCTCTATAATGGCTTGCCAAGACGGTGTCTTCAACACCTTAGTATACCGTAGCCGGATTATGGGTATGGATGTGCCCGATATCCGCTGTAGAGCCTGCCTGCAGGCGCCAGAGACCCTTACGCACCTCTTGTCGGCGTGTAAGGTGTACGCTGGCACAGCCTACGTCTATCGGCACAACGCGGCTCTACGAGTGCTATACTACCATTTAAGGCACTCATACGGTATAGATGAGACACCGGTGCTGCCGTATGCTCCAGGGGACATTGAGTCCGTTGTGGAGAACGAGAGGTGCAGAATTTACTGGAACTACTCATTCTCCACGCTCGAGCTTATACATGCAAATAAGCCAGACATAGTCCTCCTCGACTACCAACAAAAGACGATGTTCGTTATCGAGTTCTCGGCGCCTGCCGAGGGGAACATCGTCTCTAAGGAGGAGGAAAAGCGGACCAAGTATCAGGAGCTCCTCGGACAACTTCGCAGGCTCTGGCCGGACTACACTGTGAGTCTGCTAGTAATGGTCATTGGATCCCTAGGTGGTATGAGGGATACGCTGCTCTCTGCACTGCGCAAAATGCCGGTGTGCCGTGCGGCGGCGCACATCTTAGCCGCCAGAATGCAGAAGGCAGTCATCCATGGGTCCCTTCGTCTGCTTAGGACGCACGATTCGCGGACCCAGTGATTGCTCACCTCACGGTGTGAGGAGTAGTCGCTGGGAAATGGAACAGCAGCCCGGTGTGTCGGAGCCCGGGTTGCACCCTTTTTGTTTTTGTTTTGTCCTATATATATATATATATATATATATATATATATATCTATTATCGTCTGCTGGAGCCCTGTTATGGATAAAGGCAAGAAAAGAAGAACGAAAGATGACCGGACCCAATGCCCATAATCAGCTTCAGTAAGAACGACGAAATAGTTGGAGTAATAGATTATTGCTGTTAAATTAATATCCATGTCATAATTATGCCAATCCCTCATAAACCAATGCACGGAATCTTCTACAAACATCTAGAAGAGCATGGTTTATCTGAGCAGTTGACCTTCTCCTTCCTAAGGTCTAATGGGTTGAAGTCGGAGACTGAGAGCTCTATAATGGCTTGCCAAGACGGTGTCTTCAACACCTTAGTATACCGTAGCCGGATTATGGGTATGGATGTGCCCGATATCCGCTGTAGAGCCTGCCTGCAGGCGCCAGAGACCCTTACGCACCTCTTGTCGGCGTGTAAGGTGTACGCTGGCACAGCCTACGTCTATCGGCACAACGCGGCTCTACGAGTGCTATACTACCATTTAAGGCACTCATACGGTATAGATGAGACACCGGTGCTGCCATACGCTCCAGGGGACATTGAGTCCGTTGTGGAGAACGAGAGGTGCCGAATTTACTGGAACTACTCATTCTCCACGCTCGAGCTTATACATGCAAATAAGCCCGACATAGTCCTCCTCGACTACCAACAAAAGACGATGTTCGTTATCGAGTTCTCGGCACCCGCCGAGGGGAACATCGTCTCTAAGGAGGAGGAAAAGCGGACCAAGTATCAGGAGCTCCTCGGACAACTTCGCAGGCTCTGGCCGGACTACACTGTGAGTCTGCTAGTAATGGTCATTGGATCCCTAGGTGGTATGAGGGATACGCTGCTCTCTGCACTGCGCAAAATGCCGGTGTGCCGTGCGGCGGCGCACATCTTAGCCGCCAGAATGCAGAAGGCAGTCATCCATGGGTCCCTTCGTCTGCTTAGGACGCACGATACGCGGACCCAGTGATTGCTCACCTCACGGTGTGAGGAGTAGTCGCTGGGGAATGGAACAGCAGCCCGGTGTGTCGGAGCCCGGGTTGCACCTTTTTTGTTTTTGTTTTGTCTATATATATATATATACTGAAGCCTGTTAATTTTTTATACAACGTCGGTGACTGTTTCTGTAAATCAAAGACCATGGTGGGTGCTCATAATAATTATGAAATAATACGGTATTATCGCGCTTGACTGGCCCATAGGTAAAACCATATCCGTTAGAATGTAAACTGTTTCTTAGCGATTCGGCTGTTTCTGCACAGAAAAGACAGGGAAACGGTTTTAATTACAGCCACATGTAGTTTTATCTATGAGACAGTAAATAAAATTGGAGTCAAGTTGATTGACTCACTACTTCCTACACAGAACGTTAATAACATTTAATTATTTTCCCATTGCATGAAGCTATAGTCCGAGATTCCCTTGTAATCAAATCATCGCCCTCAAAAAATATCCAAAACAAAAACTTAGAAAATATGTTTAATTATACGGGGTGATCCATAACTACGTAGTGATACAAACATATATTTTTTGAAATGAGACACCCGATATATTTATATTCTACTAATAATCCCTTTTCTTACAATGTAAGGCATTTTGACATTATACATATTAAAAGCAATTTGTTGGTATAATAAAGTATTGGGGGTTACATTTAAATAAAAAAGAGGAAATCTAGATTTTGCATTCTACATCACCCTGTGTATGAATATGCTTCGCCAACTTTTAAAGCCGATTTTAAGACTAGAGGATATTTTTTATCTTTCAATGTAAAAAATAGTATTTTTTTTCATTACTTATTGATATACGGTACATTTATTTGACAGCGATTTGAATATAAAGATGGTTATAACTTTTGAAATCCCCTGTATAACGTTACAATATCTTATACAGTAAGGAGGGGGATTATTAGTAGAATCTAAATATGGGATAATGTATAGGGTGTCTCATTGAAAAAATTATGTTTGCATCAGCACGTAGTTATGGATCACCCTGTATAAAAAAATATTTTCTGAGTAAGGAGCAATAATTTTTTTCACTATCTTCTGCAGTAGTGGAGTTATGGTACGCGCACATAAATTGGCATAGGACGGACGGTACGGATCGGAGAAAACCACTTTCTATTAAATTTAATGGACCATTGCTCATACATCGGGACGACAGGCATCGAATTTTCAAAATCCGGCGAAAATATAACAACTAGAAATAAAGCCAGCCGATGCGTGCCGTGCGTGCCGATACCGACGTATGTACGATGCTGATCGGCGTTTGCCGAGGCATCGTCGGCATTTTCCAAGTTTCTACCTGTACTGCCTGCAGACAGTGTTGCCATTCATAGCAACTTGTTGCGAAAATAGCGAAATTTTGATTACGTTGAGACGTAACGGCGATTTAACGAAATAAACCGACTTGTAGTGACTTTTTAAACAATTCTGTTAGTATCTTTTTTTCGTCACTGATTGCTGCTTGTCTATTTTTCTTTTAGGTTTTGCCTAGACTGTCTTGTACTGGTATCGAGACCACAGCATAGTAAACAATCAGCATAATATCTCAGGTTGGCGACAATTACACGCGCATCCCCCCTTTTGGATGATTATTTGTAAGGATCCTAACGATACTTCGATACTTGAAATGCATCAATACTTCTGCACCAATATCGAGTATTTTTTCTCTTAGATACTTTTTGAGCGATTCCAAGCTGGTATCGCTACTTTTGTAGCGGTATCGGTATCGAAAATAGTTACGAACCAAACGCGCCTCCATTGGCGTGTACAGCTCTATACTTGGCTAAAAAATATCGAACTGGTACCGGTATCGATATTTTTATTTTCGCATCTCTACCCAAATTTCACACCCGTTAAATCATCCGAAGGTCAAGTTCTGTGGGAACCATTTTTATATAGGAAATCCTCAGAGATATTCTGCTGGTTGTTTACTATGCTGTGTCGAGACTATGTATCGGGTAATCCACTATTTTTGAATGAAAGGTTATATTATCTTATACATATACCTAATATCAATTGCACCCCCCCCCCCTCACGAATAAAGGCTGAAATATACATTATTTTTGTGGTGCGACAAGGTAGCGACATTCAAGGCGGCTCAGTAGCCAATTTCAATCTGATCTGCCTGGCAACACTGCCTGCAGATCATTTGCATATTTGCAACTGACTTCCAATTTTTCCGACGATTCCGATCAGATATGTACGTATACCCTAATGAAAAATCCGTACCGTACCGGCCGTTCCATCCGCACCGCCCGTCCGATGCCGATTTATGTGCGCGTACCATTATCGACCGATAAGGTACTAAAAACTCACCTGTATGTAAACACGTTTCTTGCCGAGACTAGGTCGAAACAAAAACTGAATGTTCGGTCGGACACTAATTTCTAAGATACCTTCTATAAACTTGTATTGAGCAAAATATACTCGTATATTATGAACAATCCGGTATAATTTATTTGATTATACCTTTATTTCAGAAATTCGTGTTGGCGATAGCGGCCGCACTAGCTGCTACTGGTAAGTACCTTCCTATGTCTCAAGGGAGGAGTCAATGGTATTCAACCCAAAACAAAAACAAAAAATTTTGTAGTTCTGGAAACGACCTATCCTATCCCATAAATTCCAATATGGTAGTAACTAACTAAATTACGCAAACAAATATATGCCGCTTTTTGCCGTAAAATATATTTTAGCGACCGATTTTTTATAACATTCCCAAAAAATGAAGTCAATTTGATTGACTCAGAGGTTCCCACACATTACGGTGATACCAGTTTATTATTTTCCCATAGCATGAAGCTTTAATATGAGATCCCTTGCAACCAAATAATCGCCACCCCCCCCCCCCCTTATGCCGCTAAGACTTTCCTTCACAAGTCAATAATGGACAGCCTATTATCAATAATATGTACAAACTTTTCAGTTTTATAACGCTCCACCTCCCAAACACCCCATTATCACCCCCAATTTCACCTCCACCCAAAAAAAGGTAGGAAATGATCACGAACCCCTCAAACGTCTAAAAACGAAGTTTTAGTTGTTTTCACTCTTTTAGTTTTTTGATTATTGCTACGCTGCCACTGACACGACTTTTAACAAACATACGCTTTTTCGATCCTTACCACGGTAATGATACTGTGTCAAAATTTCGTTAGAATCAATTTAATAGGGTCTACGTTACAAAATACAAAATGATCTAAAGCAATAAATACTCGTATGTATACAGAAAATTCTAAGTCCTACGTTTCCATAATAAGCTAGGCAATGTTCAGATGGACCTAAAAAGATGATTTATGTCCCTAGGTCAGGTTACAGGTTGGTGGACAGCCTATTATAAATACAAGACATTTTTCGGTTTTTCAACCCCCACCCCCCAACCACTCCAAATACGCGCGACCCAAAAAAATGCAGAAGATGACCAGGAACCTCTAAAATGCTTAAAAACGAGGTTCGAGCTGTTTTATATGTTTAGTTTTTTTATTATTTCTGTGCCACCATGGCACGATTTATAAAAACCACACGCGTCTTCCTTCCACAGAAGTAGTACTGTGTCAAAATTTCATTAAAATCAATTCAACAGTTTCCTCGTTACACAATATAGAACGATCTAAAGCAATACTCTCGTATGTTTATACCAGAAAGTCCTTTGGTTTCTGTAATAGGCAAGGCAATGTTCGGATGGGCCTAAAAAAGTTATTTATGTTGCTAGGTCTTCCTTTATAGGTTAGTGGACAGTCTATTATGAAAGAAACAAATTTTTCAATTTTACAACCCTCCACCCCCCAACCGCCCCAATTTCACCCCCACCCAAAAAAAGTAGAAAATGACCAGGAACCCCTAAAACGCCTAAAAAACGAAGTTGAGCGGTATTTATTTTTTTTTGTTTTTTGCTAATTACTCCGTCGCTCATGCACCGATTTTAGAAATTATAGGAGCATTATCTACTACGATCCCACAGTATATCGCTGTCCAAATTTCATCACAATCCATGCAGCGGTTGCTGAGATTACGAGACTAGAAAGAAGCGACAGACAGACAGACAGACAGACAGACAGACCGATGGAAATGAGTGACGTGGATTTTCGTTATGTAGACATCATAAAATGCCCAAAAAGCGTATTATCTCAAAATCGAAAATTTTCGCGATTACAATACTCCCCTCACCTATGGTTTTCATTTCATTTACTTGTGTGAGATATTGGCATTGACATGACTATTGAAACTGTACACTGTAATTTAGCTAACCTAACTTTGCTGCTCCTTCTCTTTGGACTACTATGTTCATACACATTTCAACGATTTTCTCTTCATGATTTCCAACTTATCCATTCTGATCAGCAACATACATTCTTTTTCAATTTTATTGACGACTTCGTCATTAGAAACTTAAAATTTGGATGTGGTAAGTAAAACAGGTCGTTTCTCGTAAACCTGCTGAACTAACTGCGTGTTTGTCTTTCAGCCATGGCAGCTGAAGCTGCTCCCAGAGATCCAGAACAGGAGTATCGGTTGGTAACACTTGCAGAACCATCTGGTAAGATATACCTTTTTCATTTATAACTGAGCAGACCGTGTAGGCAGAGGCTATGTTAGGGGAATTCAATTCAATTCAATTCATTTATTTATCCATCAGATCTGATACAGATATTGGATACGTCAGCATACACAAGATTTAAAATCTGTATTGTAAATTTACATTTGCTAGAAATTTAGACAAACATATATAAAAACACATAATAGATTACACAAGTTAAAAACAATTAATATTCATGCATTACATGCATCGTAAAACTCTTGCAACGAGTAGAAAGCGCTATTTGTCAGTAAGCCTTTCAAAGCTCTTTTAAATTTTGCCCCATTTAGGCAACTAATGGAACTAGGTAGAGATCTGAATTGTTTGTGGCCCATATAAAAAGGACGGTTCTGTATATTGCGGTATTGTGCTTAATTGATCTAAGTGAACTGCTGCCTCTAGTATGGTAACTATGCAAATCAGAATTTTTTTCATAATGGTTCAAATTTGTCTTGGCAGATAGTATAGATTTATATATATAAATTGATGGTAGGGTGAGAATGTTGTATTCCCTAAAGGTAGATCTACACGACTCCCCAAACTTCAAATTGAAAATTAGTCGAATCAGTCTTTTTTGCGCTATAAAGATTCTGCTAACGAGGAATTTCCCTAGATTATTATATATGGTATGATAGATGTGGATATACAATCGAGAAGTAAATGCTGACTAGCTGGGCAACATTAAAATAGCTTTTCAGTTGTAACAGGGCATAATAACTTTTACTCGACTTTTTACTAATTTCGTTGATGTTCGTTCTCCAGCTCATATCGCTATCGATATATAAACCTAGAAACTTCGCTAAGCTTGACAAACCAATAGAGTCAGCGTTAACCTGAACAGAAAAATAATTGCTGATTTTTCGATTTGAACCTGATCCTGCGAAAAACTGCATACATACTGTTTTATGCGCATTCACGATTAAAAAATTATTTCTACACCACGTCGTGAATTCAGCAGAAACAAGATTCATCTTATAACTGAGTTCTTCCTCAGTTTCAGCATCAATAGCTATGGTGGTGTCATCTGCGTAAAGTACTAAACAATTTGAAGTTATATGTAAAGGCATGTCGTTAATAAATAGAATAAATATGAGTGGTCCCAGAATGGATCCTTGTGGGACACCAAGGCAAACATCATGTGTCACATATTCCTCAGCTTTTACGACAAACTTTCCACGTTCTAAGTTTGTTAACGCGTAATTTGAATGGGCCGCAGTCCATTCCAAGACTTGGACACCCTGGGAATGAATGTGCGATTGTACCGCTCGGTTCCTGATGTATGAAGAACAACCGCTTTAGGATGAGATGTAGTGGTTGCATGGGTGTATCTGATAGGAGCGGTGAGCGGCGGAACGATAGAGCTTAGCTCAGAAAAGCAGGTTTCGTTTAAATACCGGTAGAAGCGAGTCACCAACAGCACGTGGGTGAAACAGTCGCTGGAGGTGGCACGTCAAGACCGCGTCGCCAATTAGTCGAATTGCCCTTCTCTGGGCATAATGAACATAAACAGATACGTTTTAAAATTATGTCAATCAGCAATAGAGCTGAAGTCACTATTTTTTTGGGCAGTAATCTTATAGTGTTGCGCCCTAGAGAGACATGGAATTGCTCCAATCCTAGTGGAGTAGATTCTTACCACTCTAGAGTTCCGAATGGCTTCTGCAACGCTTAATGACATAAACTATAGCGTTGCAGTGGCGCGAGGCTACCCACAAGGCGGTGTTCTTTCACCACTATTATGGTGCTTAGTGCTAAATGACCTACTCGTGAGACTAAGTAACACAGGGTCTACGTGCAAGCCTATGCCGATGATTTGAGCACAGTGGTCAGGGGTAGATTCATTAATACAGTCTCCAAGGTAATGCAAGGCGCGCTGCGCGTTGTGGAAACGTGGTATAATCAGGCAGATCTGTCAGTAAACGCTGAAAAGACGAAGCTCGTTATGTTCACTAGGAGAAGGAAGATGGAAGGCCTCGTGAGGCCTACCTTTTTCAGAACGACACTTGAACTGTCTCAGTCAGTAAAGTATCTAGGAGTCATACTGGATCACAAGCTGACCTGGAGACAGCATGTGGATCATAAGGTAAGCAAGGCTCGAAACTCATTATGGGCCTGCAGAAGAGTTGTCGGTAGTAGTTGGGGCCTGAGCCCAAAAGTGGTGCACTGGCTTTATACTACAATAGTCAGACCGTCATTAATATATGGCTGCATAGTGTGGTGGACCTGTACAAAAACGGAGGCAATAAGAGCCACACTTAATAAGGTTCAACGTTTGGCACGTCTTAGTATAACTAGTGCAGTGCGCACAACACCTTTGAGTGCCATTGAAACACTATGTTCCTCCTTTGGATCTGGTAATTCAAGGCGAAGCTAGTAAAACTGGGTTCCGTCTCTGGATTCAGGGTAGCTGGACTTTTATGAATCCAGGCAAAGGACATTCGACGATTCTAGCAGGGTTGCATGAGGATAGTCCTATTCTATTGGCGAGGAGCGATATAGTTTCTCCTACGCATCGCTTCAATCGCAAATTAACGGTGGTGCTTCCGTCAAGGGAAGAGTGGGAGTCCATGGAAAGACAGCTCATCGAAGGGGGAGGACAGGTCTGGTACACAGACGGTTCACTCGCTAGAGAGGGCTCGGGCTCGGGAGTGTACGTACCCCATACAAGACTTTCACTTTCTCTTGGGGGGCACACCACAGTATTCCAGGCTGAGGTCTATGCTTGCTTGTGTAAATCGTATTCGGGAAATTAACGGGTCTAGGAGGCGGATTACTATCTGCTCTGACAGTCAGGCAGCCATCAAAGCACTGAGTGCTTGGAAAATTACGTCGAGACTGGTCCTGGAGTGCAGGAGGGCTCTTGACGACATCTCACCTAAACACAAGGTATCACTGATGTGGGTACCTGGGCACGCTGGGCTAAAAGGTAATGAAATGGCGGATCATCTGGCTAGGATGAGATCCGGCAACAGTTTTGTGGGCCCGGAACCAGCCTTAGGACTATCTGCAAACTTGATTAGGAAAACAACTGGAGAGTGGATCCAGAATCAACACTCTCTGAGATGGAACAACATCTCTGGTCATCTCCGTCAAGCTCGGGAACTATTAGCAGGGCCTGCAGAGAGAATAGGACGATTTTGTCTCTCTCTGGATAGGAGTAACTTGGGATTGCTAGTAGGCCTACTAACGGGTCACAACACCTTCAGGCGTCACTTGTTCGTGATGAGGGTGGTCAACGACCCAACGTGCACGTGGTGTGGTGAAGAGGAAGAATCCTCGGCACACATCTTGTGTTGCTGTGAAACCCTGGGTTATCACAGGCAGACTATGCTGAGATCAAGAACCTTTGAACCAATAGAGATAAAATGGATAGGGCCTAAGAATGTACTTGCCTTTGCCAAGAGGGCAGGTCTTAGGAACTAGCGTGGATAGAGGCACAAAAGGGCCCATCGTGTGGCCTATTCACCAGCTACATTCCGTACTGGATAGCCTCTGGTCCTTATTCATTCAAGGTACAGATACACATGCTCATAAATGACATGCTTATTAAGCATGCTCAAAATTAGCATGCTCTTGAAACTGACACACTTGCTTTTTTAGAGCATGCTCTTATGCTTACCAGCAGAAGGTTGTGTTGAAAGCCTGAAACCGACATAATAAGGGGAACAATAGTAACTTTGTCCTGCTTCCAAAGTCCCTTTATTTCAATGGCAAGGTCCGTGTATTCAGATATTTTCCCAGCGTAGGGGTTTTGAATATTGGAATCATTGGAAATAGCAATATCCATCAAGTATGTAACTTTGTCGAGCTTTGACTGGAAAACTGTATCTGGTCTATTGGCTGGGATAGTCTTGTCTGTATGTATTTCAACGTCCCAGAATAGTTTGTATGATTGTCTCCAAGTGCTGATGTCAGAGTTTAATTGCAATATGGGCCTGTGTTTTCTATTAATAGTAATAAATGTCTTTATTAGTAGAAGTAACATAACAACAGTTAGGGCGTGGTTCAGCACAACCCTGACGGGAGGGCTAACCTAACCCTAAATACACAAGAAAAATGGCAGACGACATATGCAAGATTACTTAGCATATTTGGTTTTTCCTTTATTACTATTTTACTCTAATTTCTCTTAATTTATAATATTAATTTACTTTTAATTTATCTTGTTTGTTCAATGTGCTGGGTGTATGACATTGGCTGCAGTTATGTCTGGCTATGTACTCGGTACCGGCAAGAGTTTTGCAGCCGCTTGTTATGTGATCTCTATTATTATTATTCGTATTTTTTAGGACTTAAAATTAAACACTGATCTGCTGAAGTACTTCTAAGTTGTGTTATTGACTTCATAATTCGCTTATTCCCAGAGGTCTATATAGAACGACCTAGTAAGCTGCGTATCATCAGTATACATATAGGGTTGGGATAAAGTATGGAACCAAGCAAATATCTGTGAAACAGAAAGGATGATATTGCTGAAAATTTGCAGGTAAATGTAGTGACGCATAATGCATCCGAAGACATTGTGTTAGCTATTAACGTACTTCCGGTCCAACCGGAAGTACCGACAGCTTTTTTAATTTAAATGGGGCACCCTGTATATTTTTGCAGATTTTAGTACATATTTTTTTCCGAATACGTCCATAGTGGATTTCGTATTTGTTTCTGTGAAAATGAGAAAGATAAAGCTTTTTTATTTGTCTCACAAATTCCTCCGTGGCGGTTTGCGGTTTTCCCGTTTTTAGGACCCCTGTCGGGATGTAAATCAGTGAAAAGTTGACACATTTCTTTGTGAGTTCTCACGCGATCGCCAAAACCGATCATCATTAAGACTTTAAATGGCCGGCATTTTAAGCATCTGAAATGATAAAGAAGCTTTATCTTTCCCGTTTTTATAGAAACTAATACTAAACCCACTATGGACGTATTCGGAAAAAAAGATGTATTAAAATCTGCAAAATTATACAGGGTGTCCCATTTAAATTAAACGGTTAAACCGGAAGTACATTAATAGCTAACATAATGTCTTCGCATGCATTATGCGTCACTACCCTTGCCTGCAAATTTTCAGCAATATCGTTTTTTCCGTTCGAAAGTTATTTGTTAGGTTCCATACTTTATCCCAATCCTGTATGTGAATGTTTCACAAAATTGACAAATTGGCTGATGTAAACACTGAGAAGGAACGGACCCAGTACTGAGCCTTGTGGTACTCCAAATTCTACAACTTTCTACGTTTATTAGATAGCCTGTGTCCAACCTGTTAAATATGATTTGCGTAAAGTCATTGGCGCAATACATAGTCCGCAAGACTTTGATATGGCTAATAAGACGGCTTGCTCGATAGTATCGAAAGCTTTGCTGAAGTCGAGAAGATCTGAAATTGTTCACAAACTATCATCTATCCATCAAGGCCTCAATTATGTCATCCGTGATGTTAAGCAAAGCAGTTGAACAACTGTAACCTACGAAACCCTCATTAAGTTGGAGGAGGTCACCTAAAAATTTAATACACAGACATGTTATGCTTCAGCGGGCGACACCACTTAGTTGCATAGCAATGATAATTTTTATCGAATTGATTTGACCATAAATATTTACAACTCTTGAACAAAGGAAGAGGTTGAATGATACCAACCTTTTTTATTTTTATTTCAGATACCAAGCCACTATACCGTCCATTGAAGGAAGCAAGATTTTTCGACTATATTGTACAAGTCAAACATAAGCCCTGTCCAAAAGGATACTTTAGAGATTGGAATAAGATTTGTAGGAAACGTGAATAATATATCTATGTGTACATGTATATCCAGTACGAAATAAACTTCTTCTTGTCATAATATTATGTTGTATTATATTTGACAGTATTACTGAGCCAATCAATTAAACCC
Source organism: Callosobruchus maculatus (assembly GCA_951848785.1). Lineage (NCBI taxonomy): Eukaryota > Metazoa > Arthropoda > Insecta > Coleoptera > Chrysomelidae > Callosobruchus > Callosobruchus maculatus. Next base: position 819,716 of record CATOUR010000028.1, on the reverse strand, counting down.
GAAGCTTCAATTGTATCAATAAGCAGTAATATACCGTAAACATGGGCTACTTTGGCCCTAACGTCCTTCTTTGGCCCAAATGAAAACAAAACAAAATTGTACTCTATAAACATATTTGTGACTGTATTTAAAATACTTCCGGCTCATTCCGTTAGGTACTCGCACTATACAGACTGTCTTATAAGTCCAGTTGTTCCATTGCTGTGCACTAGAAAGCAGCACCTATGGTTGTTTGACTAGTGAACCCAATCTTTACCTCTCAAACTTCCATTCACAAAAAACATATTTCTTGTTGAACAAGTCTGGTAAGTACCCCTACTAAATGATTTTCCTTTCTTTAAGTCGTCTTGTAGTTACAACACTGTTAAACTCAACAAGTTTTTTTATTTTCATGTTTTTTTTTAAATCAGATCCGATAATCTATAAAAAACGTCCTACTTTGGCCCAAGTTTTTTTGGGCCAAAAGCCATAATATTAAGTTATGAATTGAAATGAAAAACCTTGAAAAATTTTATTTTCGTATTTATATTGCGTATTCTCGTCATCAGCTTGTTCAGGATGCCGTAAAAGACTTCCTGGAGGCCCAATATACACTGGCTATAGCAATAACGAACAACTTCTAACTTGTCTAGAAGCAATCAGATCTGGTGATATGACGTAAAGGAAGGCAGCTGATTATTTCAAGATACCCCTATAAAAACAAGTTGAAAAATTTGTTTTCAAGTTCACCAGGCCATCCAACAGTTTTTTTGCAAGAAGAAGAAGAATTAGCATTCTCGATGGACTAGATTTAAAATTCATCATAAAATCTTATTTCGCTAGGCAATGGTAGACTGCAGTGTTTTTGCAACTATGTTCCAGGACGTGACTGAGTCAAATCGTTTCTAAAGAAACACCCTCAACTGAGTTTTCGTCGAACATCAAAAGAAATCGTACTCAGATTCATGAACAAATCATCACAAACTATATTGAAAATCTGAAAGAGGTGGTCAAAGATGTTTCACCTGATAACATTCATAATTATGACGAAACTTGATAACATTTGATAATATAATCTTCGTTGAAGAACCTGTTCTAGTCAATATCCAAGTCCTTCTTTGTCCATAACATTTTTATCATGCTTTTAACGCTAAAAATCGACTTGGGCCAAAGTTACCCTAACCGCAGGATAACATTGGCCCAAAATTAAAAAAAATATATTAATTCAAAAAACATTCTGTAAGTAAAAACAGGTTTACTAATTAAAATTTAAGATGTTATAGTTGTAAAAAAATTACCAGAACTTCTGGGCAGTGAAATCAACAGTTTCTAGAGAAAAGTATAATTACTGAAAAGTGGGCCAAAGTAACCTGCGTTTACGGTACATATGTTACTCTCAATACCCGAATTCGGGCAATGCCCGAAGAAAATGCGCAGAACTAGTTTTGAGCATCTTGAAATACGACGGAGTCAAATAAATGTAAAGTTGGAGAAGTTAAATATATTTTATTGAAAACGAACAAATAATAAATCGCCAACTGAGGCTGGTTAAACTTTTTATTTGATTGTGGGAGCATCAGATTGGCTTGTGCTTCCAAACCACTTTTTGCGTGTTCACGATTCGTACCTATATTGCAGGAACGTCGGCAAAGAAACCTAACCTCACATAACCTAAACGATAGGTTTTTGCTGGTTTTTGACGCACAATGCACAACGAATGTTCACTTTGGTTGTCATTCCGTACCTTAGAACTAGTTTTGTGCATTTCAAGTTGCGCAAAACTAGTTCTATGCATTCCAAGATGCGCAGAACTAGTTCTGCCTATTTGGTAATGCTCAATAGTCTTATAAAATGAATATTTCGGGTTTGGGAAATATTCCTTGCTCAAAACTAGGCCTGCGTATTTTTTTCGGGCATTGCCCGAATTCGGCTATTGAGTGTAACACATATAAATAATACATCAAAAAATATAAAACGTAAATATAAATACAACAAATAAAAACAAAAATCATTATACTTAGTGTATATATAAGAATAGGTGCCCTGATGCATGTCGTTTCTCTCTGCTTCATTTTGTTTACTAATAATTCCATTTCAAAGTTAACAAAAAACCACTCAAATTTAGCCAATCAGTGCGAAGCGCGCCATACATCAGCAAGTTTTTTTATATATATAACTGAGCAGACCGCGTAGGCAGAACCTAAATACCAGAGTACCGCGGCTGTTGTGAAAGGGTTATGTTAGGGTAAGCTTGTTAACGCGGGATTTGAATGGGCCAATACCCACAGGCCCAACAAATACATCTCCTGGCAGTCCATTCCGAGCCTTGAACACCCTGGGAATAAATGTGCGGTTGCACCGCTCGATTCTTGATGTATGAAGAACGACCGCCTTGGAATGCAGTCGCAGGTCGCGCGGGTGCATATAATAGAAGCGGTGAGCAACCGAACGATAGAGGATAACTCAGAGGAGCAGATTCCGTTTGAATATCGGTAGAAGAGCGAGAGGTCACCAACAACACGCTGGTGAGAAAGTGGCTGGAGGTGGCGCGTTAAGCCCGGGTCGCCAATTAGTCGAATTGCCCTTCTCTGGACGGCATCAAGTATAGACAGGGTAGTGGGGGCAGCAGCTCCCCAGACATGAGAGCAATACTCCAGACCAGGTCTTATCTGGGCTTTATATAGCGTGAGGAGGAAGTAGTTTCTGGCTCTAAATAGGTTCCCAAGCTTTTTACCAGCAGCTGTTACAATTGACGCAACGTGTTCGTGCCAGATCAGATTTTCTGTAATGTTAACTCCTAATAGCTTGAAGGAGTGACTCTTTGGCAGGGCCCGGTTGTTCATTAGAACCTGGTGTTGGCTTGGGTACTCCTTGTTTGATAGCGTACAATACTGGGTCTTGGAAGCATTGAATTTTCCCATATTCTTGAGCCCCCAAGCGGTAATGCTATCGAGATCCTTTGAAAGTGAAGCTGCCACTGCCAGTCTTCTGCATTCCAGCTCGACCACAGAGATTGGTCTATTGCTCATGATGCCTGTTTGCAGCGTACTGTCATCTGCAAAACTGTGGATTGGATTCGTAGTGCTAGAGAGTAGATCGTTAATGTGAAGCAGAAACAATGTCGGAGCCAATACCGATCCCTGGGGAACCCCAGCATTGATGCTATGGAAAGAAGAGGAAAAGCCGTCTACCACGACAGAAATTTTCCGAGCTGAGAGAAAGTCTGCAAGCCAACCGCAGAGCTCAACAGGGAGCCCGTAAGAGGGAAGCTTGCACTGCATGCCACAGTTGAAATATCGACAGCAACGACATGAGCCTCGCCAAATGACTGGATGAGTTTACTCCACACATGTGTAATGTAAGCCAGGAGATCTCCAGTTGATCTTTGGTGTCGGAGTCCATATTGCCTGTCGTTGATTAAGTGATGGAGCTCTAGGTATTTCATGAGCTCCTGGTTGACGCATTTCTCCATCACTTTACTGATTACAGAGAGCAGAGCTATAGGTCTGTAGTTAGTCGGATCACTGTTTTCCAGTCTTTGGGGAAAAATTTCGGAATCGTAAGACATCCATTATAAACTTTCTAACTCAAATCGATGCTTCCTTTGTCTTTAGTTATTGTGCATTTTTGCATTAGTTGGTACTCCATCATACGTTACATTTAGTGCTGTATTATATCTACCAGGGAAACATTAACCTTTTAAATAAATATTAACCAAGTTACTAAAGGCGCTTCACTGGCCGCATATCTAAAATTATGTATTTATCCAATTGTGTGGATGATCACATGAAGGTATGCATTGAATATTGGAAACTCAAGTTTATTCTTATTTTCTGATAATACAATGGAAAAGGTATGCTTTGTCCTTATTGGTTATGATCTCAGAGTAACAACTGAATATAGAGGTAGTAAACAACTAATTCTAATAGGCCAACATCCTTTCTTACGTTGTCATATCGACCACCAGATACGGCAATCATAATTGTTTACTATCGTCTTAGTTGTATAGTATCCAGAAATATTCCATTTCTACGTTAAATAGACGGTATTTTGTTGGTTCAGAAATGATTACAGCAAAATCAATAGATATGTTGACCTCTAATGCGTTACTGTATGTTTCTTCATCATTAACGCAAATTCTGTCTTACATAAATTTTGAGGAGTTGGCAACGCCTATGTACTTTTCCTGCGATTTGTTTACGGTAACCTCCGACTGTAAAACGTTTGTTTTGTCTGTGCGTCTTTTATGCTTGGTCAGTAAAATCGAATTAGCTATTTGTTTGTAACTGTAGTGAAGCTTTACGGACTTGCTGTGCTATATTCGGGTGTAGTTTACAGTTTTTCGAGTTGGGACAGTACAGAGCAGTGTTTGTAACATGAGTTGCATTGGAACAATTTTAAGGTTAGTTAGCAATGTTTGGGTCTGAAGTGTCAAAAGATGATGGCTTTGAGCACGCCATGCTGAAGTGGTTTGTCTACTACCTCTATGTTCAGTTGTTACTCTGAGGTTATGATTATCTTAAAATAAGTAACTAAAATACCTATAAAGAACAGTCTACAATAAAAAGTGAAACAAGACAGGACTCCAACGAATGACATGCAAATTGTCATTGATGAGTGACACAAGGCAATACAGGGTGGGCCAATAGTGAGTGGACGGAAGATTGTAGGCTTACTAAAATATATTTCAAAAATATGTCGCTTGAGGGCACCATAATGATCGAGGAATAAAGTGAGTAGGCCGTTGTGAAGTAGTTCGAAGTTTTGTGTACCTCAGTTCTTTGCATGGCTGTGAAAATGAGATTCGACGGCACATTCAACAGGTACGTGTGGCCATGACAGAGCTCACTAAAATGAGGCGTGACCGTAACATCACTAAGGATCAGTTTCACCGGTTCCTGATGAATGTCAGATAGCCTATCTGTCAGATACTGCCATATAACTAGTATAGGGTTATCTGACAGATAGGCTATCTGACACTTCTCAGGGACCGGTGAAACCGGCCCTAAAGCTACCAGAATATCGCTGGTTTAGTCTCTTGTGTTCTCTATGTCTCAATGTAAGACTTAAGTCAAAGATAACTCCATAGGCCTTTGACGATTCACAACGAGAAGTATCAATTGGATGAATTTTGTATACGATAAAAGCTGAGATAGAGCTTATACCTTATAGACAAGCCTAAGTCGTTTGCTGACTTTGTTAGGAAACAAAATTAACTATACCTGGGAAGCGGCAAAAGATATATAAAAGTGAAGTGTACTCTTTAAACTAAATTCTAAGCTTTCGGAGAACTATGCCTCCATTATCAGGGCCGAAATATTGAATTAACATAAGCAACAGGCAAGCAAAAATGAAGTTTATACTTACAAAGTTTGTTGAGATTGTTGCTTAGGTTAGAAAATAAAAAATGGAACATATTGGTTAGATTCGCACCAAAATTCTTTAAAAATATTATGATATTTAATAATATCCTCGTCGATTAGTTCATCACTCGCAATATTTAGGGTAAGAAATCTACCACCATCTGGAGTGGGGAATGTCAATCAAATGTCATTTCAGAAGTATCAATTATAATTCGAGTTGTCGATGTTTCTTTCGTAGTCCAGAAAACATAATACCAATCACAAATAGAGATATTACTTGTAATAAACTTTTGAATTAAAATTATCTAAAAGCTTTTATGATTTTTATATAAGTGGTGATGGACATGACACTCAGTGGAACAAAAATAGTTATCAGGAACAAAAATAAATTATTTTACTTGTTTAAATTTTCTTCTATTCTTAATTAATTAAATTATGGCAAACTTGTTGTTGGCAAGGCTAATCTGTTGGTGTTATGTAATTTTTCACATTGAAGGAGGTATGAATATATGACACTCAAGTTTCCTATGTCAGTTTTCTTGTTCATACAATTGTCACATTGATAGATGTGGGCCATTTCTAAGAATAAACGGTTTGTTAAGGATTCACTATTAAGCACTTCAACTGAAGTATAGTTCATAGAGTGACCAATACTCTGGACGTGTGACGCAAGCGCGCAACGTTCAGGGTGGAACTCTGTCCTTAAGTTTCGAAAATATATTGTTGATTGTGACGAGTGATTTACAAGCAATTTTACAGTTTACACCAGAACATACTCTAATTAGTTTGGTAGTTAATTCTTTAATGTATGGCAACTTTGCAAATCTCACCTGGAGTCCAGAATTTTGTTCTGTATTATTAGTTGCAGTGGATGAGTTCTGAGAGAGCTTATACCTATATCCGGTTCTTTTTCTATTCTTCTATTTGGTCCTGTTCTGTACCGCCCAATTTCTCTTCGCTGTAAATGTTTGACTTATCGTCTTTCGTAGCTAACTCTAATTTTCCGCTCCCGGGCAACGGATAAAGCGATTAGCTATTAGATTCTTCTCTAAACCGACAGGTAATAAAAATACGGATATCCTTTCGTTACTCTGAGAGGAAGATAATAAACTGATAGGATAAAGTTGCAGTTTTACCACGGTCTTTGCGCTTTCAAGTAGAGTAAGGGTGAACATCATCAGTAAGTTCACGGATAAATTATTTTTTCCTATACTATGTAGGAGTAGTAGTGATGGTAGCCATGAAAGTAGGTCCCGAGTGTCCCCACTGAACCAGCAATGGGAACACAAAACGCCTATGTCCTAGAAGCCACCTTATCGAACTTACCAAAACTCTTGGAGAAACACACAGTACATCTTCCCAGGAAGTGGAATGCTGTCTCGCCCTCCTTCCAGGATCTAGAGCAGATGAAGCCCCCTACGACTCTCATGAAAAACAAATTAGTGTCTACTCAGCCGGCAATGGGCAGGGAGAATCTCACCAAAAGGTGGAATGACTCTACCATTTCTCTGAAGAGTAAACTACTCTATCCAAAGAGCGACAATATGGACCAGTCTGTCCTAGGATAAACTACTCCTTCTCAAAATCCGGTTGCACTAAAATCATCACCATAGACACAATGCCTTAACAGATACGTTCTGAACTCGTAAAATGCATTAAGTCGGAGCTAGAGTTTTGCCGACACGAATATTATCAATAGTTTTGAGAACTGTAGCTCGCCTCGTTCGCGATTTACTGTGAGGTAAATGGCGCTCTTGATACTCATATCCAGCAACTGTTTCGTCCTATCCACTCAGCGTGTAGAGGAATGGCCACTCGGAGCATGACACTGAACTACAGGTTTCTGCATATTATCGCTTCTGTGTATATGTCCGATGAATTTAAGCATTCTCGTCGACAGAATGGAGGATAGTCTCTTTGGATCACCGAGCTCATCTAGTATGGAAACATTAATTCGAAGGGCGGTATAAGGAACTCTCAGTATTCTCCTCCACGTCCACATTTCAAAAGCGTCTATGCGAGCTCGATATGCCTTTTTAACAGTCCAAGTTTCCGAGGCATATAAAAATATGGAGAACACAAGAGACTGCACCATTGACATTTTGGTAGCTTTAGTGATGTTATGGTCACGCCATATTTTAGTAAGCTTTGTGATGGCCACACATGCCTGTTGTTGCACTAAAAAGCGTACGTCAAATTATTGCCTCTGCAAGGAAAAAAGGTTATGTGCTACTCAAAACACCATAGTACTTTGACTCGTAAATAGCCAAAGTTATTGAAACAAAGGCTCGAACTGATTCTGGTTAGGAAAGATCAGTATAGTCATGCTGTATGCACTTTCCGATGTGCTAGCCTATATAAAATGTCGTTAGATGGAGATATTATTAAAACAATAGAAATAAATTCTGAAAATACACAACACTACTGTTTGGTGACTGACGCTTGGTTTTCAGAAAACGCTATGGGAATTGATATTTCAAGTTAATGCATTTCTGTGGTGTTCTAAATTTGGATCATTTTATTTTATTCAGTTTTAAGTGAACGAGTGACTGAACTAGCAGTAGGAAATATATGCATATGTCATGTTCATTCATAGCATGATTGTTACCTGACAGCTTCAAAACAAGTTGTTTTTGAAAACAGTATAAAATAACGTTTGGCCTACTGTTGAGATTTATTCATGGGCATAAAATATTTATGGAAGTATAGAGTACGTTCCTTAAGTATGGAACATTGCATGATTTTCATGAATTATGGGATATGGGTGTTTTGCAATACTGCCGACAACGGGTGTTTACCCGTTAGCGTAATCCGACCTTCTCTGTTTTTGCAAGGACTTACCGCAGGTGAAAGAGGGCCACATACGTTTCAGTTATCTGGACAAGCAAACTTCGAACGTTGATTTCTCTGTAAGAAATGCGAATTTTAGATCAATTCCTTTTTATATCGGCGTCACATTCCGAGAGCTAAGTGCGTTTTCTTTTTTCGGGATTCCTCCTGAGTCATGGTTTATTGTGTTACAAATGATCGGTACCTACCCACATATGTAGTTCTGGATGATATGAAAATATTCTGTTCACATTCACAACAGGCATGAACATTCTGAAAAATTCCATGAATAATTAGAATATTTATAGAATATTCTTTAAACGTTCGAAATGGGAAAAACACGCTAGAATCTTAGAGTATTCCGCCGAATATTCCGCAATGATATTACATGAACAACCGTGGTAGAATATTTTTGAATATTCTAGGAACATTTTGTCTAAATTATTTCATATATGAAACATTTTTGGGGTATTGCGGACACTGTTCCAAAAATAACGGAACCTACTACTGGCAGATGGCCACAAAAGTTAAGTGGTTAGAAAAATCTGTCTGGAATAAAGTGATAACTTGTTGCATTTAACCTCAAAGTTCTACTCACATTATAGAACGAACCATACACCATAGTACCAGTAGGTAACCATGATTTGGAACACTCTCGTACACTTTATTGCAACTTGCAACTTTATTGCATAAAATAGATAGAAAGATAATCAAAATAATATTACTGCAATATTCTGGAATAATACAGACAATACACGAATAATCACTGATTATCCTCGTTAGACAAAATAATAATATTCTGTAAAGGATATTATTTTAATATTCCAGAATAATTAAGAGAAATAACGAATAATCTATGATTCTGCTGAATATTCACGGAACATCTAGAAGATTTGAGGAATATTCAAATAATATACAGTGCTATATGGGTATTTGAACTTAGGTAAGTGTCCCAGGCAGCACAATATATTCCTGGAATATTCTTATTTAATCCAAAATAGACTGAGTTTATGCAGGACATTAACAGAATGTTCTATAGACGTTTTAATCGGTTTCATTTCCATAAGGATGTGTGAAGGTATTCTGTTTTTTATACGTACTTTTTAGGTTGATATTTCAAAAATATTATAGCCTAGGGAGTGGATTACGAATTTTTTTTTATATGGTTGATCAACCATTAGACTATAATATTTTTGAAATATCAAACTAAAAAGTAAGTATAAAAAACAGAATACCTTCACACCTATTAGATAATTTTTCCACCTTCCATACAGTCTGTTTGTAACGTTAAGAGAAGTAACTTCTCCTGTAGTTAGTGTGTGCAAATATAGGGACCAAAATCCCAATATCTAGGACACACGCATGTACTCAATTTTAAAGAACCTGGTGACTACCACAACTTTTAACACAAAGGGTATGTTTGTTTTGTTTTTTTTTTCTGTGATTATCCCCTTTTCTAGTCCTATATTTTTGCTCTGTTTCATCAATCCATTAATTAACTGCATAAATGACCAATAATTAGATTATATGCTGGGGAATCTTTACTTTTAATTTATTGGAAAAGTTTTTGACTGTTCTCCTTTTTAATTATGTGTTGTTTAACTTTTAGATTTTTTTTGTTTTTACATTTTAGCAATACTTTTAATACTTCGTTGTATATGTATAATGTTTAAAAAAATGTATATAATTGCCTTTTTTCTGTATTCTAGAGCCCTGAAGATGAAAATATAATGTTTCGAAACGTTGGGAGATTTGAGCTAAAGTTGTGTTTATTTTGGACCCTATCACCCAATAAAGAAAAGGCAGTAAAGGATACTTTTTGTAAAAGTACGCTCTGAATGAAGACTGCTAGGCGTAGAGCCTGTCTCCTCTGCCGACGGACGATTATCTACAGGCAGCAAAAATGGCGGCCCATTCAGCGTCCAGTGGTCCGTGAGCATGCATTCATTTGTATGTAAACGTTATTTAGCGTCGAGGCAGCAGCGGCAACGCAGTAGCACAGAGCGCAGTACAACGCCAAGCGACAGAACAATTATTTCGCGACAATGTAAACGAAACAAGGAGCGGAGCGCCGCTCTGGATAATTTAATAACATTGTTGGAACATTTTATTCGCATTCGCATCCGCGCTACAAATTGTTTGACATCGCCCGTTTTGCTAATGAAAATAAAAGCAAAATATTAATTGGACCCCCTTTTGTACGGTAATTCCGACAGCTACCTAGGATGTTCGAGTGGGTTCGTTGATGAAATTTGCCTTTCCGATTCCAGAGAGAAAATGTACAGTTTATGCACGAAGTTTTGAGCCAACCATTTTTTTTTTTTTTTAGTAGATCCAGTAGGTTTTTTTTCCGATTCCAGAGAGAAAATAAAATGTACAGTTTATGCACGAAGTTTTGAGCCAACCATTTTTTTTTTTTTAGTAGATCCAGTAGGTTTTTTTTCCGATTCCAGAGAGAAAATAAAATGTACAGTTTATGCACGAAGTTTTGAGCCAACCATTTTTTTTTTTTTAGTAGATCCAGTAGATTTTTGTTTCCGATTCCAGAGAGAAAATAAAATGTACAGTCTATGCACGAAGCTTTGAGCCAACAGTTTTTTTTTTTTTAGCAGATCCAGTAGATTTTTTTTCCGATTCCAGAGAGAAAATAAAATGTACAGTTTATGCACGAAGTTTTGAGCCAACCATTTTTTTTTTTTTTAGTAGATCCAGTAGGTTTTTTTTCCGATTCCAGAGAGAAAATAAAATGTACAGTTTATGCACGAAGTTTTGAGCCAACCATTTTTTTTTTTTTTTAGTAGATCCAGTAGGTTTTTTTTCCGATTCCAGAGAGAAAATAAAATGTACAGTTTATGCACGAAGTTTTGAGCCAACCATTTTTTTTTTTTTTTTAGTAGATCCAGTAGATTTTTGTTTCCGATTCCAGAGAGAAAATAAAATGTACAGTCTATGCACGAAGCTTTGAGCCAACAGTTTTTTTTTTTTAGCAGATCCAGTAGATTTTTTTTCCGATTCCAGAGAGAAAATAAAATGTACAGTTTATGCACGAAGTTTTGAGCCAACCATTTTTTTTTTTTTTTTAGTAGATCCAGTAGGTTTTTTTTCCGATTCCAGAGAGAAAATAAAATGTACAGTTTATGCACGAAGTTTTGAGCCAACCATTTTTTTTTTTTTTTTAGTAGATCCAGTAGATTTTTGTTTCCGATTCCAGAGAGAAAATAAAATGTACAGTTTATGCACGAAGTTTTGAGCCAACCATTTTTTTTTTTTTTAGTAGATCCAGTAGGTTTTTTTTTCCGATTCCAGAGAGAAAATAAAATGTACAGTTTATGCACGAAGTTTTGAGCCAACCATTTTTTTTTTTTTTTTAGTAGATCCAGTAGATTTTTGTTTCCGATTCCAGAGAGAAAATAAAATGTACAGTCTATGCACGAAGCTTTGAGCCAACAGTTTTTTTTTTTTAGCAGATCCAGTAGATTTTTTTTCCGATTCCAGAGAGAAAATAAAATGTACAGTTTATGCACGAAGTTTTGAGCCAACCATTTTTTTTTTTTTTTAGTAGATCCAGTAGGTTTTTTTTCCGATTCCAGAGAGAAAATAAAATGTACAGTTTATGCACGAAGTTTTGAGCCAACCATTTTTTTTTTTTTTAGTAGATCCAGTAGATTTTTGTTTCCGATTCCAGAGAGAAAATAAAATGTACAGTCTATGCACGAAGCTTTGAGCCAACAGTTTTTTTTTTTTAGCAGATCCAGTAGATTTTTTTTCCGATTCCAGAGAGAAAATAAAATGTACAGTTTATGCACGAAGTTTTGAGCCAACCATTTTTTTTTTTTTTTTAGTAGATCCAGTAGATTTTTTTTCCGATTCCAGAGAGAAAATAAAATGTACAGTTTATGCACGAAGCTTTGAGCCAACCATTTTTTTTTTAGTAGAGCCAGTAGATTTTTTTCCGATTCCAGAGAGAAAATAAAATGTACAGTTTATGCACGAAGTTTTGAGCCAACCATTTTTTTTTTTTAGTAGATCCAGTAGATTTTTTTCCGATTCCAGAGAGAAAATAAAATGTACAGTTTATGCACGAAGTTTTGAGCCAACCATTTTTTTTAGTAGATCCAGTAGATGTTTTTTCCGATTCCAGAGAAAAAATAAAATGTACAGTTTATGCACGAAGTTTTGAGCCAACCATTTTTTTTTTTTTTTAGTAGATCCAGTAGATTTTTGTTTCCGATTCCAGAGAGAAAATAAAATGTACAGTCTATGCACGAAGCTTTGAGCCAACAGTTTTTTTTTTTTAGCAGATCCAGTAGATTTTTTTTCCGATTCCAGAGAGAAAATAAAATGTACAGTTTATGCACGAAGTTTTGAGCCAACCATTTTTTTTTTTTTTTAGTAGATCCAGTAGGTTTTTTTTCCGATTCCAGAGAGAAAATAAAATGTACAGTTTATGCACGAAGTTTTGAGCCAACCATTTTTTTTTTTTTTTTAGTAGATCCAGTAGATTTTTGTTTCCGATTCCAGAGAGAAAATAAAATGTACAGTTTATGCACGAAGTTTTGAGCCAACCATTTTTTTTTTTTTTAGTAGATCCAGTAGGTTTTTTTTTCCGATTCCAGAGAGAAAATAAAATGTACAGTTTATGCACGAAGTTTTGAGCCAACCATTTTTTTTTTTTTTTTAGTAGATCCAGTAGATTTTTGTTTCCGATTCCAGAGAGAAAATAAAATGTACAGTCTATGCACGAAGCTTTGAGCCAACAGTTTTTTTTTTTTAGCAGATCCAGTAGATTTTTTTTCCGATTCCAGAGAGAAAATAAAATGTACAGTTTATGCACGAAGTTTTGAGCCAACCATTTTTTTTTTTTTTTAGTAGATCCAGTAGGTTTTTTTTCCGATTCCAGAGAGAAAATAAAATGTACAGTTTATGCACGAAGTTTTGAGCCAACCATTTTTTTTTTTTTTTTTAGTAGATCCAGTAGATTTTTGTTTCCGATTCCAGAGAGAAAATAAAATGTACAGTCTATGCACGAAGCTTTGAGCCAACAGTTTTTTTTTTTTAGCAGATCCAGTAGATTTTTTTTCCGATTCCAGAGAGAAAATAAAATGTACAGTTTATGCACGAAGTTTTGAGCCAACCATTTTTTTTTTTTTTTTAGTAGATCCAGTAGATTTTTTTTCCGATTCCAGAGAGAAAATAAAATGTACAGTTTATGCACGAAGCTTTGAGCCAACCATTTTTTTTTTAGTAGAGCCAGTAGATTTTTTTCCGATTCCAGAGAGAAAATAAAATGTACAGTTTATGCACGAAGTTTTGAGCCAACCATTTTTTTTTTTTAGTAGATCCAGTAGATTTTTTTCCGATTCCAGAGAGAAAATAAAATGTACAGTTTATGCACGAAGTTTTGAGCCAACCATTTTTTTTAGTAGATCCAGTAGATGTTTTTTCCGATTCCAGAGAAAAAATAAAATGTACAGTTTATGCACGAAGTTTTGAGCCAACCATTTTTTTTTAGTAGATCCAGTAGATTTTTTTTTCCGATTCCAGAGAGAAAATAAAATGTACAGTTCATGCACGAAGTTTTGAGCCAACCATTTTTTTTTCAGTTGGTTAGGTTTTAGCTACCCTAATGCCTAATGGTTGCCGCTCAGCCTTAAGGGGCCTGGGTACTAGTGTGGGTCGATTTATAAAGAAGATTTGAGAATTTGTTAGTGATGATGTTTGCATATTAAAAAAATGAAGTGAAGTTGATCGACTCAGCACTTCCCACACATTCCGATGATACCAGTTTATTATTTTCCCATAGCGTGAAGCTTTAGTCTGAGATCCCCTTGCAACCAAATCATCGCCCTCCCCCCCCAAATTGTCCTGTGCCGCTAGGTCTTTCCTTCACAGGTCAATGAACAGCCTATTATCAATAATACAAACTTTTCAGTTTTACAACCCCCCACCTCCCAACCATCCCAATTTCGCCCCCACTCAAAAAAGGTAGAAGACGGTCAGGAACCCTTAATACATATAAAAGCGAAGTAGTTTGTGCTGTTTTCATATTTTTAGTTTTTTGATTATTGCCACTGACATTTCTATCAAGCATATGCGTTTTCGATCCCCACCACAGTATAATGTGCAAAATTTTGTTAGAATCAATTTAATAGTTTTCACGTTACAAAATACAAAACGATATCTAAAGCAACAAATACTCGTATCTATACAGAAAATTCTAAGTCCCTTAGTTTCGGTAATAGGCAAGGCAATGTTCAGATGGACCTAAAAAGGTAATTTATGTCGCTAGGTCTCCCTTCACAGGTCAGTGGACAGCCTATTATGAATACAGCAAATTTCTCAGTTTACCAACAATAAAAGATCAATCACTTGAAAACAATCAAATCTTTGTCAATAGCTTTTTTCTATATTTGCAATTTGAACTGTCACAAAGACATTTTCTCAAATTTTTATTTACACTTATTTTTCCATTATATACAAGTCTTGAAAAAATATTATTCAAAACAGATGGAGTTCATATTAGTTTATTACAAATGAATCCGTCAGTTCTACAAAATGCAAAACGAAAATATCTTAGCACATAAAATAACGTTATTTATTCACTATAACCGCACAAAACAACAGAAAATAATAGTACCTATACTAGATTCACCCAAGAAAGAAGGTTAGTGTAAACAGTGATCAATGCGTGATAGGTATCACGTCATGCGGTATCCATACTGGCTGAATGATAAGCGCTAACCCTATTGGCCCTAATAGGTCGAGCCTCTCTATACAGCCAATAAGATTGCATGCAAGTGAGAATGAGACAGCCGTTCAACGCACGGCGTGCCGCGGCGCCGCCGCTTGAACAGGAGTGGACTTGTTTGGTGTTTGCCATACAGCGATCGATTGTTCAGCGAAATACATATATTATTAGCGTGAATTTATCAAAACCGAATGCAACAAAACGCCGATTTAGCAATCGAAGAAGTTGTTTTGAAGGTAGCTGAGATTTCGGATGTGAGTCGATCAAGCGTATACGGGATCATTAAGGAGTATAAATGTAATCATTCACTATCGGAGCCAAAATCTTACCCGAAAAGAACAAAATGCCCGAAGCAGTCGATGATCTCCAGAGCATTCAGCAAAGGATAAGTGGCCTAAGGTTGGGAGTATTTGAAGCACCTCGTTCTTCTTGTTCAAGCAATAAACTGTTTCTCGGCCGTTTTAAGAACCGAAAATACAGTTCTTTAGGTAACTGGTAAAACGTCGTTCTCTTAAAATTCGCATTTTCTGTATCATCATTCACTTTTTTCAGTATTTTGTCGATGGTTCGTAGTTTATTTCTGAAGAAATAATTGTGTACTTTACTTCTGATCCCAGTCCTGTCAAAATCATCGATTGCTTCGGTGATTTTTTTCTCTTGTGGGATAAGAGCCTAGCTCTGACAGTGATTTATTCCATTAATATTCCTGTATAATCTTGTATACACTTGACCAACTCACTCCTGAAAAATCAGCAACCTACCATACAATTACTTCAAACACCAAATAGAAAGTATCGTGCATTTATTTGGTTTTTGTACATATTCAACTGATTGATTTGCTTCCGTTCACATTGGTGCAATTTTGGATCTTTTTTTCGATAATTACTTCTCTACCAGTGAAATACTGCCAAAAATAAAGCAGTTCTGCCTATTCCAACCAGACAGTATGTAACCTGTATTATATAACTTGGAAACTACCGTCTTGATTGTGATGAAATTTTGACACCATATCACTACGATGGCATATATGAAAAAAGTATGCAGCAATCGATTCTAATACTTCCGTCGCCTATCGGCGTGAGAAGTAAAAACAAACAACAGCCCTTTGTTACCGCTGCATCTTGTTTTTGTTCGGCTTCCCGCAGGTAAATATTAATAATTAATCTCTTTTTGTCAGAGCAGCTAAGTTCCGCCAATGATATAAGTGTTCAATTTTACCTATGATGAAGTTCCATGAAATGTTGCATGCCAGATTTTTCACTAATTTTTTAAGAGTAGATTCCCGATTTTCTTGTATTTTAGATATTTTGTTTTGTCTAATAGATAATATGGACCACTATATAAGTATTTTTCATTTCTCGCCAATTTCCCACTTTTCGACAGATAATCACATTTCATTAATTATCAAATGATATCTTAATCCGGACGTGTAATCGGTACATGTTTTAGAGAGATAACGATTCGCCGCGTTTGATCACTTACAAAATGCGTGACTTTATTTACATGCGATGTCTACGTTGGGAGAACCAGGTATAGTTTCTGTTGTTTTCCTGTTGTTATCTATTGTTTTCTGCTCTTTCTTGTTTCTTTCGGTTGTTTCATTTTGTTTCTGTTTATTTACTGTTGTCTTCTGTTGTTTTCTTTTATTTTCTGTTACTTTGTCTTCTTTCTGGTTGTTTTCTGCTGACAGCAAAATGTCCGCAAGGAATGAAATTTGGTGTGAAGATACAGCTAAATTTGTGATCTCGGGGGCTGCCGTTGGAGGAGTGGTGGGTGAAAACTCTGCTTCGAGACGATTTTAGAAAAATAGAGTCGTTTTGGTAAGTGCTGTCAAAAAAAAGTTCAAATGATTTATGGAAGGAACCAAATTCATTTCCGACCTTTTGCTGTTAAAAAGCCCTTATCGCCTAGACTATTACGTTATTGTAACTTTGAGGTATTAGAATCAAAGAACGCTTCCGATACTGAGAAATCATTCTGTCTATAACCCGTAGGATTGATAAAAAAAATGTAACCAAATAGCAAGGCCTATTGTGCGGGTTTCCTCCACTTCCATCAAGAATATTTTTGGTAGGGAAATGCGAGAATAGCCTGGAGACCCTTCGTTCGCCTGCTACCGCTGCATGAAAAGAAGTATAGCGTCCGCCAACAAAGATTCGTCCTGGCAGCGTCGTCTGTGCCTGACAGATAACGCCGTCCCCGCCAAGGGAGGCCCATTATTCGGGCATCATTAGCACCCAGGGGCCAGGGGGTGAACAGGTGAGGTCCGCGACACTCCACCGAGGTACCGAAGTTTAACGAGCCCCCCCACCCTTGCTGTAACTGCCGACAGACGAATAATAACTCAAAAGGCGGGGGTGTTGAGTGTTCTTTCTACGGCGTGCATTTGTTTTGTGGGGTGTCATAAAAAAGAGCTCAAGTGTTAAAGGGTGAATTTATTGTCTGTTATTCGTGTCTGTTATTCGTGGGAAATCCTTATCTCCATGGGAGTCTCTTACCACTTAGTATTTCTCATACAGCAACTCTATGAGTCTAGCTCAGCTCGTGTAAGAATTGATGGTAACCT
The DNA here is from genome assembly GCA_951848785.1 of Callosobruchus maculatus. NCBI lineage: Eukaryota > Metazoa > Arthropoda > Insecta > Coleoptera > Chrysomelidae > Callosobruchus > Callosobruchus maculatus. The sequence goes on along the minus strand of CATOUR010000028.1, from coordinate 802,231 downwards.
GTCTGGTCAAACAGCAACCAGAAAAGGAGTTCGTCGGGGATGCGTATTATCTCCGATGTTATATAACATTTACTCTGAATTTGTGATGAGACAGGTATTGGACAACTGGAATGGCGGTATAACTACTGGTGGAAGCAAAATATCTAACTTAAGATTTGCTGACGACACAACCCCTATTGCTGCTTCTCAGGAAGAACTAGTAGCTCTATTGAACGTTTTAGAACAACACAGTGCAGCATATGGTCTTGGTATTAACCACAACAGGACCAAGATTGTTATCGTAGATAAAGAGCATGACAATCATCGAGAAATAAAGTCAACAGGCCGTTGTGAGGTAGTTCAAAGTTTTGTGTACCTTGGTTCTTTGACCGACAATTCAGGTAGCTGTGAGAATGGGATTCGACGGCGCATTCAACAGACACGGGTGGCCATGACAAAGCTTACTAAAATGTGGCGTGACCATAACATCACTAAAGCTACCAAAATGTCACTGGTTCAGTCTATTGTGAGCTCCATATTTTTGTTTGCCTCGCAAACTTGGACTGCTAAAAAGGCAGATCGAGCTCGCATAGATGCTTTTGAAATATGGACGTGGAGGAGAATGCTGAGAATACCTTATACCGCCCATCGAACTAATGTTTCCATATTGGATGAGCTCGGTAATCCAAAGAGACTATTCTAAATTGTGTCGATGAGAATGCTTACATTCTTCGGACATATTCACAGAAGCGATAATATGGAGAAACTTGTAGTTCAGGGTCACGCCCCGAGTGGGCGGCGCCGTGGTTGTTCCCTACACGCTGCGCTGGGTGGATACGACGAAACAGTTGCTAGATACGAGTATCAAGAGCGCCACTGAACTGACAGTAAATCGCGAACAATGGCGAGCTACAGTTCTCAAAACTATTGATAATATTTGTGTGGGTAATACTCTAGCTCCGACCTAATGCATTTTATGAGTTCACAACATGTCTGTTAAGACATTGTGACTATGATGATGATGATTCGTGGAACAAAGAATCGAATTCGAACGGATATTACAGTTTCAGTCTTTAACCGCTAACGTGCGACCACTGTACATAACCACTAATGTGCCTGAGAAACAAAAATGATGATATTTGTTGTAAATGTGGCGAGAGACTAGTCGGTTGTATGGTGATGCCCCCTAAAAGACACCAGCTTTAGTTTACGCATTTAAGCCTTTGAACGGGGTCGGATTGTAATCTAAAACCTTTATTTGATTTTCTATGAGGACGAAACCTCATGTCCTACATAATTTGGGGATGCTTATAACAAATCCGGACGCTAACGCTGTTTTGAGTTTTAGTGTCGTTTAACGAAAATGGAACATCTCGGACGCCCAGGTCCTGAGGTTCAACCACAAAAAATCTAAAATCTTTATTTGATTTTCCATGAGGACGAAACCTCATATCCTACATAATTTGGGGATGCTTATAACAAATCCGGGCGCTGTTTTAAGTTTCAGTGTCGTTTAACGAAAATGGAAAATCTCGGACGCCCGGGTCCTGAGGTTCACCCACAAAAAATCTTAAATCTTTATTTGATCTTCTATGAGGATGAAACTTCGTATCCTACATAATTTGATGATACTAATAACAAATCCGGATGCTATTTTAAGTTTCAGTGTCGTTTAACGAAAATGGAAAATCTCGGACTCTCGGATCCTGAGGTTCACCCACAAAAAATCTAAAATCTTTATTTGATCTTCTATGAGGATGAAACTTCGTATCCTACATAATTTGATGATACTAATAACAAATCCGGATGCTATTTTAAGCTTCAGTGTCGTTTAACGAAAATGGAAAATCTCGGACTCCCGGATCCTGAGGTTCAACCACAAAAAATCTAAAATCTTTATTTGATTTTCTATGAGGACGAAACCTCATATCCTACATAATTTGGGGATGCTTATAACAAATCCGGACGCTGTTTTAAGTTTCAGTGTCGTTCAACGAAAATGGAAAATCTCGGACGCGCGGGTCCTGAGGTTCACCCACAAAAAATCTAAAATCTTTATTTGATCTTCTATGAGGATGAAACTTCGTATCCTACATAATTTGATGATACTAATAACAAATCCGGATGCTATTTTAAGTTTCAGTGTCGTTTAACGAAAATGAAAAATCTCGGACGCCCGGATCCTGAGGTTCAACCACAAAAAATCTAAAACCTTTATTTGACTTTCTATGAGGACGAAACCTCATATCCTACATAATTTGGGGATGCTTATAACAAATCCGGACGCTGTTTTGGGTTTCAGTGTCGTTCAACGAAAATGGAAAATCTCGGACGCCCAGATCCTGAGGTTCACCCACAAAAAATCTAAAACCTTTATTTGATCATTTATGAAGATGAAACCTCGTATCCTACATAATTTGAGGATGCTAATAACAAACCCGTACTTTGTTTTGAGTTTCAGTGTCGTTTACCGAAAATGGAAAATCTCGGACGCCCGGATCCTGAGGTTCACCCACAAAAAATCTAAAATCTTTATTTGATCTTGTATCAGGATGAATTTTCGTACCCTACATAACTTGGGGATGCTAATAACAAATCCGGATGCTGTTTTAAGTTTCAGTGTCGTTTAACGAAAATGGAAAATCTCGGACTCCCGGATCCTGAGGTTCACCCACAAAAAATCTAAAATCTTTATTTGATCTTCTATGATGACGAAACTTCGTGTCCTACATAACTTTAGGATGTTTATAACAATTCCGGACGCTGTTTTGACTTTCAGTGTCGTTTAACGAAAATGGAAAATCTCTGACGCCCGGGTCCTGAGGTTCGCCAACAAAAAATTTAAAATCTTTAATTAATCTTCTATGAGGACGAAACTTCGTATCCTACATAATTTGGGGATGCTTATAACAAATCCGGATACTGTTTTATGTTTCAGTGTCGTTTAACGAAACTGGAAAATTTCGGACGCCCGGATCCTGAGGTTCACCCACAAAAAATCTAAAATCTTTATTTGATCTCGTATCCTACATAATTTGAGGATGCTAATAACAAATCCGGACGCTGTTTTGAGTTTCAGTGTCGTTTAACGAGAATGGAAAATCTCGGAGGCCCGGGTCCTGAGGTTCACCCACAAAAAATCTAAAATCTTTATTTGATCGTCTATGACGACGAAACCTCGTGTCCTACATAACTTGGGGATGCTTATAACAATTCCGAACGCTGTTTTGAGTTTCAGTGTCGTTTAACGAAAATGGAAAATGTCGGACTCCCGGATCCTGAGGTTCACCCACAAAAAATCTAAAATCTTTATTTGGTCATCCATGAAGATAAAACTTCGTATCCTACATAATTTGAGGATGCTAATAACAAATCCGGGCGCTGTTTTGAGTTTCAGTGTCGTTTAACGGAAATGGAAAATCTCGGACGCCCGGATCCTGAGGTAAACACACAAAAAATCTAAAATCTTTATTTGACCTTCTATGACGACAAAACTTCGCGTCCTATATAACTTGCGGATGCTTATAACAATTCCGGACGCTGTTTTGAGTTTCAGTGTCGTTTAACGAAAATGGAAAATCTCGGACGCCCGGATCCTGAGGTTCACCCACAAAAAATCTAAAATTTTATTTGATCTTCTATGAGGACGAAACTTCATATCCTACATAATTTGGGGATGCTAATAACAAGTCCGGATGCAGTCTTATGTTTCAGTGCTGTTTAACGAAAATGGAAAATCTCGGACGCCCGGATCCTGAGGTTCACCCACAAAAAATCTAAAATCTTTATTTGATCTTCTATGAGGACGAAACTTCATATCCTACATAACTTGAGGATGCTAATAACAAATCCGGACGCTGTTTTGAGTTTCAGTGTCGTTTAACGAAAATGGAAAATCTCGGACGCCCGGATCCTGAGGTAAACACACAAAAAATCTAAAATCTTTATTTAACCTTCTATGACGACAAAACTTCGCGTCCTATATAACTTGCGGATGCTTATAACAATTCCGGACGCTGTTTTGAGTTTCAGTGTCGTTTAACGAAAATGGAAAATCTCGGACGCCCGGGTCCTCAGGTTCGCCCACAAAAAATTTAAAATATTTAATCTTCTATGAGGACGAAACTTCGTATCCTACATAATTTGGGGATGCTAATAACTAATCCGGATGCAGTCTTATGTTTCAGTGCCGTTTAACGAAAATGGAAAATCTCGGACGCCCGGGTCCTGAGGTTCACCCACAAAAAATCTAAAATCTTTATTTGATCTTCTATGAGGACGAAACTTCATATCCTACATAATTTGAGGATGCTAATAACAAATCCGGACGCTGTTTTGAGTTTCAGTGTCGTTTAACGAAAATGGAAAATCTCGGACGCCCGGATCCTGATGTTCACACACAAAAAATCTAAAATAGTTATTTGGTCATCTAAGAAGATGAAACCTCGTATCCTACATAATTTGAGGATGCTAATAACAAATCTGGACGCTGTTTCTATTTTCAGTGTCGTTTAACGAAAATGGAAAATCTCGGACGCCCGGATCCTGATGTTCACCCACAACTTCTATGAGGACGAAACTTCGTATCCTACATAATTTGGGAATGCTAATAACAAATCCGGATGCTGTTTTAAGTTTGAGTGTCGTTTAACGAAAATGGAAAATCTCGGACTCCCGGATCCTAAGGTTCACCCACAAAAAATCTAAAATATTTATTTGATCTTCTATGACGACGAAACTTCGTGTCCTACATAACTTGGGGATGCTTATAATAAATCCGGACGCTGTTTTGAGTTTCAGTGTCTTTTAACGAAAATGGAAAATCTCGGACGCCCGTGTCCTGAGGTTCGCCCACAAAAAATTTAAAATCTTTATTTGATCTTCTATGAGGACGATACTTCGTATCCTACATAATTTGAGGATGCTAATAACAAATCCGGATGCTGTTTCAAGTTCCAGCATCGTTTAACGAAAATAGAAAATATCGGACGCCCGGATCCTGGGGTTCACCCACAAAAAATCTAAAATCTTTATTTGATCTTCTATGACGACGAAACTTCGTGTCCTACATAACTTTGGAATGCTTATAACAATTCCGGACGCTGTTTTGAGTTTCAGTGTCGTTTAACGAAAATGGAAAATCTCGGACGCCCGGATCCTGAGGTTCACCCACAAAAAATCTAAAATCTTTATTTGATCTTCTATGAGGACGGAACTTCGTATCCTACATAATTTGTGGATGCTAATAACAAATCCGGATGCTGTTTTATGTTTCAGTGTCGTTTAACGAAAATGGAAAATCTCGGACGCCTGGATCTTGAGGTTCACCCACAAAAAATCTAAAATCTTTATTTGATCTTCTATGAGGACGATACTTCGTATCCTACATAATTTGGGGATGCTTATAACAAATCCGGATGCGGTTTTAAGTTTCAGTGTCGTTTAACGAAAATGGAAAATCTCGGACGCCCGGATCCTGATGTTCACCCACAAAAAATCTAAAATGTTTATTTGATCATCTATGAAGATGAAACCTCGTATCCTACATAATTTGAGGATGCTAATAACAAATCCGTACGCTGTTTTGAGTTGCAGTGTCGTTTAACGAAAATGAAATATCTCGGACGCCCGGATCCTGAGGTTCACGCACAAAAAATCTAAAATCTTTATTTGATCTTCTATGACGACGAAACTTCGTGTCTTACATAACTTGGGGATGCTTATAACAATTCCGGATGCTGTCTTATGTTTCAGTGTCGTTTAACGAAAATGGAAAATCTCGGACGCCCGGATCCTGAGGTTCACCCTCAAAAAATCTAAAATCTTTATTTGATCTTCTATGAGGACGAAACTTCGTATCCTACATAATTTGTGGATGCTAATAACAAATCCGGATGCTGTTTTATGTTTCAGTGTCGTTTGACGAAAATGGAAAATCTCGAACGCCAGGATCCTGAGGTTCGTCCACAAAAAATCCAAAATCTTAATTTGATCTTCTGTGAGGACGATACTTCGTATCCTACATAATTTGGGGATGCTAATAACAAATCCGGATGCGTTTTTAAGTTTCAGTGTCGTTTAACGAAAATGGAAAATCTCGGACGCCTGGATCCTGAGGTTCACCCACAAAAAATCTAAAATCTTTATTTGAGCATCTATGAAGACGAAACCTCGTATCCTACATAATTTGAGGATGCTAATAACAAATCCAGACGCTGTTTTGAGCTTCAGTGTCGTTTAATGAAAATGGAAATCTCGGACGTCAGGATCCTGAAGTTCACCCACAAAGAATCTGTTGTAGGCCAACGAGAACGTGGTGCTTCTTTCAGACCAATTGCTGTAACTATGGAGCTTAGCGCGGCTGCAATTGTAGCAGCATGGCGCGCATGGATCGCAGAAGGGGCGAGAGGTTCTGGAGCACACAGAAGAACTACGGACCTGTAAGATCATCATCTACGACCACTGGCACTTCGAGACAGAATGCGATCCACTCGGTATTGCTGACGCTTGGCATGCAGCTATAGAGAGACCCATTAGAATCCGTACGGTGTACCACAGATTGAGTGAAATGGGCTTAGGATCATATCATTCGCATCTAGTGCTTCCACTCACTCCAAATCGCACGCCAACGGTTAGATTGGTGTCCAGAACACCGATGATGGTATGCTGGGTGGCATCAGACGGCCTTTTCCGACGAGTCCACGTTTTGTCTGGGTGTACATGACGGAAGCCAACGCGTAATTCGGCGACGGGGTGAACGACGTGATCTCCAGTTTGCTGTAAAGCGTCATGTACACCGTCCTATTGGTTTGATGGTTTGGGGTGTTATTGCATTCAACAGCAGGTCACCTTTACTTGTGATTCGTCGCACACATTCGAATAGGACTCCTTCCAGAAAGGTAATGCGCGTCCTTATATTGCAAGGGTGACAATTAGGTTCCTACAGCTAAGGCCAGGTTGTACCCGTGGCCTCCACAATCACCCAATTTATCGCCAACTGAAAAACTAGGGGATTAGGAGGGTCGCTACATTCGCGATTTGTCTAATCCTCCAACGAACTTGAACATGCTGTGAGTGCACCTTGGAAGGCTGTACCTGCAGAGTTTATTAACAAGCAGACTACGAGCAATATCGCGTAGGCTAGAGGAGTATACTCGTCAGCTTTCTATGAGTTTCGTTTATTTCCAGTCGTCCAATGAGCGGAGCATGTAACATATTAGTTTATGTTGGATCACATGTGAATGCAATTTCTTGCAAACCCAATCTTTTCATTTCTGATGTCAACCAAGTTCAATAAATTCGTCCTTTCTCTAGCGTACAGAAATACCAACTTTGGCATTTCAGAGTCCACACTGATCTTATAATCCTGAGTTCATACTTCAGCAGGTAGAAGCTGAAGCCAAGTATGTGCAAACAATAACATCGTGTTTTCCTTAGACAAGGAAAGAAAGAGGACGGATGGCGCGACTGACATTTCTGTTACCAAATGGCACCAAGAAACTACCAAAATTTACCCGTGATAAGTGATTCCTGGCTCCTTCCTGCTGCTGTAGCTTTTACAACCGTAAGCTGCACACCCTACCATTATGCATACCACAATGTTTTACAATGATTGGTCTTAAAACCGCTAAATATCATAAAAAAATATTTTGGTGGCTATGCATTTTCGGTAACAGCTAATGACAGCTAATTCATATAGCATCAAACGGGCGTGCGGTATCCCCTCTCTTTCCTTGTCTAAGGTGTTTTCGCTTTAACAATAAAATGGCAAAGAGAGAGCTAAAGATTTACCTTAAGGGCACCTTGCTGTCCTAAGATCCCACACTCAAATACCTAGGTGTCACACTGGATAAGACACTGTCGTTTAAAAGACGTTCAGTCCATCGCAGCCAAAGCAAGCAGTAGAGATAGTATCTTACAAAAATCATTTGGAATGTTTTGGGGTACCTCTGCTGTACTTCGGCCATAAGCCTCTGTTTCTTTGCGGCTAAATTTTGCTGGCCAGTGTGGCTAAACAGCTCACATACTAGACTGATAGACGCTCAGTTAAACTCTTCTACGATAACTATTACGGGATGCATCAAATCAATCCCAACTTACTGGCTACCAACACTCAGCCCCATCCGTCGAAAAAATACCCTTCGGAAAGGCTATAACAAAATCAAAACAAATCCTTCACTACCAATCCACGAAGATATACCCGGTCTCTCCTTGCACAGACTACGGTCCAGAAAACCACCAATAACAACAGTTTTTCAACTTGAGTCTGATGGTCTTAACCCTGCAGTATAGGTGGGCAGAAATTTGGACTACCCAAAAACCAGAAGAAGTGAACAGTAATCTAACTGTTGGTCAAGAACCACCTGGTTTTGAGCTCCACCGAAAGAAATGGTCCACCGTAAACAGAATTCGCACATCGCATGGAGTGTTCGCATATTCGTTGTTTACATGGAACAAGCGTAAATCTCCACGATGCGACTATGGAGCGGAACCCCAAGCTGTCAGCCATTATAGTGCAATAATGTGGCCTTAGAGTTTATTCAGGTAACAACTAGGACTTCCTCGAAGCCAAGCCATCAGCCGTAGAATGGATTTCCTGGCTAGTTACTATTCAGATCGCAATTTTTTATGTATTTTCTTAATTATTTAGTGTTGTTTATCTCCTTTCATAGCTTTCTTTCGTGGGTACTATAACCACATGCTTAATAAATAATTCCTCTTTCGCGGTTCAACACCTAGTGTTACTGAGAATATTTGCGGTGGGAATAAAAACCCTCTATATCCGACTCTAAGTGGATAAACTCCCGGCGGGGTGTTCGTTAGGCGTAGTTTCTCATTTCTTTCTCGCCATCCATCTTCGTCGTGTCGCGAGATGCCTCGTCAACGGGACTTTTGCGACACAGAAGCCGCTCCATGTCCCTGCAGATCTGCTAAATAAATGATCGCTGTACCGCAAATGTATGCCATGTATAACGCTGACATAGTTTTACGTCGATTCGTATCAATGAATTCGGAAATGGAGAAAGAGGCAAAACTCATGCTGTATCAGTCATGTTTGTGTTTGCAAGACGACGTTGTTGTCATTTTTCTTTCCAGGAGCCGTCCGACCACGCTGTCCCTGTCAATACTGAAGCCTTAAGACCTATTTTATTACAACTCCTCTCATTTACAGTATCCACTCCAGCAATCTAGATCCCTGCATAGGTTTATGCTGTTTTCCTACTGGTCCTGGTGCTGAGCTGCACTCCATTGGTTCTAGCTTGGTCTTCCCAAAGAGCTGTTGTCTCTTGTGATCTAGCACTTCGCATTCACAGAGCACATGTAGGGGTGACTCAGATCCTCTATCATACAGTCTCCATTGTAGAGTCACACTTTATTCAGGTGTTCCTTCAGGCCACAATGTCCTGATAGGAGACCCGTCGTTATTCGGAGCTGATTCCTACACAAGGAGAGCAGTGTTTCAGCTGTTTTCTTGCATAGAGCTTTTATGAATGTTTTTCCATGAACACATCCCGGCAACAAGTTCCACTGCCCCTTGTGCTGATGTTTCATCCATTCTACTACCTGGTGTCTGATTGTGCTTTTAGGTACCCCCAGGGCGGGTTCTGCTTCAGTGTATAGAGCAGACGAGCTTTGTCTTGTTAATTCGTCCGTCCTTTCATTGCCCCTTATGCCTGAGTGTCCTGGCACCCACTCCAAAGATACTTTGTTGTATTCTGCCAGCCTTCCCAGTACTTGTAGACATTCCCAGACTAGAGCAGACGTAACTTTAGGCCCTTCTAGTGCCCTAAGTGTAGCGTCACTGTCTGTTGCTATGATTTGCCATGCGCTTACTTTCTTTATAGCTAGCAGAACGCGTAGGCGAAGCCTAAATACCAGAGTACCGCGCCTGCTGTGCAAAGGTTAGGTTAGAGGAAATTTGTTAACGCGGGACTTAAACAGGCCAATACCCGCAGACCCTTTAAACACATCTTCTGGGAGTCCAAGCTTTGGACACCCTAGGAACAAATGTGTGGTCGAACCACTAGGTTCCTAATGTATGAAGAACGACCGTCCTAGGATGAGATGCAGCGGTCGCTAGGGTGCTTCTGATAGGAGCGGTGAGCGGCGGAACTATTGAGGATAGCTCAGAGGAGCAGACTTTGTTTGAATATCGGTAGAAGAGTGAAAGGTCACCAACAGCACTCCGGTCAGAAAGTGGCGCGTTAACGCCAAGTCGCCAATCAGTCATTTGCCCTTCTCTGGACGGCATCTAGTATAGCCAGCGTAGCAGGTGCAGCAGCTCCCCAGACATGAGAGCAATACTCCAGGCCAGGTCTTATCTGGGCTTTATATGGCGTGAGGAGGTTAGATGGTGAGAAGTACTTTCTGGCTGTGAATGAGTATTCTAGCTTTTTACCAGCAGCTGTTGCAATTGACGCAACGTGTTCGTGCCAGATCAGATTTTCTGTAACGTTGGCTCCTAAGGGCTTGAATGAGTGACTCATTGGCAGAGTCTGATTGTTCATTAGAACCGGGTGCTGGCTTAGGTACTTCTTGCTTAATAGCTTGCAATATTGGATCTTGGAAGCATTAAATTTTACCATATCTTTAAGTGCCAAGCCCATCCTACTGATAATACTATACTCACTATGCTCAAATGGTATCTTGCAAATGGCTAAAATAGTCAATTTTTCACTTATGCGCCGATGAAACCCAAAATTCACTCAAGAATAATAATAACTATTTTAACATCTCACTAGAGGTTTGGTCACTTTTAGAATACAAAATACTTCTCCTAAAAATATATAACTGAGCTTAGTTTCTACTATTTTCTTTAAAATTTGTAGAATTCAAAATATAAATCTAATGAAGGTAAGACAATTGTTATTAACAGAGGTGAAATGTCACTCAAAAATAAAATACATTATAATGGAAAATATTTATTAAAGGTAAGAGGGTGGTGATATTGAACAAAATAGTAACTTTAAATGGAAAACTCCTTCTTAAATTCCTATAAAAAATAAATATAATAATACTTCTTTATTCTGAAGTAGACATTTTACCTATTATAGTATTTACAAGTCAGTCGATAAACTGTCAAATCTTATTAACAATTATTTATGTCCTTTGTAATATTGTAACAAAATAGTTTTTTTTAAATAGATGTTTACCTAATGTTAGAAGTTACTTAAAACATGTTACTTGATTTGTGTATAAGTTACTAAAACAACAAAGCATAAACAAACAATGAAAAAAGGGAATTTATGTCGAGGGTGTCCCACGACGATCAAGACAAGCAATATATCGGAACTGGGCACTAGTAACGAATTATAATTTTGGGGGTGTAAATTAGAACATAAATAGTATCTTTTCTTATTATTGTGTCACCCAACGAGGTATTTGTTTTTGATTACGTGACGTCCGATTCAAAAATTTTAATGGGACATACTGTATATTTGTGACTTTTTGTATTTCTTCCGATAAAGCAATTCCAAGAAACTAGCATACTTGGGGTCTAAAGTGATTAGTTCAAGAGCTACAGGTACTTAAAGGATGGTACCACTACCATTGATTATAACATGTACCCCTACAGTTAAATGATTTTGGTAGAGTTTTATAATGGTAGTGATACTGTCCTTTAAGTACCTGTAGCTCTTTAGTTTCCTCCTAGTTTCTTGGAATTGTTTTATCGGAAGGAATACAAAAAGTACAAATATACAGGGTGCCCCATTAAAAATTTTGAATCGGACGTTACGTGACCAAAAACAAATACCTCATTGGGCGATACAATAATAAAAAAAGATACTATATTTGCCCTAATTTACACCCCTAAAACTATAATTCGCTACTACCGCCCAGTTCTGATATATTGCTTGTCTTAATCGTTGTGGGACACCCTGTATAAAATGTCAAGTGCTCCGTTTTTTGTGCCGGTCCAATGTGTTTATATAGATTACGAAAATAAAATATTTAAAATAACAGAATAGTAATAAGTATGCACGGGTGGCTATTTTCACCAGAAAGCCTCTCTCTTTCCAGTCATTCATTCATGTATTCATTCAGTCCGTCATTCATTCAATCCAAATCTTATTTGCAAAGCTACTTGTACGGTTAGTGACTCTGAAAAATGTGTAATATAATTTGTAACCGCATTTTACGGACAACGAAATATCCAACAGCAGCTTTTTGCCGCTTAAACTGAGGACTGTTGTGCGCTGAAAATGCGGGCGCGAAGTAGAACTGCGCTTTTTGTTCTGGTTTGCATAATGAAAAATCCAGCTAATGAAATACTTTTAATGGTGGACGTTTTACGACTACACTGGAGATTATACGTTAGCGGATTTGGAACAAGATTTTAATTGCAGAGCCACTAGTACATCCAGTAGCGCAGTTGCTTTGGACTTTGTCATTCAGGTGTCTTGTACAACAGGCACGTGTGGCCATGACGAAGCTCACTAAAATATGTAGTGACCATAACATCACTAATAGTGCTCACTAAACATCGACTATCGGCTATCGATAGTCTATCGATAGTACCCAAAAACATCGGTTGGGCCGATGTGCAAACATCGATGTTTCCGGATAGGTTGCAGTTGCATAGATCGTGGTTATTTTGGTCGGTTATAAATTCATTCCGTTTGTTTAGCAATTGCTTCGGCAAGTTAGATTTATATATCTTTATGATGAATGCATTTTGGGGTAAAGTTTGAGATAAAAAACTCCTTTATAGTAACACACAAAACATATATTTATTGAAATAATTGTTTTTATACAGAAGTTGTACATAATACTTAATAATAAAAAATTATAGAGACATTATTTTAACGGAAGTTTGAACTGGAATCTGACAGAAATCTTGTTCGCAAATTTTCATTGAATTTGCATATTTTTATGAAGGAAAAGTTGCATTGCCAAAATATGTCCGCACACTTTCCGTTTCCTTTTCCGCAGTGTATCATGAGTTAGAAGAAATTACCTTTTAGTTGTTCTCTTGTACATGTTCTCGATCAACAAGCACACAGTTTGGGAGAAAAAACGTAAACAAGTCACAGTACCGGCTGAATTCATTCATGAATCCGAGGGAACTCTGTGCAATTTTATACGCCGCAGAAAACATCGATAGGCCTATCGGACTATCGATAGTCCGATAGCCTATCGAACTGTCGAGTGCACATCGATGACTAAGGCTACCAAAATATCGCTGATCCAGTCTCTTGTGTTCTCCATATTTTTGTATGCCTGGGAAACTTGGACTGTTAAAAAGGCAGATCGAGCTCGCATAAATGCTTCTGAAATGTGGACGTGGAGGAGAATGCTGAGAGTTCCTTATACCGCCCATCGAAGTAGCGTTTCCATACTGGATGAGCTCGGTAATCCAAAGAGACTATCCTCCATTGTGTGGACGAAAATTCTTACATTCTTCGGACATATTCACACAAGCGATAGTATGGAGAAACTTGTAGTTCAGGTGGGCGGCGCCGTGGCCATTCCCTTACACGCTAGGTGGACACGACGAAACAGTTGCTGAATATGAGTATCAAGAGCGCCACTAAACTGACAGTAAATCGCGAATGTTGGCGAGCAACTATTGATATTCAATGTTAGTTTCGGCAATACTCTGTTAAGACATTGTGACTATGTGACTATGGGACTATGATGATCATGATCATGATGTACAACTGACGTGAGTATATGCAATATTGACAGCGGCACACTCGACGGAAGTCGAATAGTGCAGACAGAGCATATACACAGGGTGTTTTGGAATATCATCCAAAAATGAAGGGAGAAGATTCTTTGGTGTTTTTGAGGACGAAAATTTCAAACATTGGTCCGCAATAGGATGTTGAAATTTATGTTTTCTCAATAACAACAAAACAGTTTTTCCGTGTTGTTTAGAAACTTTTCGCCCTGTTGTTATTTTTATATCTTCGATCTTTATAGAGAAAAAAAACAAAACTGGATTCTGTGTTATAAAGCTTAAAAAAGATATTTATCTTCGAAAGCATCCAGTATCCTTAAAAACTCAACTAGTTTTATTTTTATCCATTTTTGCGTCAAGCAAATTCTTATTTTATTTACGTGATGCTTATGATTTTACGAAAAAAATAAGTTTGCGTATAAAATCAAAGGTTCTGCAAGATTATAGATAACATAAGGGCTTAATTTGTATAGAAAAAAAGACTATTCAGTGCTATTTGAAAAACAAAAGTTGAGGGTGAGTTTTAAGGGTTGAAGCATAAAAAAATGTTTTAAAGGCATGGTATGATAGACCCAATAGTACTTTCAAAAATTCCGCTCAGTTTTCGTTTGAACTCTTTTTGTTACGAGAATATCACGTGTCAAGGAAATTCAGGGACACGCTGTATATGAGTTAATCTCTCACAAGTCGTGGTTTGGGTACTATTACCGTAAAAGCATTTTCTTGTTTGATATTGTAACCCATATTCATTTTTTCAAGTTTTGTTTTTTTTTTTTCTTGTAAAAATAGAGATCTGCTTTAGTAGAACATCCAGCTATCCATGTAATAACAGGTATTTGTATAAAAAATAAAATATCGTTAACGTGTTTCTTTTCTATTTTCACGACGGCCTCTTTTTCTTCACACCAAAGGAATCAAACTGGACGTAACTTTCACCATTTTACTTCACAACTCAATACAATACCTCTTAACGTTATCTCAGCTACAACTCAACTCAACTGAACTGCCACGCTACCCGTGGCACCTTATATACACTTCATCGAACCATCTAGAGAAACTCCAGACGATTCGATGACGTTTACACTTCAAAGATCTAACTTAGCACTTTGACTTCATGCATGACAACTAATACACAATACACGAATACCATAATATACAGTATATTATAATATAAACCCATTTAACAAAAAATGACCTTATGCCGTGTCCAGAACTTCGCATCCAAATGACTATACATTACTGGACGAATCATGGATTCCATACGGACGTCCACAGATGAGTCATTAGAATGTGCAATAAATATCCACTCGGTATTGTTTGTACAATTTTTGGAAGTTCATAGGACAACCTATGTGTCCAAATGCGGGTATCCATTCTACGTCCATTGGCTCAATATGTGCTATCTGGAATTGTATATTTAAAACGTATTATTTATTGATTGATCGTAGGCAACTTCAACACCGTGAGTTATTATTTATTTATTAATCGTTTATTTCCAACAGGTTGAACCCAATTACAGGAAATGCAAAAACAAAACAATAAGATATAAAAGTGTGAAATAAAATTATAAAATATAGAAAAAGATGTATCAACTAAATCCAAAGGTGCTCAGTATTATGCAGCTCGGATTTATAGTGGCTGATAATTGACTCATAGCTGTCATTATAAATATCACCATGTTTACAAATGGAGTTGAATAACGAGCACATAACATTTAAAGGAGATTAACATAATGTTTGTATGATAGGAGTTGAAATAAAAAAGAGGTGGATGGCGGTTACCTAACCTTGGAACACAAATTTCAACTTCTCCCAAAAGATAAGGACAATCAGTTATGCCAATCATTAGTGCATATAAAAATGATAACGCAAAAGCATTCCATCTTGTCGATAACCTATCAATGCTAAACATTTTCAGCAGTGTACTATGACAGAATCCTCTGGGCGGGTAAACACCAGTACATTTCAGGAAAAAATGTGTTAAAGTTTTCCGCTGAATAGCTTCAACTATATCAATTGAGTTTTGGTAAATATGAGACCAGATTAGGGTTATTACCATCATTAGCGATCGTTGGACGATATACAATTGTGCAATAAAGCACTGTATTTCACATGTCTGATCTGCTTCATACTAAATACCTAAATGACCTCATCCGATGGCTCCTTTCAATTTGGATAATTAAAACATATATCACTTGATCCCCCTATGCTGCACACCTAACAAGCTAATCTGAAATCAGAAATAAATTCTCCCAGCCTGCGAAAACCACCACGGAAAGGCTCATATACATGCTCACTACCATTCTACTTCCCCTTTCGCCATTATTTAGTTACCATCTGGTATAAATAAAATTCTCACTGCACCCCTGGGATACTTCACCTCCTTTCCTCGCATACAAATCAAATGGGAAACATTCCTGGAAATGGACACCATTATTTGTTGAGCGCGTTAGTTAAGGCTGCATGTCAGGATCCAAGTTTTCATCCTAATTATTGGACAGGAAATTTAGTAAAAAATATTATGACTACGCATTCGCTGTGGCACATATTTGAATCCACATTGTTCGAATGTTTAGGATGTGTTCTAAATCTTAGACAAGATTGGATGTAAAACTGGGCACTCCCACCTTTATCTTGTGACACTTAAAAGTGAGGTTATAAAAATTGAGTATTTTTAGTTGTTCGCATGTTTTTGTCGGATAACAACCACTCAGTGTCTCAGTTTGCTTGACAAGTTGACTATTTGCCTTTTCTCTTTAGACGCTTTTATTTAACTTGCAATGTATGTAATCGTCCTTTGAGAGAAGAACTATACTATTTCCAAAATGTCATATTTTGTGATTTAAACGCCTACGTATACATTAAAGGTAATCGAATCTACTGCAGAAGTATTCCAAGTCCACACTGAAGGGGGGTAATAAATTCGTAAAATTCAAACTAGTCTATCTTTTTTGTGTTGGAGATAGACTAGTACTGATGTGCCGTTTTAGAGATAGTATACATTGATAATGGACTTACACTATAGTTCTGCTTTCGCATGTTTGGAGGTAGTACACTCCATCGGAGGACATAGGTTTATTCTGATCTGTAGTATGTGAGTTAGTATACCACCAGTGGCATTGGAATTGTCCTAATATATGCTATGTTCACCATTTTCTTTAACATAAAGATTGTTTCAACTCTAAGTAATGCACCTTATAACCAGTTATCTCATATTGCTATATAAATCTCATCAAGCAGTTTTTCAGTTTACAATATCACAAAAACAAGAAAGCTACTGCTGTAAAGTTTACACTTCGTGACTTAGCATACTTCTGCTCTAAGAGGATGGTATGATGTATGCATGTATGCAAGTTTGCTCGGGTGGAATCTTGCTACCCAATTTTGTAGCAGATATCTTCAACCGATTGAGCTAAAATTTTGTATACGCGTTTAGTTTGGATGATAGTGCATGATACGCTATGTGGCCTCGTTCTAAATCCAATATGGAGAACCACTCAAGATGGCCGAATGGTTATTTTTTATACACTTCTACAATATGGGTATCAAATAAAAAAGCTTTTTGAGTGTTACTCGAAAACAAATGTGACGTCATTCTGAATTCAATATGGCGGACCATCCAAAATAGCGGAATGGTTACTTTTTTATGCACTTCTACAATATGGGTGTCAAATGAAAGGGCTGCTTGAGAGTATCTCGCAAAACAATGCGACATCATTTTTAATTCTATATGGCGTACCATCCAAGATGGCGAATTAGTTATTTTCAATGCATTTCTAAAATATCGACATTCAATGAAAGGGCCTGTTGAGGGTAACTCGAACAATAATGTGACGTCATTCTAAATCCAATACGGCTGACCATCCAGTATGGCGGAATAGTTATGTTTAATGAACTGCTACAATATGGGTATCCAGTAAAAGTTAATAAATAGAAACTAAGAAATAGATTACACTAAAAAACTTTTATTTGAACGCTCTAAAGAGAAGAAAATAAAATGTTTCTTTAAAATGTTAACTATCACCTTATGACCTCAACATATACAATTTATATGATCATAAAAGCTTGTCGCGCGATTTAATTGTATTAATTTATTTGTATTTGAATTTCTTTATTGTCTTGTGATCATACATGTATGATATAAGACTAGTCATAAATCAATAAAATTAAGAATTTAAATAATACAGACAGATAATGAACTAATACCTATTTAATTGATTAACTTAATCTGCCTAAGTTTAGTTGTGTTAGAATTGCAGTTTAATTAAATACTTAAAGCTACTTACGAAAACTCGCGACAAGCTTTCATGATCATATAAGTAGTGTATAATGAGGCTTTAAGTTGATAGTCAACATTTTATGTTCTTAGGGCATTTAAACAAAAGCTTTTCTTTTAAAAAAAGTTTTTGGTTTTAATTTTTGATTTTGACTACTAAATTGTCTACTGTATCCAGAGAACAGGTTAGCATTTTGATTTATTAACAACAAAGACACGAATGTTTAGGAGCTGCATATAAACAGCCAGAACCTCGGCCACAAAATTAACAGTTTAGAGATTATGTATAAAATATTTAAAGGAGAACCAGTAATTTTATTGGCATATTGCATAATATACAAGGCAATGGTATTGTGCACCATATTGCATACGCTAATGCATGCGTTTCCACTAGAAATATGCGAGGATGTGTTAAGAGGAATGTGTTTTTAACGAACCAATAGAATCGCTTGAAATACCTCGCCTCGCTCAGCACGTGGAAACGGCTTAGCGGAGCGAAGTTTCTGTACGTACAAATCAAGGCATGTTGGCGAGGTATGTGCGCTATTAATGCGTTTCGAGGGATGTGCGCTAGAAATGCGATGAAAGGCATGTGAGCTAGGAATATGGGCGAGGGACGCAGTTGATGTATAGTTTGGCAATGGAAAGAATGCGAGACAAAAGAATGCGGAGAAAAGTAGGGCTGTTGTCAGATCGCTTGAAATATAGTTCATGATCTGCTCTTTTCAGTGTTTTCCTATAATGTTACTGAACGATAATAAAAATACTCTACAATACGTACTTTCATAACATGTACTGCTGTATAATACATGTACTGCAATATTTTCAATTAAAATATATAGTTATTAAAGAACATCAGTATAAATGTTCCGGAACAAGAAAAGGGTTGAAAAGTATTTGAGATAATCTGCTATTTCCGGCAACGCCGTAGACTGCCGTCACCCGAATGACTGAAATCAGTCGCTTACCCAACTGTGCCCCCCCCCTTCCTTTCCGCTTCATCCGTCTCTCGCATTCTCTGTCCGGGCGAGCATTAGGCGAGCAAAAAGAAAACTCTGGAAAGAGCCCCCTACACGTTCTTTAGTATACTCACTTTCAGTTACCGCTGTAATAGGTATACTTAATGTTTAGCAGAGACCTTAATAAAACACTACATGCTCAAAACTTGGTGTATATTGATCTCACATTGTTACAAACTACAGATGTAGCTTATATCCGACCCACATCCGATTGACATACTTAACACGCTCGCTCTGTTTATAAACAATCTTACTTAAAGATATACATAATTATTTTCCAATATCCCACGCACGGACTGGTAACCTCCTTACGAATTGAAGCAATACAATATACTGGGCATTACCAGTTTCCTTTGCTTTACTTATCTACATCACAGCCCCTAATCTACTATAAATATACATTTATTGAAGTTAGAACAAATACATATCAATTATGGGGAAATATGATCTAACGTAATGATTCTCCACAATCCTCGCGACGCTCATCTGCGCACCATTCCACAGCTCCGCTACACATCCTCGCTGCGTACATTTCCATACCACATCTCTGGTGGAAACGCACCGTATATGAATGAATGAATGAATGAATGAATGAATAAGGACCAGAGGCTATCCAGCACCGAATGTGGCTGGTGCATAGGCCACACGCTGGGCCCTTATGCGCCTCTATCCGCGCTAGTTCCTAAGATCTGCCCTTTTGGCAAAGGCAAGTACATTCTTAGGTCCTATCCGTTTTATCTCTATTGGTTCCAAGTTTCTTGAGCCCAGCATAGTCCACCTGTGATAACCCAGGGTTTCACAGCGACACAAGATGTGTGCCGAGGATTCTTTCTCTTCACCACACCACGTGCACGTTGGGTCGTTGACCACCCGCATCACGAACAAGTGACGCCTGAAGGTGTTGTGACCGGTTAATAGGCCTACTAGCAATCTCAAGTTACTCCTATCCAGAGAGAGACAAAATCGTCCTATTCTCTCTGCAGGCCATACTAATAGTTCCCGAGCCTGACGGAGATGACCAGAGATGTTGTTCCATCTCAGAGAGTGTTGATTCTGGATCCACTCTTCAGTTGTTTTCCTAATCAAGTTTGCAGATAGTCCTAAGGCTGGTTCCGGGCCCACAAAACTGTTGCCGGATCCCATCCTAGCCAGATGATCCGCCATTTCATTACCTTTTACCCCAGCGTGCCCAGGTACTCACATCAGTGATACCTTGAGTTTAGCTGAGATGTCGTCAAGAGCCCTTCTGTACTCCAGGACCAGTCCCGACGTTATTTTCCAAGCACTCAGTGCTTTGGTGGCTGCCTGACTGTCAGAGCAGACAGTAATCCGCCTCCTAGACCCGTCAATTTCCCGAATACGATTTACACAAGCAAGTGTCGCATAGACCTCAGCCTGGAATACTGTGGTGTGCCCCCCAAGAGGGAGTGAAAGTCTTGTATAGGGTCCGTAGACTCCCGAGCCCGAGCCCTCTCTAGCGAGTGAACCGTCTGTGTACCAGACCTGTCCTCCTCCTTCGATGAGCTGTCTTTCTCTAGACTCCCACTCTTCCCTTGACGGAAACACCACCGTAAATTTGTGACTGAAGCGATGCGTAGGAGAAACTATGTCGCTCCTCGCCAACAAAATAGGTCTATCCTCATGCAACTCTGCTAGAATCGTCGAATGTCCTTTGCCTGGATTCATAAAAGTCCAGCTACCCTGACTCCAGAGACGGTACCCAGTTTTTCTAGCTTCCCCTTGAATTACCAGATCCAAAGGAGGAAGATTCAATAGTGTTTCAATGGGACTCAAAGGTGTTATGCGCACTGCATTGGTTATACTAAGACATACCAAACGTTGAACCTTATTAAGTTTGGCTCTTATTGCCAAACGCACCGTATAGCTAGCATTAGTATTCCTCTTTTTGTATTCAATCATTTCAACGCTTTTAGCTTAAAACAGAAATTCTCGTGAGTTATTAACAGCAAATGGCGTCCTAACAAACCTCGACAATGATCGATGTCAGTTATCCTCAAATAAATGTACCGAAGCTATCTCGTTCTTGGTGGAAGCAAAGTAAAATCTATTTTTACCAGAGAGTTATCCCCTTATTTACCCGCTCTCTTATATTTCGAAGGGCGCACAAAAGGAGAAGGCAGTCCCCTAATCGTTACGAAAATAAAATCCTATCTTGGCCCATAAAGGATAAAATATTCTTTTTGGAGTGAGATAATGAAAGTTTCTGAAGAGCCGACGAGGACCGCTATACCATTTGCTCCATTAGGCTGAGTTGAGGAAAACTCCTTGTGATAGAAAGCTTAATTGGATGTCACCTTTGAATCAAAATTCCACCGAAAAACGCTGGAAAGAGAAGATCGTCTCGAAAGCAAATACGGGTGCCAGGTTCGTTTTTAGAATGTTGCAGTGGTGTCGCATAGCGTCATTTTTATCTTAGAAGTAGCTGAATAATTGGTTAATGGTCAATCTTCTGCAAAGGCTGAAAGCCTTTGGCACTGTAGAAGCGCTGCGAGAGGATAAGCATCGATGCACGTTAGATTTCAAATGCTGCAGGTTATAGCTGTCGGAAAACAGATTCCCCGGCAGCTCATTTCACAGTATCGAAATTCTCCAAAAGTAGGAATGATGAGGGAGACTGGTACGGAAAGTAGGGACCTCGACTTGCTGAGGATGAGCTCGCAGAGCCTCTCTAGTGTCCCTCGTTCAGCTGGTCTTTGTTGTTATTATCTGGGAGATTTCACCCGACCATGTTTCGTGATAAAATCTGTAAAAGACAGACAGGTCAGCCGCCCTTTTTCGACGTTCCAGTCTGTAGAGGTCGTTTGTTAGGCTCAGCCACCATACAAGTAGGGTCACTCGCCGTGCCGACTTTGATGTGAGTCTCACAAATGCGAGCTGCCTCAAATTCAGAGGGATTCCCTTCGTGCGATCTCGTTTCCTTACAGGGAATCCGACTGTGCGATATTGTCGACGTCAACGGTCGACATTCACTTCACTTATACCGGGGTCAATAGAAATGAATTCTATAGTATAGATAGAATATAATTTATTGTTCAATAAACCATTTAATACAATAACTGCAGATACAGCTACTGGGGTGACAAATAGCTCAAGGAGTATTATAGATCATGTTTTGTCAGATAGATGTAGTAATTTGAAATGTACGATTCAAGTAGCAAGTAACAGTAACAGTCTGATCATTCATAGTTTGTTGTCAATAACCTTAGGTGTAAACATAAAAGTGCTTGCGACAAAATATAGAAAAGAAGTAAGCAGAATAGATCATAAAAAATTAATTACAAAATTTGAAAAAAATATTCAAACTACAGAAGTTCAATCATTTCAGGAACTAATTGACTCAATCACTTCTTGTAAAAAACACTCGGAATTCAAAAAGACTTATAAAATACGTGAAAATAACGACTGGATAAATCAAGAAATTCTCGACATGATTGAAAACCAAGTCAAAATTTATAAACAAAAAGTTAAAGAACCGGGAAACACGAATTTGGAAAATGAATTTAAAAAACTTAAGAATCAAGTCAATAATAAAATTAAAGTATTAAAGACAGATATTTTAAAAATCGATGGGAATAAGTAGGCACAAATATAAAAAACAGTAGGGCCATATAGAGAGCATCTCGCCGACATTTTTTTGTGAAATACGCGCAAAACGCTCAATAACACACAAACACTACTTATTTTGGCATCCCGGTAGATCCGACCGATTGTATCCCGTGTACCGTGTCGCGTGTTAGGTGGTGTTAGGTGGACTGACCCTGTAAACCACAGCTGTTAGCGTTCGGCTACTGCTCGAGATCGCCGGGCGCCAGAATCCGCCAGCTTGCGTAGTGTCCGAGAGCACAGCTGGAAAGACCACATTGGGGCGGA
Source organism: Callosobruchus maculatus (assembly GCA_951848785.1). NCBI lineage: Eukaryota > Metazoa > Arthropoda > Insecta > Coleoptera > Chrysomelidae > Callosobruchus > Callosobruchus maculatus. Next base: position 779,383 of record CATOUR010000028.1, on the reverse strand, counting down.
GCTTAGAGTGACCCTACTTATCTTTGTTAATGAACGGTGGCTGAGCGTATCGATTAGCCTAATTGGTCTCTTATGGATAGTGTCCAGAAGCTTTAGAGAGTGATCCAGACCGCATCTTCACACATGGGAGCACTACTCCCATCACACATGGAAGCACTACTCCCACCATGGTCGGATCTGTGCCTTGTGGAGCAGCAGTAGTTGCTCTGGTGTATACAACAGCTTCCTATGGCGAAACAAAAGTCCAACCTTCTGGAATGACGTTTTGGCAATATTGACCACCAATTATAGACCTGTGGCTCTTCTCAGCATCATGTCTAAGGTTATGGAGACTGTCGTTAACACACAGCTCCTGAAATATCTGGACAACAATAACATCATAAATGATCACCAGTATGGCTTTCGTAAGCACAGGTCTACAGGTGACCTCCTTGCCTACGTCACTCACTTGTGGAACAGAGCAATAGACAATCATGGTGAATCCCGTGTTGTTGCACTTGATATATTGAAAGCTTTCGATAGAGTTTGGAGTATGGCCTGACGGACTTCTGGCCAAGCTTGCTGCTTATGGACTACCACCTGGCCTGCGCCAGTGGCTGAATAGCTTTTTGAACGACCGATCTCTGTTTGTTGTAGTCGAGGGCTGTTCATCAGACGTATTTTCAATAAACGCCGGTGTTCCTCAGGGATCTGTCCTATCCTCTACACTGTTTCTGCTGTACATCAACGAGCTGCTGGAAATAACATCCAATCCAATCTACAGCTTCGCAGATGACAGTACATTTGTGTTGTGCATGGAACCAGACAAGCCACTATCATCCCAGGAGACGGTACGTCAGCGAGAGCAGCGTGCCTCACAGATCAACGCTAATATCAAAACAATTGTCGAGTCGAATCACCTTCTGTCAATCAACATCAACAATAACATGTCCTGGCACGACCACGTCGTCAGTATTGCTAAAACGGCATCCCAGAAGCTTGGAGTTCTGTTCCGCTGTAGGAAGCTGTATACACCAGAGCAACTGCTGCTGCTGTACAAGGCACAGATCCGACCATCGCTGGAGTATTGCTCCCATGTGTGGGGATGCGCTCCGAAGTACTCTCTAAAGCTTCTGGACACTATCTAGAAAAGAGCGATTAGACTAATCGATACGCCAAACCTTACAAAGGACTTCCACAGCCTGGAACATCGAAGGAGGGTTGCTGACCTATCCCTGTTTTACAGATTCTATCACGGAAAATGTTCGATTGAGCTCTCTCAGATAATAACACCACTGGCCGTCCGAACCAGGAAAACTAGAGAAGCTCTGCGAGCTCATCCTTACCAGGTCGAGGTCCTTACTCCCCGAACTAGTCTCCTCCAGCATTCCTTCTTTTGGAGAACTTCGACGCTGTGGAATCAGTTGCCGGGGAATTTGTTTCCTAGCGGCTATAACCTGCAGCGTTTCAAATCTAACGTGAAGCAATACTTATCCTCTCGCAGCGCTTCTACAGCGCCATAGGCTTTAAGCATTTGCGGGAGGCCGACCATAAAAAAAAGTAAGAGGTGAAGCCTGCACGTGTGGCCGGTGTTTTAGTTGAATGTTTTCTTTGACAGCAGCATGTGATCCTTTAGGTTCTGCAAATGCAGATGTGGTATCATTTCAGACTCTAAGCATATTTGTCACCACCCAGTGCTTAATGATCGAAACGTATCGTCTTTCTTCCACGCCCCTGTGCATCCAATCCCTCAAGGAATCTATTCGGTATCGAGATCGGTCTCGATGGCTTGCGCGTTCGTTGAAATTGTATTTGTTTAATCTGAAATTCAGATATGATCACATAAAGCACGACTGAATATTTCAGTAACTCTTCACATAAAGGTTTCCTTTTCATTTTGAATTTTCTTACCGTTTTTAGCTTGCCACCGCCGCGCCGCAGTTGGCGGGCAAATATATCTGCCTTCCTTCGATTATATGGATATATTCCTTCCAAGACTGCTACGGTAGTATTAAGAAAAATTAAAATTGAAGTTGTTAGCGAAATAACTTGAAAAGTGGGTGTAACTCTAGCCACACACAGCTTAGAAATTGACATGTTCTATTTTCCACTCAGTGGAACATTCAGTTCAATCTAACTTTTGAATTGTCTGTATCACACTACTAGTACTATATTAGCCAATCTATGTTGTTCAAGATATTGAATCAAAGAACTGTTGGGTCTTGGGCTTTTAGGCTGGCGTCATTTAGCTTTGAGGCTTGACGCTGCGCCATCGAACCATTTCCCAACCAGGATGATGTCCTCTAGGTAGACCAAGCAGGTTTCCCAAGATAGCCCCTTCAAGACATTCTCCATGAGCCATAACCCTGAGCCGATGGTGAACGCAGTCTTCTCCTAATCCCCTGGATCCATCTCGACTTGCCAGTAGCCACTCTTCAAATCTAGTGTAGAGAACACCTTAGAACCCGCCAAAGTGTCTATGGTGTCGTCGACTCTTGGCAGAGGGTAGCTGTCTTTCTTCGTTATATTATTGAGTTGCCGATAGTTCCCGCAGAATCGTGTCGACCCGTCCTTCTTCCTCACGAGTACGACTGGCGATGACCAAGGACTCGCTGATTGCTCAATCACCCCCTCTTCTTCCATTTCCTTGATAGTCCTATCCGCTTGGCCAATAGTAGCTTCCTTGGTGGTTGCCGAATAGGTGGTACATCGCCCGTGTGGATCTTGTGTCGGATCACATCTGTCCTCCCCTTCTTTCCAAGGCCAACATCGAAGATATCCTGGTATTCTGTGATGAATACCCTCAGCCTCTTCTGTTGTTCCCTGTTCTAGCCTTTCGACGAATCAGCCACCAACTCAGTCAGCTTCTCATGCAACCGCTCATTCCGTTGGTCTGACGCGTTTACACTTCTCACCGCCGATGAGACTGGAGAACAACAACCCAGTGGTGTTCCGTTCTTGAGGTGTACCGGAAACGGCCATTCACGTTCAGCAACCTCAGCGGAACTGCATCATCAGCTCGTACCAGGCATTTTCCAATGGCGATACCACGGCCAATCAGCTCATCATCCGGTTTAGGTTCGAACAACATGACGCTCCCTTGATCAGCGTCATCAATCAGGCAGGCTTCGATCACCACCTCGCACCTTCCTGGGATGACAGTTTCTGCTGAGAGCACCACCTGGACAGCCTCTTCTTGACGTCGGTGCAGGACTACCTCTTCCTCTTGGACTAGCAGCCTACCATGTCTTAGGTCCAGTTGGAATCCATAGGTGTCCATGATGTCCATTCCATCTATCACCTCGTTCTCGATGTCGGCTACCAAAACTCGATGTTTGATCTTGGTGTTCCCAAACTGGAGCTGTATGTCGGCTTCTCCATGGATGCTTGCGGGCTCTCCGGTAGCAGTGCGCAACCGCCATCTTGTTGGTCTTACGTCAGCAATATTTTGGAGCACATCAGGTCGAACGATGGTCTTCGTCGCACCCGTATCCAGAAGCATCAGCTTCTGCCTGCCGCTCACGAAGCCATCCACAGATACAGACTGTTCGCCTGCTGCTCCACGTAGGCCACACAAGCAGTTCTTCCTGAGGCCCTCTGGATGCGGGTCGAGGATCGCCTCTTCTATTAGACCCGACTTAGTTTTCCGGCGTCGGCAGTCCAGCATCGGATGTCTGTCTTCTTCTTGGAATGGGCCTCGCTAATTACCCGCCGCAGTTCCTCAACTAGGGCCGGCACTTCTGTCTGACCTTCACACTCCCGAACTCGGGCCTGGCACTGGTGAGTCTTTTTCACAGCTTCGAATTCTAAAGCTCTGGCTAGAGCATCCACAAGAGGTTCCGAATGTGCGAGTGCCACAGCTTGACGCATTTCGGTATCACGAAGATCTCCCACAAATGCCTCCACTGCTAATCGCTCCATTAGATCTTCCGGGGCCGTCGGATATGTCAGTCGAACCAAGCGGGCTATATCTGCTTCAAATTCTTGCAGCCTCTCATTTGGTTGTTGGGAGCGATTCTTCAGCTGGGCGTGGAAAACGTGACCGAACCTGGCTTGACCAAATCCCATTTCCATTTGGTGGATAGCATCCTCAGAAGCTATTTCGCTTGACTGTGGCTTCCGATTTCGGCCTAAAAGCCCAAAAACCACAAATTCATTGGACGATGGCCGCGAAAACCTTACACAGTACAAATCCTTAATTTACTTATCTTGCTTATGACTTTACGGAGAAAGTTAGTTTCTGTATGAAATATAAGGTACTACAACATTTTGAATAAAACAACCCCATTTGTGTAGGAAAAACTATTGGGCGCTCTTTGAAAAAAATATGGAGGTGAGTTTTAAGGGTTGAAGTACAAAATAGTTTTGAAAGCATAGTATATGGTAGACCCCATAGTACTATCAAAAATACCACTTTTCGTTTGAATTTTTTTTATTAGGAGAATGTCAAGTGTCAGAAAAGCTCTGGGACATTCGATATATCTTTTTTGCCATTACTATCTTTATATACTCCACGCAAGCAGGCAGACTGCTTACACTCTGTGAACTCTGTGAATTTTAATTTAGGTTCCCCGCTTTGTCTGCTTCTACCTGCGAGCGGTTCGGCGCTGGCAAAGCAGATCTACCCGCTTTCACTGTGCATGCATACTAAACCTCGAACATTCTATAGTGGTTTTTTCGAACGTCGTCTAGCGAATTCTTTAATTTTGACCTGGCAACACTGCTTCGACGGCCTTATATCACTCCAAAGGGGGATTAAGTTCGCAGGCACTACGAGCGCTGTCAATTTTATCGGTACGGTCCATTCAGCTTTATTACCATAATAGCCTTACTCGGGGCACAGGAAATCCCGGGATGCCCTCAAAAATGGCGATTAGCCGATGATAGTAACAGGTAGGCCATAGTATATCATCGGCGGCTATTGTTCACCCTCGTACCCTGGCGAGCACTCAGCTCAGATAAGGCTACGTTTCCACCAGAGATGTGCGAAGATGTGTTACGAGGTATGCGTTTTTAACAAACCAATAGAATCGCTTGCATTACCTCGCCTTATTGTCCCTCTAATTATGTCGGTCTCAGACCTTACACTACATCTACAACAGTTAGGCCTGGACAAAGGGTGAGAAAAAGTATTCCAAAAGTCTGTAGTCCTGAAGGCCTGTAATATTGTACGATCCTTCCTAAATTCAGAGCAGTAATAGCTCAGGTGTTGACTTGGCACAGCCCGTCAACATTTGTTGCTACTGCAGTCGTGCGAGTGAAACTTGAAGAATCAGGATGATAATAACAATAATCTTTACTAATAGACAAAAAAAGTATATTATGGCAAGTCAAAAATTACAAGTAATATAATGTTGTGCAAAATAAAGCAACTAAGTGTTACATAGGAGTTATAGGGATTTGAGAAACATGAAGATATGAATAAAATACTAAAAATAATTATATATGTTAGGAGCAAACACCGATTTCGGCCAATGGACGGAAAATATGGTCAAAACGCGTTTTGGCTGCTGCCGTTTTGCCAATGTCCGAATTATCGCTTTCCGGCTGTTCAATGTAGCCCAGAACGCGTTTTGGGTCGACTACGATGGCCAGAACACGTTCTATATTCTACTACGAATAAATAAATATCAATTATTTTCCGTTTTGTGTTACAATATTTCCTCTGAGCTTAGAATCCATAACTAAAATGAATAAAAGCACTTGTAGATCTTAGGTCCGTGAAAAAAAAACTGAAAGAAACATACCTCACAATCTCTTATGTCCAGCTCCCACATGAGCGGAATGAATAATGTCAAATAACTCGTGGGTCATGCAAAAATAACGCAGTTCGGCTGTTTCGTCTGTCCTTCTTTCAATTAGCTTTTCGATATAGCCAATTTTTAAAATATCATACCTTTTCAATCATTGTCTTTGTTTCGAAGATATTGTATTACTGCTACTTTTACAGGCTTTTGACGCCTTTACCTCTGTGAGTGTTTGGTCGTATCTTTCTGTTGTACAAATATTACTACGATCATTGCTACCACTTATGACTTTTTGCAGTTCGTCATTAAAACATAACCTTAGGCCTTCCATGACACTCTCTAGCTATTGTCTAACCCGCACAAAGATCAAATACTGAATGAATAAATACACTAGCTCGTAGCTCCAGAGGTATCGTTTACAAGCTGAGACACTCACAAAATCCACCACGCGTTATGGCAATCGCAGTAGAACAGGACACGTTTTGGCAATCGTAATTGAGCCAAAACACGTTCTGGTCTACATTAAACAGTCAAAAAGCGAGAATTCGGACATTGGTAAAATGGTAGCAACCAAAACGCGTTTTGGCCATATTTTTCGTCCATTGGCCGAAATCGGTGTTTGCTCTTAACATATACATACAAAAAATACACAAAAAACAGCACTATGGCACTCACAGTTCTCGAAAAATGTGATCCAAATATTTATTCATAGAATTTATTGTATGCTTTGATTGATCATAGATTCAAGGGATGTTTGTGAAATAGTATCACACAATCAAAGAAAGAAGACTGCTTAAAAAATTTGTATTTGTGTTTCCACCAACGAAACATCAAATCTTACAACTTTGGTGATTAAGTATAAGAATAGCTAGACGCTAAACTTTTCCACCATAATTTCACTCTTTGTACATTCTTTAATAAAGGCGTTTATTATTATTATCATGACGTTCTGACATTCTAAGCTCCACTCGCATGGTTGCGGTAACAGCAAGTATTGACGGGCTGTGCCAAGTCAACACCTGAGCTATTATTGATCGGGATTTAGGCAGGATCGTACAATATTACAGGTCTGCAGGATTAGACACTAATCCGCTAACACTCTATACCACTGCGCCATCCGGCCTTCTGTGGATAGGATCGCTTCAACGAAACATATTTGATTAGGTACCTACTTTGTTACTGGAATTTGTAATCTAATTTCAGCATTTCAAAAATATGTTAATTTCAATCGTAGACTTCGTCTCGTGCGGCAAACTTCATTCATCATCTATGTTGCAACAAATATACACTTTTTACAACAATAGTTCTGTTATAAAAATGGTGGATCTGAAAATGAAACAATATACAGGGTATTCCGTTTAAAATATCAAAGGTGATACTACTTTTCCGAAGAAGTGGCGACGTCGCAGGGATGAAAATATTTTAGATCCATAGAGCAGGTGCGAAAACTTAGGTTGCCAAGTTTCCAGATCAATCCTATGGCTAGTTTTCCAGAAACGTCTAACCTACCATCAACCGTGAATCACCCTGTAGATGATGAAAAGTGTCATCCAGCTTGTCGTTTTATTTTCAATATCAATGAAGTACTAATGGCGGCTGATACTTATTAACATAGCTCGCAATGCCCGATAGAAAGCTTTTGCTAAATGACCATCCAATCGAAAAGCTATCTGGTTAGGTGAGTCGAATGCGCCTTTGCGTTCCGCCAAGAAGTTTGCTGTTGTTTAGCAGTGACTATCTTTGGTTTGTCGTTACCTCCGGGTACCAGATGGCGCACAGGCATATCTTTTCTGCCGCGTACTCTCTTGTTGTACACTGTTTGAAAATGACGTTGTTTTACTACTTGTTGCATAGCCTAAATGCGTCTTTACAGTATTAGTGCTAGTATGTGTGCTTGATAAGATGTATCAAGATACATGTAATTTAGAGGTTGAACATTTGAATCGGTGAGTCCAAGAACAAACACATTACAAAATATAAGAATAACCCCAATATACGCACCATCTGTCTGCGGCGTTGCGATGAAAAACATTACAAGTCCCAGGACACGTACTGATTTTAACATCATTGGTCAATTCATTGTTGGCTGTCAGTGCCACGGTTTGCGATATCGTTATTATTCACATAATTAGCACCCTCTATTGACGTTGTCATAACCTTATCATAGATTAAAACTAGAAAAAAATACAAAAAAGCCTGTGAAAAGAAGACTGAGTTTAAGAACTGTACAAGGGCATAAACTATTTTTTTAACAGCTTGGAGGAGGGTGAGACCCTCAGTTCTATTATGTTGTATTATCATCGGTCTAAGGAATTATAACAACTTTTATATGATGGCGAACACAGTTGCTTTACTCGTTTTGAAGTTAATATGCTTTTTTTTTAATGTATCTCAAAACTATGTTTCTGCACTTATACCGTTCTTGGACTCACCGATTCATTTATTTGACTGTGATTAGGGAAGGGACTAGTCCTTTCCACCTCTTGGTAATTCGACGTCCTTGGCTGAACGCGTATTAGTATTTCGGTGGTGGTGAACGCGAGCTTAACGCACGAGCGGCACATCAAGTGATGAGTAACGAGAGGAAACGTTTGCCACCCGAAGCTCCACCTCCGGAGACCGTTTGTATACACACAGTTGACCTCCTTCCCCCTTCCACCCGCCACTTCCCTAACACATTCTGCAGAAACTGCCCTGCGTTCCTTGCTGGAATACAAATGCTGCTGCTTTGCACCGAATATTTCTTCCCGAACGGACCTGTTTAGTGGTCCGTTAGATCAAATATATCCACACACATACACACACCCATACATGCATACAAATAAACATAACATAACAAACATAAACATAACCATACCAAACAAACTTTTATAGCCCACCAAACTGAAAAGTGAACATCATGAGTTCTTAATACAGGGTGGGCCAATAGTGCGTGGACGGCGGATTGTGGGCTTACTAAGAAATATTTCAAAAATCTGTCACCTGATCATGGTAGGGACCCTTGAGATCAATAATGTACAAATATTTTCACTTAAATTTTGAGGTTTATACAGGGTGATTCATATCAAACTTACATTTTTTTGAATGGAACTCCCTATATATTATTGCATATTTGAATTCCTTGGTTAACTCTAATGTGACTTTATGTATCACACATGGAACTTTAAACGAATCGTTTAGGTGCAAATCACCATTTTTGGTATAAGTAGGTATCAGAAGAAAAAATATCGCAGCGATTATAAAACTTAGAAGGCCGTGACTTTGCGGTACGACTATGCATGAAATGCCTCACCTTACGTCAGGCGGTTAAATTTGAATTCGTTTGTGCTTGGAGAAATCAGTAGATTAATTAAGGAAACTCAATCACAGATAACATGATTACCTTCCTAACGATATAACATTCTCGATACCAATCTTTTTTGGTTTTTATTTTATTTCAAATTTTCAGTCAAATCGGTGTTTTTCAATTTTCCTGCGTGTATGCAACCTAGCAGGCCATGAAAAATAAACAAAAGCCCGTTAATATGGAAGAAACCAACTAATGTCAATGACTAGCTGGGGTATGGCAGAAGTGTTTGTTTTTCACAGCCTACTAGCTAGTGAGGTCTACTAGAGGAGCTTGACAATTTTCCGAAACGATTAAATATTTTGAAACAAAAGGAAAACTACCAGCGATTTTTGCTTACAGTCTAACATGTTTAGAATAAAATTTCACATTTAATGGGGAAAGAATTAGTCATTTCCGTTTAGTTAAGTCAAAAGTGAAGATATCTCTAACTGGAGCATTCTGAATATCTATTGAAACATTAGCTGGAATTTTTTAATTACGCTATGTTGCAATTGTGTTGATTTAATGTAGTTTTCTGCAAACTAAATTATATTTTACAATTCAAACTGCAATTCAGGTTTCAGTTTCCGCGATCTTGCTAATAAGTAGAAGTACCTAGTGAGGATTTTGAAGGGTTTGAGTCAGAGGTATCATTACTTTTGACTTACGGAAATGGCAACTTTTTTACAGCATTAAATGTGAAAATTTATTCAAAAAACATAGATATATTCTATTGACAGCAACAATCACCAGTAGTTTTCCTTTGATTAGATATTTTTTTACTGACTTTGGAAATTGGCTAATAGCTAGTGGGCTGTGAAAAATGAGCGTTCTTGTTGCCGCTACTGTTTCTGGTTAGAGCTAATATGTTGTAAGGAATTTTCATCATCTTGCCTCGTTATTCTAGTTAGTTTGCATCTTTCTACTAAGTTAGTTAGTTTCTTCCATATTAACGGGCTTTTGTTCATTTTTCATGACCTGCTAGGTTGCTTGCACGCAGGAAAGCTGAAAAACACCGATTTGACTGAAAATTTGAAATAAAATGAAAACCAATAAAGTTTGATATCGAGACTATTATATCGTTAGAAAGGTAATCAAATTTTACATTTGATTCTTTAAACTAAAATAGGCATTCCCATTTGAAAAAATCAAGTTATCTGTGATTGAAATTTCCTTAATTAATCTACTGATTTCTCCGAGTACGAAAAGAATTAAAATTTAGCCGTCTGACCTAAGGTGGCGCATTTCATGCTTAGTCGAACCGCAAAGTCACGGCCTTCTAGGTTTTATAATCGCTGCAATATTCAATTTTTTTCTGATACCCACTTATACCAAAAATGGTGATTTGCGCCTGAACGGTTCGTTTAAAGTTCCATGTGTATACATAAGGCCACACTAGAATTGACCAAGGAATGCAGATATGCAATAATATATAGGGGGTTCCATTCACAAAAATGTATGTTTGATAAACCTGTATAAACCTTGAAATTTAAGTGAAATTATTTTTACATTATAGCCCTCAGGGGTCCCTACCATGATCAAGTGACAAATTTTTGAAATGTTTCTTAGTAAGCCTACAATCCTCCGTCCACGTACTATTGGCCCACCCTGTATAGTACAGTACCTTAAGCGCCCGAAATATAAAAATCTCGGAATCCGTTAACTGTCAATGAATAATTGTAAACCATGTTGTATTTGACTATAAGTATGGTATATTACAATGTTTAGCCATCAAAATTTGCCGCTTCTTATTTTATATAATATAAATAAAGATATATACAAGGTGTCCCAAAAAATAGTGTCAAGCGGAAGTCCAGAGATAGAGCACACCTAGAAGTATCTGAATCACTCCCATACATATATGTTATGCAATTTTTTGTAGTTTCCAGTAACCTGACTTAAATCCGATAGAGTTTTTTTGTTTGTGGCTACTACAAAGAACTAGTTGATGCTAAAGAGTGTCGAAACATCAGCGAATTACGCAACAAATTAACACAGGCTGAAGAAACAATAAAAAAGCAATCGAAGAGGTTTTGTTAATTTAAAAAACAATTTTTTCAGAAGATGTAGATTATGCATCGGACAAGAAGGTAGGCATTTTGAAAATTTCTTGTAAAATTTAATAAGCTTAGTGAAGAAATCTGATAATTTCGTTTCATTTTACGATTTCCCACTTACAAAAAGTCGTACATGTAAAAAAAAACTTAATAAAGTGACACAGGTGGTCATCTATCGATATTCCGATCGCTCTGTTTTTTATTGCGGCACTGACAACCATTCTGCTATTAATGCTCTAAAATTAGTTATTGTTTCATTTAAAATCCCATCGCTAATTTCAAGAAATCTCCGCCTCCGCCTCCGCCTTGTCGTTGAAGGTCGATTGGAGCCAAAGTAGCCCCATTAAGTACTCCTTCTTTTTAATGATTATGATAGCTGAGAGACTGAAGAAGTTCTTAGACCTCTTTAGATTTTTAATATTAATAAGAACATAATTAACAGAATGTAAATTAAAGTAATTTTCATGACTTTCATCAGATTTACTAAGCCGATTCTTTTATGTATGAACAGTAAACTCTTGTAGAGCAAAAAAGAGAATTTGGAAAAGTCTTTTAATTTTATTTTTTAAATAGTTTTAAGTTGTCGAAGTAGGGAATTCTCTAAAATTCAGGAAAAAAAATCATAACTCGAAAACTACAAAATATTACATAACATATATGGGGTGATTCAGATACTTCTAGGTGTGCTCTATCTCAGGACTTCCGCGTGACACTATTTTTTGGGACACCCTGTATAAAAATATATAGCGATATTTATGGAGGTGGGCGACATGTTGTTCCAGCAGGATAGCGCTACCTGCCACACAGCGGACGCCACGTCAAACCTTCTGCATGAACGATTTGAGGGTCGGGTTATTTCACGCAGAGGTGATATGAATTGGCCACCAAGATCGTGCGATTTGACCCCACTAGACTTTTTCTTGTGGAGTTTTTTGATGTGACAAGTCTATCCCAGTAAGCTGAAAACTACTGATGGCCTTACAGTCAATATAATCCAGGTCATGTCTCAAATTCAGCCAGATTTATGCGGAAAATTCATTTAAAGTTGGACCACTCGAGTCCGTGTCCTCGTGACAAGCAGCGGCGGACATATGACTGATGTAATATTCCACACGTAATGGCATACATGGACCTTTAAAATAAAAGCAAAGACTGTTTACTACCTCACGCATAGCTTGTTTTATTTCAATTCAACATCGCCCCTCCCTTAATGAAAAACCCTTTATATCGAGCAATCCACGAATTATCTAATACCGTTTTTCCCTGGGCACATTTTACTGCACTCCGTTCGAGTGCAGAATACTGAAAGGGTTCACCTAGGATATCACTTTTACACTGGGTTCCTCGAGTGGAATACACATCAAAGGCCTTTACGGAAACAGTGATCTGGATCCGGATTGGTCAGTTATCTGTCTAACAGCTGTCAAGTGAGATTTATGATTCTATGGATTTAACGGATAGCGAACAACGAAAAACTTGGTTTAAGAACAAAACACAGATGGTTAAGAAAAAAGCTACTGATCTGTATAACCCAATCGGGATCACATACCGTACGAGAGAGAACTGACCATATTTATGACTCATCCTAGATCACTTTCCGAACGTCAGGATCAGTGATCCAACTGATCGGGTTAACCCGATCAAATTTTCCGTAAAGGCCTCAAGAAACAATTTGTTTTGATTTTTGATATTCGATAAGTTGGCAGTTATCTTGGTTGTGATCCACATATATGCAATGTTTTCATCTGTGATCTTCATTTTCGAGACTTCAGGTTCACAGATTATAAAAGGAATAAATTCTAAATCAAAGTTAATGGTATGGATCTATTTGAGGTGGAAGTAGGTAGCATAACATTAGAATTACTCTCAAGTGAGTTATAGCTGTTCAAAAAGTTTGATTTTTCTGTTCACTCTACTCATTGTGACTAAAAATAGTGAAAATCAACTAGGTATTACCGTATTTCGATTTGAAGTTTCCCGCTCCAAACCACTGTCAACTACTGTCATTTTCTTGGTTCACTTCCACGACACTCACTATGAAATCGGTGCGAAATTATTGCACTCAGTTTTGAGTCTCAGTCTCGTTTGACGGAAATAAAAAATTTCAGATCACTCGGACTGGTGGGTGTACGTAAAAAAATCGAAAATCATTATTTGGCTTTCTATTGAGCTGAAACCTCGCATTTCAGATACTTCCAATGCGCTGATTACAGATCCAGTCGCAGTTTTGAGTCTCAGTCTCGTTTGACGGAAATAAAAAATTTCAGATGACTCGGGCTGGCGGATGTGTGCCTAAAAAATTCGAAAATATTTATTTGGCTTTCTCTTGAGCTGAAACCTCGCATTTCAGATACTTCCAAGGCGTTGATTACAAATCCAGTCGCAGTTTTGAGTCTTAGTCTCGTTTGACGGAAATAAAAAATTTCAGATCACTCGGGCTGGCGGGTGTACCTAAAAAAATCGAAAATCTTTATTTGGCTTTCTATTGAGTTAAAACCTCGCATTTCAGATACTTCTAAGGCGCTGATTACAAATCCAGTCGCAGTTTGAGTCTCAGAAATGCCAGTGAAATGCGTGCTCTTAAAAAATTTTGCACTGGAACTGCCGGTGAAATCCAGTGCAGCCCGAGTGCAACCAGTGAAAAACTCTATAAGTATGGGTGTAATGCACTTTTATTCTCCCATCTAATCTTACAGTCGTGATGGTGTTACAGCTTCCCCGGCCTAACCCGGTATCAGTGTTTCCGGCGTCCCATCTGCTGTGCCCTTCCGAGAAATCCCTTATGAAATCTAATCATCCTGTACCTGCGTCTGTTCTGCTCTAATACCGGCTGTTATTGGGAATGTAAAATAATGCCATTGGACATGATTGCAGGACATTCGAGGACGACGTGACACAGGCACGGAATGTCCGCGTTCAAGGGACGGCCTCACCACCATTGACGAAGCCGAGAGAGGGCTGCTGCTCTGCAGGAAGCCTAGACCACAGTATATCCATGTTATACACAGTAGCGCAACTTTCCAGAGTGGGCTTGTTCACAAAATTTTTAATATCAATTTTGACCTGCCTAAAATAAAGCTTAAATAGAAAAAACATGATTCTGAAAATTTCATACTTGTAGGATGCTTCGTTGGCCTAATATAATAACCATTTGAATTCGGGAAATCCAAGCGCGCGAACACCTAACTGTGACGTAAGCAGATATGTTCGCATGTGAGTTGAGATCATCACTCAGTATATATGTTTTGTGATCATCACGACATCTATTGTCAGTGATTGTGACTGGTGGTAGTTTTTGTGTTCTAAAATGTGCGCAGAGCCGCGGTCAACATATCTGATGACGTCACGACAGCGTATCGAAAATGCGCCCGGCATTCATGTTTATAATTTTTTTTGAGCGACTTAGAAACTTCACAGAGGTCTAATTTTTGGCACGGTGACTAAAAAATACGTATTCTTTCAGACGCACAAATAAAAAAAGAAAGGTGAACGAGCCCATTATGGAGGTTCGCGCATCTCATCCCGCGCATCGTTCATGAGATGTGTACTTAACAGATAGGGTCATAGCAACCTGTTTAAAGGAACATGAACGGCTCCCTAGACTTGCAAATCCGACAGAATCTGCTCTTTCTGAGCATCATATCCACACAAGCTATCAAATCACATTCTAAGATAATTGCGAAGGCACCGTAATGGACTAGTATCATTATTTTCTTTTTATGGCTGTATATGATGGATTATGGCATAACGGTCTTCTCATATTTTTCCGCATTTTTTTTTTGGGCACGGGAAAGTCGAGAAAATGAGGAAGATATCTAAATTGTTCTAGTCGCATGACGTCACGGGACTATAGAAGACCAGCCAATCGGAAGACGGGTATGTATGCCGTGTTGCCGTTCTAACTTGAGTCCCAATATCCATTGCATACCTTTATCTGATCCCCTACACATGCTAAAAAATAGATAGTTTGATAGATACGGCCAGTGAAGCCAACGAATTCACGTAGGTTAGAAGGAGTAAACAAGAACTATGTTTGTTTATACAGTCCTAAAAGAAATGATTCAGCGGCAGCTTCATGATCGTGGAAGGTCGCACAGTGGCCGCAATATGGTCTGGGAGGTGGAGTCAAATTTTGTCGAACCATTAAACTGAGACTGGATTTTTTAATGTAGACTTTCTTAATGTTGATAAGAAAAAATATCTGTGTTAGCTGGTCCGGATCCGTGACCTAAGATTTTGAGAGCCTGCGCAAGTATCAAGAAAGGGGACCCACGTGGCTGCGCGATGAACAGCGTGTGCCTTCGATAGTGGGGCAGCAGCAGCCTTGTGCGCGGTTAGCGCTTGGATGGGTGACTGAATTGCACCGAGCGCACGGGTATTCAGTTTTGACCCGTGAAAATTCGTCAATACCGCGATTTGGCAGTTGACGAGGCAACAATGCACTGCTGTTTTATGGTGCGCATCGCAACGATTGGACAAATTTAGGTTCCTTTTTTTAAACTTTAAAATGAAATTACTAGTAAACAAAACGATGTACAGAGTAACGAAATCCAACAGTACACCCATTTTTGTATACACTAAGAGGTTATAATGATTTAATCATTATTTTCAAACCTATGATACTAGTCCATTGTACTTTTAGAAGAAAACTTATTTTTTGCCTTAGATGCTTAAACCCATCCATTCGCTTATGATGCGACGCCACTGAAAATCTTCTGCTATATTATGTCGTATATTATGGTGTTAGGAAATGGAAGAAGCCAGGCGAAGATCATTAGCGACAAAGAAGCTAACTAGATCGTTGAAAATGTAATAAGCTTCAATTATCCTCTCCGTGAACCTCGAAATTTGAAAATAGCGGTGGGATCAATATTTTTAAGTAGCAATTGGGACAGTATCAACGTTCATCACTAGTTCTGGTTCATTGATGGGTTATTATATCAATGAAACTGATGTGAGCTAGCACACCCCTTTAAATCTCATAATATTCTACTTTTACTCGTTTTTCTATTTTAAAACGACCGACGCTTTTGAAATCACGTAATCGATTGGCATGAAAACCCGTTCTCAAAAGGACAACAGTGCCAGATTTAATGTTGTCAGGGGGTTGCCGCTCGAGGGGCGAGGGGTGAAAACTCTTCTCTGCTGAAAATTCACCCTACTCCCCCCCCCCACCCTCGAGCCACAACCCCTAGAAGAATTGAATTCTCTCATTTGAACCTTTCCTTCATAGCACTTACCGAAACGAAACTATTTTTCGAAAGTTTTCACGACCCCCCCCCCTCCTCCGCGAGCTGCAACCTCCCGAGGTCAAAACTTAGGTTTATATTCAGGGGATTCAATGTATACCATGCCACCAAATTTCATTTCTTTCCGACCTTTTGCGGTCAAAAGACTTTTGTAGGACTTGACGATTGGCTAATATCGGTAGCATAAATGTCGTACTTTTGTTGCAAATAATAGGGATATGAGAAATTTTATTCTCTTTGGAGAAAAAGTGTTACACAACGCCTCAAGTTATTCAAGCTCCCAGCATTCTCTGACAGAAAACTTCGAAGTGATCTTATAATCACATTACGGGCATTGCATGGCCTCTTTAGCACTGACCTGAGGTACATGTTCCAGCTGTCACACAGCAATCTCCGAGGACACAACGTGAAACTACAGAATGAGCCATTCAGAACATCAATCCGGTAGTGCTTTATTACCAATCGCGTGTTTGACTCTTGGAACAGACTTCCCGTCGATGTGGTGAACGCAAATTCCGTCACAAGCTTCAAGACCAAATATGACAGGTGGTGTTGTGACCAAAACTTGTAACTCAAGTTCGTGCAATTTCTAACACCTTGTGAACGTTTATGTCTGTACATTCTGATTTTTTCCCCTTATTTTGTACATGAGTTTGTAGTACCTTGCATTCTACTCATATCTATTGTATAATAACAATAATAATAGTAATACCTTTTTGATAGCGTTCTTTGACTTAATACGCGACGAAATCGCAAACCACCCCCTAACTTTGGGGCACTGTAAAATGAAAACTATCCGACGCACACTAAGTGTGTAAAGATCGAAATTTTTAAGAATCGTGTTGTCTCCATACACCATTTCCGATAGTACTTACCACAACTGCGCTATTTGTTGAAAACCGTCATGAAACAGTTTTCACACCCCGCCCCCCCCCTCGAGCGCATATTGAATCTTATCTTAATTAAACAACGGCGAGGAAGTATCATTTACACTAAAAGTATGCATAAATAAGATATTTTCTGCAACACCACAAATCGGTAGTAGGTAGCGGTGTGTTCCTAAATGTCGTATTTTTTTTTTTAAGTAAATGTGTGAGTTTAGGCAGGTAAATAAATGGGAAGATATTATATTTTTAGGGAAAAAATGTTACATGACATTCTGATAAAGTTTTTCGTCTTTGTAGAATTCTGATTTTAGTGAAAATCACAAACCAACCCCTAACTTTGACGCACTGTAGGACGGAAACTGTTGAACCTTTTCTCCATAGTACTTACCAAAACGACGCTATTCCTCGAAAATTGTCGTGAAGCAGAGTTTTCACCCCCTCAACCATCGAGCGGCAACCCTCGACAACATTGAAACTGACACTGTTGCCTTTCTGGAAACGTCTTTTCATGACAAATCGATTACGTAATTCCAAAAGTGTCGGTCGCTTCAAGGTAGAAAAACTTAGCGGGCTCTTAGACTTTTTGATTACAACAGCACCTAAGGGCCTGGCCACATCTCCACGTCACGACGTCGTCAACGTGGAACGGTGCGTTGTCGCTGGTCAAAGCCTTTATTAAAATGCGCCTGTCGATAAAATCAGGCCTACTAGCCACACGTTGGCGACGACGTTCGACGTGGCGTTTCACGGCGACGTTGCCGTACCGTCACTAACACGTCGTGGCAACGGTACCCTGCAGCGACACCGCACCGGTCCACGTTGACGACGTCGTGACGTGAAGATGTGGCCAGGCCCTAACGCGGAAACGCAGTTTGTTGACTATTAATACCGGGTTCATTATTTTAATGAAATCGGAGTAATAACCCCAAAATCACTTGTTTCAAATTAGCATGCATTTTGAATGTAAAATGAGCTGCAAGTAACGGTTATTATTCATCGATTGTTTTTCTGTGACAGATCTCCTTTGTCCTCAATGACGAATCACTGTACAATGATCAATCTACCACTATTAAGGACCGGTTTCTCAATCTCCAGTTAAATATTTATCTGCAAGATAACAGCAACTGTTAGATAAATTGTTTAAACAATTGAAGGCTAAACTTACGAAGTCACGTAAATCTTATCTGACAGTTGTATCGATAGCAACGCTATCTGGCAGATACCTGTCTGACACTTTAACTGGACATTGAGAAACCGACCATAAAACTATCAATAATCTATTACTGGTATTAAATGGATATACTTAGCTTTTATTAACACTGCTGTTTTTACCAATTCTGCATATATAAGAAGTATTTCTCTGAGTTATAAAAATGTTAGACAGTTTACTTGACAGCTTGCGTCAAAGAGATTTTTTTTAAATAGCACAATTAACCAAAATTGGCATTATATGTTCAAAAACATTGCCTTTCCTTTGTCTGAATCAACTCACTTTTGGGACACCCCCTGTATATGGGTATATATGGCAATTTGCCTTTCCTGTTAGATTTCTCTGATTGCGAGAGGCATTTCAAGGAGAACCTCCAACAAAAGCGGTGCATCGTTAAGGTGGAAATATGTGCTCCCTCAATTGGCAAAACATAGCAGAGTTTCAGCCGGATTTGGTTGTATTAAGCTTGGTTTATTCGCATAATATACATACAGATACACTAGTCTATTTTAGTTTGCATGTTTTAGCATCATTGTCATACCTCCCGTTGTTGCGTGTTAACTAAGGGCTACGGTGTTCTTTTTGGGTAGGTATCTATCCCCAGACATCATGTCTGCGGACTAAAACTTCATTACGAATGTAAAATCCTACGCCGAACATACCTTTCAATGTAAGTGATTATTATTAGTTTGCACAACAGGCCATGAAGGCCTAGGGCAAAAATTAGTGCAGTCTGATCTTACACCGCTAAAATTTATATAACTTGAAACTGTCTTTGGATACTTTCACCACCTGTTTCTCAGTATATCCTGCACTATTACACGTGACCTATTTCTGTCTGCCATCTTCTCTTTCTAGTGTATAATATTAATTTTCTTTAAATCCTCTTCTGCCTTCTTCAGCCATCTCTCCTTTAGTCTACCCTTCCTTTTTTTCCTATTGGCGTCCTGTTGAGAACTAGTTTTGCCATTCTCGTCCCATTCAGTCTCTCCACATGTCCCAGCCACCTTATTTTCTGCACTTTGATGACTGCTATAACATTGGGGTCCTCATACATGTCTTCAAGTTCCTGGTTTGTTCTTCTCGTCCATCCCTCGTTTGTCCTTACGCCTACATAAATAGCTCTCAACATTTTTCTTTCCCATCTTATAATTTTTTCTTCCTCCTCTTAGTTCATGGTCCATGTCTTATAAGCATATGTCGCTGTTGGTCTTGTAACAGTTGTATAAATTCTTTCTTTGGTCTTTCTGGGTACATATTTGGATTTCATAAGATTTTTCAGGGCTCCATACTTCTGGTTTCCTTTGATGATCCTTGCCTGTACTTCTTGTTTCTCCTGTCCCTTTTGCTCTATGATTACCCCTAGGTACATAAATTCCGTAGTTCTTTCAAAAGTATATTCCATGTCGTTGGCCGTAAAAGTTAGGTTCGGTTGATCATCGGAAGTTTCTTCCATTTGTCCCATGACCATATATTTTGTCTTACTTTGATTTATCTCCATCCCAATTCTCCTTGCTTCCGCAGCTATACTTGCCGTCATTTTCTCTAGTCCTTTCTTTCTGTAAGTGATTAGCATGAACAATAAAGATAGATATAATCCTTATGAATGAATAACATAGTAATAATAGAATGAAACGATAGAACACCTAACCAGGCGTATGTAAAACTCTCGCTGGAAGCGAATACACAGCCGAACATACATCAAGCACTAACCACAACAAACAAACGAACAGAAAACACACAGATCCTATTACACCACACACAAATGTCTCAATATAAACTACACTAGGACATTGCAATACATGCCCCAGCCAATAAACCAGATGTAGGTTATCAGTCAAAGGCAGACAAAATGACCTATTTAGGTAATAGGTAATGCTATTCCCAATGATATTCCAAAAGCCTGTAATTCTGAGGACTTGTATTGTCCTTCCTAAATAATACTTCAGGTGGATGCGAGAGAAATTTATAAAAAAAATAATAACACGGTATGCCGTGCGCCCAGGATGCACGTTTTTTAATAATAAAATCGTCCTTATTTTCAAACCTACAACAGGTGAAACATGCTAAGAATCAAAGGTACGTCAGCTATAAATGATGATAAATTCGAAATTAGTCCATAGAAATTAAACAATATTTATAAATTACAAACTTAATAACCACAACTTTAGACAACCTTATAGAAAGAGATAGACAATAAAACAAAAGATATTGGCATTGTTTTGAAGTTATGTATTATAGAATCATATAAAAAAAATTTCGTGACATGAGAGCATCGACTGAAAAGCTTGGCTAAATGCGGAGGCAGATTTGAAGTGCTGAGTAACTTTCTCAAAGATATTAGTGAGAAAATTTGACGACAAAAAACATTGCTGGATGTAAATAATTATTAATCAATGTCTTTAAATTTGTGACTTGACGTTTTTTGTCACATTTTGAGTCATACTCCTTCCTTGAAACTTGTCAAGCATTAAGTTGACCGTGCTTTGTGCTTTACCGGCCCTTCTTTGAAATCAGATGTCTTAAAACCTAAACCCTTTACTGTAGATTTGGCGTTTAGTATAAAAATCTATTTGGTAAGTTATTGAAACTACAGCAAGATTAAAATGTTAGCACTTTGAAAGTGAACAGCAAAATATCCTTTGGTATTATAATGATACGACCTTAATTTGTCATTTTCAGTTTCGAAATAAAAGTCAGTTGAATATTGCAAAGCGTCAAATAGAATTTCAAATAGTCAATTTTAAATCCGGATGCGTCAAGTGTAGTTTCAAATAGTCATTTAAAATTTCTAAAGCATCATTTGAATCCCTATCTAAATGCGTCAACTGTAAATTGAAATGTACTATTTTTAGTTTTCTATCTGCGTAATCCAGTAACCATACATTTTCATATTTCTGTATAGTAGTCCTGATTTAACGGCGATTAGATGCATAAATGATTTATCCAAGTTTGCGAGATAACGTAAGAACCTGCGTAGACGTAGAGAACTGCTAGCGACCCATTTGCGGTGTTCCAACTCTTTGCAGTTCTAATTACTGACGCGAGTGAAAATATTGGAGTCCTCTCGCCAGAAGTTTGCTTCTATCTATTTGAATTAAGTTTTGTTAAGGTCTTGTCCATCCGCAAGATGTTGATGCCTTTAACAAATATTGAACAAGCATTATGTTCTTGTTCTGGATTAAGCATACTGTGTTCATTTCTTCAACAAACATTCTAAACGATAGGCCCTAAAAAAATTTTAAGACGTTAGCATGAATGTATATTCATCGTCCATTTATATTCAAACAGCGAAAATTATTCAAACTCCCCGTTGTTAGCTGACTCGCATCTTCGGTAACGTTTTCTGCTTTCGGCTTTCAGTATAAAGTAAATAAAAGGGCTAGAAGAGCTTCGAATATAAAATCAACATCCTTCGCCCTTTCTTCGGCATTTCCAGCACTCACTGTAAACTGTTACGAATTTGGATAGCTTATCACGACGGTTATGGTACGAGACAGAAGGTATAAATGATATTTGCTTTTTACTCTATTTGTGGAGAGGGGAAGCAGGCTTTGCGGTTTGTATGGACATATTTTTTAAATTGAATTTTGAGTGTCTATTTATGCATGGCATGGTACCTAGTATTTTATTTGTGAAGTAGTCATTGTAGTGACCAACCTTTGGTGGATTTTGTGTGTGCTAATTCCAGATCTTGTTATACGGCAGTGATTATAGGCATCAAACTAATAACATTTATATCCAATCTGCTTATGGTGAGTAAAAAAGAAAATTGAATATTTCCAAAAGTACAGATGTCAACTAAGCCCACTTTTATTATTATTATCCAGGAAACAGATGGTTGGGTTTAGGTCAAGAAAAAGAGGAAGTCTCTTTTACTGTTTTGCCGAAATATTATTATTTAATCTATATTAAAGTAGTAAAAACGTCCATTCATGCAGATATAGGCAAGTTCAAGGAATGGCTCAATAATCTTTTGAGATAACCTGAAAGTTGGATTTCTAGAATAAGTGATGCAACAGACAAATATGTATATTATTACTATTCACTTCTCTATTAAAATGAATTTGTTATAACTATACTTCAGAATGCTTAATTTTTGTCATTATAGGTTTGTAAAAAGCTCTTTAGCTTCCCAAGTTTTCGAGATAGAAGAGGCAGACGTATACCAGGAGGCGGATGACTTTCTAGAAAGTAGATTCTGACATGTTCTACATGGTGTGTATATCAACAGCACCAATATGTGCTTATCCTATCTATCTATATATTTTTTAATAAATGGTGGAGGAAAATGAATTGTTTATTACTACGCGCTTCTCACATAATCCATTTGAAAGTATCTCATAATATCAATAGCTTATACCGACGTTCATACTTTTTTCCAAATCTGTAGCATGATGTCTAGATACAGCAAGTTAAAAAAATGTATTTTAAATGGTTTTTTTGCTTAACATAGTGTGATTAATGTCTATCTTATCCAACAAGGTTAAAAAACAGTCATTGGATGATTGTGAAGTTGCTTACATCAGAAGCTTGAGGATTAATAGGTCTGTTTTTACAGAGAATCTCAAACCAGTCAGAGCCAATCAGTATTCGCCATTGCAGTTGTCAAACTATTTCTGACTAGTACTGGCCAATCAAATTGACGCTGACTAGTTTGTGATTGCTGTAAAAACAGACCTATTACTTAAACAAAAAAAATATTGGTTGAATTTTCCTACATTTTTATCATATATATTTTCCTTCGATTTATTAGGGCTTGTTCTGAACGGTGGATACTTCAGTATATCGGGAAGTGTGATGAGATGAATACAATTCAGTGATGTGCTGCTGCAGTCCTTCTCAATCAGGCAGTATAGATCAATATTATTGAGTTTATGCCTATAAAGAGGCTTCATGTTTTCGCTCTGTTCCTTAGAGTAGTTATTCACTTCCATCTGTGATCCTGAAATAAGTCATATTTTTAACAAAAATAGAAGAAAATTAACAAAGAAGAAGAAGAAGATACTTGCATTCTAATATTCTCATCAATGATTACAACTATGACAGCTACTCACAAATTCATCTTGTTTTGACACAGCTCGATTTATTTTCTTTATCTGGTAAATATGCATTCAAGTTTCATCACGCACTATCTCATAAAATACAGATTTCAATTGGCAGATCTACTTACCTGCCAAAACAGGTTCCCTGAACAGCACAACACAACAACAATTATGGCACAAATGTCCAAAAAACTATAAAAAGACACAAATAAAACTCTTCGATTTTGCAACATGTACATGGACAATAACCAATGTTTGTCCAATATCAGCTGACCGAGAGGATTAAGGTTATGGTCGTGGAATTGCTTTAGATACAAACATACCAAATGAATAACGTAGTAGCTCAAAACTTCCAATTAAAGTTACATTTATTTTTGTAGGAGGCATAACGGAATGAGTTCTCCATGGAAGCATAACAATAAGGATATCTGCGAGATTTCCTAATCCTGGAACAGCATTGGTGTTTGAATGAACTTGTTGATAACGGCCGCCCAACTTATTAAGGAACAATTTCTCAACACTTTCGAAGTCCAGGCAGATAAGTGTGCCGTATTTTAACCCTTGTAATTGAAAAGGCGATAACCTTCCTGGGGTTTTTGTCGATCGCCTCGTCGGTACTCAGATAGAGCCAGCATGGAGCAGATATTTCATCTATGACCACATAAACTGGAGTAATCATTCTAAGACTTGAGGTTGAATAAGGTAGCCTTGAAGTTGAGAACCAAATATATACGGAACATTTGAATAATCGAAACGGCCTGCCTTGTTCCTTAAGAAATGACTGCATATATAGCTTGAAACATAGGCAGGGTATAGTGATTATGATAGTGATGTAAAGACTCGGATTATCGATATGTTCAGAATATGCAGCATCAGAATAACGAAATCTACAGACCGATTTCGAATTCAAATAGCTTCGGCTTTTCAGATTCCACCCTAGTAGCCCGAATATCATGCAAAGCTATCGAGTTGGCTACCGAGTTCATAAGTTAGGTTATGGTTCTTATGTAAAGTCTTAACGGTACCTACTGATAGTGGTGTATTATGAAATAGAAAAGTAACCGCAGGAGTTATTTACAATTATTTGATGATTATAAATAGGTTTGTCTGGAATCTTTACGAAACTGTCTCTTAAAAAGACGGCGTATAATAAATTTGCAACATGCAGTACATGCACTCTATGAAATCATCAATCAAAATACTTTGTTAGCACCAGTAATTTGTAGTAACACATTCCTATAAAACAAACTACCTGATGCTGAAAAAAATAGGCCTGTTGGAAAAAGTAATAAGTCATTTATGATTTCAGTATATTTATAATAACATAATGATGTTACAACGCTGGTCACTATCACAACATTTGGCAATACGGTACAATGTTAATGTGAAACCGCAACGTCGAAGTAGCATTACAATGTCAGACGCTGACTGGATGAGCTACTGAACAATTTCGGAATTGGAATGACTAATGTATTTAGATTTCGCATTCATATTGTGCATAAAATACTCGGATTAATTCAATTATTTAATACTCGGATGCATCAAGTATTTTAATACGAAATCTTACAACCGCAATCCAGACAATAGATAAAATGTACCAAAGGAAATAAATAACGTAATGGCTTAAAGCTTCCAATAAAACGAATGAGTCAAGAACCAAGTTAATGCCTATTTGTGTAGGAAGTAATAACAATATCTGCGAGACTTCTTAATGCTGGAAAACATTCGTGTTCGAATGAACTTGTAGATAAGGGCCGCCCAACTTATTAAGTAGCAATTCCTTAACACTTTCGGAGTCCAGGCAGATAAGCGTGCCGTATTTTAACCCTTGTAATTGAAGAAGCGATAACCTTCGGTGGGTTTTTGTTGAGCGCCTCGTCGGTACTCTATCAGATAGAGCCGGCGTTGAGCCCGAGGCCCTCAGACCAGCTGCCGCGCGCCCGTTCGCGTTCGTATCGTGCATGTATAAACTTAGCGAATGTAATTAGGGAGTTTGTGATTAATGATTCCCCCGGGACGTAATTAGATGCGCGAGCAACCTTTCGCCTTGGCTGGCTTACAAACGACGCGACGGCAAATCTTTCGGGCGACCTGCTACACACTGAGAAAGCGGATCAGGCGCCAGAAGCTAACGCTTTGCATTGGTGACGTGTATAAAGAAAGGTGCTTGATGCTTTATCTGATAATTAACACTTATGACGTCATACTCATTTCAATGTACGTTCCTTTTATTTTCTGAATCTGAGTCTAAAGTGAGATATTTCACCCCCACTTAGGCCCAATCTACACTAGCTCGAAAGATCAGTTGTCTCAGATCAGTCACATACAAGTCTACACCTTTTCCAATTGTAGTTCAGAAAGTGACAGATTAATTTCAAAAACCGTTAAATGTAGTTCAGATTAGTAAGATGTATTTCAGAAAGCGTCAAATGTAGGTCAGATTAGAAAAATGTATTTCAGGAAGCGTCAAATGTAGTTCAGAGTAGTTAGATGTATTTTAGAAGGCGTCAAATGTAGTTCAGATGAGTAAAATGTATTTCAGAAAGCGTCAAATGTAGTTCAGAAAATATTATTTGTATTTCAGAAAATAACTTTTATCAGTATACCATAGTAAACAATTCTTACGCTACCCTAGCAACATCAACAAGCGCAAGTAGTTGAACAGTGTTGTAATAAATCATGAATTTATCTGATAATTGTGGAATCTGTAGAGTGTCCATGCTAAGAAAGGTAGTTCTTCGGTTATTACCATGCAGGCACCTATTTCATACAAAATGTGTCGCATATTTAAATAACTTGGTTGAGATTAAGTGTGCCATGTGCAGAAGTGATGTGAATGAGAGAGAAACGGTAGAACGGCGAAAATATAAGAAATATTCAAATCAAGACAGGGAAAGAATTGTAGCGCGTGCTAATAGAGGGGAAGACTGGGTGCCTTTCGCTACAACTCTGGGAATTAAATATAAAACTGCGTTCCATTGGGTCCGTTTCGGGCGGGACGTAATGTTGAAGAAAGGGGGTATAAAACCTAAAGCACTTGTTGAGGACGAAATAAATACCATTGTTGAATGGATTGAAGATGATTGTGGTCTAACACTGAAGCAAGTGAAAATGAAAGTTCTTGCGAATTTTCGTAAAAATGTATCAACATCTACCATTGGAAATTATTTAGAAGGTAGGTTATTCACAATAAAGCAAGTTCATAAACAACCAATTTCGATGAATTCTGAAGAAAATAAGAGAAAGCGGGCAGAGTATGTTACAGCCTTAAATAGATATATTGAACTGGGCAAACAAATTTTGTGGATTGATGAAACAAATTTCAATTTGTTTTGCCGTCGAACACGAGGTCGGTCCCGAGTTGGTGTGCGAGCTGTTCAACACTCACCAGCTGCAAGGGGTCCCAATGTACACCTAATAGGTGCAATATCTTTAGCAGGGGTTGTGACAATGGAACGTCACAGAGGCTCTTTTTCATCGGATTCTGCTAATATTTGGATAACAAATTTACTGCAACGATGGCAGGATATGGGAAATGAAGTAGGTGGTTTCGTGATTGTATGTGATAACACACCTTGCCCTGCAAGATTTGAAGGTGTCATAAATAATACAGAAGCTACTTTATTGCGTTTGGGACCGTATTCTCCTATGCTCAACCCCATCGAAAATATATGGTCGAAAATTAAGACATATGTTAGAACTCATCTTCGGGTTCCACAAGTTAGAGGAATTGGCATTGTGGAACAAAGACTGCTTTATCCGGAAGAAATCATAGATTCGGCAAAAGAAACGATTGTTGGAGGAGACTGTGCCAGGGGAGTACAACATACAACAATTTTTCATGCTGCTTCTTTATTACTGCAAGATATGCAAGTAGGGCGTTAGTGTTAGCACCTCAAAATACTTTTTGGGCTTAAAAATTATGTATGATCTATGTATGTACTCAACTTTTCAATAATTATGTTAGATATTGTTATTTGTTTAATAAATTTTTCTGTATAATACACAATCATTATGCTTTCTGAAATGCAAGTGATACTTTCTGATTTACAAATAACATTTTCTGAATTTCATATGATGTTTTCTGAAATACTAATATGACTAATCTGAAATACAATTGACGTTTTCTGAAATACAATTGACTAATCTGAAATACTATTGACGTTTTCTGAAATACAATTGACTAATCTAAAATACAATTGACAATTTCTGAAATACAATTGTCTAATCTGAAATACAATTGATACTATCTAAAATACATTTGGAAAAGGTGTAGTATGCCGTCGCCGTTGCCGTTGCAACTAGGAGAAATAGTAGTTCTTGATGCAAATAGTAGAATTGTGAACAAATTCACTAATAGGGGAATAGGGAATACTTAATACTAAAACCCAACAAAAAACAAAAGCACAAGTAAACAAACTCTTATTAACTTTCATTACTTATCATACTTAGGAAGGACATTTAACTGCACAGTACAAACATGTTCCTTATGAGGTTTCCAACTGAGCTGAACGGTCTCACTTTTAAATGATCTGAGTTAGTGCAGATGCAAAAAGGAAAGCACCTTAAGACGCAATTCGACGGGCTGTTTGACAGACCGTTAAGGTACAGATACACATGCTCAAATCGAGCACATAGGCATGTCATTAATGAGCAACTGCTACTTCGTAACGTGTACCGGGTGTTTTCTCTAAAACAATCGAAATTTGGCTTTCTATGGGGACAAAACACTATGGAGGGCGCTAATTACAAATCCAGCGAGTGTTTTGAGTTTCAGTCGCGTTTGACGAAAATCGAAAATTTCCGAGCCTCCGTTCTGGAGGTTTCTCTAAAATAATCAAAATATTTTATTTAGCTTTCTATCTTGACGAAACATTATATCAAGGATAATGTGAGGGAGATAATCACAAATCCGGCCTGTGTTTCGAGTTTCAGTCGTGTTCCACAAAAATCGAAAATTTGAGAGCCTGTCACCTGTGTTCAAGGATTCTCTAAAAAAATCGAAAGCCTCTTTTTGGTTTTCTATCGAAACGAAACATTGTATCCTGCATAATTTGAGGTCGCTGATTACAAATCCGGCCTCTGTTTTGAGTTTCAGTCGCGTTTAACGAAAATCGAAAATTTTATACCCTCTGTTCTGGAGATTTCTCTAAAAAAATCGAAAACCTTTATTTGGCTTTCTATCGGTACGAAGTATTGTACCCTGGATAGCTTGAGGGCGCAAATTACAAATTCGGCCTCTATTGATGTATCTGTGCAGGCGCGTACACACAATTTTCGTTCGGGAGAGTTTGAAAAAAAAACAAGACGAAATATCTGTAATTGCAAAATAAACAAAAAGCAACATAGCACATATATGAATGGATAGTTATCAGTGCTAAATAGCGGCAGTCGATAGAGGTTCACATCCAGCGATATCAGGGAATAGTTTATTGAAATTTTAATTTTGAAGATCAAAGATAAGCACAATATAAAACCTGCCAACAAAACAGCAACACAACAAAACTCAAATCTTTCGAAAACAAAAACAAGTTATCAACTGCTGTCCACATATAAACAAGAATTAGTCAACTTCGTGGCCCCCGATAGAAAACAAATAACTTTTTTGGATTAGACTCAGCCTAAAGAACCGACACAAAAGCTGCACTGAGGAATTATTGGAAGACTTACGAAAAGGTGATGTCGGTAATGTCGGCATTAAACTGTATAAAAACGAATAGTACTGATAATGAGATTATAATACAAATCATTAGACCCTCGGAAGAAGCATCGCAAAATATTCCTAATTCCTTTAAGGCGTCTGCACTTTTTTAGCGATTTTATAATCAGATTATATGAAAACCTAACTTCTGTATAAAGTTCAATTAATTTGCACATATTTTCATCACTCTATTTTATTTTTTAGCACAACATAGTCCATAGCCCACATCAACGGAGCAAACTGGACCAGGGATTTATTTTATCTTCCTCTAGTTGAGTCAAATCAGTTTCCAGAAACGCGGATAAAACATCAAAATGGAAAGTCGCTGAAAACACCAACAAAGCCAAATATGGCATACAATTTAAAATATCTAGGCATAATGCTTGATTCTCATATGAGATGGGATATCCACATAAATTATGTTATTAAAAAAGTACGTTCATTTTTTTATAAATTCAGATATCTTAAACAAATATTCACCATTCGTCATTTGAAAACACTCTACTATGCTCTGATTGAACCACATTTATTATATGGCATTGTAGCTTGGGGGGGGACTACAAATAATCATATTTTGCAGCTAAAGAGAACCCAAACGTGGATATTAAAAATTATGCTTTGTAAAGACTCCACATATCCCACAGAAGCCCTATATGAGGAGTGTGAGGTATTTGATATTCGTCAATTATTCTACCACTCAGTATTAATGAGACAGCATTGTAGTAGATCGGAGCTCATCAGCATTTACCATTACTATGCCACTCGTAATCCCTTAAAATACAAGACACCCAGAGTAGGAAAAACTGTTACCCAAAGGAGTTATTACTTTCTAGGGCCTAGACTGTATAATCTCCTACCAGATGAAATTAAACAATTGAATTCAAAATCAATGTATAAAAGTAGATCAAAGAAATGGATAAAATCAAAAACTAGGAAAGAAATACACAGACTTTTAGGTATTAACACCGTCTTCACCATGTCCGCTGCTTGAATAATGGAATAGTATTCAGCTTTTTTTTGTTCATTTGTGAGCATTGTATACTGTGCGATTTGTAATATTAGGCAGTGAGCTTATGTTCGTTGGTTTAGCTTATTATATTTTTTCGTAATTATTAAATCTGAGATAGCAGTCTCACATTGGTTTCTTCAGACATCACGTTACAGTGTTAACAAGACAAGCAATGCTTTTAGTTTGGCACTGGAGTGCTCCTGATGGAATCAATGTGAGTATGTTTCTTTAGATGTTTTGTTCATAGGATTGTATGTTATATCGAATGTATATTTATAGTGTATATGGATTCAGTGATTCTGTACTAGTTCGTATCAGTATTTATACTTTTTATTCTCTACTATTTTTCTGTCATAATCATATTTTTTCCCACAAACAAGGGCTGTGACCCTTATGTGGCTGTCCAATGTATTTATTTGTTATTTGCTTATACTGAATAAATACATCTGTGTATTGTATTGTATTGTATTTGCCTGAATGTTTTAGTTTTGCTGCCAAAAGTTTGAGAAAAATTGAATTGCTGTTTTGCTTTTGTTTTGTTGGTTTGATGAAATGAAGAATTAAGGTATCAATGCATGTGTTGTCATGATTTTTCCCGCTAGTATCTACACTATAAGTTTCTCTTCGTACTGCCTATAGGCCTAGGTTCATTCTGACGCACATGTGCGTGTTTTCGCGCTAGGAATGTTGTTTAGTATTTCGCTGTCATCTGCTAATACTTACACCCGTATGCACCGTAAGTCAGTTGCGCGATTAGTTACGTAAACCTGGATTAGATTACTTGTTTACTATCACCCGTATGCACCGTTTGCCGATTCTAATCTTAGTTCCCTAATCGCGTTTTGCTACTCTTTGACATCTAGCCATGCACCGTCAAGAGATTAACTAATCCAGATTGGAGATACGGCAAGGTTGTGTTCGCAAGATTATTTTGACAGTGAAAGTGTCAAAATTGTCAGGTTGCGGTGCATAGTAAACAAATAATCTAATCCAGGTTTACGTAACTAATCGCGCAATTGACTTACGGTGCATACGGGTGTATGCACCGCAAACTGACAATTTTGACACTGTCACTGTCAAAACAATCTTGCGAACACAGCCTTGCCGTATCTCCAATCTGGATTAGTTAATCTCTTGACGGTGCATGGCTAGATGCCAAACATTAGCAAAACGCGATTAGGGAACTAGGATTAGAATCGCCAAACGGTGCATACGGGTGTAAGTCACTAATACTTAATTAAATTTTATTATTATGTACATTGGAAGTGTGACTGCGTCTTAACCGTTGATATTTACTATCGAAATTTTTTGAAATTACGGGGGAATGTAGGGGGTTTAACCCAAGAACTCTTCCCCTCAGGTACGCGCCTGTATCTGTGTAGGATACTTTGGTGGGAAAAACAGAGCGAAGCGGAGGTGCGATAACGTCAATGCCATATTAACCGGTGGTTTGTCGGGGGTGGAATTAGCCGGGTTAAATTGTCAAATAATTTTGCACTTTACAGAGCTTGTCGGTAGCGGCCGAACGCTTCGCGAATAAAAAAACTGCCACCGTTTCGATAAAAGTATGAAATATGGCCTGGAAAAAAATAGATAAATGGGAAATGAGAAGAGCACCCGGCCATTTCCGCTATCGTTATTTATTACTTTTTTTAACCTTTGGCAGAGAGCCTAATCGGCAATTTCGGTTTTTCTTCGGTTTATAGAAGTTATTGTACCGCTGATTATGTTTATCTGTTTGATTTTGTTTCATTTACGCAAAATGTGTATACAGGGTGGGCCAATAGTGCGTGGACGGAGGATTGTGGGCTTAATAAAAAATATTTCAAAAACCTGTCACCTGATCATGGTAGGGACCCTTAAGGGCTATAACGTAAAAATATTTTCACTCAAATTTTGACGTTTATACAGGGTGATTCATATCAAACTTGCATTTTTTTTAATGGAACCCCCTATATATTATTGCATATTTGGATTCCCGGATTAATTCTAGTGACTTGTGACGCATTACATGCTTAGTCGTGCCGCAAAGTCACGGCCTTCTAAGCTTTATAATCGCTGCGATATTCAATTTTTTTCTGATACCTACTTATACTAAAAATGGTGATTTGCGTCTAAAAGGTTCGTTTAAAGTTTCATGTGTCATACATAAAGTCACACTAGAATTGACCAAGGAATCCAAATATGCAATAATATATAGGGAGTTCATTCAAAAAAATATAAGTTTGATATGAATCACCCTGTATAAACGTCAAAATTTAAGTGAAAACATTTTTACGTTATAGCCCTCAAGAGTCCCTACCATGATCAAGTGACAGATTTTTGAAATATTTTTCAGTAAGCCCACAATCCTCCGTCCACGCACTATTGGCCCACTCTGTATACTTGATTGGGGGAGGACGAGTCCATCACTTCTTCTGCTGAAGAAAAAGCAGACATCTTAGGACGGCTTTTCGCAACCAATTCTACTGTAGACTTCCAAGGAAGTACTCCGACCATCCCCATAAACGTGAACTCGAGAATGCAGAGGTCAAAGTTCAACATCGAGAATGTAAAAAGCATCCTCCAAAAACTAAACACGAAAGAAATTACTGATCCTGACCAAATCCCAGCCATTGTCCTTGAACGCTGTGCCTCTGACCTTGCACCTATTCTTTGCAAGCTCGTCAAACTATCGCATCAGAGAGGCGTGTTTCCCGCTTCATGGAAGATTGGCTGCGTACAACCCATCCCTAAGGAGAAAAACCGATCTCACCAATTACAGACCTGTGGCTCTTCTCAGCATCATGTCTAAGGTTATGGAGACTGTCATTAACACAGCTCCTGAAATACCTGGACAACAATAACGTCATAGATGATCGCCAGTACGGCTTCCGTAAGCACAGATCTACGGGTGATCTTCTCCCTTACGTCACTCATTGGTGGAACAAAGCAATAGGAAAGTCATGGAGAATCCCATGTGGTTGCACTTGACATATCGAAAGCCTTCGACAGAGTGTGGCATGAGGGACTTCTGGTCAAGCTTGATGCTAATGAACTACCACCTGGCCTGCGCCAGTGGCTGAATAGCTTTTTGAACGACCAGTCTCTGTTTATTGTAGTCAAAGGCTGTTTATCAGATGTATTTTCAACAAACGCCGGTGTTCCTCAAGGACCTGTGCTATCACCCACACTGTTTCTGCTGTATATCAACGAGATGCTGGAAATAACATTCAATCCAAATTACAGCTTCGCAGAAGACAGTACATTAATATGGTGCATGGAGCCAGGCAAGCCACTATGATCCCAGGAGATGGTACGGCGGCAGCAGTGTGCCTCACAGATCAATGTAGATATCAAAACAATCGTCAAATGGGGATTAGTAAATAAAGTACAGTTCAACGTACAGAAAACTCAGGCAACAACACACAAAAAAGTCTCACGTTGGCTTACCAACTGTGGAAATGGAGGGCTACCCCACAGTCGAGTCACCTTCCGTCAAGCTTTTGAGGATCAACATCAACAATAACATGTCCTGGCACGACCACGTCGTCAGTATTGCTAAAACGGCGTCCCAGAAGCTTGCAGTTTTGTTCCGTTGTAGGAAGCTGTATATGTTACACTCAATTGCCGAATTCGGGCAATGCCCGAAAAAAATACGCAGAACTAGTTTTGAGCAAGGAATACTTCCCAAACCCGAAATATCAATTTTATACGGCTATTGAGCATTACCAAATAGGCAGAACTAGTTTTGCGCATCTTGAAATGCACAGAACCAGTTTTGCGCAACTTGAAATGCACAGAATTAGTTCTGTGGTACGGAATGACAACCAAAGTGAACATTCGTTATACATTGTGTGTCAAAAACCAGCAAAAACCTATCGTTTAGGTTAGGTTAGGTTTCTTTGCCAACGTTCCTGCAATATAAGTACGAATCGTGAAAATGGAAAATGAGATTTGGAATCACAATCCAATTTGATGCTCACACAATCAAATAAACATTTAAGCCACCCTCAGTTGACGATTTATTATTTATTGGTATTCATTAAAATATATTTAACTTCTCCAACTTTATATTTGAGTCCGTCGCTGGCGCTGATTAAATGGAAGAAGCAGAATTTGTGCTTGTCGTTTAAAATATACAGAACTAGTCCGGTGCATTTCAAGTTGCGCAGAACTAGTTCTGTGTATTTCAAGATGCGCAAAACTAGTTCTGCCTAATTGGTAATGCTCAATAGCTGTATAAAATTCGTATTTTGGGTTTGGGAAATATTCCTTGCTCAAAACTAGTACTGCGTGTTTTTTTCGAGCATTGCCCGAATTCGAGTAATGGGCGTAACATATACACCAGAGCAAGTACTGTTGCTTTACAAGGCACAGATCCGGCCATCGCAGGAATATTGCCTTTCAGCGGCGTTGCCAATGGCAAAATGGCAACTTAAGCGGTTTAGTCAAATTATCATTAATACTGACTGAAGGAACCAATTATTTTACCAACATTATTGGATTGTTTTTCTAAAATCATTATAAATTTACAAAGAAAACTGTAAAAAAACAAAAACATATTGTAAAGTGACAGTCACCTTGTAATTTTGTGTTACTAAAATGCAATACTGCTTTGTAGTATTACAAATATTCTGTGAAAAACTAAAATATTCGTACTTGTTTCATAAACTGCTCAAGCATTTTCACAAAATTTAGTAAATCTACAAAACCATAGTATTTTTGTTAAACTTTACTAAAATTTTACACTATGACATCGGAAAATCGCTGCAATAATGCTTGTAATTGTTAACGTAACGACTGCTTATTTTACTTATTTCCACACAAATATGCAGTACTGTATACTGAATTGGGGTCACTCACCTCATGCATCCAAAGTGTTTGCAATTCAAAGAAGATGTGTGAGAATCCTTTCAAGCTTAAAGTATAGAGATTGTTGTAGACAAGCTTGTATTGACTTGAAAATAATGACGACTCCATGCTCATATATACCCGAATGTCTGATATATGTAAAGAAACACCTCAATGAATATTCAACCCCAAAAGATGTCCACCAATACAATACACGGTCAAACCTTAAAATAATCCCTCAGTACACTAGGCTGACTAAAACCAGAGGTGGCACAAATTATTTCGGTGTTAGGTTCTTTAATAAGCTACCTGTGATATGTCATCATCTTGATGATAAAAAATTTAAATTTGTTTTAAAATCTTACCTATTAAGTAAAGCTTTCTACTCTATTGAAGAGTTTTTAGAAAACAACTTTAGCGACATGACTGTATGATTTTTTATTCCATGTATTATTGTATTGTTTGTTCGTTCTTTTGTTTGTGATTCACCTATTTATTTATTTATATGTATTTTTCTAAACGACTTATGTAAGCACATATCCTGCACATGAATTTGTGATTAAAGTTTTCTTATTTATTTTTTGAATGACCTGTGTAAACACATATTTGTGAATAAAACACCAATAAATTATTATTTTTGTAAAAATACCTACGTTTTTTTCAGTGTGCAAGAAAAGGTTGTAGAATCCAGGATAACCTTTATTTATATCGCAGTGTGTACTTAAAAAAAATTCCTAGCTATCCAGAGGCTGCGCAAAGGATCAGTGGAACACCATTTCCCCATTTCAGGATCTGAACTCTTGGGATGAACCCCTAATTTAAAGTATATTAAAGAGACGAGAAAGGAAGGAAAATATAATTATCAAAATCAAGTTGATTCAATTATCTTAAAACCTCGGCAAGTTTGAAGCAGGAGAGACGAGAGTATTTGTATGTACGGACCACTTTAATCTTCGACTCCGTCGACCAACTCCCGCGAGAGTTGCGATGGCGGGATGCAAGGCTGTACTTCAAACTTTCTTTTCCCGCAAAAGGAAGCGACGCCTAAAAATAAAACAGAAAAATGCATAAATTGAGTATGCACCGCGGATTTTATATTCGATATTGAAAATTCTGGCTGTTTTCGTTGCCTGAGGATACAGGTCATACGGAAGCTGTTGAATATCCTATCAATTCTACTTCCACTAACATTTTTCAGCAGTAGTTTTCGAGGAATCAAACTGTATTTCTAAGGGTACGAATATAGTAGTAGAATAGTAGTATAGTCTTAATGATAAAACGTACAGCGTCCTGCCGACAGGCCAGAAGCGACTCATCTTAGTACGTTAGAAAATTGTATGTTTAGGACATTTGCGTACTTCCTGCAGGCTTAAGAATACTACCGAAATGTTCTACAAATTGCAAGCTCTCAGCGCATGTTTTTAGCGGGGTAGTATGTTACTTCGTTCTGAAGTTATGACTTGTTGAATCCTGCGAATTCAGTCGCCAAAATGCTACAAAAGGGGCAGCGCGTGTCGGTATATTAGCTACCGTCTTCGATGCAAAAAACGACCATTTCTGGAGTGTTTCTACGTTTGGAGACCAGTGGCAGTCGGCAAGATGCTATGGGGTCGTAAAAAAAATTATAAAATCAACCAAATGTGCCATAGTCTTATGGGATATTGACAACAGCGTTGCCAGAATATCCCTGAACGAGATGTACCAGGTATTTATCTGATTCTAGTTACAACCATTTTAAATCCTCATATAAATATAAATACTGAAAATATGTATCATTACATGATTAAGACTGCATGAGTTCTTCACGTATCATTACAAATTGTTATACAGGGTTATCCACGTTATTCGACTCGGAGCATTATGGCTAAAGTATTTGATAAAAAAGAAAATAATAATTTGGGATGGATAGAGACCCATAAAGGCTACATTTTAAAAATATTTTCATGTTACACAGGGTGTCCGAAAAGCACGAAATGTATCAAAGTTACGTTTTTTTAAATGGAGCACCCCGTATACTATTGCATATTCAGATTCTTTGATGAATTTTATTGTGACTTTATGTATCACACATGGGACTTAAAGCGAACCGTTTAGGTGTAAATCACCATTTT
Organism: Callosobruchus maculatus; assembly: GCA_951848785.1. Classification (NCBI taxonomy): domain Eukaryota; kingdom Metazoa; phylum Arthropoda; class Insecta; order Coleoptera; family Chrysomelidae; genus Callosobruchus; species Callosobruchus maculatus. The sequence goes on along the minus strand of CATOUR010000028.1, from coordinate 742,227 downwards.
CGGTATAAGTAGATATCAGGAAAAAAATGAATATCGCAGAGATTATAAAATTTGGAAGGCTGTGACTTTGCCGTATTACTAAGCATAAAATGCGCCAGCTTTGATGAGACTGTCAAATTTAAATTATGTTTATGCTTGGAGAAATCGGTCGATGAATTAAGGAAACTTCGATCAGAGATAACTTGATTTTTTCAAATGGGAGTGCCTAATTTTTTTTATACGGTTAAAAGTAGAATTTGATAACCTTTCTAATGATAGGTTGTGCATATCAATCTCTGGTAGTTTTCATTTAATTTTAAATTTTCGAACAAATCGGCGTTTTTCAATTTGCCTACCTACAACCAACGTAGCAGGCCATGAAATATAAACAAAAACCTGTTCAGGTAGAAGAAAACAACTAACTTAGCTGAAAAATACACACGTACTAGACTAAAGGGACAAGATTATAAAAATTACTCACAACAAACAAAGTCTAACCAGAAACAACGGCGGTAACATATCTTTGGTCAAAGAGAAGCTGGAGTATGGCAGAAATGGATTTCTTCACGGCCTACTAGCTCCTGCAATGTACTAGAAATTGGCAATTTCGAAAACCATTAAAAATTTTGAAATAAAGTAAAAACTAATAGAGAAGGTTGTAAGCAGTTTATTATTTTCATAATAAAATTTCACATTTAATGATATAAAAAAGTATGCAATTCTGTCAAAACTCAAGTCAAAAGTACCTCTGACTGGAGTTCTGAAAATTCTTCAGTACCTATTAGCAAGGTCGCAGAAAATGAAGAATGTATTAAAATTTGTTCAAATTATAAAACATAACTTAAATGGCAGAAAATTTAAATCTGATTTGTCAGCATTCCTTTTTTTCAATATTCCTAATAGATATTGAAAAATAGAAGGGCTCCAGTCAGAGGTATCGATTTCGACGCAAATTAGTAGTTTTTTACATCATTACATATGATTGATAGTTGCGTGCTGGAGCAACAGTCGCTGGTTGTTTCTTTTTCATATGAGGGTTTTTGATTGCCTTGGAAATTTTTAACCTCTAGTAAATTGCGGTAGCCAGTAGACAGTAAAAATATCTATTACTGCCATACTCCAGCTTCTCTTTGACCTTAGAGATGTTATCGCAGTTGTTTCTGGGAGAGTTGTTTTGTTGTAAGGAATTTTTATAATCTTGTCCCTTTAGTCTAGTTAGTGTGTATTTTTCAGCTAAGTTAGTTGTTTTCTTCTAGCTGAACAGATTTTTGTTTATATTTCATGGCCAGCTACGTTGCTTATAGGTAGGAAAATTGAAAATCGCCGATTTGTTTGAAAATTTGAAATTAAATGAAAACTACGAGAGATTGATATTCACAACCTGGTATTATTAGAAAGCTTATCAAATTCTACGTTTAACCGTATAAAAAAAAATTAGGCATTCCCATTTGAAAAAATCAAGTTATCGCTGATCGAAGTTTCCTTAATTCATCGACCGATTTCTCCAAGCATAAACGTAATTTAAATTTGACAGTCTCATCAAAACTGACCCATTTTATGCTTAGTAATACGGCAAAGTCACAGTCTTCCATATTTTGTAATCTCTGCGATATTCAATTTTTTCCTGATAACTACTTATACCGAAAATGGTGATTTACACCTTAATGGTTCGCTTTAGGTACCATATATGATACATAAAGTCACACTAGAATTTACCAAGGAATCTGAATATGCAATAATATATGGGGTATTCCATTTAAAAAAACATAACTTTGATACGTTTTGTGTTTTTGGGACACCCTGTATAACATGAAAATATTTTTACATATATGATACATAAAGTCACACTAGAATTCACCAAGGAATCTGAATATGCAATAATATATGGGGTATTCCATTTAAAAAAACATAACTTTGATACGTTTTGTGTTTTTGGGACACCCTGTATAACATGAAAATATTTTAACAATGTAGCCTTTACGGGTCTCTATCCATCCCAAATTATTATTTTCTTTTTTATCAAATACTTTAGCCATAATGCTCCGTGTCGAATAACGTGAATAACCCTGTATAGTCAACTGTATTACAGGATGCTCCAGAGAACCGAGCACTGCCGAAAGTATCAATGAGGATCACGACATTGTTGCTGAAGATATTTCCGAATCTGATACAGACGATTCGTCTTCGATTAGTGGCTGCCCCCATGAAGATGACTTTGCTTGCGAGCCAACATTATTTTTTGTTTTATAAAATATAGCTTTATTTTGTGTGTTATTATGAATAGATACATGTTTACTTACTTATACATGAATATCAAGAGAAAAAGGTCTAGGTTTTTATACTGTATTCACAGCCAAGCTAGACCAAATGAAAACAAGCCCGCGTGCGTGATCGGCTCATGTCGGTAGGGTCCCTAATAGTCCAGTGCACTATGTGTGAATTGTATGTTATAATCCGGCAAGTAAAAAAACCCCAACACTGACTGGAAATCAGATCCAAATATGCGATGTCAAGTGTTCATTGCCTAAGTGATCATTTCAAACTGGCAACTGGCTACTTTTAAGTTGCAATGGGATAACAGGGCAAGTCTTTTTAATAGTCATATAAAATTCCATAATTGCACTGGACTAAAGCTGGCACGTTCGCAGATGGCAGCGGACAGTAACCACGCTAATGCTGCATGCGACTGTTTTTGTATAGTCTATCTTGGGATTGAATATTGTATAAGTATACTGTTATGTGCCTCCATCTTTTTATTGCATCACTGTTGATACACCACTGTATTTCTTCTTGAAATACACCAAACCTGTCTGTTATACTGTTACAAAAATATATACGTTGCTCAAAATTTCATAATACTTGCTACGTACTGCTGGCAGGACGCCCGTGATTCTTCTGGAAGGACAGCCATATGAGCCGAAGCATGTCCTTCCAGCAGGACATGTTTCATGTACAAAAGTACTTCCAGAGGCGCTTTCAGCAGGATAATGGCTTGTACGTTCTATCAGTAAACCATACTAAGAAATGATGATCAGATATAAAATGAACAATATTAAAATTATATTGGCATGATTTAAAATTTTTGCAAAGCCGCAAACATCACAGTGAGCGTCCGCTCTATTTCTCTTGTTATGACCTGCAAAATTTTGATTACTTTTCAAAGCGCTTGTAGTAGTTTTTGCAAAATATCAATATGGCAAGCTATGTTTGTAAAAACATAGATGTACGAAAATTTCGATTTTTAGTTTTCCCACCCTCACTCAATGTCTTCCCTTAGTGATATACCATTGAAAAATCCACATGCGGATGTAAGCATAATAGTAAAAACAATTCTATCTCTAATTCTTTTGGCTCTAGAAGCCGTTAAAAAAGTCGAACCTGCTTGCTTATGCGTCTGTCTAAAAATGGTCCGATTTTCCTAGTCGGCGAAGAAAAAGGATTAGGATCATCTGCATGTGACATGAAGAATACCCATATATCTACTTTCTAATCCCATCAAGATTTATTGGGGTCTCCCTCGAGGTAATATACGCAAATTCTTCCCAGGAAAATGCTAAAAGGTACGATTGGCTGAACATATTATTTTATTTAAAAAATGTTATATATGCAGCGTAAAGTACGCAAACGACCGCCCGAGATGTCAAGTTTTATGATAAAAACAGTACGACAGAAAATTACATTTCCAATTCATGAAGCCCTAAAAGGATACAGCGCAGCGATGTCAGAGAAGTTGAATGTTACGACCCGAGAATTTTCACCAAGTATGAGGCTGCTAACTGCTACTGTTTGCGGTGCGGGTTGCATAAATCAGACAGATACAAGGTGAATTTCCTGTGTCCTTATTAAAATTTCAATTCGCAGTCTATGTGTATATGGTGAGGTCTAGAATCTTAACCACAAACTAGGATAATATGACCTGGGAAAGCCTGAACAAATTTGCGAGCGGGTGATGCAATAATCGTTGAATACGAGGATTTGGATGAATTTGACTACTGGTTCTTTATTATCCAGAAAGCAAAAACTTCCAAATAATAATTGTTATAGATTCGTATTTGATTTGCGCAAGTATGATGTCTCGTCTAAAATAAGACATCTGGAGGCGGCTACCACTAAATCCTCACTATATGTATATTATATATTCCTTTTGTACATGGAATTGTAACTACCAGTAAACCTTCATGTTATGTCAACTGGTTGGTACCACATGGAGATGATATTTCTAGAAATTTAACACATATCCACCTCCTTACTATACCTAGTAATAATACATAATTTATTGAGAATTATCTTACATATAGCTATTACAACGCTGTGAAAGGCTAAGATGATATCAACGATGATCACAAGTCTAGTAACATATTACCATTCAAAAAGTATGGTATAGGAGATGGGTCTTCCGTTTGTTTCCTGAAATTAGAAAACAATTGAGAGTTTCGAGGTTTCGTATAAGTAGAGAGTGTGATGAGACAAGTGTATTATATGGTACCAGTACGATCAATAATTGATCCTCAAACATTGCAAGATTTGACTTCATTTAACTTTTTCAAAAGTACATTTAAAATTTTCCTCAAAAAACATCCCTATGAATCTTTGACAGTGTAGAGTTACAGGTTTTTGATACATCATCATATTTCGACTATCAGTTTACATATTGGAAATGTATCCTGAGTTTCCAACTTGCTCATTAATGTCGAAGAGGCGTTACTTCTTAAGGGGCTTCTAAACGGGCAACATTTTCACTGCAATATGTGGCTATAATGTTGGCAACTATAGCCCGGCCATCACGACAACGTTTAATTGCAGCATATGGCTCGGCAAGATATATCTCGGCAATATTTTCTGCAATAGTATGGCCCACAAACTTGTTCATAGACGAGCTGCACAATTGAGCTACAATGGCTGATGAAATTATACACGTATCAGCGACTTATATTGTTTTACAAGAAAAATTAAGCAAAAAAAGAGAAGACTGTGGATTCGACCTTACCTCAATAGGCGTGAAACTTTAGATAATTTGAGCTTGGGAATGTCTTGATGATAAATTATTCAAAAACTTTTCAAGGATGCCAAAAAGGGGTGACACGTACGAGCAAGTACGCGTACTTATGGCTCGACGACCTTTTTCGCTTGTGTGTCACCGTAAGTACGCGTACTTTAAAACCGTCGCGCAAACCGCCGGCGATCCAACTGGTTTGAAGTCTTGCTCGTAGCTTGCCTCGGCTCGTACTGCGAGCCGCGAGCCACCACTTTGTTTCGGCAGGCCATCAATGCACAACGCTTGTTGTGTTTGGAGTCTGTTAAAAGTTTTTTTTATTTAGGAAAACTTTAAAAATGCGTCATTTCAGCTTCATGTGTGTCACCGACGTCGAGCCGAGTAAGTTCGCGAACTTAAAACCGCGTACTTAAAGTTCGTACGTGTATCACCCCTTTAAGAGCGACTTTGAATTTCTTTTAAGGACAATTGGACCAAAAATAAAAAGAAATTATACAATAATGCGAAAAGCAATCCCTGCCATGACAAGACTAGCGATAACGCTACGTTTTTAGCAGCGGGAGATTCTTAATGGCATCGAAGGCGAACCATTTCACTGGTTTGCCGCCAGCACTACCACTTTTAATCTTTTTTCTTTTCATTCTGTGTGTATGTTTGCAGGCTTCTAAATTTTTTGTATGCCTCCTCAATTGATATGCCAAATTTTTCAGCAATTACAGTCCATCCGCCTTTTTTGGCATTTTTATCTCTATGTATGCCGCTTTCCACATTCCACAACTCAGGATGTGAATGTATTTCATTAATGAAGTCTATAATCCTCTCGTTGGTCCAACACATTAAAATATATCGGCAATACCGGATATATGTGGCTATATGGCCGAGCTATACAAGAAATATTTGACAGTGTAGCCGCTATTGGCGACAATGTTGCCGGCCATACTATTGCAGCCACACATTGCTGTAAAAGTGTTGCCTGTTTAGAAGCCCCTTAAGGCATTGCTTTCATATGCAATTCAGTGAGTGTTACCCATACAATGAATGCAAAGTACACAGCGAGAATTCAATAAGCTTCTCGAACCCGCCATGGCAGGGTCTGGTTACAACTAAAACCTTCTAATGAATAATTTAAACGTTTCGTGATTTCCCAGCTGCCTCTACTTCTAACACTATATTATAGTTTGAAATCAGTTTCAATTATATTCGGTTGTAATTTAGTGTTCATCAAAAGTGCGAGGTTGGAAACAGTTTTAATTAACTTATTTGCGTTCTTTAGGATAACTATACCATGGGAATCCATCTTACTGAGCTTCCTGAACCTATCTGTCGTATTATACAGGGGTGAGTTTTTAGTACCGGCTCGGTCGATAACTCCACGACTGTAGAAGATAGCGAAAAAAGTTGTATATAAAAGATGTATCCACGGATATGCTCCTTGCTCAAAAAATATTTAGATTTATATAGGGTGATCCATAACTACGTGGTGATGCAAACATGTATTTTTTTAAATGAGACCCTATATATTATTACTTATTCAAATTCTACTAATGATTTCCGTTCTTACGATACAGGGTATTGTTACATTATTGAAGGTATTTCAAAAGTTATGACCATTTTTATATCCAAATCGCTGTCAAACGAACGTACTGTGTATCAAAAAGTAATGAATCAAAAATTATTTTTTAAATTGGAAAGACTAAAAATATCTTCTAGTTTTAAAATCGGCTATGAGAAAAGCCCGCGACGCATATTCGTATACAGGGTGATGTAGAATGCAAAATCCAGATTTTCTCTTTTTTTTAATATAACCCCCAATATTTCATTACACCAGAGAATTGCTTTTAATATGCTCTTTCATCTTTGTATAACACTTGTTCACTAGTCCACTAGTTTCCGAGATATTTCGATTTTTCCGGTAAATTTAAAACTTAGCTTCTATTTGTGTACTGAAATTTATTTATTTTGAGAAAGTAGTATCGAATTTGTTTTCTATTCAAGGAGCAACTAAATTATAAGGTCATTATAGTATTTGATGAAGTCAAAGCCCTAAATCATCGAGATAATAAAGTCAAGTATGCTGAGGAAGCAATTTTGTAGGTGTGATGCATAATTATCAAGCATATTTATCAGGTAGGCTATGAAAAATTGACAGTTTTCATAACCTGCTCAATAATTCCGTACTGTGTGGAAAACCAGTTTCAAAACTTAATATTCCCATTGAGGGTATTTAGGAGAATCTTTGAGAAATTGCCTACTTGCCTCTAGAATATATCAACTATGAATAGCAATATCCAGAACGGAGGCACTCTAAAACTAATACGTTTGAAAGATTGAAGAATCGTTTTATTTGGACTGTGTCGTCAATATTTTATAACCTACCTCATAGATCTGCTTGATAATTATGCATGACGTGTATAAAATTGTTTCCTCAGCACACTTAACCTATATTATCTCGTTAATTCGGTGTTTTGACTTGTAGAAAAATCGAAATATCTCATAAACTAATAAATGCAGCCATAACAAGTGCTATACAAAGACGAAAGAGCATATTAAAAGCAATTCTTTGGTCTAATAAAATATTGGGGGTAACGTTTAAAAAAAGAGAGAAAGTCTAGATTTTGCATTCTATATCAACCTGTATACGAATATGCATCGCGGGCTTTTTTTTATAGCCGATTTTAAAACTAGACGATATTTTTTATCTATCCATGTTAAAAAAAGTGATTTTTGTTTTATCATTTTTTGATATACGGTACTTTCATTTGACAGCGATTTGGATATAAAAATGATCATAACTTCTAAAATACCCTGCATAATGTAACAGACCCTATATTAGAAGAACGGAAATCATTACTAGAATTTGAGTAAGGTATAATATATTGGGTGTCTCATTTAAAAAATGCATCACCACGTAGTTATGGATCACCCTGTATAAATCAGAATATTTTCTGAGCAAGGAACTTATCCGTGGCTACAACTTTTATATACAACTTTTTTCGCTATCTCCTACAGTAGTGGAGTTATCGGCCGAGCCGGTACTAAAAACTCACCCTGTATATCAGTATAGTTGACAAACTCCAAAACTCAGCTTTTATTCTAATGAGGGTTGTGCTATACAGATTCTGTATCAGGAAAGGAAGGTCACGAATGTCAGTTACGGAGGAAAACACAACTGTTCTGAGGAAAATGCTGGATGAGGCCAAACGACTGGCCTGTCAAGATATAGCGTATCGTTAATTCGTTTGGGTTATAATTTATCCTTAGATATTGATACTTTGATGGCGTCTAAGAGAGCAGACGTATATAATGGTGTTAGGGATTTTTGTAAAAATGCTGGACTCTGGATTTGAATGAAATTTTATGTTATTTGTGGCAAAAAGACCAATATCTGATGGCAACCCTTCAATAAAAAAAGATATAGGGTACTTTAGGTCTATATACACCTACAGTTCGTTCGATCTTGCATTATACTTCGCACATGAGTGTCGCATCAACTGACTGACATAACATGTGTCTTGATGACGGAACATGCTGAATAAGTTTGCTAAAGGACAACCTCGGTATGTGAACAACATCGTGACAGGTCGACAGGTGACGATTTGCCGACCAAGATTCAAAACAAACTTTGGGCCTTTGAGGATGAGTTGACAAGGGTACAAGGAAAGGAAAGAAAGAATGTAGTGGTATACTGAATAGTGCTTAACAAAAGTTATTGGATCCATCCATTGCATTTGTAAAATCTTCAATAATTTACAAAAATCGACATTTGCACTTCTGTAATTTGTTTATAATGCCGATTGACCAATCCGTTTTCAGTCATACATGAACAACACCATCCTGTACTCATGGCTCGGAAATTGGGTCCAATCGCGTGCCCCATGATGCCTTGACTTGGTACCACTTAATTTCCATGTTTAGAAACGAACAAAAGAACTTGTATATGAAGTATAAATTAACGACCATCAGAGAAGAGATGCGTCTCCGCACCATCACGTTTTATTATTTTTTTTTTTTTTTGTTACACATTTATCACTTTATTTCTTTATTTATAACTTTAGGTAATACATGTTTTGTTTATTGAATTCACATCATGTTTTCTTTTTTTTGCGATCTACATAGTAACTAGGCTATAGGTTAATATAGAGCTTAGAAAACCATACTACAGATGGTGGTAGTGCTAGGAGGAAGTCTTGTTCCTGCCGGGATATGCTCTAAGGCCACATTTTTGTACTATATATCTGACAGTTTGGCGTTCCACTCCATAGTCGCATCGTGGGGATTAGCGCTTGTTTCATTTAAACAACGAGCAGGGCACACTTCATGCGACGTGCGAATTCTGTTTAGAGTCGACCATTCCTTTCTAGTGGAGCTCAAAACCAGGATTTGTTGACCAACAGTTAGATTACGGTCCACTTCTTCTGGTGTTTGGGTCGTCCAAGTTTCTAACCATTTAACTGCAGGGTTGAAACCATCAGACTCAAGCTAAAGAGCTGTTGTAGTTGGTGGTTTTCTGGACCGTAATCTGTGTAAGGAGAAATGAGGTATATCTTGGTGGATTGGTAGTGAAGGATTTGTTTTGATTTTATTATATTCTTTCAGGGCATTTTCTTGACGGATGGCTGGTGGAGTTATTTATTTGGCTGAATGTTGGTAGCGTGCGTGTAGGGATTGATTTTATGCATCCTGTAATAGCTCTAATAGAAGTGTTTAACTGGGCGCCCAGCAATGATATAAGACATATATTAGAAGCAGAGGAGTGCTTTTGAACTTTTGCACAAAATTTTCAATTTTGTAATTACAAAAAGTTCGACTAGTTACATGACTTGATACATGTCGCTAATCATTGTAAACAGTGATAAGTAGAGAATTTTTTAAAATCACTTGAACAACTTTATTGCAATTATACATTTTTTACATCAAGTTGAAATGAACCTCCTTAATTTGTTCAATGTACCTATTTGGTAGAAGTGTCAGCTTTCGATAGCATTTGTGACTAATTACTATTTCAGTTGAAAAATAATACTCTGCAGATCAGAATACCATAAATAGTAAGTTTAAGAAACATTTTAAAAGAATACAGCAGTGAAAATGTTCATTATTGTAAATTCTTGGAAATATCACCAATGCAAGGATATAAACAAGTCAGGGACATTTAGGCACAGGCCTATTGACTTTTTTATCGTCAGCCTCCCACAGCGGCAAAGTCCTCCACAAGAAGAAATGCTGAAGGAGACTGTTTCGGGGAGTAGAGGCATCGACCTGGTAAGGATGAGCTCGCAGAGTCTTTCTAGTGTTCCTCGTTCCGATGGCCGGTGTTATTACCTGGGAGAGCTCACTCGAGCATCTTCCGTGATAGAGTCTGTAAAACAGGGACAGGTCAGCCGTCCTTCTTCCATGTTCCAGGCTATGGAGGTCAATTTTGAGGTTAGGCGTATCTATTAGTCTAATTGCTCTCTTCTGGATAGTGCCTAGGTTTAGAAAGAGCTTTGATGCGCATTCTCACACATGGGGGCAATACTCCAATGATGGTCGGATTTGTGCCTTGTAGAGCAGCAGTAGTTGCTCTGATGTACATACAGCTTCCTACAGCGGAACTAAACTCCAAGCTTCTGGGACGCTGTTTTAGCTATACTGACGACGTGGTCGTGCCAGGGCAAGTTATTGTTGATATTGATCCCCAAAAGCTTGACGGAGGGTGACTCGACTATTGGATGATCCTTTATTTCCACAGTTGGTAGGCCAACGTGAGACTTCTTTGTCAGTGTTGCCGCCTGAGTTTTCTGTACGCTAAGCTGTACTTTAATGATAATGTAATTATAAAATATCTTTGAAATAGTCTTACCTGACGTTCAAGACGTTTGACCAAACACCCTTTATATACAACACCCCGTTATAGTGCGTTCGTTCAATGCGGTATATCCAGCGATTGCCTCGGTTGAGCAGACGAAATTAGAACTTCCGCAGATTACCTGAAAGTTATACAACATAACCGCAATAGTTGTCAACAGCGGCGGTCTAGCGTAGCACTCCAAACCTAATAAAACAGCGAGGTGCATCTCTCGGACGCAGTTAATCGAAGTCACAATGGCGACCATCCAGCCGCTGGGATGCCTTTGACGACTGCATTGTTACAAACAAATTTCGCCAACAACCGGGTATAATCGCCGCTTCGGCTTCGGCAATTTCAATATGCCGCCGCCGCCGCGCCGCCAGTTTAGAAATTTCATTAAGCAGATTCCGCTGTGGAGCAAGCGAGACGGCAGGAGGCGGGACAGAGCATCTTGAAGGTCATCTGTGCCGAGCCACTTTCCGCAGGCTTACGTTTAATTAGTCAGCAATTATTTGGCAGATTAAATTGCGACCGCGATCGACACCGCACCACACTGCTCGATCGGAGGCTTTCGCTTTGTGTGTCTGTATTAATATTAAATTTGGGGATGCTAGGTTCAGCGGTTGCTGGATCGTAGACAGATATGCTGCAGTTTCAATGTGTGGGACGCATACTCGGTAATAAAATAGGGGGAGAAAGGCTTTCTGATGACTGGAGCCACCAGTGTGCATAGTACTACAACCGGGCCCTTCTGCAGGTCTCCTTACTCTAATTTCCAATCTCAGCCCTCATCGCAAAGGCGACGATGACCTTGGGTTCTGCTTTCTGTAATCAGTAAAGTGATGGAGAAATGCGTCAACCAAGAGCTCATTAAATACCTAGAGCTCCATCACTTAATCAACGACAGATAATATGGATTCCGACAAGATCAACTGGAGATCTTCTGGCTTACGTCACACATGCGTGGAGCAAACTCATCCAGTCATTTGGCGAGGCTCACGTCGTTGCTCTCGATATTTCAAAGGCATTCGATCAACTATGGCATGCAGCTCTCCTAAACAAGCTCCCCTCTTACGGGCTCCCTGTTAAGCTTTGCGGTTGGCTCGCAGACTTCCTCTCAGGTCGGAGAATCTCTGTCGTGGTAGATGGTTTTCCTCTTCTTTCCATAGCACCAATACCGGGGTCCCGCAGGGATCAGTATTGGCTCCGACATTGTTTCTGCTTCACATGAATGATCTACTCTCTAGCACTACAAACTCAATCCACAGTTTTGCGTATGACAGTATGCTGCATGCAGGCATCATGAGCAATAGACCGATCTCTGTGGTCGAGCTGGAACGCAGAAGACTGGCAGTGGCAGCTTCACTTTTAAAGGATCTCGATACCATTACTGCTTGGGGGCCTACGAATATGGTTAAATTTAATGCCTCCAAGACCCAGTATTGTACGCTATCAAACAAGAAGTGCCCAAGTCAACACCAGGTTCTAATGAACAACCGGGCTCTGCCAAGGAGTCACTCATTCAAGCTGTTGGGAGTCAACATTACAGAAAATCTGATCTGGCACGAACACGTCGCGTCAATTGTAACAGCTGCTGGTAAAAAGCTTGGGTATCTATTTAGAGCCAGAAAGTATTTCTCACAATATAACCTCCTCACGCTATATAAAGCCCAGATAAGACCTTGCCTGGAGTATTGCTCTCATGTCTGGGGAGCTGCTGCCCCTACTACCCTGACTATATTAGATGCCATCCAGAGAAGGGCAATTCGATTAATTGGCGATCCGGCTTTAACGCTTCACCTTCAGTCACTTTCTCACAGGCGTGTTGTTGGTGACCTCTCACTCTTCTACCGATATTCCAGCGGAATCTGCTCCTCTGAGCTATCCTCTATCGTTCCGCCGTTCACTGCTCCTATCAGACGTACCCGTGCGACCGCTGCATCTCATCCTAAGACGGTCATTCTCCATACATCAAGAACTGAGCGGTACAACCGCACATTTATTTCCAAGGTGTCCAAGGCTTGAAGTGGACTGCCAGAAGATGTATTTATCGGGCCTGCGGGTATTGGCCCTTGAAATCTCGCATTAACAAACTTCCCCTAACATAACCCTTTCACAGCAGCCGCGGTACTCTGGTATTTAGGCTTTGCCTGCGCGGTTATAAAAAAAAGTGTTATGTCTCTAGGTTCAAGGATAGTGGAACCTAGTATAGTCTGTCCAAGGACTTCACAGCGTGTAGACGTCGTATTGCTTGCCACTTCCATTACCCACAAGTGACGTCTAAAACGTTACGGCCAGATAGCAGGTAGTGGTCCAGAATCATCGATAGTGCTATCAATAGAGTGTGATACCAAAAAATATCGATTTTTTTTTGTTAATATCGATAGTTTGCGATATTAGCCAAACAACGGCTTCTCTGGTTGTGTTGTGTCACAGAACTGACAGAACATTAAAAGTTGACTCTATTCTATTCTGTGAGGCTAGCTTACGATTTTTTTTATTTTATTAACATATTGTTTTTCAAACGCTTACTTCAATCCAGTTAGGTATTGAAATAATAGAATCAGAATTTGAATGCTTTAATTTGTTGAAGTGGTTGTGATAGCAAAAACGTCAAAATATGCTTAGTAACAATTAATAATAAAAATAGCATCAAATTGTTTAATGTCTTTTAAAATTTATCCAAAATCGTTATAATCAAAATTAGGATCGATTTTACAATTATCGATCGAATGTTCAAAAGTCAATTTGAAATTTAATTACGCCTAGCCCAACATAATTTATTGTTTTCTTTTGATCTTCGGAAAAAATGCTAGTCAATAACTAAAAACTAATTATGAGTTCTGTCGGATGATTACCAAAAGTGCTCTTAAACAACTAGCTTAAATGATGTTGGTGGAAAGACTATCCGATACTATCGATAAATATCGATGTTTTATATTAATTATATCGAAAACTATCGATGGTCCGAATATCGATAGTTCTCGATCTCTAATAGTAAGCCCACGAGTAATCTTAGCTAACCTTAGCCGGCTTCCGTCCAGTGAGAGACATAACTGCCCCGCACCTAGGCCAGAGATCAAAACACAAGTTATCTGGCTTGATGGAGATGTTCAGAGATTCCTCTTACCTCATAAGATGTCGACTTTCCTACCACGCATTTGTTTTCTTTCTAGCCATCTGGCTCAGAACTCATACTGGTAAATACAAAAGGTATTATAAAAGTTTATATTATTATTATTATCTGTATTTACTGGTTCCTTTCTTCACAAAATTCAGTATACAAATTGAAGAGGATTCAACCGGACTGCTATTCCATACAACCCTCCAACAAAACAAAGTTAGAATTATAAAAAACAGTTCAAATCAACATAATTTGTAATACAAGAAATAATATATAAAAATTAAGAAAGCAAAGAAGGCAAATAGTTCTTGATTCTTCTCCGGAATACGTGGGACGTGGTAGTATGATACACAGGTAAAGAGTTGAGGAAGGTAGGTGAATTAGTTTTCGAATAGTGCAGTTTAATGGTGTTGGAACACACTAATTTTGGTGCCCTTTATACCTGTCACCTTGTCCTTTTGTCCTTTCAGGCACTTCCTTCAAACTGCGCGTCCCAGACCGTTTCTGAAATATAGTTCGATTTCCTTCACTCAATGAAAATTCCGATTTTGAAGACCTGTAGAAACGTTAAGTGCCAGAACATGTCACGCAGTTTATAGTAGGGTAAAGTCGGGTATTTTGTACCGGCTGTTAAAATGTACCACCTCAATATTTATTAAATTGTAAGCTTCTGGCGTCATCTACTTTGCTTGTTTTATACCTCTTGTTGTCAAAACATTACTCGCCAATAGGCGCGAACGGCGGCCTCCCGTAAAAGTTAAAAGTTGTGTTTTTTGGAAAAACGCCTTTGTGCAATATTATACAATTATACTTTTTGGTAGTTGAGTTGGCATTCTTTGTAATTATTGGACATTTCGAAAGAGTTTAGACGGTTTATATTTACCCTTGCTTCACTTTTTGGAAAAAAAGAAAGCAATTTGAGACAACGATATCAGTTCGGTAATTTGGACCACCACCTCATTTGTTAAATCGTAAAGGTGCAGTTTACCAAACTCCACTATTTTTAATATAATATATATAATACGGTCAGAGCAAGATATGAAAGCAGAAGTAAGAAACTATAAAACTGGAAAATTTTTGGACTGAATAAGATGTACAATCGATACTAAATTCCGAAGCCGACTTTCAAGAGACACTAATTGGGTAAAAATACGAGAGCAAAAGCAGGAATTAAATCGTTGGGACGATTGAATTTATCTATGAATATTTTGGTTTACTAACGGGCTCCTAATTTGTGATTACTATATTTAAGTTTTACAAGTAGAAGGTTTAATTCATTACAATGTCTTGTATTACAAACCTGTAAGGAACAACTAATGCGTTTTGCTATGGTACAATTCACAAAACCGGGTGGTACAATTTAGTGAACCAGTTGGGTAGATTGTACCATCTGCAACATTTAAAAAAAACGTTTATTATGTCAAACTGTCAGTCTTTATGAAGCTTTCCTATTCCGCATTTTGATAGAAACATGTCAAGTAATTCCATTTTATATATTAATTGATTTCAAGTAACTCAATGAGCAAGTTATTTGACGAAATATGCAATGTGGTACAATTTAACCGACTTTACCCTAATAGATTTCACACTGTGTTATGTGATCTCCGAAGTAATTTTTTGCAAACACTAGGCTAGGTACATTGACCAGCCCTCAAGAAGCACTAACGTAAAACTCCCGAATTAACTTAAAACCAAAGCTCGTTTACATTTCCTTGCTAAATATAAATAAAAAAAAATCTTATATATGTAAATTATGACCGAAAAGCTCACTGGGCTAGGTCCATTTACCAACTCTCAAGAACTAGTAACGTAAAATTTCCAAAGTAACTTAAAACCGAAATTCCTCTACAGTATCTTGCTAAATGCAAATAAAAAAACATATTATATGTACATATACAGATAATGTACAGGCTTGTATAGATAATGATGGAAAAACTCATGATATCCAACTTAGTTCGCTCTAATTTCCTTCTCCACCACCAACAATTATCGTCGATTTCTCTGATTCCATGAGATACTTTGCTGAAACTTTTAATTAGTTATGATATCTTTCTGTGATCAGTCGTCTGAAAATACCTCTCGCTTTCCTGGCGATGGAAGATTTCTCGGTTAGTAAGGATTTTATTTAGTCGCTCTTCGGCACAACGTTTCTGAATATGACCAGCATAAACTTATACAACATATATGTACTATGTATTCAACTTCAAAAAGTTGCATGGTCTGTATTACCTCTAAATATAAGCTACTCGTCAAACGGTCAATAAATTAACTCCTTAATGGTCTCGAGTATAGCTTGCGAACTTGAGAATCCAAGAAAATGCATATTCCCATGTTAGCAAGGAGGCGTGACCGCCTGTTCTCTTTCTCCAGTATGTGTGTCTAAAATAAGGGGAAGTAAGTCCAAAGGTCCAAAGATAAGGTCCAAAGGTCGCCATAAAAATGCATTTCGCATGTAGAAGCCAATGACGTTATCTTCAAACCTGCAGTTATAGTTTAGGAATAAAGCTTGCGCTAGTGACACAGTGGCCTTGCTTTGATATCGTGTTTGGTTGTTAAATTACAGACATTTGAAAAATATATGATTTTGTATTTCGAGCTTTTTGACACTAAAAACTTTTTGGAAAAAATCGCTCTGTGTTGTCCTTTACTAAGGTCCTAACTATCACCTTGTAAAATTTTGTGTATGTAGTTTGAAAAACAAATGCGTTCTGGGGGTAGGGGAGCGTGATAAATTGAAGGGGGCGTGAGTCTACCGAGAAAAAGGCACGATAATAGAGAAAACATTATTGAGAAATTTATTTAACTAAAAACAACATAATCGTATGAGATGATTTTTGGAGAACTATGAATAAATGTTACTATGAATGTTATCAAGAGAAATTTTCAATCGACAGTAAATCGACGCCGAGAAAAGCTTCATGTAGTCATCAATATTTCGCTACAGATGCTGCTGTTCAAAATTCAAAATAACAGCTCGGAGAGGGAAGAGATGAAACTTGTGTTTCAAAATTCGGTCGCAAATACTCAAAAGTTGAGAACCACTGCCTTAAAAGTATCATTGTTTTATTCACTGTCAGTTCCTTTAGATTGCATACACTAACAACCACAGTAATCTAATCTAGACGGCTTATTAGTTAATATCACATTATCACATTAGGTTTGGAAGTCTGTTTCGTAATAGTGTACTGCTCAATCGCGCATATACCATGCATTTGCGAAGTTGTATTTTTGTATTACTATACGGCATAACGCCAATGTAATGTAGAGCTTATGACTTTACTTCTGAACCAAGCTAAATGTGCAATTTCACAAAGTGACACAATCTCTCCGATGTAATAATATACAATCCACTCCAATCCCTGTAAACCCTCGCAGCAATTCCACATTTTTTCCGCTTGTTAGTTCGGTTGGTTGTGAGCAGAGGAGAGACGAGTTGGCAGAGTGAGAAGTGCCTTTCGGGGTCAAAGAGGATTATGTCTGATAGAGAGTGCAAGTAGTCCCGGATTTACCTTCACAGGCGGGAACTGGGAAGCGGTGGAATGCCGGTGTATATATATGGTAGCACGTGCCTAATACGGCGGGGCTCCCACGCTACTGATGCTGCTCCCTCACTGCGAATTATTCTCTATCCTCCTGACCGAAAGCATCGGCGTGCCAGAAAGTACGGTGGCATTCCAAGGAATATTTATTTATTTGTAACTGTTATACAAACTGTGGTCACCCTTGAAGAATATACCTTGTATAAGAGTGTTGACCATATTTTCTGAAATATACATACAGTCGAACCTCTATAACTCGAACTTCAAGGGACATCGAAAAAGGTTCGAGTTATAGAGAGTTCCAGTTAAAGAAATATCACACATATTTCGAAACTATTTTTTCATCCAAAAAAGTTCGAGTTACAGAGAGTTCCAGTTAAAGAAATATCACAAACATTTCAAAACTATTTTTTTATTACATCCACAGAACATATGTTTTAAAAACTAAGGTAAATAGTAATACAGCATTATAGTCTCTAACTTGAAATATATAGTGAAACTTTAAACACGAAACTTATTTTTTACATATTGTAATGTACACGAACAAAGCAAAAACGGCTCAAATTATTTGAAAAACTACATAATTTTGAAAATAGCCCGTTATCAGACATTGGCTAAATGTCTTTTTTTGGCGATAAGATTCAATCTTTTCTCTAATTTTTAAGATCAAAGATAAATCGTCACTATTGGCGGTCTCATTCATTGAAAAAGCGAGTTGGATGGTTTCAACTGCTTTGAAAACATCAGCATCAGAAGGCTTTTTTCTTGGAGTTCCTCCACTATCATCTTCATTATCAGATTCCAACTGGTTTTTCACGTCATACTGTTTTTGACTTACACTTGCCAGGATTTCGTCTTCAGCAGGGTATTCGCTTGTCACTGTTGCCGCTTGTGCTAGACAAAGCGCGCCGCGTTGAAAACTTGCGACTGGACGTAAATCAAAAGTTCGACTTATAGATATTTTTATTTCGAAAGGACGTACCTATTGATTCGAGTTATAGAGGTGTTCGAGTTATAGAAATTCGAGGTATAGAGAGAATACATGATGAAAATATTGGAAATGTACAGGGACAGGTAAAAAGGTTCGAGTTAAAGAGAGGTTCGAGTTATAGAGGTTCGACTGTATTTGAATTTTGAGGTTCTTGTTGTTGACAGTTATTTCAGTGGTTCCAATCTACCTTGAGGTAGAATTCTATCCATAATTGATTTGCGGTGTTTTCAGCATTTTCTGGTATTTGCTAATATACGGGTATTATAAATGGGTATTATAAATGTTGATGATTCCAGAAGTCTTTAATGCATTTTCAACACCAAAATTTGTACAAGCTGAGAATGACACTTTTCTAATTGATATTTCTCTTTTATTTTCAGCCCATGCATCAGACAACAACAATATTCTCCTGAGGTGGGCTAAGAGCACAACAACAGCAAAGGCAACCGTATGCGGATGGTCTAGCCAGAAAGGCTCCTGACCTAAGAATTTTAGGACCATGTGACCTTCCTGGAATGTCGATAACCGCAATTGTGGAAATAGCCAAAAAACACCTCCATGCCCAAATGGCCAAACGATGAAAAGAACTACAAGGATGCCGACTTGCCAAAGAAAACCTTGCAGGTTTTGACATGGCAATATCACAGAAGTACTTGGTGATGACTAGGTCAAACCTTCGTCTGATATTAGGATTCCAGCTGGCCATTGTCAACTCAGGAAACACCTCCACATTATGGGATTAAGTGACACACCGATATGTAGACTGTGCGAAAGCGAAGACGAAACTGTGAAACACGTCATACGTGAGTGCCCAGAGTTATCTCCTATTAGAGAGTTTGCGTTCGGTGGTAGAACTGGAATCCCTGCTATGTGGTAACCTATAACACTTTAGAAAAGATACAACGGAGGTGATGACGCATGCGCTGTAGGTTATGTCACTTTGGTTTTGCTACTTGCTAGGCATTTGAAGTTTCATATTTACGTCATTTTATGATTGTGAAACTACAGGCGTTCCATTATTCGAATTAACTCGCAGGTCGAGGTTGGTAAACCATCAGAGTGTGATTGTGAAACAGGGACTTAGTCGTGCTATCGTATTTGTGAATTTTGGAAGAATTTCTCACCTTGCTGTACCAGTACGTGAGGATTTGGCGGTTTGGGCACCGTTGGATTGCTAGAGGTGGAGCCGTTTCTTGGCCTAGATCACCTGATATAACGCCGCTAGATTGTTTCCTGTGGAGACGTATAAAGTCTTTGGTCTACAAAACTCCAGTAGAAACAGAGCAAGACTTAATCGGAGGAATTACAGTAGCATTTGAAATCATTCAAAACGAGTATCAAATTTTTAGTGAAGTCCGTCGAAATCACGTGCGACGTTTAAATCGTTGTATTCAGGTCGGAGCCAATATCGATCCCTGTGGGACCCCAGCGTCGATGTTATGGAAGGAAAGGGAGAAGCCTTCTATCGTGGCGGAGCATCTGGGGACAATAGCATTTTTATTTTAGTTGAACACGAGTTAAACGGTAGTCAAACTTCTAATTAGCATCCTCCAATTATCCAAAGAACGAGGTTTAGTGTTGACTGAAAGCCTAATAAAGATTTTAGATTTTTTTTGCTAAACCTGAGAACTATAGGATATGGCTAAAGCAAGGCAAGCGCCAACTACATCCGAGAAAGTTTGTTAGTGCAGCAGTCTTCACAAAACTAACAATTCGAGAGCTTTAATCACTTTTCGTACCGGAAAGACTGCGAGTGCTGCCGGTCGAAACGAATTTCTCTCGGAGCTCATTTTAATACCAGGTAGACGACAATATGCAGGGAAATGAGGGTTTGAGGAAACAAACGGATCCTCTCGAATGTCATCTCGTTCTGTTTGTCTTTCCTTCCTCGGCTTTTAATATCCAATATACCGAAAATCGTCAGCCGTCGCAGTACAAACGTGAGACAGTGACGTAGTGGTGATCTCATTCGGTGTAGTAAGTAGTAGTACTAAGTATAGTAATAGTAGTGCAGAAAGTCACAGCGAATGTGCGTAACTGAGACGTCTTTAACACATCACAAATTACAAGTAACGACACTCTTGCTAGGCAATAAAACGACTGTTGAAAAGAGAAGCATAGGAAAAACTCTCAAGAGAACGTTAAAGACTATATAAATACAAAATATAATTACAAATTGTCGAAAACAAATCGCTTAACCTTATTCTTAAAACTATGTTTACTATATTCACCTAAAGCTTTTAGATCTGAAGGCAGACTGTTGTAGAGAAACGGTCCGATGTAGGAAAAACATTTATCAAAGTGGCTAGATCTATGAGCAGGTATATTGAGCGCTTGATCTACAAAGCGTAAGTTAACTGAATGAGACTGGCTTCTGAAAGATAGCTTTCGGTTAAGATAGGCTGGACATTTGCTTAGTAGGACTGTGCGTACAAGAGACAAGACATGTACAATCCATCTCTGGCGCACTGTAAGCCATCCAGCATCACTGATGTAGCCAGAAATTCGTTCTCTCCTCAGAACACCAAATGAGTATCTGATGCAGCTTTTGAAGCCTATATGCTTCATTTAGCGTCAGTTACGGACCGTACGCAGCGTCAGCATATTCAATTCTGCTAAGGACCAAAGACTCACTTAGTTTAAGTTTGGTACAAGTGGATAATACATATTTGTAGCTATAAATAGCTTTTAGCTTGGCATAGGAATTTTTAACCACTCATCAACCAGACACTTTATTAGGCAGTTCTTCACCGTTTATCTGTAGCTTTATCAAGTTGCTATCAAAATTGCATCGCCCTGAATTGATAGTTATGACAGCAGATTTACTTGAATTAACGCGCAGTCCATGATTTTTGAACCAAGTAGCAACACGATTTAGGTCTTGTGACGTTTTTTTGTTTGCTTCTGAAAATGCAGAAGGATCATATGATAGACGGAGCTGCGTGTCATCAGCGTAGGAGTGTACAGAACAGTGCTCAATCGCACGGCCCAAATCCGACACATACAAGGTAAATAAAATTGGACCGAAGATAGAGCCCTATGGAACTCCCTTGGTAATAACACGCTTATCCGACGAACAGTCTCCAACTTTAACTATTTGTGATCGCTACTTTTTATGCTGCCTCCCCCAAAGGCTGAAAGCCTATGGCGCTGTGGAAGCGCTGCGAGAGGATAAGTGCCTGTGCACGTTAAAGTTAAACGTTTCGACGCTAGAAATGCGTCATCCTCAGGGCGTGCGTAATATAAAGCTAAAATTAAAAATTGGTCTCATGAGGTTCCAACACAAAATAAATTTACAATTTCACAAAATACGTTAAAATTTGAAATTAAAACATATAATGCACAGAAAAACTTACATTATATCACAACAGTCTCAAATACATAATTTTGCCAGATGGTGTAGGCTACTTGATTTTTATTGAGAGACCAGTAGTACAAAATTCTTAGCTGAGTGATAACACTGATAACATATACGTTAAGATATATATACATACAAAAAAAACACATTAAAATCGATTGCAAGGAAACTAAGCACTGGTGAGGTGGAAGAAAGTATAGGCTGTGTTCCTTTTATTAAATTTGCATATACACATCTGTCCTGAAATTCAAGCTGTTAGAACATCTTTTTATATGAATCATCTCTAATACGTTTCTTTTATACCAACCCTTTCCTTTGCATCAGGTTCTGACGTTGTCAAACTCAATCGAATGTTTACTTTCTATAGCAGGCTTGCTAAGAGTAGTAGAATTAGGGTTATTATTTTTAATGTCATACTTATGTTTATACTTATGCGTTTGTTTAAATACTGTCTAGTTTGTCCTACGTATGAGTTGGGGCAGACTTTACAAGAGATTTCATAAATTACATTACTATACATGTCTTTTTGTAACTGCGGCTTTAGATTTGAAGTTACAGCACGTGTTGTTGTAGTAACCATATGGGTAACATGAACATTATGTTTTTTGAATATTTTATTTATGTTTTCAGAGAGTCCTGATGTATAGGGCATTGAAGGTATCTCTTTGAAGTATTATTTTTAAATTTTGAGCGTTGTTGGCAGTTATAAATTTGGTTAAATTTCAAACGTTGCTGGTTGTAGCCGTCGGAAAATAAATTCTCAGGCAGCCCATTCCACAGTTGGTAAGCCAACGTGGAGCGTATAGTATATCTCTCTTATAGTCTCTAAAGTATAGATACTTTGAGACTGGAAGTCAAGTCTCGAGCAGTGGAAGGAGGCAAAATATGCAGTTTGAAAGACTAACACTTCTACAGAGACTCGTAAATCAGGAAGGCACAATAATGGACAATAGTGTGAAAAACTTCAGAATGTTCAGAAATGAATCATATAGGACTAGCCTATAGGAAGTTCGTACCAAAGATAGTAAAGTACCGTACAGGTGGAGTATCGACATCATTTAGGAAAGAAAAGAGTCTTAAGGTACGGAGGATCATCACAATACTAGCAAAAACCAGTCAGCCTGCTGTACAGGATGGCCCAATAAGCGCACAGTGCTCTCTAGCGGCCATGCTATTTAAATTAGAAGAAAATTTTCGAAATAACAAACTTTTCTTTTCAAATGGTCTTGCAGAAAATCATTTCAAAGATATCATGCGGATACACCGGAAGTTGGCATCAACTTCCTTATTTTAAATAGAACACCTTGAATATTAATAATATAATATACAATATTTACCATTCTTGGATCCCAAGTTGATTTCTAAGTTTAGTTTGTTGATTATAGTTTATGACTACGATGCCTATTTATTTTGCCAGCTTTAGAAATTTTGACATTTATAGCACTTCACAAAACATGTGAATATCTCGGAAGCTAAGCAATACAGAAAGATGCGGTTTCCGGTTATAAAAGGAGCAAGAAACTTACTTGTTAACAGTAACATAATTGTTTTAGAAGCAAACTAAATCAACAGACTAGCAGTTTTCAAATTTGACAAGCTTAAAACGTAAACTATCTTTTGCAAATGAGATGCTATGATAAGTTTCTCGTCAGTGGCTGCGAAATTGAAGTCTCCTTCACTTTTATCTAAGCATATGTAGTTCTATCTTTGATGGTTTTCAAGATATTCACGATTTCGTAATTATTCCGTGACGGTGCGTAAGAATTCGAAAAATCGTAGGTGGCGTGGTTCAGAGCTTACTTATTCGGCACACTTCCACCATTTTTAGAAATTATGCAGCACATCTTACCCCTGCTCATCCACCATAATTCTAATTATCCAACCAAGGCGATGTTATGCCCAGCTGTCTAAAGCAAACTTAGTTGTAGTAGTTTTATTGTTGTATTCTTCATTCCTTTTTTAGTATTACAGCTTAGAAGAGATATAAAACTAAATATGGCGTAGCATTGAGAATGTAGCGATGATGCTACGTGCGAACGTCACTGATGGAAATTTAAGGAATAGTGATACATTAAGGCGGCCCCTACGGAGAGCATAAACGGTCATTTTGAAGTGATTTCATCCCAATTCCTGACGCTCTAGTTTTCAATATTTTTGCATCAAATTTTTACATGAAGCTCAAAAGAAAATTACACAGGGGGCCATCTAAGCATTTTTTGAAAAAAGATGATTGAACATGAAATATGATCGCTTGAAGTTGCCTATTTGCTTCGTCTACTTTGTAATTTTTTTAAGAAAAGCTCAGAAGCAAAAATGAAAAAGTGCTTCGATATCACTCTGGGCAATTTCCTTCTATAGATCATGTGAAAATTTCATGTAAAAATATTGGGAAGTGAAGCGTCAGGAATTGGGATAAAAAACATCTGCAAATCGCCTTCCTCTTCAATTTTACAAATTTCGGGAGACGCGCTAACATGACTATTTCCATTTCTGTCTAATGTAGCGCGGATCTGTTTATTCATCACGCCCATCGTCGGTTCCTTTTCAGCTCCCCGCATCTTCCGGAGAAACTATTCCGGATTGTAGGAGCAGCGTTAAAAAATGTCTCTTGATTCATAATACATGTGTGACGAACTTAATTACAATATCTGGTAATGTAGGTATTAATAATAAATTATTTATTTTTGAAAACTTTACCTCCCTTTATCTCAAAATGTAAGACTTACAGCACATACGTTCATATGAAGTTTTCTTCTCAAAATGGACACAAAAATCGCCCTCATAAACATTGACATTTAATTAGGAAACACCCTGTATATGGATCTATTTCTATATGTTTGTGTTTATTTCATGGATACTGTTCCCTGTAGTTTTGACATGTTATTCTCGTCTACCCTAGAGAATACGCCGCTGCGCGCTGTCTGCTATTTGATCCGGTGCACCGGAGAGTGAAGTTAATTTCTATTAATAAAAGTATATTGACAGTAGGAGCAAGATGCCAAACGTACACAGTTTCTACCTTATGGTGAAATGTCAGCAGATCTCGAGAGAATACGCTTTGGTCCCAACGTAAATAGCAATAATATACCGCTTTTATCTTTATTACCTAACCCAATTCTTGCCTCTTGCTGGATACAGTATTATATAGCATGTTGATGTTAAATGACTATTTACTCTCATTGAGTTACACATACAACAGATTTTTGAGCTGGGCAGAGGCGCATTTGAAATATGAATGATATTACGTCGCAGAATAGGCGCCTAAGCAGAAACAGGCACAAAATAGTGAAAGATACCCTATCCTGCCTATAAGTATGTGTCCACAGTCATGGTTTTTTGGTAATATTCACCGAACTTAAGTGTTTGTAAAGTGTTGATTGGAATATGGAAACCCCTAGCCCTAGCCCCAAGTGGTGAGAGAGTTTACGTTTATGAGAATCTCTTTGAACTTTGTGGCAGCATTTATTCGACATTTTTTATTGTTATGCATTTGCAAGTTGATTGAATAATGAGGATTTTAATAAACATTAATCGTTTATGTTTAGACTTTTGATATTATGTTCATACAATCACACAATATTTAATTACGTGACACAATATCTGAGATCTGACGTCTGGGATTTTATGAATCAAAAATGAGTGTAGCATCGGAGAAGTAAAATGCTCTGTCAAACTATTTTGAATTCTAATTATACTGATGCCTGACGCAAAAAATAAGGTACGTATAGTCTAATGCAGTCTTTAGAACAACGTTCATCGGTAAATGCTGTTCGAAAAATACACTGCCGACAAGGCTGCTAGTTTACACTGGCTTTTACACGCACTTATTTTGGGATAAATTGCTTTTGTATTGACTGTGTTCACATGACTACAAGTCAAAACTCAAATGGTAGTGATGTTCATGAGTTTCCTCTATTTTTCAAGACAGCATAGTATATTTCAATCACATGACTTCTGAGTATGACAGCACCTACAGGTGGAAACTCCCTTTACAACTAACACCATCATAGCGTTACCTTAAATATGACAGTTGCCTTAGATTTTGAACACTAGTGTACATATTGCATCTGAACTAGGATTTAACAGTCTAGGGTATAGCGCGAGAAACTGAGAATCCAAGAAAAGACGTATTCCCCTGTTAGCGAGGAGGCGTGGCCACCTGTTCCCTTTCTCCAGTGTGTGTGTCTAAGATGAGGGCAGATAAGTCCAAAAATCCAAAGGTAAGGTCAAAAAGTCCAAAGGTCACTATAAAAATGAATTTCGCAGTTCCAAGCTCCTGAAGTTACCTTTAAACTTACCGTAATTACTCAAAGAGCAAATTGAATAAGAAAGCTTGCGCTTGTGCAACTATTTAGTCTTTTTTTTGATATCGTGTTTGGTTGTCAAATTACAGGCATTTATAGGATGTACGATTCTGCATTGCGAATTTTTTTGCACATTAAAAAACTTTTATGATAACATCGAAAATAATTGTCATTCATTAAGGTCTTAACTATCGCGTTCTGAAATATTATATATGTAGTTTGAAAATATTGTGAGCGTGTTATGCGAGAAATTGTGAGTCCGTGTTTTACATGGCAAATACGTATGTATAAATGTGTGTATCCAGGCCCCTTAACAAAGTAAAAATTGAAAAATATAGCTTTATATTATTATAAGCTCATGACCTCTAAGTATGACGGTATCTGCAGACTGGAGCTTCTTTTACAACTAACATCATAGCCATACATCAAGTATGACAATTGCCTTAGATTTTGAACAGTAGTGTACAATTGCACCTGAGCTGGGATTTAACAAAGTAAACATTGAATATTATAACCTTGTATCGTCATAAACTCATGACCTCTAAGTATGACGGTATCTGTAGACTGAAGCTCCTTGTACAGCTAACATCATAGCCATACTTCAAGTATGACCATTGCCTTAGATTTTGAACAGTAGTGTACAATTGCACCTGAACTGGAATGTAACAGTGTAAAAATTGAAAATTATAGCTTCATATTATTATAAACTCACGACCTCCAAGTATGACGGTATCTGCAGACTGAAGCTCCTTGTACAGCTAACATCATAGCCATACTGGAAGTATGACAATTGCCTTAGATTTTGAACAGTAGTGTACAATTGCACCTGAACTGGGATTTAACAAAGTAAACATTGAAAATTATAACCTTGTATCATCATAAACTCATGACCTCTAAGCATGACGGTATCTGTAGACTGAAGCTCCTTGTACAGCTAACATCATAGCCATACTGGAAGTATGACAATTGCCTTAGATTTTGAACAGTAGTGTACAATTGCACCTGAACTGGGATTTAACGAGGTAAAAATTGAAAATTATAACAAACAGCCATGCTATTTTTATTCCGAATCATTACGAACATATGGCGGGGATTTGGCGTGACGTATAATAAATTATTTCCAACGGGTAACACATGAAAATGATAAATAATTAGTGGGTCAGTTGGGAAATGGCCAGTGCCGGATGCAGGGCGGTACAGGAAAAATAGTGGATAAAAATGCCGCATAACTGGCTTCTAAATTGTGTGACGGTGTAGAGAACACAGGAGAATGACAAGGTGAACCATGACCATGAGGTGCTGCTGCGGGTAAGAAAAGATCCAGACGTGGTCTTTAACATTCAAAAAAGAAACTCGAATACTTGTTACACAGCTACGCAATTTTTAACCTATGTATTTATCTCTTTGCATTGTTTGTTCCGTTATTTGTGTTTTTCTTATCCAATAATTTATGATATTTAAACCTTAACCTTCATTGTTATGACTATTCTTATATCATACGTGTACACACATAAAAAGAAATTCTCAAGTCAAGAATTGTGATATTCTTGTAAATACATACAACAAGAATATCGGTTCTCACTCTAAGAAAGAGTATTTGATGAGAAAATTATAGAAAATTTGTATCCAGAATAATATATTTTTGATTTATATACTTATTTTAAAGGAATATGCTCCGAAAGAAAATATAATTTTCTTTGCAACCAAGGCTATAATAATTTAATAACAAATATTTCATAACTTTATATCAAGATTATTATTTTTCCCAGCGGTGGCCAGTTTATTTCTATCAAGAATATAGACAGCTTGCAAATGCGAACCTTCATTTACAATATGATAATCTTGGTTTGAAAATGAACGCTGTTTTACAAGCACACCCTATATTTGTATCAAGTAAATCATTTATTTGACGTCTACCAACGTCGGAGTGCGCAGACGCGCAGCGTGTCACGGGTCAACCCTAACCTCTCCACCCTCTCTACTCAACAGCCTGTTGCCCGTCAGTCATCGAATCTGCCGGTAGTGCTGGTCCACCGCCATTTGAGTCGCGTCCCAGTTCCCATCAGCTTCCTTATCACTGGATCTATAGAACCACGGATGAGCTATTACAAAAATTTGGATGCGAAGACCTGACTCAGGTGTTCCTAGATAAGTACTAAGTATATTAAAAGTGATTTAAGAAATTTTGCAGAACTATTTCTCGAGAAAAATTTCTACATATTCATAGGAGAGTTTGACTGCTCAAATTAATACTACTAGATTCCTCATCCAAGAATATCACAATTTTAGAATAAAGTTGAGCTACTTGCATCAAGTTTATGAAATGCGCCCAGTTAAGGTTATGAAATGCTTCAGTCAAGATTATGAAATACTTCGGTCAAGATTACCATATGCTTAATTTAAGATTTTGGTACTCCTACTATCAAGAATTTCCCAGTTTTGCATTGAAGATATTTTCTCAATCTAACTCTTATATGGTCAAAGATATCGTATTCTCACTTTAAGATTAGCATAACTTTGCGCGTATAGGAAGTTATGGTATACTTGAATTAAAGCATCTGTGATCCATCTAAGAAATTATTTTTATGTGTGTATGATCACAAGATAATAAAGAAATGCCATGCCATACCATACCTTGGGACAGGTGACGAGGGGAAGTAGGTTTGAGATTTTGGTTGGGAAACGACGCATATCATGGTTGAAGAATCTCCGAGCTGGTTCCATTGTAGTTCAATGGACCTGTTCAGCTACATCAAGAATTAGAATTGCCTTAATGATTGCCAACCTCCGAAGAGAAACCGCAGCCTAAGAAGAGACAAGGCGAACAATACCGTAAACTAGAGCAGTTAAGTACTCCCCTTTGAATGTACTACCTGTCTATATCCAGGGGGCCATTCAAGTTTTACATACCATTATCCACCCTCCCCCGTGTAAGCAAAAGTGAGCAAAACTCTTTAAGTTAGATTCTTTTTGCGGGACCCTGTAGCAATCACAAAAATAAATAATTCAAGTATTTCCCCAGCCTTATGTAAGGATAGAAACAACAAAAGCAAAGCTAAATAAAATTTAGCGCTTGGCCTTTGCAGCACGCACAACTCCGTTGAGCACGCTAGTTGCACTTCTAACTCTCCGACTCTCCCTCCACTTGACTTAGTGGTTCAAGGGAGGACCAGGGCATCTAAGCTTCGATTGTGGATACAGGGCAGTTGGTCCTTTGTGAATCCCTGCAGGGGACACACCGTCATTCTCTCAGAGCTGGGATGACCCTATCCTACACATGATGAGTGAGCGATATTATTTCTCCTACATGTTGTTTCGGCTGTAAATTTACGGTGGAGAATCCTACCAAGGCAGAGTGTGGGTCACCATGCATGTGGGTCACCACATAGCACTGGATGATATGAGAATATTCTGTTCACATTCACTACAGATATTATGAATATTCTGAGAAAATTCCATGGATAACTAGAATATTTACAGAATATTTACAGAATATTCTGTAAACGTTCGAAATGGGAAAAACACCCTATATTCCTAGAATATTCCGCCGAATATTCCGCACGGATGTTACATGAACAGTCGTGGTAGAGTGTTTTTGAATATTCTAGGCACATTTTGTCTGAATTACCTCATATACGAAACATTTTTAGGGAGTTATGGCTATTGTTCCAAAAATAATGGCACCTACTAGTGGCAGATGGTCAAAAAAGTTAAGTGGTTAGACATCTCAGTCTAGATGCCTAAATAAAGTGTAAAAATGTAAACTTGTTGCATTTATCCTCAAAATTCTACTCACATTGTATAATGTGACCATAATTTGGAACACTGTCACACACTTTATAACAACCAGCAACTTTATTGTACAAAATTGGGTATAAATGCACGCCTTTCAGGAATAAAAGTCGTGAGTTCGTGAATTGCTAAAATGCCGACATCCACATGTTAAGCACAGAATGACAGAACACTTAAAGCGAAGAACAGAGTGACAACCAGACAAGATTGACAACTGACGACATCATAGTCACCATACATCAGCATAAGAAACAAGATGCTGTCACTTTATCGTCGGTGGATGCCGTATCTGTATTGCTGGCAATGGCTAATGACTAATAAACTCTTGAAAATTGCACATAATACATATTAGGGTATATTTAGGATGAACGCAAAACGAATGAAGGTTTTTTTTAATTCACTGAGAAACGTGCAAATATAAATTAATAACACCTCATATTGAATATTTGCCTACATACAGCTATTTCTATTACAAATATTTCTAAATATTCGTCAGAAAATAGCTACATCTTGTTCTTAGTAGATTATTAAAGTAATATTCTATGAAGAGTATTACTGGTATATTCTGGAATAATTCAGACATCAAACAAATAATCACTGATTATCCTAAGTGGATAAAATAGTAATATTCTATAAAGAATATTATTTTAATAATCCAGAATAATCAAGAGAAATAACGAATATTCTATGATTCTACTGAATATTCGTGGAACATATAGGAGATTTAAAGAATATTCATGGAATATCCAGTGCTATATAGTAGGTGGATACACCACAGTATTCCAAGCATAAATATATGCGATTTTAGTCTGTGCCTCTTGTATTCACAAAATTCAGGGGCAAGGACACTAAGGAGAGGTGTATAAGTGCCCACTTGTAGGCCTATACACTGGTGGTTCTGGCCACCAGAAAGTCTCACGCCTTACTTCTTTCTTCATTCATTCGTTGCCTTCGTAGTATCAGGTGTATCAGGTGCAATCTTTAAAAACCTTTATTCAGGTAGATAGATATTTTGCTTTATTGAAAACTTATTCACCGTATGATCAAAAGCATCCACCATTTTTTTAAGTACAACATTCACCATAATTCATAAACATACAACGTTCACTGGAATTAAAAAATCTGTACCGTATCAAAATGGCGAGCTAAATGTACTACTTGCAAGTGAAAATCTGGTATATAAAATGCGGCAGCACTAAAGACAATAATAAAGGAACCACTTTACCATAATATGTTTTTAAAAAAATACAACAGGTCAATAATGGCTGGGTCCTCCATGTTGACGAATGGACTCTTCTAAACTCTAGAGGAGGGGTGCTTAAACGGTCGATCTCTAGTGCTTTTTGAATTAATCTCTAGATATAAAAAATGCGACCTAGAAAACTGTTCACATATTATGTTTTGTTGAAAATGAGTTAGTCTCTTATATCTGGGAATAAATATCCGAATCTAAGGCAAATCGCCCTTCAGTTAACCGCAATGTTTGGGTCTTGGAACTTGCTTAGGCGAGTCTGCAATCTGCACTTTTTAAAATAAAAATAATAAGTCAAAATATTGCAATCGACTAACTGACTGACGATTTGCACTCAGTAATTACATTCTATTTTATGAAAAATATGCTGATGATGTGCAGTGCCACACTTCATCGTCCAAAGTCACTCTTTAGTTAAATTTAAACATTAAAACTCCTCCAGTCTAGTCTTTCACAATCTTCAGCAATGAACACTGTCTTCCGCCGGGACCTCGTTTGCTCTCGACTTTGCCCTCCATTATTAGTCTTAAGAAATCATATTTGGAGCCCCCCTATGTATCCCAAATAGCTGGTTTTCCATTTATCTTGACTAAAACATCACGCATACTTGCAGCGTCTCAGAGTCGATCGATAGTAGTCTAAAAATATTGAAGTAGATCGCCAGCAGTTCAAGTCTGAGCACCTCTGCTCCAGAGGTGCAACCTCTCAAGCTGCCCTTACAGCATGTTCCAGCTCGTCCAGGTAAATCGCGAATGTAGCGACCGATCCAAGAGATACTTACTCTGCACTACAAAACCCATATAAAAGTAAATAAGTATAATAGTGAAATATTTGAAAATCCTAACGAATTTTAAGAGAACAATCGCTACTGCAAGGCTAGTATTTACAGCGAAAAGCAATTTCAATGCAACGAGTTTTGTGGAAACGTATATCGTAAAAAAGTACACAATGGATAATGAAAAACTTTTCATCATGCTATTTGCAAATATCAATTTACTCAAAAATGAACCAAAAAAAAGATGTTCGCTAATGAAGCAATCGGTAACAAAAAGAAAATTCTCGCCGAAATTATATTGACATATAAAAGGCAACCGATCAAGCTCCAGTATTTTAGTGTGATATATTGCGATAAAAAATACGACAGCTCAAATATCTGTACCAACGGTACCGATACCTGAAACAGTCAAACCTTGTAACCACAATTCCAAGTCTAGCGTTATCAGCAAAGAAGTACTTTAGAGTCAATATGTCTGTCAGGTGTGGTTATCGAGATACCAGACAAGCTAAGGAAAGTATAGAGAAAAGAAGAAATGAAAAAAGCACAGGGAAGTGGTGGGACGTTATAAATTAGGGATCGGAAGTTTTAGGCTTACCCGAAGAAAAAAATGCTTCTCACGTTTCAAGATTTGGTTCTGATCACAGTCCAAGCCGTGAAAGCAAAGTCTAAACACCAGAGTGCCACAACTGCTAGAGATCAGGTTAAAGGTTCAGCCACATCGTCTGACACGTTCGCGAATTTAATCAGATAATAGATCGGTCGGTAGGTACAGTGGTACCTACACTACCTCTTGCGACGTCTCATAGTAAATCCAACCCCGTTCCGACTCAATCTCCCGTTCGGTTACTGTCTGTATGTTTCGCCACCCTGCTTCAAGATATACCCGAAAAACCTTAACGTTGACTTCAAGCCTTCTGTGTGGTTTTCTTCTGTATGGCGTGCGTCTGCCTGGGGCCTTACTTCTAGGCGGTGTCACAGTCCTCCATAAAGTCGCTATTTCAGTAGGAGCTACCATCAAATGATCTAGTTGAACCGCAACCATGTTCCTGATGTCATTCTCCCTGGAGCGAAAAAGATAAGTTTTTGTTAACATATTCATTCCATTTTTTTTAATCTGAGCTGATTATGAACCTTTTGCAATTTCATTTCTGAACCACGACTGACTTCGGCAATCCATCTTTTACCATCTGATTTGGTTTCGAGCAATCCCATCAGCAACCGCTTGCTAGATAGCTTCTTAATTAATAAATAATCTCTTAGCAGTCCTTCCTGAGTCGCAAACACTCTGGGAACAAATGTGCGGTCACACTGCTCAGTTCTTGTATGAATGACTGCCTTGGAACGAAATGCAGCAGTCTTGCTGGTGCATGTAGTAGGTTGATATGCATCAGCATTATAGAGGATAGGTAGGAAGACCAAGCTCGATTTGAATTGAAAGGTAAGAGGTGAGAGGAAGTGAGAGTGACATGTTCTCTGGACTGCATCAAGCTTGGACAGGCTATCAACAGGAACTTGTTTAATGCAATAACTTACATAAGTAACAAAGGTAAATATCTCTGTAAAGATTATCGTTAGAAACATATTGTTAGTTATTGTGTGCAGCACCTCCAGGTTTTTCATTGGCATTTTGGCAAGGAAACGCTACTCTTTCTTCGTTGGCCCTATCTGTTGCGGATGTTGGCTATCATCAAGGCTATGCGCGCTTTGTTGGCTGCAGCTCAGAACAGTTCAGTACTTACGTAAATTATTGGTGAGCAGGAGGTTCTTCTCCTATCTGGTTCCCTTCTTCCTTCTATTTTACCCTGCAGGAACAATGGCAGCTAACGGTAGGTTTTCTCATGACATGGCCAAAATATTCAAGTTTGCGTTGTTTTGTGGTATTCATTATGCTAGGTTAGCAGTTCATTCTTCTGAGGACCTCTTCATTGGCGACTCGGTCAACTCAGGAAAATCTTAGGATTCTTTGATAAATCCAAAGTTTAAAATTCTTCATCATATTTTCAGTCGCCTCAGACAACGTTCAAGCCTTGACTCCATATAGCGGTACTGAAAAAAATATAGCACTTTGTCATTCTCATTCTGAGTGTCATGCTGAGATCTTGGCAACAGAGAAAGTGCTTTGTTTGCATACATAATGTTCTGGCCTTTTTGTATTTTTTTTCTTTGGAGTAGTCCCACGATTCATTGATGTTGCATCCAAGGTAGGTAAAATTGTTCATTCTCTCGATAGCTTCATTTTTACAGTACAGCACACCACGTTGAGAAAACGATACTTAACTTAAATGTGTTCATGCGAAGTGCCTGAAGGAAATTTGAAGGAGTAGATAAGGTTTTGACTGTGGCATACTGTGGGCACAAAGTTCATGTTAGAACATTGGTTAGTGTGATAATTTAAATTACTGTATAATAACAAAAAGCCTTTGGGCTTAACCTGTTCTTGCACTGTTTTTCACATTTCAATATTCAAAACGCACAGTGAAATGTATATTTGAAGAAATATCTTTTATTTCATGAAATATTATAAAACATAGTCCATTAAACAAACTGTATGTGATAATTTCTTGTATTTGTCTAACCAAGTTCGATGTATTCTGGTATTGGGCCATAATTTATGTTATAGTTGGCATTTTTCGACAAATAATCTTCGTTAGTATCGGTACGACTGCCCAAAAATATAAATGCTATTTGTTGCTATTGTTATGCTTCGGCTAGATAGACTGACTATCAGAGGTTTGATTCATTTGGTTCATTTCATACGTTGCAAGAACAAGTCAAGTCCAGGATTTAGCCAATTTTTGGACAGTATTAAGAACCAGATAACCAACAATACCTATATATGTTGCGTATAGTATACAATATAGAATATAATACATTATGTAAATATCGCCAACTCGAAAGGCCGAAAGGCCAGGCCTTGTATGAGCCTTTTACAATATTTTACATGTTGAATGTATATACCCTGTTACCCGATACTTTAAACTGTCAGCCGTGTCAACAGCGAACAACTGTTCGGCTAGGGATAACTAAAAATACCCCAGATTGAGTCTTGACGTGTCAATCTTAAGCTTTGAAGGAATGCAGGGCTGGACTGAGTGGAAGTATTACTAATAACAAGTAATTGACACTTGGTGACGTTTTCGTCTATGCTCTGAGGTCTATGCTTATTTCACATTTTCCCGGAAAATCCGGCGTGTTTTTCAGTATATCAGTATGGCTGGTCTGAATGATGATGATTAGGTACGCTTTAAATGAGGTAAGAATGAAGATAAAAGCATTTTTAGCTTAAGCTTCAGTTAAACTACCTTATTATATTAATCTTACTCTATGTACTTACTCTATACTTTTCTCCAATTGTACCTTGTACGTTTCAACCAATAAATATCCCATTAGTGATGCAAGCTATCCATTAAGTCGTCCTTATTGCTAAATACAGGAGTATTTCGATAGTATCTAACAATATACAAATCAATAGTCTATTTCTTTTAACTAACCATTTTTGCTGCGAATTTCTGGATATTGAAGCAATTTCTTGTTTACAACAATAGTCATTACTTTTTGGCAAATATTCAACAAGAATATTACTAATACGGTCCTGCTCGCAGGATTGCCAATCAACACCACTAGTAAAAAATTAAATTTGAGATACACTTCTTCGTCAGCTGATACCTATCAAATAGACGTCAAGCCAGTTTAAAGTATCAGGTAACAGAGTATACATTACAATTTAGCTAACCCAACTTGAAGTTGTTGCATCTACCTGGACTGTTGTATTTCTCCCAACGCTGGTACACATTGCCGTCCTTCTTGATATTTGATATATTCACCGCAGCCTGCGACATGCCTCCTTCTTCAATATTATTGATGATTTTATACTTAGAGGAATTTGAATGTGACATTACAACTATTTTGACGCAGTACGAGACAGAGGACTCATTGTTGCACAGAACGATGTAGAATTTCAAACTATGCAAGAACAGGTAACGCAATATCGTTAAAAATTGAACTTAACCGGTTTTGCGATTGGACTATTCAAATTTAATGCTATCACAACTTTCGTATTTTTAAACTGGAAGCGACTGATATCTGTAGGCGGCGCCTTATCCACAGCCGGGTACAAAAACCAGCCAGGAGTGAGCTGGTAGCAGTGGCCTGACAGTTCAGCAGGCGACTTCTCGCTACGTTTGTTCATCGATTACCGACCAGCAGAACGGCACAGCATGTCGTGGCGGGAAATCGAGGATAATTTTCCGATTTCACGCTCGACCAGCTCCGATATATTTGCAGATAAATAACTTTGCCAGATTTTCATTTTATTATAAAAGCCAATTTTCGGGTTGGACCAACCGTGTCGAAAGAGATGAGGTGAGCAAGCAATCTCAGGACGCTAAAAGTTCGATAAGTAACCAAGAAGAGTTATTCATTAATTCTAGTACAGAATCGTACTATATGGAATAAGGGTGTTTGATGTTTTATCGTTTTATGGAAGAACAACGCAAATAGTATTCAATGATATCAGCATTATAGGATCCAACTTTTTTATACGAGTAAAGAATGCAAAACCTCCAATGCAACATACAGGGAATGTACGTACAACCTCACAAGTGTAACAAGAGCTGTGAGAAATATGAAATAGACAAGGATAGCAAGAGACGAGATGATATGAAGTAACGTGTGCGTGTAAGACAGCGGCGAAATTCTCAAGTCTCTTGCTACACCTGTAAGGCTGTACGGGCAAAACTATTAGTTAAAAATAGACACCTACACCCTATGATCAATATTTATTTTACTTATTGGCCCAACGTTGAAGTTATATATTGTCTGCACACTACAAATTATATATTGCTCCGAGTAATTCCAAGAATTTCGCTTCAATTTTGGAATGTATAGAATTGGTACCCCATAAGCAACAATACTAAAAAAAATTATTTTCAATGAAAATATTTCAGACCACCAAAAATTTATGAAAATAATATAACAAATGCAGTTCAATCTGGATCTACAACAACCAAAATCCATCTTCACTGCTTGAACCCATTTTAGCAACTAAAAATGATTAATAATAAGTAGTTTGGGGGGAAGATTGGCTCAGTGGTTAGAGTCAAGGGCTTGTTACCGGAAGGCCCCGGGCTCGATTCTCGGTAGAGGCGAAAATTTATTTCTGGTTTTTTCAATCAAAACTAAATATCTATAAAAGAAGCTCAGTGAAAATCCTCACTTGAGCTTTCACTCTTGGCTTCTAATTAACAGTGCTATTCCTAGACTGGCGCCGGAAAACATTAACAAAGCCTACACGGAACACGAGGCTAATTACCAAAGCAGTCGATGCCGATAACATAGAAGTAAAGAAAACAAGTAGTTCTATACGTTGACGTCCTAAAGGGTTAAATGCCTCGTGCAAGTGCCTCCTTCACCTTCTCCCTCTTCACTATACAGGGTGTCCCTGACTTTCCTAGACATGTGATATTCTCGTAACAAAAAAAAAAGTTCAAACGAAAAACTGAGTGGAATTTTTGATAGTACTACTAGGATCGACAATACTATACTTACAAAAGATTTTTGAACTTCAACTCCTAAAGCTCATAACCAACATTTTTTTAAATAGCACCCCATTGGTTTTCCTACATAAATGAGGTCATTAGTTCCTTTAAAATCTACTACTAGTATCTACAATACCATGCTCACAATGGATTTTTTTGCACTTCAACCCCTAAAGCTCATCACCAACATTTTTTTAAATAGCACCCCACAGGTTTTCCTACACAAACGAGGTCATTAGTTCCTTTAAAATCTTGTAGTGCCCTATATTTCATACGCAAACCAATTGTTACCATAATTTAATAAGCATAAGATAAATAAAATAAGGATTTGTTTGAGACGCAATATTATCGTAATAAAAAAGGAAAAAAGACATTTGTTTTCCAAAGTATAAATTACACATGAAAACCCACTTATTTTTCTTTTTTATCCGGTTTTTTGCGTCAAATAAAATCTTACTTTATTTATGTTATGCTTATGATTTCACGAAAAAAATAAGTTTGCATATAACATCAAAGGTACCACAAGAATTGAAATAAAATCGGGATATCATTCATTCAGCTAAACATATGGGGTGCTATGTAAAAAAAGAAAGTTCAAGGTGTATTTTAAGGGTTGAAGTACAAAAAAAAGTTTTGAAAACATCGTATGATAGACTATATAATACTTTCACTCAGTATATCCAATCGCTCGCGCATAGTCGCTACCCTCGGCGCTTGTCTCTTACCTCACGTCTAGCCGCTTTCTCTACTAAGTTTGCACCCTGACTTTGATGCTTCCAGTGATCTCTGATCTCTAAAATAGAACTAGAATAAACAATAGAAAATACGAAATGAGCGGAGAATGATACACTATGAAGCCAGCGTGTAAGTAAGACAATCACTAGGAAGTATGAAATTACAACTTGGCAACGCCGCGAACTCGAAAAAAAGTATTGCGGGGCGAGATAGGGGTAGACACTTTGATTTTAAATAAAACATACAGGGTGTTACATTTAAAAAAAACAAAGTAAAATGACTTTAAAGTTATCAAAATTTTAAATTTTTTAGAAAACACCCTGTAGATGCACATAATTAGTAACATCCAAAATAATGTTACTTGCGACCTTGCAAATCCAAAAATTTACCGAAAATAAATTATAACTTGGCAACGTCCCAACCGATCCCAGAAATGTGTTAAGTAGAGATTAATGATGGAAACTAAATGAGCTTAAAAAAAGATAATAGTTCTATTTAAGAAAATCAGGTTGAATATGGTCCTGCTTTCCTGCAACATCCTGTAAATTTCTAAATAAGCTTAGGATAATGTGCCTTAAACAACCCAATAACTTTTGTATTTGACATTTTCTTCTATCAGGTATATCTTCGAGGTATCGAAGAATTACAGACTAAATGGACACCCTGTATTGCCTGCATTAGTCATCGTAGGTAGGGTGACCATATATGTCATGGACCAATTCCGGACGTAGGGCTTACCGTGGAGGGGGGGGTGTTATGACATCAGGGCGGGCATTGTCTTCTTTTTTGGGTGGCAGTGTATATGTTTTGGGTGTTCATTAATTTATTTCTTGAGTTCATTTTGCTGTATATTGTGCCAACTATTTTCGATTAGGGCTCAAATTCCGGACATTTTACCGATTTTTGTGATTCGGCCCGGACACGAAATAAGCTTCAAATTTCCGGACATTTCGGAGATTTTCCGGACGAATGGTCACCCTAGTCATGGGACACCCTGTATTTATTTATGAGGTGTACACATAGATAATACAAAACACAAAATATATCTGTGTGCTATGTACCTTCGGCGAACTCTATTGAAGGGTGAATAAGCATTCGGTCGGGCTTGCAGGTCGATTGTAACGCTGTCAAATTGAGTCGCTTAAACTAACCTCCGACTGACCGCCCTCTGTAACGGGTCGTGAAATGCTAACGAAGATGATTAGCTCGTTCGGCTTCAACACCCCCGGCGTCTGTCCGTCTGTGTGTGTGTGTTATGCCGCGTGTGTACAATTGTGCATAGATCATCAGTGGCAGCGTTGTGCGTCCTGTAACTTATTAAAACAGTACTTCATCTTGGTTTAAGAATTTCCACAGGCATTCTCACTATGAATTCAGAATTCTACCCTTGCGGGTGGAACATGTGTTTGGGTTGCGTTAAACGCCATGCCTCCGTCCACAATCGCACTGGACATTCTTAGGGCATTATGGCGTCTTCTAGAGAGATACTTTACACACTCAAATTATCCAAAAGACGAGGCTTCACCTTAACAGAAAGCGAAACAAAGATCTTCGATTTTTCATGTAGATCTGAAAATCTATAGGATCTGAAACCTTTAATTTTCGTCAAACGAGAATGAAACACAGAACTGCGATCAGATTAGTAATTAGCACCCCAAAATTATCCGAAAAAATGAAGTCAAGTTAATTGACTCAGTACTTCCCACACATTACGCCGATACCGATATTTTCTCATAGCAACAAATCTTTCAGTTTTATAACCCCCCCAACTATCCCAATTTCACCCCACCCAAAAAAGACTAGTAAAATTTTGTTATTCCAGCGCCAGCACTGACACGACTTCTAAAAACCATACGCGTTTTCCATCCCCGTAAAGGTAATAATACTGTGTCGAAGTTTCATTAAAATCAATTCGGTCATTTCCAAGTTACACGATACAGAACGATCTAAAGCAATACTCCTATGTATCTATATTGCAAAATTCTTTGGTTTCTGTCGCTAGGTCTTTCTTTCACAGGGAATGGACAGTTTATTATGAATACAACAAATTTTTCAGTTTTTCAACCCCCCACCCCCCAACCACCCCAATCTCACCCCCACCACAAAAAAAGTAGAAAATGCTCAGGATCCTCTAAAATACTTAAAAACGATGTTTGAGCTATTTTTATATTTTTAGTTTTTTCATTACTTCTGCACCGCGATTTATGGTAGTAATACCGTGTCAAAATGTCATTGAAATCAATTCAACAGTTTCCACATTACACAATACAGAACGATCTAAAGCAAAACCCGTACGTTTATATCAGAAAAAATTCTAAGTCCCTTGGTTTCTCTAATAGGCAAGGCAATGTTCGGATGGACCTAAAAAAGCTATTTATGTCGCTAGGTCTTCCTTCACCTTCTAGGTCATTGGACAATCTATTATGAATAGAACAAATTTTTCAATTTTACAACCCCCCACCCCCCAACCACCCCAAATTTCACCCCCACCAAAAAAAGTAGAAAATGATCAGGAAGACCTAAAACACCCAAAAACGAAGTTTCGGGACTATTTTTTTTTGTTTTTTGCTAATTACTCCGTGGCGCCTGCACCAATTTTCAAAATTATAGCAGCATTACCTACTACGACCCCACAGCTACAGCATATCGGTACACAAATTTCATCGCAATCCATGCTGCGGTTACTGAGATAGCGAGGGTGGAAAAACGCGAACAGACAGACAGACAGATAGACAGACAGACCGACAGACCGACAGACCGACAGACCGACAGACCGACAGACCGACAGACCGACAGACCGACAGACCGACAGACCGACAGACCGACAGACCGACAGACCGACAGACCGACAGACCGACAGACCGACAGACCGACAGACCGACAGACCGACAGACCGACAGACCGACAGACCGACAGACCGACAGACCGACAGACCGACAGACCGACAGACCGACAGACCGACAGACCGACAGACCGACAGTCCGACAGACCGACAGACCGACAGACCGACAGACCGACAGACCGACAGACCGACAGACCGACAGACCGACAGACCGACAGACCGACAGACCGACAGACCGACAGACCGACAGACCGACAGACCGACAGACCGACAGACCGACAGACCGACAGACCGACAGACCGACAGACCGACAGACCGACAGACCGACAGACCGACAGACCGACAGACCGACAGACCGACAGACCGACAGACCGACAGACCGACAGACCGACAGACCGACAGACCGACAGACCGACAGACCGACAGACCCACAGACCCACAGACCGACAGACCGACAGACCGACAGACCGACAGACCGACAGACCGACAGACCGACAGACCGACAGACCGACAGTTATGTACGCCAGAATCATCCTGTAAGCAGATAATTGTCGTCTCGCCGATAACCTTCCACGAGTTCCACAACGCATGATAGGGAAATGCTGAGCCACGCAGAAGTTACTTGGATAAGTTAATTGCAGCTAACAGCCAGATTCGACATACACTTCATACACGTAACATCATTATATTGTAATTTTTTATAATTTTGAATTGTGCAGTTTAAAGTTGTAAAGAATAAATTTTTTAAAAAACCAAATTTCGAAACCCGAAATTTAAGTGGCGCAGTCATCGCGGATTAGAACCTACTTCACCCAAACGTGCCATCCATCGAGGACAACCCGTAGGGCAAGAGGCAATCCGAAGAGGAAGTACCGCTAGAGAGAAAGTACAGGCAGGATACGGTCTTTCCAGAGCGAAAGAGTCCGCTGTACTCGTTGTATCTCTCGGTCCAACGTTCCGAAAAATGAAGTTCTTCACCAGCGTGGTGTAAGTTGCTTTCCTTTTTTCCAACTCCTTACTGCACTATATATTTTTATTTTAATTTGTTGCGTGTCTATGTCAATCTCCTCGACTCCTAATTCCATTTTGGAAAGTAGCGAAGACGAGTCTAACTATAACATTACAAGGGGAAATTTTGATTCACTTTTAGAAGCTAGATTTTCTCAATTATCTTTAAGCGATAGAAATAACAGTAGCAATATGTCCGTTTCGCAAGCACCTCAAGTACCGCACTTCGAATCCAAATTATTAGATATAGTACCAAAATATGACGGAAACCCTTTAGAGTTAGCCGCATATTTGGAAACCGCCAATACATTAATCAGCACTTATTGGGACACAAACCCAAATAACGCAAATTGTGTGCAGAACATAACAATAATCTATGGTATATATTCAAAATTAGTTGGTAACGCAAGGGAAGTGTATACTACATGCATTTCCAAAGACTGGCAAAGTGTGAAAAGCGCTTTGGTTGCTCATTTCGGTGACCAAAGGGACGAAAATGGATTATTATTTGATTTAGATCAATTAAGACAAAACAATGAAAGTGCCTTACAGTTCTATACGAAAATTATGTCGAACTTAAGTGCTCTTCATAATTTTATAGACACCCATGAAATTGACCCGACTACAAAGTCTGTCAAGAAAAATTTTTATAATACACATGCACTCAGAATATTTTTGGCTGGCTTACGCGAGCCTATGGGCTCTACCATTCGAGCTATGAGACCGCATTCACTCGCAGAAGCTAGACAATTTATTATCACTGAAAATAATATATTACATTTAAGAAAACCACAATTTGATAGTCACAAACATCGACCAAATCCACAAAATCACCACCCAAGACCTTTCTCAAACTCAAATTTCCAAAATCATCGCAGCTTCCAAAATCCTCAAAATTTTAATCATTTTCAAAGACCCAACTTTTCTCAATCTAATCAAAATCCACCATTTCCACGCGGCCCAATTCCGATTCAACCTAGGCCTGTACCCCCACAAAAATTTCCAACAAATAGGCAAGTATTTGGTCCTCCCAAAAATGTTTGGAAACCAGATCCATCTCGATTTCAACAGCAACCACGACCTACTCCAATGAGTGGAATTTCTCATGGTACCGCTGCTAGACCAAACCCTTCTCATAACTTCCAACGTCAAAATCAGAACTACTTCCAAAGAGCAGGTGCTTCTAACTTTATAGCCGAAGAGCTATACAATGTCCAAGAACACTATCCATCAGAAGAATATTTTCCTTCCTATGATAGAAACTATCCAGACTACTCCGATTACTATTCTGAGATACAGGAAATACCATCAATCTCATACGAGCAAGAAGAACCTAATTCCGCCATTGACCAGACACTGAATCAACCAAGTCATATTTCTGAGCCTATTACTGAAAATTTTCAGCAGGTAGTCCCGCAAACCAAACCCACCTAGAAATCCATCATATTTACGAACGCAAAGACCTTCCTTACATTCAAATTAGTAATCCTCCCTTAAAACTTTTAATTGATACCGGCGCTACAAAATCATTCTTAAATCCTGAAATTGCCGAAAATATGTATTCCGAATATATTCGAAAGGAACCATTCACCATTTCTTCAATTTTTCAAACTGCAACTCGTGATCTTTGTGCAGATATCCCAGCTTTTCCTGAATTCAACTCACCTAAACCAATAAAGTTTTACTTATTCAAATTTCATCACTTCTTTGATGGTCTTATTGGATATGAAACTCTAAAAGACTTATGTGCCGAAATAAATTTGAAATCTTTTACCCTAAAAACACCCTCTTCTGAACTACCATTATCTCATTACGAATCAAAAGGTAAACTTTTATTTTTCGCAAGAATTGAACCCCGTACCGTAGAATCTGTTAAAATTCCCGTATCTGTCCCCCAAGGAAATGTAATTATTCCTGCAACAAATCTGTCTGATTGTAAAATCAGAGAAGGCCTTAGTTTTTCCAAAAATGGTTATGCTCCTGTCGATATTAGAAACGAATCCAATCAAGTTAAAGATGTTTACTTATACGCCCCCATTAATGTTAACAATTGTGACGAAAATTCTTTTGAATTTTTCCAAGCTACAACTACACCTAGTAATGACTCAGACTATCTAGAAAAATCTGATATTTCAAATCTAATACGAACCGACCATTTGAACGAAGAAGAACGTTATCACATTGAAAAACTTTGCAAATCTTTTTCTGACATTTTTCATAAACCAAACTCTCAGCTAACGTTCACTAATCAGATTAAGCATAGAATAAAAACTACAGACGAAATTCCAGTTCACGCAAAATCCTATAGATATCCCTTTGTTCATAAACCAGAAGTCAAAAGTCAAATTAATGATATGCTTAATCAGGGCATTATCAGAGAAAGTGATTCTCCGTGGTCAAGTCCCATATGGATCGTAGATAAGAAACCCGATGCTTCAGGCAAGAAAAAATGGCGAATCGTAGTAGATTACAGAAAACTGAATGACAAAACAACGCATGACCCATACCCTATTCCGAATATAACAGATATTTTAGACAATCTTGGCAGAAGTATGTATTTTTCTACCCTGGATTTAGCCAGTGGTT
The DNA here is from genome assembly GCA_951848785.1 of Callosobruchus maculatus. NCBI lineage: Eukaryota > Metazoa > Arthropoda > Insecta > Coleoptera > Chrysomelidae > Callosobruchus > Callosobruchus maculatus. Next base: position 697,582 of record CATOUR010000028.1, on the reverse strand, counting down.
TCCATCAGATCGAAATGCATCCTGATGACATACCGAAAACCGCTTTTACTGTTGAGCACGGTAGGTATGAGTACCTTAGAATGCCCTTTGGCTTGAAAAATGCCCCTGCGACATTTCAAAGAGTCATGGACAACGTGCTTAGAGATCTATTAAATAAGACGTGTCTTGTCTATATGGACGATATTGTCGTAATAGGATCTAGTTTGCAAGAACACCTCACTAACTTGAAAAAAGTTTTCCAAAAATTAAGAGAAAGTAATTTGAAAATCCAATTAGATAAGTCAGAATTTTTGAAAAAGGAAGTAGCTTTCCTTGGTCATTTAGTTACCCCCGACGGTATTAAACCAAATCCCGACAAAATTAAAGCTATTATTAATTATCCTATCCCAAAAACCACTAAGGAAATTAAAGCATTTTTAGGCTTACTGGGTTATTACCGAAAATTTATAAAAAATTTCGCACATATCACAAAACCTTTTACTAATTGTTTAAGGAAAGGTGCTACAATTAACATCAATGACCCCTTATATATCAAAACATTTGAAGATTGTAAAGCTTTGTTAACAAATGAACCTATTCTTGCTTATCCCGATTTTTCCAAAGAGTTCATATTGACAACAGATGCCAGTAACGTCGCTATTGGTTCCATATTATCTCAAGGTCCAATAGGACAAGATAAACCAATATCTTATGCATCTAGAACCCTTAGTGCTTCAGAACAAAATTATTCAACCATCGAAAAAGAATGTCTCGCCATAGTGTGGGCTACAAAAGTATTTAGACCTTATCTATTTGGTCGTAAGTTCAAAATTGTGTGTGATCACAAACCCCTTCAATACCTTTGGAATATTAAAGAACCAAATTCCAGATTAGTTAGATGGAGATTAAAGTTAGAAGATTTTGATTATGAAATTATTTATAAAAAAGGCAAGAAAAATACAAATGCTGACGCACTCTCTCGAATTGAGCTTCACCCTAATGAAACCCAATCCGACGTTCCCCCCATTTTACAATATATGGACGAATTTAATAGAAATCCCATACTAGATGAAAATGACCGACCTTCGACAAGTCAAGCTGATAGGAATGAACCCCCTAGATCTAGCGCAGAATCACAACCCGATTTCATGTCTGTATTAGCACAAGCTGATCCCGACGAACATGACGAAGACGAAACCGTTCACACTAGCTCAGAAAATCCTATTTTAACCATAAATATTACAGAAAAAGCTTTGAATACCTTTAAAAACCAAATTGTAATAATTAAAGCTGACAACAACCCTCGAACAGAAATAAAAAGACTATTTAGAAACCCCGTAGTTCGTACGCGTTGGATAATCTATACCACCAACGAAACTTTCGAAAATCAAATTATTACATTTTTAAAAGAATATGGCGTTCCTAACAAACAGTATGCTTTCTACTTTCAGAATGATGACGATCAGAATTTATATAAAAATATGTCTGTATTTGTTTCACGTATTTTCAAAAATTCAGCTTTCAAGTTACTTAAGTCTAATACTTTGCTGCTTGATGTAATCCAAGAAAATCGACAGCAAGAACTTTTAAAGAAACAACATGAAGGCATTACTAATCATAGAGGCATTATAGAAACGATTCAAGCGTTAAGACAAAAATATTATTGGCCCAAATTATCAGATGACGTTAAAAATTTTGTTAATAACTGTGCAATTTGCCAGCAGTCAAAATATGAACGTCACCCACCTCTTATTAAATTACAATTAACACCTACCCCTAAAAAACCATTCGAGACAATTTTCATTGATACTTTCAAATTTGAGAATACAACAGCTTTAACGATTTGTGATAGTTTTTCCAAATTCGCGCAAGCTTACATTCTACCTAGTTTATCAGCCTTGCATGTTTATCAGAATCTATTACAATTTATTTCCGCCTACAAAATTCCAGAAAATATTGTATCTGATAATGGAACAGAATTTAAACAGAGTCTTTTGACAGATTTCGCTGAACTTTATAATATAAATTGGCATTATATATTACCTCTCAATCCAAATAGCAATTCAATCGTAGAAAGATTTCATTCTACTTTGATTGAACATCTTCGAGTTTTGAACATTACTAAACCTAAATTGAGCCCTCATGAAAAGTTACTATACGCTGTAATTGGTTACAATAATTCAATTCATTCTGCTACAAAGCACAAACCTATTGATCTCATATTAGGACATCATGAACTAAAAGAGCCTATTGAGATTAACGAGGAAGCCCAACCGATCAATTTCAAAGTGAGTGAACATAAAGAAATTATGACCGATCTTTACAAATCAATACATGACACATTAAGAACCGAAAAAGCCAAAGTCATTGAAAAAGCAAACGAAAAACGTAACGACCCTCCAGATATACAACCAGGAACCACCGGATTTAGAAAACAGCCCAATAGACAATCCAAGACAAAAGCTCTTTACAGACCTGAACATATTTTAAGAACAAATGACCTAACTGTATCAACACCTCAAAACACATATCATAAACAAATATTTAAACCTCAACGAAAATTTACAGGTGACTTTTTACAGGTTACTGATGTTTCACACTGTACTGACGCAGAAAGTCCAAATCCTCAACCTGAAAGACAGCCCCGGCGTTCTTCCGTTTAAACTAGGGACAGCAAAGGTTAAAATTGCATCTCACACCTTCCTACACTATGTTCCTAAATTACCTATTCGATCACAAATAGACATAATTACTGATCAATATTTACAATTGAATGACGTAATTAATGCTACTAGCAATTTTTATAGATTCACCTTACAAAGTACTTATAAGCACTTAGAGTATGAAATATCTATGGTCAATCAAAAGTTTTATTCTATGTTTCTTTCAAAAAGACAGAAAAGAGGATTAATCAACCCTCTAGGATCTTTAGTCAAATTTATATCTGGCAATATGGATAATGAAGACGCAAAAGAAATATATGGCAGCATCTCAAAGCTCGAATCAGGTCAAAATAAAATTATTCGAAAGATAAACAAACATTTTTCACTTAACAGGAAACTTATGAATTCTCTTAATGAAACACTCACTAGAGTAACTAATAATCAAAAATCAATAGCTGATAAAGTGGAACAACTGAGAATAGCACTTAATGATACATCATTTTCGTTATCACATTATTTGGAATCGCGCGAAATTTTGAATCAAGTTAAAATCAACTTGGATTCTATTCTAGCTTATTTAACTGACATTGAAAATGCTATTAGTTTTGCAAGTCTTGGAATTTTGCATCATAGTATAATTTCTCCTAAACAACTCAAAGAAACTGTCAATCAGTTATTGCAATCACATAATCATTTCCAGAGTTTTTACTCTAAGGAAAATTACTTGAAATACTATAAATTAGTTAAAACCGAAGTAATTTTGGCAAATGATAAAATCATTTTTTCGCTAGATTTTCCATTAGTGCATTCCGACACCTTCAATCACTACCACCTATTATCTGTTCCTAATTCCAACAACTCCCTTATTATACCACCATCACCATACCTTACCCTAAGCAACAACCACTATCAGTACGACTACGATGAATGTCTAAACCTCCAAGGCGAATATCTTTGCTCCAAGAATCAATTGCTGCCCTTGCAAGATAATCCAGACTGTGTTGCTTCCCTTTTGTCAAGAAACACGGAAGCACAGAATTGTCAACGTGTTCCTGTTCATGCTACCCAACAAATGGTAGAAGAAATTAACGATGCCCATTATATTGGCATTTTTCCTGATCCAGAGAAGATCCAGACCAACTGCAAAGAAGAAGAAGTAGCCATTCTGCAAGGCTCCTACCTAATTACCGTTCCACCGGGATGTTCCATTGTCACCCCCAAATTCATTTACAAGAATGAAAAAAGCATCATACCTGGTCATCCAATAACGTTAAAAGCATTCAAGAAATCAGCTGAGATACCGAAGCTAGCAGTTAAGAAGCTCCGGTTAGAAAAAATTTCATTAGACAAGTTACACCAAATTCAACTTCAAGATTCAGAAGAAGAAGAGTTACAAGAAATCCAGTTCCAGAAACTCTACTCCAGGTCATCCCTAGGGATAGTTTCCATGCTTGCCCTTTTTGCCATTAGTTACCTAGCTTTTACTAAATGGCGCTGCATTAGGCAAGTTTTCAAGAAAGAAAATCAAGAAAGAAATCCAACCACCAGGGTGGATGAAACTCGAGTATCTCCGCCCTCGAGTTCCTTCTAAGGGATGGAGGAGTTATGTACGCCAGAATCATCCTGTAAGCAGATAATTGTCGTCTCGCCGATAACCTTCCACGAGTTCCACAACGCATGATAGGGAAATGCTGAGCCACGCAGAAGTTACTTGGATAAGTTAATTGCAGCTAACAGCCAGATTCGACATACACTTCATACACGTAACATCATTATATTGTAATTTTTTATAATTTTGAATTGTGCAGTTTAAAGTTGTAAAGAATAAATTTTTTAAAAAACCAAATTTCGAAACCCGAAATTTAAGTCGACAGACCGACAGACCGACAGACCGACAGACCGACAGACCGACAGACCGACAGACCGACAGACCGACAGACCGACAGACCGACAGACCGACAGACCGACAGACCGACAGACCGACAGACCGACAGACCGACAGACCGACAGACCGACAGACCGACAGACCGACAGACCGATAGACCGACAGACCGACAGACCGACAAACAGACCGACGGAAATGAGTGACGTGGATTTTCGTTATGTAGACATCATAAAACGCCCAAAAAGTGTATTATCTCAAAATCGAAAATTTTCGCGATCACAATACTCCCCCTCACTTATCGGTGTGGGAAGTAAAACGGAGTTTCGTCTTAATAAAAAGCCAAATAAGGATTATAGATTTTTTAGGCAAACCTGAAGATCTGATAGATCTGATTTTTTTATTTTCGTCAAACGAGACGGAAACTCAGAACTGTGACGGGATTTATACTCAGCATCCTTAAGTTATCCAAAACATGTGGTTTAATCTAAATAGAAAGCGTAATAAGGATTTTCGATTTTTTTGGTAAACCTGAAGATCTGAAGGATCTGAAATTTTTGATTTTTTTCAAACAAGGCTGAAGCTCAAAACTGTGACCTGATTTGTAATCACGACCCACAAATTATATAAAGCACGAGGTTTCTTCTTAAAAGAAGGTCAAACAAAGGTGTTAGATTCTTTAGACAAGCCTGAAAATCTGAGAGATCTGAAATTTTTGATTTTCGTCAAGCGAGACAAAAACTCAAAACTGCACCCTCAAATAGGAGTATCTGAGATATGGCGGAAATTCGAACACCTATAAAAAAAGGATATTTGCATTTGAAATTTGTACACAGCAGTACCATCTCTAGCACACATTTAACACTTTTTGTTCATTCAGGGATTGGATAGGTCGATACATAGGCGATTTGTCCAATTTAGGCAATTAAGGCTTCTCACTCTGACAGGTATCTTCAATTTTCGAAATTGGGAAGTACGTGTTTTTGAACTCAGGCGAATTCACCGTAAACAAGGACCACCACGACTATAATACTAGAATGAGAGGTAATTTCAGAATACCACATGATCGCCTTCAAATTACCTTTAGTGCTCCTCACTCTCTGAGCTTGAAAATTTTCAATCAGCTGCCAGATGATATAAAAAACCAGAAGACGCTGAGTATGTTCAAACAGAAACTAAGGTACTTCCTGGTCGAAAAAGAATTATACTCGTTGAAAGAGTATTGGGTCTAATTTATTTTGTATTAATCTGTTATTTTAGTTGTCCGTATTGATGTACATATGTGTATTGTATGTGTTTACTGAACTGTAAGTGTATTTTAAAAATTTGCTTCTGCTGTACAAATTGACTTGTTCTATATCTCTTTTGAGATCAAAACAATTAATAAAGAAAGAAACAAACAACAAACCGGAAGGGGCACCCATTATTGATCTGTTGTATTGTCTCATGATCTAATTATAGCAAATGAGTTCGTTTATTGTCGTATTTAGTCGTCTTACCGCATTCGTGCTCTACTTTTATTTAGTTAGTTCCGGTATGGCAGACCTAGAAGTTGCAAGTGCTGCTTTCATTGCAATATGATATTGCTTCAGGATCCCATAAGAAGAGAAAACCGACCACCAGGTGGAGCAGTTCCAGTCGAGCCGAGTCGCTCGACTCATCGCTCGTCACACTGCACTGACTAGCGAATGCTCGCATTGTAACGTGTTACATTACAGCGTTTTGTTTCATTTTTTGGCATTTTACTTCCCACACCGATAGGTGAGGGGAGTATTGTGATCGCGAGAATTTTCGATTTTGAGATAGTATACTTTTGGGCGTTTTATGATGCCTACATAACGAAAATCCACGTCACTAATTTCCGTCGGGCTGTCTGTCTGTCTGTCTGTCGGTCTGTCTGTACGCGTCTTCATGTCCTCGTAATCTCAGTAACCGCTGCATGGATTGTGATGAAATGTGGGCAGCGATATGATGTGAGGTCATAGTAGGTAATGTTCCTATAATTTTGAAAGTCGTTGTACGGGGGGCGGAGTAATTAGCAAAAAACAAAAAATTTCAAATATTCCTCAAACTTCGTTTTTAGGCGTTTTAGAGCTTTCTGGCCATTTTCTACTTTTTCTTGGATGGAGATGAATTTGGGGTGGTTGGGGGGGTGGGGGTTTGTAAAACTGAAAAATTTGTTGTATTCGTAATAGGCTGCCCATTGATATGAAAATGAAAAAGCTAGCGACATGATACACTTTTTAGGTCCATCCGAACGTTGCATGCTTATTATAGAAATCGCGGGACTTAGAATTTGTGATGTATACATACGAGTATTGTTTTAGATCGTTCTATATTGCGTAACACGAAATTTGTTCGATTGATTTTAATGACATTTTGACACAGTATTTCTGCCGCGGCGAGGATGAAAAACGCGTTTTGGAAAAATCGTGTCAGTACCGGCGCACCATTAGTAAAAAACGCTAAAAATAAAAACAGCTCAAACCTTTTGTTTTTAGGCGTTTTAGGGGTTCCTGATCATTTTCTGCTTTTTTTTGGTGGGGGTGAATTTGGGGTGGCTGGAGGGTGGGGGGTTGTAAAACTGAAAAATTTGTTGTAGATGTTCATAATAGTCCAGTAGACCTGTAGAAGAAATACCTAGCCACATCTTACAGTTTTTTAACTCCATCTGAACATTGGCTTGCCTATTACAGAAACCAATTCTGTGACGTGTACATACTATAGTTCTGCTTTATTTCGTTCTATGCATATTGCGCAAAGTGAAAATTATTGAATTGATTTGGATGAAATTTTGACACAGAAGTTACTACCGCGGCGAAAATGGCAAACGAATCTGTTTTTGAAAAACCGTGTCAGTGGTGGCGCAGCAATAATCAAAACACCAAAAATACAAAATCAGCTCAAACTTCGTTTTTAGACGGGTTGGAGGCTCTTGATCAATTCGCATCGTCCAGTTAAAGTATGCAGAAAAAAACTAACTGTAGCATCCTAGTTCCTGAAGAGGGAGACGCAAGAAACTATTTACGAGGGTTTTTGTGTTGGATGCTTCTTTGCGGGCGGGTGGGTGATGATTTAGTTGCAAGGGGATTTCAGACTATAGCTTTTTGCATTGGTATATAATGAAATGGTATCATCATTATGTGTGGGAAGTACTGAGTCAATCAACTTGACTCCATTTTTTTTTGTAGCATCATGATTTCGTAGTTCACATGCGGCCAATAGCATGAAAAATGGCAATACACCCTGTTAGCCTTGTATGTTATATTATGTGGCGCTCATGTGAGCGCACGGGTGAGTGTGTGTGCAGTATGAGTTAGCAACGACGCCGACGCTGACGCTTGGCCGTGGGCAGGCGTCGCAACAGTTTTAATCCTCCATTCGCATGCAAATAGGCTTTATTGCCGCTGCTGGTACCAGTGCCTAGTTTATTAGCCGCACTGAACGAGGGTTAACGGCATTCCCACTAGCTAGTCACCGCTCTACATGTTATGGTTAGGGCTGGAGATATACATAATTACGTTGATAACTTGCCATGGCATATACGCCAAACTGCTTAAGCCGTGAGACAAGCTACGCTCAACATCCGAATGACAATTTTTGGTCACAAGTCTTATTTTCAGATTTTTTAATCGTAAATAATGATACCAATGATCCTAAAATCTACCGTGTAATTGGCCTATTATTGACCTATTCGTCTTGTTTCGCAACATTAATACTGAATTAGATCAAAAACCGTGTTTAATTGTAATATCTGACAATAATGCAAAAAGTGGACTTTGGCCGCATCCGTTTTGCAAGTGAAGTGAGATATTTCAAACGTGATATTGTCAAATCAGTAAATATCAGTCACAGCATAGAAAACAATCAGCATAATATCTCTGAGGATTTCCTATATAAAAATGGTTCCCACAAAATTTGACCTTGGGAGGGTTTTACGAATGTGAAGTTTGGGTAGAGATGCGAACATAAAAATATCGATACCGGTACCAACTCGATATTTTTTAGCCAAATAGACGCGTTTGGTTCGTACAGAGTATTTTGTGCAATTGATTACCCCCCTCAATAATTATATAATTATTTTCGATACCGATACAAACGTATCGACACCAGCTTGGAATGCCTCAAAAAGTATCGATGACAAAGATACTCGACATTTGTGCAGAAGTATCGAAGTATCGTTAGCATCCCCACAAAAAATCATCCAAAAATGGGGATGCGCGTGTAATTTCCGCCAACCTGAGTTAGTGTGCTGGTTGTTCACTATGCTGTGTATCAGTTCTATTAGGCCTCCAAAAATAACATCTGAGCACAATACTGATGTAACCAACGAGATGTAGCGAATATTTGCATATTTTTGCATATTCGCATTCGAGCAATTACTCCGAATGTTTTGCGAATACTTTTTTTTAAGTAATAGTTAGTTAATAAAACAAAACGCATTCATTTCTTAATGTTTTTCAATTTAACTTAAACTCGTAATCACATCAATCCTCTATTTGTCACTTTGGTGTCATTTATGTATTCAACTTTGGGCAGTGATGCTTAACAATTAAATTTTCATAGAAATTTAACAAACAAAAATATATACTAAATGCAGTGTAAACCAACAAAAATAATTCTTCTCTCAATTTTTCCTAAAGTTTTAATGTTATAGTTATCTTCTTGAACGAAACTAAAAATAATAGTCAGTGAATACTTCTACAATAAACAAACAACAAATATAATTATTTTACATACCAGTTAGTACCTTAAGTACACAAAAATAAAATTATATATTTTATTTTAATAAATATAAAACTGAATACCCGTATTAGCGAATGATTGCAGCAGATGTTCGCATCCGCATCCGCGAATGTCCAAAATATGACATTCCTCATATCACTAGAGCACAGTTTATTTGGTTATAACCTAAATGTAACAGTTTTCGACGTTTTCGTTAATGTCATTTGAAACTTCCGTCAAACGCGACTGACACCCAAAGATGCAACTGAATTTGTGGTCAGCACCTTGAAATTATCCGAAATGCGAGGCTTCATCTCAATAGAAGGCCAAATAAATATTTTTGATCTTTTTAGGTACACCCGCCCGCCCGAGAGATGCTGAAATTGAAAGCCAAATAAATATTTTCGATTTTTTTAGGTACACCCGCCCGCCCGAGAGATGCTGAAACTTTTTATGTCCGTCAAACGAGACTGACACTCAAAACTGCAATTGAATTTGTCGTCAGCTCCTTGAAATTATCCCAAATGCGAGGTTTCATCTCAACAGAAGGCCAAATAGATATTTTCGATTTTTTTAGGTACACCCGCCCGCCCGAGAGACGCTGAAATTTTGTATTTTCGTCAAACGAGACTGAGACCCAAAACTGCAACCGAATTTATGGTCAGCACCTTGAAATTATCCAAAATGCGAGGTTTCATCTCAATAGAAGGCCAAATAAAGATTTTCGATTTTTTTAGGCACACCCGCCCGCCCGAGAGACGCTGAAATTTTGTATTTTCGTCAAACGAGACTGAGACCCAAAACTGCAACTGAATTTATGGTCAGCACCTTGAAATTATCCGAAATGCGAAGTTTCATCTCAATAGAAGGCCAAATAAAGATTTTCGATTTTTTTAGGCACACCCGCCCGCCCGAGAGACGCTGAAATTTTTTATTTCTGTCAAACGAGGCCGGCACTCAAAACTGCAACTAAATTTATGGTCAGCACCTTGAAATTATCCGAAATGCGAGGTTTCATCTCAATAGAAGGCCAAATAAAGATTTTCGATTTTTTTAGGCACACCCGCCCGCCCGAGAGACGCTGAAATTTTTTATTTCTGTCAAACGAGGCCGGCACTCAAAACTGCAACTAAATTTGTGGTCAGCACTTTGAAATTATGCGAAATGTGAGGTTTTAACTCAATAGAAAGCCAAATAAAGATTTTCGATTTTTTTAGGCACACCCGCCCGCCCGAGAGACGCTGAAATTTTTTATTTCTGTCAAACGAGGCTGACACTCAAAACTACAACTGAATTCGTGGTCAGCACCTTGAATTTATCCAAAATGCGAGGTTTCATATCGATAGAAGGCCAAATAAAGATTTTCGATTTTTTTAGGTACACCCGCCCGCCCGAGAGACGCTGAAATTTTGTATTTCCGTCAAACGGGACTGAGACTCAAAACTGCAAACTGAATTTGTGGTCAGCACTTTGAAATTATCCGAAATGTGAGGTTTCAACTCAATAGAAAGCCAAATAAAGATTTTCGATTTTTTTAGGTACACCCACCCGCCCAAGAGATGCTGAAATTTTTTATTTCCTTCAAACGAGACTGACACTCAAAACTGCAATTGAATTTGTCGTCAGCTCCTTGAAATTATCCCAAATGCGAGGTTTCATCTCAACAGAAGGCCAAATAGATATTTTCGATTTTTTTAGGTACACCCGCCCGCCCGAGAGACGCTGAAATTTTGTATTTTCGTCAAACGAGACTGAGACCCAAAACTGCAACCGAATTTATGGTCAGCACCTTGAAATTATCCAAAATGCGAGGTTTCATCTCAATAGAAGGCCAAATAAAGATTTTCGATTTTTTTAGGCACACCCGCCCGCCCGAGAGACGCTGAAATTTTGTATTTTCGTCAAACGAGACTGAGACTCAAAACTGCAACTGAATTTGTGGTCAGCACCTTGAAATTATCCGAAATGCGAGGTTTCATCTCAATAGAAGGTCAAATAAAGATTTTCGATTTTTTTAGGCACACCCGCCCGCCCGAGAGACGCTGAAATTTTTTATTTCTGTCAAACGAGGCCGGCACTCAAAATTGCAACTGAATTTGTGGTCAGCACTTTGAAATTATCCGAAATGCGAGGTTTCATCTCAATAGAAGGCCAAATAAAGATTTTCGATTTTTTTAGGCACACCCGCCCGCCCGAGAGACGCTGAAATTTTTTATTTCTGTCAAACGAGGCCGGCACTCAAAATTGCAAATGAATTTGTCGTCAGCTCCTTGAAATTGTCCCAAATGCGAGGTTTCATCTCAATAGAAGGCCAAATAAATATTCTCGATTTTTTTAGGTACACCCGCCCGCCCGAGAGACGCTGAAATTTTGTATTTCCGTCAAACGAGACTGAGACCCAAAACTGCAACTGAATTTATGGTCAGCACCTTGAAATTATCCGAAATGCGAAGTTTCATCTCAATAGAAGGCCAAATAAAGATTTTCGATTTTTTTAGGCACACCCGCCCGCCCGAGAGACGCTGAAATTTTGTATGTTCGTCAAACGAGACTGAGACCCAAAACTGCAACTGAATTTATGGTCAGCACCTTGAAATTATCCGAAATGCGAGGTTTCATCTCAATAGAAGGCCAAATAGAGATTTTCGATTTTTTTAGGCACACCCGCCCGCCCGAGAGACGCTGAAATTTTGTATTTTCGTCAAACGAGACTGAGACCCAAAACTGCAACCGAATTTATGGTCAGCACCTTGAAATTATCCGAAATGCGAGGTTTCATCTCAATAGAAGGCCAAATAAAGATTTTCGATTTTTTTAGGCACACCCGCCCGCCCGAGATACGCTGAAATTTTGTGTTTTCGTCAAACGAGACTGAGACCCAAAACTGCAACTTAATTTGTGGTCAGCACCTTGAAATTATCCCAAATGCGAGGTTTCATCTAAATAGAAAGCCAAATAAAGGTTTTCGATTTTTTTAGGTACACCCGCCCGCCCGAGAGATGCTGAAATTTTGTATTTCCTTCAAACGAGGCTGACACTCAAAACTGCAACTGAATTTGTCGTCAGCTCCTTGAAATTGTCCCAAATGCGAGGTTTCATCTCAATAGAGAGAGACGCTGAAATTTTGTATTTTCGTCAAACGAGACTGAGACCCAAAACTGCAACTGAATTTATGGCCAGCACCTTGAAATTATCCGAAATGCGAGGTTTCATCTCAATAGAAGGCCAAATAAAGATTTTCGATTTTTTTAGGCAGACCCGCCCGCCCGAGGGACGCTGAAATTTTGTATTTTCGTCAAACGAGACTGAGACCCAAAACTGCAACTGAATTTATGGTCAGCACCTTGAAATTATCCGAAATGCGAGGTTTCATCTCAATAGAAGGCCAAATAAAGATTTTCGATTTTTTTAGGCACACCCGCCCGCCCGAGATACGCTGAAATTTTGTGTTTTCGTCAAACGAGACTGAGACCCAAAACTGCAACTTAATTTGTGGTCAGCACCTTGAAATTATCCCAAATGCGAGGTTTCATCTAAATAGAAAGCCAAATAAAGGTTTTCGATTTTTTTAGGTACACCCGCCCGCCCGAGAGATGCTGAAATTTTGTATTTCCTTCAAACGAGGCTGACACTCAAAACTGCAACTGAATTTGTCGTCAGCTCCTTGAAATTGTCCCAAATGCGAGGTTTCATCTCAATAGAGAGAGACGCTGAAATTTTGTATTTTCGTCAAACGAGACTGAGACCCAAAACTGCAACTGAATTTATGGCCAGCACCTTGAAATTATCCGAAATGCGAGGTTTCATCTCAATAGAAGGCCAAATAAAGATTTTCGATTTTTTTAGGCAGACCCGCCCGCCCGAGGGACGCTGAAATTTTGTGTTTTCGTCAAACGAGACTGAGACACAAAACTGCAACTGAATTTATGGTCAGCACCTTGAAATTATCCGAAATGCGAGGTTTCATCTCAATAGAAGGCCAAATAAAGATTTTCGATTTTTTTAGGCACACCCGCCCGCCCGAGAGACGCTGAAATTTTGTGTTTTCGTCAAACGAGACTGAGACCCAAAACTGCAACTGAATTTATGGTCAGCACCTTGAAATTATCCGAAATGCGAGGTTTCATCTCAATAGAAGGCCAAATAAAGATTTTCGATTTTTTTAGGCACACCCGCCCGCCCGAGAGACGCTGAAATTTTGTATTTTCGTCAAACGAGACTGAGACCCAAAACTGCAACTGAATTTATGGTCAGCACCTTGAAATTATCCGAAATGCGAGGTTTCATCTCAATAGAAGGCCAAATAAAGATTTTCGATTTTTTTAGGCACACCCGCCCGCCCGAGATACGCTGAAATTTTGTGTTTTCGTCAAACGAGACTGAGACCCAAAACTGCAACTTAATTTGTGGTCAGCACCTTGAAATTATCCCAAATGCGAGGTTTCATCTAAATAGAAAGCCAAATAAAGGTTTTCGATTTTTTTAGGTACACCCGCCCGCCCGAGAGATGCTGAAATTTTGTATTTCCTTCAAACGAGGCTGACACTCAAAACTGCAACTGAATTTGTCGTCAGCTCCTTGAAATTGTCCCAAATGCGAGGTTTCATCTCAATAGAGAGAGACGCTGAAATTTTGTATTTTCGTCAAACGAGACTGAGACCCAAAACTGCAACTGAATTTATGGCCAGCACCTTGAAATTATCCGAAATGCGAGGTTTCATCTCAATAGAAGGCCAAATAAAGATTTTCGATTTTTTTAGGCAGACCCGCCCGCCCGAGGGACGCTGAAATTTTGTGTTTTCGTCAAACGAGACTGAGACACAAAACTGCAACTGAATTTATGGTCAGCACCTTGAAATTATCCGAAATGCGAGGTTTCATCTCAATAGAAGGCCAAATAAAGATTTTCGATTTTTTTAGGCACACCCGCCCGCCCGAGAGACGCTGAAATTTTGTGTTTTCGTCAAACGAGACTGAGACCCAAAACTGCAACTGAATTTATGGTCAGCACCTTGAAATTATCCGAAATGCGAGGTTTCATCTCAATAGAAGGCCAAATAAAGATTTTCGATTTTTTTAGGCACACCCGCCCGCCCGAGAGACGCTGAAATTTTGTGTTTTCGTCAAACGAGACTGAGACCCAAAACTGCAACTGAATTTATGGTCAGCACCTTGAAATTATCCGAAATGCGAGGTTTCATCTCAATAGAAGGCCAAATAAAGATTTTCGATTTTTTTAGGCACACCCGCCCGCCCGAGAGACGCTGAAATTTTGTATTTTCGTCAAACGAGACTGAGACCCAAAACTGCAACTGAATTTATGGCCAGCACCTTGAAATTATCCGAAATGCGAGGTTTCATCTCAATAGAAGGCCAAATAAAGATTTTCGATTTTTTTAGGCAGACCCGCCCGCCCGAGGGACGCTGAAATTTTGTATTTTCGTCAAACGAGACTGAGACCCAAAACTGCAACTGAATTTATGGTCAGCACCTTGAAATTATCCGAAATGCGAGGTTTCATCTCAATAGAAGGCCAAATAAAGATTTTCGATTTTTTTAGGCACACCCGCCCGCCCGAGATACGCTGAAATTTTGTGTTTTCGTCAAACGAGACTGAGACCCAAAACTGCAACTTAATTTGTGGTCAGCACCTTGAAATTATCCCAAATGCGAGGTTTCATCTAAATAGAAAGCCAAATAAAGGTTTTCGATTTTTTTAGGTACACCCGCCCGCCCGAGAGATGCTGAAATTTTGTATTTCCTTCAAACGAGGCTGACACTCAAAACTGCAACTGAATTTGTCGTCAGCTCCTTGAAATTGTCCCAAATGCGAGGTTTCATCTCAATAGAGAGAGACGCTGAAATTTTGTATTTTCGTCAAACGAGACTGAGACCCAAAACTGCAACTGAATTTATGGCCAGCACCTTGAAATTATCCGAAATGCGAGGTTTCATCTCAATAGAAGGCCAAATAAAGATTTTCGATTTTTTTAGGCAGACCCGCCCGCCCGAGGGACGCTGAAATTTTGTGTTTTCGTCAAACGAGACTGAGACACAAAACTGCAACTGAATTTATGGTCAGCACCTTGAAATTATCCGAAATGCGAGGTTTCATCTCAATAGAAGGCCAAATAAAGATTTTCGATTTTTTTAGGCAGACCCGCCCGCCCGAGGGACGCTGAAATTTTGTGTTTTCGTCAAACGAGACTGAGACACAAAACTGCAACTGAATTTATGGTCAGCACCTTGAAATTATCCGAAATGCGAGGTTTCATCTCAATAGAAGGCCAAATAAAGATTTTCGATTTTTTTAGGCAGACCCGCCCGCCCGAGGGACGCTGAAATTTTGTGTTTTCGTCAAACGAGACTGAGACACAAAACTGCAACTGAATTTATGGTCAGCACCTTGAAATTATCCGAAATGCGAGGTTTCATCTCAATAGAAGGCCAAATAAAGATTTTCGATTTTTTTAGGCACACCCGCCCGCCCGAGAGACGCTGAAATTTTGTGTTTTCGTCAAACGAGACTGAGACCCAAAACTGCAACTGAATTTATGGTCAGCACCTTGAAATTATCCGAAATGCGAGGTTTCATCTCAATAGAAGGCCAAATAAAGATTTTCGATTTTTTTAGGCACACCCGCCCGCCCGAGAGACGCTGAAATTTTGTATTTTCGTCAAACGAGACTGAGACCCAAAACTGCAACTGAATTTATGGTCAGCACCTTGAAATTATCCGAAATGCGAGGTTTCATCTCAATAGAAGGCCAAATAAAGATTTTCGATTTTTTTAGGCACACCCGCCCGCCCGAGATACGCTGAAATTTTGTGTTTTCGTCAAACGAGACTGAGACCCAAAACTGCAACTTAATTTGTGGTCAGCACCTTGAAATTATCCCAAATGCGAGGTTTCATCTAAATAGAAAGCCAAATAAAGGTTTTCGATTTTTTTAGGTACACCCGCCCGCCCGAGAGATGCTGAAATTTTGTATTTCCTTCAAACGAGGCTGACACTCAAAACTGCAACTGAATTTGTCGTCAGCTCCTTGAAATTGTCCCAAATGCGAGGTTTCATCTCAATAGAGAGAGACGCTGAAATTTTGTATTTTCGTCAAACGAGACTGAGACCCAAAACTGCAACTGAATTTATGGCCAGCACCTTGAAATTATCCGAAATGCGAGGTTTCATCTCAATAGAAGGCCAAATAAAGATTTTCGATTTTTTTAGGCAGACCCGCCCGCCCGAGGGACGCTGAAATTTTGTGTTTTCGTCAAACGAGACTGAGACACAAAACTGCAACTGAATTTATGGTCAGCACCTTGAAATTATCCGAAATGCGAGGTTTCATCTCAATAGAAGGCCAAATAAAGATTTTCGATTTTTTTAGGCACACCCGCCCGCCCGAGAGACGCTGAAATTTTGTGTTTTCGTCAAACGAGACTGAGACCCAAAACTGCAACTGAATTTATGGTCAGCACCTTGAAATTATCCGAAATGCGAGGTTTCATCTCAATAGAAGGCCAAATAAAGATTTTCGATTTTTTTAGGCACACCCGCCCGCCCGAGAGACGCTGAAATTTTGTGTTTTCGTCAAACGAGACTGAGACCCAAAACTGCAACTGAATTTATGGTCAGCACCTTGAAATTATCCGAAATGCGAGGTTTCATCTCAATAGAAGGCCAAATAAAGATTTTCGATTTTTTTAGGCAGACCCGCCCGCCCGAGGGACGCTGAAATTTTGTATTTTCGTCAAACGAGACTGAGACCCAAAACTGCAACTGAATTTATGGCCAGCACCTTGAAATTATCCGAAATGCGAGGTTTCATCTCAATAGAAGGCCAAATAAAGATTTTCGATTTTTTTAGGCAGACCCGCCCGCCCGAGGGACGCTGAAATTTTGTATTTTCGTCAAACGAGACTGAGACCCAAAACTGCAACTGAATTTATGGTCAGCACCTTGAAATTATCCGAAATGCGAGGTTTCATCTCAATAGAAGGCCAAATAAAGATTTTCGATTTTTTTAGGCACACCCGCCCGCCCGAGATACGCTGAAATTTTGTGTTTTCGTCAAACGAGACTGAGACCCAAAACTGCAACTTAATTTGTGGTCAGCACCTTGAAATTATCCCAAATGCGAGGTTTCATCTAAATAGAAAGCCAAATAAAGGTTTTCGATTTTTTTAGGTACACCCGCCCGCCCGAGAGATGCTGAAATTTTGTATTTCCTTCAAACGAGGCTGACACTCAAAACTGCAACTGAATTTGTCGTCAGCTCCTTGAAATTGTCCCAAATGCGAGGTTTCATCTCAATAGAGAGAGACGCTGAAATTTTGTATTTTCGTCAAACGAGACTGAGACCCAAAACTGCAACTGAATTTATGGCCAGCACCTTGAAATTATCCGAAATGCGAGGTTTCATCTCAATAGAAGGCCAAATAAAGATTTTCGATTTTTTTAGGCAGACCCGCCCGCCCGAGGGACGCTGAAATTTTGTGTTTTCGTCAAACGAGACTGAGACACAAAACTGCAACTGAATTTATGGTCAGCACCTTGAAATTATCCGAAATGCGAGGTTTCATCTCAATAGAAGGCCAAATAAAGATTTTCGATTTTTTTAGGCACACCCGCCCGCCCGAGAGACGCTGAAATTTTGTGTTTTCGTCAAACGAGACTGAGACCCAAAACTGCAACTGAATTTATGGTCAGCACCTTGAAATTATCCGAAATGCGAGGTTTCATCTCAATAGAAGGCCAAATAAAGATTTTCGATTTTTTTAGGCACACCCGCCCGCCCGAGAGACGCTGAAATTTTGTATTTTCGTCAAACGAGACTGAGACCCAAAACTGCAACCGAATTTATGGTCAGCACCTTGAAATTATCCGAAATGCGAGGTTTCATCTCAATAGAAGGCCAAATAAAGATTTTCGATTTTTTTAGGCACACCCGCCCGCCCGAGATACGCTGAAATTTTGTGTTTTCGTCAAACGAGACTGAGACCCAAAACTGCAACTTAATTTGTGGTCAGCACCTTGAAATTATCCCAAATGCGAGGTTTCATCTAAATAGAAAGCCAAATAAAGGTTTTCGATTTTTTTAGGTACACCCGCCCGCCCGAGAGATGCTGAAATTTTGTATTTCCTTCAAACGAGGCTGACACTCAAAACTGCAACTGAATTTGTCGTCAGCTCCTTGAAATTGTCCCAAATGCGAGGTTTCATCTCAATAGAGAGAGACGCTGAAATTTTGTATTTTCGTCAAACGAGACTGAGACCCAAAACTGCAACTGAATTTATGGCCAGCACCTTGAAATTATCCGAAATGCGAGGTTTCATCTCAATAGAAGGCCAAATAAAGATTTTCGATTTTTTTAGGCAGACCCGCCCGCCCGAGGGACGCTGAAATTTTGTATTTTCGTCAAACGAGACTGAGACCCAAAACTGCAACTGAATTTATGGTCAGCACCTTGAAATTATCCGAAATGCGAGGTTTCATCTCAATAGAAGGCCAAATAAAGATTTTCGATTTTTTTAGGCACACCCGCCCGCCCGAGATACGCTGAAATTTTGTGTTTTCGTCAAACGAGACTGAGACCCAAAACTGCAACTTAATTTGTGGTCAGCACCTTGAAATTATCCCAAATGCGAGGTTTCATCTAAATAGAAAGCCAAATAAAGGTTTTCGATTTTTTTAGGTACACCCGCCCGCCCGAGAGATGCTGAAATTTTGTATTTCCTTCAAACGAGGCTGACACTCAAAACTGCAACTGAATTTGTCGTCAGCTCCTTGAAATTGTCCCAAATGCGAGGTTTCATCTCAATAGAGAGAGACGCTGAAATTTTGTATTTTCGTCAAACGAGACTGAGACCCAAAACTGCAACTGAATTTATGGTCAGCACCTTGAAATTATCCGAAATGCGAGGTTTCATCTCAATAGAAGGCCAAATAAAGATTTTCGATTTTTTTAGGCACACCCGCCCGCCCGAGATACGCTGAAATTTTGTGTTTTCGTCAAACGAGACTGAGACCCAAAACTGCAACTTAATTTGTGGTCAGCACCTTGAAATTATCCCAAATGCGAGGTTTCATCTAAATAGAAAGCCAAATAAAGGTTTTCGATTTTTTTAGGTACACCCGCCCGCCCGAGAGATGCTGAAATTTTGTATTTCCTTCAAACGAGGCTGACACTCAAAACTGCAACTGAATTTGTCGTCAGCTCCTTGAAATTGTCCCAAATGCGAGGTTTCATCTCAATAGAGAGATACGCTGAAATTTTGTGTTTTCGTCAAACGAGACTGAGACCCAAAACTGCAACTGAATTTATGGCCAGCACCTTGAAATTATCCGAAATGCGAGGTTTCATCTCAATAGAAGGCCAAATAAAGATTTTCGATTTTTTTAGGCAGACCCGCCCGCCCGAGGGACGCTGAAATTTTGTGTTTTCGTCAAACGAGACTGAGACACAAAACTGCAACTGAATTTATGGTCAGCACCTTGAAATTATCCGAAATGCGAGGTTTCATCTCAATAGAAGGCCAAATAAAGATTTTCGATTTTTTTAGGCACACCCGCCCGCCCGAGAGACGCTGAAATTTTGTGTTTTCGTCAAACGAGACTGAGACCCAAAACTGCAACTTAATTTGTAGTCAGCACCTTGAAATTATCCGAAATGCGAGGTTTCATCTAAATAGAAAGCCAAATAAAGATTTTCTATTTTTTTAGGTACACCCGCCCGCCCGAGAGATGCTGAAATCTTTTATTTCCGTCAAACGAGGCTGACAGTCAAAACTACAACTGAATTTGTGGTCAGCACCTTGAGATTATGCGAAATGCGAGGTTTCATCTCAATAGAAGGCCAAATAAATGTATTCGATTTTTTTAGGTACACCCGCCCGCCCGAGAGATGCTGAAACTTTTTATTTCTGTCAACGAGACTGACACTCAAAACTACAACTGAATTTGTGGTGAGCGCCTTGAAATTATCCAAAATGCGAGGTTTCATATCAACAGAAGGCCAAATAAAGATTTTCGATTTTTTTAGGTACACCCGCCCACCCGAGAGACGCTGAAATTTTGTTATTTCCGTCAAACAAGACTGAGACTCAAAACTGCAACTGAACTGAAAAACCATCTCAGACTGGGCAGTGACGAAAGCACTCCTGAACTGGCGAAATACACTAGGGCTACTGCAATCGAAGGCGTTTGTAAGATACCCATCTCTAGAATAACCGGACTAGCATATTATACGTATGACGTTTGAAATGATCCTAAAAAATTGGTCAAGTGAGGAACACGCCTCTGTGGTACCCCTATAACAGTTTCTAGCGCCATAGCTTGAATGCCCCCTTTTTAAACCCACCATGGAACTTATGAAACTTTCAATCCATGCGCGCAGCTGTTATTGTGGCTGAAGTGGCTCTCGCTCTCTCGGGTTTGCGCCGCGAATCGCTAGCGAATATACTTTATTTCCACTGCTCGCCAATAATGCGTTCAACGCGGCAGAATGCATTGCGAGCGAATTAAAAATTTTATTTGCGGCTTTTTCCAATTACCGCGACTCGGTTGTCGAACAAAGACTGCCGTTCGGCAACTCAGGTAATTAGCGAAGAAAGTTTAAGGGCTCGTACCGTCAGTTTTTCTACCTGGCTACGGTTTAGAGTGCAAGCCCTTTTCTGTATACCAAGAGGTTACGGGCGGATACAAATTGCAGCCGCGGTTAGGGTATAATCCTATAAATCTCAAAGGTGACCATGAAAGATGTTGTAAATTGCAGCGAGGGTCCCTTTTCGGCGTAGTCTACCTGTTTGGAGGTATTCTAAAAATTAATTTGGATTTGTATAGCAAAATATTATATAAAACTAATATTATGTGACGGGTCAAATTAATTTTATCTAAAGGAACAATTTAGTGGCATTTACTTACCTACTTCTGTTCGTGATCTTGAAAACTATATGACATCACAATGCCTTTTTTAAATTACAAACCCAAAATTTTATTCGCACTTAATGTTATAGAGAATTCTCTACTAACTAACTAGAACTTAACTAGAAAAGTTAACTTCTTGATACATATTTCCATTATTTTAGGCAATTTCAACAATATCAACAATTATTGTGACAATTTTGATACGTTTTTGCAATTTTCGGAAGGTGATAATATACCCAATGCGCGGTTTTGTTTAGACTGAAACTAATAAATCCTTTTGTTAGAGCAGTTAATAATAAAACAAAAACTATTGACATTGAAAATTATACCTTTCTAAATTGTTAATTGTTAATAATACATAACATTATGTACAAACATGTTCATAAATCGTCTTAGATCAATACATAGATAAAAACCATAATTACTAAGGTTCTCACCATAAAAATGACATACACTTTATATATATTCTAATCCACTTATGCTATTTTCATTGAGCAATAAACCTATTCTGAGATTCAAAAAATCTTGCTTCTTTTTAGTTGTTGCATTTGGAGCGTGCTTTATTCTGACACTATTCATTTTAATGTATGTGTCTGTTTGAGTATTTATCAAAGACTCTCAAAAATAAACAATGAGGGATGGCTGTTATAAAAACTCCTATCCCTAACAGAGGGTCGTCCGCTGCAATTTACATGTTTACCTGAAATGGAAAAATAACCAGCCGCTGCAATTTTCATATCCCGGATTAAGAATACTTGACCATCGCTGCAATTTACAATCGCCGGACGTTACTATACAATATATTCAAAAAATAAGCCGGCTGTTCCAGAATTTGTGCAAGAAAAAAGTCTGTACGTGGCATGCGCTGCACGTTTTGAGTCACTCTGATAGAACATTGTTTCTACTTTTCAAAACGGACGAAAATTATTTTCAAAAATACCAAAAAAGTTTCTATAATATCATCAATGTAAATGTTTGAATGTGTCATATGAGTCATATAATTTCAAAATCAGTTACATCCATTTTTCTCAAAAAGTCCGGAATCTAAAGGCTAAGCCTTGTGTTTACAGCCAAACTAAATTATGTTAGATCAAAATTGGCTACATCTTATAAGAATTCAGATTCAAAGGTAGCTAGCTGCAAAACCCGTTACATGACATAAGCTTTTTCAAAAGCAGCCATGTCTGTGTGCCCTACACAACTAAGGACCGGTTTCTCAATTTCCAGTTAAATATTTATCTTCAAGACAACAGCAACTGTTAGATAAATTGTTTAAACAATTGAAGGCTAAACTTACGAAGTCACGTAAATCTTATCTGACAGTTGTATCCATAGCAACGCTATCTGGCAGATACCTATCTGACACTTTAACTGGACATTGATAAACCGGCCCTAAGTTGGGTTGGGTGAGGTTATTGTTGTATTTAAAAAAAGTTTGACTTTGATTGTAAAACAAAGAATAAATCACTGTAATAAACGCCAAACAATCTCTTCAGCTCTGTCAATCAGATCACATGAAAGCAGTAGATTTGTGTCAGCGGATTTTCAGGCAGTGATAATTAAAATGAATTCAAACTACTTCATTGTTTTGATAAAAAAAAGAAACAAGAATGTTGCTATTTTAAAAGTATAAGGGTTGTGGCCAAATGTTTTAAAATAAGCATGTGTCACTGCATAAAGGAGACTCTGTTGTTAACTGCCAAGCTTTCGGCAATGTTTATTGCCATCCTCAGGGCTTTCTACAATCGGTGGACAAAAAAATACAAATTTAAACTAAGAACAAGATTTGTTTTATAGAAAACAAGTGGCAAAAAAGGGTCATCAAAATATCTGACACCTCTTTCCATAATTCGAATCTCCACGCACTTTCAAAATTATTCACTAAAAATGGTTATACAAAACACTGGTAAACAGGATCCTATTTAACACTGAAATGAGTATTCTGCCAAACAACGAAAATATTAATCTTGTCAATAACACCCCATCCAACAGTCAGGCCCCATCCACTAAAAATGATAATGTGGAACAAAACTTTGGGCTCCAGATGAGATTTGCAAAGTTTCCATACATTAAAGAATTAACTCCTAAATTAACATAACCTGCTTCTTGTTTTGTGTGAGAAGTTCTTCGTTATGGTACCACTTTTGTAACGTAACACTAATTTAATTCTGTATCTTCAACCTATAGATCTTTTAACTTGAATGTTGTGCGTTATGAATAACTTGACGAGGATATTAATAAATAGCATAATATTTAAGTAATATTTGTGTGAGTCTAACCAAATGTTCCATTTCGACAATCTCAACAAATTTTGTATGATTTCAGTTTCTGCTTACCTGTTACTTAAGTTAGTCCAATATTGCAACCCTGATGATGGAGGCATACTTATCCGAAAGCTTGGAATTCAGCTTAAAGGGTACACTTCGCTTTAATATGTCTTTGCCGCCTCCCAGCTGTAGTACAATTTAGTTTCCTAACAAGTCGGCAGATGACTTAGGCTTGCTTATAATCTATATGTATTTATTTATGTATGTATGGATCTATAGTCAGTTTCTGACTTACTCTGGAGGGATCGATCGAACTTTGACGTTTTGTTTTTATAATATTAAAATTGGATGATACTTTGCAACCCATCAATGACCAATAGAATCTTGTCGTCAGGCAATACCCAATAGAAAACCCCCGTAGAAGCCTTCGCCAGAATAGCATGGTGATAAAATCGGCCCTAAGGGGCGTATACATAGGCGTCCATTGAGTAGTACTTAATATTCTTTTGAGTGCTACTCAAGGGACACTTGAGGGACCCTTAAGTGTGTCCTTCTTTGTGTATCTGCTTCCTAGACAACATCTGCGAGACGGCGGGGAAATATTTGGCGACGTTGTCATATTTCAAATTAGGTCAATTTGTTATGCCTATACCTACGTACTTTAATGTTTTCTTATCTCTTTTTGTTTTGTGCCAGTATTTCGTGTTTTGTGCCAGACAGAAACTGACAACCACAGCATAGCAAACATACGAGTACAATAACTCAGGCTGGCGGCAATTACACGCGCGTCCTCACTTTTGGTTGATTTTTTTGTAGGGATGCTAAAGATACTTCGATACTTGCACTTCTGCACTAATATCGAGTATTTTTATCTTAGATACTTTTTGAGCGATTCCAAGCTGGTATCGATACTTTCTTAGGGGTATCGGTATCGAAAATAATTATATAATTATTGAGGGGTGTAATCAATTGCACAAAATTCTCTATACGAACCAAACGCGCCTATTTGGCTGAAAAATATCGAGTTGGTACCGGTATCGATATTTTGATTTTCGCATCTGTACCCAAACTTCACAGCCGTAAAATCATCCATAAATCGTCCCAAGGTCAAATTTTGTGGGAACCATTTTATAAAGGATATTGTGCTGGTTGTTTACTATGCTGTGCTGACAACACCGTACTCCAAAATTAACCCACAAAATCGCCTTGACTGCAACGAAATGTCGCGTTGACATGTCATGTTGACATTTCGTTACTTGAGTATTACTGAAGGGAGCTTTACGTAAGGGACTCTCAAGTATCAAGGGACTTATGTATCGACTATGAATACGGCCTTAAGAGACAAAAGAGAGTAGAGAGTAATGCTCTCTATATCAATCAACTCACAGTCAGATTACTAGATGCATTTTGAACATGCTAAAATACAATGCTCAACAGTTTCGCTTCGGGAATGAGTTCCTGAAATCACCGGTGGTGTTGCGGTTCTTCGTCACCCCTTTCGCCGACGTTGCCTTTTCATTTGAATAATAATTTAATTGGAAAGTTGTCGACTCCGACATCCTGTCTGCAGTATTCCATTCGTTTGCCTTACCGTTTTAAATATATTAATACGAGATGTACTCGTGAACGTCGTTCCGGAATACCACAAAAGACAATTGAATTGTCATGTAGATATTTTTGCTCGACGAGCGACGTAGAATATTGCAGTTGTGGACAGCAAGGATTAATAGGGAACAATGAATATGAGATTTATAGCAGAAATTATTACGCACCTAACTGTTTTGTAAATGCGGGGTTGGTATTATCTGACCAGCGGATCTGAAGCTACAAAAGGAATGCGGACAAAAATGTTCGATGTTGCCAAGTTTATTTATAAAAAAAGCAAAATTAACGGTAGGTAACAGCAATTTCAGATATTTTTATGGCTACCTATTTCTGTATTTCTATTTAATAACTGATATTTTTATATAGTTGTTAATGTATTTTTATTCAATAACCGATATTTCTTAATGTGCCTGTTGTAAAATGTACATATTTTCTGAAGATATTCTCAACTTCAGGTGAATCGGCAACAACTCACGAATCCTGTCATCCAACGTCTTGTCAGGGAACCTCATTGGTTGAGGATCTGCTACCATGCCGCTGCCATGGAGATTCAATCTTGCTATTGGCCGCCATGCCACCAACTTTATGTTCCTGTCTCTCTCTCTCTCTGTCTGGAAATATCGAAATTCCAGTGGCGTTTTGTATGTCGTGTATAGAATCTTTCTACAGATGGTCCCAAACTATTTGAGTGTCTGTTTTGTCGAGTTTATTGCCTTGTCAGCTTGTTAGGTGCACTGTTTTTTGTCGTTATTATTGTTATTACCTTATCTAAAAATGAACATTTATACAAAAGGGAAAACGCTTCATAGCCCTGAAGTATTCACGTGAAATGGGACTGTCAAAGTGAAAATTGTAATTATAAAACAGGCTATTAATTAAAGTTTCTATGCATTAGTATCCATTAGTGGCTTCTCTAGATACTTGTAATAAAAAGTATTTTGTCTAATGCTGTGATTAAAAGTAACACATATTAATAATACATAAGTAACTGGAATTATTAGAAGTGTATAAAATTTTAACCCGATAAGTTTATTAGTTTAAGAAACATCTAATTTCCTTATCTCGAAGAAGATAGACTTACTTATGTCGATCCGATATTCCCAGAGTTTTTTAATGGAATGGAATATATGCATCGAAGGTCGAGATTCAAAGCAATTTAAATAAAATATTCATTTACGATGAAATTGTTGTTAAATAAGGCCATACAGATTGGAGTAATTATTAACTTATCCATTTGTTGTCATATCCATTTGCAATATAAAGTTTTTTGGTAAGCTCATTAAGAAACATTCTATTATAAAAAAGGGATCTTTGCGACCAATAGGAGCAAAGATAACATTTTTTGTTTTAAAAATCATATCTTGGCTACTTGTGAAGATTTATGGTTGAAATTTATAAATTCATGATTTATTTAATTGTCACGCAATCATAGTCTTTCAAAGTAAAGGTATATTTGCAGGTGCGCGGTGGTGAGGATGTCAGGTCGAGCTGTTTCGTTTTTGAAGTCGAAAACTCAAATTGGAGTGCGCTGCAAAAATTTATAATTTGCTTAACTCATTATCTTCGGTTCTAGACAACAAAGAATCCTGATGTTTTCTTTGTGCTTGAGTAGCTGGTTCATATATTAACATCTATTGATCTTGGTAGATCAAACAAAGAATATAAAACTTCCTTGAAGTATTCTCTATATCGGAGTTGGCCAAGTACTCGAATACTTCTACTCGTATTTTGGTTACGGGTAAAAAACCTACTCGTCATTTTTGCTCATAAGTATTTTTTATTTGCGATACTTGTTACTCGTACTTATAAGCGAATTTTATTATATTCGTAAAATACTACTCGTGGAATACAAGTAGCATTTTACGAGTATTTTCCGCGTTGCCGTGCCGATGCCGTTTCCGGAACAAGCCTCTCTCAGAGAATCGCATTCCAGTTTTCCAGAGCCAGCAATTTTAATAAAAAAAATAGAGCAGAATTAGAATATCTGAGATATATGGGTGATTCGAGAACTAATTTAAATATGCTCGACGATTATCCAACAATAATTTTTTTTTACCTGACCTCTTCTGCAGCTGTAAAGAGATTATTTTCTTTTGCTACAATTATTAATAGTCCACGGAGGCATGCTGTATCTGATAGCAACTTTGAGGAACTTGTAGTTTTAAAGAATACTGTTTGATACTTTATTCTTCTTAGTTCGTTCTAAAAATGTACTTTATTTCTGGAATATACATATTAATGTAGTCTGGTATCACAAATATTCTTCCTAATGTTTTACCTTTCTATAAAATGTTTTTTATTTAGTACTCAGGTAAATAAAGACGTTATTTTCACCGGAATTCTTAGTTTTTATATGTTGTACCTACTGATTTTTAAGTTTGTGAAAATACTCGTACTCTTTATTCGTACTTTCACTAATACTTCTTTTAATCGTAAAATACTTATAAATACATTTTCTGAGTACTCGTATTCGTATATTGTAGGAGTATTTATTTAGTACTCGTGCCCAGCTCTGTTCTATATGTCTCACCATCATCGTTTGCAAGCAATTTGAGTCTGTTAAAGCAGCTCACTCTGGTTGTTAATCAGACAGGCACAGATTTCACCCCCATTAATTTCAAAAAATACAAATGTGCCTCTACAGCAAATTTCGGTGTAACTATTAGCGTCTAAGTTGATTTCTCAGGGGGTCTTCCCGTTCTCCATTCCGCAAAACGGCTGAAATATCACCAAATTAAGACTAATTTCCTAACCTAAGTGCGCGCTAACAGAACGCCGCCTACGATTTGTAAGAAATATATTTCCCATTATTCCGCGCTTCCCGCTAGTGTGTAAATAAAAATTAAAACCCTTCGCAGTAATTGCTGGCTCTCGAGGGAAAGGAAATGGGGTGTAACCTGATGCGTAGCAGCACTAGAGGATGGAGCGGTGTCTGTATCACAGTAAGTATGTTCAGTAAATATACTGGTCTTGTTATTTTGTACTCATGTGGCTGTTCAAGTGTGGGCGACACCTTTGAGGTGTCTCTAATAGAGGTGAGTCGATTCCAAACGAATCATTCCATAGGAACGATACCGTAATAGGAATCAAAGGAATCGATTCCGAGGAATCAAAGGAATCGATTCCGATGGTTGGGAATTGGAATTGACAAATCCGCGCACGGACTCGGACTCGGACTGTCGATGTTAGAGTCGGTGAGCCAAACTTACTAGTGAATCGTGTTGTCGATTCCGTCGCGTTGTACCGGAATCATGAACGAGACGAACAAAACAATACACGGCATTCACGCCTGACGCTGCTGTACTGCGATGTAGTTATTTCTGGCAATGCCATTACTTTTTCTTTGTGGAGTACCTTGTACAGAAATTTTAGAAGCTTTTCTTTAATTTGCAATGTATGTTTGTTTGTACGGGTGGAATCTTGCTACTCAATTTTTTTGATGTCAGTCACCTTTAATGTTCGAAGATGTCAATACGATAAGCTATGCGCCGTCATTCTAAATCCAATATGGCGGACCCTCCAAGATGGCGGAATAGTAAATTTCAATGCATTTGTACAATATGGGTATCAAATTAAAGGGGCTGTTGAGAGTAACTCAAAAAATAATGTGACTTCATTCTAAATCTAATATGGCCGACCATCCATGATGGCGGAATAGCTATTTTTTAGGCACTTCTGCAATATGGGTATGAAATGTAGGACTTGCCGAGAATATAATTAGAAGAATATTCTGAAATCACTCTTAATTCGATATGGCGGACTTTTGGAGTCTTTTTGTGCTGTCCTATAATATTAGTATTAAGCGAACTGTTCGCTGAGAAAAAAATTGCAGGTTAATAACTGAAAAGTAAAAAATAAATTAAAAGAAAAAACTTTTCTAAAACAAGCTTTCATTTAAATGCTCTAAAAAGAAGAAAATAGAAATGTTTCCTTCTTTATTGAATTACTTGAAAACGTACTGGATTCGGTACAAGCTTGTACCGAAACGGCAGCACTGGCCTGTAATGGACTAATGGAATCGTGAACGTAGTGAACGAATTGGAATAATCGATTCCGAAAAAGGAATCAATACCATGGCCATGGAGCGAGTCCGCTGTCTAGGATGTATGGGCGCGGCATCACAGGGAATCGTGAACGAATCGAAGGAATCGATTCCGAAAAAGGAATCGATACCGTGGAATCGAATCACCAAAAGGAACGATTGGGCCCCGTTCTAGTCTCTAACCTCCCCAGCCTCATGATTTTTAGAAGAAGATTTATCTTAAAAACAGGATTATTTTTATCGTTTCAGAGATAAGGTGGTTGATAAATTTTAGCTGGGACATACTATACAGGGTAGGCCAATAGTGCGTGGACGGAAGATTGAAAGCTTACTAAAAAATATTTCAAAAATCTGTTACTTGATCATGGTAGGGACCCTTGAGGGCTATAACGTAAAAATGGTTTGACCTAAATTTTGACGTTTATACAGGGTGATCCATATCAAACTTACATTTTTTTGAATAGAACTCCCTATATATTATAGCATATTTGGAGTCCCTGGTGAATTCTAGTGTGACTTTATGTATCGTACGTGGAACTTTAAATGAACCGTTTAGGCGCAAATCACCATTTTTGGTATAAGTAGGTATCAGAAAAAAATTGGAATTAAGCAGCGATTACAAAACTTAGAAGGTCGTGACTTTGCGGTACGATTAAGCATGAAATGCGTCACCTTGGGTCAGACGGCTAAATCTGAATTCTTTTTGTAGAAATCAGTACATTAATTAAGGAAACTTCACTCACAGGTAATTTGATTTTTTCAAATGGGAATGCCTATTTTGGTTTGAAGCCTACCTACTTATACCAAAAATGGTGGTTTGCTAAGCGGTTTGATTAAATTTCCATGTATGATACATAAAGTCTCACTAGAATTCACCAAGGAATCCAAATATGCAATAATATATAGGGGGTTCCATTTTAAAAAATGTAAGTTTGATATGAATCACCCCGTACAAACATCAAAATTTAAATGAAATAATTTTCATGTTATAGCCCTCAAGGTTTCCTGCCATGATCAAGTGACAGGTTTCTAAAATATATTTTGGTAAGTCCACAATCTTCGGTCCACGCACTATTGGCCCACCCTGTATACAATGACGAAACGCATTGGTTCAAAAAACCTATAATCATTACAGCTTTATCTTTTTAAATCAATAAAGTCTAATATAACCGTGAGTATACTTGAGTTCCCCAATTAGTAACCTAGTTACTCGTTATTTACTTTATTGATCCATTAAACATATTATACTAACGCTATTATTGAATTTGTACAACGCAGTGGACGTGATTTGTGTTTAAATCCATAAAACATTATTATTTGAAGAGTGCCACAGTGCAACTGTATCAACGTCTTATACAGGGTAGGGCAACAGTGCGTGGACGGAAATTTTGACGTTTATACAGGGTGATTCATATCATTCATATTTTCTTAAATAGAATTCCCTATATATCATTGCATATTAGATTCCTTGGTAAATTCTAGTGTGACTTTATGTACTACACATATAACTTTAAATGAACCGTATTGGCGCAAATTGAAAATTTTGGTAGGAGGTGATGTCAGAAAATCTTAATATCGCAGCGACTATAAAATTTAGATTTTCGCGGTGTGACTAAGCATGAAATTTGCCAGCTTAGGTTTGACGATCAAGTTTCAATTCCTTTTGTACTTGGGGAAATCAGTAGATTAAGCAAGGAAACTTTAGTCACAGGTAACTTAATTTTTTCAAATAGGAATGCCTAATTTTTTTCATACCATAGAATGAAACATTTGATAGCCTTTCTAACGATATAGGACTGTCATAAGCAACATAGCAGGCCATGAAAAATAAACAAAAGCCTGTTCAGAAGGAAAAACTAACAACATCTGCACAGGTTTTTGTTTATATTTCATGGCCTCCTAGGTTGTTTCTAGGTAGGAAAATAGAAAAGCACATATTTGATCGAAACTTAGAAAACTAAAAAGGATCCATATTGACAATCCTCTATCGTTTGAAAGGCTACCATTTCTCACATTTGACCGAAGAAGAAAGTTAGGCTTTCTCATTTGAAAAAAACCAAGTTACCTGTGATTAAAGCTTCCTTAATTGATCTACTGATTTCTCAAAGCACAATAATCAAATTTAACCATCCACCCTAAGCTAAGGCATTTCATGATTTGTCACGCCGAGAAGACATGGCCTTCTGAGTTCTGTAATCCTTGCAGTACTAAATTTTTTTCTGACATCTACTTATACCAAAAATGGTAATTTGCGTCTAAACGGTTGATTTGCTTTTTGTGTGTGATACATAAAGTCATACTGTAGTGTGAATTCTAAATCAACAAGGAATCCAATTATGCAATAATATGTATATATTTAAAAAATGTAAGTTTGATATGAATCACCCTGTATAAATTATTGCACAACCAAAAATCATCTCGTCTCCTCGTTGGAAATTTCAGATAACAACGACTGACTCATTTATCGATTATTCTCTTTCTATATTCACCTATTAATCAGTTTATGTTACGCGTGTACCTGAACGCAGTATCTTGTGCTTTACTATGAATACAAATCAAGCAGACATCAAGTCATGGTTAAATGAAGCTCTGGAAAAGGAGAATTTTGAACGCTTCGAAGTGAAATTGAGTGCCGAAGCTGAAAAGGGCGATGGTTTTATGGGTCAAGTGATTTTCGTAACAGTTGAAGGCACAACCAAGGACAGCAAACATAAAAGGCATGATTTGGTAATGAAGGTATCCAAGGATAATGAAACCTTCCGAGAAAGCATAGGTAAATTAGCTTTCGAGCGCGAGATTCACATGTATGAAGATGTGTTTGTTGCATTTGAGGCACTCCAAAAGGAAAATCAGGTATGGGTTATAATTTACTGTGGCGTTTTAGATAGTATGAGGCTGTAACTGTCACCATCTCACATTAACAAAGACAAGTAGAGTCATTCTAAGCTCCGCCCCCAATGTGGTCTTTCCAGCTGTGCTCTCGAGTACTACGCTCGCTGGCAGATTCTGGCACCCGGCGATCTCGAGCAGTAGCCGAACGCTAACAGCTGTGGTTTACAGGGTCAGTCCGCCTAACACCACCTAACCCGCGACACGGTGCACGGGATACAATCGGTCGGATCTACCGGGATGCCTAAATAAGTAGTGTTTGCGTGTGTTATTGAGCGTTTTGCGCGTATTTCACAAAAAAATGCCGGTGACATGCTCTGTATATGGCCCCACTGTTTTTTATATTTGTGCCTACTTATTCCCATTTATTTCTAAAATGTCTGTTTTTAATACTTTAATTTTATTATTGACTTGATTCTTAAGTTTTTTAAATTCATTTCCAAAATTCATATTTCCCGGTTCTTTAACTTTTTGTTTATAAAATTTGACTCGGTTTTCAATCATTTCGAGAATTTCTTGATTTATCCAGGCATTCTTTTCACGTATCTTATACGTCTTTTTGAATTCCGAATCTTTTTTACAAGAAGTGATTAAGTCAATTACTTCCTGAAATGATTGAACTTCTGTAGTTTGAATATACTTTCCAAATTTTGAGATTAATTTTTTATGATCTATACTGTTTACTACTTTTCTATATTTTGTCGCAAGTACTTTTATGTTTACACCTAAGGTTATTGACAACAAATTATAAATGATCAGACTGTCACTGTTACTTTACTACTTGAATCGTACATTTCAAATTACAACATCTATCTGACAAAACATGATCTATAATACTCCTTGAGCTATTTGCCACCCCAGTAGATGCATTTGCAGTTATTGTGTTGAATGGTTTATTGAATAATAAATTATATTCTATCTATACTATAGAATTCATTTCTATTGACCCCCGTATAAGTAAAGTGAACGTCGACCGTTGACGTCGACCAAGTCAACAATATCGCACAGTCGGATTTCCTGTAAGCACAGTAAACGAGATCGCACGAAGGGAACCCCTCTGAATTCGAGGCGGCTCGCATTTGTGAGACTCACACCAAAGTCGGCACGGCGAGTGACCCCACTTGTCTCTGTTAATATACGGTGCTGTCACATACAGGCTGTCGTGATATTCGACCAACAACGCATGACAGGTGATAGACCTTACATTTTTAGGAACATCGAAATAGGAATATGAAGCTTTAAAATGCTTAATTTTCAAGACACAGTGTCAAAGTTTTATACTCTTATTTTCGTTTTTTCTCAATTGTTCCGCAATAAAGTGGTACAGCGATCTAAAATTGCATATTGGGGGGTCTTTCAAGGCGAAAAATCCAAATTCAACTTCGGTTTCGCTACCACAAAACTTTTTTCTGGTTTGGTGCATCAATGTGAGTATTAAAAAAGTCTATGGTGATAATCTTGCTCAATATTTTTATTACAATACCTTAAGGGGCCTGGATACACACATTTATACATACGTATTTGCCATGTAAAACACGGACTCACAATTTCTCGCATAACTCACTCTATTTTCAAACTACATATATAATATTTCAGAAGGCGATAGTTAAGACCTTGACGAATGACAACTATTTTCGATTTTTTCAAAAAAGTTTTTTAATGTGCAAAAAAACTCGCAAAATCATACATTCTATAAATGCCTGTAATTTAACAACCAAACACGATATCAAAAAAAGGCTAAATAGTTGCATAAGCGCAAGCTTTCTTCTTCAATGTGCTCTTTGAGTCGTTACTTTAAGTTTAAAGGTCACGTCAGGAGCTTGGAAATGCGAAATTCATTTTTATGGTGACCTTTGGACCTTTTGACCTTCCCTTTGGATTTTTGGACGTATCTCCCCTCATCTTAGACACACACACTGGAGAAAGGGAACAGGCGGCCACGCCTCCTCGCTAACACGGGAGTACGACTTCTCTTGGATTCTCAATTTCGCGCGCTATACCCTAGACCCTTAACTCTGAATATATGAATAAAATTGGTATTATTTTATGGCCACACTTTAAAATTAATTTGACTTATACGGGGTATACCAAAAAAGTGTGTCACGCTAAGATCAATTTTTGTTAATGGAAGGATCTACTTATTTCTATCGCCAAGGCTTAGTATTTTTTATATATTTTTCAGATATCACACATTTTTACAACTCCCTCTTTTTTAGTTTTTCATATAAGATTTAACGGCTCAAGTCCGAACTGGGATCGGTTTATCTTTAATTTTGAGTATTCTTGTGCAAGGTGTACGAAAATTTCATTTTAATTTCATGATTTTCCAATCTGCCAGACGCTTCAAATAGAATTCTCTATATCTACTAGCTTGTTTTGACCTACTAACTTTTAAAATGGTGCCAATATTCCTACTTTTGGCTTTGTATTTTTCGTTGCAAATAAATGGATTTTACCCAAAAAAATTAAAAACCAACGATATGTCAGCATTTAATCAAAGTAATACTTTCGGTAGATAAAAATAAAGAATACAGAATACCATTTTTCAATTCAATATGCAATAATTCTTAGAATAGGGTGTTATAAAAATGAACATTTTTCTCATAAGCACTTGTTTCTGCTTATTGTTTGATTAAAAATAAATGCATTTATTTGATTTGATCGTTCGACAGGTTCTGGCACCGTTTAACGCATATCCAAAGTGCTATAAGTGTTTCAAGCTCAAAAAGGCAGAAATCCTAATATTAGAGAATCTTCGTCCGCTTGGATATGAAATGCATGACAGGAAAATATGCTTCAACTTAGATCACACCAAGGCCGTTCTTAGAGAATACGCCAAATTTCACGCTCTATCTTTCGCACTGAAAGACCAAAAGAGGGAACAGTTTGATAAGTTATTGGGATGCTTAGGAGACGTATTCCTAGAATTCTTGGCAAGGCCTAGTACCAAAAGAAATACTAACAAATCAATCCAATCTGTACTCACATCACTGAAGAAACGTGGAGATGTACATTTGTATGAAAAATTTGCAGAAATTACAAAAGGAGGTGCAGATGAAGTTGTGAAAATTTATGAAACTGTGGATGAGCAAGCTGTAATGTTGCATGGGGATTGTTGGAATAATAACTTCATGTTTCGATATAAGGTAGGTTATGTATCTGCAGAAGATAGTGAAAAAAGTTGTCTATAAAAGTTGTAACCAAGGATATGCAACTTGCTCAGAATTATATTATATTTTCATTTATACAGGGTGATCCATAACTACGTGGTGATGCAAACATAATTTTTTTAAAATGAGACACCCTATGCATTATTTCATGTTTAGATTCCACGAATAATCCCAGATCTTAACATTATACAAGGTATTTCAAAAACAATACCTATTCTTATATCCAACTGAGCGTACCGTATACTGAAAATCAATAATAAAAAATTATTTCAGATAAAAAATGTTCTCTAGTTTTAACACATGCTGTAAATCACTGTCATTTTTGTATCTTAAAATCCTCATTCTCGTTGTTTTGTGTGACAACTATTTTTGGTATCAAAACATTAAGTAAAAATCCATACTAAAGCAGAATTTAAATTGTATTCTTCCATTCTCATTTCTAATTACTCAACCAACATTACGACTTATTCAGTTCAGTGTTCTACACTACCGATATCGATAACGATATCTTTTATCTTATATTTTTGCATGAATATATACAGGGTGAGTCAAGCTCAACGTCTCGGACTCATGTGACCAAACATTATTAACTTTGCGGATGTATGTAGGTCGAGTGCTGGACTACATTTTAAAAATAATGACTTTTATTCAGGGTGTCTGATTCAAGCGTCACATAATATCAAAGTTATGTTTCTTAAATGTAACGCCTTGTATATTATTGCATATTTAGATTCCCAGGTCAATTCTAGTGTGATTTTATGTATCACACATGGGACTTAAAGCGAACCTTTTAGGTGCAAACCACAATTTTTGGTATAAGTAGATATCGGAAAAAAATTAATATCCCAGAAATTCTAAAACTTAGCGGGCTGTGACTTTGCCGTGTCACTAGGCATGAAATGCATCTACTTAGGGTAGACGGTCAAGTTTGAATTACATTAATTTGTACTTGGAGGAATCGGTAGTGTAAGTAAGGGAACTTCAATCTGTGGTGACTTGATTTTTTCTAATGGAAACGCTTAATTCTTTTTATAGGGCCAAATGTGCAAATTGATAGGCTTTCTAATGATATAAGGTTGTGGATATCAATCTCTGGTAGTTTTTATTTAATTTCGAGATTTCAATCAAACAGGTGTTTTTCAATTTCTCTACCTATAAGCAAACTAGCGGGCCACGAAATATAAGCAAAAACATGTTCAGGTGGAAGAAAACAACAAACTTAGCAGAAAGATATAAGACGAACTAGAGTAAAGGGACAAAATTATAAAAGATCTCTACAACTAGTCACCTCTAACTATAGCAGAAACAACAGCGGTCAAATGTCTACTTGTACTAAACATAGATACTTGCACCTGAACGGTTCACTTTAACTCCCATGTGTGATACATAAAGTCACAGTAGAATTCACTGGGGAATCTAAGTATGCACTAATATACGAGGTTAGGCATAAAAAATCAAAGCTTCGATATGACACGCTTTCATTATACACTCTGTATAAAGTAATTATTTCTAAACTATAGTCCAACTTGACCTACATACACTCGCAAAGTTAATTTTCTAAAAAGTGTTATGGTTTGTTCACAGGAGTCTGCGGCGTTGAGCTTGTCTCACCCTGTAGGTATATCCAATTTGTTCTAGGATAATGATAGAACGACTCCAACAGATGTCAAAATCCTGGATTGGCAAGCATCTTTACTTAGAAGTCCAGCATGTGACCTAGCCATGTTTCTGACTTTGACCAGCTCCCGGTCCGCTCATCTGTTTGACCAACTACTAAAGGAGTATCATGACCAACTATCAGACTTTTTGGTGCAATTGGGCAGCAGTCCTGATCTGTATACATTCGAAGACCTTCAGAAGCACTGGAAAAAGTTTATTATAGCTGCTGCTATATTCGCACCTTTAGGATTTGCCTTTTTAATGGCCGAGAAGCAAGATCTTCCAGACTTTGGTGAAATGAAGGAGGGGTTGGATATTGGGGATTTTATGGATTTACCTGTGCCAGATACTGATGCCTTCTATGAAAGACTGATTCCTCTAATAGAATATGTTGATTTGTAGTAATATTTAGAATGTTTTCTGACCGCACCAGTTCAGCTCGTTTTTTTGTGCGTGTTATAGTCTAAGATTCGAACTAGAGTTGACCTTAACTTATTTGATAACTGGATGGAAATAGATTTTACGATTAAATACACATATCATGATGAAGTTGTCAAAAAAAATATGTTCATAACTATAATCAATTAAGTATTCCTGTCTTATTTTTCCATTTTTTCATCCAGGTGCTTACCATGTCGGTCTTACACAAGCAAAAATATAAAACAAAGGGAATATGTACTTAGGTTAAATGCCTTTTTTCATTCTTCAGTGCCAGGTTTCATTGTCATTGCTCTCTCGTTGAATTCTTGAATATAGATATACAGGGTGTCCAGTTAGTGCGTAATTCTTCGATATCTCGCAACGCAAGGTATACCTGATAGAAGAAAATGTCAAATACAAAAGTTATTTGGTTACTTAAGACGCATATTTTAAAAATATTATTAAATATACAGGGTGTCGCGGGAAAGCAGGATAGTGATCAACTTGATTTTTTTATATGGAACTACAACTTTTTCTTAAATTCTTCTAGTTTCCATCATTGATCTCTATTCGACCCTAAAATATTTTTCATATCGGTTGCGACGTTGCCAAGTTATAATTTATTTTCTATTAATTTCCGGATTTGCAAGGTCGCAAGTAATACGTCAAAATTGATACATTTATTAACCTTTTCTCAATAATAATATACATCGAGTTACTTGAATGTTAAGCGGATATTACGTTAGATGTTACCAGCAATTTGTGTCTACATGGTGTTTTTGGCAGAATTTTAAATTACGGCAATTTGAAGGTCATTTTACTTTGTTTTTTTAAATGTAACACCCTGTATGTTTTATTTTAAATCGAAATATCTACTAATACCCGATCTCGCCTTGTAATATTTTTTATTCGTTGAACATGTACAGTATCAGTCACATATTCATCTGATTGACAAATTTCAAATAAATGGTTCTAATGTATATGATGTGAATCTACATGTGTATGTACTAATAGCTCATTTGACAGTTTCCCACCAAGGATTTATCACAAACCGCTGATTAAACGAAAAAAAAAACGCCAAACACGTCAAAATATTTGTCCAGAGAGACAACCTTGTAACCAAAAACTATTTCACCCCTTATTGTACCCTCTAGCCC
Organism: Callosobruchus maculatus; assembly: GCA_951848785.1. Lineage (NCBI taxonomy): Eukaryota > Metazoa > Arthropoda > Insecta > Coleoptera > Chrysomelidae > Callosobruchus > Callosobruchus maculatus. Next base: position 659,197 of record CATOUR010000028.1, on the reverse strand, counting down.
CTCAGGGAAATCATTTCCAGTGTTTTTGCAACTGTTCCTCATTGTTTTGCCAATAACGGGCAACATTTTGAAGCCTTATTGCATGCTTCCTATACCGTGCCTAGATGCGACTAGCCAATCTTTGTACTCTTTTTCTTGACTGTTTTCACTGTACCATGCACTGGTGTGCTTGACTGAGCGTGGAACCGGCGCCGGCCTGCTTCTACCTGCCGAGGGGACTCTGTGCTAGCCAACGCTCTCCAACGCAGTCCAACGCTCCTAACTGCCGCTACTGTGCATGCCTACTAATCCAGTGACATAATCATTTTAAAATTCAAATAATGACGACTTATCTATGTTACTCTCATCAGAGTGTCCGTTTATATCTAATCTATGTACAGATGCTTACCAGTTTGAATTGAGCTTGAACTTGAACGTAGCATCTTTGTCGCTTACTATGGGTACGATGGAAACAGAAATCACATCATGGTTGAACGAAGCGCTAAAAGACGAGAATTTTGAACGGTTCGAAGTGAAACTGGGTGGCGAAACTGGAAAAGGTGATGGATTGGTCGGTCAAATGATTTTTGTGACAGTTGAAGGAGTAACCAAGGAGGGAACACCTAAGAAGCTGGACTTGGTGCTAAAAGCATCAAAAGACAATGAAACCTTTCGAGAAAATTTAGGTAAATGGGCTTTCGAAAAGGAGATGCAGGTGTACGAAGATGTGTTCACAGCATTTGAAGCATTTCAGAATCAAAAAAAGGTAGGGTATAGTTGTAAGCGGGGTCAGTGGCATGCCAAAAGGGCCCGCAGATCCCGCGGTGCGGGGGGGGGGGGCGAGCATCCGGGGGCCCCCTTTGACACCATTCAGTCACTTTATGTTTTTTTTAGTGAAAGTCTGATCCGTTGGTAAGCCTTAAACACTGAAATAAAAAAAGTAAAAGTTTCAAATATGCCTCAAACTTTGTTTTTAGGCGCTTTAGGGGTTCCTGATCATTTCCTTTTTTTTTCTTGAGTGAGGGTGAATTTGGGGTAGTTGGGGGGTTGTAAAACAGAAAAGCTTGTTGTATTCTTAATGGGCTGTCCATTGATATGTGAATGAAAAGCCTAGCGGCATGATACACCTTTTTAGGTCCATCAGAATGTTGCATGCTTATTATAGAAACCACGGGAACTTGTGATGTATGCATACGATTATTGTTTTAGATCTTTCGATATCGCGTACCGCGAAAATTGTTCATTTGATTTTAATGAAATTTCGACACAGTATTACTACCGCGGCGAGGATGGAAAACGCGAATGTTTTGGAAAAATCGGGTCAGTGGCGGCGCCGCAATTATAAAAAAAACTAAATTATAAAAACAGCTCAATCTTTGTTTTTAGGCGTTTTAGGGGTTTTTGACCATTTTCTACGTGTTTTTGGGTGTTGTGAATTTGGGGTGGTTGGAGGGTCGGGGGTTGTAAAACTGAAAAATTGGTGTTACTTATAATAGGCTGTCCATTGATCTGTAGAAGAAATTCCTAGAGGCATATTACACTTTTTTAGGTCCATCCGAACATTGGCTTGCCTATTACAGAAACCAATTTTGTAATCTGTACATATGTGTTTTGCTTTATTTTGTTCTATGTATATTGCGTAAGGCGAAAATGATTCAATTAATTTTAATGAAATTTTGACACAGAATTTGAATTTAAAAAAATCGTGTCAGTGGCGGTGCAGCAATAATAAAATAACTAAAAATATAAAAACAGCTCAAACTTCGTTTTTAGACGTTTTGGAGGCTCCTGATCGTTACGCATCGTGCAGTTGAAGCATGCAGAAGAAACTATGGCGTCCTAGTTCCTAGAGAGGGAGACGCAAGAAACTATTTACGAGAGTTTTTGCGTTGGATGTTTTTTTGCGGGCGGATGGGGGATGATTTGTTCAATTGATTTTAATGAAACTTTCCCTCCCGGGCGAGGATGGAAAATGCGTATGTTTTGAAAACATCGGGTCAGTGGCAGCGCGGCAATAATAAAAAAACTAGAAATATAAAAACAGCTCAAACTTTGTTTTTAGGCGTTTTAGGGGTTCCTGATCATTTTATAGGTTTTTTTGGGTGAGGGTGAATTTTGGGTGGTTGAGGGTTGTAGAACTGACAAAATTGTTGTATCCATAATAGTTTGTCCATTGACCTGTGGAAGAAATACCTAGCACCACATTAAACTTTTTTAGGTCCAACTGAACATTGGCTTGCCTATTACAGAAGCCAATTTTGTGATGGATACATACGAGTTTGCTTTATTTCGTTCTGTGTATATTGCGCAAAGCGAAAATTATTAAGTTGGTTTTAATGAAATTTTTACACAGAACAAAACGCGTCTGTTTTTGAAAAATGGTGTCAATGGCGGCGCAGCAATAATAAAAACCCAAAAAACAAAAAAACAGCTCAAACTTCGTTTTTAGATGGGTTGGAGGCTCTTGATCGTTTCGCATCGTCCAGTTCAAGCATGGAGAAAAAAAATGTGGCGCCCTAGTTCCTAAGGAGGGAGAGGTAGGAAACTATTTACGAGGGTTTTTGTGTTGGATGTTGTTTCTGCGGACGGATGTGTGATAATTTAGTTGCAAGGGGATTTTAGACTACAGCTTCATGCAATGGGAACGCAATAAAATGGTATCATCATTATGTGTGGGAAGTACTGAGTCAATCAACTTGACTCCATTTTTTTAGTAAACTATTACCATCTGTTGAGCCTTGTTACTATAACAAACTTTTAATAATAAATACGTTCTTTCATCTGTTACTCGTTCTTTCCAATGTTAGCAATAATCGTACAGCATTTTTTCTCCTCTCCCGTAAAAACTCCAACATGAACAAAGTGCGATTAGAAAGTCTGCATCCCATGTAAGTTTATAATATGGTTTCTTTCGACAGGTCATTACACCATTCACATCATATCCGAAGTGTTATAGCTGTCTCAAGTTGAACAAGAAAGAAATCCTAGTATTTGATAACCTTCGGGCTCTTGGATATGAACTACATGAAAAAAAACTATGCTTGAACCTGAATCACACTAGAATCGTACTGCAAGAGTACGCCAAACTCCACGCATTGTCTTTCGCACTGAAGGATCAGAACAGGAAGCAGTTCGATATCTTAACAGGATCTTCAACAGATTTGATGCTGGATTTCTTGAAAAGACCCAACACAACAAAAAATATTAACGAACTAATTCAGTCCACATTGACTTCGTTGAGAGAACGTGGTCAGACACACTTAAGTGAAAAATTTGCCCGAATTTCGCAAGGAGGGGCATCCAAAATGATTGAAGTTTTTGAAACTGTGGATGATCAAGCTGTCATAACGCATGGGGATTGTTGGAATAATAACTTCATGTTTCAATACAAGGTAGGATAAAAATGAAGGTATAGACCTCTTTTCATTACACTATTGTTGCTCTTTCACATTTTATTAAACTTTTGTTGAATAATTGGGTCAACGACGAACTTTTCCCGCAGTAGTTTCTAAAAGATCAAATTACATTTCCAAGGCTTAAGAATATGGTTAAATTTAATGCCTCCAAGACCCAGTATTGTAAGCTATCAAACAAGAAGTGCCCAAGCCAACACCAGGTTCTAATGAACAACCAGGCTCTACCAAGGAGTCACTCATTCAAGCTGTTAGGAGTCAACATTACAGAAAATCTGATCTGGCACGAACACGTCGCGTCAATTGCAACAGCTGCTGGTAAAAAGCTTGGGTACCTATTTAGAGCCAGAAAGTATTTCTCACCATGTAACCTCCTCACGCTATATAAAGCCCAGATAAGACCTTGCCTGGAGTATTGCTCTCATGTCTGGGGAGCTGCTGCCCCTACTACCCTGTCTATACTAGATGCCGTCCAGAGAAGGGCAATTCGACTAATTGGCGATCCGGCCTTAACGCGCCACCTTCAGTCACTTTCTCAGCGGCATGCTATTGGTGACCTCTCTCACTCTTCTACCGATATTTCAACGGAATCTGCTTCTCTGAGCCTCCTCTATCGTTCCGCCGCTCACTGTTCCTATATCAGATGTACCCGTGCGACCGCTGTATCTCATCCTAAGACGGTCGTTCTTCATACATCAAGAAATGAGCGGTACAACCACACATTTATTCCCAGGGTGTCCAAGGCTTGGAGTGGACTGCCAGAAGATGTGTTTATTGGGCCTGCGGGTATTGGCCCATTCAAATCTCGCGTTAACAAACTTCCCCTAACATAACCCTCTCACAGCAGCCGCGGTACTTTGGTCTTTAGGCTCTGCCTGCGCGGTCTGCTAAGTTATAAAAAAAAATTTCTAAAGCATCAATTGTTTATTGGTTTATTCAAAGTCTGTGTATAAGAGCAAGGTTTTAAGCGACTACATGATCCAAATTTAAATAATTAAACATACATTAAACAAACTGAGTTGCGTTGATGGTGAGAGTTCTTAAACACTGGTCCTATGGTTCTAGATTACTGGTGACGGATGATGGATCCTGAGAGCTCTTGCTGACGTGAGCTGTGTTCTTTCCACTAGAATGTGGAGCATAGACAGATTTTGTTCACAGAGTGGGCATTTTTTTCATTATTCTTTGGTTGTATGATGGATATGTGACGCATTTATACAGGGTGTCCAGTTAGTGTGTAATTCTTCGATATCTCGCAAGGTATACCTGATAGAAGAAAATTTCAAATACAAAAGTTATTTGGTTACTTGAGGCACATATTCTAAAAATATTTTTAAATATATAGGGTGTTGAGTGAAAGTAGGATAGTGATCAACTTAATTCTTTTATATGGACTACAACTTTTTCTTAAATTCTTCTAGTTTTTATCATTGATCTCTATTTAACCCTAAATTATGTTTAGGATCGACTGCGGCGTTGCCAAGTTATAATTTATTTTCTATTAATTTCCGGATTTGCAAGGTCGCAAGTAATACGTCCAAATTGATATATTTCTTTAACTTTTCTCAATAATATTATACAGAGAGTTAGTTGAATATTAAGTGGATATTATTTTGGATGTTACCAGCAATTTGTATCTACAGGGTGTTTTCTGCAGAACTTTAAATTACGGCAACTTGAAGGTCATTTTACTTTGTTTCTTTAAATGCAACACCCAGTATTTTTTATTTTAAATCAAAATATTTACTAATACTCTATCTCGCCTTCTAATATTGCGATGTTGTTAAGTTATAAATTATTTTTCCAATTTTTTAAACAAATATCCCCGATTTTAATTTATTTTAAACAGCATCATCTACTTATTTTTATTGCAATGAATTGCGCATGTCGAATTTAGTAAGATCTCACAATTTCAAAATTGTGTTTCTATTAATTACTGCGATATGGCAACACCGCTTTTTTAAGTAAACGGTACCGGAACGCTTAAATATTTCCAAAACTGCCACAGCTGGAGAGGTGCTGTTCAATAGTAGAGGGTTTTTGAACATACAGAATCAAAAGCATCAGTGTTGTCAGATGTACGAATTTTACGTCATAGTTTTGAATGGAATGCACTATTTATGAAGTCTAACGTAAAAAGTGGTAAATCTGACAACACTAGTGTTAACATTTTTGAATTCTGTATGTTCAAAAACCCCCAAGTATTGAATTTCACCGTTCCAGCTGTGGCAGTTTTGGAAATATTTAAGCATTCCGGTACTGTTTACTGAAAAAGCGGTGTTGCCGTATCTCAATAATTAACAGAAGCCAAATTTTTAAATTATGAGATCTTACTAAGTTCGATACGTGCAATTCATTGCAATAAAAAAAAGTAGATGATTTTATTTAAAATAAATTAAAATCGGGGATATTTGTTTTCAAAATATTTTTAAAATATGTGTCTTAAGTAACCAAATAACTTTTGTATTTGATATTTTCTTCTATCAGGTATACCTTGCGAGATATCGAAGAATCACCCTGTATAAACAGATCTAAAACTAAGGGTTGTACATTGATCTCTTCTATTTGAAGAGGTGACTGGTCTTGCCGCGAGGATATATTGCCTTATTGATTGGAGATTCAAATAGTCAGTTATAATTCCCAAAGCACGAATTGCAGTTTCAAATATTCAGATGGATTTTCTGAGGCATCAAATAGTCAATTTCTATTTCCGATGCATCAGTTGTAGTTTCAAATTTATTTATTTTTATTTACATTTCGGGATGCTAACAGATAAAATCCAAAACGCACCCACTAGTTACCATTTTTTCCATATGTGATATTGTACAATCAATCATACAACACCTACATAGTTATATAGAAATGAATTAGTTAAAAAGGACAAAAAATAACAAAAACATAACAAAAACATTAGCCTAAAGAAGAGGTCTCTTTTAAGAGAAAAATAAGTCTCTGATATGTCATACTCGGAAATATACATTAACCAATATAAGGAAAATAAGATCTTAATATAAGTAAAATAAAAAAATCGTAACAGTTTATTACTTTGTATTAAAATGACCCTTTATTTTGTTTTCAAACTGACTAAAGTTAACGTAAAAAATATTGACATTTCAATAATATTCATTATAAGATTTCTGTGCCCTGTATAGTGGAGAATTCATACCAAGGTTCGTTTGACGATACGGTAATTTGAAAAGGCAGTAATGTCTGTATTGTCTATCTAGTACGTTAAACTGAAGACCAAAGACCATAGAACTACAATTAACGAAGTTATGTATAACTTTATACAGGCAACACACATCAGGGAGAGTTCGTCTATCCTTCAAAAATACGATATTTTTCATGATTGGTAGGTAATCGCTGTTAACAGGTGTTTCATCCTGTTTTTGCGGCTAGCATAAGTAGAAACTTGTGTTGAACTCGCTCTATGCGTGTTGAATGTACCGAATAGAAGGGATTCCATACAACAGAGGCAAACATCAGCTTACTGTATATGAACGAGTAATACAGGGAAATCATGGCTTTTGGGTTTTTGAAGTGTTTACATGTCCTGTATACGAATCCGAGTAGTTTGTTTGCTGTATTTATTGTTTTGTCGATGTGAAAAGAGAATGAAAGTTTATCATCTACAAAAATCCCCAAGTCCTTTGTAACTTGTACCTGCTCCAGTTCCTTGTTGTTTACAGAATATTTAAACTGGGTAATTCGTCTGACCTGTTTTGTGAACCTTATATAATTGCGTTTATCCAAGTTTAAAAAGAGACTATTTTTGATGCAATACAAGTTCAAGGACATGAGGTCTTCTTGTATCTTCAAACTATCACCTATGTTGTTTACAACTGAAAAAACTTCAAATCATCTGCATACAAAATAATCAATTGAATATTCAAAAGCATCACATTAATTTGAAAGTCAAATTCAAGTTCTAAGCTAGCAAAAGTGGTTTCTAAGGCGTTCAATATTCTAACATGTCTGACATCACTTCTGGTGGCAGATTCGAAAATTTTCTTCCTGTGGAGTTTCGTCTATCTGATTCTTTCTCCTTTTACGATTTCCTCAAAATTCTTTCACATTTCTATCTTGACTTAAAAGTTCAAGACAGTATCTGTATCTGACCCAACACAAAAAATGCTTGATTACAGAATTGTATAGATAAAACTCTAAAAACGGGACCTAGTAACTTACAGTTAACGCATTTGAATAATAATGATAAATAATACTTTAGAAATCTCAATCATTATTGTTTTGAAATTTACAACTAACGCATTGAAAGCTAAACTTGACTGGTTGAAATTACATTTGACACTGTGGAAAATTCAACCGACAATTTGAAACTAAAAATGACGTGTTCTGAGATTAACCTGACTATGTTGAATTATCACTACACATTTTGGAAGGTACTGCTGGAAAATAATTTGCTTTAGTACTCCACTTTGCTCCAGCTATAATTTTATATCCTTTTATTTAATTTTTTTCGATTCGGCCAATAAAACTTTACCTGATTTATTCTAGAACAACGACAGAACTGCTCCAACAGCCGTCAAAATCCTAGATTGGCAAACGTCTGTCCTCAGAAGTCCAGCATGTGATCTAGCCATGTTTCTGGCCATGACCAGCTCACAGTCTGCTCATCTGTTTGACCAACTGCTAAAAGAATATCATGAGCAGCTGTCAGAGTTTTTGGTGCAGCTGGGTAGCAGTCCTGATTTGTTCACGTTCGAAGATCTCTTGAAGCACTGGAAGAATTTTATAATTGCTCTTTCAATTTTTGCACCATTGGAATTTGCGTTTATACTAGCTGAGAAGGAAGATCTTCCAGATTTTGGTGAAATGAAGGAAGGGTCAGATGTAGGAGATTTTATGTATATGCCGATACCAGCGGATGAAGCATTCTATGAAAGGCTGATTCCTCTGATCGAGTATGTTGATGTTTAGTATTATCTATTATATTGTCTCAAAGCCCAAAGAGTTTTTTTGCCTGTAAAGATATTGCACAAATCGCATTCTACTTCACAAGGTTGCGCAACCTAGGCATAGATACCTATTCTGTCGGGCGACCGCTAACAAAGTAGTCTTCTTAAAGATATATTTATGATGTGGTAGCCATATTTTGATCTTTTTATTTACAAAATACAAAACCTGCATTCGCGGCGGTTACCCGTGCGAGAGATGCCTCGTTAAGGGTCTATTCTGTGACAGCTTGGTTAAACATAATGTATGGTTAAAATAACTAACGTCCATTATAACAATCATAGTTATTCTGTAAACAGAGAGCTGGTTAGAATGATAATAATAATAATAATAATAATGTTACCCAACAGTAGATCCAATTACAGGGTAACATTGAATGAAAAGAAAAAATGTATATATTCATAGTGCACGAAGGTACGCAAACTAACAGGTACTACTTACATTGATTCTTATGTTCCTTAAACAAACACAAAATTCTAGTGAGACTATCATTGTTTATATCACAGTTGCTGGCAATAGAATTAAAATTTAAGCACATAACGTTGACGGGAGAATTTGATAGAGTATTGGTGCGCGAAAATTTACAATGAAAACATGAGGCATGGCGTAAGGTACGTTTAGGTACAGAAAGGTTAATTCTATCCAAAATACTTGGTGCATCAATTGAGTTATGGATTAATTTATATAGAAATACCGTTCCTGAACCAACCCAACGAGATTATAAAGATTCAATGTTGAAACGCTCTTGCAACAAAATCTGATCCATACCCCGCTGAGGATAAACTCCATCAATTCTAAAGCATAAAAATTTTAGAAATCGGCGTTGTACATTCTCCAACAACGTTATGTGACACATATACTGTGGATCCCAAACAATGCTAGCATATTCTAGTTTTGAACGAACTAACGCGAAGTATAATGCTCTAAGCGCCGCTATACATTTGAAAATGACTTACAATTACGAATAATAATACCTAACATTTTAGTAGCATCGGAGGAGATTCTAGAAATATGAGATACAAAGTCCGACTTGAAGTCAAAGTAAACACCCAGGTCCTTTACTTCAGTACAGCTTATAAGTACCGCGTTATCGATTACGTAGTTATAAAGAAGAGCTGATGTTTTGCGAGTAAAAGAACAAACTTTGCATTTTGAAATGTTGAGGTAGAATGAATTCTTTTCGCACCACAGGTTAATGTTATCTAGATCCTGCTGCAAAGAAATGCAGTCTTGAATACTGTGAACTGTCGAATAAATCTTGAGATCATCAGCAAAAAGGAGAGTTTTGCAGTTTAGAGACTTGGTAAGGTCATTATTGAAAAACAGGAAAAGTAAAGGACCTAGGTTTGAACCTTGGAGGACGCCTGAAGAAGCTATATATACCTCTGACGAATGACAGTTATAGGATACAAACTGGCGCCTATTATGTAGATAGGATCGCATCAGAGAAATCAAAGGATTACTAAGGCCGAAAGACTCTAGATTATTGATCAATATATTATGATTTAGTCGGTCGAAGGCTTTAGAAAAGTCAACATGAACTACATCCACCTGTGACCTAGCATCAATTGCTTCTGATATATATTGAGTCATCTCAGTCAAGTTCGTAGTTGTTGATCTGCCCTTCATGAAGCCATGTTGTGCAGTGGAGATTAACTGCCTGACATTGTCATAAAGAAAGGAATATATTAATTTTTCAAGTACCTTGGCAAAATAATCCAAAACAGATATTGCACGATAATTTGAAACATCAGATTTATCACCATTTTTCAGTATTGGACAAACTCTAGCTACCTTCCACACATCTGGGAATGTACATGATTTAAGTATCGAATTAAAAATTATAGAAGATGGAGTAACAAATATGTGTGCACAGTCTCTTGTGAAAAAGCTAGGAATTGAGTCTTCATCTGCTGTTAATTTATTGGGGACATTTTGGGTAGCGTCATGCATCTAACCTGGAAGAAAAATTGATCGGAAAGGCTACTGCCCAAATTTATTTCGTGATTACAAATCAAGAAGCGATTATTCGATGAGCAACCTGAACCAAGGCTTAAATAGTATCTTCCTCTAGTTGAGCCCGTACACATCATCAGACCAAAGAGTTTCCAGAAACGCAGACAAAACATCAACACTATGACATTCTCCGACCGGCGATATGAAAATGAAAAGTTATTCTAAAATTCACTCTTCCATTTTGAATTATCACTAGACTCTTTGGAAGCTACTACTGGAAAATACTTTAGTTTAGTATTCCGCTTTGTTATAGTTTTCCACGTTTTACTTTTAATAATATTTTGAGACCCATTTCGAATTCCAGCTATAATTTTATACCCTTTTATTTAATTTTACGGGATCCGTAAATATAACTTCACCTAATAATCAAAGCGCTGAAATCGCTTCTTCCGTAAAGTACTTTGGCATTCAACTTAATAACTTCTTATTATTTGGTAAACACTTTGATTATGCACCCAAGAAAATCTCTAAAAAGCTATACTTTTTCACAAGAGTTTCTGTACCCGTGGTGTAGCCTACAGCCTACCACGGGTGGTTTCTTTATCTCTTCGGAACGTATGCTCTTCAAGGACTATTAATTTCTTCCCTTTCACACTTAACATAGTCTCCATGATGAAAAAGCAGAACACAAACAATATTCACAAACAGCGACTAAGGATTGCAAACTACTGAAATATTTTTATTAAGGGTAGTTTTATATACCTACAGAAGCCGGATAGTCGTTTAAATAATCTAAGAAGTAACTGTAAGCTACCGCAAGTCGTGAAAATGATGAAATTTCGCAAGAACAAAATGTGGTAATTAGGAATAACCAAGCTTAATTTTCTTTCGGCGCGCAAGTTTTTGTAAACAGGTAAAAATCAAACCGCGCGCGCTCGTGACCGATCACCAATAAAACAGATGAGATTTGCCTTCTACTATCTAAACTAGTAACATAATCGTCCACATAGCTCGTCATTATGGTTAATAAGTTGTCCCCTGACAAATATTTTGTCGTATCTCGGCGTTTTTTCTTTTAACCAGTGGTTTTCGGTTTTCGATAAGTCCGTGGTGGGAATTTTTCAAATGGACACCCTTTATAGTCTTCCATGAACTTAATTCCGTGAAACATTTTAGCATGTGTTCTGTAGACTGTATCTTGATTATACAGGGTGGCCAATCGGGTGACGATAATAATTTTTTTTTAGATAGCCCGTACCGAGACCTATCCAAAACACCCCCATCTATGTGTACCGATTATTGATGGTTTTCGAGTTATGATTTTTTTTTGAAAACTTAGAGATTTTCCAGTTTTCCCAAGAAATCGTCAAGAACAAAAACAAGAACGCTTTTTGGCTTTTATTTTTTTCTGCAGTTATACTCAGTATTAAGCCTATTTTAATATCCAATAAAGAGAACCTGTACATCCGAACAATAATTAAGTACATTTTGGGGCCAAAGTTTGAAATCTCTGTTTTTAGTCAGGAGACCAAAGCCTTCAAAATAAAACTAAAAATTCTTATGCCTGGTTCTGAAGCTTCAAACTAATCTTAAAAACTGTGCAAGACATTGCACTTTCGAGATAATAATGAAAAAGTAGCACTTATAGGGACATTTTGCGCCGTACGTGAGTGTTAAATGCAAAAAAGTGATAATTCACGAATTTCGAAAATTATTTAAAAAACTATTATTTTGCTTCATTATGACAAATTAAAGAAAAAAAACTCGTAACAACTAATAAATCATTGATGTTTTGATGACCTTTAATAAAAAAACTAATATCCAAGTTGTGATTTTGGAAGTGTTTTTGCTATGTACTATTGAACTTCTGCTAAATTAAGTTGTACCACAACAAAGACCCAAATTCCAGCATTACCTACTATGACCCCACAGCATATTGCTGCCCAAATTTCATCACAGTCCATGCAGCGGTTACTAGACGAACGCGTACAGACAGACAGACTGACAGGCAGACCGACAGACAGAACGACGGAAATGAGTGACTCGGATTTTCTTATGTAGACATTACAAAACGCCCAAAAAACCTATTATCTCAGAATCGAAAATTTTCACGATCACAATCCTCCCCACACCTATCGGTGTGGGAAATAAAAGGGATGGCGTATGCTACGATTACGCTTCCCAGGTAATTCCGCCATGGAATTAAAAGTCAGATTGTTGTTTTATTATTCATTTCCTTTGCTAACTTTCCATACAACTTAATTTAGCAGAAGTTCAATAGTACACAGCAAAAAGCACAGGTATCATTTTTTTTTTATTAAAAGTAATTAAAACATCAATGATTGTCGTGTTTATTAGTTGTTATGAGTTTTTTCTTTAATTTGTCATAATAAAGTAAAATAATAGTTTTTTAAATCATTTTGGAAATTCGTGAATTATCACTTTTTTACCTTTAACAGTCACGTACGGCGCAAAATGCCCCCATAAGTGCTATTTTTTCATTGTTATTTCGAATGTGCAATGTCTTGCAGAATTTTTAAGATTACACTGGAGCTCCAGAACCAGGCATAGATATTTTTAATTTTATATTGAAGGTTTTGGTCTCCTGACTAAAAACAGAGATTTCAAACTTTGGGCCCAAAATGTACTTAATTATTGTTCCGATGTACAGGTTCTCTTTATTGGATATTAAAATAGGCTTAATACTGAGTATAATTGCAGAAAAAAATAAAAGCAAAAAAGCATTCTTGCTTTTGTTTTTGACGATTTCTTGGAAAAACTGGAAAATCTCTAAGTTTTCAAAAAAAAATCATGACTCGAAAACTATCAATAATCGGTACACCTATATGGGGGTGTTTCGGATAGGTCTCGATACGGGCTATCTAAAAAAAAATTATTATCGTCACCCGATTGGCCACCCTGTAATTACGCAATCTAATCGACTCACATAGTCGTTTAAAAATTCAAATAATGACGATTCATCTATGTTATTCTCATCAGAGTGTGCGTTTATATTCTAATCTATGTACACATGCTTGCTAGTTTGAATTGCGCTTGAACTTGAACGCTACATTTTGCTGTTTACTACGGGTACAATGGAAGCAGAAATCACATCATGGTTGAACGAAGCGCTAAAAGACGAGAATTTTGAACGTTTCGAAGTGAAATTGGGTGGCGAAACTGAAAAAGGTGATGGATTTGTCGGTCAAATGATTTTTGTGACAGTTGAAGGAGTAACCAAGGAGGGAACACCTAAGAAGCTAGACTTGGTGCTAAAGGCATCCAAAGACAATGAAGCCTTTCGAGAAAATATAGGTAGATGGGCTTTCGAAAAGGAGATGCACGTATATGAAGATGTGTTTACAGCATTTGAAGCATTTCAGAATGAAAATAAGGTAGGGTATAGTTATTAGCGGGGTGGGTTTTTCACTGACTGATGATACCTGAGATTATAATTTGCACGCCACGGATCAAATGACAGATTTTAAAAACTAGAGGCTCTATTATATAGGGTTACTCTACCCACAAGTGTCAAAGGAATGCAGATCTAAAAAACTATTTTTCTGTACTGGCACAACATCTTGAAAAATTATACAAATAACCTAGGTCATCTTCAATAATTAAAAGAACGCCTCTTGACAAAAAATGAGCAAGGTTCACAAATCTACTCGTTAGTAAGGCTTAATTGGTTTGCACAAAATGTATCTCACATAGTCACTTTGGAACGTGCGCAGCATACATTTCTACGATTTTCACTAATGAATTTTAATGTACATTGTAGGTGGCTGCGAAATAATACTGTTTCTCACTCAGTTTCACGCTACATACTATGGGTTTGCATTCTCCACTTGACTTCGGCTGGTCATAGTGATTTATAGTCAAAATTTTGTACTGTGTAAATTTCATAAAAAAGGCAAATATCAAAAATTGATTGGTACAGGCCCTGTGTGAGATCCTTGGAAATACCTCTTTTCTATGATTTTATTTGTATTTTGGTAACACATCTTTCTTAACGTGCCATTCATCATATCTGTCAGTTTCGGAATTTCTTCATCTTTTCTCATATTCAACCTCGTTCAACTAAACTGCTATATGAAATGCGTTTCTGAATACGTTTTCGTAAACTGCTATTAATTTTTATGACCGCATAAGCTTAAATGATTTTTTTTTTTGACAGGTCATTACACCTTTCGTAGCATATCCAAAGTGTTATAAGTGTCTGAAGCTGATCAAGAAAGAAATCCTAGTATTTGAGAACCTTCGGTCTCTTGGATATGAACTACATGAAAAGAAACTATGCTTGAACCTGAACCACACTAAGATCGTACTTCAAGAGTACGCCAAACTTCACGCTTTGTCTTTCGCACTGAAGGATCAGAACAGGAAGCAGTTCGATATCTTAACAGGATCTTCGAAAGATTTGATGCTGGATTTCTTGAAAAGACCCAACACAACAAAAAATATCAACAAATTAATTCAGTCCACATTGACGTCGTTGAGTGAACGTGGTCAGACACACTTAAGTGAGAAATTTGCGCGAATTTCGCAAGGAGGGGCATCCAAAATGATTGAAGTGTTTCAAACTGTAGATGATCAAGCTGTTATAACGCATGGAGATTGTTGGAATAATAACTTCATGTTTCAATACAAGGTACTCCGCTTGTTTAGATTTTAATACCATTTTGAGATCCATTTTGCATTCCAAGTGCGATTTTTATCCTTTTGTTTGATTTTACTAGATTTGTCAATACAACTTTACCTGATTTATTCTAGAACAATGACAGAACTGCTCCAACAGCCGTCAAAATCCTAGATTGGCAAACATCTGTCCTTAGAAGTCCAGCTTGTGACCTAGCCATGTTTCTGACCTTGACTAGCTCCCAGTCTGCTCATCTGTTCGACCAACTGTTAAAAGAATATCATGACCAGTTGTCAGAGTTTTTGGTACAACTGGGTAGCAGTCCTGACTTGTTCACATTCGGAGATCTCTTGAAGCACTGGAAGAATTTTATAATTGCTGCTTCAATTTTTGCACCATTGGGATTTGCGTTTATATTGGCGGAGAAGGAAGATCTTCCAGAATTTGGTGAAATGAAGGAGGGGTCAGATGTAGGAGATTTTATGGATATGCCTATACCAGCTGATGAAGCTTTCTATGAAAGGCTGATTCCCTTGATCGAATATGTTGATGTTTAGTATTATTTATTATATTTATGATATGGTAACCGTACTTTGATCTTTTTATTTTCAAAATACTAATTAAAGAGGCAGCGGCCTAACTCCTCCCGTATGATACGCCTCTGATTAAAATTATGAAATTCTGAATTCAGAATCAGATTCAGCGTCAAAAGGTTACCCATCGTACCTAATTTCATAATTTTGTTATGAATGGTTTCGAGAATATCGATGGAAAACCGTCTTCAGGGTGCCCCATGCAAAGGAGCGTGGCTCCCTTAGGAAGCATTTTCGGACCCATGTTCATATGACATTTTCTTTCTATTTTTAGGAGTACTATTCGTGGTTACAGTTTGTTAACATACTTAATTAACACCCTGTATATAGTATTAAATTTTATTGTATACGTACATACCTATTTTTTATTATTACAATTAGATTATAACTACAAACTTATTTTTTTTCTTAAAATCACAAGCATAGCATAAATAAAATAAGAACTTGCTTGACGCAAAAAAACGGACTAACATAAAACTAATTAGATTCTTAAGGGTACTGAATAATTTATAAAACATGTAGATTCTTAAGGGTACTGAATAATTTATAAAACATGCTTTCGAAAACAAATGTCCTTTTTATGCTTTTTTATTACGAAAATATTACCCCTCAGACAAATGCTCATTTTATTTATCTTAGGTTAATGACTACAAAAAAATCGATTTGTATATGAATCAAAGGCACTACAAAATATTAAATAAAATAATGAGCTCATTAATACGAGGGTTGCTCTATATCTCCGTCAATCCACCGGTACGCAGACAGCTCTTTCACGTTTAGGTCGATTGACGGAAATAGAGAGCATCAGGTCCTTCATGTTTACAAAACTCGTGACACATGTGTGAGCAGACGACAGAAAGGTTCTGCCGGTGTGTTAGCAGCGATTTTCTTTGGTTGCCGTTACCTTCGAGTACCAGATGGCGCAACGGCAGAACATTTCTGTCGTCTGACCTCACTAATGTACGAAAAGTTGTGGGGTGTTATTTGGAAAAAAAGTAGGGGGTAAGTCTTAGGAGTTGTAGTAAGAAAAATCTTTCGACGCATGGTATGGTAGGTTATTCGGTGTTCTTGAAAGGCCCACTTAGTTTTCTTTTTCATCTTTTTTTTAAGAAAAATGTAGGCCTCAAACAAATCCTTATTTTATTTATTTTATTCATTTTATGCTTATGAATTTAAGAAAAAATAGCGTTTGTATAAAATCAAAGGTACCACAAGATTTTAAATAAAATAACGACTTAATTTGTGTAGGAAAAACCATCAGGTGTTATTTGAAAAAACAAACTTAGGGGTGAGTTATAAAGGTTGAAGTACAAACAAAATTTTGGACGCATGGTATGATAGGCCTTGTAGAATTTTCAAGCATTCTACTCAGTTTTGTTTAGACATTTTTTTGTTACGAAAATATCACGTGACAAGGAAATTGAAGGACACCCTGTATATTAGTTATTTTTTGGCCCCCCACTTTTACGAGGCACGCGCCGCCACTGTAAAGGGGGATTGGAATCCTAACGTGAATCCTGCCAAACATAGGCTGCCCTAGTAGTACCAAAAGAGCAGTGCTTTGTGAAGTAATACACTATATAGTTCTACATGCAGCTTCCATATGGTTAAGAGCGATAAGTACTCTACCGTCTGCCGACGTGCTGAGCGGAATACAACATAAAGCCCTCCTGAGAGTAGCAAGTGGATAACTCGGTGTGGATAACCTATTGGATGATAGAAATATATTAAATTCACGTATTGCGCTCGCCATATTACCACTTTCAAATACAAATTCATGGAGATTGTCAGCTGTCGAATTATATACTATATCGGATAAAAATATAACTCAATTATCTCACGATTTTATAATATCGCCAATTTTTGTCTGTTTCACAGAAAAATTTTAAAATCTTAGTATTTTCAGCAGAATATGGCAAAATGTTCGAAAATTCTATCTTATTAAATTAAATTCCCTAGGGAGATGCCACTGTATATGGGAGCAGCCGTTCTGGGGTGCAATCACGGGCACGACCGAAATTGTTGATAAATTTGTTCTTTATCTTATGCACAAGTCCAAGATTTGTGAACGGATCCCTGTTATGCGAATATGCTGCTGCGATCAAGGTCAAACAAGGACGACTAGAAAACGACCAGTTCAAATACTGGTTGCTTATGTCGCGTATTGGGCATTTATTTTCAGATTCCCCAGTTCCCAGAGTATAATATAGACAGTAATTGAAAAGTGAAAGAATTATTTCAAAAACTTATAGGTTTTTGTGTACTTATAAGATAGATTTACTTTCAAATATTAAAAATGTCGTTGGGTAGTGATAATGATGAGTTAAACAATAAAGATTTGCCGTCAACTGCTTTTCTACTTTTCGTTTTTGAGGAATTTTGTTTAGTTTATTTTCCATTACAAAGAAAGAAGTTTTATTTAATTTTGTATTTTTTGTCAATGGATTTAATTTCAAACAATTGACATTTTATTTATGGCTTTCATTAGAAATCAAACGTTAGCTGTCAGAAATCAGTTTTACTGTTAAATTCTCTGAAAATGCCTAATTTATAAAATGTTAAATAAGGCAATAGATGATATTACTAAAATAAAGGTTTTATTAGAATCACCAGCGCGAAATACAAAAATTACGAAATCTCACGATTTCTCACGATTTTCGCCGAATGCGTCTCACGAAATTTATCGGCCTCGACTGGGAACTCACTGGGTAGTGGCCAGTTGTCAGGTCAACGACATCCGGTACCACTGTTGCCAGGTCAAAATTCAAAAATTCACTAGATGACGTTTAACGAAATCACTAGAATTTACAGCATCTGCTGCTGCAGGTGGGAGGGGGAGTGTAAATTAAAATGGCGAAATACATATCTTGTAACATTTTAGTGCATAGGTAAAAATCAACTCAAACTATACAGGGTGGGCCAATAGTGAGTGGACGGAGGATTGTGGGCTTACTAGAACATATTTAAAAAATCTGTAACTTGGTCATTGTAGGGACCCTTGAAGGCTATAACGTAAAAATATTTTCACTTAAATTCTGACATTTATACAGGATGATTCATATCAAACTTACATTTTCTTGAATGGAACCCCCTATATATTATTACATATTTGGATTCTTTGGTCAATTCTAGTGTGACTTTATGTATCACATATGGAACTTTAAACGAACCGTTTAGGCGCAAATCACCATTTTTGGTATAAGTAGGTATCAGAAAAAATTGAATATCGCAGCGATTATAAAACTTAGAAGGCCTCGACTTTGCGGTACGACTAAGCATGAAATGCGTCACCTTAGGTCAGACGGCTAAATTTGAATTCTTTTTGTACTTGGAGAAATCAGAGGATAAATTAAGGACACTTCAATCACAGATAACTTGATTTTTTCAAATGGAAATGCCTATTTTTGTTAAAAGAATTAAATGTAAAATTTGATTACCTTTCTAACGATGTGATATCAATCTTTTTTGGTTTTTATTTTATTTCAAATTTTCAGTCAAATCGGTGTTTCTCAATTTTCCTGCATGCAAGCAACCTAGTAGGCCATGAAAAATAAACAAAAGCTCGTTAATATGGAAGAAAGCAACTAACTTAGTAGAAAGATGCAAACAAACTAGACCAACTTTATAAACATCAGAATTTGAGTGAAAATATTTTTACGTTATAGCCGTCAAGGGTCTCTACCATGATCAAGTGACAGATTTTTGAAATATCTTTTAGTATGCCCACAATCTCCCGTCCACGCACTATTGGCCCACCCTGTATAATATACAGAATAAGGATAGTGAAGGTGATAAGCTAATAATTTGACAATGTCCAATTCCTAATAGTTTCCAGCTTAAATTGAATTTTCATTAAAATGCAGACCTCCAAACGAAAACTTTAATAAAACAAAAATTTATTGTCAGATTTTGGGATTTTTTTTATTAATCCTTAAAAAGTATACTATTACGTCATTATCGACTAAAAGAAAGTGATCATGTGTCGAACACTTCGCGAGATAGTTAGTGTCAAAATCAGCACATGTTGATTAGTGAATTCAAGAGAAATCACTAGATCTAGTGAAATTTCACTAGACCTTTACCTACGGTCGGCCTCCCGCAAAGGCCTATGGCGCTGTAGGAGCGCTGCGAGAGTATAAGTATCGGTTCACGTTAGATTTGAAACGCTGCAGGTTGTAGCCGTCGGGAAACAAATTCCCGGCAGCTGATTCCACAGCGTCGGAGTTCTCCAAAAGAAGGAATGCTGGAGGATACTAGTTCGGGGAGTAAGGACCTCGACCTGGTAAGGATGAGCTTCTCTAGTGTTCCTAGTTCGGACGGCCTGTGGTGTTATTATCTGAGAGAGCTCACTCGAACATCTTCCGTGATAGAATCTGTAAAACAGGGATAGGTCAGCCACCCTCCTTCGATGTTATAGGCTGTGGAGGTCTTTGTGAGGTTAGGCGTATCGATTAGTCTAATCGCTCTCTTCTGGATAGTGTCCAGAAGCTTTAGAGAGTGCTTCGAAGCACATCCCCACACATGGGAGCAATACTCCAGCGATGGTCGGATCTGTGCCTTGTAGAGCAGCAGCAGTTGTTCTGGTGTATACAACTTCCTACAGCGGAACAAAACTCCAAGCTTCTGGGATGCCGTTTTAGCAATACTGACGACGTGGTCGTGCCAGGGCATGTTATTATTGATGTTGATTCCCAAAAGCTTGACGGAAGGTGATTCGACTATGGGGTGACCCTCCATTTCCACGGTTGGCAAGCCATCCTGAGACTTCTTTGTAAGTGTTGTTGCCTGAGTTTTTTGTAGGTTGATTTGTACTTTATTTGCTAATCCCCACTCGACAATTATTTTGGCAACACTGCCCGGTGCCCTGTCTTGCCTGCTACCTTGTCTTAGTCGTCTTCCTTGCTTATAATTGCGCAACCTCACATAATCGTTTAAACGTTCAGATAATGATGACTCATCTCTGGTATTCCCATCAGAGTATGCATTTATATTCGCATCTATACACGCCATTCTTGCCAGTTCAAGTTGCGCTTGAAAGTGAACGGCTACATTTTTGGTGTTTAGTACGGGCAAAATGGCGACAGATATTACAGCATGGTTGGACGAAGCTCTAAAAGACCAGAATTTTGAACGCTTCGAAGTGAAATTGGGTGGCGAAACTGAAAAAGGTGATGGTTTTTTCGGTCAACTGATTTTTGTGACAGCTGAAGGAGTAACCAAAGGGGGAAAACCTAAAAAACTAGACTTGGTGCTAAAGGCTTCAAAAGACAATGAAGCTTTCCGAGGATATATGGGTAATTCGGCTTTCGAAAATGAGATACAAGTGTATGAAGATGTGTTCACAGCATTTGAAGAATTTCAGAATAAAAATAAGGTAAAGAGTGTAGTTATAAGCAGGGGGATCTTTTCACTGACTGTTGACAGCCTGAGATCATACTTTGCATGTCATGGTTCAATCAATTGATAGATTTTTAAAATTAAAGACTCAATTATATAGGACTCCTCTACCCACAAGGTGATGGAAAGAATGTGGGTCTTAAAAAAAATGTTTCCATTTTTATATTCCTCATATAAAGGTGTCACCAAAAATTCAGAAAGGTTGATGACACACATAGTAGATACAAAGCCCTTAGTGTCTCATCTTTTGCAAAGCCGACTTTTGCAAACCCTGGGGCAAGATAGGGTCTCGTCAAAGTCGTCCTATGGCAACTGAATGAACTTAGCTAGTGTTTAGAATGTGCAGCTTTCAAAAGAAAACAAGGGAATGTTTGTTGGGAAAATCATGTAGCTATAATGTACACCAAGATGTATGCCTAGACTTGCGCAACATCTTGAAATATTATTCAAATGAATTAGAAATTAATACTTGTATACCTATATGTGTAGAGTAATATTTAGGTTTAGTATATTGATACCACACAATCAGACAGATTAGATAAAAAGGTTCGTAAAAACACCGCATCTTTTTTATCTTTAACTGTCTCAAATAACCTTAGGTCATCAGTAAACATTAAAATACGCGTCTGGACAAAAAATGAACAATGCTGTCCACAAATCTCACATGGACACGTGATGTGCAGCATAGATTTTTACGTTTTGCACCATCCAAGTCTAATTTAGATATGACTAAATATCATAGAATTGGTATGTTGCAATGTCTCTGCCTGTTCGAAATTGATATTTTTAATTCGAGTTTCAGGAAGTATATTTTAGATAGTTTCAACATTTGTAATTTCAATATTGTGAATAATGGGTCACCCATAAATTTCATAAAAAAATAAATATCAAATAAATTGATAATAATAATAATGTTTATTAGGCAAAGACATAGAAAGTTACAAAAGTTACAGAAATAGTCTACAGAAGCAGAAAAAAAGACATCTTTGCTGCAAATAAACGGGAATAATCCACAGAGTGCATAAAACTGTACGTGGTTATATGAATGTATAAATAAATAAATATAAAAAAATAAAGTAATGAAATAAAGTAATGAATACATACGCTTTTGGGGTATGGGTACTACAAAAAATAAGTATTAAAAATATATATGAACCACTATAAGATCGCATCCAAGTTATTTAAATACTCTAACACAAATCTATACACATCATTTTCACATACACTTATCCATCCAGTACAACACAAAAAAAGAAAGTTTTAAAATATACACAATGGAAAAACCTATATCATTTATCACTCTACAATTTGGAGTAATCTGTTGTAGTCAAAATTGATCACATAATTTTTTTAACCTATTTTTGAAAAGTGCCTGCGAGTTTAAAAGCTTTATGCTGTTTGGTAATAAATTATAAAGTTTTATCCCTAAAAATGTCAAACTTCTTTGACCTATGGATCTGCACATAAAAGTCGTAATGTAGTTACATTGAGAATTTCTAGTGGCATAATCATGGTTCAAATATGTAAGAAGCAGTTTATTTCTGTACAGGTAGATGCAGCATTTATAGAAATAAAGTTTCATCACATTCATAAGACAGCATTCCTTGTAAAGCATGTCGGTGGGATACAACGGCGGTTTATTGAGTATAATTTCAAAAAACCGTTTTTGATTGATTGGTTCTCTATGATTTTATTTGTATTTTGGTGACACAATGTTGAGTTCCTTTATAGTCTTGCAAGCTGATATATTCCCGTTCAACTAAACTCCTATCACTCCGATATACAATAATG
Organism: Callosobruchus maculatus; assembly: GCA_951848785.1. Classification (NCBI taxonomy): domain Eukaryota; kingdom Metazoa; phylum Arthropoda; class Insecta; order Coleoptera; family Chrysomelidae; genus Callosobruchus; species Callosobruchus maculatus. The sequence goes on along the minus strand of CATOUR010000028.1, from coordinate 636,455 downwards.
CATTTTTGAAGACGATTTCGTAAACTTCTATTGATATTGATGACCGCATAAGTTTATATGCTTTTTTCGACAGGTCATCACACCTTTTGTAGCATATCCAAAGTGCTATAAGTGTCTGAAGTTGAACAAGAAAGAAGTCCTAGTGCTCGAGAATCTTCGATCTCTTGGATACGAACTACATGAAAAGAAACTATGCTTGAACCTGAATCACACTAGAATCGTACTTCAAGAGTACGCCAAACTTCACGCTGTGTCTTTCGCACTGAAGGATCAGAACAGGAAGCAGTTCGATATCTTAGCAGGATCTTTAAAAGACTTGATGCTGGATTTCTTGAAAACACCTAGCACTACAAGAAATATTAACAGATCGATTCAGGCTGCATTAGAGTCACTGAAAAAACGAGGTAACTCAGATTTATATGAAAAATTTGGCAGAATTTCTCAAGGAGGGGCATCTAAAACGATTGAAGTGTTTCAAACTATAGATGATCAAGCTGTCATAACGCATGGGGATTGTTGGAATAATAACTTCATGTTTCAATACAAGGTAGGTTACAAATGGAGGTATTGATCTCTACTCATTGCATTATTCTCACCCATTCGCATTTTATCGTTATTTTGTTGAATAATTAAGTCAACTACAGCTTTTCCAGTAGTAGTTTCAAAAGGATCAAATTACACTTCTAGAGCATCAATTTTTTTTAATTGGTTAATTTAAAGTCGTTTCATAACAGCAAAGCTTTAAGAGACTACATTATACAAAATTGAAATAGTTAAGCATACATTAAATAAACTGAGTTGCGTTGATGGCTTCAGTGAATTTAATACTTCTTAAATAATAATCGCCCGATGATTCTAGATTACAGGTGATGGATTCTGGGACGTTGAGCTGTTCTCTTTCTGGCGTGAGGGTGTGTATTCTGATCACACTCAGATTTTGTTCATAGGGTAGGAATTTTCGGGTTCTTCTTTGGTTATACAATAGATGCGTAAAGCACTTTAGTGATCAGTTCTGAGTCTGGTGATTGATATCTTATATTTGAAGTAATGGGTCGCGTTGGCAATTGGATGTCTTGTCTTAGGGCCGGTTCCTCAATGTCGAGTTAAAAGTGTTTAAAAGTGTCATATAGGTAGCTGCCAGATAGCGTTTCTATGGATACAACTGTCAGATAAGATTTACGTGGATTCGTAAGTTCAACCTTCAATTGTTCAAACAATTTATCTGACAGATAACCGTTACCTTCCAGATAAATATTTAACTGGACATTGAGAAACCGGCCCTATTGGTTAGATACTAGTAGTTTTAAACGGACATTTATAACTTGCAAAACACGATTTGCAGTTTCAAATAGTCAGATACATTTTCTAATGCAGCAAATTGTCAATTTTGAATTCTAATGCATCACTTGTAGTTCAAAATAATTAATTGAATATTCAAAACCATCGTATTAATTTTAAAAAGAGTCAAATTACAGTTCTGAGGTACCAACCGTAGTTTCTAAGCCGTTAGTTCAATATTCTAACATGTCTGATGTCTTCACTTCTTTTGTCAGATTCTAAAATGTTCTTCCTGTGGAGCGTCTCTATTTGATTATTATTTTTACTTCTCACTCCGATAGAAAAACGAAAAATTTCAAATATGCCTCAAACTTCGTTTTTAGGTGTTTTAGAGGTTCCTGGTCATTTTCTACTTTTCTTTGGGTGGGGGTGAAATTGGGGTGGTTGGGGGGTGGGGGGTTGTAAAGCTGAAAAATTTGTTGTACTGATAATAGGCTGCCTACTGACCTGAGAGAGAAAGGCCTAGGGACGAAGGGACTTGAACTTTCTGATGCATACAAAATACATACGAGTATTACTTTGGATCGTTTTGTATTGTGTTACGTGAAAACTTCTGAATTGACTTTAATGACATTTTGACACAGATGTTACCGCGACGAGTATGGAAAGCGCGTATGATTTTTAGAAATCATTTCAGTGGCGGCGCGGCAATAATAAAAAAATTAAATATATAAAAAACACCTCAAACTTCGTTTCAGACGTTTTAGGGATTCCTGATCATTTTAAAAAAATTTTTGGTTGGGAGTGAAATTGGGGTGGTTCGGGGGTGGTGGTTTGTAAAACTCAAAAATTTGTTGTATCCATGATATATTGTCCATTGACCTGTGAAAGAAGCACCTACTAGAATAAAATGCTTTTTTTGCGGTCGGGCGAGCGATGATATGATTGCAGGGGCATCTAGACTATAGTTTCATGCTGTGGGAAAATAATAAAACTGGTATCATCGGAATATGTGGGACGAGTCAATCCACTTGACTACGAGGGTTGCTCTATACCTTCGGGTACTAGATGGCGCACCGGCAGAATTCCTTCTGTCTTACTCCCACTTGACTACATTTTTTACAGTGTCTTTGACATTTCTATCTTACTTTAAAATTTATCATTCAAGTATGTTTCTGTATCTGATGCAACATAAAAAATATATGATAACTGGATTGTATAGATAAAATTCTAAAAACGGTACCTAATTACAGATAAGGCATTTTAATAATAATAAGTAATACTTTAGAAATCTCAGTGTTTTCTTTAAAATTTACAACTGATTGGAAATTAATTTTTTGAACATTTAACGTTCTATTTAAAACTGCATTTGACGCTTTGGGATATTAAATTAACTATTTGAAGGTACAAATGACGTATTCTAAAATTCACTCTTCCATTTTGAATTATCACTAGACCCTTTGGAAGCTACTGCTGGAAAATATATTACTTTAGTACTTCTCTTTGCTATAGCTTACCACGTTTTATTTTTAATACTATTTTGAGACTCATTTAGAGTTCCAGCTATGATTTTATACCCTTTTATTTTAGTTTTACGGGATCTGTCAATATAACTCTTCCTAATTTATTCTAGAACAATGACAGAACTGCTCCAACAGCCGTCAAAATCCTAGACTGGCAAATGTGTGTTCTTAGAAGTCCAGCATGTGATTTAGCCATGTTCCTCACCTTGACCAGCTCCCGGTCTGCTCATCTGTTTGACCAACTGCTAAAAGAATATCATGACCAGTTGTCAGTGTTTTTGGTGCAGCTGGGCAGCAGTCCTGATTTGTTCACGTTCGAAGATCTCTTGAAGCAGTGGAAGAATTTTATAATTGCTGCGTCGATTTTTGCACCATTGGGATTTTCGTTTATACTGGCTGAGAAGGAAGCCCTTCCCGAATTCGATGAAATGAAGGAAGGGTCAAATATAGGGGATTTTATGGATATGCCGATACCAGTAGGTGAAGCTTTCTACGAAAGGCTGATTCCTCTGATAGAATATCTTGATGTCTAGTATTATTTATTGTATCACCGCAAAGCTCAAAAATGTTTTTTCCTGTCAATCGCCACAAGGTTGCGCGACCTAGGAACAGATGCCTGTTCTGTCGAGCGACCCCTAACAAAGCAGTCTACTTAAAGAAGATGTAAAGTGTGTGAAATAAATGACAGTGCAAGCAACTAATAAAATTCTTAAAAATCGTTCAAACTGAAAAACAAGGCAAAAATGGATGACCAGCACAATTTGTGAAAGGTAAGGTTTATGGTTAAAATTTTTGAGGCAGGTAGAATGGTAGAGCTCGTCAAATGATGAACAAGTTAAATTAGTGAGATTTTGGCAACTACTTGAAACTTTTCAAATAAATGCGAATTTGTCAATAGCATAACTTTGTTATTTTTTTTTAATAGTTGGTTGTTTTATTTGTTTCACGGTACCTGAAAGTTTATTTTATGTACCTAGGCCCATAATAGAGAGAAATCCTCTGTATAAAAGACTTTTTAAATAGATCAGTTTCTAAATTAAGTTCAGCTAGAACTAGTTCAGCAGCAGTATTTCATACTAGCTAAGGAAGAAGATGTTCTAGAATTTGTTGAAATGAAGGAAGGGTCATGTGTACGAGATTTTAGTCATATGCTGATACCAGCAGATGAAGCCATCTATGGGAAGCTGATTCCCTTGATCAAATATATTGATGTTTAGTATTATTTATCATATGGTTAACGATTCTGTCAAAATTAGTGAAACGTGAAAATTCTCTATGTAAAAATATTTTAAGTATTGAGTCTCAAGTAAATGGGCTGCTGTAGACTTTGTGGCTTCCAGTCTAAAATCCTAAAAGTGGGAAAAATCAAAAAGACAAATATTAGAGGCAGAATGATGAGCCGTGGAGTCCACTCAGATGTACCAGATTGCGGATAAGAGAATGACCATACATTGGGACCCATTGCAACTAAATTTCAGTTTTGGCAGCCTATGATGAATTCAGCGAATACTTCATAGAAGGTCTTGCTGTTGTAGCGGCTGTATTTTTGTACGTAACATTCATAAGATGTGTATAAATAAATATAAACACAAACACCACTATAGTTTAGTTTTTTATTTGCAACGACCTTCGCAGTAGAGTAGATACGCTATATTTTATGGTTCTTGAAGTTAAAGATTAGTTCTAGAATGTCTTTTAATGTCTTAATGTCTTTTAAGTTTGGAGCGAGGTTGCATGATATCGTAATCTGCCTACAGGAACTCCACTAGACTGTGTCTCACTTGAAGGCACATGATATACGCAATAGGATCTTCTGGCTTGTGTCAATATGATAAGATCCTGAAGGGTTCATAGTGTGCCGTACATGTTGCTTGATCGTTTCATAGAACAAAATATAAATGGTTTCTAAAGACAACCAAATTAAAGTCTTTGATCTGACAAGTTGATTGGCAGTACTTTTTAGGACACTGTATATATTTTAAATGAATACGTGAAATTACTGTGCTAGACCTCATCTGAAATTATTAGCCTGGGTTTCAAAGGAAGATAGAGACAAGAAGAAGAAGATATACCTGGTGTCTTAGAATTTCCTTGACACCTAATATCTTCCTAAGAAGTTAAGGTTCAAACGAAAAGTAAATGGTATTTTTGGTCTACCATACTATGCTTTTAAAAATAATGTTTGCATTTTAGCTCTTATAAATCGCCCTTAGTTTCTTTTTAAATAGCACCCAATAGTTTCTTCTACACATATTAAATCATTTTATTTAAAATCTTGTAGTACCTTTGATTTAATACACAAACCTATTTTTAGTAGTCATAAGCATAAGTTAAACAAAATAAGGATTTGTTTGAGGCGTAAGGCTTTCGTAACAAAAACAGATAGAAAATAAAACTGAGTGAACCTTTGAAAGGAACTGAATTACCTATCAAAACATTTTTTTGTACTTCAACCCCCAACATTTTTTTATGTAGAACCCCACAGGTTTCCCTACATAAATGAAGTCATTATTTTATTTAAAATTTTATAGTACCTTTGATTTTATACACAAACCAATTTTTTGTAAGATATTAATATCTTCGTGATAAAAAAAGGATAAATAAGACATTTTTTCGAAAGAATAAGATGATAGGTCATTCAGTACCCTTAAGAATCCACTTCTTTTTCCCTTTCATCTTTTTTTCGAAAATATTCGGCGTCAAATTCTTATTTTATTCATACTATTTTATGAAAAAAATAGTCTGCGTATAACAAAGATACCACAAAATTTTAAATAAAATAGCTTTACCGTTTATGTAGGAAAACTTATGGGGTGCTATTTGAAAAAACAACCTTTGAGTGAGTTTTCGGTGATGACGTCCAAAGAAATGTTTTTACTGCATGGTATGGTAGACCCTATTGTACTTTCAGAACTTCAACTCGGTTTTTGCTTGAACCATCTTGCTTCACAAAAATATCACGTGACAAAGAAATTCTAGGACACCCGGTATACGTACTAGTCCCTAAACTATCTCCGTCCCTCTTTGCTAAATTATCAAAGTCTGCACAGGAGCTTTTGATACCAAGACATTATTTTTCTCACTGTACGACCTCCCTAGTCATCTCGTCTTAATATAGTTAAAAATACCTAGTTAATTTTTCGCAACGCAATTTTTTGATGTCGCGCTTGCTACATGTTATATAAGATGTCGAAGGAAACAATCTGGTATGAAATACCAAAAATTTTGAAACGCATATTTGCCCACTCGAGTTGCGCTTTATCCAAATGGCGAAATGCTAGAAAAACGTTGATAATGCAGCGTTTAATTTGGTTCGCTTTTAAGTATAGATTTGCAGATACTGTCTGACAATCAGTGCATTAAATGTGAAAATACAATGCGCGTTCTGATATCCTTTTTTTTTTTTGTTGTTGCGGGCAGAAAACCCGCAGATTGGAATACGACGGTGTACTCTTGGTTGATTTTTGCCTATACAAAAAGCTTAATAACAGAACTTCTGCTGATACCAAGAAGCAGACTGCAGCAAATTGGTACCGTATTCGAAATAACTGTTCTTGTTCCCTGCAACAGACTTTTTTTGTCTGAGAAGGATGCTTTCATGTTTCGAGGGATCCGGAATGCCCTTATACAATGAAATGTCGTCAAGCATTAGCCCATGCTTCATATCAAAACGATATTGTCCTGAGGTGGGTTTAAGGGCACAACAAGAACAAAGGCAACCGTATAGTGGGCGGTCTAACCAAAAGGGATGCTGATCAAAGAATTTTAGGACCATGTTACCTTCCTGGAATGTCAACAACCACAATTGCGTAAATAGCCAAAAAACGCTCCCATGCCCAATTGGCAAAATGATGAAAAGAACTACAATGATGCCGATCTGCCAATAAAGCTCTTGCAGGCTTTAGTATGGCAATAACCAAGAAGTACTTGGCGATGACCAGGTCAAACCTACGTCTTATAGCGGGATTGCTCACATGCCATTGTCAACTCACAAAGCACATTATGGGGTTAAGTGAAAACATTGATATGTAGAATAGTAGAATGTGTGAAAGCGAAGACGAAACTGTGGAACACGTCACATGTGAGTGCCCAGAGTTATCTTCGTTCGACGAGTCTTGGCCTACACCTGCCTAGATAAGGGAGGGGTCCTCAAGCGACTTGTCCTCCCTAAAATTGGCAGGATGGACGATGACCAGCCTAAACAACTCCCCGGGAGGATTCACAATGGGCCAGTTGTGGCCTAAATGCAATGGTGCTACTCGCCCTCCCCAGTCTTTCCCGTTTTTGGTACTAAACATTTTTAAGAAACCAAGGACATACAACTATACAAATTTTCGGGGGACAATAAAGACATTAGAAGCAGTTGTAAAGTAGCAGCATTTGACTTTTTGCTATTGGTTATTGTATATTATATATTTCAGATTTATTTGTTTAGAGATATACTGCTCGCAAGTGAAATCCGAACACTGAGAAAAGAAAGGGTTGCGGTTGATGAACTGCAGTAGAACTAAATACAATAATAAACGAAGTCATTCACCATAATCAGTTTATAAAAAATACAACAGACCAATAATGGGTGGGCCCTCCATGTTGACGAATACACTCCTCTAACCTACGCAGTATGCTTGTAATCTGGTTGTTGATAAACTCTAGGGGTACAGCCTCCCAAGCTGCCCTCACAGCATGTCCCAGTTCTTCTAGCATGCTAGGAGGATTGGGTAAATCACCTATGTATCAATCCATTCAATCCCATACTTTTTCAGTGGGCGATAAATCGGGTGACCGTGAAAGCCAGAGGAGTACCTTGACTTCAGCTTCCTGTAGGAACCTCATCGAAATCCTTGCAATATGAGGACGTACATTATCTTGCTGGAAGAAGCCCTCTTCGAGGCCTCAGACATATGGAGTGGCAATTGGTTCTAATATCTCATTCAAATAACGTTGCGCAGTCATGATGCTACTAATCGCAAGTAAAGATGACTTGCTGTTGAATGCAATTATACTCCAAACCATCAAACCAATAGGACGGTGTACATGGCGGTCAACAGCAAATTGGAGATCACTTCGTCCACCCCGTCGTCGTCTTACGCGTTGGCGTCCGTCATGTGCTCCCAGGCAAAACCTGGACTTGCCGGAGGAGGCCATCTGATGCCACTCAGCATGCCATTGTCGGTGTCCTTGGCACCCATCTAACCGTCGGCGACGATGACTTGCAGTGAGTGGAAGCACTAGATGCGGACGATATGATCCTAAGCCCATTTCACTCAATCTGTGCTACATCACGCGGATTCGAATGGGCCTCCCTCATCGAGGTAGAATCCCATGGAGGCGCCATAATGGGCCTCCCTCATATAGGTAGAATCCCATGGAGGCGCCATAACGTGGCTGAAAGCAGGTGCAAGTTGGCCATATTGATTCGACGCTTACGTCAAACAGCTGACGTTTCTTTGACAATTTCGTGTTTGCTTTTTTTGAGTGTTTTTACCGAGATTTTTAGCTATTTTTAAGTAATATTCTACTGAATTCATAAAGGAAATAATGGTTTCATGAGCTTATCGTAGTTGCTGTAGCAGAGACGGCATGGATAAGAAGAAATCGACAGGAATTACATTTCATAGGTATGAATGCAAAAAAATAACAATGTACAGGACCGCATTTGTAATCTTTATCTCAATAAAGTGTAACGTATCGCAGCAATAATACAGTTGTATTATTCAATTGATGATGAATGTCGTCTCTACAAAGCCTGTTTTTTTTCATATACTTAACTATAAATTTCGCATTAGATTGAAAAATCAACCCAATACTTTATATTTAAATCATCATTGTAATGAATTTTCAAAGTTATTTACATAAGAAAGTAATCCGACTCTGGCGAGGCGTCCATATTGTTACCACACTTAGCCACGCCTCCTGCTACCGTTTTTGTTATGCGAAATTGAACCTTATAGCGTCTCCTTGGAATTCTACCTCTATGGCCTCCCTATAGCTGCATACCAAGCGACAGCACCAGCTCGAGTGGATCACCTTCTATCTTGAAGGGTCAGTAGTCGTAGATGACGATTTTGCCGGTCTGTAGATCTTCTACGTGCTCCGGAACCCCTAGGTCACTGCATTCGCCCTTCTGCGATCCATGCGCGCCATGCTGCTACAACTGTAGCCACGCTACGCCCCATGGTTATAGTAACTTCTCTGAAAGAAGCACCATGTTCTCGTTGGCCTACAATTCGACCCCATTCAAAGGAGCTTAACTGCGTAAACTGGGGATGTCGTCTTCTAGGAGGCATCTTTACACAACCAACTGGTCACTCGCGAAATTTGCATTTGTTTTTGAACGGACAAAATCCTTGCTTTGTTTTTACACGTCTAGAGTAGTCTAGCCAGTCTGTATCTCGGTCGTCTCAATGCTTTATGTGATCCTCTAGTATTGTAGCTGTAAATATCTGACTTGATGGGAAAATTATTTGAATTGACGTGAGGCAGTCAATGATAAATATGTTGATAAGTACATGAATTTTTTTAAATATGGGTTGATAGTGAAGCGTTTACCACTTTTCAAGCATTGAACGCAATAATTTTTTAAAACTGTTCCCGAAACTGTACAGAATAAGTCTAAAGTATGGAACGCCTCAATTATAAAGTGGTTTTGCAATTCAGCCGACCTTGCGATGATGTTTACAATGTTGTCAGATCTACAGTGTTTTTCGAAAATATAATAAGCTGTTATTTCAAATGGATCACCATGTATACTTCTTCCTTTTTGAAATCCTTGAAAGATACTGATTATATTTTGTAAAATATTTCGCCCAAGTTAAAATAAGACATTAGCTTCAAAAAACATGAAGGCGCCTCAAAGCTCAACAGTAATCATAGCCGTCTTATTTTAACTTGGGTGGATGCAATGTAGATTCAGTTGAAACTCCGAGGCTTAGGTAAAGTAAATATTCAGCAAAAAATAAACAGTATTCTTCAAGAATTTCAAAAAGGAAGAAATATACAGGGTGATCCATTTGAAATAACAGAGGTTATTATATTTCCAATAAAACGGTAGATCTCACAACACTGTAAATATCTTTCGCAAGATCGGCCGTTTTGCAAAACCCGGCTACCCCAAAATTCATGAAAATCATGCAAATCGTTTCCGAGATGATTGAGGCGTTCCATACTCAAGACTTACTCTGTACACTTTGAGGTGAAAACTGACAGTATTATTGATCGTTGCTCTAGTATCCCAATACTTTGTCCATAAATGAAACCTGTCTAAGCCTAGTGAGAGCAATATATCTCCGTATTTACGGAAACCATCCAGAGTGGCTTTGAATAAAGTATGGGATTTGGTGCGCTAGAAACGTCAGTTTCAAAAAAGTATGCTGAGGAATTTTAGTAACTGTGTTTGCGAGACCTACTTTAATTCCAGACATAAACAGAATGCAGTTGTTTTGACCGTCACTAGACCATGATAATTTGCGGTGAGAGTTCTTTTTTGAGATTATATAATCTGGATTGCTTTCGAGCTTGACAAGAATTTCATAAAATTTCACGATCACATCCTTTGTCATCTTCTTGTTTTGTTTACAGTGCGGTCACAGACATTTCGACACAAAACAATTGTTGATATTATCAATCAAGTTGTTCAATAAAATTATATTGAGGATGTACTTCATGTGGTTGACTAAACCAATATTTGGTGCAACAGTATTGTTGATGTTGTGTTTGAGCTCATTTGAGTTTTTTTCTATGTATTTTGATTTTTTAGGGTCGTACCTATAGTTGCTACTTCAGGATAACTCAATGCTTGGGCATTTCTCAAGTACCGTTTTGTGTTTAGTAGTCGCTTGATACCTTAGATAAGGAAAGAGAGGGGATACCGCACGCCCATTTGATGCTATATGGATTAGCTGATACCGAAAATGAATAGCTGTCAAAATGCTGGTGGAAAACTGACGGTAGTGTCAAGGTGGTGTTTTTTGCGATATTTAACGTTTTTAAGACCAATAATTGTGAAATATTGTGGTGAGCGTAATGGTGGGGTGTGCAGCTTACCGTTGTAAAAGCCACAGCAGCAGGAAGGAGCCAGGAATTACTTTTCACAGGTAAATTTATGATCTTATTTTTTGGTGTATCCGAAATTCATGCAAATATCTCGATATCTAGTTCAAAGATATATGTGTATCCGAAATATAATTTGGAATGTACCACTAACATGCGAATCATAATGTTTTTGAGCACGTAAAGTCTAAAAATTATGTTTTTAAGGGATTTTTTGGTTCAAATACAATCAGTTTTCCAGTGGCGTATCTATTATAGCTTACATTTTGAATAGAAATATTATGACTTTGCATTGTAATATATAATATACCAATACCCTTATACAAGGTGTGCATTTTAAGGGTGGCCTTTATTTGTAGTTGTATGAATAATAAAATTAATTTTCTTTCTTCCTCGACAGGTTTCCTAAAGATCTTCCTAGACATGATTTATGGATCAAAAATATGAGGATCGAAGGTTGGAAGCCTACAAGCAACGATAGGCTTTGTTCTAAGCATTTTAAACAGAATTTCCTTCATCAAACAAATCAAAAAGTATATCTTCTGAAAGGAGCAGTCCCCACCATATTTGACGAGCTTCCGGAATACTTACGTCCAAAAATTGTAAGTTATAATTCCTAGCTTACATTGTCTACGCTTAATCAATATTAAAATAATAAACATCCTAGGACTATGACAGATGGATAGATGGATAGATGGATAGATGGATAGATGGATAGATGGATAGTTGGATAGATGGATAGATAGATAGATAGATAGATAGATATACTTTATAGTCTAAGAATTTACAAGATTCTTATTGACAAAGCTATATAATAACAAACAAAACTTTTGGGATATTCACTAAAACCTGTGAGGAGGAAGTTTGTTATAAATCTTCACTCCATTGTATATAATTGGATCATTAATGAGTTATGATTTGGGTGTGATATTAATTTAAAATCATTCTTATGCCTTATGCCTATATTCTATATTTATGGTCTCAAATTTCGTTTTATATTTGAGTATTAGTGATGACGTTTCCAAAATAAACAGTGCAATAAAGTAAGGAGAAATACGATTACGAATGGCTGAATAACCATTTAAAAATTGATAGCTATGAAAATCAAAAGGCAGCTAACCTCAAAGATGTAATAATTTCTTGTGTTACAGTTACATTATTAAACAACTATATTTAGGTGTGTTTACTCGATACGAAGTCAAAACAAAATGTTACTGTCACTTTTCCTATAAGATTCAGTCACTCATTCACATCTACTTAAATCATAAATTAATTTGTTCTGTCTTTCTTTCGGAAATAATGTTTCAAACATTGTCTAATATACAGCTCTGTTATTTTAGGCAAAAGAAAGAAAAAGACCCCGTGAACGTGATGTTCATCCAGAACCATCGCCATCAACCTCAGCTCTGGCTGCACAGGACGACTCTCCCCGGAAAAAGAAACTTAGAAGAGAACTGCTGCTGCAAAAAGATAAGAATAAGGAAAATAACGAAAAAAATCCGTGCCCTTGGTCAGTCACTGAAAAGAGCACACAAAAAAGTAGCCTCTTTAAAAATAATTGCTGAGGAATTAGAGCGACAAAATTTACTATCTCAAGAAAATTTAGTTTTAGTTCAAAATATGAGCAAGGTTAATATAGAAATATTGAACAGAAAAATGGGGAGAAATGTTCAATATTCACCTGAACTTAGGAAATTTGCCCTGACATTAAATTTTTTTTCACCAAAGGCATACAACTATGTGAGAGATGTTTTTGACACTTGTCTCCCGCATAGCAAAACTATTGCTAAATGGTTTCAGAATGTGGATGCTGAGCCTGGTTTTACCAAGGAATCAATAAATACCTTAATAAATAAGGTTCAATCATCTGACAGACCAATAATTTGTTCATTAATTATCGATGAAATAGCCATACGGAAACATTTAGAATGGGATGGAAAAAAATTCCATGGTTATGTGAACTATGGTACAAATTTAAACGATGACTCTAATGCTTTAGCCAACGAAGCTTTTGTTATAATGTTGGTTTGCATCAATGGAACTTGGAAATTACCTGTCGGTTACTTTCTTACAGATTCTTTGAATGGCAGTCAAAAACATTCAATTGTATCTCAATGCATCCATCTGATTGAAGATACGGGAGCCAAAGTTATGTCAATCACATTCGATGGTGCTCCATCTAATACCGCTATGTGTCATAACTTTGGATTCCTATTTAACATTTCAAATATACAGACAAGTTTCAGAGTTACAGATCACAATGTATATATTTTTTATGATCCATGTCATATGATAAAACTTGTTCGCAATGCATTTGGTGAAAAGAAAATCCTAATTGATTGTGATAACAATTTTATTCAATGGAAATACATAGCGCTTCTAGAGAAGCTGCAAACTAGCGAGGGCTTACATTTAGGGAATAAGTTACGTCGCGCTCATATTATTTTTGTCAGACAAAAAATGAAGGTTCGGCTTGCAGTTCAGTTACTTAGTGCATCAGTAGCCGATGCTATTGAGTATTGCGAAAAAAAGCTGAATCTTGAGGATTTTAAAGGTAGTCAGGCAACAGTTAAATTTATTAGAATTGTAAATAGCATTTTCGATATTTTAAACAGCAGAAACCTAGTAGCACCAGGTTATAAAAAAGCATTATGTCAAAAAAATATAGATCGATCTGCGGAATTTATCAATAGTGCAATTTTTTATCTTTCAAAGTTGAAATTATCTAATAATGAGCAAGTAATCATGTCTAACAGAAAAACTGGGTTTATTGGATTAATAATTTCATTATCAAGTTCTTTAGGATTGTACAAAGAACTTATTTCTGAGAGAAAAACATTACTGTACCTTCCGTTGTATAAGATTAGTCAAGATCATTTAGAATTATTCTTTTCGTCAATTAGATCAAGAGGTGGCTGGAATAATAACCCAACCGCTCGACAGTTTCTAGCTGCTTACAAAAGGCTTCTGGTTCGAGCAGAAATTAGAGAGGGCGGTATGGGTAACTGTATTCCATTAGATCAAATCCCTATTCTAAGTAGTTCTACAAAAAATGTAAGGTCTGAAGATGTAATTAATAGTAGTTTATCGAACCATAGTTTAATAGACATAAATGAGCCTTCTGATGATCTAGAAACTATTTGGAAGGATCATGACTACATCATGAATGCACCTGTGATAAGTGAATGTTCATCCCAAATTGTGCAATATATTGCTGGTTATGTTTCGCACCAATTACAAAAAACAATAAAATGTGAAACATGTGTCACAGCATTGATTGGTACTAGAGATCGGTTTCTCAATTCCCTAATTGAATTTAAAAGCCACGGCGGTCTGACTTACCCATCAAATGATGTTATCAAGATATGTTTGAAATCGGAACATTTTCTGAGAGATAATGAAAATTGTATTCACACCAAACATTTTGTACCTTTGCTGATAAGCAAAATAATATCAAGTTTTCTAGGCACCCCTATTTTCAGCTGCTTAGAACGTCACGTATTAGAAAATGATGTAAATCATATATATTTTTTAATAAAAGCTGTATGCACAAAATACTTAAATATCAGAATCCATTTTATTGTAAAATCTCGATCACAACAGGACAATCCAGTTCGGAGCCAATTAACAAAAATGATTCTGTTTAAAGGGCAGTAAAATATTGGTAGTTTTTGACCTTCATGACTGTAATATTGACTGCCATCAATTGTAGGAGCAAGCGAAATGCCACGTTCCTACAAAAAATTTATTTTTGTTGAAGCACACAATACTGAGTTTCACCCAAACTTCCCCATAAGTAAATACATAACTGCAATAAATTAGAACTTACTGGAAGCAAGGGGTTAAGTGATAAAATAGAGTTGTAATTTCTATGTAAGTTATAGGACCTCACCTATATTGAATGAATTGTTCGTTTTTATTTACTAGCTAATCTAGGGGTCATTTTCTAATTTTGTAAAAGTTTTGATTTTGGATAAGATTAAAGGACCTTTGTATTTCTAGCCCAAAACTTACTTTATTTCATGTCTGAGATAATTTTTATGTTTAACCCTCCAGCTTTTTCATTAATTATTGCCACCGTCGCAAAAAGAAGTTAAGTATAAAAAAGCCTCGTTGGAGTAATTAAAAATACTGCTCTTCAGTACACACTACAAACAGCAAGTAACAGCGTAACAGCAAGTAGATTTTTTCACTGCATATGGGGACTTCGAGATTGAAGGCATCAAATTCCTCAATCTCGTAAGCTAATCTATAATAATAAAAATGTTTTATTGCTGCTTCTGTTTACAGTATGTAATAGACAGTATTTTATATATAAACATAATGTCAATAAATATAAATATACTATAGGTATTATGTGTTCTTTAATAATAAAAAATTGATTTACTACAAACTACAAGCAGTTTTTTTCTTTCTGGGTAGAAGTATAATCGTGTCTTTCATCAGTCATATACTGCAAATGAACATAACATGTTCATGACTGAATAAAATATATACATTATCAATTTTTATATATTATTGGCCACAAAACAGCAGTCGAATGAAAATCACGGTTACGGTAATGTTAGTCACTTAAATTTTAATTGTGGATGGCGAAATTGGCCATATAGAAACCCTGAATAACAATATTTCATTAAATTTTATTTGAAAAAGATTATTTCTACAAATAGCTCAACCATAACGTTAATCCCATTAGTTACGCCACTGGGAATAGCGCTTTGGTGCCATTTGGTATCAGAAATGTCAGTCGCGGGTTCCGTCCTCTCTCTTTCCTTGTCTAAGCTTGATACTAAAGTAGTAAACGTCAACATGACATTTCGTTGCAGTCAAGGCGACTTTGTAGGTTAATTTTGGCGTAAAGGTGGGTTCATGGAACTTTTCCTTTGCCACAATTTAGTCGTAAATTAGCGTTTGTGTTAATTCTAAAGTTGAACCTACCGTCAGTAATGAAATTGTTCATGAAACAGCTTTGAATTTAACTTGAACATTAGGCGTAAGGATTGACCTTGAAAAGATAATTAACTTCCAACTTTCCCTTACTGCAAAAGATAAATCTAAATCTAAGGAGTGTCTGAGCACTGTCTGAGCATGGGCGAAACGCACAGAACATAAAATTATGATCTGGCATGAGGCAACCACTCCTGATGTCACCTTACTCTTTTTATTAATCTTCATTTTTGGTCGTAGTTTTGAAAACAAATTTCGCAAACAGTATAACCGCTAACCCACCAAATCTTAAAAATATAACCTTAAAATCAAAACAGATCATTGAAAACATACTTTGTGAAACGTCACATATCTGTCATCCTTAACGCCAAATTCAAGTTTAATGAACGTCGATTCTCTTACGGCTAAAGTTAAGGATAAAGTTAATACTAACGCTCAATTTACGGCTAAGTTACGGCAAAGTTTCATGAACCCGCCTTTAGTTGTCGTCAGTTTCTGTCACATCCGAAAGAATGTATGGCAAAAAGCACGAAACACTGGCACAAGATAAAAACAGATAACAGAAAACATCAAAATGCGTAAACATAGGCACAACAAATTGACATATTTGAAATATAACAACGGCACTAAATATAGTAGCATAAGTATTTTGTTATCGAAACTCATATTTTGTTCAAGATAACAATCTTGTTACTGACGTCAAGTCATCGTTGATTATCAGAGCGGTCCATGGGACCTTCGGTCTTGCGTCATAGATCAGTTCCTGAGTATGTCAAATCTGAGAACCCAGGAACCAGACAATGTCAAAGAAGGAAGAAAGATTGACAGCAAAGATGATCCTTGCTGGTGGTAGTCTTATTATCATTTTATGAATCCGAATCTCGTTAGTCAAACTTAATTTTTAATGTAATTTAGAATTTGGGTTTTAACGTCTCAGTATGATACCGCCAGATCATGCCTTTGTCAAGAATGGGCCGAGATATTTGACAGAATTCTGCGACTCAAATTTCAGAAAACAAATTAAAGTCAGAATAAAGTCAGGAGAGTATGGGTGTCAACCATAATTTACCCATCCCTAATTCTTCGGGCGGAGGAAATTTCGACACTAAGCAGGTAGCGACTAAAATTTAATGGCCATTTTCGACACCAGCTCCAAGTTCCGTTTTTATCTGACAGGTATATTCGACACCAAATAAATATAGCTGCGAAATAAATAAAATATCATAATTAATTTATTTATTTATTTTAATAAAAATAATGTACATTTTATATTTTCAAAATTAATAATATCTGAATACAATACTACCTAACCTAACCTAACCTAACCTAACCTAATTTTTGTACATTTTATCGTTAATATACTTGTTATATAATTTATTTGCTATTATAGGAATGGTAAGATATAGCTTTTATAAAATCTAACCTACATATTTGTTGGGATCGTAGTTTATCCACCATTTTCTCCATAAATACCAATTTAGCCTTAACGGTATTATCTTTGACTTTTGCTGGTATTTTTAAACTATTTATTTTGACATAAGTCTCTACTTGAAATTCTTTTAACTTTTCAATAAAAATAAAAATAGAAGGATGCGTTGAATAAAAAGAAGAATTAAATCTTGAATGAAAGGATTCACAGGCATTCGTGGTCCTCGCAATAGACGGATTCTGATTAGACCATATGTGCGGTGGAAATAGAGCGCTATCGATTATGTAATTTTCCAGTAAATAGTCTGCATATAAATCAACTGATGCGTTTTTAGGTTTATATGACATAAGATCATAAACAAAGCAATCTTCAACATCTACTGGATTTAAATAAGTTAAACCAAACGTATGTCTTAACCATTTTCCAATTTCTGAATTTGTATCCTTATATTCTTGTACCAAACCCAAAGATTGAATTTTTTTAAACCAGTTCCGGTGTAAGTGAAAACGGCATCCACTAATTTTTACATTTGGCCACACAGACAATAAAGCACAGTGAATTGCTTTTTCAAAGTCCACAAATATTTCAGTTGGCTCTAATGATAACTCAAATCTTTGACTTTAATAAAGAAAATAAATGTTTGTATGTCATTGACAATTTGTCCTTTACAAACAGTATGCTAAAGGTACATAATGTCCATTTTCAAAGCCATGTATTGTAAATAATTGGAGAAAAAATTTGGTACTGTATGAAAATGTACCATCCATATACAAAGTTTGTAATTTACACAACAAACGAACATTTGTCTCGCATGAAAATACAATTACATTAAATTCAGGATGATTTAAAAACAAAAAACTTTCATTGCGACAGGTTTTAGGAGAATAATTACTAACCGCGATATGAACTTCTGATATGCTTCTAGGTAACGGACCTGGTAACAGCTTACGACGACAGTTGTAAATGTTTTTTCTTATGCAAGCTATGTCAGGAACCGTTAGCAAATTGGCATCACACTCAGTAACAGCAGTTCTTGTAATTTTTGCAGGCTTTTCTGATATATCCTCTTCGGCTTTTCTTTTACATGCATTGGTAACCATCTTTACTTGAAGCTTTTTCGGATCGGCTTCATGATTATGTACCGAATCACGTCTTGTGATGGTGAGGTCATCACAGCCTATTGTAAACACTTTTGCGGAACACTTGGTGTTTCTTTGAATGCAGCGCCAAAATATCTCGCCGCTTTTTAACACTTTCTGTTTTGAGAACGAATGATGCTCCACCACTAATAAATCTCGACCACGGGAACTTTTTATCAAACTCATGTTTAAAATATCTGTACGTGCACTAGTCAACGTCAAACAATAAATGAATTGCAACTGAATAATTTTCGTGTAAAAGTACAGAAGTGACAATAAATATTGGGAAACCCAACTAATTACCTATCTACCTGCTTTAGGGCGCGGTGTCGAAATTTCCTATAATAAAATTTGACCCTTCGATTACCACAGGTACAAACACAATTTGGTGTCGAAAGTTCGCCCGCCGAATTCTTCAATTGATTCTCGACAAATCGCTGATCGGCGATCTGGAGCTGATGAAGTGCCGAACCGAAGACTTGATAAAAGTTTCTTGAATTTATAAGTTTGTGTTTTACACATATGTGTTGCTGTTTGTCTGTTCTGTGTTTGGAAGACAGCAGGCTTTAAAGAACTACGTTCTTCGACCATCATTTAATAATCAAATTTGAACTCGTAACTTAGTGCACATTGCTCTCCTTTTGTTAGCAAGCCTCAACATTATAGACCTGAAGATGTCAGAAACATTGATGAAATCTTGACAGTTCTCACCTTCTTCTTCAAGTTACATCTCCTAGCAGAGGTTAGATATTGACATTGCAATCCTGATACTGTTTGCAGCTGTTTTAAACAATTGATTTGACGTCATTCCAAACCAATCCCTCAAGTTTTTCAACGCCAAGAGGATCTTCATCTTCCTTGGCTTCTATTGCCCTTGATCTTCCCTTCCATAATGTTTTGTAGTAGTACATATTTGGGCCTCTTTATAACATGACCAAGGTAGTCTAGGTTTCTTTTGAGAGTGTTAATTATTTTTTCCTCTTTCTGGATTTTCTGTCGGAATCATATTTGAGATCCTATCAGTCCGAGAGATCCTCAACATTATTCGATAAGACCATCTTTCGAAAGCCTCTAGTAACCGTAAATAACGCTACAATTTAAAAAAAATCAACTCCATAACATTACCAGCGCTTTTAGCAGTTTAGGCCTTCTACGGTCTTGGTTTGCCCTTATACTTTCATTACATACTTTGAGACACTAAGGACCGGTTTCTCAATGTCCAGTTAAATATTTATCTGCAAGATAACAGCAACTGTCAGATAAATTGTTTAAACAATTGAAGGCTAAACTTTCGAAGTCACGTAAATCTTATCTGACAGTTGTATCCATAGCAACGCTATCTGGCAGATACCTATCTGACACTTTACCTGGACATTGAGAAACCGGCCCTAACTCAGGGTTGTAATGTAAGGCCACCTTTCATCACAAGTAATCTTATCATTTGAAGACTGTGGATTACGTTGCTACTGCCTTTTCTAAGCCTGTTTCGTTATTTATATAAGTAAGTTTACTTGCTAATTCAATATTCCACATCATGATAAACTATCATAGGGTTGTGTAATTTTAATCACTTCAAAAATGCTCCTATCAGATGCACCCGTGCGACCGCTGCATCTCATTCTAAGACGGTCGTTCTTCATACATCAAGAACTCAGCGGTACAACCGCACATTTATGCCCAGGGTGTCCAAGGCTTGGAATGGACTGCCAGAAGATGTATTTATTGGACCTTCGGGTATTGGTCCATTCAAATCTCGCGTTAACAAACTTCCCCTAACATAACCCTTTCACAGCAGCCGCGGTACTCTGGTATTTAGACTCTGCCTGCGCGGCCTGCTCAGTTATAAAAAAAAAGTTAGTGTCTCACATAACCCAACACAAACTTCGATAGCATATATTTACTACCCTTTCATGTCTTTTCATTATGTACCCAAAACACTGTCGTTTCAATAATCAATTTATAACAAACGACAAAAGTTAGATCAAAGCCTACTTGGACGAAAATACACTAAAGGTAAGTATTTTATGCCTCATTGTGTGCGTCAGTAAAATTCCACTTTTGAAAAAGTTACTGCACGATATAGCCTAGTATCACATATCCACATGTGAATACAGTTTATTTAAATAAGTTTCATTAATATTTGGTACCGGCTACTGTTAAATTTTCACTCTTGAATGGCCACAACGAAGAGAATGAACTGTTACAAAATTATGTGGGTCGGAACGTATCGTTGCACTATCGGATTTGAGCAAATTTAGGCGTGATGACCCTTGCTTCATCGCTGAATAAAATTACAAACTTTTGTAAGATGCATATCCTATATAAAAGCCCTGGCGATTGAGATAACCTCAGTGTAAGCTTCATTGCGCTGGCGAGAACAACATCCTGGCGCAATGAACATTCTAGTAGTTGCGCTGTTAGCCGCAACATGCGTGTGTTACGCCCACACCTTCCGGTTGAGGGACAAGCGGGAGGTTATGGACATGGAGGTCGCAGCTTCGCACCATCATCATCATCATCACCACAAGAGCGGAGGAGGTCACAAGGAAGATCACGAACATCACCACGACCATGGAGATAAGGGCGATAAGGGCCACAAGGGCGACCACCACCATCATGACGGTGATAAGGGCCATCATCACAAGGGCCACGATGAGCACCATCACCACGATCACGGCGGTCACAAGAAGGGACACCACCACCACGAAGATCACCACCACCATCATCACAAGGGAGAAAAGGGTCACAAAGGACACAAGCATGACGAGCATGGGCACTACAAGAAAGGTCATCACACACACGGAGGTCACGATGTGCACAAAAATGACGAACATGGCAAGGAGAAGCACTGGCACGACGAAGATCACGATGAACATCATCACGAACATCACGGAGGACATCACCATGAAGGCCATCACAAGAAAGGAGGGCATAAGAAGGGACATCACGAGCATGGAGGGCATCATCACGATCATAAGGGCCATAAGGGACACCACGAGAAAGGAGGTCACCATCATCATCATGGAGGTCATAAGAAGGGTCACGGACACCATGAACATCATCATCATCACAAATCGCACGGTGGAAAAGGAGGTCATGACCATCATAAGAAATGGCATCATGATCATGAAGACTAATAGTGACTGTTTTGTGATGAATAGTCTAACGTTACTTTATGTAATGATCTCATATTCGATCTTTTTTTATACTGAAAGATTGTTATTTTTGTAAATAAAATTTTATATGGAATATGTCTCTTCTCTAAGTACCTAAATGACCTGAAAGAGGTTTGGCTCGAGCCAGATTTATCTATATTTTGCATGAGATTGCAAATTTTAAAGAGTGGGTTGGCTCAGTGGATAGAGCTTAGGGTTTGTGACCATGAGGTTCCAGGTTCGAATCTCACCACAGGCAGAAGTGTTGTTTCCAGTTTTTTCAACCAGATGTAAATTTCCATAAATCTTAGGAGATATTCTACACCTGATCATTCATGGTTGTGTTCTAATTATTATTTATGACATCAGATTGACTGATATCACAGGCAGACATCAAGTTGTCATTTTTTATTTTTCTGTCTCTCTAAAAGTCTCGTCATAGTACGAGTAATAGAATTTAGGTTTTAATCTTTTATCGTATATATGGTGGAATGTGAGTTTGATCGCTCTAAAACCAAAAATGATTTAACTCAAAATAAGATAACAGCATATAAAACAAGAATTTGTGTTCCCCTTAAAAATTAGTTCAATAATCAAGGATGCTAATGGTTTTTTCCAATATAATAACAATATACTATGAGAATATTATCCAGTTCCAGAAAAATGTGTACCAACTTGCATGTTTATAAGCACTGCAACACATAGCTGTTCTAAAATAAGGATGTCTGCACCGAAATATAATATGTAATTTTGCCATACCAAAAGTAGTGTTACCTGTAAAACAACCATTATAATAGTGATCCTCAAAGTCTCAAACATGATATTAAGATCGACATAGACTTCAGTGAACACTAGCTGTCAACGTATTTCTAGATCTGCATTACAAACTTTTCATCCAAATAATGGTTGGCATCAGTTTGGAATTCTAAAAATGTCCAAATCCTTAACAAGCGTGAAACGATCGAAGAATGAACCATGTCGGCAATCTCGAACTATTTTGTGTAAGCCAAAGACGAAATATGCTGTTGGTTAATGTTTGTTTACCTTTTTCATACACTATCGAATTTTTGGCAAATTATGCTCGTGATGCCTGCCTGCTCCATTGCAAAAGAATGCTAAGAGCAAACTGTATAAAAGCTTTCAGATTCGTTACAGAGAAATTAGTTTAGTGTTAGTATTGCTTAGAAGCACATCAACCCAGGTCATCATGAACCTGTTGTTTGTCGCTCTTGTCGTAGCGACATGCATTTGTTACGCCCAAACATTCAGGCTGCGTGACAAGAGGGAGATAGGTGATATGGCAGTGGCCGAGTCCAAAGGTCACCACCATCATCACAAAAGCGGTCATGGTCACAAGTCACACCATGACCACCATTCAGATAAAGGCGACAAAGGTGACAAGGGTCATAAGGGTGACCATCATCACCACCATGGAGATAAAGGTCACCACCACAAAGGGCATGATGAGCACCATCACCATGAGCATGGAGGCCATAAGAAGGGACATCACCATGAAGAAGATCACCATGATCATCACCACAAGGGAGAGAAAGGTCACAAAGGTCATAAGCATCACGAGCATGGACACTACAAGAAGGGGCACCATACCCATGGAGGACACGACGTCCACAAAAACGATGAACATGGAAAGGAGAAGCACTGGCACGACGAAGATCATGATGAGCATCATCATGAGCATCATGGAGGTCATCACCATGAAGGGCACCACAAGAAGGGAGGACACAAGAAGGGACATCATGAACATGGTGGCCATCACGAAGGTCATCACGGTAAGAAAGGGCATCATGAGAAAGGAGGTCATCACCATCACCACAAAGGACACAAGAGTGAAGGAGGGCATTCCGGACATCATCACCATCACAAATCCCATGGTGGCAAAGGAGGACACGAAGACCATAAGGAATGGGGACATGAGCATGATGAAGAGGACTAATTTATATCAAATTAATTTGGCTGTTATGGTGTCATATTTGATATATGTGAATTTTGGGAAAAATATTTTTATAAATAAATTTTTATGATTTATTTGGCTGAGTAATTCATTAAATCAAATGGTAAGCGTTTTTGGAGAGAATAAACAATAAAGTTTGCAAAACTGTATGTGAAAATATCTGAAAGTTATTGCTTTCGATAATCTAGTACATAATGATAGAGTATTAACCTTTAAGTACTGACATACATATTTCTTAGTAATCATTCTTTTCCTGTGGATTGGCATCGTACTAGAGTACGTTCGCCACAAAATGTTTAATATTTATTCATTAAATTAATAATTTTTCATTGCTAAGAACCTCGATTAATTCATCATACACCTGTTTACTGAGGTGATGTTTAGCGGCAGTTGACACCCCATTCTGACAAGTTTTGTAATTAGATTATTTGAAGCTTGCTTATGTTTGATGCAACCAAAGAAGCTATGATTAAGGTCTGCTATCTACTCATCGTCTTCAAAAAATGGAGTTTCTCTCACGCCTATTCTATGTAAATGAGCAGGAAAATTTCCGTGGCCGAATCGTAGCTGCGTAATGGTTTAGGCGTACTTTTTAGTGGCCTTATATTCGAAAATATGTGGAGTTTTCAGTCTAATATTTCTATTAATGGAATAGTACTGATTCGACCTACCATGGCCTTCAACACGCCACACCCGTTCCCATTCTGAAATTAAACTGTTTTTGAAATAAGCATATATGTCATCCATCACACAGATTTGCTCAATGTTACTTAAATGGACAGCTTCCTTAGCTGCCTGCTCTGTAACTTAGAAACGTGTTTCTATGCACTATGTACTAAGGGATCGGGAGGCCTCGTAAATATGACAGCGTGCCGTGACAGCGTAGTAGACACGTGATAGGCACCCGAAACTGCCCGATCGTCATGATCGTCATGGTGATAGAAACATGTTTCTATCTCTTGAGTTAGAGAGTACCGACGCTGGTCAACGCGTTCGTTTCCTAATATTCCCATATGTCCTTTGACCTAGACGATAAATACGCTATGTCCAGTATTGACTAATTTATATATCAGCCATTTAATTTGGCATATAATATAATTTTTAGTATGTTTGGTACTAACCAGAGATTGCAATACCGATTTAGAGTCAGAAAGAACAGCGACGCATCTGACATTATGGTCAATGCGACGTGGCAATTGCCAGAGCTTCTGCAGTAAAAATGCTGCATAGAGCAGGAATCCTACAGGAGTTTGTAATACCTAATTCTAGGACAAAAAAGGCACATCATTTTTTTATAATTTATACATACATTAATATATTGAATCAAACGGAAAACTAACCAACCCCATATTAAAATGGAGCATCATATTTGTGTGTTATTTATTTGAGCTGATATCAGCCACGATGTTTAAGAAATGTAAACGATCCAAAGGAATGCATACTTTGCACGCCAGCTGACGATAAAGCAACTATCACAGCTCTAGCTCTACATCCGATTTTGAAAACGAGGACCCAAAGACAGGGCTACCTAGCTTTTGGAGAATTGAAGGTTCTAGAGATCGATGTTGAAGCCGCGAATAATATGAAATAATAAATTATGCCAGTTGTTCAAACAGTGAGCCTGTCTTAATAAGATCAATCAGCGTAGAAGGTTATCTTGATACAAGGAAGCATATAATTAAATTTCCAAAGGACCCCTGTCACACACAGTCTGTCGAGCAATGTGTCCAGTTGGTCACAGAAGCTGCAGCTAAAGTGAGTCAATTGCAGGGAGGCGAATATTTTATCAAAATGTCAAAAAAACAAAAAGTCCAGATCTTTGTTGCTTCGATTTAAATAAATGGATTATAATGTAGGCAAAGACTGTTTTTCCGATTTCATAACACTTTCCTGAACCGTTTAATACTAAATCCTTTTGAAAACAAAAAGCTTTTGTTTTCTTCTCCATCTTTTTATCTATTATATTTATAATGGTGGCAGCCCTGTAGCCACCTCTCTCATTCATCGCACTTTAGCGGTCCATCATCAAAACTATACTTCTTAAAATAAACTTCTTACTAGTGTTTTGGCTGTCAGCTATTCCAAATTAATTGTTTGTTCGTATATTTATTTTTGTAAAGGCTATATATAGACTGAAAGTCAGTGATTGGTAGACTTACGGTATTTTATTGAAGTTGATATTGATGCTATACATGCACTAGGTCATATGGGGATCCACCATCCCTGGCGACGGTTCCCTTGGGTGTGGATGGGAGTCCAAAAACGCAAAAAAGTGAATTATCTATGTACATACAGGAAGTTTCGCAGATCTTCCAATTACTAGAAAGAACAATTCATGTAACAACGTGAATGGCCATCATTTTGATCCTTTATTATAACATCTTTTGTTCTTTGTAATAACAAATATTAAGACGTGTTTTAGTCAAGAAAGTAAACAATACGTTTTTGTTGTAAGCCAGAAATTACCCTGTAGCCAAAATGGCTCATGTCAGACTAGGGGTCTGTAAAAAAAATTCACCACAACGTCTCCTATAAACTTTTTAAGTTGATCACTACCTTTTCGGAACACCCTGTATACTGATATATCTATATAGTCGAATCGTTACACATGCACCTAAGTTTGCGACCACAGGGGATTGCCGCTTGAGGTATAGGGGGTTGAAAACCCTGCTTCGCGACGAAAAATAACGCCGTTTTAGTGGGTGATATGGAAAAAAGCTTCAAATGATTTATGGACACAACAAAATTCTGCATAATTTTCATGTTTACATTTTTCATGTGTGACCAATAGTTTCCGTCCTACAGTGCTTCAAAGTTAGGGGTTGGTTTGTGATTTTCACTAAAATCAGAATTTCAGCGCGTATTAAGACGAAGAACTTAATCAAAAAGTCGTATAACATTTTTGTTTTCCTAAAGAATGATATCTTCTCATTTTTCTTTCTTCTGCAGCTGCCTAAATTTGGTCTTGAAAAAATTACGACTTTTGGAATACACCGCGCTACCTACTATTGATATGTGCAGTTGCGAAAGATATCTTATTTGCACATACTATTAGTGGAAATAATATTACGTTATCTAATTATGATAAAATTCAATTTAAATTCAAACCACCTCCGGTGTTTGCCGCTAGATGGTAAGGGAGAGGGGGGGTGGCAACTGTTTTGAGATGGTTTTCTACAAATAGCGCCGTTGTGGTAGGTGCTACCGAAAAAAGTTTAAACAATTTATGGAGACAATCAAATTCTCCACAATTTTGGTCTTCACATTTTTCTTGTGCTGTCAAGAGTTTCCATTCTACAGTGCCTCAAAATTAGAGGGTGGTTTTTGATTTTTACTAAAATCAGAATTTTATCGCGATTTAAGTCGAAGAACGCTTTTGTGGAGAATTTTTTTGTCTCCATATATTGTTTGAATTTTTTTTCGATAGCACTTGCCACAATGGCGCTATTTGTCGAAAAGCGCCACAAAACAGTTTTCACCCCCTTCCCTCCCCCTTAAGTGACAACCAACAGAGATCACAATTTGAATCTTAATTAAATAACGCCGAGGTAGTAGGTAGCGCGGTGTGTTCCTAAATGGGTCTATACCACATTTTTGGTTTATTGGCTTAAACGAGCCCTGACACCACGTAGATGCCATAAATAGTTTTACAAAATTTTTCTATCGTATTTATAACCGAGAAAAATTGCTCTAAATTGAATTTTTTGAATCCATACACTTCCCGCCCAGGTCGTGACGTCACCTGTAGGGAACCAATAAGAGCTCACTGGTACAAAACAATAGCATCCGCTCCTAGTCATCGGACCACGAAAGGACGCTTCTCATTGGTTCCCTACAGAAAGGACGCTTGTCATTGGTTCCCTACAGATGACGTCATCATCGGCTATTTCAAATTACAGTACAATTTTCTTTTTAGTGTTATTCTCATTTGGATCAAGTTTTTTGCTGACTTTTTACAGTAAACGGTCCTATGCATCATCAAAAATAAAACCGCAGTAAATAAATTGATCAATTTGAGATCACGGTATAGGCCCATTGTTCGTAATTTTTTTTAAACCAAATGCGTGCATTTAGGCAGCAGCAGATAATAAACAAAATCAGAATATATCATTCCTTTAGGGAAACAAAAAAGTGTCACGACTTTTTGATAAAGTTCTTTGTCTTAATCCGCGATGGAATTCATATTCTATTGAAAATCAACATCTAACTTTGGCGCACTATAGGACGGAACCTCGGACGGAACTTTTGGTCGCACACAAAAAATGTAGAGACCTCAATTATGCAGAGTTTTGTTCTCTCCGTAAATTATTTGAAGCTTCCTTCGGTATCACTTATCAAAACGGCGTTATTTCTCGAATATCGTCGCGAAGCTGAGTTTTCACCCCCCACCCCCACCCCTCGAGCGGCAACCTCCGAGGTCGCAAACTATAGGTGTAAATTCAGGTGACTAATGTCTACCCACCCACCAAATTTCATTTCTTTCCGACCTTTTGGTGTTAAAAAACCCCTACCGCCTGGACTAATAAACGAGTCTACATGCGCGTGTAACAGTTGCATCCGGAATTTAGGAACATTCTAGGAGGAATTTGCGGTTGCAGTAGCTTTAAACAAAAATTACACGCAGATTGACTGTTTACCAAATTGCAAAAGAAGATTATATAACAACAATTCGTATAAAATCTTCAAGAATCATTGCGAAGCAATTCGTCAAGTTTTAGTATCGGTTAAAGTGACATCGCGCCCGGAACGTCATGAACCTGCTGGTCATCACATTCTTCGCTCTGACCTGCGTTTGCTACGTGCAGACATTCAGACTGCGAGATGACCGGCAGGTCATGGACATCGACATGGAGGTGGCCGAGTCCAAAGGTCACCACCATAAGAGCGGTCACGGTCACAAATCGCACCATTCGCATCATTCAGACAAAGGCGACAAGGGTGATAAGGGTCACAAAGGTCACCACCATCATCACCATGGACACAAAGGTCATCATCACAAGGGTCACGAGGAACATCACCATGATGAGCACGGAGGTCACAAGAAAGGGCATCATCACGACGAAGGGCACCATCATCACCATCATAAGGGTGAGAAAGGTCACAAAGGGCACAAACACCATGAACACGGTCACTACAAGAAAGGTCACCATACCGAGGGTGAGCACGATATCTATAAGAACGAGGAGAAAGGAAAAGAGAAGCATTGGCATGACGAAGACCATGATGAACATCATCACGAGAAGCATGGGGAACATCATCATCATTCTGAGCATAAGAAGGGTGAGCATCATAAGGGACATCACGAGAAAGGAGGTCACCATAAAGGGCACCACGGGAAGAAGGGTCATCATGAGAAGGGAGGTCACCATCATCATCACAAAGGACATAAGAGTGAAGGGGGTCATTCTGGTCACCATTCTCATCACAAGTCACATAAGGGCCATGGTGAGAAGGAACATCATAAGAAACACCATCACGAGCATGATGAAGAACACTGAGTGTTATCTTGAGTTTTTCTGTTATTATTGTTTATACTTTTGTAAATATATTTTCAAACGTCGCCTTTTTCTTTGAATCTAAGCAAGCCAAACTACGTAAAGCAGCTAAATTTCCATATTTATTCTGAGAACATAAAATAGGAGAACTGATTTCATTGTATTTTTATTTTGAGATCAATTATTCCTTTAAAAAGTGTTATAAAGGCATCTTGAAATTTTGCACATTCTTATACTCGATTTGACAATATTACGTCAATGAAAGTTCCTGAATGAGCGAACTTTCATAGTCAGTGAAGTTTCTTAAGCATTTTTCCACACAAGCTATCTGCACCATCAACATACTAACTGAAATGAGTCTTTGAATAAATCTTTTTAGATTGATAATAATAGTCACTTTATTTCCCAGATAAAACATAAACATCTTAATGCTTGATTGGTATGCCTACCATACTAATAATAATTAGGGGAAACCTCAAGGGCAGAGTTCACACAAAGTGGTCTTTCACTCAACCCTTGGTGTAAATCAATACAAGTAAACTTAAACTATGTCCAACGCATCTGTAACTAAAATTATCTAACACTATAGCTTATTTAAAAAAATAAAACATTAACAAGACACAAAGATAAATTTTCAGATTTACATACTTCTACTTAGCTACAGCAAACATACAATAAGTTATTATACCTACTTATTAACACTTTTGCAGGAAATGGTTCACGACAGCTTTTTTGAATCTATCGCAGTATAATACAGAAATAGCACATAAACTGTTTTTTTGGTTAATATTTTTTGTTTGGCAAAAGTTTGATTTTCAGCCTAAATTATAGTAAGGTTTCTCCTTCAACTTCATAAAATCAAGGATCATAAAATACACCGCATGATAAATTCCATAAGTGTATTGTTGATCTTTTTTGTATGTATCAGTTAATCATATGTGTATTTGAAGGACTATTTGTAAATAGCATACCTAATACCAGGAAAGCTTCAAACAAATTGAAATAATCAATGATAATTTTACAAGCTCGATTATTTTGACCTCTATATGTAGTGATTTGAGCTTTGATTCATGTGATTTATTATGTAATCACAATATTATGAGAAGCGACAGTTTCAGCTTCGATACCAACGTTTTTAGCTTCTTGTTAAAAAAGTGGCTTGATGACAAGATTGAGAATTCAGTATGGGTACAATAACACTTTAGATATTTGAATAGTAGTAATACCTAGGAAGTCGTATAACAGATTTGACTATTTTTCAGAACAATACCATCTCCTCAGGTCTGTCTTTTGCTACAGAAGGATATACATACCATAATTAGTTGGCTCAAAGATAATAAAATGTCATCAAACTTCAAAAAAAATGTGTGTTGTGATCTTCACACGGAAAACTGATGCTTTGGAGCACAACTAAGGCATTAGTGAGGTAACTTCAGAAAGTGAAATCAAAGACCTAGGAGTTATATTTTAGTGAAGCATGAGTTTAGATGCCCATTATATCCCAATAGTCAGCAACGCGCATGAATATCTGGGCTTTATTATTAGAAATAGTAGCTCTTTTGAAGTTGAAACAGTTATAAGGCTTTACTGTACACTAGTGAGACCACACATGAAGTGGCCTAAGCAGATGCTCATATAAACCTCATGGAGAAAGTGCAAAAGAGACTCCTGAGATATAGGAAAAATAACACATATCCTCTCATGGTCTCATATAAGTTCCCATTTATAGTTATAACTAGACAGAAGATATAAACAAGCTGTGATGTTTATTTGCTATCCTATTAATTGTATTAAATACGTTAGTTCTTATGACTGTGATTTTGTTAAGTGTATAAACTTCAATGTTCCAGAAAAAAATCCTTAGAAATATAAATAATGAGATATTTAACATTGATAAATCCAGCGCCTTGCCAATCAATAAAGATGTTAAAGATATGCAAGTACCTCCATAGGTATCATCAACACACTTCTGAAAGAATTAAAATAAGTATAAACTAAAGGTTGCCTGTTCATTTATTTGAGTGTAGATTCAACTTAGTAGTGAAATCTTGTTTAAATTTGTGTTTGTTTTTACATGTTACCTTACCTTTGGTGTTTGAAATGTGTACCATAAATATATAAGTAAAATTGACCTAAACTTGTATTTTATTTTGAGCCTATCGTCCAAAAAAACCAAAATAACAAACATTATCTTTTAAAGAAGGACCCTATATAGTTTTTTCAACGTATGACTTTTTGCAGACTGGACATAAATATAAAGGATTACATGTAACTTGAAAGTATGTCAGAGTGCATTTTCTCACCGGTAAAAACAACGCATTGCAAGTTTACCAACAGACTGTGTCTAGTCTACCACTACGCTTTGCAAATTAGAGGTGAACCGTGATGTTCAACTGCATTTGCAATATTGCAAAAATGCAAAAATGATACGATTAAATAACCATTCTTGGTTTATATAAAGCCTGCTGCATTTGTCACGTCGATATAGTACCAACGTCATTGTCTAGGTGTACACACACCTAAACAATGCATGTCCAAAGGCAAATCGCCATCTTTGCCTTTGTGGCGGTGTCATGTGTCTGTCTGTCCACAGCCTTCAAATTAAGGGACAGCCATGACGTAGAAGGGGTGGTGCAAGACTTGGAACTGGCTGAGTCCCATCATCACCATCATCATCATCACAAGAAGGGTCATGGACACAAGCATGACGAGGACCATCACCACGAGCATGGAGGAAAAGACGAGAAAGAGCACGATGAACACCATCATCACCATCATGGTCATAAAGGACACCATGACAAGGATCACCACCACCATCATCATCACGAGCATGAGGGACACAAGAAACACCATCACGATGACGAACACTACCATCATCACCACCACAAGGGAGAAAAGGGTCACAAAGGGCACAAACACCACGAGCATGGACATCACAAGAAGGGCCACCACTTACATGGAGGACACGATGTCCACAAGGAAGAAGAACATGGTAAAGAGAAGCACTGGCATGATGAAGACCACGACGAAGGTCATCACGAGCACCATGGGGGGCATCATCATCATCATGAGCACAAGAAGGGTGGACATCACAAGGGACATCACCATCATGGGCACCATCATCACGGAGATCATGGGAAGAAGGGGCACCATCATAAGGGGCACCATCATCATCACCATGGAGGGCATAAGAAGGGCCATGGACACCATGGACATCACCATCATCATCACGAGCATGGTCATAAGGGAGGAGATGATCATCACAAACATTGGAAGTGGGACAAACATTGAACAGCGTAGGCTGGAACACACCAAACAGCTTTTGAAAAATATATTTTAGATTATTATTTTTGCTTATTACTAAATTGGCTAATTACAAATAAAAATTTGCTACACCAGAGGTTTGTATGTATGTATATATTTTCGAATTCTAGCTCACCAGTTGAAATGCAGCTTTTCAGTGAACAATACTTGAATCGTTTATTTCAGAAACCCGGCATGTTCCAAAGTCACTGTTATGAAAAAACCCGAAAAACTGTTTTATTTGAAAACGACTTGAAGATCTATACAAAAATAACTACTCCGACCAGTTATGTGTATCTGGTGTCACGTTTCTAACAAAGAGAAGTAAAAAATCTTCAGGTGCTGTGACAAAAAGGAAAGGACGTTGGACATGTGAGGTATCTCAAATAAACACATTTTTTTCTGCAAATCATTTTATTCGGTTAATGATCTGCATTACAATAACGTTATAATACAAGGGCAGGTCAGTTTTCATGAACCTTTTCAGCAGTGTCACCAGCAGTTGGCCGTTTCAAGACTTTTGATTTTGAGAAGCACCACACTTTTCTTATGGTCGGCCTCCCGCAAAGGCTGAAAGCCTATGGCGCTGTAGAAGCGCTGGGAGAGGACAAGTATCGGTCCACGTTAGATTTGAAGCGCTGCAGGTTGTAGCCATCGTGAAACAAATTCCCCGGCAGCTGATTCCACAGCGTCGAAGTTCTCCAAAAGAAGGAATGCTGGAGGAGACTGGTTCGGGGAGTAAGGACCTCGACCTGGTAAGGATGAGCTCGCAGAGCTTCTCTAGTGTTCCTGATTCGGACGGCGTGTGGTCTTATTATCTGAGAGAGCTCACTCGAACATCTTCCGTGATAGAATCTGTAAAACAGGGATAGGTCAGCCACCCTCCTTCGATGTTCCAGGCTGTGGAGGTCCTTTGTGAGCTTAGGCATATCGATAAGTCAAATCGCTTTTATCTGAATAGTGTCCAGAAGCTTTAGAGAGTGCTTCGGAGCGCATCCCCACATATGGGAGCAATACTCCAGCGATGGTCGGATCTGTGCCTTGTAGAGCAGCAGCAGTTGCTCTGGTGTATACAACTTCCTACAGCGGAACAAAACTCCAAGCTTCTGGGATGCCGTTTTAGCAATACTGACGACGTGATCGTGCCAGGACATGTTATTGTTGATGTTGATTCCCAAAAGCTTGACGGAAGGTGATTCGACTATGGGGTGACCCTCCATTTCCACGGTTGGTAAGCCATCGTGCGACTTCTTTGTAAGTGTTGTTGCCTGAGTTTTTTGTACGTTGAACTGTACTTTATTTGCTAATCACCACTCGACAATTGTTTTGATATCTGCGTTGATCTGTCGCTGACGTACCGTCTCCTGGGATGATAGTGGCTTGCCTGGTTCCATGCACGACACTAATGTACTGTCATCTGCGAAGCTGTAGATTGGATTGGATGTTATTTCCAGCAGCTCGTTGACGTACAGCAGAAACGGTGTAGGGGATAGGACAGATCCATGAGGAACACCGGCGTTTATTAAAAATACGTCTGATGAGCAGGCCTCGACTACAACAAACAGAGATCGGTCATTCAAAAAGCTATTCAGCCACTGGCGCAGGCCAGGTGGTAGTCCATAAGCAGCAAGCTTGACCATAAATCCATCATGCCACACTCTGTCGAAAGCTTTCGATATATCAAGTGCAACAACACGGGATTCGCCATGATTGTCTATTGCTCTGTTCCATGCCTAGGACTTACGCAACTTCTCAAATAAATGCATTCTTTGGGACGTTCTCTGCCCCGCGTGGTATGGGTAGGAAAAGTGGGATTTCTGCTTAAAATACGCGTCCATCTTGAGGAACATGTTGAGCCGAAAAATCCGAAATGTTAAATTCATGGACATGTGGGATTTCTTAAATAAGCGTTTTACTTGAGGAGAATAGAATGAAAGACCTTAATAGCTATCTTATAATTTAAACGAAATCGGAAAAGTAGAGTTTGAGAAATTTTTTTGAAGGTTACTTCCATTTTCATCCAATTGTTGTTTGGCTTTTAAAAAAATACATATCTGCTCAATAGTCAAGTACCGTTTTTTGCAATTGCTAATGATATTTTTATATAAGGGACCTGGGTACACACAGTTATACGTATATATTTGCCATGTGAAACACGGATCCCTATTTCGAACAGAACTCGCTTGTTGTTCAAACTACATACACAGTATTTCAGAAGGTGAGACCTTATTGAATAACATCTAAGAGCAATTTTTTCAGAAAAGTTTTTTAGTGTTCAAAAAAACACGCAATGCAAAATTATACATTCTTCAAATGGCTGTAATTTAACAACCGAACAAGATATCAAAATAAGACCACCACAGTGACAAAGCGTAAGCTTTCTTCTTCAACCTGCTTTTTGAATCATTACTGTAAGTTTGAAGGTAATGTCAGGAGCTTGTAATTGCGAAATTCATTTTTATGGTGACCTTTGGACCTTACCTTTGGACCTTTTGACCTTACCTTTAGATTTTTGGACTTATCTCCCCTCATTTTAGACACACACATTAGAGAAGGCAAACAGGCGGCCACGCCTCCTCGCTAACACGGGGATACGTATTTTCTCTAGACCCTTAAGAAATGCGGTTCTGTTGTTCACAATAAAAATATTAGCGTTTTTTACTGGTTGCACTCGGGCTGCACTGGATTTCTGTTTTGCATTTCACTGACAGTTCCGGTCAAAATTTCTCAAATACACTCATTTCACTGGCAATTTCTGCACACTCGGAGCGGTCGAACTGAGTGCAATAATTTCGCACCGATTTCAAAGTGAGTGTCGTAGAAGTGAACCATGAAAATGACAGTAGGTTTAAGTGGGAAACTTCAAATCATAGAATTGTGCTTCACCTGTTTAGACTTTCGATCTTTGAATACGGTAATGCCTAGGTGATTTTCACTATTTTCAGTCAAAACGAGTGGAGTAAACGAAAAATGAAACTTTTAATTGCCTTGTTTGAGTTGGCAGAATCCAGCTCATCTTCTGAGGATGAATAAATAATGTGTTTAGGAAGAAATTCGGGCGAAAAAATTCCCAGAATTAGCAATTACCTACATGGAAACTACTGAACAGTTTTCAGACAAACGAGTTGGTAGTATATAAACTATAATATATGCAAAGACTATCGTCAAAACAAGCTGTTTCTTGATGTGTATTCTACTGGAAGAACCCAGTGCAAAAGTTTTACCCTAGGTGAATCTTTCCAGTATTCTGCACTCGCACAGAGTGCACTAAGATGTGCCCAATGAAAAACGCTATGTGGGTACTAATATTACAGTTACATCTAGACTAATTTGACTGATGTTATCATGTTATTATAATATTTAGTTCTTGTCCGCAAAATAAAT
Organism: Callosobruchus maculatus; assembly: GCA_951848785.1. Taxonomy (NCBI): domain Eukaryota; kingdom Metazoa; phylum Arthropoda; class Insecta; order Coleoptera; family Chrysomelidae; genus Callosobruchus; species Callosobruchus maculatus. The sequence goes on along the minus strand of CATOUR010000028.1, from coordinate 600,781 downwards.
TAGACGACACGAATATTGGTATACCTGGGCCGCTTAAAATAGCAATATCAACAGGATTCTAAAAGTTGACGAAAGCAACAAAGAATGTATAAGTCCATACAGCGATTTAGTCAAGCATCCAAAGATTGCGAATTTAACCGATAAAGAAATCCGTACCACTTTCAGTTCATTCCACAAAAAAGAACTGAGCAAAAATTTGCATGCGCGCATTTCTTGATTCTTGGAATAAATTCAGACCACAACGAAGAATCTCGGATTGTCACGATTGACTGAAGATTCATCTGTGTGTCGAAAGTTATACAATCTTTTACCACTAACTACCCGTGTAATATAGAAAAAAACTTGCCATTACATATAATCTAATTTGTGACACAAATGTCTACAAATGATGTTAAATAACCACTTTTGTCTAACTGGAGTGGGTTATATAAAGCTTCAAATCAACTGTGAAGAGTCAGTACAACTGCTACCATGCGGCGTTTGGTATTACTCGCGTTAGTCGTCCTGGTATGCGTTTGTGTTGTGGAATCCCGAGAAATTCTCAGGAAGAAAAGGGAAGCCGGTGACCTAGAGGTAGCAGAGTCAAAGAAGGGAGAGAAACACAGTCATAAACATGGTCACGGCGAAAAGCACCATCATGGTCATCACAGTGACAAGGGCGGAAAGGGCGAAAAGGGCCACAAGGGTGACCACCATCACAAGAAGGGCGACAAAGGGCATCACGATAAAGGGCATGATCATAAACACCATCACCATGACGGAGGGCATCACAAGAAGCACCACCACGAAGGCGATCACCATCACAAACATCACAAAGGCGAGAAGGGTGACAAAGGGCATGAGCATAAAGAGCATGGCAAGTACGAAAAAGGGCATCACACAGAGGGAGGTCATGACGAAGAGAAGAACGACGAGTACCACAAAGAGCACCATTGGCACGACGAAGACCACGATGAACACCATCACTCCGACCACGGTCATCATCATCACGAGAAGGGACATAAGAAGGGCGACCACAAGAAGGGACATCATGAACACGGAGGGCATCACGAGGAGGAGCATGGTAAGAAGGGACACCATGAGAAAGGAGGGCACCATCACAAGAAAGGAGGGCACAAGAAGGGCGGAGGACACGAGGAACATCACGAGCACCATAAGTCCCATGGAAAGAAGGGCGGGGAGAAACATCATCACGAACATCACCATAAGAAAGGGTAAACAGTGTGCTGGCAATGTGATAGAGTGGTTGAGGCACTCAAGTGATAATTTGCTATTTAGTGCTATGATATTTATATTGATTCATTTTTTGAATCGTAAGACTGGTAGGATATCTACTGATTTAATAAAATGTCTTTAAAGCTTTGCTTTGTCTTTTGATCCCAAATTATCTTGTGTGGCAAAATGATATGGAGTAAGTGTTAGTTTGTAAACGTAATATTACGGTATATAAGCAAGGTGCAATGGTTTGACTCCTCAAAGACACGTCGATGATATTTTTGTCAAGAACCTTTATCAGTAACCCAAGAAAATGAACTGCATGAAATGTAGCTGTGAAAATATGTGAAGTGTGAGTATTCCGGAAAAGTCTGTGAGTTCTACCTATTTCTTTAGGTGACTATTTTAATTCTGGCGGTCCATCTTGCAGGCCCTTGTATACATTATGGTTGAATTCTATTTTACACATATAAGCTGAAAATATATTTTTGAAAATCACAAAGTTGCATATTTCGAAGAAAGGTATGCTCAAAATCCTTTTCGTTTCTTTTAAGTATTGATAATAAAACCTCACTAATTAATCTTGTATTGCTACGCTTTTGTGATATAGAGTCCCGAAAAAGTCTCAGGAAGAAAAAGGGAGATCGGTGACCTAGAGGTAGCAGAGTCAAGGTAGGGAGAGAAGTACAGTCATAAACATGGTCACGGCGAAAAGCACCATCATGGTCATCACAGTGACAAGGGCGGAACGGGCGAAAAGGGACACAAGGACGACCATCACCACAAAAAGGGCGACAAAGGGCATCACGATAAAGGGCATGACCATAAGCACCATCATCATGATGGAGGGCATCACAAGAAGCACCATCACGAAGGCGATCATCATCACAAGCATCACAAAGGCGAGAAGGGTGACAAAGGGCATGAGCATAAGGAGCATGGCAAGTACGAGAAGGGTCATCATACAGAAGGAGGTCACGACGAGGAGAAGAACGACGAGTACCACAAAGAGCACCATTGGCACGACGAAGACCACGATGAACACCATCACTCCGACCACGGTCATCATCATCACGAGAAGGGACATAAGAAGGGCGACCACAAGAAGGGACATCACGAACACGGAGGGCATCACGAGGAGGAGCATGGTAAGAAGGGACACCATGAGAAAGGAGGGCACCATCACAAGAAAGGAGGGCACAAGAAGGGCGGAGGTCACGAGGAACATCACGAGCACCATAAGTCCCATGGAAAGAAGGGCGGGGAGAAACATCATCACGAACATCACCATAAGAAAGGGTAAACAGTGTGCTGGCAATGTGATAGAGTGGTTGAGGCACTCAAGTGATAATTTGCTATTTAGTGCTATGATATTTATATTGATTCATTTTTTGAATCGTAAGACTGGTAGGATATCTACTGATTTAATAAAATGTCTTTAAAGCTTTGCTTTGTCTTTTGATCCCAAATTATCTTGTGTGGCAAAATGATATGGAGTAAGTGTTAGTTTGTAAACGTAATATTACGGTATATAAGCAAGGTGCAATGGTTTGACTCCTCAAAGACACGTCGATGATATTTTTGTCAAGAACCTTTATCAGTAACCCAAGAAAATGAACTGCATGAAATGTAGCTGTGAAAATATGTGAAGTGTGAGTATTCCGGAAAAGTCTGTGAGTTCTACCTGTTTCTTTAGGTGACTATTTTAATTCTGGCGGTCCATCTTGCAGGCCCTTGTATACATTATGGTTGAATTCTATTTTACACATATAAGCTGAAAATATATTTTTGAAAATCACAAAGTTGCATATTTCGAAGAAAGGTATGCTCAAAATCCTTTTCGTTTCTTTTAAGTATTGATAATAAAACCTCACTAATTAATCTTGTATTGCTACGCTTTTGTGATATAGAGTCCCGAAAAAGTCTCAGGAAGAAAAAGGGAGATCGGTGACCTAGAGGTAGCAGAGTCAAGGTAGGGAGAGAAGTACAGTCATAAACATGGTCACGGCGAAAAGCACCATCATGGTCATCACAGTGACAAGGGCGGAACGGGCGAAAAGGGACACAAGGACGACCATCACCACAAAAAGGGCGACAAAGGGCATCACGATAAAGGGCATGACCATAAGCACCATCATCATGATGGAGGGCATCACAAGAAGCACCATCACGAAGGCGATCATCATCACAAGCATCACAAAGGCGAGAAGGGTGACAAAGGGCATGAGCATAAGGAGCATGGCAAGTACGAGAAGGGTCATCATACAGAAGGAGGTCACGACGAGGAGAAGAACGACGAGTACCACAAAGAGCACCATTGGCACGACGAAGACCACGATGAACACCATCACTCCGACCACGGTCATCATCATCACGAGAAGGGACATAAGAAGGGCGACCACAAGAAGGGACATCATGAACACGGAGGGCATCACGAGGAGGAGCATGGTAAGAAGGGACACCATGAGAAAGGAGGGCACCATCACAAGAAAGGAGGGCACAAGAAGGGCGGAGGACACGAGGAACATCACGAGCACCACAAGTCGCATGGAAAGAAGGGCGGGGAGAAGCATCATCACGAACATCACTATAAGAAAGGGTGAAGACTGTGCTGGCAATGTGATAGAGTGGTTGAGGCACTCAAGTAATAATTTGCTATTTAGTGCTATGATATTTATATTGATTCATCTTTTGGATCGTAAGACTGGTAGAATATCTACTGCTTTAATAAAATGTCTTTAAAGCTTTGTTTTGTCTTTTGGTCCCAAATTATCTTGTGTGGAAAAATGACATGAAGTAACTTTTAGTTAGTGGACGTGATATTCCGGTCTATAGTGTAAAGTGTAAGCAATGAAGAACTGTTCCATGATATGTTTCGGCAAGGACCTTTGTCAGTAATGCATGGAATGATGTTCTATTCCATACATAATATCATGGATGTAGCTTCAAAATAAGGCCAAAACCAATTTGATATCTCAAACCGTTGTTGTTTTATTCAATTTTTCTTTCCTATCGTTCTTATTGAGGCACCCTATAGTATGAAGTGCAAATCGACAAAGACTCCATTTTTACTTCCCACACCGATAGGTGAGGGGAGTATTGTGATCGCGAAAATTTTCGATTTTGAGATGATACGTTTTTTGGGCGTGTTATGATATCTACATAACGAAAATCCACGTCACTCATTTCCGTCGGTCTGTCGGTTTGTCGGTCGGTCTGTCGGTCGGTCTGTCTGTCTGTCTGTCTGTCTGTCTGTTGGCGTTTTTCTAACGTCGGAATCTCAGTAACCGCTGTATGGATTATGATGAAATTTGGGCAGCGGTATGCTGTGGGGTCGTAGTAGGTAATGTTCGTATAATTTTGAAAATCGGTGCATAGGCGGCGGAGTAATTAGCAAAAAACAAAAAAAATTAAATATTGCTGAAACTTCGTTTTTAGGCGTTTTAGGGGTCCCTGATCATTTTCTACTTTTTTTGGTGGGGGTGAAATTGGGGTGGTTGGGGGTTGGGGGGTTGTAAAATTGAAAAATTTGTTGTATTCATAATAGACTACCGACTGACCTATAAAGGAAGACCTAGCGACATAAATAACTTTTTTAGGTCTATCCGAACATTGCCTTATGCCTATTACAGAAACTAAAGGACTTTTTTCCGATGTATACAGGCTGTCCATTTAGTGTGTAATTCTTCGATATCTCGCAAGCTATAGCTGATAGAAGAAAATCTCAAATACAAAAGTTATTTGGTTACTTGAGATGCATATCCTAAAAATATTTTGAAATATACAGGGTGTTGCGGGAAAGTAAGATAGAGATCAACTTGATTTTTTTATATGGAACTATAACTTTCTCTCAAGTTCTTCTAGTGTCCATCATTGATCTCTATTCAACCCTAAAATATTTTTGGAATCGGTTGCGACGTTGCCAAGTAATAATTTATTTTCTATTAATTTCCGCATTTGCAAGGTCGCAAGTAATACGTTCAAATTAATATATTCCTTTAACCTTTCTCAATAATATTACACAGCGAGTTACTTGAATATTAAGCGGATATTATTCTGGATGCTACCAGCAATTTGTATCTACAGGGTGTTTTTGGCAGAATTTTAAATTCCGGCAACTTAAAGGTCGTTTTACTTTGTTTTTTTTAAATGTAACACCCTGTCTTTTTTATTTTAAATCGAAATATCTACAAATACTCTATCTCGCCTTGTAATATTTTTTTTCGCGTTTTCGACGTTGCCAAGTTATAAATTATTTTCCCAAATTCTTAAACAAGTATCCCCGATTTTAATTTATTTTAAACAGAATCCTCTACTTATTTTTATTGCAATGAATTGCGCATGTCGAATTTAGTAAGATCTCACAATTTCAAAATTTTGTTTGTATTAATTAATGAGATACGGCAACACCGCTTTTTCAGTAAACGGTACCGGAACGCTTAAATTTTTCCAAAACTGCCACAGCTGAAGAGGTGAAATTCAATACAAAAGTTTGTATTATTGATAATAGGCTGTTCATTGACCTGTGCAGGAAAGACCTAGCGGCATATGACAATAATTTGGGGGGGGGGGGGTACTGGCGATGATTTTGTTGCAAGGGGATCTCAGACTAAATCTTTATGCTGTGGGAAAATAATAAACTGGTATCACCGTAATGTGTGGGAAGTACTGAGTCAATCAACTTGACTCCATTTTTTTATTTCGTCAAGTGTCTTTGTCAATAATGCAAAAAATTCTAAAATAAATTAGTTCCATGAGGCCTTTTTTGAGTAGTAGTAATAATAAGACCTCGCTCATTGATCTTGTACTGATATGCATTTGTGATGTGGAATCCCGAGAAATTCTCATTAAGAAAAGGGAAGCCGGTGATCTAGAGGTAGCAGAGTCAAAGAAAAGAGAGAAGCACAGTCATAAACATGGTCACGGCGAAAAGCACCATCATGGTCATCACAGTGACAAGGGCGGAAAGGGCGAAAAGGGCCACAAGGGCGACGACCATCACAAGAAACGCGACAAAGGGCATCACGATAAAGGGCATACAAGCCGAAAAATTCTCAGGAAAAAAAGGGAAGCTGGTGACCTAGAGGTAGCAGAGTCAAAGAAGGGAGAGAAACACAGTCATAAACATGGTCACGGCGAAAAGCACCACCATGGTCATCACAGTGACAAAGGCGGAAAGGGCGAAAAGGGCCACAAGGGCTACCATCACCACAAGAAGGGCGACAAAGGGCATCACGATAAAGGGCATGACCATAAACACCATCATCATGATGGAGGGCATCACAAGAAGCATCACCATGAAGGCGATCATCATCACAAGCATCACAAAGGCGAAAAAGGCGATAAAGGGCATGAGCATAAAGAGCATGGCAAGTACGAGAAGGGTCATCACACAGAGGGAGGTCATGACGAAGAGAAGAACGACGAGTACCACAAAGAACACCATTGGCACGACGGAGACCACGATGAACACCATCACTCCGACCACATTCATCATCATCACGAGAAGGGACATAAGAAGGGCGACCACAAGAAGGGACATCACGAACACGGAGGGCACCACGAAGAGGAGCACGGTAAGAAGGGACACCATGAGAAAGGAGGGCACCATCACAAGAAAGGAGGACACAAGAAGGGAGGAGGACACGAGGAACATCACGAGTACCATAAGTCCCATGGAAAGAAGGGCGGGGAGAAACATCATCACGAACATCACCATAAGAAAGGGTAAACAGTGTACTGGCAATGTGATAGAGTGGTTGAGGCACTCAAGTGATAATTTGCTATTTAGTGCTATGATATTTATATTGATTCATTTTTTGAATCTACTGATTTAATAAAATGTCTTTAAAGCTTTGCTTTGTCTTTTGATCCCAAATTATCTTGTGTGGCAAAATGATATGGAGTAAGTGTTAGTTTGTAAACGTAATGTTACGCTATATAAGCAAGGTGCAATGGTTTGATTCCTCAAAGACCCTTCGATGATATTTTTATCAAGAACCTTTATCAGTAACCCAAGAAAATGAACTGCATGAAATGTAGCTGTGAAAATATGTGAAGTGTGAGTATTCGGAAAAAGTCTGTGAGTTCTACCTATTTCTTTAGGTGACTATTTTAATTCTGGCGGTCCATCTTGCAGGTCCTTGTATACATTATGGTTGAATTCTATTTTACACATATAAGCTGAAAATATATTTTTGAAAATCAAAAAGTTGCATATTTCCAAGAAAGGTATGCTCAAAATCCTTTTCGTTTCTTTTAAGTATTGATAATAAAACCTCGCTAATTAATCTTGTATTGCTACGCTTTTGTGATATAGAGTCCCGAGAAAGTCTCAGGAAGAAAAAGGGAGATCGGTGACGTAGAGGTAGCAGAGTCAAGGTAGGGAGAGAAACACAGTCATAAACATGGTCACGGCGAAAAACACCATCATGGTCATCACAGTGACAAAGGCGGAAAGGGCGAAAAGGGCCACAAGGGCGACCATCACCACAAAAAGGGCGACAAAGGGCACCACGATAAAGGGCATGACCATAAACATCATCACCATGATGGCGGGCATCACAAGAAGCACCACCATGAAGGCGATCATCATCACAAGCATCACAAAGGCGAGAAGGGTGACAAAGGGCATGAGCATAAAGAACATGGCAAGTACGAGAAAGAGCATCACACAGAGGGAGGTCATGACGAAGAGAAGAACGACGAGTACCACAAAGAACACCATTGGCACGAAGACCATGATGAGCATCATCACTCCGATCATGGTCATCATCATCACGAGAAGGGACATAAGAAGGGCGACCACAAAAAGGGACACCACGAACATGGAGGGCACCACGAAGAGGAGCATGGCAAGAAGGGACACCATGAGAAAGGAGGGCACCATCACAAGAAAGGAGGGCACAAGAAGGGCGGAGGCCATGAGGAACATCACGAGCACCATAAGTCGCATGGAAAGAAGGGTGGTGAGAAGCATCATCACGAACATCACCATAAGAAAGGGTAAACAGTGTGCTGGCAATGTGATAGAGTGGTTGAGGCACTCAAGTGATAATTTGCTATTTAGTGCTATGATATTTATATTGATTCATTTTTTGAATCGTAAGACTGGTAGGATATCTACTGATTTAATAAAATGTCTTTAAAGCTTTGCTTTGTCTTTTGATCCCAAATTATCTTGTGTGGCCAAATGATATGGAGTAAGTGTTAGTTTGTAAACGTAATATCACGGTATATAAGCAAAGTGCAATGGCTTGATTCCTGAAAGACCGTTCGATGATATTTTTATCAAGAACCTTTATCAGTAACCCAAGAAAATGAACTGCATGAAATGTAGCTGTGAAAATATGTGAAGTGTGAGTATTCCGGAAAAGTCTGTGAGTACTACCTATTTCTTTAGGTGACTATTTTAATTCTGGCGGTCCATCTTGCAGGTCCTTGAATACATTATGGTTGAGTTCTATTTTACACATATAAGCTGAAAATATATTTTCGAAAATCACAAAGTTGCATATTTCGAAGAAGGGTATGCTCAAAATCCTTTTCGTTTCTTTTAAGTATTGATAATAAAACCTCGCTAATTGATCTTGTATTGCTACGCTTTTGTGATATAGGGTCCCGAGAAAGTCTCAGGAAGAAAAAGGGAGATCGGTGACCTAGAGGTAGCAGAGTCAAGGTAGGGAGAGAAGTACAGTCATAAACATGGTCACGGCGAAAAACACCATCATGGTCATCACAGTGACAAAGGCGGAAAGGGCGAAAAGGGCCACTAGGGCGACCACCATCACAAAAAGGGCGACAAAGGGCATCACGATAAAGGGCATGACCATAAACACCATCACCATGATGGCGGGCATCACAAGAAGCACCACCACGAAGGCGATCATCATCACAAGCATCACAAAGGCGAGAAGGGTGACAAAGGGCATGAGCATAAAGAGCATGGCAAGTACAAAAAGGGTCATCACACAGAGGGAGGTCACGACGAGGAGAAGAACGACGAGTACCACAAAGAGCACCATTGGCACGACGAAGACCATGATGAACACCATCACTCCGACCACGGTCATCATCATCATGAGAAGGGACATAAGAAGGGCGACCACAAGAAGGGACATCACGAACATGGAGGGTACCACGAAGAGGAGCATGGTAAGAAGGGACACCATGAGAAAGGAGGGCACCATCACAAGAAAGGAGGGCACAAGAAAGGTGGAGGTCACGAGGAACATCACGAGCACCATAAGCCCCATGGAAAGAAGGGTGGGGAGAAGCATCACCATGAACATCACCATAAGAAAGGGTAAACAGTCTACGCAAAATGTGATAGAGTGGTTGAGGCACTCAAGTGATAATTTGCTATTTAGTGCTATGATATTTATATTGATTCATTTTTTGAATCGTAAGACTGATAGCATATCTACTCGTTTAATAAAATGTTTTTAGAGCGATGTTTAGTCTTTTGGTCCCAAACTATCTTGTATCGCAAAACGATATCCAGTAAGTATTAGTTTGTAAACGTGGTATTCCGGTATATAGTGTAAAGTGCAAGCAAGCCATAAAGGATCACTGCATGATATATTTCATCAAGGACTCGTATCAGTGAAAGAAAATGAGATGCATGAGGTGTAACTGAAGATATGTGGAATGGTATTACAGAAGACTACTTCTGAAAAGTCTGTGAATTCTACCTATTTTGTTATGTGGTTATTTTAATTATGATTGTAATTTTTAAAGGTCCTTGTTTACATTAGAGCTGGACTCGGTTTCTATTTTACACCATAAGCTGAAAAAATATTTTTTACAAACCACAAAGTAACTGTGGCGCATTACAAAGGAAGGCATGCTCGAAAATGCTAAAGGCTACTTCATCTCCTTGTACCCCCCACCCCCCCCCCCCCCCCCAGAATCATCCCCTTAAGCATGTTAAATGACAAGGATATCAAGTAATACCTTGTTTTGAAGGTATGTCGAAGTATTTCAATTCGATTTTTGGTTTATAGGTAGTATTACCTATTAAGAAGTAGTTTGTTAATTTTATACATACTGATAACGTTCACTCATTCAAAGAATATGTAATCTCAATTTTATTTTTAATACACGGTTAGTCTCGTTAAAAAAAATGTGACATATTATCCGGCTTGGATCTAATTTACTATTAGCCTGTGGAAACGATATTGTAACACTTGACATAAAAAACAGAATCCAGTAACAAGCATCTACGTAGTAGTCTTTAAAAGAATGTTCACGCTTTAATAATCTTTCAAGGTTATATGGTAAAGAACGAAAAGTATGCCATTGCTTGCCTCAGTTTCATCTGGTCTACATAAAGAAAGTTTTTCTTCGTGTAGAGGTTATGCACTGTAGAAAAATAATAGTGTGGGTTACAAACCTTATAAATATAGCGAATAATAGTCATCAATGTACTTCCAATTACCACACACACACAAACAAAAAAAAACGAGAAATTATCGTCCCCTCTTATTTATCAATACTTGCACAAATATCTTTGAAACATGTTTAAATAGAAGACTTTAGTTGTTTCTACATAAACATAGACCGATGTCTCAAAACCAATTCGAATTTCAGAAAGGACTTGGATCTGAGCATCTACTTCAAGTACTGACTCCGCAAATTTTAGATAACGTTAATAATAACAAAAAGGACTGCAACATTTATTGTTCTTCATACGACCTTTGATACTCTTACGCATTGGAAACACATCCTTTAGGATGCTCTATAAGTACTGATCAGGAACATGGGAAGAAGCAAGGTTTTACCCCTTCAAACCTTGGAATCTTTTGGGATTTCTTTACTACGGACTGAAATACGCGCCAACTACAATAATTTCTGAAATAAAATAACATTTTCTGGTTTAACCTATCAGTTGCAAAAAATATCAAAACATCTCCATTTTCGACATCTCCGTCTACTTTCTTCCTCGCTCTCCTTTTTGAGCATGGTAGGAGCATGTTTTGAGGAGCAGAGGGTATGCATGGATGAGTGCTCTTTGCTCTGTTTCCCGAGTCCAGCCCTCATCGCAAGGGTGAGGACTGTGGTGAGACGACCTTGGGTCCTGCCTTACGACTTCAGGTTCAAGGACCCTTGAACCTAGTGCAGTCTGCCTGTGATATCCAATGGCGTCAGCGCCATAGAATGTGTGCTAAGGATTCCTTATCCTCGCCACATCATGCCACCTCCATCACGTGCAAGTGACAGCTGAAGGTGTTATGGCCAAATAGCAGGCTCACCATCAGCCTTAGCTGGCTTCTGTCTAATAAGAGACAGAATCACTCCACCTTGGCCAGAGGTTCTAAAACAAGTTATCTGGCTTGACGGAGATATCCAGAGATGCCTCTCCATCTCATAAGATGCTGATTTTGCAACCACACTTCTGTTTTCCTTCTAATGGTATCTGCTACCAACCCCACAGTCAGCTCAGGACGCAGGAAATTATTCCTCGACCCTCACCTTGCGAGCGCGTCTGCCGTTTCATTACCGCAAACTCCAGCATGACTTGGCGCCCACACAAGTAATACCTGATGTCTTGTCGAAATGCAATTCTAGACCTGTCTACATTGCAGAACGAGCCTTGATGATGTGAACCTACAAGCATTCAATGCTTTTAATGCTGCCTAGCTACCACAGCTGATAGTTGTCCTCCTACTAGACACCCGAATTTCATAAATACTAGGGTCACAATTTAAAATGACGTATATTTCTGTTTGGAATACCACGATGTATTTTCCAACAGAGAGGAACGGTAAAAGGGCTTCGTCTTTTTTAATTTTTTGCTATTTTTGTAGGATGAAGCTCAAAAATTGAGAAAAATCATTCTTTTGCTCAATAAAAAGTAGAATAGAAAATGGGTTATAGCTACGGAAATTATAATGCCACATTTTTGGAAAATAGAGTCAATCTGCTTGACTTATTTGGAACGATAAATTTTTATCAGAAACCTATTTACATGGAGCAATTAGATGCATCCCGTAATGTTTCTAAACGCTTCTTCAGTTACTCGAAAAAGGTATCACCCTACTGCTGAGCAATTTATTAATGCTGGAGTTCAAGTAGATGCATTTTGGGCTTACAAATTCTCAGCAAAAATATGTGTACTCTACTGCAATAAAATACCTGATCAATTATCCCTCCTGTATGACAGATCACTTGTAAATTCAGTGACATATACAGAATTGTGAGAAACGAAGGTTTCCAAAGTTGTCAAAAGTAGCGAAACACCACTCATCCATTCTTTGACTTTAACTTTATTTTCTTTAAGTATTACAGTGGTCTACAGTGGTTTTGTTGTCCTAGGTATGAGAATGATTTTGGGTCTATTTATTTATTTTTGCCCTGATTTTTCATTTAAAGTCTATATTTTCATTTTACATTAGAAAAATCAAAAAACAAGAAACAAAATGGCAAATATATTTATACTGTCAGTTACGTTTTGAAAAATTGGGATACATTGAAGTAAATAAGGAGGAAAATGTCGAAAATATATTTTATATTTCCATATATATCCTTTTATAATTTTTCGTGGGACAATACATCTTCAGATATCAGCAGTAATCTGCTATCATGTGACAATCCCATCGGTTGTGACACCTTTCTTCCATCACTTTTAGATCCTGATAGAACCACTCACCCTGTTCCTCTCTATAATTTCCTAAATTATCCGGACATCTATCTAGATGATTGCGGAGATAGTGTAACTTGATACTCATATTTGCTTCTAAAGTCTGAAAGTATGTCAGCATATTTTGCACAATTTCTTCATAATTTGCTACTTTATGGTTACCCAGGAAATTTGCGACAACTAACAGAAAACTTCTCCAGGCTTTACTTTCTGGAAAAGTCATTAATCCATGACAACTTATCTGGATTCGCGTGTAAGTACTTCAATAACTGAAACTTCTGAAATAACTGAAATCTCAGCTGTTCTGTGGGGCAAGGGGTCTGAAAGTGGGGATAACTTGATGTTTGTATGCGCAAAAAGTTGCGCAGAAGCCTAATCATGACCAAAAAGTGAAATTTGATTAACAAGACAGCGATACATTCATGATGTGGACATTAAAAACATAAAAATTTGCGATAATATCGAGGGCAATACGAAAAACATTATTTTTTGTAGAGCTGTGTTCTGAGTCACCTCAAATTAATCCCACTTTACACATTTGCGAAATCAAACCTGTCATCCATACACCCGCATCAGTACCGGAAGAACAAAATTTGTTAGCCATCGGATGCAATACCTACTGCTACAATAATTGTGTACTAACGTATTAAGCTCCAAACAATTTATACTGTCAACATTCGCAAAAATCGTCACGGTACAAAAACCTTAACTGTTCCAGAATTTAAATTAAAACGTCCGTTGAATTGCACTTTTTTCACACCTCTTTACCGGCAACATGTGTCGCGTGTATCGTAAAATAAAACGAAATTGCAAAAGCACCAGAAGTTGAACAATATTTCAAGTACGGATTATATAAAAGGTGCAACTGACCATTGCAGGTCAGTTTCCTTTCGATACTGTAGGTATTCAGTTCAAAGTGAACATGAGTACCTACAACATATCATTCCTACTAGCCCTCCTGGCTTCAAGTTTGTTGCTGGCGGAATGTAGAGAAATAACTAGAGACAAAGTAGAAGGTGCCGCGTCAAACACGCAGATCCAAAACTTCCCAGAGATACCAGTCCGGACACAGCTTGGTGTAACGCCCCATAAAAGGCTTGTGGGAGAAGGTAGTGTCAAAGTCTCTAAGATCCTAGATCAACCCCAAACAGCTGAGACTAACCTAGAAGGAAAAGTTGTTGATTCAACCAAAGCACAAAAGAAGGTGCAGGATCAAGGACAAGCCGAGACTAAACTAGAAGCTTCCAAAGTACAAGACCAAGGTCCAGCGCAAAGCCAAAAATCTCAAGACCTAGTCGCAGCTGCCTCAAGAAAAGGACACCATGACAAACATCACCACCATTACAAAAAGGGACATGGCGAGAAGCATCACGAAGAGCACCACCAGGCTAAGGGAGGCAAGGACGAGAAAGGACACAAAGGAGATCACAAAGAAGCCAAAGGAGGAAAAGGACATCACGACAAAGGAGACGCAGGCCAACACCACGACGAAAAGGGAGGCCAGAAGAAGTCACATCACCACGATGCTGGAGCTCACGCAAAACACCAAAAAGGCGAGAAGGGTGAAAAGGGTCACAAATACTCCGAAGACGGTCACTACAAGAAGGGTCACCACACCGAAGGAGGTCACGACGAACACAAAAGCGACGAGTACTCCAAAGAACACCATTTCTTCGACGAGGACCATGATGAAGGGCATCATGAGAAGCATGCGGAGCACGACCATCATCAGGAACATAAGAAAGGCGCGCATCAGAAGGGACATCATGGTAATGGAGGTCACCACGAAGGAGGTCACGGGAAGAAGGGACATCACGAGAAGGGAGGACATCACCACAAAGACCATGGACATAAGAAGGCTGGAGGTAAGGCGGGACATCACGAACATCAGCAACAACATGGTAAGAAAGGAGGTCACAAGGAACACAAGGAATGGGGGTACAAAAAGGGTAACAAGAGATGAAGAACTGTGTAATCTACCTGTGGTTGTGATGAGTTATATAGTTTTCGTGACAGTGTTTGTAAGTACAGACTGTGATGGTTCAGTATACATGTAAATGTTATGTGTATATACTTGTAGTATTTTTTAATACGAGGTATTTATTTATTGTTGAAGTTTTTGTTGAAGCATACTGTATTTGGTCATCAGAACTGCTTATATGGTTTTTGTTGATTATTATTGTTGTCCCACAGATACACGTATGATATTCAAAAATCGTATAACCAGTACTGGTTTGATACAGGATTTGTAAGTTATATATTTGCATGTCGTTGTTATTGTTTCAAATATAAAATTTGTTACTACAACATAGTTTTCTTTTCTTTTTGTTAATACTGCAGGTATTCAGTTCAAGTGAACATGAGTACCTACAACATATCATTCCTACTAGCCCTACTGGCTTCAAGTTTGTTGCTGACGGAATGTAGAGAAATAACAAGAGACAAAGTAGAAGGTGCGTCAAACACGCAAATCCAAAACTTCCCAGAGATACCAGTTCGGACACAGCTTGGTGTAACGCCCCATAAAAGGCTTGTGGGAGAAGGTAGTGTCAAAGTCTCCAAGATCCTGGATCAACCCCAAACAGCTGAGACCAACCTAGAAGGAAAAGTTGTTGATTCAACCAAAGCACAAAAGAAGGTGCAGGATCAAGGACAAGCGGAGACCAACCTAGAAGCTTCCAAAGTACAAGACCAAGGTCCAGCTCAAAGCCAAAGATCTCAAGACCTAGTCGCAGCTGCCTCAAGAAAATGACACCATGACGAACATCACCACCATTACAAAAAGGGACACGGCGAGAAGCATCACGAAGAGCACCACCAAGCTAAGGGAGGCAAAGACGAGAAAGGCCACAAAGGAGATCACAAGGAAGCCAAAGGAGGAAAAGGACATCACGACAAAGGAGACGCAGGCCAACACCACGACGAAAAGGGAGGCCAGAAGAAGTCACATCCCCATGATGCTGGAGCTCACGCTAAACACCAAAAAGGCGAAAAGGGTGAGAAGGGACACAAATACTCCGAAGACGGTCACTACAAGAAGGGACACCACACCGAAGGAGGTCACGACGAACACAAAAGTGACGAGTACTCCAAGGAACACTTTTTCGATGAAGACCATGATGAAGGACACCATGAAAAGCATGCAGAGCACGACCATCATCAGGAGCATGAGAAGGGCGCGCACCAAAAGGGACATCATGGTAATGGAGGTCACCAAGAAGGAGGTCATGGGAAGAAGGGACATCACGAGAAGGGAGGACATCACCATAAGGACCATGGACATAAGAAGGCTGGAGGTAAAGCGGGACATCATGAACACCAGCAACAACATGGTAAGAAAGGAGGTCACAAGGAACATAAGGAATGGGGGTACAAAAAGGGTAACAAGAGATAGACCGACAAATGAAGGATTGAGTAATCTACCTGTGGTTGTGATGAGTTATATAGTTTTCATGACAGTGTTTGTAAGTACAGACTGTGATGGTTCAGTATACATGTAAAAGTTATGTGTATATAGTTGTAGTATTTTTTAATACGAGGTATTTATTTATTGTTGAAGTTTTTGTTAAAGCATACTGTACTTGGTTATCAGAATTGCTTATATAGTTTTTGTCCAATCCAGTTGTCCCACAAAAATTGTATGAGCAGTACTGGTTTGAAACATGATTTGTGAGTTATTTATTCGCATGCCGTTGTTATTGTTTCAAATATAAAATTTGTTATTACAACACAGTTTTCTTTATGACAAGTTGTTATTGTATTCAGACCGTTGGTGTACTCGTACAAACTACGAGAGCAAAGCTTAAATGCCAGAGTACTGCGGCTGCTATGGAAAAGTTATGTTAAGGGATTTTTTTGTCACACGAAACTTGAGTATGCCAACACTGGTAATCTCAATAAATATAGACGACAATTCAGAGGGTGGCCACCAACCGCACGACGATAATGCAGCGGCTGAAGGTGTCGCGTTAAGGCTGGTTCACCGATTAGTCGAACAGCTCTTCTACATCAAGTATAGGCAGACTAGTAGAGGCAGGAGCCTCTTATAAGATATGTATATATACAGATTGATCCAAGCTCTACGCCTTGGACTCTTGTAACGAAACTATTTATTTCCAGAACAATAACTATGCGAGTGTATGTAAGCCGAATTGGACCACATCTCAAAAACAATTACTTTTATACATAGTCTCTAATAAAAGAATGACATATCAAGGTTGCGTTTTTTTAATGGAATACCCTGTGTATTATTGCATATTCAAATTCCTTGGTGAATTATGGTGTGACGTTATGTATCATATGTGGAACAATGGGACTTAAAACCGCTTAGGTGCATAGCACCATTTTTGGCATGAGTAGATATCGGAAAAAATGGAATATCGCGGTGATTATAAAGCTTAGGTTAGATTATCATATTTTGTACTTGGATGAATCAGTAGATTGATTAAAGAAGCTTCGATCATATATATAATGATTTTTTTAAATGGGAGTGCCTATTTTTCTGTATACAATCAAATTCAAAATTTGGTAGGCTTTTTAATGACGTAAGGTTGTGAATATTAATCTCTGGTAATTACCTATAAGCAACGTAGCAGTCTATGAAATATAAACAAAAACGTGTTCGAATATCAGAAAACAACTAACTTTGCAGGGATATACAGGCGAACTAGAGTAAAGGGACGAGGTTATGAAAATTCCTTAGCACAAATCAACTCTAACCATAAATAACGGCATTAACATTACTGAAGTCAAACTCATCCGCATATGGATTTCTAAGAAAATCATACTGCTTCTGTAAAAAACTATATAAATTCGTGTGCATATTCCAGAAGCTAGTAAAATTCTGTAGAATTGACGTTTGATATTCTAGCAGACAAACTTGGTTTTTTGCAGGATATTCGTGAAAGTAGCAAGATTATGTTTTTATTTAGATAGAAAGGGACCCCTTACATGAAAGATTCTCCTTCCTTGCTGACATCAGCGTATCTGTTTTGCCTTCCTTCCCTCAGATGCAATCAATTTCTCATCCCAAATACTACTGATTAACCGAAGCAGTAAAGCGTGCACTGATATAGTGGAATAACAGCCCTCCTAAATGACCCCAGTTAAGTTGGAACTTTATGAGGGCCGTATAATGTGCCCCTCGTAAAAAAGCTGAATGCTAAGATTTGACCACGCTACAGGCTATAGGGAATTGGATGGATGAGTTAATCGAAATCTGATGCTAGGGCGCATTTTACCTAAACAGGCAGCCGCCCTAAGGAACTTAATAGTATCAAGCAATTTTTGAATTATTATTTCTGTCTATTCTTAATTATTACAAGCCTTACACAATGTAATGCTGTATATTCTTCAGAGCTCTTATTTAATGCGATTAGTCAGGGGTGAGAGGTTCTTACATTTACCATTCAAATTCCTGTTTTTGGACTTGGTCGTCAAAATTGAGACTTTTCGAAGTTCAATGGCGAAAGTGCTTATGTTTGAAAAGTGTTGAAAGGGCTAAACAAATGAAACCTTAGTAATGACGTTTCTGGCCTACGTATTGAAACATACACACTGTATAGAGAATACAGTTTGAAAAACAAAATAAAACAGGCTTTTCTATCACTAAAACGTGAAAAATTATTCTTGATACAAGCTGAAAATATAATGCCTCAATTGTAGGTTCAAATAATCAACTGAATATTCAAAGGTGTCATATTAATTTTAGAAAGAGTCGAATCAAAGCCCAAAGATGGTAATTGTAATTTCTAAGGCATTAATCCAATGTTCTAATGTGAGTGAGATCCACATAGAGTTTAGAGCCTTTAGAGTTATCTATAAAGCTCGATCAATACATGCGTTCAACAATTGAAATTGAATTTCATTATTTGAATGAATATTCTTAGAATTTTAATGTATTATATGAGATATTAGTGACTTTTTTAAATAAAAACCTACTACAATCCTTTAATTAATTGGATACGATGCATCAACTGCATCAATGGAAGCTACGCCGCTGCATATAACAAACACCTATCACATTCATATCTTGATTTTCCAAAAATTATCGTCCGAGTCACACATATACATGCAAACTTCAATGCCTCGTACAGACAAAAGAAATTATTTGCAAACCCACGATCTCTAACTCGAATTGCTTCTATAGGTGTCTCCTACACCATGAAAAAAAATTGATGCAAGCCATAAACACTCAGTATAATGGCACGATAACGTCATTGATTTATACAGTCTTTAGGAGGAGGCTGAGATCCATAGTATCCTATCTCGAAATACACTCCTACAGGTCTTGTCACAAAGTCTAAACAAAAGCCATTTTACGGCCCATGTAATTCTACTTTAACATCTTTTTGATTTTTGACAGTGCTGCAGTCGTCGCTCATGGTCACAAACTTGGGGCCTATACTATTTATTCATGTAATCCCCATAAAATAACATACTTCCATATACGACGCAACATAGAAAAAGTATGGTTACAGGATAACATAGATAAAATTTTAAAAACGACAGCTAGTAAGTTACAGTTGACGCATTTGAACATTCAATTGATCCTTTGGAGTTCACAACTGACTGTTGCAATTTACATTTGACCCTTTTGAATATTCAACTGACTATTTGAAATTAGGTACAATGTATGCATTAGAATTTAAAATTTAATATTTGAAATTAAATTAGACTCTTTGGATATTCAAAGAATTAATTGAAGCAACAATAATTAACGATTTGTGAAAGGTGAAAAAAAAATTGATGCAAGCCATAAACACTCAGTATAATGACGCGATAACGTCATTGGTTTATACAGTCTTTAGGAGAAGGCTGAGATCCATACTATCCTATCTCGGAATACACTCCTACAGGTCTCGTCACAAAGTTTAAACAAAAGCCGTTTTACGGCCCATGTAATTCTATTTTAACATCCTCAAAATCAAAATTTTTGACAGTGCTGACGTCGTCGCTCATGGTCACAAACTTGGGGCCTATACTATTTATTCATGTAATCCCCATAAAATAACATACTTCCATATACGACGCAACATAGAAAAAGTATGGTTACAGGATAACGTAGATAAAATTTTAAAAACGACAGCTAGTAAGTTACAGTTGACGCATTTGAACATTCAATTGATCCTTTGGAGTTCACAACTGACTGTTGCAATTTACATTTGACCCTTTTGAATATTCAACTGACTATTTGAAATTAGGTACAATGTATGCATTAGAATTTAAAATTTAATATTTGAAATTAAATTAGACTCTCTGGATAGTCAAAGAATTAATTGAAGCAACAATAATTAACGAATTGTGAAATTAATAAGACCATTTTGAATTGTCGCTCGTTACCCCTTAGAAAATACTTCTAGGACAGAAGCCGTATTATATACTGTAACATCCTGTATATAGCATTGCTTATTTGTATTATTGATGATGTTCCTTTCAAAAGGTTAGGTTAGATTTTTGATGTGTAAACGTCATCGAATCATTTGGAATTTTCGGGACTGACGGATGGGCATTCTAGAATGTCATCTGAATGTCTCGAATCTTCTAGATGGTTCGATCAAGTATATAAGGCGCCACGAGTAGCGTGGCAGTAGTTCAGTTGAGTTGAGTTGTAGCTGAGATAAGGTTAAGAGATATTGTATAGAGTTCTGGAGTAAAACGGTAAAAGTTACGTCCAGTTTGATTCCCTGGGTGAAGAAAAAGAGGCCATCGTGACAATATTTACTATTACACTATAAATGAACTATATAATAACTACGCATTTGGATAAAACATCGTGTAATATTGTGGTTTCCTTCAATTTGCACAAACCGTTTGTTCAATGCGTTTTCTCCGAAATATTGCAAATCCGTGACAAATATAAACATGACTGCATTTTAATAATAACATCAATAGAAAATCAATTTTCACACATTGTGAAATCCCATCAAGCTCATTTCCAATTTGTCGATCGAAGCAAAAACTGATAAGCTACGGTGAATTGGTTATACAAGATTTTGTTTTCATCGAAGAATGTTTACGATACAGAACAAGGTGCAATGACATTGAAATTGAGAGACTTTAAAACGAGATCCGTTACGTAATTTTGTTGCAGTGAATCAATCATCTGTGTCAAATTGAAGACGTAACAACTGAGTGTTGGCTCCTATTCAGGTTCATGGTCAAGGTTACCAGAGGAGAAGTACATCCGTCGCATTTTACCGACTAGCAAACAAGACTACACTTTTTGAACTTAAGTTTTATAACGTACAGGTATCTAAGGAGGTTTTTTTTCAAGATAGAAATTACTTAACGAAAAAAACTCACTGAAAGTGACTAAGTAGCTCTGTCAAGGACAGACGTGTAGCGAACTCTTCTAGCTTAAGGGCGTTACTTTTTATAGCAGACACGAAGGCAAAGCGTAGATACCAGGGCATAGCGGATGTTATGAAGAAGTTAGGTTAGGAAAAGTCTGTTGATGTGGGATTTGAATAGCCCAATCTCTCGTAGGCCTTTTTTTATGGTCAGCCTCCCGCAAAGGCTGAAAGCCTTTTTTTATGGTCGGCCTCCCGCAAAGGCTAAAAGACTATGGCGCTGTAGAAGCGCTGCGAGAGGATAAGTATCGGTTCACGTTAGATTTGAAACGCTGCAGGTTATAGCCGTCGGGAAACAAATTCCCCGGCAGCTGATTCCACAGCGTCGAAGTTCTCCAAAGGAAGCAATGCTGGAGGAGACTAGTTCGGGGAGTAAGGACCTCGACCTGGTAAGGATGAGCTCGCAGAGCTTCTCTAGTTTTCCTGGTTCGGACGGCCTGTGGTGTTATTATCTGAGAGAGCTCACTCGAACATCTTCCGTGATAGAATCTGTAAAACAGGGATAGGTCGGCCACCCTCCTTCGATGTTCCAGGCTATGGAGGTCCTTTGTGAGGTTTGGCGAATCGATTAGTCTAATCGATCTTTTCTGGATAGTGTCCAGAAGCTTTAGAGAGTGCTTCGGAGCGCATCCCCACACAGGGGAGCAATACTCCAGAGATGGTCGGATCTGTGCCTTGTAGAGCAGCAGCAGTTGCTCTGGTGTATACAACTTCCTACAGCGGAACAAAACTCCAAGCTTCTGGGATGCCGTTTTAGCAATACTGACGACGTGGTCGTGCCAGGACATGTTATTGTTGATGTTGATTCACAAAAGCTTGACAGAAGGTGATTCGACTATGGGGTGACCCTCCATTTCCACAGTTAGTAAGCCAAAGTGAGACTTCTTTGTCAGTGTTGTTGCCTTAGTATTCTGTACGTTAAATTGTACCTTATGTACTAATCCCCACTCGAAAATTCTTTTGATATGTACGTTGATCTGTGTGGCATGTTGCTGCTACTATCGTCTCCTGGGATGATAGCGGTTTGCTTGGTTCCATGCAAAATATGCATGTACTGTCGTCTGGGAAGCTGTAGATTGGATTGGATGTTACCTCCAGCAGCTCGTTGATGTACAGCAGAAACAGGGTGGGGGAAAGGACAGATCCCTGAGGAATAGGACGTTTGAGAGCAGGCAACAGAAAAGATCTATCTGCCTGTGCGCCATCTGGCACCCGAAGGTCACGGCAAACCAAAGAAAATCGCTGCTAAACAGCAGCAGACTTCTTGGTGGAACGCCACGGCGCGTTCGCTTGGCCACCAGAAGAGCGCGGTTCTGAATGCTGCTGCGTATGAGAACCGATGTACGACGATTGCTACGAAGATATAGAGCAACCCTCGTGTACCGGCGTTTATTGAAAATTGTCGAATAAGTCGAATCTGAGTTGATCCAGTTTATCGCAAGCTTTAACACCGTATATTTCGCAAACAAATAATTCGATTTCGGAGAAAGTGTTTTTTTTATTTGCAATGTTATATTACCTAAATCAGCAAATGCATTTTGACAGCCTTTTGATTTGACAAATATTTTATACGGAGGTTGTTTGTAATTAGGTTCATTTTGACTCAAAGGATGAGTATGTAAATTGTCAGAAGGGTACCGAGTGACATAATTATTGCAAAACTTTTCGCAAATTAAGCACCCTCTGATAGCTCTTTACCTTCCTCCTACACTCCTGACAATTTTTTCCCCACTTTCTGGTGATATTTCCGTTTGTACTTCAAATTTTCAGAGCTGTGCTTTATGCGGAAACAAATTGTATGTTTAACCCCCCCACCCTAACTTTGTGCATCCACGGCGCATTCTGACAACCCACCTATCTCTATGTTGATACCTACCGAATCTGTAAATGACAAAACTTTTAGTTTTTCACTTCCCACACCGATAGGTGAGGGGAGTATGGTGATTGCGAAAATTTTTGATTTTGAGATAATACACTTTTTGGGCGTGTTCTGTCTACATAACGAAAATCCACGTCACTCATTTCCGTCTGTCTGTCTGTCTGTCTTACTGTCTGTCTGTCTGTCGCTTTTTTCTAGCCTCGTAATCTCAGCAACCGCTGCATGAATTTTGATGAAATTTGGGCAGCGATATGCTGTGGGGTCGTAGTAGGTAATGTTCCTATAATTTTGAAAATCGGTGCATAGGCGGCGGAGTAATTAGCAGAAAACAAAAAATTAAATATTGCTGAAACTTCGTTTATAGGCGTTTTACGGATCCCTGATGATCATTTTCTACTTTTTTTTCGGTGGGGGTGACACTGGGGTGGTTGGGGGGGTTGTAAAATTGAAAAATTTGTTGCTTTCATAATAAACTGTCCACTGACCTGTGAAGGAAGACCTGGCTACATAAATAACTTTTTTAGGTCCATCCGAACATTGCCTTGCCTATTACAGAAAGCACAGGAGAGAATTTTTTCTGATGTAAACATATGAAAGTATTGCTTTAAATTGTTGTAACGAGGAAACTGTTGAATCAATTTTAATGAAATTTTGACACAGTATTACTACCATGGCGAAGATGGAAAATGCGTATGGCTTTTATAAATCGTGCCAGTGGGGGGTGGGGGGTTGTCAATCAACTTGACTTCATTTCTTTACGTAGCGAGCTCTCCGTCTAATAAATGTCTTCTGTCAGTCTGTCTGCTTTATTCACCCATGAAATTCATACTAGGTACATGGAATACAGTTCAATCGGTGGTTTGACAAAAGTAATAACCGATTTTGGGTGAGTGAATGTGATACTCCCTTTCGTACATTTTGCCGGGTATCCTGGTATTAACCTACCTCTTCAGTAGAAACTTGAACGTTATCAAATACGGGATACGCCGTTTCGTGTTCTTTCCAAGCATGAAAAATACTCTTCTAATGCTCGTCTACCTTTGCGATGCAAAGGGAGCCAGTTCTTGCGGAAACAATATAAAAGAAATAAATCCACAATTTATTTCGAATGGAATCGACTGCCTTCTTTGATCACATCCAATATAAAGCAGATATTTGTGTTCTAAAGGGATACTCTCTTCTTATTGAATCTCCCTTTTCGATAAGTCGAGTCCTAGGAAGACAATCAACTATACTCATAATAATTTGTTGTGATAAGGTTTATATACATATACGTTGACAACGTCAAAGAAATACAGGTATGATTTGAGCAAAACAGTATAAACACATTAACATAACATAAAGTAAAACACAAATTAAAAGCACGCATTAAAAAACATATTAAAAACAGTCCAGAAATGTAATTATTAAAATATTCTTGGAGGCTGTGATACGCCTTATCCAATAAGTACGTTTTCATTGTTCTTTTGGAGGTAACGATGTTCAAAATGTCCTTTATGTGGGTAGGTAAAGCGTTGAAAATTTTTATACCATTGTAATATGGGCTTTTTTCGTACAGTTTTGTCTTATGAATTGGTACGCTTAAATTGTTACAGTTTCTAGTTTTTTTTTATAACTGAGCAGACCGCGCAAGCAGAGCCTAAATACCAGAGTACCGCGGCTGATGTGAAAGGGTTATGTTAGAGGAAGTTTGTTAACGCGAGATTTGAATGGACCAATACCCGCAGGTCCAATAAATACATCTTCTGGCAATCCATCCCAAGCCTTGGACACCCTGGGAATAAATGTGCGGTTGTACCGCTCAGTTCTTGATGTATGAAGAACGACCGTCTTAGGATGAGATGCAGTGGTCGCACGGGTACATCTGATAGGAGTAGTGAGCGGCGGAACCATAGAGGATAGCTCAGAGGAGCAGATTCCGTTGGAATATCGGTAGAAGAGTGAGAGGTCACCAACAACACGCCGGTGAGAAAGTGACTGAAGGTGGCGCGTTAAGGCCGGATCGCCAATTAGTCGAATTGCCCTTCTCTGGACGGCATAGACAGGGTAGTAGAGGCAGCAGTTCCCCAGACATGAGAGCAATACTCCAGGGTCTTACCTGGGCTTTATATAGCGTGAGGAGGTTACATGGTGAGAAATACTTTCTGGCACTAAATAGGTACCCAAGCTTTTTGCCAGCAGCTATTGCAATCGACGCGACGTGTTCGTGCCAGATCAGATTTTCTGTAATGTTGACTCCTAACAGCTTGAATGAGCGACTCCTTGTTGTTCATTAGAACCTGGTGTTGGCTTGTAAGCATGTCCTGTATTTACTAAAATTTATCTTAGTACTAACAGCAATACTAAAAATATATAGGCTTGACACTGTCAAGATTTTTAAGTTCCTAAAATGCTCTCTGCACGATGTTCTTCTGGTCAATTTCAGAACTGTACGTATAATTTTTTTCTGAGAAGTGAAAACTTCACAGCATCTCGGTGAGTGGAACCAGAACATAATACTATAATCTATTACAGATTGCACATGAGCATAGTAAACCATTTTGAGAACGTCCACAATGACTTGGTCCCTGATATATATAACAACTATTAGCTATAGCTGGGAAGCGGCAAAATATATATTAAAGCGAAGTGTACTCTTTAAACTGAATTCCAAGCTTTCGGAGAACTATGCCTCCATCATCAGGGAAAGTTTGTTGAGATTGTTGCTTAGTTCTCCGAAAGCTTGGAATTCAGTTTAAAGAGTAAACAATCTCAACAAACTTTCCCTGATGATGGAGGCATAGTTCTCCGAAAGCTTGGAATTTAGTTTAAAGAGTACACTTCGCTTTAATATATCTTTTGCCGCTTCCCAGCTATAGCTAATTTTGTTTCCTAACAAAGTCGGCAAACGACTTAGGCTTGCCTATAATATAACAACTATTATAATCACAAATAAATCACAAGGCGTGATTTATTTATGGCGCAAATAATCAAGGATAAAAGGATTAGTACTATATGAGAGGTGTTCCTCAAGGATATATCTTAGATTCTCAATGCTAGAATAATTTCATGGTTGTCTAGTTTTTTTTAAAGTTTTCAAGTTTTTGTTACCTTTGATTTTGTATACAGGGTGAATCAAAACTCGCGACCATAATTTTCTTTGTTATTTTAAATTCTTACAAAATACCTACACTTTTTTTAGTCATTTCCCAGTAAAACGATTCTTAATACTACATTTTTGCCAAATACTGAAAGTTTCTCAGAGTTGCCCATAGCTACCCTGTCTGTTATACTGCTTGACCTTCCTTAGAAGAGAACTGAGTCAAGGACGGAAGGACTCAAAGGACGGGAATGAAAGAACTTAGAGGAAGTCGTATCAGGAAATCGATTAAACATTTGTAGCTTCCGCTGGAAAAATCTTAGGTTTATAAGACAAGAATCAAACCCTTTGCATGCTTAGCCAAAATCTATCTTCTCGTTTTTGATACCTTCACATACAAACCTTCTTGTAATAACAAATTGACATGTGCTTTTCAGTTTGTTAGTTGCCAACTGTAATAGGCAGTTCAAACCGAAAAAAACTAAAATATTAATTTCAATTATTCAACAAATATAACAAGCATAGCATCATGGCCAAATCTAACAGAAACCAGAATTTGGCAAAAATATTTAGGTTTAGGGAATGCTCATAAATGTGGAAGTATGTTGTAAAAACTTTCTGACCATGCTATAAAATAGAGGGTGTTCCGTTCAAAATAAAAGAGGAAATGATGGTCGTGAGTTTTGGGTGACCCTGTATACAAAATCAAAGATAGCAGAAAATTGATAAATTTAGACTAAACTCGACAACCAGGAAATTATTTTAGCATTGAGAATCAGGCCTCCAGATATTGATTTTTTTAAGATACAGGATGATGAATTCATTAAGATTTTCACGCGAAAGTGGCCATATCTCTGAAAGTACCTTGCATAACCGGTTAAAACCTTATATTTACGCAATTGCGAAAATGAGCACAATCCAAATTCGGGATAATATATAGGGTGTTCCATTTTGAAGAACACAACTTTGGTATGCCGTGACTTTATCGATAACCCTATATATTATATATGTATAACTTTTATTGGAAAATTTTTTTGTATCTCTCATAACGGAGGTATCAAACTTCTGAGTACAAAGTTGATTGCCCTGTATATGTATTTATGTTACTTAATTATAAATTTTATATCTGCGGTAGTAATTCGGCCAAAAGTGCGAATTTTATTGTATAAATTATGGACAATAGGGGGGTGGATTTTACTATTAGAGAAAAAAATAAAAGTGATAAAATCCGAGATCCCAGACTACTCTCGTAGAGTACTACTCGTTTTTCTTTCAAAAACCACTGAAGGAAGAAATAACCCGTAAGTATACATTCTACTGAACCTCAAAACTAAGTAAAACTTCATTATGCTTGTTACCTACTAACAGTGGATGTATCTCTCCACTTATATATGTTTTACACTGATGTTATTAAAGTAAAAGGTTTAAAAATAGAAAAAGTGTTATTGAAAATGTTTCGACATGATATTGTTGCATTTTGAAGGCGACTGTCTTGAAAAAATAGGCGATAAATTAAGCGTATATTTCGCTATATATATTGCACATAGTCTAGTGGAAAAGTACCGTTTGTCTCATAATCTACCGAAACTAGGTATGCAGAAGCCGACATCCAAAAAACTTGGTACAAGGTTGCTGAATATGTATACAACGCGAATATGCCTAAATACATGCTGGCTATTTTTGAACATATCTCTAGTAGACATGTATCTGACATTAGATATACTCGTGTATTACCGAAGATTCATATTAATAGAAAGACAAACAAAGATCTTCAATTTTTCAGGTAAACCTGAAGATCTGACAGAATGTTTTGATTTTCATCAAACAAGACTGAAACTAAAAACTGGAACCGGATTTGTAATCAGCACCCTCAGATTACCCAAAACAAGAGGTTTAATATTAATAGAAAGCCAAATAAAAATTTTCGATTTTATAGGCAAAACTGATGATCTGAAAGGTCTGAGATTTTTTATTTTCATCATACACAACTATGACTCGAAACTAGGACCGGATGTGTAATCAGCGCACTCAAATTATCCAAAACAAGAGGTTTAATCTTAATACAAAGCCAAATAAAAATTTTCACTTCAATAGGCAAACATGGGGATCTGAAAGAATTTTTTGTTTTCATCAAATGAGACTAAAACTCAAAACTGCGAGCAGGATTGTAATCAGCACCCTCAAATCACCTGAAATAGGAGGTTTTATCTTAATAGAAAGCCAAATAAATATTTTCTATTGCCTATGCAAACTAGGGGATCTGCCAGATCTCATTTTTTTTCATCAAACGAGACTGAAATTCGACCGGATTAGTAATCGGCTTCCTCAAGTTATTCAAAACACGAGGTGTTATTTTGATAGAAATCCAAGTAGAGATTTTCGATTTTTTACGCAGACTGGAAGATCTGAGGGATCTCAAACTTTTGATTTTCGTCAAACAAGACGGAAACTCAAAACTGCGAGCGAATTTGTGATCAGCACCCTTAAATTATCCAAAGCACAAGGTTCCATCTTGATAGAAATCCAAGTAAAGATTTTCGATTTTTCAGGCAAACTGGGAATCTGAGATTTTTATTTTCATCAAACGAGACCGAAACTCAGGTATGCAACCGGATTCATAACAGCACCCTCAAATTGTCCAAATTTCGTCATCTTAATAGAACGCGAAATAAAGATTTTCGATTTTTTAGGAAAACTGGGAGATCTGAAAAATCTTAAATCTTGATTTTCATCAAACGAGACTGAAACTCAAAACTGGGTTCAGAGGCCGAATGCGTGATTGATGTCCCCAAATCAACCAACATATTATAAGTCTTTCTGATTGAATAAAACTTGAATTTGTTTTCTGTTTATCTGAGCGTTCTTCTTGACGGCACAGGTTCGTCAAATAATGCCCTGTACCCTCTTCTGCTTGAAAAATATTGTTATTACTTTTATAAATTAAACGTATAATTCTTAGTTTTTGATTTTCATTATAATAGTTTAACGGCATTTTTCACAATAAAGCTGGAAGTTATTTGCACATGATTTGCACTTGTAAACAAAGCGATGCTTTTTGCCTCGGCAAAATGTCAGATTCACACAAAGGATTGGTAATGTTCCGCATTCAATTGTTTTTCTGCTGCCATGGCTTAGTGGATTGGGGTTTATGTCCACATATCAGAAACTTTGAAGCTAAATATTTTAAAAACCTTTCAAAATAAGGTAAATGAGCCCTAAATTTTTGGGAACAAGAGAAAAATATATTTCTTTCCATGATATAATATAGTGTGTCCCATTTAAAAAAATAAAAATTATACGGAAGAAACGATTTTTTTATCATATTCTGAAATTCAGGAGAAAACTATTAATCTTCCATAGAAAAACTGTTTTTTCTATTTCTTCAAATAAAAAAGATATGAGGGGTGGCAAATAGATCTACCTATCTATCTACTATAGAACCATATTATGATACACCATCGTACTCCTGTTTGATATGCAATGAATGGGCTTCTATCGTTACCAACTATCCAATACTTACTTTTACTTAACGCTCAAAGTAAATAAATCAATATTTAAAATAAATGGTGTGAAACACAAACACTAAACCGCTTAGATTTACGTAACATCCTCTTTATTAAAACTCAACAACATAACAACAAACATTGTAGTATAACATATATCAACAATTGGTATCACATATTCAGCACGCTCTTTCCCCAGTTTAGTCATGCTTCCAGTCCCAGTGCTTGTGGTGCTCATCTCCTCCTTTATGCCCATGGGATTTGTGATGATGGTGGTGCCCTTCGTGGCCGCCTCCCTTCTTGTGTCCTCCATGGTGGTGATGGTGTCCTCCCTTCTCGTGGTGTCCCTTGTGACCGTGGTGCTCTTCATGATGGCCTCCATGCTCGTGGTGTCCCTTGTGGTGCTTGCCCTTCTTGTATCCACCTCCATGATGATACCCTCCGTGATGCTCTTTGTGCCCTTCATCGTGGTCTTCGTCGTGCCAGTGCTTCTCTTTGCCATGCTCTTCGTTTTTGTGAATGTCGTGTTCCCCATGAGTGTGGTGGCCCTTCTTGTAGTGACCTTTCTCCCCGTACTTGTGGCCCTTGTCTCCTTTGTGTCCCTTGTGGTGGTGCTCATGGTATCCGTCATCGTGGTGGTGTCCCTTCTTGTGTCCACCGTGTTCCCCGTAGTGGTGTTCGTGGTGATCTTTGTCGTGGTGCCCTTTGTGACCGTGGTGCTCGTGATGGTGACCTTCGTGACCCTTCTCTCCTTTTCCGCCGTGCTCGTGATGATGCCCCTCGTCTTCGTGATGTCCACCGCCATGTTTCCAATGGTGGTGATGATGGTGTTTGGAGGCGGACACCTCCATATCAGCGACCACATCACTAACTTCACTGGATTCTTTGCCCCTTGAAATCTCTCGAGCTTCATTGAGGGACACTAGGGCCACAAGTGCCACTACAAGTAGCCCCAGCCGATGTACATTTTGGAATGTGTGTAACAATAATTGTTCGTACATGTTACTTAACCATCGCCCCAAAAATAATTATTCTTGAATCTTTCATATGCCACATTATATGATAACGTAGTTTTCATTGGATTAATTACAACTACTTTCAATTTCCTATAAATAGAAACTGTTTTGGGGTATTCCTCGCAAGCTTCTTTAACCATTTTACTATTACTGTAATGACTGCAATATATCGTCAGATGAGCTTTCATATTCTTGTTTAAGTATATAAGGAAAATACAATGGGTTTACCCGGAAAAGATCTGACAACGTAGTCAAATAATCCTCCATCATGAGTCAAACTAGGTTTACGTAACATCCTCTTTATTAAAACTCAACAACATAACAACAAACAAGGTAGTATAACATATATCAACAATTGGTATCACATATTCAGCACGCTGTTTCCCCAGATCAGTCATGCTTCCAGTCCCAGTGCTTGTGGTGCTCATCGCCTCCTTTATGCCCATGGGATTTGTGATGATGATGGTGCCCTTCGTGGCCGCCTCCCTTCTTGTGTCCTCCATGGTGGTGATGGTGTCCTCCCTTCTCGTGGTGTCCCTTGTGACCGTGGTGCTCTTCATGGTGGCCTCCATGCTCGTGGTGTCCCTTGTGGTGCTTGCCCTTCTTGTATCCGCCTTCATGATGATACCCGCCATGATGCTCTTTGTGCCCTTCATCGTGGTCTTCGTCATGCCAGTGCTTTTCCTTGCCATGCTCTTCGTTTTTGTGAATGTCGTGTTCCCCATGGGTGTGGTGGCCCTTCTTGTAGTGACCCTTCTCCCCGTACTTGTGGCCCTTGTCTCCTTTGTGTCCCTTATGGTGGTGCTCATGGTATCCGTCATCGTGGTGGTGTCCCTTTTTGTGTCCGCCGTGTTCCCCGTAGTGGTGTTCGTGATGGTCTTTGTCGTGGTGCCCTTTGTGACCGTGATGCTCGTGGTGGTGACCTTCGTGGCCCTTTTCTCCCTTTCCTCCGTGCTCGTGATGATGTCCTTCGTCTTCGTGATGTCCACCGCCATGTTTCCAATGGTGGTGATGATGGTGTTTGGAAGCGGACACCTCCATATCAGCGACCACATCACTAAGCTCACTGGATTCTTCGCCCCTTGAAATCTCTCGAGCTTCATTGAGGGACACTAGGGCCACAAGTGCCACTACAAGTAGCCCCCAGCCGATGTACATTTTGGTATGTGTGTTGTTGATTTGAATACCTAAGCTCACACTGACGTTTTTGGTGGCTAATTCCGCTTTTATATGTGTATTGTCGGTGTTTTTGTTGAATGGTAAAATGGGCTTGCATTAGCAAATTATCTATTGCATCCTGTGGCAATTGATCAGTTTCGCCATATCGTATACGCGATTTTTTAGAGGTGATGCAATTTTATCACCTCGGACTTGTTTCAAATTTAATTCAATTATTCGGTTGTTTGTTGTTAATGGACCTGTTTTATCCAATAAGGTACAAGTACATATATCTCAGTCAATGCTAAGTTCATGTAGCGGGCACCGAATTCTTGGAATATTTAGGTCATTTCGTACTTAGTATATTCAGATTTGATGAAAATATTTAGTTATCTCTTGTTTCATATGGACGTAACAAGATTCTATTTCCGGATTTATTTGGTATTACAAGGTACAGTGCTAACATATTTAACATTGATAACTGAATTGAACATATAAATTTGCTTTCTTTTTTTTTATTATCATGTTATTGGCTTTGATCTGAGGTCAACTGGCCAGTTGTACTGTGGATGAGACATCAATTCGTCCCCAATCTCTTGTATAGGCGTAACTAGCACCCAATAAATTGTCCAAGATAAAAGAAACTAAGAAATTAACTGTATTAATGTTGTCGTGTATTTTCAGATATGTGAAATACAAATACCACCACTGCTTAGATACCGCAAGTGATACAGTTATACTTCGTGAGAAAAAGCCTGTGGGACACCTTCCAGTGGCATGTCAGTTTTTTCACTTTTTGTCTTTTACGTCGTTTTACGTGAGATAGGGGACGATCTATTTTTTTAGTGACTGAATAAAGTCATACTATTCTACATTAGTTATAGTTAAAAGTTACAGCGTTATTTTTAATTTTTGTGTACAAAAGTTATAATACGAATAGTAGTTTGTATGTAGTTTGTATGTACAGTTGTTTCATTTTAAATAATCAACTATACTCTTACCCGTTATTTGCTAAATCTATTATATACACTAACCATTTAATTGAATTTTATTTTTATACATTTTCTTCTTTTCATTTCGTTCTTATTCGCTGGAAAATTCTGTTTCGATTTTCATTATTCATCTATCATTTATCAACAATAAGGTTGAGTGGAATTACGGTAAGACCCGAACACTACCTTTTGGCAAACTATATACTTATCTTTTATTTTTCTTATTGTCATTACATGTTTGTTTGCAGGTACAGATTTGCCAATAACAGCGATTATTATTATTACTATATTAGAAATAGGTATAGTTTAAAGGATTATTCTATAGATTAAAGAAACTATAAACCACGCTATTAGGGAACATTGGACTAAAAATCTTCATTAACAATTCTGCCATATTATTCATAAATAAAGCGTCGGACGCTTCTCTCATGAGCATACTAGTATGTTTCGTTCATTATTGTTTCAATTTTTTTCAAAAGTTAACTTTTTAGTCCGATGTCCTCTAAAGACATGTTTTCTAGTTTTTTTAAACTATGGATATGCATCTTGCTGTTAAGTACTGTTAACTATATTAAATACTTTAAACTATGAACGAATCAACTTTAGTCAACGGACTAGAGGGTTTACTCAGGAACCACAAAAGTGATTCAAAGCGAATGGATCACACAAACCTTAGGTCCATAGTTCTGTAAAGCATAGAATACGTCATAGCAAGTCAACTGCAGACCTCTATAGACTAAGATGTATTTCTCATAACTAATGAGTTGTTCTAATTGTTTTGTTCACACTCAGAGTATGAAGATAAACGTTGAAGCTTTCCTAGTGTGACACCTTATGCGCGAATAAGTGAGGGAATGGGGGAAATCCCCCACCCTCAAAGAAATTCTGACAAAAGAGGGACTATAGACAACTTTTTTATATTACTACTACCATAATATTCTAAGTGCAGGAAAATGAATACAAAGCAATGCTTTAAAAAGATTTTAATTAATAAATGGAAAGACTCTTGAACAGGTAGACAAGTTTCAATACCTGGGATGCTGGGTGGACAGCAAACTAAATCCAGACACAGAAATAAGATCAAGAATAGAACAATCCAGAAGCTGTTTTGTACGTATCAGAAAGTTCCTCTGCGATTCACGCATCAGTCTTGACCTGCGTTTAAGACTCTCAAAATGCTATGTATGGTCTACTCTCTTGTACGGAGTCGAAACGTGGACACTCAAAACACAAACTATCAATAAATTGGTAGCTTTCGAGATGTGGGCATACCGCAGAATACTCAAAATACCATTGACATCGCGTACTACGAACGAAGAAGTTTTGCGCAATCTGGCAACAGAACGAGAACTACTGACTCATAAAAATACGTAAAACAGCATACCTGGGCCACATACTGAGAAATAATAAATATCGATACGCACAACTTATCGCAAAAGGAAAGATCGAAGGCAAACGGGGGCTGGGACGGAAAAAACTGTCATGGCTGTGGAATATACGTCAGTGGACTGGCCTGGGATTCGAAGAATTGATAAGAACCGCTGAACGCAGAGAAGAATTTGCCATTGTGATATCCAACCTTCACTGATGGAGATGGCACGTTAAGAAGAAGAAGAATTAATAAATACTAAAATCTCTCTATATTCTGGGTTCAAACAACCTTCCGATTTAACTCCCCCCCCCCCCTCTGGATCCGCCCTCTGATCTTATGTTAGCTGTAAAGGGTACTAGTAATTTCCGCTACATTCAAAACAACTCTCTATTCTCCGAGACCACTCTTCTGCGACATGCGACATGTCACTAGATATCGAAGCACTAGGACTGGTCAGTACAATGGCTCCTTGTTCTGAAATCTATGTACCATCAAGCTGTCGTAATTCACGGATACTATCCATTTTAATCAATTTTAATGCCGGCACATTACCTGGCGTAGCGTATTCCTGTATTTGTTTGATTTGCCAAAAAACGACGATGTGCGCAGAACCTATTTGAACTCAAAGAACTCAAATAAGATTTATATTAATGCCGAGGATGTCAAATGACAATCACTACGTTTACACGGCTCCTTAAACCGTTTTTATTTTAAAACGGTGCAATTAAAGCCGCTTGACTTAAGGGTTTACTCGACTGAACATAGTAACGGTTCTGTCAACCTATCACTGATTTGTTCAGAAATGTCAAAATAAAAACGCTTTAACACAAAATAGCCTCACTTTTCAGCAATGGCGTTATCCGTATGAAAGTGTAAATAACCGTATCTACCTGTTTTGTGGTGTAAAATTCGATTCTCGAAGCGCTAAACTTTTTTCTCATTGTATTTTATTAAAGGCCAATTCACACATACGGTACTGTGCACCGACTGTGTCATGACCGCGCATCGGCTGTGCTGTATTCGTATTGTCTATTTTGTAACACAGTCGGAGCACAGTCTGCGCCTAGACCTATATGTCTGAATTAAAAACAGTAATTCAATACATTTCAATGAAAACTTTGGATGACCGATTCAGTTCAAATCATCACAGTCGGCGCACAGTCGGTGCACAGTACCGTATGTGTGGGTTGGCCTTAAAACTTTTCGTTTAGCTCTCAGAAACGTCAACCTTGATTATCGCAAAGCTGATTTTGAATTTGTAAGTGATCATTGGTACCACTGCATCTAAAACAAGTCAAACCGTTTTCTCTGCTTAGTGCTTACACGGCATGTAAAACCGGCGTAAACCACGTTAAACATCATTTGTAGGACTCCTTGAGTTAAGCCGTTTTAACGTCTTAAATCGTTTCAACCAGCTTTTTTTACATAGGTTTTAATTCGTATATTCGTAAGTATTTTATAGTACACCGTTTTAAGACCAACGTGTAAACATAGTAAATGAGGGATGGCATATTTGGTGATACATATTTGCAAATACATCATATAATACAGCGATGCCGCTACACGAATATTACCTACCCCATGTGAAGTGCCTGCATAAAACTCAATCTATTTTTAGTATTATCCTATTTTGACAACCAACCAAATGTCGCTGGTTCAGTCTCTTGTGTTCTCCAAATTTCGCATGCCTCGGAAACTTGGACTGTTCTAAAGGCAGATCGAGCTCGCATAGATGCTTTTGAAATGTGGACGTGGAGGAGAATGCATAGAGTCCCTTATACCGCCCATCGAACTAACGTTTCCATACTGGAAGAGCTCGGTAATCCAAAGAGACTCTCCTCCATTGTGTCGACGAGAATGCTTACATTCTTCGGAGATATACACAGAAGCGATAATAATGGAGAAACTAGTTCAGGGTCATGCCCCGAGTGGACGGCGCCGTGGCCGTTCCCCTACAAGCTAGGTGGATACTACGAAACAGTTGCTGGATATGAGTATCAAGAGCGCACTGAACTGACAGTAAATCGCGAACGATGGCGAGCTACAGTTCTCAAAACTATTGATAATATTCGTGTCGGCAGTACTCTAGCTCCGACTTAATGCATTTTACGAGTTCACAACATGTCTGTTAAGACATTGTGACTGTGGTGACGATTTTGACATTATGGAAAGGCCCATTGGAGTGCTAAACAGTTCTTAGCCGGGCCGCGGTCGCACGTGTTGAACGGTACCACAAATTTTTTTGGGCGTCCGCTGCTAACCAGACGTTGACGGCTTCATTACCGGGCGTCTAGCGAAAACGCACAAAAAGTTGTGCGTTTGCTGTTTGCTGTAGCGGTCATGGATGCAGGGTCTGATTAGTAACTCTGCTAACTCACACAGTATACAAGCAGAACAATTGAAATGGTTTTTGGTGACCTTTAAGGTAAGGCGACTCTGTAGTAATATTTTCATTGAGGTTTTCTGGAGCTCCATTACTCATTTTTAATGAGGTCCCATCCAAGGTACGTTGGCCAATATGATTGCTACCAGAATAACTGTATCATAGCCTTCAATCTTTCATTATGTTTTTGAACTCTGAATTATATCGTTCGTTAGCTTATATTTAGTAGCAAAGTGTTTAATTTTTTTGTGAGCCAACACCTTGATTCTAATTTTTGATCGACTCTGTAACTCTGTAGTCATATTTTCGTGGAGCTTATCTGGAACAGTATAATATGTGCAACCTGAATAGCTGAGCCCTGGCCTTGTGATATTCTCTTAGCAAAAATAATGTTCAAACTAAAGCTGAGTGGAATGTTTGAAAGTACTACAGGGCTTTCAAAACATTTTTTTTTACTGCAACCCTTAGAAGTCACCTCCAACTTTGTTTTTCCAAATAGCACCTTATAGTTTTTCCTACACAAAATAAGTCCTTATTTTATCTAAAATCTTGTAGTACCTTTTATTTTATACAAAAAGCTATTTTTTTCGTAAAGTCGTAAGCATAAAATAAATAAAATAAGGATTTGTTTGAGGCGTAACATTTTCGTAAAAAAACAGATAAAAAAGAAAAGTAAGTGGGACTTTCATACACCTATCATACTATATGCTTAAAAAAACCTTTTTCTTCACTTCAACGCCTAAAACTTACCCGGTACTTTTTTCCCAAATAGCAACCCACAGCTTTTCCTACATTAATAAGGTCATTACTTTAATCAATATCTTGTAGTGCCTTTGGTTTTATACACAAACCAATTTTTATTTTCGAAGCCATTAACATGCGGTAAATAAAGTGAGCATTTGTTTGAGGCGTAATATTTTCGTAATAAAAAGATAGAGTCAGGTTGATTGACCCAGTACTTCCCACGCATTATGGTGATACCAGTTTATTATTTTCCCATAGCATGAAGCTTTAGTCTGAGGTCCCTTGCAATCAAATAATGTTCAGCCCACCTCCCTGAAATTGTCATATGCTGCTAGGTCTTTCCTTCACAGGTCAATGAACAGCCTATTATCAATACTACAAACTTTTCAGTTTTACAACCCCCCACCCCCCGACCAACCCAATTTCACCCCTAACCAAAAAAAAGGTAGGTAATGATCCGGAACCCCCAAAATATCTAAAACCGAAGTTTGGGTTGTTTTCATACATACAAAACGATTTAAAGCAATAGATACTCGTATGTATACAAAAAATTCTAAGTCCTTTAGTTTCCGCAATATAGGCTAGACAATGTTCGGATGGACCTAAAAAGGTGATCTATGTCGCTAGGCCTTTCTTCACAGGTTAGTGGACAGCCTATTATGGATACAAGAAATTTTTCAGTTTCTCAACCCCCCACCCCCCCAACTACGCCAATTTCACCCCCACCCAAAAAAAGGCAGAAAATGATCAGGAACTTCTAAAACGCTTAAAAACGAAGTTTGAGCTGTTTTTATATTTTTAGTTTTTTTCGATTTCTGCGCCGTTACTGGCATGATTTATAAAAACCATACGCGCTTTCCATCCTCGCAACGGTAGTAATACTGTGTCAAAATTTCATTAAAATCAATTCAACAGTTTCCTCGTTACACAATATACAACGATTTAAAACAATACTCTCGTATGTTTACACCAGACAAAATTTTAAGTCCTTTGGTTTCTGTAATAGGCAAGGCAATGTTCGGATGGACCTAGAAAAGTCATAAATGTCGCTAGGTCATCCTTCACAGGTCAGTTGACAGTCCATTATGAAAGCAACAAATTTTTCAATTTTACAACCCCCCACCCCCCAACCACTCCAATTTCACCCCCACCCAAAAAAGTAGAAAATGATCAGGAACCCTTAAAATGCCTAAAAACGAAGTTTGAGCAACATTTATTTTTTTTTGTTTTTTGCTAATTACTCGGCCGCTCATTCACTGATTTTCAAAATTATAGGAACATTACCTACTGCGACCCCCCAGCATATCGCTGCCCAAATTTCATCACAATCCATGCAGCGGTTGCTGAGATTACGGGGCTAGAAAAAAGCGACAGACAGGCCGACAGACCCACAGACCGACAGACATACAAACGTGGACTTTCGTTATGTGGACATCATGAAACGCCCATGGCATGACCGACACTATAGTAATTTTAAAAAATTCCACTCAGTTTTGGTTTGAAACTTTTTTGTTACTAGATTATCACGTGTCAAAGAAATTCAGGGACACCCTGTATATGTGATAGAGAGTCTACTGCCAAGATACTTTCAATGCGAAAATGTCCTTCATTCGTTTTTGATAAGGTCCTATCCAAGGTACGTTTCAGTTGGTCAATGTCTTTATACTAATATATTGTGTGCAATCTAAATAACTGTACTCGAGTCTTGAATTTTTGTATCCATTTAAGATGTCTGGGTTGCTTTATCTTTGCATTGGACTTTTCTGGGTCTCGTTCATTTTTAGTGAGGGTTGTCTTATTTGGCTATTATTATTATAATAGTTATATTATGTTCAACCTAAATAACTATACTCTAGCCTTCATTGAATTTATCTGGTTCACCCCATCTTTGCTTTTGGGGTAGCGAAACAATAAATTAATGACTTTTTTAAGAG
The DNA here is from genome assembly GCA_951848785.1 of Callosobruchus maculatus. Taxonomy (NCBI): domain Eukaryota; kingdom Metazoa; phylum Arthropoda; class Insecta; order Coleoptera; family Chrysomelidae; genus Callosobruchus; species Callosobruchus maculatus. The sequence goes on along the minus strand of CATOUR010000028.1, from coordinate 561,514 downwards.
TCAATGTAGCGATTCTGATTTTTGATAAGCTTTAGAGTAAGGTGAGTCTGTAGTACATTTTCATTGGGCTTTTCTTGGTGTTATCCTTTTTTAAGAGTCAATATAGCGATTCTGCTAAAGTTTTGTTGTTTTGACAATATACAGAATGCTAGGTGTGAGCTGTGGTACATTATGTTTATTTGAAGGTAAATATAGCAAAACTCTAGAGAATTCGGGGGAAAATATCATTGTGTATTTTATACTTTCACTTAGTACAGTAGAAAGTAATTATTATTCCATTTTTTTTTTTTTTTTGTAGAAAAAGTGTCTTCGATTTTGGTATAAAATACTGCAGGAAGTTTTTTTACTCAAAAAGTTAACGTTTCGGCGTTTATTTACGCCTTCTTCAGGGTTGAAATTCATATGAACACGAAAAAATATACAAGTAAAAATAAAAGGTGCAAAACGGTGAGTATAAACTTGTTCAAGTGTTTTAAATTGTAAGTGTTAATTTCATATGTTTAAAATTTTTAAATTTCTTAGTTAAACTAAAAAACGCCGAAACGCGGCGCCGCCTCTTTATCAAAAAATCCGAAGACTATTTTTCCACTTTTAGTTAATCAATCTAGCAAGACTGTTACATATGAATTATCAGTTTTGTGAAACTCTTCATGTAAATATAGCTAGTTAATTCTTCTTTTCTTAGGAAAAATGCTGCTGAGTGAAAAGTCGTTGAAGAAATGTCGTCCGAATAAATCCGTACGGAAGCAAATTTAATTTTAACGAGGCACTCGTATTACAGAAGGAGAAGCACTGCCGATTATTACTCGAAAAACTGCTATTGTGAGAATCATTGCCAGGACGCAAACTGGAAAAATAAAAGGAATTGGATTTAATCAGACAATATTTGGTACAATAGTTCAGTCAATACAGCATCGAGTTTACGTCTAAAGCCTCATGTCCACTAGCAAATAAAATTGCTAGAGTTAGTCGCACAAGTCACTTGCGTAACGTCATTAGAGAAATATTGCAGCAAAATTACATGCACATAACGGACTTACGACTTGCTGAGAGCTTGTAGTGTACACGGTTACTCTCAGTAAATTAGTTTGCCACAAAAATTCCGAGACTGTTTCGAAAGTCTTGCAGCAAGGAGTGTTGTAAGTTCAATATGGAGAAGTTCAACTGGACGAGAGAAGACACGTGTCTTCTAATTGAACATTTTCAATTAAATCCTGTATTATGGAATGTACATACTACAGAATATAAGGACAGAATCAAATAGCAGAATGCATTACAAAAATTGGCTGACTCATTTAATACAGCAGAAAAGCGGAAAACCTCTGTTTTATGGTCTGTCGCGAAAAGCCAAAAGAAGCTACATAATATGAGAACTCAAGTTAACCAAGTGTGGACAAAAATTCAGAAGAATAAAAGTGGACAAGGGACTAATGAAATATATAAGAGTACTTGGGAGTTCTTTGACTCATCAAAGTTCATGTATCACTAGGGTAGTTCTACGCCGAACCCACTTTCTCACACAACATTTTCTCCGCCTTTTGCTATATTTGTCTTGTTTTCTTTTTTTTTAATTTAAATATATCACAACTACCGCAGCAGTTACAGATTTTGCATAGATCTTATCTATAGTGTACACGGATTCAGAACAATCAACCTCAAGTGAAATTGCGAAAGCAATTTCCTAGATTAAATTTGCGAACAATTAAAAGATAGTGTAGATAAACAAGCAAGTACTTGCTGCAAAAACTATCACAAGTTACTTGCAAGTGGACACGAGGCTTCAGCCACCGTCGATAAAATAAGGTAAAGCCTGTCATCCATTCGTGAAGATACATTCGCCTATACCCAAACCGATCAACCGAGATAGTGCGAAGGTCAGCGATTGGAAAGCTTTTCCTAAAGCAACGTTGTACTTTGTCTCATTGAGGTATACGTGCATGTATACGGCAGGTATACAGGGTGTCCCTGAATTTCCTTGACACGTCATATTCTCGTAACAAAAAAAAGTTGAAACGAGAATTGAGTAGTATTTCTGAAGGTACCGAGGAGTCTATCATACCTAGCTTTCAACACATTTTTTTGTACTTCAACCCTTGAAGCTCACTCCCAACTTTTTTTTCCAAATAGCACCCTACGCAAAGGAACCCTTCTTTCCTTTAAAATCTTGTAGTGAGTAAGATGGAGATGAGAGCCCTGGTGTTATTTGACGGTCATGGTCGTACGCGCGGGACTTAAGTTTATATAAAATATATTACATGAACATAAAAAGTAATCCAAAGAGACTATCCTCCATTGTGCCGACGAGAATGCTTACATTCTTCGAACATACTCACAGTAGCGATAATATGGAGAAACTTGTAGTTCAGGGTCATGCCCCGAGTGGGCGGAGCCGTAGTTGTTCCCTTACACGCTGGGTGGATACGACTAAACAGTTGCTGGTTACGAGTACCAAAGCGTCACTGCATTGACAGTAAATCGCGAAAGATGGCGAGCTACAATTCTCAAAACTAGTGATATGTTCTTGTCGGCAATACTCTACCACCGACTTAATGCATTTTACGAGTTCACGACGTGCCTGTTAAGACACTGTGACTGTGATGATGATGATGACATAAAAAGTGGTTTGAAGATATCAATATCGGATATGATTGACAATAATCACAACAGTTTCATCCCTTAGTTTGAAGACGAGACGATGATGAAGGTATACCTAGTTATTTAATTGCAAATCAAAGTCTTAATAATACATGAGTATTTCGCGAAATGTACATGATAAAGGATGTTAGTACACTTGTCAATATCAAATAATATATTTAATCGTTCGAACAAATTAAAGCGTGTTGATACACTTGTCAATGTTAACTAATCAATAATTTCAGTGGTATTTACTTACAGGGTTAAGGATGTTGTGACACTTATTCAAATCAAGGGTGTATTCAGCGGTACGTTTTTCATGAAATCACTATTCCCATTCTTCGTCGTCACTACTGTCACTGCTTTGATTTTATATGTCAACGGTTACAGCGTCTATGGTATTTTCTATTTGATAGTCAAGACGCCAAGTTTTCCTCCAATTCGTTTCCGTGATTTCATTAAAACCGTCCAATAAGGTCCTCTTCACGTCGTCAATCTTAAAGGTGTTTTGTGGTGCTGTTTTTCCTTTCAGCTGAGCCTATACATCAATTAAATTAGATTTAGTTCACAACGGGAAGAAGGTAACCTTAAAACAATATTTTTCTTTAGTCCCATGTCGTCAAATTACATTTTTTTTATCTATCAGCATGGGTCTGCGAATGTTTGTAAGTACGTCGGCAAACCATCGACATTCATGTCCTCGTGGCAATCTCCTGTCCTCTTTGATATAAATATAGTCAAACCTTCATCAAAAAATCAAGAACCACTTCCAATACTTATTATGATCAAATGCCGTCCTTTTCCTGTCTTGCCATATTTTTTTACAGTATGACCTTATTCACCCACGCTTTGTCCAAGTAAATGATCTTTCTGTCTCCTTCTCTGTATACTTACGGATCATTCTCAGGTAATTTCATCTCCAAATGATTATATTGTCCTTTTGAGTGAATGTTACTACTCCTTAAGCCTTCTAAAATCCGTCCGCACTTAAGTTATAGATACAGTTTATTCTCATTCATTAACCTGCTTCTGCCGAGTGCCTACATGCATAAGAGCAGCTAACATTGCTTGTGAACGAGGGGATAGAGACGATATCAGGCAGATGTCATCAGTATAATCTAGATCTTGAAGGCTACCCATCAGTCTTCAACTAATGCCTCCTCGGCCATGACACATCTTTCTCGCTAGGTAGTCTAACACTGCACAACAACAAAGGCACGTTTCTGCTTGGCACCACGCTTGACTGACTTGTGTCATCCTTGTATAGCTCTTTCACGATGTTTATGATCTTCAATCTTCTGGGGTGTACCTTTCTGTCTCATGGATTCAATTACACTTTCAAAATCAATGAGGTCTAAATCCAACGGATAGTTCAACTCGATGCAAGATTTACCTGGGCAGAAGCCAGCTTGTTCAGTCCTCAAATATTCTCCATGTAAGTAGTATTATCGTGTTTAGCAGAATTATCATCATCATAGCCACAACGTCTTAACCGACATGTTGTGAACTCGTAAAATGCATAAAGTTGGAGCTAGAGTATTGCCGACACGAATATTATCAATAGTTTTGAGAACTGTAGCTCGCCATCGTTCACGATTTACTGTCAGTTTAGTGGCGATCTTGATACTCATATCCAGCAACTGTCTCGTCGTATCGACCCAACGTGTAAGGAAACGGCCATGGCGCCGCCCACTCGGGGCATGACCCTGAACTACAAGTTTCTCCATATTATCGTTTCTGTGTATATGTCCGAAGAATATTAGCATTCTCGTCGACACAATGGAGGTTAGTCTCTTTGGATTATCGACCTCATCCAGTATAAAAACGTTAGTTCGATGGGCGGTATAAGGAACTCTCAGCACTCTCCTCCACGTCCACATTTCTAAAGCATCTACTAGTATGCGAGCCCGATCTGCCTTTTTATAAAGAGAGTTATACCTGTCCAATAATAATAGGAGGCTGTCTAATATTTTACTAAAATGACAGTTCTAATAGAGGATCGCTCAAACTGCTTTGTTTTACCGTGCAATCAGAGGACTGCGATTTAATTAAACTTTGTTCGTGCCTGTGCCGGTAGAGGTACGAAGCGCTAAGAAAGAGGTAGAGGTATATTGCTCTACCCCCTGCTAATATCTCACAGCTATTCCTAATTTTAAACCGATTAGTAAAATTTTCGACGTTGTAAAGAAGCTATCGGAGATTCAAGAGAGCCTCTTATGCCTCTAAAGCAGGTGTAAAAACGCTTGCGCTAAACTTCGCTTCTACTTTGCAACATTTAGAGCTCTGGATATGGTAAAGGTACTTACCTCTCTCTTACAGGTCCTCGTCGAGAGTAATTTCTTTTGCGAGAGACTGGTTTTATAACAACTTTGCATCACTACAGTGTGAGTTGATAAGTAACTAATACTTCTGAAAGTTTATAGTAGCTCGTTAAAAATTCTGGTTAGGGAGCTTTTTTTGTTATACATGAAAATTGGAATGAAATTACGTGATCTTGCCATAAGTTTTGTTCACTATATGTATAATAAACAGGCAATATTTATAAAGTAAGTGGAATATATACGAAACAAAAATTGTTCCTTGTTATAAGCTAAAAAAATTTAGAAACCGCTAAAAATGCCCACCCTTAGCTTTAAGGTAGTCTGGCTCAGACTACGAGTCAGACTCATTGATCTCACTACGCGCCACTAGGAGAGGTAAAGAGGCTGCTTTCGAACAGAACCTCTGCTCTAAAATATTCCATAGCAGGCACTGCAAAGGATTGAGGTCTGGATTTCCTGAGGCGTAACTTTCAGCGGCGATAAACTCCAGCCCACGACTGAGCTATAATCGCAGTATCGTCTGCGTAGAGATAGACTTCACAGTTGTAGAGACAGGAGACATCATGCATAAAAAGTGAATAAATTACTAGCTCAAGGACTGAACCCTGAGGATAGGCCGCAATGTCGAAAAAGGGTATTATTGACCTTGGTTCTAAATTTCCTTCCTGCGAAAAGGGATTTTAAAGATTTTAGAAGCCAAAGTAGAAAGTTCTTTTGAACTAATTTATAAAGGAGGTCACGGCTATATACTTATGTAGCTTGTGAGTCATTAATGACCCACAGACCAATAGACATGACATCGAAATAGGTATACTCGTAGTATCACATTCTTGCTTATTTCTTCATTTAACGCAAAATAAGAGCTGTTAAGCACTAGGCTTTCATTTTTTAGCAAAAATTCATATGAACCTGCTTGTATTATTCTGGAGAATTGCAACATTGTGCATGTCATTTAAGGAGGTACTACTAAGTACCTATATAGTATTCGCGGCATGTTTGGCTCATCTCACAGACTATACTGGGACGTTGAAGTACATACAGATAAGACTATCCCGGCAAATCGGCCAGATATAGTTTTCCAGTCGAAGGCAGTCAGAGTTACCTATTTGATAGATATTCCTATTCCCAACGATACGAATATCCAAAACGCCTACGCTGAGAAGATATCTAAATACACTGACCTTGCGATAGAAATAAAACGACTCTGGAAGCAAAACAAGGTTACTATTGTCCCCCTAATTATGTCTCTCTCAGGCCTCACACCAAACACATTTACACCACACCTAAAACAGTTGGGCCTGGACGAAAGGTTACACAAAATATTTCAAAAGTCTGTAATCCTGAAGACCTGCAATATTGTACGATCCTTCCTAAATTTCGATCCGTAATAGATCAGGTGTTGACTTGGCATAGCCCGTCAACATCTGTTGCTACCGCAGTCATGCGGGAGAAACTTGAAAAATCAGGATAATAATAATAAGTGTCTTTATTAATGTAAAGTAATAAAACAAGTGTAAGACCCTGTATATTTTTTAGCGTTTATAATTTCCAAATCTGTTTATGTCTGTGTTCCCTTTACAAGGCGATATCCATAAAATAACTACGCATGACGATTTATGAAGTTGAGAAACGTTGGCGCTATTTGTTTATATTGGAAAATAGGGCTGAGCAGCTTCTCATGGTTACTACAAAGGTTATGCTGATGCCGAAAGTTTAATTAGGAGACAGTATGGTTTATTTATATTATCATCACACAGGCACTATTATTGAGACGGTTTAAATAAAGCGCTTTTAATATTTGCTGCCATTTGGGTTTTGGTAACTTTAGAAAACAGTGTGTTAGGTTTGTGTAGTGGTGCTACAAGAAGGGGTGAGTTTTCTCACGAGCTATACTTGTTACTGCGCACTTGGTATTATTATTTTCACTGTTAATGATATTTGAGATAACCTGGTTTGAGAGATGATTTAAAAACGATTATTGATTGTTGCAATTATTATTGATTGTTGCGTTGTCAGCCTGAGGTTTATTGGCATGTTTTGTGTTTCTTGTGGCTATACCTTGAGCAGGTCTGGGACCATTGCACGGCTTATAGGGTATTACGCAAGGCTCAATGTCGTGGGGGGACACCTCGCGTTTTGGTGTCCATTGCACTCCTCAGCATTGGAGCGTTTATTGCCAAGTGGTCTAGACCAGAGTACAAGAGAAATAGAGAGAAGGAGATTGTTGTCAATCTCGGTAGCGTTGTCGCTACTGTATTGAGTGAGTACTGTATTACTCATTGCACAACTCGATACGTTTGTTTGTTCAGGCACCATTGGCATTACAGTGCTCGGAACGAAAAGCCTTGCACATACTTCCATGGTCAGTACGTTGTCGTCACTGGGACAGCATAACAATCTAGCAAGAATATTCTGATTAATCACTGGCATAATTATTATTGACGATTCTTGATGTATTTACTTTCTCAAGTTTGTGGAGCAAGTATGCTCAGTGGCTTTATTTCATTTTCAGGTGCGCTACAGACCATCCGGATATGAGAGTCAGCCTATGCCCATGTGCCCATAAAAGGTTTTGCTATTTTACAATTGTTTAAACCATTTTATTAATTTTTTTATATACTGTTAGTACAATTAATTACCTCATATTAAATATGGCCATATTAAATCCATGACATTTTATTAATCATGTGCTACTATGACACGCTATCCATTTGAGTTTGACACCGACGTCTTACACAAGTAATTAAGAATTTCAATTAAGGCGAGGTTCAGCACATGCCCTTAACGGGAAAGGCTGCTCTACCACCTAACCCCATAAAGAAAGAAAGGATAACACAAGATAACCATTATGATTTAGTACATATCCAACTTAAATAACTTTGTACACTATCGGAAACTGCATATTGGTTGACATTAACTAGGTACTGACTGGTTACTCTGCTGGCTCATCAAAGCTTGAGCGAATTTTGTTTTGAACACTGATCTACTAGATATAACTCCTAGATCATTCGGCAGACTGTTGTAAAATTTAACGACATTGTAAGAGAAAGTAGATATAACTTAATTAAAGAGTAGCAATTTCATTCATTCATCCGAAACCAATCACAGACGACGTCGTTTCGCTTTTATTAAAGCTCGTCAGTGTGATTTAGGTCTCAGACGAATAAATGAAATTGCATGATACTGCCTAGCTGGCAAAACTCGTACTAGTAGTAGCAACATATAGATATTGGGAAGCAGTACTTTGAAAAAGTATTGGTTCGCCATCTGTCTACCAAAGCCGGTACCTGAGCGTTTAATTTGAGTATCCGAGCACTGTTTATATGACCCGTTTAGAAGCATCAGGTATAGAAATCTCCGGGTATGACAACAAACAGACTCTTTGCTGTGGAACACTCATTTAAACACTCCCGACATTCGGTTTATGCTAAAGCCGGCGCCATATATGCGGGTATTTGCCGAATATCAATATTCGCCGTTTCTTCAACCTTGCTCGCCGAATAGCGAGCACGTATCGCCCTACATGTGCGTAGTTGGCTATGTTTAGTTTCGAGAAGAAAGGGAATGGGAAAGCTCGACCATTCGCACAAACTGCTCCAGCCACACTAGTAGGCGTTTGCCGAATTGCGAATATTCGCTGTTCGTTGTTCCCTAAATGCCGCATGTGTGGCGCCGGCTATGGCGCCGGCTGAATGCTCGGTGCTCGGCATATGGCGAACATTCGGGTAAAATCCTGCAGCCACATAGCCGAATAGCAAATAATCGGGGTTCGTTGCTCGCCGACTCCCGCATATGTGGCGCCGGCTTAAAAAGCGACTTAACTCAATTAAAGAGTAGCAATTTCATTCATTAGTCCGAAACCAATCACAGACGACGTCGTTTCGCTTTTATTAAAGCTCGTCAGTATGATTTAGGTCTCAGACGAATAAATGAAATTGCATGATAGTGCCTAGCTGGCAAAACTCATGCTAGTGGTAGCGACATAAGTATAGCCTGCATGAAGGGTAGATATTGGGAAGCAGCACTGTGAAAAGGTATTGATTCGCCATCTACCCACCAAAGCCGGTACTTGAACGTTTAATTTGAGTATCCGAGCACTGTTTATGTGACCCGTCGTAAGATCCGTCGTATTGTAAAATTCTTGAAAATCGTGCAAACCGTTTCCGGTGAAAAAACTTAGTTAACTTGAATTTTTATGCTTTTAATTGTATATAACTAAGGGTGAATAAAGGCCTTTCATATTTATTATTATTTAGGCTATACCTTCACAGCTACTGAGATATCAAAAATGTTTCTCGTTCTTCCAAATGATATACCGTATCACTCTGCTAAGCCCTATACGCTCCCCTTCAATCTTGAACCGCCCGACATTTCGTAGATTTCGTTCTCACTTTACGACTGCCGCAAAGTGCCTTAAATAATATTTTAATATTTGAAACATCCCCCCGGTTGAACGCGTTGGCGCGGTATTCAAATTGCCCTTATAAAAAATTAACATTTCTGTAGCGATATAAATCGAGAGATCTAGACAGCTTAAGTTTAATTTGATTTTTATGGGTCTCTGGAGGTTCTAGGCGAACGCCCTGAGCGCGGACGGATATATTTCTGCATTATTACCTTATAAACAGATAGTATTGCGAAAATTACTTTCACCCCATACAGAGCATACCTACTTGTTTATATCCTTCTTGGTTTTGAGGCTTTATTTCCATGAACAGTGTCGGTACAGTTGCGATCCTATTGAACTATACGAGGATTTGTCATAAAATAACAAGACAAGTTCTATAATATAACATAGAATATGCTACCTTGATCTTGAATCCAATCTACCATAATTCAATAGACGCAATTGAATCTGTCCAACGTAGAACTTTGAAGTACTTTCTCTCCAAATGTAACGGATACTATCCGGAAAGAGGATTAAGTCATAAATTTTGCTTGAAACATTTCATTTGGAGCGACTTCAAACAAGACGTGATGAATATGCTGTTTGTTTTTTATTTAATTTAATTCATAATGTTATTGACTGTCCACCGATACTATGGCCCGGTCGTACAATGCGAGTTTAAGCTTCGGCTCAAGGTAAGCCGACGTTAAACCACGTCAGTTGCAAAATTTACCTTGTACAATGCTGGCTTAGCCCCCCACTCCAAGCTTAACACGAGCTTACGTAATCCGAAGCTTAACGCGAGCTTAGCTGAGGTTTAAACCTAACCTCATAAAAGTAACATGATATGTCAAGGAGGAACCTTCAGATTGCTTGTCACTTTAGTAGGTCATATTTTTTGAAAGATTTGTGTCTAGTTTAACAAATAGAGGAAATGAAAGAACAGAGACAGAAACGGTCGTTGCCGAAATTTGACACAAACCGTCATAAGTGCCTAACCAAAAAAGGTAATTTTTCAGATGATTATGTCAGTACGTGTTGCTTCATTGATGCCAACTGTAGTAAATTTCATTATCAACCAGGTTTAACTAAGCCGACGATTGTACGACGGGTGTCGACTTTAAGCCTGAGGTCAACTAAACTTAGGCTTAACAAAGCTCGTGTTAAACCCGCATTTGTACAACCGGCCCTAAGTAAGATAAATTTCTATGCCGCTAGACTTACTAGTTAACATCGGGTTACATTTTACTGTAACCTTTGTCACACGAATGTTTTGGCTAAGTCTCCAATAAGTGCTATGTGTTTTACATACAATCTAATTTGTGATAAATGTGACATTTTTAACGATAGCGAAAAGACGTTGTTGAAGGTGCACGGATTACTGCACACGAAAATAAAATGGTCACGCTCAATATCTGCATTTTATGCTCATTAGTCTTAGATTCTTAGAAACTTCCTGTGATTGGGTGTATACTTGTTGGGAATAAAACTGTTATTATTAATATTAATATTTATTTGAAAGTATTACAACAAATATCCATTCTGTTCAATACATCTTTCTCGTCGTTTTATGTGATAAAGTTATGAGAGACCATTTTTTGATAGTCTGTTTAGTATACCTTTCCTTCCTTCACTCCTCCCCCTCCCACTCGTCTCTCTCTTCCCCTCCCACTCCTCTATTTCTCCCTCGCTCACTCCTTCCTTCCCCCTATTTCTCCCCCTAACTCCCACTACTCCCTCCCTGTCCTTCATCGGCCTCCCCCTCCTCTCTGCACTCTTCCTTCCACTCATCTTTCCCTCTCCTCCTCCCTCTCCTCCTCCCTCTCCTCCTCCCTCCCCTCCTCCCTCCCCTCCTCCCTCCCCTCCTCCCTCCCCTCTTCCATCCCCTCTTTCTTCCCCTCCTCCATCCCTCCTCCCTCCCTCCTTCTTCCCCTCCGCCCACCCCCTTCTCTCTCCCCCCTCCTCTCACCCTACCCTATTATCCTCCCTTCTCGCTTCTTCACCTTCCCTCCTCCTCCCTTCCCCTTGCCCTCCCAACCCTTCCCCCTCCCATCCCTCCTTCTATCTCCCCCCCTCATATTTATTAAGCAGAATGAGAAAAAAAATTCCTGACACATGATGAGGTCCATTATCTGGATACCAAAAATATGGGCAACCTTATCACAAATTTTACAGACTAAAGAAGTGTCAAAATAGGCCGGACTTCTTAGCAATTAAGCTTTTTAATAAATTACTCCAGAACATTAGGACGTTACCTTTGAGGGCTTTTAGAAATGAATGTAAAAAATTTCAATTTGCTGGGTTATGAAAAAAGTTCGCATTTTGAGAATATATCTAATGGCTATTTCGTTGATGTATGAAGAATGACCTTGGATCAGCTCCCTCCTTCAAAGTGTATCAGGTTCTTTCTAGAATCATCTATATCGACATGGTCGATAGCTTAGCCGTGGCATTTCGATGACTTTTTTGGAACTTGACCTTATATATAAATTCACCGTTGAGCTGTAAACGATTTTTTAATTATCTTGAAAGTTACGGTTACGAAATTCTATGCGCGCAATGTTTGTTCGTTGGATATACTGGTTTATTGAGCACATTTTTTTTATTTTTGCGGTCTAGTTAGGTGTCGGGTATTTTGACTCATTTGCCGTTATATCTGATTCTATACATAAATAGTGTTATAAGCTTTAATATGAATTAAAGAGTATCACAGGCGTATAAGGCTAACAGATTTTCGAAAAAAAAACTCGATTCAACTTTGACTTATTTATTTATTTATTTATTTATTTGACCATTTTATACAAATGAATGCATTTATGGTAAGTCAAAATGGAGAAAGCCTAGAAAGCGTAAAAAACAAACTTATAAGTAATTAAGACTAACTTAATATGTATGTAATATGTATGTACAGAGACTTGTGATAATAATTCAGAAAAAGAAAAAAATATATATATTATATATATACCTCAGTGAGAACTGTTAATATTGGTGCTCAGGTATTCCTGTGTGGAATAGAAACAGTGGTCCAGTAACATCTGCTTGACTTTTTTCTTGAACGTGTGTAAATTGCTTTGATGGTAGTCATGAGGCAGTTTGTTATAAAACCTGATGTCTAAAGAGTTTTGCTTAGAAGTAGTTAGTCGGTATCTTGGTGGCCTTAATGCTTCAGATCCTCTGGTATTATAATTGTGGATATCTGACTGGATGGGGAAATTCTGGGAATTCACATGAATGGCAATTAATGAGTAGTAAATATACAAACAAGGGACTGTTAATACGTGCAAACTTTTAAATATCGGCTGACAGTGACTATTGAAACGTGCTCCTGTTATGACTCTCAGTGCTTTCTTTTGTAGCTTAAAAGCTCGGATCGCGTAAGAAGAGCCACCCCATATAACAATACCATATACCAGATGACTGTGGAAGATACCGTAGTAAGCACTTAGTAACCCTTCCTGTGAAGAAATTCGCTTAAGTTGACGCAGTACAAAAAGACTCTTTTTTAATTTATTACAAAGAGTGTCTATATGAGGTTCCCGTTTGACAGCCTGTTTCGAAAATTGCACCGATTAGAAAAGTTAAAACACTAATTAAAAAAATGCAGTACGTGTTGTGGCTACTAGGGTGGGTACCTGACTGTTGAGTGTTCATGACCGTTTAATTTTGTATGCTGTGCCAATAAAATGTTCACGGATGATACGTATTAAGTACATATTATTTGTATCCTGTAAAATTAAAATTGATTAATGCATCAACAAAATTTTCATTTCATCTTCCTAAAATATCTGATACTCCACTGTTTCACTTGCTGTTTATATCTTCTTTTTTATTTTAATACTATTAACATTTTCCTTTTCTCTTGCATCAACGTCCTTCACGAAGATATTACAAAAATGGTGAAAGTACACACAACTTCATGTCCCGCTACCCCCCTCCAAGACTGAGGTCTGGATACGCCTCTGAGGAGTATACTGGATGTTGAATTGTTTTTATTTTCACGCTTACATCCGCATGTGGGGCTCTCAATTCAAATTCGTACCAGAAAATGTGGGAAAAAGTCAGCGGCGAAAGGGACTCGAACCTACGGCCTCCAGATTTGTACTCCGGCACTCTCACCGGTTGAGTTACCGTCGCCCTGTCAACTCAACTTCGAAAGCGCCATCTAGAAGTACGTGGGAGCGGAAATCTCTCGCGCCACCTTCTGGTACCACCAGCCACCATGCGGCTCGCATCTATAACGTCAAGTGATCTGACGGATGAGTGATCTCCGACCGCGTTGGATCCAGATGTCACTCGTCCTGGCTAGCACAGAAACCTCTGTGTGTACGGAGGGTGTTGAATATTGTTTTTATTTTAATGCTTACATTCGCATGTGGATTTCGTAATTTAAATTCGTACCAGAGAATGTCGAAAAAAGTCGGCGGCCGGCGAGACTCGAACCCGTGACCTTCAGATTGATACTCCACATGCGGATACCTGTATGCGTCCGGGGCTTACAACGTGGAGTCTGCGAGTGTAGGTCTATTCCACTCTCGCGTCAACAACGTCTCCTAGCAGAACCTTTTCTTAAAGCAGGGTTTTCCTAGCAAGGTACATTTTACTTTTTACTATAAAACAAAGATATATTGCATGTATTTACGATTATTATCGATAGTAAACGATTGTTTTATCCAAATAATGCAGTAATTTGAATTTCTTGTCATCCTTATCATTTGAAAGACGAAAAAACCAGTGATCAAACGTTCCGCTTCTGTGGAATTGCTAAACTCTTTGTTAAACAAGAAAATGCAATTTTTCACCCATTTAGGATGGAAAATCAGACTGGAAAAGGCACTAGATGGTTCATAATGGTCGATTGTATATAAAGCATGACTTTTTTGACCTTTGTGAGGTAAACTTCAAGAGAAATCAATAATTTTCAGAGTACTTTGACAGATGCATGTTCTTGAAAGGGCTGCTCTGATTGGTCAAAGTCTTTGTTAAAATGCGCATCTTGATAAAATCGGGCCGTAGTACATCATTGTAAATAGTAATAAGTAGAGAAGTTTGTAAAAGCATTTGAACAACTTTATCGCATTTATTTATTTTTCTACATCAACTTGAAGTTAACCTCCCTAATTTTTTTAACATATTTGATAGCAATGTCAGCTCACAACTATTTATTTCGGTAGCATTTATGACTAATAAATTATTACTTCAGTTGAAAAAGGATGCTATATAGATCAAAAATACACAAACAATACGTTTGAGAAACATTTTAAAAAATTGCAAAAGTTTTTATAAATTCTCAAAAATGTTACAAACGCAATTATACGAAAAAATCAATGCACAATATCTTCAAATATCGCCTATCATTGTAAAATATCATGCGTAACACGCTGAGGACATAGCTAATGGAAACCAATGGAGGCGTTTTCATACACCGCGCAAAAACATCTTGCGCCAGCCTAAAGCGGCCCATACACGCTCCGGAAATTCTCAGAAGGCAAAACTACACAGTCCTGGCTTCAAGTACTATCGGAGCGTATGTGGAGGTTCGCCGAACTGTACAGGCCGCCGGATGTGGAATTGAAAAACCATTCGATCGCCTGTGCAGACCGTCTTTTGATGCCATACTTGCTAGAACTGAACTGAAAGGTTTTCTGATCGTCTGTGAAGGAGGATGTATTCAGGCCAAAGTACAACGGCCTTCAGGCCAGGACTGTGCAGTGTTTCCTCTGAGGATTTCCGGAGCATCTGTGGGCCGCTTTATACGTTCAACGCAACGGGACGACTGCTCGGAGAGCAATCTATTCAGTTGTACGCGGCGTGTTGCGAAGAGTGCTATTTGAAAATAAGTTCAAAAATCCGTTTTAGTTCTGCGCTGAGGATGAGCAATTAATAGAAATAGTTAGTGGGATATGGAACTGGAAAGGTTTAAAAAGGTAGCGAAAAGGGACAGAATCTGGGATGAAGTGGACAAAATGTTGTAATTTTTGTTGTATTTACAAGACATGGACCATCACATACATGTATACAAGTATGTGAGCCATCGTTTGTAAATCCAGCTCTCCAAGTCAAAAATACGTCTAATCCTAATTTTCCTGAGATAAGTGGCAGGATATATACAGATTTAATAATGAGCAGAATAATTATTAACAAGTTTTGTATATAGAATGGGTTTGAAAAATATAGGTTTGATTATTAGGGAAAATGTATTATAGTTATTTAACGATGGCGAGCTACAGTTCTCAAAACTATTGATAATATTCTTGTCGGCAATACTTTAGCTCCGACTTAATGCATTTTACGAGTTCACAACATGTCTGTTAAGACATTGTGACTATGATGATGTTACTCCAAGTTTTTCAGGAGGCGAAATAGGATGTCGCAAACGATTACATGGTTCCATATTTAAATCTTCTTTCAAAAGATCGAGGAGAAACGAGAATTGCCGCATTGTAACTATAAAATATGCTCCAAATTTTACCTCTTCGTCGAGCAGATGTCTATGGACAAGTTATCTAAATGCTCCTTCGCTGCTTCTTTTTTGAAATAATTGACTAGCAGAACTCCTAGTGCTATTATGAATCGTGGTTATTATGTCAATTTCTTTTTGCCAACTTCATCTTGCAATATCAAAAGTGCCAAAGCTAATTTCTTTTTTTTACTCATCGCGATGATCAGGACGCAACTGGGGAAAACACTTTTTACGCACCGCATTGGATGTTATTGTTGATAGGAAAACCCTGCTTAACAGCCGCGGTACTCTGTAACAGTTCACCCGTTTTCAAAATTATTTTTATATTATTTACTTGGCTACCATATACAAATAGTTTGTAACTTCCATTTTTAGCATCTATTTCCTCATGATACTAGTAACGTTTTCATAACTATTCAATTCCGCCACTGTTCACCTCTACGTTTTCTCATCTCTATTCATTTCAGCCGGAAATGTCATGATGTTACACCATTTGCGCATACCTAATGAGTGGGGAGTATGCCCCCTCTCTCACTACCGACATTAGCCTCTAAAAAAATGGGTGGCGATACATCACTCGCCCTTTTTAATCTTTGACAGTTAATACTTATAGTTATGTCTCTCTAAGACAATCTTTTGTGTGTGTGCAATATGTTTTAACCGAGGTAAGGAATTTATGTTCCCAATGCAAAATCCTAATGATTTGATTGCTATGGTTTCGCATATTTTTATTGCTTCTGCTTTTTATTTTACAGCTATGTGTAGGAATGTGATTTTTCCGATTTGTAAACTTTTTTCCATGGACATGTGATGGCGAACATTTTAGTCTTTAAATATCAAGTCAATCGTGCACTGTATACTTATTAATTATCTAACAAAAGAGTCGCTGAGCATCATTCTTTGTTTCTAGCCATATATTTTTGTGTTAAGATGCCGTATTTTGTGTGTATTTTATGTAACACATTTTTTTTATAACATTCCTTACGTAAATACCTGCTAATTAAGAACGCAATGAAAAGATCTGTTGGACATTTGTATAATTTCGTTTTACGAGGGCTGAGGAAAAAGTTGTAAATTTTCGAACATATTTTATATATACTTTTTTTTATTTATCACTATATCTCTGAAAAGATCCGGTAGGACTGAAAATACAAAGCATTCATAAATCATTTTTTTAACTATTATTCTATCTGTTCGCTTTTGTATATATCTACATTTTTTTATTTTTTTTTACCATTTGAACTTATGAAAGTTGTCTGCTTTTTGGCTTTTTAATATGCCCATGCTGCTTCATAGATTTGTTTCTGAAGTATATGAATGCAATTTATCAAAATGTAAGAACGCATGAAGATCCATACTTCAGAAACAGATCGTGAAGTCCTGTGAAGTTCTCTACAAGGTAATAATACCAGCTGTAACTCACTCACAGGAAACCATCCTTCTTTGGGGTTCCATGAACACTTCTTTGGAGGGGCACCACACTTCTTTGGGGTTGCATGAACACTTCTTTGAAGGGGCACCACACTTCTTTGAAGGGGCATCACACTTCTCTGGAGGGGCACCACCAAAACTCCTTTTGAAGAAAGCCAGCCTTCTTTGGGGTGCCACCATGTGAACACCACCGCTTCTCCAGGGCATCACCCTTCTTTGGGGTGCCGCCAGCACTTCTCCGAATAACCTTTCTTCTTTGGGGTGCGGATGTAACACATTCTTTGGAGCACCACCTTCTCTTCGGAAGGGCACCACGACAACTACTCCCTGGACTTCCCTCCGAAGCTAAGTTCTTGTTTTAAAAAAATAGATAGAATACAAATGTACTGCATTCATATATATGAAATAAATATTTATGAAACCACTGTGTCCTGTTTGAATTTCTTGGCGGCTAGCTAGACTCAAGCACACACGCACGCACCCACAGACCCTTGTCTTATGCAATCTGATTGAGCTGCTGGTTGCTATGGGCAATATGTTGGTTGGTGGCTCATCACCAATCAGCGCTTTTATTGTTACAACTCTGGTGTTTAGCATTTGTCTTCGCGGTTCTCTGAGTTATAAGAAAAACTACAGAATCAGTCAGCCGAACGCCAATTCTAGCACGTTTAGATACAAGATTTCCCATCCACCCTCTCTAACATCACCGTAGACAGGAGCGCAATCAAATCTGCAAAAGGGTGCAAATTACCGGGTCGCCTCGGCAAAGGAGATTCGATTACAGGGCAACAATGAACCGGAGGATCCGCCGGGGAATAAATATGTCTTTATATTATAAATCCGACAGCCGGCGACGATTCAAGACTCAACACGAAATTGCAATTAACGGACGGACCGGCGAAATTAAACAGTCCAAGTTGATTTCTCGAGAGGCTCTCGTTGCCGCGAATACCACCCCCAGCCCCACCAGAAAGGCGAAGGGCTGGATCTTCATTTGCGCTCGAAGATCCTCTGTTAATTATTTATGCACTGTTATTATACCATACTGTATCATACTGTCGTATAACTAAGGCTTAAAAAAGTGGTGGCATACTTAAATACTCCACGTGTTAAGTAGGTAGCATTGAACAACTTTTATCTACTACCCTTGAGTTAAAATACCTTTAAAAATAGACTATAATACTACTAATAGGCAAACAGAGTTAGTTACTTTTTATTTCTCGTAAATTTTGTAAGAACTTTTTGTCTGATGTTCACTAGAACCTCTTATAAAGCTTTATATTTCTCTATCTGTATGTCTATGTTATAAATTCTGTAAGCAACGTTTACTAAAAGCCCTTAAAAAGCTTTCTCTATGTGTTTCATAAATTTTGTAAGGACTTTTAGAAGTCTAACGTTCACTAGAAGCTCTTACAAAGCTCTCTCACACAATTCATCAACTCTCTTTGTCTTTCATAAATTTTGTAGGGACTCATAGGAGTCTAACGTTCACTAGAACCTCTTATAAAGCTCTCTCTTTCTCTATCTGTGTATCTATTTCAATTCTGTAAGCAGCGTTTACTAAAAGCTCTCGAAAAGCATTCTCTATGTCTTTCATAAGTTTTGTAAGGACGCTTAGAAGTCTAACGTTCCCTAGAAGCTCCTACAAAACTCTCTTATACAGTACATCAGCCCATTCTTTGTCTTTCATAAATTTTGTAGGGACTCTTAGAACTCTACTTACGTTTACTAGAAACTGTTACAAATCTTTCTTTTTCTCTCTCTCTCTCTTTCTCTTTAATACATTTTGTAAGGACTCTTAGAAGTCTAACGTTCACTACAGCCTCTTACAAAGCTCTATCATACAATACATCAGCTCTCTCTTTGTCTTTCATAAATTTTGAAGTCTAACGTTTCTCTCTCTCTTTTTGTCTCCATAAGTTTTGTAAGGACTGTTAAAAGTCTCACGTCCACTAGAAATTCTTGCATACATAGCTCTCTTAATCTCTCTTTGTTTCATAGTAATAAATTTTGTAAGGAAGTTCAACGTTCACTAGAGCCTGTTACAAAGCTCCTTTCTCTCTCTCTCTCTCTCTCTGTTTTTTTTTATAAATGCTGTAAGTCGTTTACTAGAAGCTCTTAAAACGCCCTCTCTATGACTCTCATAAATAATGTAAGGACTTTTGGAATCCCAACGTTCACTAGAAGCTCCTACAAAGCTTTTTCTTTCTCTCTCTTTGTCTTTCATAAATTTTGTAAGGACTATTACAGGTCTAACGTTTACTAGAAGCTCTGATAAAGCTCTCTCTTGCTCTCTCTCACTCTCTCTCTCTCTCTCTGTGCCCTTCATAAAATTTTTGTAAGGGCTGTTAGAAGTCTAACGTTCACTAGAAGCTCTTACAAACCTCTCTCTTTCCCTCTCTATCTTTGTCTTTCATAAATTTTGTAAGGACTTTTAGAAGTCTAAAGTTCACTAGAAGCTTTACAAAGCTCTCTGTTTCTCTTTTTGCTTTTCATAAATTCTGTAAAGACTTAGAAGTCTAACGTTGACTAGAAGCTCTTACAGGGCTGTTTCTCCTCCTCTCTCTCTCTCTCTCTCTCTCTCTCTCTCTCTCTCTCTCTCTCTCTTTGTCTCTCTTTGTCTTTCATAAATTTTGTAAGAACTCCTAGGGCCGGTTGCACAAATGTCGGTTCAACTCAAGCTTTGTTAAACCTAACCTTAGCTAAGCTTAGGCTTAACGTTGACATTCATTTTACTATCGTCGGCTTAATTAAACCTGGTTGATAATAAAATTTACTACGGTTGGCACTGATGAAGCAATCCGCACTGCCATAATTATCTAAATAAATAACCTCCTCTGGTTTGTCATTTTGGCGGTTTAGGTCAAATTCGGGCAACGGTCGCTTCTGGGTCTGTTAGTTTATTTGCTCTCTTTGTTAAATCAAACACACATTTTTCCAAAAATATAAAAATATATCCTAATAAAGTCATAAACCATTTGAAGGTTCCTCCTTGACACATCTTGACATATGTATTTCAACCACAGCTTACCTTGGGTTAAGCTTCGGTTTAGGCAAGCTCATGTTGAGCTTGGAGTGGGGGTGAGCCAGCATTGTACAATGGACGTTTTGCAGCTGACGTGGTTTAACGTCTAACCTAAACCTAACCCAAAGTTCACTAGAAACTCTGCTCTTTCTCTGTCTCTCTCTTTGTGTTTTATGAGTTTTGTTAAGTCTCTTAAAAGTCTAACGTTCACTAGAGACACTTACAAAGCTCCCTATCTCTCTTTGTTTTTCATAAATTTTGTAAGGACTACGATAACGCACATTGAACCTTTACAATTTATTCAACAACTTTATGTTACATTTCATCAATCTATAAAAAAGGTATATAAGTCTACATTTAACAACTATATCAGATATATGCCTATTTATCAGCGAACTCTATGGCGGGTTTCAGCCTGTTGTAAAATTCTTTATTTTTGGGCAGAGGAACCGACTTTAAATAGTCGCCCATTTTTTGACCCTCTACAATTTGCCCAAAATCGGGGAGATTATCTTTATCACCCACCACAAACTTAAAGGCGGTAGGGATGAACAGCAAGCCCATGATTTGAAAGTCTTTCCAATGCCTTTGGAGATCTTCAAATGTGAATAGTTTGGGACTGCTGCCCAATTGTATCAAAAATTCAGAGAGGTGCTTGTGGTACTCTTGAAGATACTGATGAAACAAGTTTGCCGATCTTGTGCTCGTCGTGTAGAGGAAATAGGCTAGGTCATAGGCTGGCGACTTCAAGCTTGAAAACTGCCAATCCAGTATCATGACAGATGTTGGGGATGACTTATCGTTATTCTGGAATAAAAAAGACACAAGTCAAATTGGTTTATATAATATATAATAATTCTTTCATAACTAGAGTATATTTAATATTCAGACTAGGGAGTAATACTCTTATAATAGAAATCAAGTATTCGCTAAAAATTTTTACAAGGTATGGTATCTTTTCCTGTCTTTCACAGATAACTGAATAACTAGATAACTTGGAAGGGATGCATCACATACAAAAATGACAGATGTCTCAGTCATGTTTTTTTATGGTTTCCTCTAATCGAAACCCATATAGTTAAGGCAACATAAGCTGCGAGAAAGGAACATATCATAGTACTTAGTAGACATAATAATTAGTTATTTTCAAGGCCGCAAGATTATATTAGGTAGAAAAGATATAGACGTTTGACATGGAGTACCTCAAGGGTCAATCCTGGGCCCCATTTTGTGGGATATATATTATGATGGAGTGTTTGAGATGTTCAACTCCTATAAGAGGTGACATTATTGAACGCCTTCTAAAAGGATACGGATACCATTTTGTGGGATATACATATATTATGATGGAATGTTCAACCCCTATAGGGGGTGAAATTATTGAACACCTTCTAAAAGGATACGGAAAGCGTTCAGCAATGTTACTCCACATACGTATAGGGGTTGAAAATTGTGGTTAAACATAATAAAAACGGATAACATTGATGCATGTCATAGTTGGACCTTCCAAGGACATGTATAAAAAACGACATTCGTTTTAAACAATACGAACAGTTTTTCAACGATTTCTAATGAAAATGACATGACCTGAAAAATCGATCTCATATCTCAAGCTGAAATCTCTCATAAACTGCCCAGCAGAAACAGATGACAATATTTTTTGTGTTATCTACAACAACAACACCCCCCCCCCCCACCCTCCATCACCGATCCCTCCCATTTTGGGGTTATGGTGCAATGACAAAAAAGTTACCAAACTGCATCTAGAATGCTAAAAAATTAATGCAGTCATGATGAACTTCTAATTAAGCATTATTGTAGCAGCAAGTACAATCTCTTTGATATCCCTGTAAGCAGAACTAAAAGCAAGGATCAAATGGATTCACATACCTTATACTGAAACATGAAGTTATTATTCCAGCAGTCCCCATGCACAATGACAGCTTTCTCGTCTACCGTCGCTATGATTTCCACCAACCTACTAGCTCCACCTTTTGACAACTTCTTGTATTTTTGGTACAAGTCTTCGTCACCTGAGCTCTTCAACAGGTCAAGCGTCTCTTGAATACTAATATCGAAGGCCACCTTGCTTTCTGTCAAGAAGTCTAGGAAGGGTTCCTTCAATTGGGCAGTCAACGAGTCAAACAGTGGCTTGTTTTGGTCTCGTAAGGCAAAAGACAGTGCGTGTAGCTTAGCGTACTCTCTGAGAACTGTTCTGATGTGGGCGAGGTTCATCCAGATGTCCTTATTGTGATGTGCATAGCCAGCAGCATTGAGGTCTTCTAACGCCAGGACTTCTTTGTCTTCCAGCTTCAGACATTTGAAGCATCTGGGGTAGGAAGTGAATGGGGTGCGAATCTGTATAAGAAAAATAAGTACAAGGGTAAGGTGGGAAAGCACTTTCAAACTTACGTATAAGAATACTTTGCACAATAAGTTGATAAATCGTCGTAGTCAATTTCGTCATGTGGGTCTGTCTGTCGATCTGACTTGCTGTCTGCTGGCGTTTTTCTAGCCTCGCTACCTCAGTAACTGCGACATGAAATTTGAGTGGTGATATGCGTAGTAGGTAATACTGCTATATTGGGGTGGTTGGGATGTGGGGGGTTGTAAAACTGGAAAAAATTCATAATAGAAGAAAGGACTAGCATTTTAATATACTTTTTAGGCTCATCCGAACATTATTACAGAATTACAGAAACCAAGGGAATTTTCTGATCTATACATACGAGTATTGCTTTAGTATAGGGGTCGACAGCCTACGGCCCTTTGCAATTTTTTGTGCGGCCCACCAAAGCACCAATATAGTTTTACCAAAAGTTAGCAAACCTAAAGCGTGAGCATGTCGAAATCAGAAAAAAACTGCAAAATGAGTAAATTATAAGTTGTATGTCTTCAAGCGCCTATTTATGCTGGCAAGATAAAGATTATTCTTGACGATGAAAAGTATTTTATATTTTCAAACTCAGAAATCAAAGGTAATGACGGTTCTTATACAATAGACTTTAAAGCCTGTCCAGATAATGTAAAATTTAAACGAAAAGAAAAGTTTGAAACAAAGTGTTAGTGTGGTACGCTATGTCAGACAACGGTATTTCACAGCCGTACGTTGGACGAGTTAGGGCCGAAGCGGTTACCGCAGAAGTCTATACTCAAAGATGTTTACGTAAATTACTCAATTTTATTAATACCAGCCATGCTAATGACAATATAATGATTTGACCAGATCTGTCTTCAAGTCGTTATACTTTGCGTACGAGAAACTAGCTAGAACAGCACGGAATACCTTTTGTACCACGAAACGACAACCCTCCCAATCTTCCTCAAGCAAGACTTATCGAAACTCTTTGGGCTCAGCTGAGTGCCAAAGTTCACAACAATGTCTGGGAAGCTCAAAAGGAGCAGCAGTTAAGAAGAAAAATAATGCTAAAGATCAGAGAAAATGATTTAGGATCTGTCCAAAACCTAATGAGGAACATTAAGAGGAAATTGCGGGCCGTGGAAGGTCATGGCCCATTAGCAGTACTTCAATATCATTCTTATATTAAGAAATGTTGTTATTTTTTGTAGTTCTTGTTACAGTTCAAATATATTATTGTGTGATAATTTTTTAATTTTTTAAAAAACTTCTTAAAGTTTTTGCAACATACGTTACTACACGTCACCAGTAGGACACAAAATACTGATATTATTTTGTATGCCACTTTTCCAAATATATCGCATCTTATTTATATTTTCAAGAATGAATTTCATGAACTCAATTTATAGAACGAAGTTGACGAATGAAAATTTACAAATCTTTTTGGAGATCTCAGTATACCAAACACAACCGGACTTAAATGAATTATCAAACAACATTCAAGAAACAAAAAACTAATTTTAATAGAGGAATAAAATGCAATATAAAATGTTTTCCTTAATAATATATACTTACATATTTATACATATGTAATTGAAATTGTTTTTTCGTTTTTTTTCCTTTAAAAATTGTAAAATTTTTGTACTTGGACGCAGGTCATTAAATTTTTTTTTCTATATTTAGCTTAAACAATGTATATACTAGTATATAAAAGAACTATTTGAGTTACATTTAAATGTGCGGCCCGCATAAAAAAACTTATTGTGAAAATGGCCCGTTGTCCAAGAAAGGTTGTCAACCCCTTCTTTAGATGGTATTGTGTAACCTGTAAGTGATTTTAATGAAATTTCGATAGTATATTATTACCGTAGCGAGGAAGGAAAACGCGTACGGTTTTTAGAAATCGTGCCAGTGGCCAGCTCAAACTTCGTTTCTAGGCGATTTAGGGGTTGCAGATCATTTAATTTCGTCCAGTTGAAGCTTGCAGAATAAAAACTATGTCGTCTTAGTTCCTAACGGTAGAGAGATGTAAGAAACTATTTATCAAGGCTTTTGTGTTGAATATTTCTTTGCGGGAGGGAGGGCGATGATTTGGTTACAAGGGGGCTTCAGACTTCATGCAATGAGAAAATAATAAAATGGTATCACCATTATGGGCCGGTTGTACAAATGCGGGTTTAACACGAGCTCTGTTAAGCCTAAGCTTAGCTAAGCTCAGGCTTAAAGTCGACATCTGTTGTACAATCGTCGGCTTAGTTAAACCTGGTTGATAAAGAAATTCACTACAGTTGGCATCAATGAAGCAATACGTACTGACATAATTATCTGAAAAATTACCTTTTTTGGTTAGACACTTACGTCAGTTTGTTTCAAATTTCGGCAACGACCGTTTCTGTCTCTGTTATTTCATTGCTTTCTTTGTTAAATCAGACATAAATCTTTCAAAAAATATGACCTAATAAAGTGACAAGCAATTTGAAGGTTCCTCCTTGACATATCATGTCACTTGTATAGGTTAGGTTTAAGCCTCAGCTAAGCTCGCGTTGAGCTTCGGCTTACGTAAGCTCGTGTAAGCTTGGAGTGGGAGGTTAAGCCAGCATTGTACAACGGACATTTTGCAACTGACGTGGTTTAACGTCGGCTTACCTTAAGCTGAAGCTTAAGCTTGCATTGTACAACCGGGCCTAAGTGAGAAGTACAGTGTCTATCAACTTTACATTTTTTAATATGGGAAACCTTCAAAACGCAATTTTTTTTTATTTGACATAGTAGGCCTTGTTTAGGTTTTTGTTCTAAATTTGGTCAAAAATCTCAAACTGGTTTGGGTTCACCAAAAGGCAGCCGCCGATAGCTATACATCAATCTGTACAACATCGTTTATCTTTTGTACCGAGATTAGAAATCTATTTTTTAGATAAATCTGTGATCATATGCAACAATGAAAGTATTTCATATCATAACTTACCTGTCTTTGGTGCTGAAACGTTTCAAAGACAGGAAACACGTCTTCGTACATGATGATTTCTTGGTGGAAAGACACCTTCCCCATATTTTCTCTAAACGTAGCATTCTCAATGGGAACCTTCATAGCTAGATTCAACTGTTTTGGCTTTCCATTTTTATCAGTACCCTCAACTTTCACAAAAAGCACCTGTCCTATAAAGCTATCACCATTTTCAGTACTACCCTGTAACTCCACCTCATAACTAGAAATGTCTTCACCGTCTATTGCTTCCTTCACCCAGGATTCTATGTACTTGTTCATAATTAGTGTAATCTAAATGCTAGTGGTCTGGCATATTATTTGAATTTATATAAATGTATCATTGCAGACAACTGATGCTATTATAGATAATGTAAATGTAATGCGTCCTGCAAATAGAGGAGCTACAAAAGATTTGCTTATGCAAGTCATGTCAATGATAAAATTAAGCCTTCATTTAGATATTGTTTGCATACGAGGAACAATTCGTGGTTTCTTGCTAGATGTAACTTCTTTTTAAAGTAGGTGTCCAAATCATGGTTTTTTAGTTCATAATCCCTTGTGGCTTAAGCTTAGCTAGAAACGTCTGTCACTAGAGAAAATTGATCAACAATATAATTAGAGACAAAATGCAAAGGGATTTAAACGTTGATATAACTTGACCTTCGAGGGAAGATTCAAATATTGATCCCTACAAAACGTTCACAGTGGCATTCACCAGAAAAAAAGGGAAACTAAGACCTGTACAACTTCTGGGCAGACACATACTTCTGTCGGGAGAGGTTGAATGTATGAATGAATGAATTTACGAATGCATGAATAAATAATTCAAAGAACGAATAAATGAATGAATGAATGAAAGAGGAAGAGAGGCTTTCTGGTGGCCAGAACCACCAGTGCATAGGCCTACAGCCTGCACCTCTCCCTACCCTAGTTCCCAAGTCCAGCCCTCATCGAGAATGTGAGGATGGCCTTAGGTCCTGCGCGTGTTATATCCTTTAACCGAGTGTAGTCTGCCTATGATACCCAAGGGCTTCACAAAGACATAAAATGTGTGACGAGGATTCTTCCTCCTCGCTATAGCGTGTACACGTCGGATCACTTGCCATCCCCATCACATAAAAATGACGTTTGAACGTGTTATGTCCGGATAGCAGGCCGACAAGTAACCTTAGGCGGCTTCTGTCCAGTGAGAGACAGAACCGCCCCACCTTGGTCAGAGGTCCTAAAATAAGTTCTCTAGCTTGACGGAGATATCCAGAGATTCCTCTCCATCTGATAAGATGCTGATTTTGCAACCACACCTACGTTTTCCTTCTGATGGTACCTACTGCCAGCCCCAAAGCTGACTCAGGACCCAGAAAATATTCCTCGACCCTCGCCTTGCGAGCGCGTCCGCCATTTCATTTCCACCAGCTCCAGCATGGCTCGGCACCCACATAAGTGACACCTGATGTCTTGCCGAAATGTCATCCAAGACCTTTCTACATTGCAGAACGAGGCTTGATGTAAACATACAAGCACTTAACGGTTTTAATGTTGTCTGGCTGTCAGAGCAGATGGTGATCTGCCAGCTGGGCCCCAGATTTCGTGAATACGAAAGGTACAAGCTAAAATCGCATATAGCTGCTTGAAATAATGTGATGTATATCGTCCAAGACAGAGGGAGAGCTTTGTTTTTGGTCCACAGTCCCCAGCGCCGGAGCCTTTGTCGGTAAGTGAGCCGTCCATGTACCAGGCTGGCCCTCTGTCGGGAGAGGTTAAATTGGCTTTGTAGAAGCGCTGCGAGAGGATAAGTCTGTGCACGTTAGATTTGAAACGCTTCAGGTTATAGCTGTCCGGAAACAAATTCCCCGGCAGCTCATTCCACAGCGTTGAAGTCCTCCAAAGGAGCGAATGTTGCAGGAGAGTGGTTCGAGGAGTAGGGACCGCGACCTGATGAGAATGAGCTCGCATCAGAGCCTCTCTAATGTTCCTCGTTAGGATGGCATTTGGTGTTATTATCTGGGAGAGCTCACTCGAAAATCTTCCGTGATGTAAAACAGGGACAGGTCAGCGACCTATATTTGATGTTCCAGGCTGTGGAAGTCCTTTGTGAGGTCAGGCGATACTATGCTCTAATTTAACCTAGAAGCCCCGGCTCAGATGACTTAAAATAAGAGCTAAAATGACACTAATAGTGCCCAGGTGCTCTCATGACGAAACAATGGTTATACTGGCCATAAATGTCGCACAGAAAGAGATGTTGTGTTTTCAAATATTTTTTAAGATTTGGATCCTTTTCCATTACTTCCAATTGAAAAAAGTAGTAAGCACTACTAATAAGAGTCTTCGATAGTTATCGAATTTGAAACATGTACTCACCCCATCGCTAACAACCCTTCGCGGTTTATTTCGCAATCAAAAAAAAGAGTCTATGAATCAAAAACTAGTGTCCACTGATTTTATCTCATTCATATTGTGTTCTTGTAGTATAAACAGGGGTAGTTTTAACCGGAGGTATTTTAGAATCAAGTACTGAACATGAGTTCGATTCAATGAAAGGCTGAAATTGAATCACTCATTGAAATCCAATGACACCTTTTCGTTGGATCGACAGTAGGATAAGTTACTAAATACACCCCACCCCTTAGATAAAACATCGCTGTAGTTGGAGAAGACTGAATGTAAGGTCCCATTGAATCAAAGCATGAGCATTTGATGAAACGACAAATTTTTCTGTATGAACTGTCCCGAGCATATGATCACATTGAATTAATTTGTGCTTTAAAAATTCTCCTGTATCCCGTTGGAAGTTCCAATCTATTGAGAGTGGTCATATGTTCAACGATATTGCATATAGATACTAATTATATAATTAATGAGTTTGGGAGTTTCTAAGACGTATTCAATTTGAGCAAGAAAATTATGGCTCCACCTGAACACACGTGGTTGTCTATTCACACGCTGTTATTCATTAATCCTATGTATTGCAGTTGAAATTTCTGCCTAAATAGTAAAACAGTGAGAGCATTGTTTAGTGTACGATCTCTTATCTACAAATCCATTATAACCAATAGTTCTAATTCTAAAAGTCATGCCGTTCGTTCTACGCTGTATCAACATTCATTGCACTCACTGATGTTGCATATTTTTATGCCAACATATTATCTGATATTTTGGCAAATAAAAACATTGGTTGTTCATTACGTATTGTCTGCAAATCAAAGCTCTGGGACAACAATGAAGTACTACGTAACGTATAGATTTGAAGCTTTTACATTATTATGCTTTTGTGACATGCTGTTTTTCGTATCTTAGGTAAACAGCATAATGATGAATGAGCCTATTATTATCAATTTCGTAAACGTATTTTGGTGTAGATTAGATGATAAATTTGAGCTAAATAACTGGTTTAAGCTGACCGATGATATTTTAAAAACGTAATAATAATTATTATAATTATTATACAAGGCTTTCTATGACGAGTGGAAGATACTTTACGAGAAGACTGCACAGGCTCAACCCCACCAAAAAAAGTCCTATTTTCAAATGTTTCAGAGATAGAAATACAGTTGAAAGTGAATGTTATCCCAGCTTTTTACTATTTAGTAGAAAAGATTCTTAGGATTTTGGGATAATAAAGTACTGCAGGGGTTTCTTTACTCGACAGGCCGACGTTTCGGCATTTATTTTGCGCCTTCTTCAGCACCAAGGGATGACATGTCTCCTTGGGTCAAATAACAAAAAACATTCCAGGTGTTTAAAAATAATAATATCCCGTGTGAGGGCGGGTTAGAATATCTCCCATCGTATATCCGGCATGTCGTAAAAGGCGACTAAGAGGAACCGAACTACTCGGTATAAGCAGTAACCCCTTCTCAACCAACAGCTTTTGGTGGACGAGTTGAGAAGAGTCAGGACACCTTCTTGTCCTTGGGGTGAGAAATTGCCCCTAAAGGCGGATGAACCAGTAGATACCATCTGGTCAACGGCATGAGGATGCAGAAAGCAAATAGGAAACTATTGCATTAAAGATCTCAAAGATATCCCAAGAGAAACTCGTAAAATGAGTAAATGCGTTTTAGGAGTTCAAAACATGTCTGTTAAGACATTGTGACTATGATGATGATAAAACATGAGTTCGATTCAACGAAGGGCTTAAATTGAATCACTCTTTGAAATTCAATGACACCTTGTCGTTGGATCGGCAACAGGGTAAGTTACAAAATACACCCCTCCCCTTAGATAGAATATTGCTGTAGTTGGGAAAGACTGAATGTAAGATCCCATTGAATCAAAGCATGAGCTCTTGATGAAACGACAGACTTTTCTGTCTGAACTGTCCCGAGCATATGATCACATTAAGTTAATTTGTGTTTTAAAAATTCTCTTGTATCCCGTTGGAAGTTTCAGCCTATTGGGAGTGGTCATATGTTCAACGATATTGTATATAGATACTAATTATACAACAATTAATGAGTTTGGGACTTTCTAAGATGTATCAATTTGAGCAGCAAATTATGTCTCCACTTGAACACATGTGGTTGTCTATTCACACGCAGTAATATCTGCATATTCATAAATATATTTAAATTATTTATAATCTTTGGTTGCGGTTGAAATTTTTGTCTAAATAGTAAAACAGTGAGAGCATTGTTTAGTGTATCCTCTCTTATCTACAAATCCATTATAATCAATAGTTCTAATTCTGACAATCATGTCGTTCGTTCTACGCTGTATCAACGTTCACAGCATTCACTGATGGTGCATATTTTTATGCCGACATATTATCTGATATTTTGGCAAATAAAAACATTAGTTGTTTATTACGTATTTTCGGCAAATCAAGGCTTTGGGACAACAATGGAACCCTACGCAGTGCATAGATTTGAAAGCATTTACATCATTATGCTTTTGAATATGACATGCTGTTTCTCGTATCTTAGGTAAACAGCATAATGATGAATGAGCCTATTATTATCAATTTCGTAAACGTATTTTGGTGTAGATTGTATGATAAATTTGAGCTAAGTAACTGGTTTAAGCTGACCGATGGCATTTCAAAAACGTAATAATAATTATTATAATTATTATACAAGGTATTTTATGACGAGTGGAAGATACTTTACGAGAAGACTGCACAGGCTCAACCACACTAAAAAAAGTCCTATTTTCAAATGTTTCAGAGATAGTAATACAGTTGAAAGTGAATTCTATCCCAGCTTTTCACTATTTAGTAGAAAAGATTCTCAGGATTTTGGGATAATAAAGTACTGCAGGGGTTTCTTTACTCAAAAGGCCGACGTTTCGGCATTTATTTTACGCCTTCTTCAGCACCAAGGGATGACATGTTCCCTTGGGTCAAATAACAAATAACGTTCCACGTGTTTAAAAATAATAATAAATGCAGTTTGGTGATAAGTTAAGTGAGATATTATTGTATTAATAAAAATGCGCAATATAGGATAGTATCACTTCGTGTAAGTCTTACTACTTTGTAATATCATGCATTTATTTTTTTAAGGCAACTAAAGAAATTTGCAATGAATTACAGCTACAATTTGTTTTACCTTACAGAGCTTTGATATCGTCTCAAATTAACAAAATTTAGATACTTAGGTACATTGACATTTTTATCTACGACAACTTTTTTATAGAATAAACTATTTTGAAATATGCAAAACACAGTATAAAATATTAGAAGTCGGAAATAACTGAGTTGTTATATATGAAAGACTGTGACATAGAGACTGCATTTCATTTTCATACTACGCAAAAATGCCTATAGATGTATTGATCTAGTTTGGATGGTCTAAACATTTAATCCAATTACAGAAATGAATGCAGCTCACTGAACATTTCTACAGAATTAACATATTTTGTAATCAATTTCATCATATAACTGTACTGTCTTTATAAAACTTATCTCACATCTGTTGTAGTACCCCTCTAAATTATGTGTTTCATTTTACATTATTATAACTACCACAAAGATTTTTCTTGTATGTAAAGAAAAATTCAGGGGTTAGACGTAGACTTTATATTGTAATCAGAGCATCCGTCTATTGGCAATAGTTATAAAAATTTTTGTAGAACATTCACTCCGATTTACATTGGCTCTAAAAAAAGACTCATTTTCGCTTTAGTGTTGCGTTCGAATAATCTTCCATTCTAATATACTTGTGGCAATTCATCAATAAGATAATAATTAATCTGCTGGTTTCATTAAACAAATGTATCCAACTCGATCAATATAATAACAGCCAATAGTATTTCTATGTGTGACTTATTTTGCTTAATTATAGTTTTTACTTTTGTCTACGGCATCGACTTTTAATGTCAGTTGTAGCCTAAAGTTTAAAATCAACTTCATATATATCAAGTGTTTCTTCAAATTTGGCAGTTCATTTGTGAAGGTAAGTACGAATGTAACCAAAATCAACCATTTTTACATCTCAGCAAACTCTACAGCACATTTTAACCGTTCATAATATTCCTTATTTTTCGGCTGTGGAACACGACTTAAATATTCGCCCAAATTTTGATCCTCTTCCATACGTGCAAAGTCAGGAAGGTTATCTTTGTCACCTAAGATGAACTTAAAAGCTGTCGGGATGAACAGCAAACCCATGATTTGAAAATCTTTCCAATGTCTTTGTAGGTCTTCAAAAGTGAAAAGTTTGGGACTACTACCCAACTCTATCAAAAAGTCGGAGAGGTGTTTGTGGTATTCTTGAAGAAACTGAGGAAATAGCTTTGCAGATCTTGTACTTGTCGTGTAGAGGAAATATGCTAGGTCGTAAGCAGGGGAATTCAGGCTGGAGAACTGCCAATCCAGAATCATGACTGATGTTGGTCGTGTCTGATCGTTGTTCTGAAATAAAAGATCCGGTGTAATAAAATCAAGATAAGTTATTAACTTCAGAACATAGTAATAGCGTATTTGATACCAAGTTTAATCACATAGGTATCTACCCTCAAAAATTCAAAACCTTTTATCGAACATTTAATAAATTCATTAACGATTGTGAGCCAGAATTTTAGCATAGGCCATAATGCTTTTTTTTATTTAAAGGTAGAATCCATAAATAAATAATTTTTAAGAATATTCTTTGAAATATGAATCTTATATTAATGCATTAAAAGTATTGGGAATTGAATTAGTTATTAATTATTTCAGTCATGGTAGTTAGAACTGTTTCGGAAGTTAAGAGACCATATTTAAAACTGGCAACTGCGCGCTTTTTTACAAATTCACAGCCTTCTCTCTTCACACAACGCAATAGTGGCAGTGACGTAAGTACGCAGACTTTGTCGGTTAGGTTAGATTGCTTTGCTTATGTGATAGCTTTTCATTTATATGAGAAGCATTGACGTCTAAGACGTCAATATTGCGAAATGCTGTTGACAACTTGATTTCGTAATTACAATGGATTCAAAATAATAGATAATTAAGGTTAACTGCTATTTTAAAATAGTTTATTCAAAACAATTATGAATAATGCAAGACTATTATTCTACCTTGCAACCACTAACACTACTGTCATATTTTTATTTCCCACTATACGGTCAAAAACTGGAACTGCAATTAGTTGAGGCCATTTTGAATCAGTCTGAGCCAGTACATCTATAGCCCAAATTCTGCCTATATTTGACCTTGTCTGTTTTACGTTTTTGTGAATATTAGTATTGGAATCATAACATTGGTAGAATTTGTCTCGCGAATTATCCTAATAGGAAAGTTAATAAATTTGAAGTAGCGTCAATAAAATTTATTGAGTCCAGTTGTTTTCAAATGACATCTAGCTATCGTTTAAGTTTCCTATACTTAGGCCCGATTTTATCAACGTGCATATATAACAAAGACTTTGACAAAGCTTTTCTATTGGATGTTGTTTAGCAAAAGCTTTCTATTGGGTATTGAGGGCTATGTTAATAAATATCATCCAACAGTATTTCATCAATATTGAAAACAAAACGTCAAAGCTAGATGACACTTTCATGAAAAATATTTTAGAATTCATGGATCAAAATCATAGCAGAAAATCAGAACAAAGTAATTGATCTGAAAATTAATGATAGGTTTGTAATGTTTACCTTATAATTATTGTATAATTACCAATTACAATTGCAGTCATATTGATTATAGACTGGATGCATGTTTGTTATAGAATAGACCTTCTTATAGAAATTATAGAAATATTCACAGAGGATATAAAGATTGTAGGCACTGCGTAAAAGGCACCGTAGCGCAGAAACACATTTATATAAAGCACCTTATTCACTTTCTCACTATACGAAAGGTTTCTAGTTTTTAGGAAAAATAAGGTTAGACGTTATACTTTTGCCAGATCGCAAGGCTTTGCTGTCAAGCAGAATAGGTAACCCGTAATGCACACTTGCATCGTATGTATCTATAATAGCTTTGTGAAATGCAATAAAATGTTATTTTTACCCTTTTTCACTATAATGCAAAGGTATATTGGAAGTATTCATAATTATTATCGATTGTAAATTACTGATTTATCAAAATAAGGCAGTAATTTGAATGTCTTGTCATCACTATCATTAAATTAACAGTACATTTGATCCAGTGATCAAATGTGTGGGTTTTGTGGAATCTGATTGGTTGAGATTAGCAATTGCTAAACTCTTTGTTAAACAGGAAAATGCAAGTTTCACCCATTTAGGATGTAAAATCAAAATTGAAAAGATACTAGAGAGTTCACAATGGTCGATTATTTATAAAGCATGACTTTTTTTACCTTTTTGAAGTAAATTTCAAGAGAAATCAATAATTTTCAGAGAACTTTGACAGATGCAAGTTCTTGAATGGGCTGCTTTGATTGGTCAAAACCTTTGTTAAAATGCCCGTGTTGATAAAATCTGGCCTTAATCTATTCATATAGATTTCAGTCTTATTTTATCTTGAAATAATGACTTCTAGCTTCTTATGTCTTTTATAAAGAATTTTTTTCATGAAACCAATTTTTCATGCATCAGCGTTGATTTTCCTATAAAGACCTACAGTTTTTTGAGGTTTTTTCAGGATATAATGAAAAAATATTTTAAATGCTATACTTCCACTGGAGTCAGTTGTAAAAATAAAAATAAATTAATAAATAAAAAATCAGGGTTATGCCACTTGAATTATACTATTATACTATTTATAAGGTTTAACGGTTTCTTTGATTATCTAAAATTATTGTCATATGATAAAAATTACGTAATACTCTATACTACTTACATACCCTATATTGGAACATAAAATTATTATTCCAGCAATCCCCATGCACAATGACAGTTTTCTCGTCTGTCATTGTCACTATTTCGATCAGCCTGTCAGCTCCACCTTTTGATAGCTTTTTGTATTTCTGATACAGATCTTCATCGCCAGACTTCTTTAACAAGTCAAGTGCCTCTTGTATGCCTGCATTGTAAGCTACCTTGGCTTCTGATAAAAAATCTGCAAATACCTTTTTCATTTTCATGGCCAACGAGTCAAACAGTGGCTTGTTTTGGTCTCGCAAAGCAAAAGATAAGGCATGCAATCTTGCGTATTCTCGAAGGACCATTCTGATATGGGCTAGGTTCATGCAGGCATTCCTATCGTGATGGGTGTATCCAGATAGGTTGAGGTCTTCCAGTGCCAAGACTTCTTTGTTTTCCAACTTTAGGCATTTAACACATCTGGGGTAGGCACAGAATGGCGTGCGTATCTGCATATTTGAAGAGTAATGAAGCTTTTATAAATCATCTCATGAAAAAAATAATAAATAATAATTTCGGATGAACAGGGACCCATTTAAGTACATTTTAAGAGTATTTTCATGTTATGCATGGCGTCCCCAAAATACGAAAGTATCAAAGTTATATTTTTTAAATAGAACACCCTGTATGTTATTGCATATTCGAATTCCTTGGTGAATTCCAGTGTGACTTTATGTATCACACATGGAACCTAAAGCGAACCGTTTAGGTGTTAATCACCATTTTTGATAGAAGTAGATATCAGAAAAAAATTGAATATCGCAGAGATTATAAAATTAGGCGGCTGTGACTTTGCCGTATTACCACAGCATAGGAAACAACCAGCACAATAGCTCAAGATGGCGGAAATTACACGCGCATCCCCACTTTTGGAGGGTTTTTTATAGGGGTTCTAACGATACTTCGATACTTCTGCACCAATATCGAGTATTTTTGTCATCGATACTTTTTGGGGCATTCCAAGCTGGTGTTGATACTTTTGTATCGGTATCGAAAATAATTATATAATTATTGAGGAGTGTAATCAGTTGCACAAGATGCTCTGTACGAACCAAATGCGCCTATTTGGCTAGAAAATATCGAGCTGGTACCGGTATCGATATTTTCATTTTCGCATCTTCACAGCCGTAAAATCATCCATAAACCCTCCCAAGGTCAAATTTTTTAGGAACCATTTTTATATAGGAAATCCTCAGAGGTATTATACTGGTTGTTTATTATGCTGTGGTATTACTTTGCATGAAATGCATCAGCTTAGGTTAGACGGTCAAATTTGAATTATGTACGTCTGTGAGTGAAGAAATCATGCGATTAACTAAGGAAATTTAAATCAGAGATAACTTCATGTTTTCCAATGGGAAAGCCGGATTTTTTTAGGATTCAAATGTAAAATTTGGCAGCTTTTCTAATGATATAAGGTTGTGAATATAAATCTCTGGTAAGTTTTTATTTAATTTCAAATTTTCAATCAAACCGATGTTTTTCAGTTTTTCTACCTATAAGCAACCTAGCAAGCCATGGAAGATAAACAGAAACGTGCTCAGATGGGAGAAAACAAGTAACTTAGCAGAAAGATACAGACGAATTAGAGTAAGGGGCCTAAATATAGTTCAAAGAGAAGCTGGCGTGTGACAGAAATAGATATTTTTCACAGCCTAATTTGCTGTTTCATTGGCTTCCAAGCGATAGCTCTAGGTTGTTCGT
Source organism: Callosobruchus maculatus (assembly GCA_951848785.1). NCBI lineage: Eukaryota > Metazoa > Arthropoda > Insecta > Coleoptera > Chrysomelidae > Callosobruchus > Callosobruchus maculatus. Next base: position 524,958 of record CATOUR010000028.1, on the reverse strand, counting down.
TTAAAGCTTAGTTGTAATTTGTAATAAAATGTTTACATTTTTGTCTCGATGATTCGAAATTTTGCAAAAAATTGATTCTCATTTATGCAACACCAAGAATATTTACCTGCTTTTGGCGCTGAAATGCTTCAAACATAGGAAACACAGCTTCGTAGATGACGATTTCCTGATGGAAGGCCGTCATACCTATATTCGCTCTAAAAGTCACATTATCTTTCGATACTTTTAGAGCCAGGTGTAAATGTTTCACCTTTCCATTTTCAGCTACACCATGAACTTTCACAAAAAGCACGTCTCCAACAAATCCGCCACCATTTTCAATACCACCGTTCAACTCCACCTTATAAGAGGAAAAATCTTCGCCAACTAATGCTTGTCTTACCCAAGTTTCAATATATTCATTCATAGTTAGTGGATATTGTCTAGCTGTTATTAAAGCCAGAGTACTCGCAATTATATATGTATATATTTGCTCTGATTCTATTACAGATATAGATAATGTTAATTTGTTGCCTAGAGAAATCTGCAAAAATTGCATATCATTCGTGATGTGTCAAAGATAATATTAAGCGATAGTTGGTGTTGATACTTTTCAGATTTCGACAGTTGTTTGCATTCTTGTAGTTACTCTATTTGAAGCTATATATGAAGTATGTTTGTTGTTTTTAGTAAAATAGTTTTTGGTTGAAGCAATTAATATATCCAGATTTTTTTTACATCCGGAGGGAACATGCTTCTTCTTAAACGTAACGCTTTCGTCCAGAACTGGCATAGAATATCCTCAGGGCTCTGTGACAGCTGAGACTAGCCATTTACGTCTTACCCAGAATTTAAATGACTTCTAGAAGTTGCCTTTGATAGGTGATATTTCTTGCTATAGTTTGATATACTATTTCTTTTTTTGTTCTTTACTAGCCAAAGACATGTTTACGTTTCTCTACTTCACAATTAAATTCCTTTAAAATGCATTGCTTCTTTCTATGGGTATTAAACAATGTAAATTAAAATTTATAATTTCATGTTTTATTCCTTGTTCTGAGATAATATTGCAATTTGTTATTACATTAGCTAGAGTTGTTAATTTCTATGAAACTGTCGTGTAAGACCAGTTTACGTATTTATTTTACTTTTTAGTTTACCTACTACAGATCCTACAACTACTGCTGCTGCTGCTACTACTACTGCTACTTACTTTAATACAGTATCTTGAAGCATTATTATGGAAGAACTGGCAAAGCTAAATATTTGAAGAAAAGACTAAGGAATCTTATAGCTACCCAGACTCCAGATCAATTTGCATAGTCAGAACCGAAATTCTCATGACAACATTTGCTTATACCTCATACAAGGCATAGCCTTCGGGGTAGATGGATTTGTACAAAGGATGCAAATAAATAAATAAAAAAACAGGAATAGGATGCTAAGGTTTTCGCTGCCCAGCAGCGTAAAAAAGGTAGGATACGCCGACGATATGGCGTATGCCCCCATGTCCCCCAATATTCGGCATCAGTCTAGAGTGCGTTGTTATTTGTAACGGACCTTCGGTCAGTTACAGTTACTATTACGATTTAATATTAAACCTTCATTATTTATGGATGGCACGCACATGATTATTTTGTAGCTGTATTTCGTATGTCGGTTGCCCAAGGTTGTTACCAATTTTCAGCTATGGGAAATCGTTTTCATCCCTTCTCTAGGACATGTGACCGACTAACAATTGGAGTTGGAGTCCGCCATCATAGCGGCTACTGATGTGGTTCTCCTTTTATATTTTTATTGATAACTCCTTGAGTAACGCCATGGAGTAGTGAGTTAGAGTGGGATATTATCCTCATGGTGAGTACACGACCTTAGAACATTTTCTATCGTTGCACATTCCCTAATTGTTCATTTTTGGGCCGATTGTTCAGATTTAATCACGCATTTTTTTTTGTTCACCCTGTTCTTTTCGTATCACACTATTAGCTATCAGTTTACCGTCAACATATTAATTTCTGAATTCAGTTCTACCGCAGGTAATGGTGTAAACATCTAAGTAGCTTCTTTTTAATCTATCTTGTTTTGTCCCTCAGTAAAATATAATTTCTTGATGATATTCATTTTTTGTCTCTTTGGCCTCCTATAGACTGTTTAGTTAAGGATAATAATGGTAGAGTGTGATTTACATTAGCCCTATCTGTCTTTGCAGGCAGTGTATTAGAAGTGTCTTGCGAAGTGTCTTCTTAGGACGAATCTTAGAATCTTAGGAAGAATCTTAGTATCTTAGATGTCTTCTGTACCTTGGGAGCATCTCCTGCATGTTTTATGCAGTTGTGGCAATCTTGGGAGCGTTTCTGGACCTGGTGTCTCCCTTTGGGTTTATCGGAGTCTCGCTCGCCATCGATGCTAGGGTTGAAGATGCCATGAACAAGTTCCTGAACTCTCCCAGCGTCTGTACACCCCCGCAATGTACACCCCAGCGGCAGTGATTTTGGTGAGACTGAGTCATTTTGCTACTACCAGGGCAGAAAGTGTTTTATTTGTTTTATTTATAACATGAACTAATTCAACAATATCGCCGTTGCGTTGCTTCAATTTTTGTCTCTTTTTATTGTCAAGGGGATAAACTTGGGGTGAGAAGGTAAACTCTGTATCAGCCATTTATGGACTGTTGTTACTTTTCTAATACGCTTTAACATCTTTACCTTCTTCACCTACAGTGTATCTTCCTTAGACAGTCTGTGTTTTTTGTAAATTTTCAAACTTTGTATTTTCCAAATGGCTGCGCATAATTTTGTGAAATTATTTTGTTATATGTCGCCATTTTTTCTTATATTGCATATAAAATTTCATCCAGTCATTACCATCAGCATTGCCACATAGATCATTCTTTTACTTTATTTTTAGATTAGGAAATATTGAAACTTCATACATTTGTTCATTTTCCCCCACTACTTCTTGCAGTACAGTTGTTACACCCAAATCCGCTAAAAAGTAAAATTATTGTGAATTTGTGGTTCTTGGGTTTTTAGGCCAGCGTCGTTTAGCGTTAAAGCTTGACGTTTCACCACCACGAGTGGATGGCATTTTCAGAAGCTATTTCACTTCGGCGACTTCCAAAATACTCTATTTTGTTTGATGTTTCTCACGAGTCACGCCAAACCTAGCCTTTGCTGTACCAGTGTGAGTGGCCATGAAATCCTCGAAGTTCAGCTCTAGGTGGAGTTGCTGGAGTTCTCTAACTTGCGCTTCCGCATTATCTCCAGCAAACGGAGCCAACCTTTTGAAGTGTACGACTCTGGGTTTTCCACCGTTGGCCTTCTTGATTCGATAGATTACGTCGTTGATCTTCTTGACGACCTCATACCAGGAACTCTGGAGCTTTGGTGACAAGCCATGGCGTTTCTGAGAGTTGTACAGCCAGACCAGGTCTCCAGGTTGGTACGCTGTTTCTCTGGACCCTACGTCGTACGTCATCTTCGTACGGTCGCTTGCGGTGCGAATATTATGGCGAACTTTCTCATGAGCCTCGTCCATTCTCCTGCGCAGGTTGGCAACGTTATCGTCGCCTGCCACATCGTCCCCTGGTTTGCAGCCAAACATGAGGTCACAGGGTAGCCGGAGCTCTCGCCCAAACACAATACTGGCCGGTGTCTCTCCCGTGGTTTCATGGACTGCCGAGCGGTACGCCAACAGGAACAGATGGAGCCAGCTGTCCAAATTACTCTATTTTGGAAGTCGCCGAAGTGAAATAGCTTCTGAAGATGCCATCCACTCGTGGTGGCAAAACGTTAAGCTTTAACGCTAAACGATGCCGGCCTAAAAACCCAAGAACCTCAAATTCATTGGACGATGGCCGTGAAAGCCTTATACAGTATAAAATTATTGTGCTTCTAAGACTATTAAATTGTTTCACTTAATCTGTTCATCTATCTGTTCAAGTATAGTGAGAGTTGTGAAGTTTTATTAATTCCTATACGCTTCAAACATGGGAAACCTTACCCATGCCTGAATGTGAAAATGCGACAAGGTCTTACCCACACCTTTTTCTCATGTTAAGGGTCTGACGCTAGCCGGATGAATTGTAATGGGTTGACGCCTCATATATTTTTGGGCAAGTCAGCAATGGCCTTACATATTCTAGCTTCTGCCTTCTGTGTAGACTTCTAAATGTGAGAAGCATCTCTCGTTGTCTATACTATAGACTCTCAAGTACTTCGCAGACTTACTGGGAATGATCAATTTGCCTCTGTGCTGGAAGGTAGCGTCCTTCCTCTTTATCCTATATTCTCGTAGTATCACTGTGTGCGAACGTTTTATATTAAATATGATATAATGTGCGTGGGCAAAAATATGTAAACAGGTACCAGCGCCTGGTGCAAGACCCCATTTGTACGTCACTGTCATCCATATTTCGTGCTCCGTCGGTCTCGAAAAGTGCGCTCAAAGAGAGGAGCGAGCTTCAGAGACGCCGACGGCTCTATTCCTATCCTCCGTCGCAGCGCAGCGCCGGTCGAACACAAATGACTTGTGAACAAATGAAGTGAAAGAGATGGCTTGACGGCCCGCCAAATTTACACTCTGACGGTTTTATAACTAGGAATCCGGAATATGAATGTATCAATTTCACGGGTGCTCCGGAAGACATCGATAAAGGTTAGATGAGTCGACGACCGTGATTTTTAAGGGGCAACGATCCAATGATTTAACGAGTTTTTGACAGTACTTCCTTGGAAAATATCGAAATTCAATGGTGGGGAGCGAGATAATCCGTAAAGCTGCATATCTCTAAGGGTACGCCCAAATTTGGTTGCTCAAAGATTACGCCATTACGCGGTTATTTGGCGTGTCCGGTCGACAGGTAATAGATGGTCTCTGGTAGAACATGTCATGATACTACAACTTTAGAAGGTATGCTCACGCGCATGATGTCTTCCGTCTCGCTTCCACCTGTGACGTCAGCGTGTGACAAAAGGGGTTTGTTAACTCGTTTAGTTACAGGTTATAGCCGAACATTTTCAGTTTATTTTCTTGAGTTTACTCGTTTACCGTAGTAAAGTTTGATAAAACATTAATTATTTGCGATTCTGGAGTTTAACACATATTTGAACAATGGTTTATTGTGTGGTTGTGGGATGTAATAATAAAAAAGTAAAAACTATTCATCACACTACAGCTACTTGGGATGGTTTGGAAAATTTGGCAGGTTTCATTGCATTTAAGTTGAAAAATAAGGAGAAACTGGGTTACCTATATCCCAGATTGCACAGATACTTCTCTCAGTTGGGTCAACCATTTAACAGAAGGTGGACTACAAAAACATACAGATGAGTTCTTGGCAAAATGTAATGAGCTCGGCTATATATTTTCCAACTATAATGGAAACGCTTTGAAAATTGAAAAAAACTATCTTGCGAATTTAAACAAATTATCAGAGAATGTATATGTGACTGTTGAAGCAAAGATGAGCTTGTTTCCTAGATGCAAAATGTATTTTAGATTACGAATTCTTGATAGGGGAATTAGAGAGACCTCGAATATTAGAAAACTGAAATTCACTAACATTGTAAAATAGTATAAAATAATAAGTATACAGGGTCCTGCGACGGTGTATCCAGCTTTCCTAGCGCCTTTCCTATTTGGAGTAAAAAAAAGCTACATAAAATAAAAATGCGCTAAAAGATGATTGGAGATTTACAGGCTGCAGAACGTATTTTGATACGGTAATCAAAGGCTCCAGAATGGAGTATATAAAAATTCCACCCCCTACCCGAGAAATTTTCCCACAAAAAGATGGTTTCACTAGGCACTCCAATCAACCTCTTATATGATATTTCAGAAAAATAAGTCCAGACCGCTCTGGCTCTGTTCTTTTTCCACAATGTAATTTTTTTTGAGTATATAGATTCAAATTTTTGTATCTGAAATTCAGAACGCTCGGAACTACTGCAAACGGGTCAGGCGTCGATTAATATCAATTCTCTGTATAACTATTTCACCAATTTTTTTATTCAGATACAGAGCAATATGTATCGTTTATATTATACTCTGCATGAGCTATTTTCATTTTGTATGAATATTAAATATCTAAGACAGATATAACAGGAAACGAAATAAAACTTTCAAAAATCAATGCTTTGGCGCCATGTGCTTGTACACTTTTGTCACACGGTGACGTCATGCGCAGACCGGTTCGAAATCTGTCCGCCAAGTGATCATATCTGTCAGTGTCGTAGTATCATGGAACATGTCACACTTTGTTGCACATGGTGGGACTCTATGTTTGTGCGTAGGTTTTTAGTGATGCTAAAGTCCTACGGTAGGGACGCGGAGACAAATTTTCATGTCGGAGACATATCAGCACCATCATTGTCACAATGTCCAGGCACGTATTCAGAGGGGGGTCTAGGGGGTCCGGACCCCCCCCCCCCCCACCCGGAAACGTTATATCATGTCATCTTAAAAATGGAATCCACAAACTTTTATCCCCCCCCCCGGTCGAGAGCAAATTTAAGGTGGCAACTCTAATCTGGACCCCCCCAAGAGGTCAAGCAAGTGACACCCATATTCTGGACCCCCCCAAAACCAAATCCTGGATACGTGCCTGACAATGTCTTAACAGACATGCTGTGAACTCGTCAAATGCATTAAGGCCCGGTTGTACAATGCGAGCTTAAGCTTCGACTTAAGGTAAGCCGATTTTAAACCACGACAGTTGCAAAATGTCTGTTGTACAATGCTAGCTTAACCCCCCACTCCAAGCTTAACACGAGCTTACGTAAGCCGAAGCTCAACGCGAGCTTAGCTGAGGTTTAAACCTAACCTGATACAAGTGACACGATATGTCAAGGGGGAGCCTTCAAATTGCTTGTCACTTTATTAGGTCATATTTTATTAAAGATTTGTGTCTTATTTAACAAAGAGAGCAAATTTAATGAAAGAACAGAGACAGAAACGGTCGTTGCCGAAATTTGACACAAACTGTCATAAGTGCCTAACCAAAACAGGTAATTTTTCAGATGATTACCTACATATGTCAGTACGTATTGCTTCATTGATGCCAACTGTAGTGAATTTCATCATCAACCAGGTTTAACTAAGCCGACGATTGTACAACGGATGTCGACTTTAAGCCTGAGCTTAGCTAAGCTTAGGCTTAACAAAGCTCGTGTTAAACCCGCATTTGTACAACCGGCCCTAAGTCGGAGCTAGAGTATTGCTGACACGATTATTGTCAACAGTTTTAAGAACTGTAGCTTGCCATCGTTCGCGATGTACTGTCAGTTCAGGGGCGCTCTTGATACTCATATCCAGCAACTGTTTCGTCGTATCCACCCAGCGTGTAGGGAAATCGTCACGGCGCCGCCCACTCGGGGCATGACCATGAACTACAAGTTACTCCATATTATCGCTTCTGTGTATAATATGTCCGAAGAATGTAAGCAATTTCGTCGACACAATGGAGGATACTCTCTCTGGATTTCCGAGCTCATCAAGTATGGAAACGTTAGTTCGATGGGCGGTATAAGGAACTCTCAGCATTCTCCTCCACGTCCACATTTCAAAAGCATCTATGCGAACTCGATCTGCCTTTTTAACACTCCAATTTTCCTAGGCAGACAAAAATGTGGACAACATTTAAGAGACTGAACCTACCACATTTTGGTAGCTTTAGTGATGTTATGGTCACGCCATTTTCTAGTAAGCTTTGTCATGGCCACGGAGACATATGCGCCTGGGCAGATCATACGACTTTTCGATAAGTTTTACAATGAACACTGAATTTGTGGGGAAAGAAGCATGATCAGTTGCATACCCTATACAATTTGTTACTTGAAGACGACACAAAATTTTTCGCTGATTTTAGTATGTATCGCAAAACATTGTTCTGTGTCAAACATTTTTACTTTTTCAAATACGGTCCAATACTAAATAGGGACCTTTTGCCAGTCCGTTGTCTAACGTTATTTCACGTTATCGGCTATTTTGACATGTGCAGTCTTCTCGAAGCAACCGAATCGGCGAATAACCGATAAAGTTGTACATTAGCTTCGGAATTTTACGGTACGATATGATTATGTGCGGATTGCCAGGTCTAAAAAGCTATGCCGCAATAAGAACTGAACTGTGGTGACTCTGATTTTGATGGCAACAATACAGTCAGTCGGAGTCACGTATTATTTGTTGCTGTTATTGTTTGTACTCAATAAAGAAATCACAGCCGTCTATCTAAAATCGTCAAGATCAGACAATGTTTTGGTATGGACGCCAACCGCTAAGAGGGCGCTGTCATCATCACGCTGTCATTCCTGTCTACATTGTGACTGTTGTATTTTTGCATTTAGCGAAGTAAAGAAGCGCCTAGCCCATGCTCTAATCGTCAAAGATATCCTCCATCGGTTAGCTATTCAACTGTGCGCCTAACAGGTATTCTTAGGTGGTAAGTTGTAGACAGGAGTCAAGGTATTCAGTGGATTGGATTTGATCTCAAACAACCACAAAATATCTACAATTTTAAATTGACTTGACAGCACTCCGGCAACTGACATAGGTATCAACTATGAAGATACAAATTCCCCAAATTTGTAAATAGGAATCAGTGCACGGATGTATTTAGATCAGTATGAGTACGAATCGGAAATTGTGTGCATATGAGTTAAGCTTTACTCACAGCCAAATTCTTTAAGAGTTGTTTAAAGAATAGAAGGAATGGGCTAGTTTTATATTCTGACTATACATTGGAGATGACTCTTTCATAACCTGAGGTATCATAAAGAACCCCATTAAAAAAGTTTTTAATGATCTCGAAAAGCATAAATATTATTTGTAACACATTTTATTACGAATAATTTACAGAGTAACAACTATATCTTGTTAATTTAAATAAAATCACATAACGTTCAATATGTTCGACTGAGATTCTTCTTTTTAGGTTAGAAGATTTTTATCGTCATCTCGAAAATATATTTTATCTACAGGTAACATGTCTTAGGACCAGTTTAACCACCTCCTGATAAGTGTCTCAGATAGCTATATCTACATATTTTATCCTTTTGTCACTTGACATAAGTCAGAAAGTGACATAAACTTATGGTTATCTCAGGAGGTGGTGAAACTGACCCTTATTATTTCTAAATTACAAATTTGGTAACAAACATCTTCAAATTAGGTTACGTAAAATCACAATACACACATGATGTTCGACGGCTTACTTAGTCCTTCCAATAATAAGAAGTTCTGGATGAAATTGGCTTAGATATAGGTATACTGCACGTCAATATGGGTAAAAATGGTATCTCTGGCTGCAAGGTTCAAAAAGCAACAGTTTCGCAGTCATAGGGTGTTTTAACGTTAATAAAATCATATAATTACTGCATTCTTGAGAATTTTCTTGACAATACAGCTATATGCACCGCGGGAAACCTAATGATATTGAGAATGCCAAAAACTTCCAGAAAGATTAGTATAGAAGTTTTTGCTACCACTTCCAGCGATCATTTATGTAAAATTAATCAGAACAGAATGCGAACGCTGAGATGTTGTGTTTTTTCGACTCTGCTTTATGGTTCCGAAGCTTAGATTCTTAAGAAGGCAGCAGTCAATAGACTGAGGGCTTTCGAAAGATGGTTTTATCGAAGAATGTGGAACTATGACAGAGGATACAAAAACAGGATTAATTAATTAACACCCCCAAAAGAAAAAACAGAGTAAGTACCTTGCTCATGTTGTTTCAGGACTCAAGTATGTATTGCTACAAAACATTATGGAAGGGAGAATCTAAAGCAAGAGAAGCCATGGAAGATGAAAGGCCTCTTGGCTGAAAAACTTAAGGGATTGGTTTGCTGTACGTCAAATCCATTATTTAGAACAGTTGCAAAGTAAGGATTGTCATGATTATATCCAACCTCTGCTAGGAAATGGAACTTGAAGAAGAGAAAGTATCAGAACAGTACAACATAATATGGATATACAGGGTGAGTTTTTAGTACCGGCTCGGTCGATGACTCCACTACTATAGAAGATAGCGAAAAAAAGTGTATATAAAAATTGTAGCCACGGATATGCTCCTTCATAACTACGTGGTGATGCAAACATGCATTTTTTCAAATGAGATACCCTATATATTATTCCATATTCAGACTCTAATAATGATTTCCGTTCTTCCAATATAGGGTATTGTTACATTATACAGGGTATTTCAAAAGTTATGACCATTTCTGTATCCAAATCACGGTCAAATGAACGTACTGTATATCAAAAAGTAATGAATCAAAAATTATTTTTTTTACATGAGAAGATTAGAAATATCCTCTAGTTTTAAGATACGCGATAAAAAAATCCCGCGACGCATATTCGTATACAGGGTGATGTAGAATGCAAAATCTAGATTTTCTCTCTTTTTTTAAATGTAACCCCCAATATTTTATTATACCAAAGAATTGCTTTTAATATGCTCTTTCATCTTTGTATAGCACTTATTATGGCTGCATTCATTAGTTTCTGAGATATTTCGATTTTTCTACAAATTTTAAATATACCTTCTATTTGTTTAATAAAATTTATTTATTTTGAGAAAATACTACCAAATTTTGTTTTTGCTTAACAAACAACTAAAATATAAGGCGATAATAATACTTGATCAAGTCAAAACACTGAACTAACCAGATAATATAGGTCAAGTGTGCTGAGGAAACAATTTTATAGACGTCATGCATAATTATCAAGCAGATGTATCAGGTAGGCTATGAAATGTGAAACAACACAGTCCAAATAAAACGATTCTTCAATCTTTCAAACGCATTAGTTTTAAAGTGCCTCCGTTCTGGATATTCCTATTCATAGTTGATACATTCTAGAGGCAAGTAGACAATTTCTCAAAGATTCTCCTAAATACTCTCAATGGAAAAATTAATTTTCAAAGCTGGTTTTTCACACAGCACGGAATTATTGAGTAGGTTATGAAAACTGTCAATTTTTCAAAGCCTACCAAATAAAACTACTTGATAATTATGCATGACGCCTACAAAATTGTTTCCTCAGCATACTTGACTTTATTATCTCGATGATTTAAGGTTTTGACTTCATCAAATACTATCAAGACGTTATAATTTAGTTGTTCGTTAAACAAAAAACAAATCAGATAGTACTTTCTCAAAATAAATAAATTTCAGTACACAAATAGAGGCTATATTTTAAATTTACCGAAAAATCGAAATATCTCGGAAACTGATGGACGCAGGTACAACAAGTCCTATACAAAGATGAAAGAGCATATTAAAAGCAATTCTTTGGGATAATAAAATATTGGGGGTTACATTTGAAAAAAAAGAGAAAATTTGGATTTTGCATTCTACATCACCCTGTATACGATTATGCGTCTCGCGCTTCTTTTATAGCCGATTTTAAGACTAGAGGATATTTTTAATCTCCTCATGTAAAAAAATAATTTTTTATTCATTACTTTTTGATATACAGTACGTTCATTTGTCCGCGATTTTGATATAAAAATGGTCGTAACTTTTGAAACACCCTGTATAATGTAATAATGCCCTATATTGGAAGAACGGAAATCATTAGTAGAATCTGAATATGGAATAATATATAGGGTGTCTCATTTAAAAAAATGCACGTTTGCATCACCACGTAGTTATGGATCACCCTGTATAAATCAAAATATTTTCTGAGCAAGGAGCATATCCGTGGCTACAACTTTTATATACAACTTTTTTCGCTATCTTCTATAGTAGTGGAGTTATCGACCGAGCCGGTACTAAAAACTCACCCTGTATTATGCATGGATCATGCAATGCTTAAATGTAACAAAGCAGTAATGCCTACTGAATCATCATACATAATCAGTTACATTAAATGGCACTGGCGCCCCAGATTAACTTGTGCTCAACAATCGAACTAAACCTTCTCTCCTTCAAGTTATTTCTACTTCTGGCAGTAGTGTACCAAAGAAGCTCATAATCGGTTCGAAAATGAAAGAAAATTGTTTTTCCAAAAAAAATTACATTAACCTATCATCTAGATTGTTCTTCATTCCAAAACCAAAATATATGAGACGCCTTGAGTCCTCTCTTCGCATACCCATATCCTAAGAGTATATTCATTATGCTGAGGAGGCTCATAGAGAAACATATCAACGCACAGAAGCAACATATTTCATGTATTGTACCGTCGATACACCACGTGTGGTATTTGGCTCTCAATTTTCCTGTTATATCAGTCGTTTTGTGATGTATCTTTTCCCTGTAACAAAAACATTCTATAAGTTGAGGAAAGTGTAGATAAATAAATTAGAAGGAAAAAACCCTTTCTTTAAAAAGCTTTTATAAATTAAATGTTCTAAAAATAATAAAATAAAATTTTAACTATCTAGTTACTTATAGCCTCGTTCTACACAATTTATATGCTAATAAAAGCTTGTCGCGAGTTTTGCGTAAGTTCCTATAAGTATTTAATTGAACTGAAATTTAAAAAAATTAACTTAGCAGATTAAGTTCCTCAATTAAATATTTATTTGCTTTTAATTATTTTTTAGTTCATTTGATACCCATACTATGGGAAAGCATAAAAAACTTCAAAAGTCCACCATATTTTATTAAGAGTGATGTCACAATATTTTTCTAATTATTCTCGTCATGCCCTTTTATTTGCCATCCGCCATCTTAAATTTAGAATGACGTCACATTATTTTTCAAGTTATTATCAACAAGCCCTTTCATTTGATACCCATATTGTAGAAATGTGTATCAAAAATAAATATTCCGCCTAATCAAAACTAAACGTGTATACAAAATTTCAGCTCCATCAGTTGACGATATCTGCTTCAAAATTGAGTATCAAAATCCAACCCGAAAATACGAGTACATACATACGTACATACATGGCAAGTTAAAAAAAGTTTTACAAAACGAAAGCGTTTGTTATAGTATAAAGTTTAATGCGATTACTGTGAAGTACTTGCAATTATGGAATAAGTTGATTTGTCCAGTACTTCTCACACGTTCTTTTCTGTAGCTCATTGAACAGACCACAGGAATAGGGCATTCAGTTGTTATTATTTGTCATTACTGTTATAAATAAGCAGTACAATAATAAAATTATTGCGCAAATTTTGCCCCTTTGATTGTAGGAGTTTTTCCGCTTTTGGTGGGACAGGTTGAACCAGTGGACGAGTAAAAGTAAGCAAAACATAATGTTCTTAAACTGGATTCAGAAATAAGTTTCAGTTTGAAGTCCAGTGGTGATGTACCTTACTTTCTTACATACTACATGAAGCTGTCAAATTTTGAAAATGCCAACTTAAGCGAGAAAAAATGGCGTTTAATGTGATCTATATTTAATTCTATATTCATTCTTTTATCATTATCCTGTAGCTTACCTCAGACTTAATTTTGAGTAATCAGTCACCTTTCCTTGATCTTCTTGAAGTGGCAATACGCTTAAGTTATTGTTTTCCGATACGCGAATATCATTTTTGGTTACACTTTCATCCTCTTCTTGAAAAATCTCTTCCTCTGGTTCATTGTATAGTGGTGTTTCAACTAGCCCTTCTTTAATCTTGTCCAGATCTCCAATAAGTCTAAAAAAATGTAAAGCTGTAGTCTTAAGTTTAGACATAGGATTAAAAACACAGTGGATACAGCTCTTCCTATGCACTGGAAATATTTACAGAACACAAAGATCTAATTTTGGTCTGGGTTTGCTACAAAATATAGCCTCTCGAAAATTTTCTGGTACATGTATTTTCTGATAGCCCCGAATAGGTAATGTTTGTCACAGGGTGTAGATTAAACTAGTTCTGACCGCTAAATCTGAAGGTATCATTATCATCATCATCATCATCATTTTTCTACAATAGTTCTGACTCCTCATTATCTTCAGAATTAGCCTACGATTAGACCAGCACCAATGTCACTGTTCTGTATTCTGTACTGGAAGGAGGGTGATTAGCTAAGGTTACAGCACCTAGGGCCCATTAGGACCCTTATACACCCCCGAATAATCCCTCAGAACTGGGTGCCCAGCCATTCCAACCTAGTGAGAAATGCGGTAATTTTTTTTTAATAACTGAGCAGACCGCGCAGGCAGAACCTAAATACCAGAGTACCGCAGCTGCTGTGAAAGGGTTATGTTAGGGGAAGTTTGTTAATGCGAGATTTGAATGGGCCAATACCCGCAGGCCCAATAAATACATCTTCTGGCAGTCCTTTCCAAGCCTTGGACAGTTCTTGATGTATGAAGAACGACCGTCTTAGGATGAGATGCAACGGTCGCACGGGTACATCTGATAGGAGCAGTGAGCGGCGGAACGATAGAGGATAGCTCAGAGGAGCAGATTCCGTTGAAATATCGGTAGAAGAGTGAGAGGTCACTAACAACACGCCGGCGAGAAAGTGACTGAAGGTGGCGCGTTAGGGCCGGATCGCCAATTAGTCGAAATGCCCTTCTCTGGACGGCAGCTAGTATAGACAGGGTAGTAGGGCCAGCAGCTCCCCAGACATGAGAGCAATACTCCAGGCAAGGTCTTATCTGGGCTTTATATAGCGTGAGGAGGTTACATGGTGAGAAATACTTTCTGGCTCTAGATAGGTACTTAAACTTTTTACCAGCAGCTGTTGCAATTGACGCGACGTGTCCGTGCCAGATCAGATTTTCTGTAATGTTGACTCCTAACAGCTTGAATGAGTGACTCCTTGGCAGAGCCTGGTTGTTCATTAGAACCTGGTGTTTGCTTGGACACTTCTTGTTTGATAGCGTACAATACTGGGTCTTGGAGGCATTAAATTTAACCATATTCTTAATTCCCCAAGCGGTAATGCAGCCTTAAAGGGCTCGTGAGCGCGCCCTCTCAAAATTTTTATCATATCTCCAAAAGGCAAGACACAAAAAGGCTCAGGCCCCAAGATTTTGATCTCGGAAGCACTCTTTGGCAGTGGGTTTGCTAAAACATTGCCTTTGGACTGTGCATGTCCTATTACTCTGCCAACAATACTGAGCTTGTCGTTAGTTTGTAGCACCTAAGAGCCAGGGTAGTGCTTCTCTGTGCAGATTCTGATACTTTTGAACATAATGTTCCTTTGGACAATCTTTTTCGAGTTCGGGCTGAGTTATGCTGACATGTTTGTCCATAGGCCACTTGGTTTTTGTGTGGAAACTTCTGAGGTATACTGTATACTCCACAGCCCGATCCATTAATTTTCTCTTCTTCTTCTTTCTTCTTCTTCTTTTCTCTTTTCGGTAAAGATGTTAATGACACCTTCCGCGGTTAGACTTTCGGTAGTTGTGAGAATCATATAGGGCCGATCAATACACAATGTCACCGTTATTTTAAATTCCAAATTCAGCTCTTTACCAGTCTTCAATAGCAGAGTAAAACAAAACATTAGTAAAGTTTAATATTTAATTGGGACGAATATGTTTGTATTTATTGAAGTATACATTGGAAAAGGTATTCTATCCAACCGTTGAACGCTAGGCTTGGACCAAACGCGAGAATACTCATTCTATCACGACTCCACGATATAATCTTTAGGCAAAAAATATAAGAGTTCTGACTTTGTTCTATCTAGTGTTGTGGAGATTAGAGCAAGAGCCAGAAATTCGTTTCTTGTTGTTCTGCTTGTTTAAGAACTGATTTCCTTTACGCCAAACAAATATTAGCAACTTTATTATTCTTCATTCCATATTCAAAATACTCACTCCAGTCTATTCGGCCTGATGCCCTTATTAAGCGAACTGGCTCTTAGTGATAGATCAGACACCCTCCTCGTAAACTTCTTCACGTCAACTGTCGTTCCAAATTCGTTTACTGTTTGGGTGAACGTCGCTACACTAGCTCTTCTTTTGGTCAAAAATTTTTTGCCGCTAGCTAACACTATAGTTCTTTGGGTGCTTGGAGCACTCGCTGTGGAGTCCGAAGAATTTTGGAGTACTTTCCTGCAAAAAAGGCAAAATCGTTGTTATTTTATTTTAGCGTCATCAACTACTATGGAGATTGATGTGTGGCTATATCAACACTGTTCTTTGGTATTGTTATTATTGTAACTTGTGTGATTTCTACTTGCAAATCAGCTGATTGCAAACTGTAGTGATTCATTTTCTCCTTTAAGTAATCGAAGATGAAAGATTATATGCATAGGCCAACAAGTCACCTCTTTAACATAATTTTTATTATATAGCCCTCTGAGGTTATATGTAATGTACTTTCTAGTACAATCTTATTGACAAAATGCACTGTACCAAGTCCTGTTCAGTACCTTTCGTGATATAGGAGAGGTCAAAATAATTAATGGACAAAAAACATAAAAGTCAATTTTCAGTAATTAAATACTGTACACTCCATTAGATTTCTTACTTTGTGTATTGTAACTGCCTTCTTGCCGAATCCCTCTGTTGTTTTAGCATTTGTACGTGATCCACCATCAGACCTACAGACTCTGTTAGCCTTTCCTCATGTTGTACTGACCCATACCTTTCTGCTGCTATTGAAACCAACTGCACCGCTTGCATTATTGTAGATATCTGTAACAGAATGCATAAAACTAACCCCAATGCCGTTAGTAGACAATACCTGAACAAACTTCGATACAGTTATAGACGGGAGGTTATTAAGGCTAAACAAGAAGCAAATGATCGCTATATGAACGCGGCTAGTAATAAGCAACTAGCATCTTGGAACGTCATAAAAAGTCAATCCACAAATCAGAAAAAAAACAGATGAATCAACGGCCATAAGCGCCACTGAATTTGATGATTACTTCATAAGCATTGCAAGTTAGTAAACAATATTCCTGCTTCCAGTACATCCCCTCTTGGTTATTTTGATAATCGTATTATTGAATGTGAATTTAACTTCAAAGAAGTTACATATAGTGATGTTAAATCAGCAACAAGTAAGTTGAAAAACTCTAAAAGCAATGACGTATTTGGCTTTAATGTGACAATTATAAGAGCTCTGCAAAATCTTATTATTTATCCGTTAACTAAAATCTATAATATCTGCATAAATAGTAATACTTTCCCAGACTTTTTCAAAGTAGCTAAAGTAGTCCCTATTTTTAAGCACGGAAATCAGAGTGATATGTCAAATTACAGACCAATTTCTTTAGTACCTATATTTGCCAAAATACTTGAAATACTCCTTAAGAACCACATTAACGAGTATTTTGAAATCAATAAGCTATTTACTGCATCCCAATTTGGATTCCGTAACAACAAATCGACCGCATTAGCTATTAATCAATTTACTGATTTTGTGAATAGTATTTACGAACAAAATTTGTATGGTATGGCCAGCTTATTTGATCTAACGAAGGCCTTCGATTGTGTGCAACATGATATTCTTTTGGAAAAGCTTTCATTCTATAAATTTCATAGTTCTAGCATAAATTTAATGAAATCATACCTAATTTATAGGCAACAGTTTGTTTCCTTCAGGAACTCGTCCTCTCCAAAAGCAGAAATCCTTGATGGTGTTCCTCAAGGTTCTGTGCTGAGCCCTATCCTTTTTTTGATTTATGTGAATGATATATTGAACTGTACTCCTGGCCTAATTTAATTTGCTGATGATACAACTTTAATAAGTCGACAAAAATCTATTCATTCTCTTTTAGCTGATACTGAAAATCGTAATTCTGACCTATTAGAGTGGTTCTCGGCTAATAAACTTACAGTTAACGAATCGAAAACGCAGTCTATGGTAATGACTCTCCGTAAACATAGTGTTGATTCTGTGAAATCAGTTAAACTCTTGGGTGTTTATATTTATGAACACATGACTTGGGAATCACATGTTAATCATGTTTCAAGGTCACTATCGAAAGCAATCTACTTACTTCGAAATTTGAAGGACAATGTTTCATTGCCTATCCTGCTGAGAAGCTATCATGCATATTTTCAGTCTAAGTTGTCATATGCTCTCTTGAACCGGGGTCACTCAGCTCATATGCCAAGAGTGTTTTCATTGCAAAGAAGGTGCATAAGGTACATGATTGGTCTTAGGTGTACTGACCCTTGCAGAGAAACTTTCACTGCACTAAAAGTCCTGACATTACCTTCACTTTACATACAAACATGCTTAGATTACGTTAAAAACAACTTAAATGGCTATGTAAAGCATAGTGAAATCCACGAGCATAACACAAGGCATAACAATAACTTCATATTACCTAGAAGCCGACTAACAAGCACCAGGAATGGCTCTAATTACTATAGAATTCTCTTTTATAATGTTCTTCTAGAATCCATCCGAAACTTATGCCCAAAAGCATTTAGGAATATAATTAAAGGTTACCTAATTGAGAAAAGGTGTCCTGACGTGTTCGTAGTGTTCTCCAAAACAAAAAAAATAAATGTTTACTGCATACCTACTTGTTAATGGTTCGTTAGTCTTGATATGTTTGTGTATTTCGTAATTTATTTACTTTTTCTAATTGTAACACGTGACTTGCACATTTATATTTTGGATGCTACTCATATTTTTACATTTATTTTGTTATTTACTTTACTCTTGACCTGTGCAAACATTTAATTGTAAATAGCACCAATAAACTATGCTATACTACTACTACTATACTATACTGAATATCTACAGTGGAAAAACATGGGAGCCTAAATCGAGAGATCTGTACATTTTGAAGTGTTGTAATCGCGGCAAAGATAATGATTTTACTATAATAGTAGTAACTTTGGAGTCACTCTGTATGACATTATAGAGCTAATGGGACAAATCATTTGGGCTTAAATCTGTTATGCAGTTCAAACTGAAAATATTGCAGGAAAATGAAGCGGTTATGCATTAATGATGAACGAGTGTAAATTTTAATGTTCCAGTTTAGCTCGAGTACAATTCAAAATATTATACACAATAATTGACCGTTTCCCGATAATTTATTACGTATTTCATTTGCAATAATCGTCATAATCAAGAACGCGATTTATTGCATGTTATACTTCAATTGCAAAAAAAGATCTAAATATATTAAGCATTTATATTTGTACATATGTTATTTTAATGGGAATTTAATTGATCTATGTTAATCTTTCTGGTGAAATTGCATCACTTGGAAAAGTCAGTGTGGATTATCATGGGTCCTTATTTGGATGATGGTATCAGTTTGTAAGTTCGTTTGAATAAGAGAATCAATCCACAGTCGGTTCGGGACCCAGGTGATTATTTTTTGACCCTCGCCTTGTGAGCGCGTCCGCCATTACACTACCACAAACTCCAGCATGACACCTACATAGTGGAACCTGATGTCATCCAAGACCTTTCTACATTGTAGAACGAGCCTTGACGTAAACCTAAAAGCACTCAATGCCTTCAGTGCTGCCCAGCTGTCAGAGTCTAGCTGGTCTGATCTGGCAAAACAAGGAATCAGGCAACATCAAGGACATAAATCATTTAGTTGAAGAAACATACAAAATAAAATTTCTTCCTCTTTACAAGTACCCTATCTGCTTGTTTTTGGGACTCCACTTTCAGTATTATTGAATAGATTACAATATGCAAAACCCATTAATTGCCCTAAACCCAGGTGGTACTGCCATTAAAATCAATGGCAAACTATGAAAAGTGACCTCAGTGTTCGCTCACTCTGTAGTCTCTTTCCATACCTAATGAACCTTTATTGCTTTCTACATTTCTGAAGCAGACTATAAGAACGTCAATTTTTTTGTATGATCAGCCTCACCAAAGGCTGAAAGCCATTGGCGCTGTAGAAGCGCTGCTAGAGGATAAGTGTCTGTGCACGTTAGATTTGAAACGCTGCAGGTTGTAGCCGTCGGGAAATGAATTCCCCGGCAGCTCATTCCACAGAGTCAAAGTTCTTCAAAAGAAGGAATGCTGGAGGAGACTGGTTCGGGAAGTAGGGATCTCGACCTGTAGGATGAGCTCGAAGAACCTCTCTAGTGTTCTTCGTTCGGACGGCCTTAATGTTGTTATCTGGGAAAGCTCACTGGAACATCTTCTGTGATAGAATCTGTAAAGCAGGGACAGGTTTGCCACCCCTCTTCGATGTTCCAGAATGTGGAGGTGCTTTTTGAGGTTATACATATCAATTAGTCTAATTGCTCTCTTCTGGATAGTGTCCAGAAGCTTTAGAGGGTGCTTCGGAACGCATCCCCACACATGGGAGCAATACTTCAACGATGGTCTCCAAGCTTCTAGGATGCCGTTTTTAGCCAGGACATATTGCTTTTGATGTTGATCCCCAAAATCTTGACAGAAAGTGGCTCGGCTATTGGGTGACCCTCCATTTCCACAGTTGGTAAGCTAACTTGAGACTTTTTTGTCAGTGTTGTTACCTGAGTTTTCTGTACGTTAAGCTGTCGTCTGAGAAGCTGTAGATTGGATCGGATGTTATTTCTAGCAGCTTGTTGCTTATAGCAGAAACAGTGAAGAGGACAACAGAGATCTCTGAGACACACCGACGTTTATTGAGAATACGTCTGATGAACAGTCTTCGACTATAACAAACAGGGATCGGTCGTTCAAAAAGTCATTCAGCCAGTGGCGCAGACCAGGTGGTTGTCCATAAGCAGTAAGCTCGACCAGAAGTTCCTCACGCCACACTCTATCGAAGACTTTCGATATGTCAGGTGCAAAAACATGGGATGCGCCATGATTTTCAATTACTATGTTCCACAAGTGAGTGACCTAAGCCAGGAGATCACCCGTAGACCTATGCTTGCGGAAGCCATACTGGTGATCATTTATGATGTTATTGATGTCCAGATATTTCAAGAGCTGTATGTGAAACGGCGATCGTCATAATCTTAGACATGATGCTGAGAAGAGTCACAGCTCTATAATTGATGGGATCGATTTTTTTGCCTTTCTTAGGAATGGGCTGTATTTGCAATTACATCGAGGTCACGAAATAAGATTAGGGCAGTTTTGAGTTGTGATTTCGTCCGAGTTTTAAACATAGACCACTGCTTAGAATAAATAATTTGTCCACATAGTACGTCGCTATTCAGGGGGTATAGGGAGCTCTAAAGAGGAAATTTCACTCTGGAAGACGCTGAGAATTCAGGAAGACTACGAATATCAGCAAACCATTGTATCTTAGAACTACGAAATGGTGAACGTCGTCCAATTTATAAAGGAATATAAGAAATGCTAGTGTATAGGGAACTACGAGTTATTATTATAATAATCATAAATAATCGTATGACTCTCACCTGAGCTGATACTGTAGATAACAGTTCAGCCTGCCTGATGTCTGTGCACATCGACTGTAGCTGGTCGATCTGTTCAATCAATTTTTCTATTTCCATGGAAAGGTTAATTTCTGTCTGGTCTCTGTTGCGACGCTGCCTTTCACATCTATCTTTGACGGTCGCAGAGTCTATCGAAAAAGCTAACGCTAGGCTGGTGAACTTTTGTTCCAAATCGTGCTCACTCAGTCTTTCCCTGGAAAAAAAATGATTTGTATGAGTTGTACTGAGTAATAGTATGATAATGATAGTCCTAAGTCCTCTGTCCCGCGAATATATCTTCCACGACGCCTAGGAGGGCGTGGACTATAGGGTTTTGAGCATCTGCAGAACGGTGTAGTAATAGTCACTGCCTGCTATGTGACGAGGAGCTAGATCTCCTGATCCGCTTTGTGTGAGAGAATGAGAATGCGTGTAAAGCAGCGGCCACACAGAGCGACTTGCACAAACAGGGCGGTATACCGCTGAGTGTCCACATAATTCAAGTAAGCTCCCGCAAACCTTCATTATTTAATAATTCGGAAACTGACTATTTCGTACAGGTGCTGCTATCCTTAAAACTGACCACTATGGTCCACATACGCAGGCTTTACCGACAGGCCAGTTGGCGCAAGCCAAAACTTTCAGCAGACTGAAATTTACACAAGCCTCTCTTTTTGGTTTGCGTGAGCTACCGTCTTACCATCCACATGCGCAGGCTTCCCGATACAAACCGGTTTGTACAAGTAAGTACGAGGTAAGGATAAAGCATGCACGTGTGGCCGGGGTTTAAAGGAGCCTTCCTTTTTAGAGCAACAACACGAACAGCTGAGGAACTAAGCCTCACGCTCTACTTGACGCGGAGGTGTCGACTTAGGAACTCGAGTTGCACCAGTTTTTTTTGTCATTTTAGTGTTGAACACACTACGCTGAGGTGTCACCTAGTGTTTATCATACAGCAACGCTATGAGTCTAATTCGGCTCGTATAAGAATTGATGGTAACCTGCCTGGTCAAATTGTAAGCAGAAAAGGAGTTTGTCAGGGATCTGTATTATCTCCGATATTATTTTTTACTCTGAATTTGTGATGTGACAGATATTGGACAACTGGAATGGCGGTATAGCTATTGGTGGAAGCAAAATATCCAACTTAAGATTTGCTGATGATACAACTCTTATTGCTGCTTCTCAGGAAGAACTAGCATCTTAGAACAACACAGTACAGCATATGGTCTTGCTATTAACTACAACAAGGCCAAGGTTATGATCGTAGATAGAAAGCACAATAATCATAGAGAAATAAAGTCAATAGGCCGTTGTGAAGTAGTTCAAAGTTTTGGGTACCTCGGTTCTTTGATCGACAATTCGGGTAGCTGTGACAATGAGATTCGGCGGCGCAATCAACAGGCACGTGTGGCCATGACAAGGCTTGCTAAAATAAGGCATGACCATAACATCACTAGAGCTACAAAAATGTCGCTGGTTCAGTCTTTTGTGTTCTCCATATTTTTGTATGCCTTGGAAACTTGGACTGTTAAAAAGTCAGATCCTTATACCGCCCATCAAACTAACGTTTCCATACTGGATGAGCTCGATAATCCAAAGAGACTATCCTCCATTGTATCGACGAGAATGCTTACATTCTTCGAACATATACACAGAAGCGATAATATGGAGAAACTTTTAGTTCAGGGTCGTGCTCCGAGTGCGCGGCGCCGTGGCCGTTCCCCTACAAGCTGGGTGGATACAACGAAACAGCTGCTGGATATGAGTGTCAAGAGCGCCACAGAACTGACAATAAATCGCGAACGATGGAGAGCTACGACAGTTCTTAAAACTATTGATAATATTCGTGTCGGCAATACTCTAGCCCGGACTTTTACGAATTCACATGTCTGTTAAGACATTGTGACTATGATGATGCTGATGTAAAAATAAAGGCCATTTATATAATAATTATACGAATTGTTCTACAATTTGATTATCCTCTATTTATCAGAACTGCAGAGCTTCACTCACTATTACCGTGAAGGCAACTGTATTGATTAAAACCATTACTTATGCCTACTACTAAGCTACACCCTTGACTACAGCACTGTTGGAGTCCTAATTGGTAGAGATAATAAAAACGACACAATAATACAAATACGAGTATGCACACATCACTGCACGTTTCTTCTTGCGTTTATTCATTAAAATGGGAAGTACCATAGTACCATATATAGTAGCGACCTCGCTGTTGATTTGTATCACTCCGCTTTGGTTTTCGAATCATTGTTCGGTTTCTGGGGAATTCCAAATACAGGGTGATTTAATTGACGACAGGATGGTACTAAAAGTAAAGGTGTATTTCATGTGTCTGGATCTAGCAGCTTGAGATCTAATATGATTACAAATTGCTTCACTTAATACAAATCATTTTGTTCACAGCTTGGTAGTACCACATCTAACACTCATTATTGATTCAGACGCTATTTACCTACATGGCGCCTCCAAGAAGCTCTATACGAGTAGGTGTATGAAAAATGCAAGGCCTTTTGTAGATCCATAAAGTACGATATCTGTTGAAAATATGCCCAGAGACTATTTGGTTGTGCAAAGATGCCCCTTAGAAGACGACAGTCCCAGTTTACGCAGTTAACCCCCATGAATGAGGTCGGATTGCATGCCAACGAAAACGTGGTGCTTCTTTCAGACCAATTGTTGTAATTATGGGACGACAGTTCTAGCTGGGGTTGCCAAACGTACTATAAATTACGGTATTGTACAATATTTCGGGATTCTGTACCATATACTGTTGAATAAGATACTTTATTTCCGTACAACAGATGATTGTTTATATTTTGCAACCAAATTTACTCAAAATAATTTCATTTCTGCTGTTTGTTTTGCCACTTCGAAATTCAGGGGAAAAATATCTTCTGTTATGAATACCAAGTGACCGGAAGAAAGAAACAGAGCACCTTTATCCTTGATAAAAAATATTAACTTAAATATTGATTAAAATAAAGCGTATGCCACTTTTATCGGAGATCAAAAAAATGTTAAAAATTGCACATAGTGCAAAAAATAAAATCTATAAAAAACAAATGAATAAAAGTATAAGTTTATACTATATTTTTTGAAGGATACTATACTTTTTATATCATTTTAATAAAATGTTCTATATACAGGGTGTTAATTAAGAATGCTAACAAACTTTAACCACGAATAGTGCTTCGAAAAATAGAAAGAAAATGTCATATGAACATGGGTCCGGAAATGCGTCCTAAGGGAGCTACGCTCCTTTGCATGGGCACCCTGAGGACGGTTTTCCCTCGATATTCTCAAAACCATTCATAACAAAATTACGAAATTAGGTACGATGGGTAAATATTTGACGCTGATTCTGATTCTGGATTCAGAATTTCATAATTTTAATCAGAGGCGTATCATACGGGAGGAGTTAAGGGTAAAAATAACCCCATTTTCTAAATGGTATTTTTTTGACATTTTGATTTTAGAATATGGTATCTCAGACGATTTCTACATAAAAATGGTCTCTTGGTACATCTGGATAGAGCTAACCGTTCTCGAGAAAAATGCAAATTATTGAATCGATGCAGGCTATTGTAAATAAATAAATGTTCATCTATTTAGTCTACAGTTGTACACACGGTGACCAACGTCTCAATTACTGTAGAGCGCCATCTACACCGTCCTATTGGTTGGTTGGTTTGAGGTTCCATTGTATTTAACAGCAGGTCACATTTACTTGTGGTTCGTGATAAAATGATAGCCAAACGTTATATGAATGAGGGTCAGTTGCCATTCCATATGTCCGGGTCCTCAAAGGGAGCTTTTTCGCTGGATGAATTGGAACATGCTGTAAAGCTATCTAGAGTTTATTAACAACCAGATGACGAGCATGCCGCGAACGCTAGAGGAGTGCATTCGCCAACATGAAGAGCACACCCATTATTGACCTTGACTTTATTATTATATATCTTTAGTCCTGCCGCATTTCATAAACCTCAGCCCTCATTTCTCAGTGTTCGGATTTCAGTTGCGAGTAGTATATCTATTGAAAGTTGCATCCCCTTGGTATCATTATTTATTAATTAATTTTATTCTATCCTATCCTCTTCTATATCATAGGAAGTGCTGACCGCTTAAGGGTTGTGACTTCTGCTTAAATGGACAGCTTTGCAAACAAAATGGTAAAAAACCTCAGAGTAACAGCTGAAAATAGAGGTAGTAAATAAACCACTTCAGCATGGCGTGCTCAAAGCCTTCATCTTTTGACACCTCAGCCTCCAAACATTGCCAACTAACCTAAAAATTCTTCTAATGCAACACATGTTACAAACACTGCACTGCACTGTCCCATCTCGAAAAACTGTTAAACTAGACTCGAATATAGCACAGCAAGTCCGTAAAGCTTCACTACAGTTACCAACAAATAGCTAATTCAATTTTACTGACCACGCATAAAAGACGCACAAACAAAACAAACGTTTGACAGTCGGGCTTCTACCGTAAACAAATCGCAGGAAAATTATGTCGGCGTTGCCAGCTCCTCAAAATTTATGTAAGACTTCAGAATTTGCATGTATGATGAAGAAATACGCAATAACGCAGTGGAGGTCAACATATTTATTGATTTTGCTGTAATCATTGCCGAATCATCAAAATACCGTCTTTTTTAACGTAGAATGGAATATTCCTGGATACTATACAATTAAGACGATGGTAAATAATTATGATTGCCGTATCTGGTGGTTAACATGACAACGTAAGAAAAGATGTTGGCCTATTAGAATTGGTTGTTTACTACCTCTATGTTCAGTTGTTACATATACCGGGTGTCCCAGAATTTCCTTGACGCGTGATATTTTCGTAACGAGAAACGGTTCAAGCAAGAACTGAGTGGTACTTTTGAAGGTACTATAGGGTCTATCATACTATGCATTAAAAACATTTTTTTTGTACGTCAACCCCTAAAACTCACCCTCAACTTTTTTTTTCAAATAGCACCCCATAGGTTTTCCTACATAAATGATATCCCCATTTTATTTAAAATTCTGTGGTACCTTTAATATCATATGCAAACTTATTTTTTCCGTAAAATCATAAGCATAAGACGAATAAAATGATAATTTGTTTGACGCCTGATATTTTTGTAACAAAAACGGATAAAAAAGAAAAGTAAGTGGGTTTTTCAAGGGTAGTGAATGACCTATCATTCGTTGCTTATGAACCATTTTTTTCTTACTTAAATCCCTGGAATCCGCCCCTAGCTCGTCCTTTCAAATTTCAATCCACAATTTTGCCTGGAAAAATAAATTCTTTACTTGAATTTAATTATCGTAGTGCCTTACTTTTTATGCCCCCAATGCAATTTATCGTTATTTTTTTTTTCGTTTAATCCATGAAATCGTAAGCATAAATCAATTAAAACACATGTGTGGAAAATATTAATGTTTTTTTATTATCATTAATCAACTAATAAAGATAATGTGACAACAAAACTAAGTGCAAAAATGTGAAAAAGTTTTACGGCTACATCCGGCCGCGCCAACCCCGTGTGCAGGATGTGCCCCGCACACGGGCGCCAAAATTAACGATAAATTGCAGTAGGGGCATAAAAAGTAAGGCACTACGTTAATTGAATTCAAGTAAAGAATTTATTTTTCCAGGCAAAATTGTGGATTGACATTTGTCTTATGCTTATGATTTTACGGAAAAAATAAGTTTGCATATAAAATTAAAGATACCACAAGATTTTAAATAAAATGGGGATATCATTTATGTAGGAGAACCTATGGGGTGCTATTTGAAAGAAAAAAGTTGAGGGTGAGTTTTAGGGGTTGACGTACAAAAAAAGTGTTTTGAATGCATGGTATGATAGACCCTATAGTACCTTCAAAAGTACCACTCAGTTCTTGCTTGAATCGTTTTTCGTTACGAAAATATCACGTGTCAAGGAAATTCTGGGACACCCGGTATATGACGTGAGAAAAAGGGCACCAAAATAATCCACCCAAGCAATTTCAGTTAAATCTACCAAAATAATACATTAATTATGACAAATAATGGAATTTTACTACGAATTCGCCTGGACTTTAATTTCACTCGTGTTTATGGTGGCTGCTAATGTACTATAATTAGCAAAAAATCAGAATAAAGCATGTCGCATGCACGCATCAGTCTGCAAGGAATTATCCCATCATTTAACGACTTTTGACTTCTGACCTGATGTAATGAAAACAATCATTAGCAGTGTGCAATAGAATCTGCTTTGTGTATCATTATTTTATTTCGTTAAGTTCAAACCGTTGTAGCAAATTGATAAAAGTTAAATATAGAATAAGCGAATGCATTTTACCGAACGATTATGTAGATAAGATTATATAATATTTAAGGCCGTTTTCAACATTGTTGGATTTCTTTGTTTTTTTGCGTCATACTGCGTAAGAAGCATATTTGGCTATACAGAGTAAGTTTTAAGAAGATTTTGATGTTTGTTTCTTTAATTTGTGTGTACTCTTCGCGTGCATCACAAATATATAATTTTAATGTTTCGATAGCAATTTATTGTTGAAATAATCAATTTTAAAGTTTGTAAATAAATTTTTGATAAATAATAGTATCTAATATGGCTTCTCTCTGTATTAATATTAGGACTGCTCTTATTCAATATTTATATAAACGACCTATTTAATATTGCCACAAAATCAATGATACACTGCTTTGCAGATGATACAGTGATAATCTATCAAGCATCAAGCTGGAAAGAAATCCAAGAAATAATCAGGTATGATATAGCAACTATTAAAAATTGGTTTGATAACAAACTTCTTACGATAAATTTTTAAAAATCTTAATATTTACCTTTTTCATTATATAAAAATACGTTACAGAATTTTGGACCTATTGAAATAGAGAAAAGGCAAATTTTTGAGGCTGATAGTGTCAAATACTTAGGTACAATAATTGACAAACATTTGAAATGGGATTTACAAATAAAATTTCTTTCGCGAAAATTCAGACAACTATTACCTAAATTCAAATTTCTTAGACAATTTCTAAACACACGCTGTTTAGAAACATTGTATTACTCGCTTGTGCAGTCCCAGCTAAATTATGGCATTTCAGGTTGGGGAGGAGTGCACCAAACTCATTTGAAGAGTATCAGTTCCTTGCAAAAATGTGTTTTGAAAGTTATTTATTATAAGAAACCTACTTACCTCTCAAATAATTTATTTAAAGAATCCCAGAAATTTGACATCCGACAACTATACAGCTATAGCATATTGAATTTCGTGCACAAACATAAAAATTATATGAACTTCAATAGCCATGAACATAATACACGAACCAAGAATAGGACCTTAAGACCTCCTATATTTAAGTCAACAGGCCAAAAAATTTTAATATATTTATGTTGCTCCATATACGATATATTTCCTGCTTCACTGAAATCCATAAAATCTCATATCTACAATGGATAATGGACCACCCAGAGATATTTTTTCAAATGTTCTTAACAAGTTTTTGAACTGACACACTTATAAGTTTTTAATATAGTTAGTATTAGTTTTAATATGTGTATGTGTAAAATATATGTATGTATTGCAATGTAACCCACGCACAATGTCAGCACCTTCTGTGGGTCAAACAAATTATTTACCCTCTGTATTGTTGGTGAATAAATTATTATTATTCTGCATTTGTTATTTTTTCTCGCATGGTTGCGGTAGTAACAAGTATTGACGGGCTGTGCCAAGTCAACACCTGACCTATTATTATTCTGAATTCAGGAAGGACCGTACAATGCTGCAGGTCTTGAGGATTACAGACTTTTGGAAGGTTTTATGTAACTTTTCATCCAAGCCATATTGTTGCAGGTGTGGTGTAAATGTATTAGGAGTAAGGCCTGAAGCCGACATAATGAGGGGGACAATGACAACTTTGTTTTGTTTCCATAGTCGTTTTATTTCTATGGCGAGATCGGTGTATTTAGATATCTTCCCAGCGTAGGTGTTTTGGATGTTCATATCAATGGGAATCGCAATATCTATTAAGTAGGTCACTTTGTCTGTCTTTGACTGGAAAACTATATCTGGCCTATTTGCTGGGATGGTTTTGTCTGTATGTATTTCAATGTCCCAGTATAGTTTGAATTGATCGTTCTCGAGTACTGAGGTCGGTGTGTAGTTATAATATGGATCTGTGTTTTCAATTAGCTTGGTGTATGACTTTGGCTGCAGAGTCATGTCTGGCTGTATACTCAGTTCCAGCGAGAGTTTTGCATGCACTAGTTATGTGCTCTATAGTTTCCTTCTGTTGGTGGCATTTTCTGCAATTATCATCAGAGAAGGATGGATCTTTAATTATGTGCTTCTTGTAATTTAGTGTCGCAATCACTTGGTCCTGGATAGCAAGCATAAAACCTTCCGTTTCCGCAAAGAGCTGGCCATGCTGCAGCCAGGTGTATGACTGTTTTTCATTAATGTGGTCTTGTGTAACACGGTATCTATGTTTGCCATGGAGTGCCTTCTGCCACCAGGTGTTTATTTTTTCTTGTTGTGCTTGTATGTGGTTGTGTGCGTCTGCTGCGTGGTCTGGACAAGAAAGGGCGAGTGGTGTGTAGTTTTTGTCTGCTTTTACTATTGCTTTATGCAAGTTTGTTTGTTTACTGTGGAAAAAATGTCTGAGTGATTTTATTTGTTTTGCATGAAGTGACTGTATATCTCTAATTCCTCTGCCCCCTTGTTTTCTGTCTATGGTGAGCCTTTCCTTGCATGCGTTGGGATGTGACATTCTGTGTTTTGCGAGTTCTGTTCGGATGAGTATATGGATGTTTTCGATGTCAGTGTGCGACCACTTGATAATGCCAAATGGATATGCTGGTATTATTATAAGTTAGAAGATTTAATAAAAAAAATACAATATGCTCATTTGGTTTATGCTTTGTTAAAAATTTCGCTCTTTTCTGTACGTTAAAAATGACATTGGCATTGTCCATAAACAATGAGGTTCAACCTATGTAGATGCTTGCCTTCATTAGCGTTATTGTTGGGACTTTGTTGAATACGCCCGCTTGCGGGGCAGACAGCAGATAACAGATGTCACAGATCACAGCTGATAACAGGAAAATACTGTAAACAACATTTCATTCGAGTGATCTAACGCTGTTGCGGGTGACCAAGCTCGACCTCAAAGAGAAACAAAATTGCTCAGATGGAATCTTATCGCTCGTTCCATTGTTGAAACTCGCGAACAGTCATGCGGCCCCCTAGGTTAACATATTTCAAGTTTAGTGCTGGAATTAATACCAAATACAGGGTATAGAAGTGAAAAGATGAATTGACAAAATCTGTTTTTACTCACACCGATATTCATCAGACTTCGATTTTTTATTTAAGGGTTCCTGGGCATTTTATACTTTCTTTTGGGTGGAAACAGTGGCGTGCCGAAAGGGTCCGCGGTGCGGCGGGGGCCCGGGCATCCGGGGGGCCCCCGATCAGCCTCAACTACTTTTTAAATTGTAATAACTATAATACTTACTTACACTTATTTTATAGCGGCTGAATATATCTATGCCTTATAATTTTCCATAATCAAATTAAATATCTTTTGCCTAGTACCTATTTTATGACAAAATTTGACAATACGACGTGATCGATCGTAGACTAGAAACGACTAGAGTTAGAGGCAACGTTACACTGACGCGACGCGTATCTGTGACATT
The DNA here is from genome assembly GCA_951848785.1 of Callosobruchus maculatus. NCBI lineage: Eukaryota > Metazoa > Arthropoda > Insecta > Coleoptera > Chrysomelidae > Callosobruchus > Callosobruchus maculatus. The sequence goes on along the minus strand of CATOUR010000028.1, from coordinate 494,033 downwards.
AATCGATGGATTTTACGTAAGGTCTAAGAATTCTTATCTTCAAAAACTCGAACGAAAAAAAATCAAAATATGGAGTTGAGGTCACACCAATTTTTTTTTATTTATAAAACGATTTGAAATATCACCGTAGACAGTAGTTTCGTTTTCGCCCAGTATAGGCAATATATATTTTTTTATGATGTTCTTCTTGGTTGTCTTATAAGAAGTGAGATTATTACTTACGGGTTGTTTCTTTATTCCTTCTTTGGGTTGAATTGTGAAATAAAACACAAACTTGCTCTTCCTAGGACATTTCGTCTAGGTACCTAAACCTTACCAGCAATTATGTTTGTAATAAAAAAATCTTTTTTTTACTTCTTAAATATATTTAAAAATTAATTATGAACTAATTAAAAGTTAATTTTGGGGGGGTGGATTTAAAAAAAGCAAATTTTTGTTTTATTTCACAATTCATCCAGAGGAAGGAATAACAAAGAAGCAACCCGTAAGTATTTTTTATGTAGGAGGGGCCCCGTGAAAAAAGTTGCGGGGGGCCCCCGAGGACCTTGGCACGCTACTGGGGTGATTGGAGGATGGGGGTGGTAAAACTAAAAGTTTGTTATATTTATAGTAGGCTGTCCACTGACCTGAGAGAGAAGGACCTAGCGGCATAATGTACTTTTTTAGGTCCATCCGAACATTGCCTTGAATGTTACAGAAACCAAGAACTTAGAATTCTGTGATGTAGATATACATACGAGTATTGTTTTAGATCGTTCTGTATTGTGTAACCTGGAAGTGATGGAATGAATTTCAATGAAATTTCGACGTAGCGTTATTACTTCAGCGGAGATGGAAAACGCGTATGGTTTTTAGAAATCGAGCCAGTGGCGGCGCAGCAGCACTCGAAATACTAAAAATATAAAAACTGCTCAAACTTCGTTTTTAAGCGTCTTAGGGGTTCTGGATTACTTTCTACTTTTTTGGGTGGGGGTGAAATTGGGGCGGTGGGGAGGTGGGGGATATAAAACTGAAAAATGTGTTGTATTCATAATAGGCTATCCATTGACCTGTGAAGAAAAGACCTAGATTCATAATACACTTTTTTTGGAGGCGGGTGGTCGATGATTTGGTTGCAAGGGGATCTCAAACTATAGCTTCATGCAATGGGAAAATAATAAAATGGTATCACTGTAAGTGAGTACTGAGTACTGGAGTACTGAGTTAATTAAATTGACTATACTGTAAAAGTGGTGGAATCCAATTTTCTATTGAAAACATACAAAAATAATGAGAGTTAGCAGATATATCGAATAAAAATTATCCCATGCTATGTAATATTAGTAAATGTCCCAACGTTGCATGGAAAATAGACTGTCATCGTTTACAAGTTCTATTTTTAGTTCTCCTCTACAAAACTGGTCTTTTGAGAGCCGACCAATCAAGGAACTGATCAAGTAGATTCTAGCTACCACCTAAACGAAATCAAAAAATAGATTAACGTCTACCTCCCAGGATATTTGAAGTGGTGTAATTAAAATATCGACAACAAATATCGTCTGAAAAATAGGCTAATCTACAATATCTCAAACGGTTTTGTGAAGATCCTCAAGCCAGCAGCTTTTACCACGACACAACACGTTTGCGACAGGTGACGAAACTTAAGAAGCAACCATTTTGTTCTTTGAGTTCTTTCTTATACATGATTTTTTCGTATATTTTCTTTGTAAGTTTCTAAAAACCTCAATAAACATTCTACTCTCAATAATTTGAATTTTTGATGCCGTACATGACGTTATGTCCATATTCACTCTCCTCTGTTAAAGTTATCAATGGTTGTGTTCAACGGGACTTAGCGGACGTAAGCGCTTGTGGGCGCTTTGCGCTAACTAACCGATGAACGACAAGCTGTCAGAAAAGCGCCAGTCAGCTTGGTTAGCGCTTTTAGAAAGCGCTATTTGGTTAGCGAAGCGGCACAAAACTAGAAAAAAGTTGTTTGTAGTTCTGAGGGAAGCTGTTACCTTTGTATAGTGTAATTTAATATTAGGATTTGTGATTTATAGGCAAGGTTTTTGACAATACGGATAATTAATATTAAAATATGGAGATGGATATGACAGTTTTATCACGTCAAAAAGAAAGTCGTTCAACGGTCACACCTAGCGCCTGCAGGCGCTTCCACGCTAGCGCTTTTGGGCTAAGTCCCATTGAACACACCCATTATGTTATTTATACATGGCAACTGACAGATATTAAATAAACAATCTGCATGATTTATAGCATTAAGAGAGGATTTGGAATATTGTATTCAGTTTAAGTGAAAGAACGTACCTGGGCCTATCACCGTGAAGTCCTAGTTTCTCTAGCACTTCATTTGGGAGGCTTGGAAATGCTTCAGAGTTGAGTGATTCTTGAGATGATTTTTTTGTAATCAGTCCGTCTGACAACGATCTGCCTTTTCTTCTATATTCTGACCTCTGGAATAATAAAATCTGTTAATCTTGCTGCTTAAATCGTATCGAAGCGAAATAATTGCAAACTTGATCGACTGTTATTAAACCAAATGTTGATTGAAAAACTCTTTACTGACATTATGGCATAATACTTTGATTTTCATTCCTCACTTTCACTGTAACAGTAATAAGTTTCGATTATAATACAAAAATAGTAGCTTCCGGCGTTTCTTTGGGTAAAACAGAGCATGTTAGTTTTGGTTTTAACAGAAAAGTACTATTAAAAATTAACTCTTTATGAGGTTTTATGGACAGGAAAATGTTTAAAAGTTCCCTGGTCACCGTCAAAATTTTGTAAATGACTAAGTTGCCTCAAAGCAAAGTTCGATAATTTCTTATTTATCAGCCTAATTCCAAAAAATTGAATCTTTTTCATTGATGGACAGATGAGCAACCTTAGAAGCATTTTCATATTTGTTGTATTTGTATCTAATGTGCTACGAGAAAAGCGATTAGTCCATGTGAATACTTTTAATAATAAGTACAAGGAATATTGGAAAGCATATACTCTTGAACAGGTTGTCTATGTTGTATACTTGAGAAAAAACATTATAATTAAAAAAAAGAAAGAAAAAAGTATAAATCGATAAGTATAATAAAAAAAAGACAAAAAGTTGGAACAAAACAGAGAAAATTATGAAGAAAGACAAAAAAAGCTTAGTTGGAAAGTAATCATAACAAAATAGTAAAAAAAAATAAACAAAAAAATCAAAACGTACACAGGTGTACACATATAGATATAGGATAACTAAAACACCAACATTAATTAAAAATTATTTATCAGCCAATACCCTATACAAGGTGTACCTCCCAGGGCGGCATTTATTTTTTTACTAGCTTGTGCGAATAAAAATAGTAATAGTAGTAGTAGTAGGTCTTGGACAAGTGCCATAACAACAAAAAAAAGGTACAAGGATCATTAGACAGACTGACGGAAGTAGATAACACCGTTTCGAGGGGTGAATATCTTTAAAAGTCAAAAATATGCATTATTACATATTCAATTTTTCCACAATTACCGTAGATATACCGCCTATCACCGTGAGAATTACAGAAGTCATATAAATATTCAATGGCTTTTATCGAAACATTACGTTTCACATTTTGTTTTTCAGGAGTATATGCTTTATTGACAAATAGCTTAAAATCCCTGAAATCAAATCCTGCTGGACCACAGATTCGATCGTTCATTTGGAAGGAAGATACAACGTCCCTGTGACATCCCTGCTTCTTCTTCTTCTATTACCGTCTTCTCAGCGGAGGTACGCGACCATCATTTGGAATTCTTTTCTGTCTTGTTCTAAACAGATAACTGTACAGGCCTCTCTTGTATCAAACCATTGATGCAAGTTCCGAAGCCAGGAGATCTTTTACGCCCGATCCCTCGTCGTCCTTCGATCTTACTCTCAACGGTCAGTTGTAAAAGATCGTACTTCCAGTCGAGGCTGTTCATCAGACGTATTTTCACCTCCCAGAAGCTGGTAGTTTTGTTCCTCGTAGGGAGCTGTATACACCAGAGCAACTACTGCTCTACAAGGCACAGACTCGGCCATCGCTGGAGTATTACCCTCATGTGTGTAGATGCGGATGGATAACGTAAAGTGGCCTAAACTGTGGGAAATTCTTATCTCCATGGGAGTCCCTTACCACTTAGTATTTCTCATACAGCAACTCTATGAGTCTAGCTCAGCTCGTGTAAGAATTGACGGCAACCTGTCTGGTGAAACAGCAACCAGAAAAGGAGTTCGTCAGGGATGCGTATTATCTCCGATGTTATTTAACATTTACTCTGACTTTGTGATAAGACAGGTACTGGACAACTGGAATGGCGGTATAACTATTGGCGGAAGCAAAATATCTAACTTAAGATTTGCTGACGATACAACCCTTAATGCTGCTTCTCAGGAAGAACTAGTAGCTCTATTGAACGTTTTAGTACAACACAGTGCAGCATATGGTCTTGGTATTAACTACAACAAGACCAAGGTTATTATCGTGGATAGAGAGCATGACAATCATCGAGAAATAAAGTCAATAGGCCGTTGTGAGGTAGTTCAAAGTTTTGTGTACCTCAATTCGTTGATCGATAATTCAGGTAGCTGTCAGAATGAGATTCGACTAAAAACTAAAATATGGCGTGACCATAACATCACTAAAGCTACCAAAATGTCACTGGTTCAGTCTCTTGTGTTCTCCATATTTTTGTATGCCTCGGAAACGTGGACTGTTAAAAAGGCAGATCGAGCTCGCATAGATGCTTTTGAAATGTGGACGTGGAGGAGAATGCTGAGAGTTCCTTATACCGCCCACCGAACTAATGTTTCCATATTGGATGAGCTCGGTAATCCAAAGAGACTATCCTCCATATTGTCGATGAGAATGCTTACATTCTTCGGACATATTCACAGAAACGATAATATGGAGAAACTTGTAGTTCAGGGTCACGCCCCGAGTGGGCGGCGCCTTGGCCGTTCCCCTACACGCTGGGTGGATACGACGAAACAGTTGCTAGATATGAGTATCAAGAGCGCCTCTGAACTGACAGTAAGTCGCGAACGATGGCGAGCTACAGTTCTCAAAACTATTGATAATCTTCGTGTCGGCAATACTCTCGCTCCGACTTAATGCATTTTACGAGTTCACAACATGTCTGTTAAGACATTGTGACTATGATGATGTGTGGATGCGCTTCTAAGCACACTATAAAGCTTCTGGAAGTGATCTAGAAGAGAGCAATTGGACTAATCGATACGCCTAACCGTACAAAAGACCTCCACAGCCTGGAACATCGAAGAAGAGTAGCAGACCTGTCCCTGTTTTACAGATTCTATCACGGAGGAACACGAAGAACACTAGAGAGGTTCTGCGTGCTCATTCTTACCAGGTCGAGGTCTCTACTCCCCGAACCAGTCTCCTCCAGCATTTCTTCTTTTGGAGAATTTCGACGCTGTGAAATGGGCTGCCGAGGAGTTTGTTTCCCGACGGCTACAACCTGCAGCGTTTCAAATCTAACCTGCTCAGACTGTCCTCTCCCAGCGCTTTAAGAGCGCCCATAGGCTTTCAGCCTTTGCAGGAGGCTGACCATAACAGAAACCGTGTGCACGAATTTGGAAAGAACGTTACTTTGCACCAATGTTTCTAAACCCAAAACGCGACTTCTTTTCTGCGCACCGGACGATTTCGCGTCCAGATAAACGAGACGATGTAAATATCGTAATTGAAACAAATTTTCGGAACGTTCATTCGCTTAACGAAGTTTATCATCCATTAATTATTAATAATGAAATGTTGAAAATTGCTCGATGAATATGCAATTGACTGATTTGTATGTAGATTCCAGTTTGCATTTTTGGCTGGAGCGGGATATTGCATTCGTCAATTGGCTCGTTGTTTGAACAATCAGAAGCGGTGTATCGTCAAACTTTCGCATCACGTAGGTTCACTCAGCACCTACATCCTACATTTATATACAGGGTGGTCCAATATAATAATACAGGCAAGCAACAAGCATAAAGCCTGCTGGAAATTAATGAATACCTATCGAGAGGAATAAATTTTCAATTGGGAATGATACGCACCACACACTAACACCTGATATATTCAATGACTTTTTTACTTCAATGGCCCAAACTATCGTCCAAACCTTGCCTGACGTTTCGCGATACAAACGCGTTGAACTTTTTTGCAAAAATTGAAGCAACCACTCAACTCTTTCTTTTTAACACTCATAACTAACAGTGAGGTTCTTGATGCGATAGTATCCTCGAAAAATTCCAGTGCCTCGGATATTTATGGCCTTAATAGCAATGTCGTGAAACCAGCGGTGAAATCACTAGTTAAACCTTTAGCAAGCTTTTTCAATGTATGTTTTCTGAACGCGATCTATCCTGAGGCGTTTAAGATAAATAAAGTGATTCCATTTTACAAAAAAGGTGATTCTTGTCTCATTGGTAATTACAGACCAATATCTATAATTCCCATTTTTGCAAAGATATTCAAAATAGTCATAAAGAAAAGGCTTGTATCTTTCTTTGAGTCTAATGGGTTGTTAAATGATAATCAGTCCGAATTTAGACCAAAATGTTCTACAATTCAAGCAGTCTTTGATATTATTTGCTCAGTGATTGAAGGTTTTGAGGAAGGCAAACATTCCATAATGACACTGTGCGACATTTCTAAGGCGTTTGACTGTGTGTCGCATGACATTCTGTTACATAAACTTGAATTCTACGGCATCAGGGGCCATTCGTTAGAATTTTTCCGTTCTTACTTAGAAAACAAATCACAGGCGGTTCATTTGAATGGAACTCTATCAGCCCTAAAACCTAATAATCATGGTGTCCCTCAAGGATCAATATTAGAACCTTTCCTTTTCGTCATTTACTTAAACGATATTTTCCATCACCTTGCGCCAATCAAATGCGTGTGTTTTGCTGATGACACTACTTTAATTCAATTTAATTCTGACTTTACCATTCTGAAAAACCTAGCCTTAGACGCAGAAGATAGAGCTGAAGGGTGGTTCACCGGAAATCACTTGAAAATGAACAAAGAGAAATCTAAGGAACTCGTCCTGTCGACTAATAGAAATGTTGTTACCAAAGGCTCAGTGACTTTGATGGGAATAACGGTAGATGAGGCTCTCAAATGGGAACCTCATATAGACACTCTTTGTAAAAAATTAAGTAAGAGTCTATTTGTATTGCGTCAACTTAAGCGAATTTCTTCACAGGAAGGGTTACTAAGTGCCTACTACGGTATCTTCCACAGTCACCTAGTATATGTTGTTATATGGGGTGGCTCTTCTCACGCGATCCGAGCCTTTAAAATACAAAAGAAAGCACTGAGAGTCATAACAGGAGCACGTTACAATAGTCACTGTCAGCCGATATTTAAAAGTTTGCACGTATTAACATTCCCTTGTTGTGTGAGCTAGTTATGTTCACTAGAAGAAGGAAACTGGACAATATACATATATCAGGGCAACCTTCTTTGGGACATTACTTGAACTCTACCAATCAGTAAAATATCTAGGCATAATTCTAGACTGAAACTGAATTGAAGAGATGTGGAACGTAAGGGGTCACTAAGACACGTAATTCGTTATGGGCATGTAGAAGGGTTGTGGTAGCGAAGTAGTGCCTGACTCCCAAAGTGGTGTTCTAGCTCTATACCACAATGTAAGGCCTTCCGTATATTGGTTACTACTACTACTACTACTACTACTGGGGTGGGATGAGCGGTGCGAACTCCTGTACGGCGACTTTCAGGAAACCAACAATCCAGATATTGCCGACGAACTCATCTCTGCCCTGGACAGCTCACGAAGACGTAAGTGGGAGGAGACTACGTCGGAAATGAACTTCCAACACTCAAGTCGAAAGGCCTGGAGCCTTCTTAGAAAACTAGGCTCAAGCACGCCATCCACACGGGCACCGTCGGGAGTAACTCCAGACAAGATTGCTGCGCATATTGTAGAAACGTCAAGAGCGCCTTCTGATAGAGAGCATACAAAACGCGTGAAGAAGGGATTGACTTTACTGAGGAGGAACGCTCCTACCCAAACAACGTTTTCCCGACCCTTCTCGATCGAAGACATTAATAATGCCATATCAGATGTTAGGCCTGGAAGGGCTCCTGGTTTCGACGGCGTCCTGCCGGAATTTCTCATTCACGCAGGTCAGCAAACAAGAGTGTGGCTATCTCTCTTCTTCACGAACCTCCTTAATACGGGAGACCTCCCACGGGAATTCAAAAGAACGAAGGTCATATCAATATTAAAACCCGGTAAACCGAACGATCAACCTGCCAGCTACAGACCTGTAGCCTTGCTCAGTTGCTCCTATAAATTACTAGAAAGAGCCGTCTACAACCGATTGAGCGCGACTATCTTAGACCGGGTTCCGATAACCCAGGCTGGTTTCAGACCGGGTCGCAGTTGTTGTGATCAAGTACTGTCCCTCACAACGCATATAGAGGCAGGCTACCAGCAAAACATGAAGACGGGAGTGGCGTTTGTTGACCTCACTGCCGCATACGATACGGTCTGGAGGGAGGGTCTCCTATATAAGTTGCTGCATGTGATTCCCTGTCAGACCACTACAAGACTCATAAACAACATGTTATGCGACAGAAAGTTCCAAGTAATCCTAAACGAGAAAGCAAGCAGGCAGCGCAAATTGAACAACGGACTTCCACAAGGCTCAGTACTGGCCCCCTTACTTTTCAATCTATATATATATCTGACATGCCAGAAACAGTCAGTTACAAGTTTTGCTATGCAGACGATATAGTCATAGCTTTTTCCGATCGCTTCAAGATCGTTGAGCATACTCTTTCTAACGACTTGTTAGCTCTAAACAACTACTTCAAGGAATGGAGACTAGTACCGAGCCTCAACAAAACTGAAGTTTCCTGCTTCCACCTGAATAACAAACTAGCTAAATATGAACTGCAGGTAGTTTTTGCAGGCGAACCCCTAAGCATAACCATTTCCCAAAATATCTTGGTGTAACGTTAGATCGCACCCTCTGCTATAAGAAACATCTCGCAAACACTGCAGGAAAACTCAGAACACGCAACAACATTATCCAAAAGCTGTGTGGAACGACGTGGGGTGCCACTGCTCCAACTCTACGAACCAGTGCACTAGCTCTTGTCTATTCGTGTGCTGAGTACTGTGCGCCTGTCTGGATTAACAGCCATCATACCAGACTAATTGACGTCCAAGTAACTCACACTATGAGACTTATTACAGGCGCAGTTAAGACAACCCCAACTCAATGGCTGCCTGTACTCTCTGGAATAGCCCCACCGCAGCTGCGAAGGACTGACGCCCTTCTAAGGGAGTATAGCAAGATTACGGCCAACAACAAACTGCCCATCCACCGAGCAATACCCCCGTTGCAGATAAACAGACTTAAATCCCGACAACCACCAATAAGGGATGCAGAAGGGCTTAAAACCAATAACTTCGACTCCTTAAACCAATGGCGCTCCCAGTGGGAAGGTTCTGCGGAACACTACTCGCGATGCGCATTTATGGGGGCAGCGTTACTTCCAGGATCAGAACTACCCCGGAAAGAGTGGGTAAAACTTAACAAAGTCCGAACAGGCCACGGCAGATCTGCCGACTCCCTTTACAAGTGGGGCTATGTGCAATCCCCCTTATGTGACTGTGGCGCGCCCCGCCAAACTATAAACCATATTACGAGCGAATGTGAACTGCGTGCGTTTCAGGAATCGCGAGAAGAGTTCTTCACAGCCACACCGTTGGCGCTGAAGTAGTTGAAAGGACTTGACATCAACTTGTAAATACCAAAGACTATGTATCTTAGTTTGTAGCTGTATATATTTTATTTTAGTATAGGTTATAATACTTTTTCTTTTAATCTATATTTACTATTGTCATGTTTTTGAGCCATACGATAAATAAAATAAAAATTGGTTACTAGCTCGATGTGTAAGAATGGAAACAATCAATGCAGAGCTTAATAAAATTCGTTGATTAAGCCATGTTCTTCAAGGTGTTTCATAAGCAAACAAATACAAATGAATAAGTGAATTCCGACAATTTTTATCAATATTTCCTTATAAAGATAGATATCCGCAAATATGAATAAGAATGTATCCAACTATCTACATTGTAATTAGGTTGTTTCTATAAATGGTGCGTCTTGAATATTTTCCATTGCAGCAGCATTTTCATTATCCTAATGTTTCCCAGAGACTTTTTATCCGATTCTATTTTAGGTATTGGCATTCCAGGAGTGATTAAGACATCAATTAACAAACGCTGCTTTAATTTATTATGCATTCAATTTATTTGATTGCTGACATTCAAGCTGAGCTTCCGTATATAGAGATAAACTTTACATGTTCATATTGAGCAGCCGGAACTATCCTTTTTGATCAAATTCCATATTATGTTTTTGCTGTAGAAATTTCTTGTATTATACAGGGTGTTTAAAAAAGATGCGGCAATATTCAAGGGAGTGACTCCTCAGGTCATTCCATGAAAAAAGTTTATATAAACATATGTCCAAAAATGTATGGTTTCTAAGATACAGGATGTTAATTTTTTTTAAATAACGTTTTTTTAAATAGTTCTGTCCAGTACCGTTAGAGGTGGCAATTTAATAACAATTATAAGCGGAAAATGTACGCCATTGACACACATTGCTGGCTGTAACTCAATTAGAAATGACCCCGGTATTTTTGAGAGAGTTCGCCAATCAATGAGGAGAAGACTGAATTCCTGCATCCGAGCTGGGGTAGGTCACTTCCAACAGTTTTTGTAACTTTTGTTATGATGAATGGATATGCAATAGAATAGTTTTTATTTTTTATTCCGCAAACAAAGCAAAATACGAGAAAAAATTCAGGAGACAAAAAAGTTGTAGTTGTAGTTGGTTTACCTCAAAGAAATATTAACATTAAATGTATCAGTGGCGTACATTTTTTCGCTTATAATTGTTATTAAATTGTCACCTCTAACGCCACTGGACATAATTTTTTTATCTAGTTATGGCAAAATCATCCCCTTACTACTAAAAGCCATGCTACTGAATTTCAACAGAATCGGTTGGAAGATGATACAGTTATTAAAAAAAAACGTTAGGTATTTAAAAAAAATAACACCCTGTGTCTTAGAAACCATACATTTTTGGACATATGTTTATATGAACTTTTTTTCATGGAATGACCTGAGGAGTCACCCCTTGAATATTGCCGCATCTTTTTTAAACACCCTGTATACTTCAGAAAAAATAGCTAATTTATTAGCCCACTCTGGGCGTCACCCTGAACTACAAGTTCTCCATATTATCGCTTCTGTGAATATGTCCGAAGAATGCAAGCATTCTCGTCGACACAAAGGAGGATAGTCTCTTTGGATTACAAAGCTCATCCAGTATGGAAACGTTAGTTCGATTGGTAGCTTTAGTGATGTTATGGTCACGCCATATTTTAGTAAGCGTTATCATGGCCACACGTGCCTGTTGAATCCGCCGTCAAAACTCATTTTCACAGCTACCCGAATTGTCGATCAAAGAACCAAGGTACACAAAACTTTGAACTACTTCACAACGGCCTTTGACTTTATTTTTCGATGATTATCATACTCTCTATATACGATCATAACCTGGGTCTTGTTGTGGTTAATACCAAGACCATATGCTGCACTGTGTTGTTCTAAGATGCTTAATAGAGCTACTGGATCTTCCTGAGAAGCGGCAATAAGGTTTGTATCTTTAGCAAATCTTAAGTTGGATATGTTGCTTCCGCCAATGGTTATACCACCAAGTCCAGTTGTCCAATACCTGTCTCATCACAAATTTAGAGTAAATGTTAAATAACATCGGAGATATTACACATCCCTTGCGAACTCCTTTTTTGGATGCTGTTTGACCAGACAGGTTACCATCAATTCTTACACGAGCCGAGCTAGACTCATAGAGTTGCTGTATGTACTCCCATAGAGATAAGGATTTTCCACAGAGTCAAGTTTCCAAATAAAATTTTTTTATCGAAGTAGGCTGTGATTAAATCAGATGTCAGTTGCAAGAACAAACCCTACACACTCAGTTGATGTCAAAATCTGCTATTCAATTCTGGTGCGATTAACTTCACTTAGGGTGCAGTCGCCCATATTGAATCAAATTCTGAAAAATTGTCCGTGCATGTCCATTAAAAAAGTAAAATATATTGATAATACGAAGCAAATCTCTCAATCTAGAGGAATATTTTGAATAGCATAACAACAAGAGAAAATCAAAATTGAAATGGTGTTGAAAATGGTCCATTTTAAGGAGCCACGTGCTCAAATTGAACTCGTGGTCCCTTAAACTGAACATGCCCTCAGATCTTGATAAAGTAAGGATAACACTCATTAAGAAGAGTTGGTAACTATCGAAACGTATTTTTTTCTAATAATTGCTAACAAAATGTGTAAGAAAATTCTGTACTTTAAGATGAACACTTCCATATTTTTTTTTTTTTTTGGTGCAATGCCAACACATTTCCAATGAAACCAATTGTGGCAGTGCAGGCAATGAATCATTTTAACTTGGTCTGCAGTCTTGCCTTGAATACAGAACCATGAAAGTTCACGTTCAAGAGTGTTAGAATTAGAATGGCCTTAATTGAGGTTTCTTAAGTAGTTCAATATGAGCACCTAGCTGCAAAATCAAGATTAGCCCCATATTTAAATAAGTGTTTAACTTAACAATGCTATTGTTAGGAAGCGCTATAAATCGCTGCTAATAGAAAAGTTATAACATTGAAAGAACACACCTACGTTGTTTTAGTTAGATTTGAAGCCTTCGCCAAGTTGATAAAACATCACAAGACCCGTTGTCAAAATCTTCAATACTTCACAGATCTGTATTACGTTGTCCTAATCTAAATATCAACTGAGTCTTAAGAAGGTCCAAAGGTGTGGTGTCGAATACCCGATGGCAACATTGCAAAATTTCACGGGAAGTAAGAAAAGCAGCAAAGGTTTAATTTGGGAGACAGTTCAATATAGGCAACGCAACAGTACCCTATGTTGCTATGCTAGTACTTCAACAGAATACTGTCCAATTTGTGCATGAGGTTCAGAAAAGATTAATAATAATTTAATAACAAACATCTGAACCTTTCTCAAACTAGATGTGCTTTAAGATTTAGCATATTTCAAGAAAGCTACAGCCACCTTAATTTTACAGTTCGTCAGTGAAAAGCTACTGCTCTGCCAATATTTCTGTGAAATAAGATCAAAGTTGCTTACAAGTTCGACGGAAATAGCGTTCTTGAAGTGACGTTTACTAAGAATAAACGGCGTAATTTCTAATACTTCATCTGACAGGCTGCAGTATACTGTTTAGTTATTAGTTAAAATATGATCTCACGTTAAGCCGGTTTAATATTTCTTTGGAATGCATAAACACTTTCGCAGATCTTTCTTTAATGTTCAAGTGGTAAATTATGTTTGAAAAAATAAACGCCGTATGCTAAATATCACTTAACAAGTTCACTTCATACAATTTTGTTTCAGACTTCAAAAAAAACAGACTAGTTTGAAAGCTCACTGCGTAGGAAAGGGTCGAATGAATGAATGAATAAGGACCAGAGGCTATCCAGCTCGGAATGTGGCTGGTGCATAGGCCACACGATGGGCCCTTATGCGCCTCGATCCGCGCTAGTTCCTAAGACCTGCCCTTTTGGCAAAGGCAAGTACATTCTTAGGTCCGATCCGTTTTATCTCTATTGTTGTATGTTGTTCCATCTCAGAGAGTGTTTATTCTGGATCCACTCTCCAGTTGTTTTCCTAATCAAGTTTGCAGATAGTCCTAAGGCTGGTTTCGGGCCCACAATACTGTTGCCGGATTCCATCCTACCCAGATGATCCGCCATTTCGTTACCCTTTACCCCAGCGTGCCCAGGTACCCACATCAGTGATACCTTGTGTTTAGCTGAGATGTCGTCAAGAGCCCTCCTGCACTCCAGGCCCAGTCCCGACGTTATTTTTCAAGCACTCAGTGCTTTGATGGCTGCCTGACTGTCAGAGCAGATAGTAATCTGCCTCCTAGACCCGTCAAATTCCCGAATACGATTTACACAAGCCAGTATCGCATAAACCTCAGCCTGGAATACTGTGGTGTGCCCCCAAGAGGGAGTGAAACTCTTGTATGGGGTCCGTAGACTCCCGAAAGAAAAGGGCCACTCAGTAAAGTACAAATTTTGTCATTTGTAGGTTCGGTAGGCATCAACACAGGGATAAGTGGGTTATCAGAACGCGTCATGAATGTATAAAGTAGGTGTGGGGGTTTAAACGTGCAATTTTTTTCGCATACATGAGGCCCAATAAGGCCTATGGTAAGTACTGTGATCTTGGATCTTCCAACACAGATGGTACTAGGTACATACGATTAAATAAATAATTTGGAAGCACGTGCTAAAAAACACATTAAAAGTAATGTTAAAAATGCTGATCGCTTGTACTAAAAATTATCACAATTAAGTACTTAAAAAAGCTTTTCTGATAACTAGTAATTCTATGTTATTAGTTCCAACAATTCTATTAAACGAATATTGGTACGAAAACAGAACTATCTAATACTTTTTATTCTGAAAATGAACATTCTTGAATTTATTAAGTATATCTATGCATTTTGCAAATTTTCAATTCCTATAACAAAGCTATTTAACATGTGTAAAATTATGACATACGCTTTGACAATAGCGATTTTTAAAAGTAAAGATATAAATGACACAAATAATTATAGACCAATATCTTTGTCACCCGTACTTTCTGAAATTCTAGAAAAATTGTTAAAATTACAAATCTTTAAATATTTAGAATCACATAACTCTGTTAAATGAACAACAATTTGGTTTTATAAAAAAAAAACGTGGAACAACTGATGCTATACTAAAGTTCACAGAAATAAGGCCGCGATGCTTTGAGCATGGTGCATTAACGAACGCATTTTTTGTGATTTTTGACTGTGGATCTGATGAAATTCTTATCAGGAAATTACCATTTTATGGTTTCGATGCTAGCAGTGTGCCTCATTAAAAATTACCTAAGTGTGAGGGAGTACCACAGGGCTCTGTCCTTGGGCCAGTGCTATTTTTCCTTTACGTTAATGACCTAACGCAGACATAGACTGTGTTTTTTATGCTGAGGACACAACACTTCTAATTAGAGTAGATAGTATGGACCAATTGCTGCAAAATACCTGCAACGTAAAGCTGACTGAAAAAATATTGAGCAGTATGATAGCGCTTGCCCGTGTAGGAGCGTGTCGTAAAAGGCGACTAAAAGGAACATCGAACTACTGTCGGTATAAACAGTAACCTCTTCTCAACCAACAGCTTTGGGTGGACGAGTTGAGAAGAGTCTGGACACCTTCTTGTCCTTGGGGTGAGAAATTGCCCCTAAAGGCGCATGGACCAGTAGATACCATCTGGTCAACGGCATGAGGATGCAGAAAGCAAATGGGAAACTACTGCATTAAAGATCTTAAAGATATACCAAGAGAAACTCTTAAAATGTGTAAATGCATTTTACGAGTTCACAACATGTCTGTTAAGACATTGTGACTATGATGATGATGATGATAGCGCTAGCTTTGCACAGTTCTTAGACATCCATTTAGATCCAAAATTATGTTGGAATGCCCATGGTGATTCATTAGCAAAGTCAATATGACAAATAGTATTTGCCTTACGGCAGTTATCACTCTGAGTATCTTCTGATGTGCTGCGTGTGGGGTATTTTGCAATGGTACACTAAAAACTGAAATAGGGTTTACGCGCTTGGAGACATTCATCAATATTTTCTAGAATATTTAGACTCCAAAAAAGAGTAGTAAGGATAGTAGCCAATATACCGTATAGAGGTGTTTGTAAGGAAGCATTTGTCAGCTTAAAAATTCCAACTCTTCCGTCACAGTATGCGCTGGAGTGTTTGCTGTATGTTCATAAATATCCAGATAAGTACGAAACTCTTACTCATCGATATAGTACTAGAGGCAAAAATACTTTAAAGCTGCCCTTCAGAAGTCATACCAAATCACACGATGAAGTTTCTTATTATGGTTCAAAATTGTTTAATATACTGAAACCTGAAGTTAAAAACCTTCCCTCTGTCAAAGTTTAGGACTGCAATAAGAAGTTTTTTAATATCTGCTGCATTTCTTTTTACGGAGGACATCATGCACCATACCAGAATTTTAAAAATGTAAATGTGTTCCAATGATGTTACTTTTAATAAGTCAACTTGTATTTACGTGTACCTTTCGAAATATTGCCCTTCTGTATTATTATGTGTTATGTGTTACAATTTTTTTTCTAGTTTATTTATTTATTGTAGGTACTATTTATCTGTAAATTGTACGTTATGTCTGGCAACCAAAACACTGTTTTTTTTTTGTTATTTTCTTTTCTTTTTTTGACTTGTGAAAGTACAGTACGTACAATATCATCAATAAATTATCTATCTATCTATCTGTATGACTTTTAATGAAATAATATATATTTGCAATGTAGAGGAAAGAGTGTCGCGCAATTTCATTTCCTGCACGGTAATCGCTTCATTAAGCTTTGCCAACGTGTAGTACGAACAAAGCGTCTTAAAGCGGTAACTAAAATGTCCTTGTACGGTTTTATCTCTAAATAATGATAAATTAATGCGCAATCGAACTCTACAGTTTGTACAATTAAAAAACCCGATTTACATTCTTGCCTAATTTAGCTAAAGGCTGACGGGTGTACTGCTTGATATACGCACAATGTCTCGTAGCTCCGCCTTAAATTTCTGCGATGGTATTATGTACAGATGGAACAGTGTTGTTTTTAAAATATTTTTTTTACCTCTGTGTCATCGGCATCGACTGCTTTGGTCATTGGCTTCGTGTTCTGTGTAGGCTTTGTTACTGTTTCCCGGCGCCACTTCAGGAACAGCACTGCTAATTGCAAGCCAACAGTGAAGGCTCAGGTGGGGATTCTCGCTGAACTTGTTTTTATATAGATATTGATTTTTGATTGAAAATCCAGAAATAAATTTCCGCTCCCAACGAGAATCGAACCCGGGACCTTCCAGTCACAAGCCCTCGACCCTAACCACTGAGCCAACCCACCCATTTGAAAAAAAAATTAAACGTTTTAAACTCTCCAAATTTGAAAACTTGAAAACTGCTAATCTACCGATTTAGTGTGCTTTAGAAACAGCGGTCTTACTGAAACTAAACTACAAACGTCAAATTTTCTAAAGATTGCTGAATAACTCCAAAAATAAGCTTCGTAGACATAACAAACTGGACCTAAATAGCGATTCTAAACTCAAAACTGTAATAATATATAGAGTATTCCATTTAAGATTAGGAATTTGATGCCTATTTCCGGTATATCCGGTTGTCAGCCATCTTTGAAATGTGGTCTGTGTAGGCTCTGTTACTGTTTCCCGGCGCTACTCTAGGACCAGCACTGTTAATTAGAAGCCAACAGTAAAGGCTCAGGTGGGGATTCTTCGCTGAGCGTTTTTTATAGGTATTTATTTTTGTTTGAAAAAACCAGAAATAAATTTCCGTCTCTAACGAGAATCAAACCCACCCCCCTTTTAAAATATTATAGTACAATATACAGTGCTTTTCTTTAAGCCCCCCCCTTTATTTTTTGAACGAGTCAACAGAAAAAATCGAAATTTGGGATAAGGAAACTGGTGCATTAATCTTGAAAAAAAACAAATTGGAAAGGGGATCTTGTAATATGTCTTTTTGAAGCTTTTGAAGAATTCTTCATAACCCTATAATATGAAGTCAATATCTTCATCTCCTACAAAATGGCAGAATATTTAATAATTACCTGAGACAAACATGTTAGTATCGATACTTACCTTTTATTTTTTTAACAGGTCAACTCAAAAAATGAAAACTTGGGTTATCCCATGATTAATGCATGAGTACTATATTTTGGAGTAAAATTGATAGATGAAACTGAATGAAAAAGTTAAATTGAAAGGGGGTCACATATTTTTAAAGCTCCTGACAAATCCTTCCCAACCCTAGAATATGAAGTCGATATCTTCATCTCCTGCAAAATAGGGAACATTTAATAATTACTTGAGACAAACATGTTCCGCCATTTTGTAAGAAATGAAGCTATTGACTTCAAATATTAGGGTTGTGAAGGATTCGTCAGGAGCTTCAAAAAGATGTGAAACGCAGCTCCCTTTTCAATTTGATCTTTTTTTCAGCCGCCATCTTGAACATTTAATCTGTCAATTTTACTTCAAGATTCGTATTCACGCATCAATTTCATCATCCGAAGTTTCAATTTTTAGGGTTTACTCGTTCAACAAATAAAAGGTAAGTATCGATATTAACGTGTTTGTGTCGGGTAATTATTAAATGTTCCACCATTTTGTAGGAGATGAAGATATTGACTCCATATTTTAGTGTTGTGAAGGACTCGTCGGGAGCTCCAAAAAGATGTGTCACGTGACCCCCCTTTCAATTTTATTTTTTCTCAAGATGGCGCCCAGCGGCTACCTTGAATTTTCATCTGTGAATTTTACTTCAAAATATAATATTCGTGCATCAATTTCATTACCCGAAGTTTCAGTGTTTTAAGTTGAACCGTTCAAAAAATAAAAGGGAGGGACATTAATGATGATTATATGCCAGCGACAATATACAGGGTGTTCTAGAAAGGTGGCGCCAAACTTGAGGCGTTTCAAAGAATTTTTTTACAGAAATACCCCTCCGACAATATCCGACATGAGCCGTTTCTCTTCTATGAGAACTATACTGGCCACCAACACTCAGCCAAATAGCTCTACCACTCATCGGTCGAGAAAATTCTCTTCTGAAAGAACAAATAAAATCAAAACAAATCCCTCACTGCCAATCCACGAAGATCTACCTGATCCCTCCACGCGCAAATTCCGGCTAAAAAACCACCAATTACAAGAGCTTTGCAGCTTGAGTCTGATGGTTTTAACCCTGCAGTTAAATGGGCAGAAATTTGGGCGACTCAAACACCAGAGAAAGTGAATAGTAGTCTAACTGTTGGTCAAGAACCCCCTGGTTTTGAGATCCACGGAAAGGAACGGTCAACACTAAACAGACCTTCTTCTTCACATGGAGTGTGAAGGTGAAGGCTGTTTAAATGGAACAAGCTCGAATCCTCACGATACGACTGTGGAGAGGAACGCCAAACTGTCAGGCATATGATAATCATAAGAATACGTATTTATTTGCTGCAACAAAATAGATCTATAGTATATAAACAACTGCAAAAAGGACTGGTAGGCAGTCAGAGACTGATCAAAGTACCAGCCCTATGACATAAATTCCCAAATTCAGTAAAACCTAAGAAAAAAACATCCAGGTGACAATTCCTTAATGAAAAATAAGAAAATGTTTAAATTTCACTTTAAATGTTGACACAGGCAGCATTTGAGGTTGATATAAATTCCCATATAGACTAAAAACCCAACCAACAAAACATAATTGGAAAAATAATCCAGGTGACAGTTACTTATTGAGAAACAGAAAATGGGCTCGACATTAACTTATAGCTTAGTTACTATTTAGATCGCAATTTTGTGTTGTTTCTCTTAACTGTTTTACTTTTTTCATTACTTCTCCGTTTATAGCAAAGTGTAGACCACGTGTAGACATTTTTCTATAATATAAACTAAGAAAATGTGACATACAGATACTGTCCTTTCCAGTGACCTAGACAATGTTGCATAAAATGAGTAAAACATGGGTTCTGATTTGGTTCAATAATATCATAAACTTGATAATGCTGACAAGTTCTGTAAACAAACACTGTTTACGAAAGCAATTATTGTGATAGAACTGAGGAGTCGGCATTCGTTGGTATCAGACCTCCTACTATTTTTTATTATTTGTCATGTATTGTAACTATTTTTGTGTAATCAGTCCTAGCATATGGGGATAGCAGTGGCATCCAGTAGCGCAGTAGCAATGTCCAGTAATAGCAGCCACTAAATGTCCTCTTACACTGTACCAATTTTCGACTATACGGTTACTGGCCGTTTCAACAATTCTGGGGATTTGTAAAAAAGTACAGTTTAACGTACAGAAAACTCAGGCGACAACACAGACAAAGAAATCTCACGTTGGCTTACCAACTGTGTAAATGGACGGTCATTCAATAGCAGAGTCACTTTCCGTCAAGCTTTTTTTGATCAACATCCAGAATAACATGTCCTGGTATGACCACGTCGTCAGTATTGCTAAAAGCGCACCGAACCAGTCTCCTCGAGCATTCCTTCTTTTGGAAAACTTCGACGCTGTGGAATGAGCTGCCGGGGAATTTGTTTCCCGACGGCTACAACCTGCAGCGTTCTAATAGTGGCCATGTGCAGTTAGTGGTGGCCACCGATAAACCTTAGAAATGAGTTACAGTCTCGTTATTAGACTGAAAATTTTTTGACTATTCTAACAACCATTCAAATGTCCTCTTTGTGTATGATATCGTCGATTTTTATCTAATCAAATCCAAATTACACTGATAACTTGCATTCAGTGCAATTATAGGTCGCTATAACTACAGAGTTGGGTTTGACAAGTTCATTCGAAATTAATTTCAAAGTGTCACGCTTCGGTAAAGAGAATATTCGAAGTGTACCCCTTATCAAAGAGAAAATTCCCAAAAACGCAACTCAAAGTCATAAATACGTGTTGTTTTATCAAAAAAAATTCCCGTATATCTCTCGGACATTGTCAAATGCCTCAAAATTTTCTGAAAAATTTCTCAAGCTCGAACGAGCTTTGGATTTTCATAAAATTATCTCGTCTATTTTCAATGCCCTAGGGATATTACTACTGATAGTGTAAGGCAGATTATTATTTTTGCACAACATCTACATAGTTACAGAGGTTCTTAATAAAAGAGTACGTAAGCAATATATGGACTTTAGGACCTGAAAAATCAACACAGCTACAACAAATTGATATAGAACGCTTTTGCTTGAAAATTTAGCCTGTTGTTATTTATAAACCAGCTTTATTTTTGCAGTGAAAAAAGTTCCACCACTATAATCACGATATCCTCAAGGATAATTTCATAATAAGCAGTCTACTGCGGATAGTTGTATTTTTCCATTGTAATTACAGGATTTGTATAATTTTGCATGAAATAGAACTCAGTCAGTCGATCACACACATGTATGTTGTATATAGCACGTGAATGAAGGAAAATGATCTATTTAGAATAAAATGTGCCATACGTAGTAGACCTTATCACACTGTCCTTTATATCCCTATACCGGGTGTTCCAGAGTTTCCTTGACACGTGATATTTTCGTGACAAAAAGCGGTTTAAGCAAAAACTGAAAATATTATAGGGTCTATCATATCATTCATCCCCAAAAACTCACCCTCAACTTTTTGTTTTCAAATGGCACCCCTATGTTTTCCTACATGAATAATGTCCCATTTAATTCAAAATCTCAATTTTTTTCGTTAGCATAATATAAATCAGATAAAAATTTGTCTTACGCGTAATATTTTTGCAAAAAAAGGGTTTAAAAAAATGGAGTGGGTTCCAGAGGTACAGAATATTTTTGGAAAAAATTCTTTTTATGCTCTTTATTACGAAAATACTACGCCTTAAACAAATCCTTATTTTATTTATCCTCTGATATGACTCTACGAAAAAATTGGTTTGGGTATGAAATCATAGGCAAGATTTTAAACAAAATTCATGTAGGAAAAGTTGTGGGGTGCAATTTAAAAAATAAGTTGGCGCTTTCAGGGATTGAAGTACAAAAAAAAATGTTTCGAATGCATGGCAAGATAGGCCCTAGAAAGGCCCACTTAGACGTATTTTTTACGTGTTTTTGTTACAAATATATTATGCCTGAGACAAATCCTTATTTTATTTATCTGATGCTTATGTCTTCACGAAAAAAATAGGTTGTGTTTAAAATCAAAGATACTGAAAGATTTTAAATAAAATAAATACATAATTTGTGTATATCAAGTGCTATTTGAAATAAAAAAGTTTGAGTCTTAAAGGTTGAGGTACAAAAAAAATGTTTTTAAAGCATGGTATGATAG
This sequence comes from Callosobruchus maculatus, assembly GCA_951848785.1. Taxonomy (NCBI): domain Eukaryota; kingdom Metazoa; phylum Arthropoda; class Insecta; order Coleoptera; family Chrysomelidae; genus Callosobruchus; species Callosobruchus maculatus. The sequence goes on along the minus strand of CATOUR010000028.1, from coordinate 471,958 downwards.
ACCCTATAGTACTTTCAAAACTACCACTTGGTTTTCGTTTGATTTTTTTTTTAGTTACGAGACTACCACGTGTCAAGGAAATTCTGGGACACCCGGTATATCAGAAAGTGATGATCCGATACTAAAGTATTTATACACTTTTCTATACTTAGAACATCGACCAAAAAAACTAGTAAAGTTTGGAACATGTATAACTAAAGAATATCACTCCAATCCTAAGAAAAAGTACCACTGGTTCAAGCAAAAAGGCTATGCCGTGCATTTGATTGTTAAAGAAGGAGCTTGGTAGGTATTTTTATTGCCCATAATCATTTTCCAAAAAAACTCTGTAAACTAGTAGATTTGGAATTGCATCTTTTAAATTACAGACAAAATAGGAAAACATAATTATGAAATTGATGTCTCAAGTAATGGCGGTTGATTAATTATTATTGTTTATTGTTATTATGTATATTATCATTGATTAACACACCCTAAATACTTTAATCAATGGTAATATTATATTTTAAAATATTTGCCATTTCAAAGTTCACTAATAGATATTGATATCCCCGATAATAAGAATATCCAAAACTCCTACGCTAGGAAGAAGACACATTTGTTCTTTTATCAAAATTAATCCTTGAAACCGCAATTTTTTTCAATTAGGAGGTAATTCTTGGACAACCTGAGAGCTGTCCATCTATTTTTGTATTACTCCCTTTCTAAATAATTCACACATTTCAGGGAATCATGTCTTCAACAACGGAAAAAATATGTAGATATAATACAATGAAACCCTATCCACAATATCCGTTACTTTTTTATTTCGGAAGTTGTCATTTAACAGAAGATAATTTCTATGCACCTTCGTAACACATGTTCACATGCATCTGGTGCCACATGTTTCTAACGTCAGTAATTAATATATACTTTTTCTTCTTTTGTATTAGCGATGTGGTAGTGATTCTTTGGTACTAAATACAAATTGTAAACTTGAGAGAAGAGAGACGGGATGAAGGGTAAGAAACTTAATTGAATATGTAGTAGGTAGCGATGTCGTCTTAAATATCGTATTGTTTTTAAGCTCAAATGTTATTCTCTTAGGAGAAAAAGTGTTACAGAAATTTTTGATAGCATTCTTCGACTTGATACGCGATAAAATTTTGATTCACAAACCACCCCCTAACTTTGGGGCACTGTATAATGAAAACTGTTGGTCGCACAGGCAAAATGTAAACACCAAAATTGTGAAGAATTTTATTGTCTCGATATATCGTTTGAATTTTTTTTCGATAGCACTTACCACAACGGCGCTAGTTGTCGAAAAGCGTCACAAAACAGTTTTAACCCCCCTCCCTCGAACGCCAACCCTCAAATGTTGCAAATTGAACCTTATGTTAATTAAACAATGCCGGGGTAGTATCATTTCCACTAAAAATATGCACAAATACGATATTTTACGCAACAGCACATATCGGTAGTGTAGTAGGCATCAGGGCCGTATATAAAGGGGGTTTGGACCCCCTAAACCCCCCCATGATTATGCCCATGAATGAAATAAGCAGAATGAATAAACATTTTGTTTATGCATGAACCCCTCCCATGGTCAAAGCCTAGCTACGGACTTGGAAGTAGGTAGGGGTGCGTGTCTAAATGCCGTATTTTTTTAAAACCAACTGCGTGACTTCAGGCAGCTGCAGATAATTAAAAAATGAGGAAGTATCATTCTTTTAGGGAAACAAAAATGATACACGACTTTTTGATAACGTCCTGCACCTGAATCCATCCTTCAATTCTGATTTTAGTGAGAATCACAAAACAACCCCTAACTTTGACGCGGTGTAAGACGAAAACTATTGCTCACACACGAAAAATGTAAAGACCAAAATTATGCAGGATTTCGTCCTCTCCATAAATTATTTGAAGCTTTTTTCGGTATTATTCACCAAAACGGCGTAATTTTTTTATTTTTCAAAAATCGTCACGAAGCAGAATTTTCATCCCCCCACCCCTCGAGCGGCAACCTCCCGAGGTCGCAAACTTAGGTGAAGATTCAGAGGACCAATGTCTACCATCCCACCAAATGTCACTTCCTTCCGGCCTCTTGCTGTCGAAAGCCTCTTTTTACGAGGTATCGATTGGACTATAAAGCTTGTCAGCCTTGCCTACTCTAGGGAAATTTCCCTATTCTAGGGAAATTTGATCAGCTTTAGGGAAATAGGGAAACTGCTTTGAATTCTAGGGAATTTTCAGAAATTTTGAAAAGAAGCGTTTATCAAGATCACTTCTTAATTTTTTTGGGTAAAATGAATGCTAAAATGTTATATTATGAATCTGATGATGAATCAGATTAAGATCAATTATATATTTTTTTTGCTTTAATATCGTTTGTTAAAGTACCTATGGTGACGAACCAGATTAAGGTCAATTATATATTTTTTTTATTTTAATGTCGTTTGTTATAGTACCTAGGTATTTTGTTTTAAGTCTCACTGAAAAGAGGTTATGCAGAGCCTCTGTCTGTCCGTCCGTCCGTCCGTCCCTCCGTCCGTCCGTCTGTCCGTATACAAAAGATAGCCAGAACTACAGGTGCTAGAGAAAACTAAATACAGTTTCGAAATCAGCATGAAAAAACTATAATCCGGCAAAAATTCGATTTTGTCAATATCGCTTCCGGTTCCACAAAATGTTTTTTTTTCAAAAATCCCGTTTATTTGTGTTTTTGCTAACTTTTTTCAATAAAAATTTTCCAACTGCCAAATAATTTTAAGATTCCCGCGAATTTAAATATAGGGAAAAAATGAAGTCAAGTTGATTGACTCAGTACTTCCCACACATTACGGTGATACCAAATCATCGCCCCAATTTCACCCCTACCCAAAGAAGGTAGAAAACGGTCAGGAACCCCTAAAACATCTAAAAACGAAGTTTGAGCTGTTTTCATATTTTTAGTTTTTTTATTATTGCTACGCTGCCACTGACACGATTTCTAACAAGCATACGCCTTTTCCATCCTCACCACAGTAATAATAATGTGTCAAAATTTCATTAGAATCAATTTAATAGTTTCCACGTTACAAAATACAAAACGATCTAAAGCAATAAATACTCGTATGTATACAGAAAATTCTAAGTCCCTTAGTTTCGGTAATAGGCAAGGCAATGTTCAAATAGACCTAAAAAGCTGATTTATGTCGCTAGGTCTTCCTTCACAGGTCAGTGGACAGCCTATTATTAATACAGCAAATTTTTCAGTTTTTCAGCCCCCCACCACCCAACTACCCCAATTTCACCCCCACCCCAAAAAACTCAGAAAATGATCAGGAACCTCTAAAATAATTAAAAACGAAGTTTGAGCTGTTTTTATATTTTTAGTTTTTTTATTATTTCTGCGCCGCCACTGGCACAATTTATAAAAACCATACGCATTTTCCATCCTCGCCACGGTAGTAATACTGTGTCAAATTTTCATTAAAATCAGTTCTACAGTTTCTTCGTTACATAATATAGAACGATCTAAAGCAAAACTCGTATGTTTACACCAGAAAAAAGTCTAAGTCCTTTGGTTTCTGTAATAGGCAAGGCAATGTTCGGATGGACCCAAAAAAGTTATTTATGTCACTAGGTCTTCCTTCACAGGTCAGTGGACAGTCTATTATGGAAGCAACAAATTTTTCAACTTTACAACCCCCCACCCACCAACCACCCCAATTTCACCCCTACCAAAAAAAAAAAGTAGAAAATGATCAGGAACCCCTAAAACGCGTAAAAACGAAGTTTGAGGCATTATTTTTTTGGTTTTTTTGCTAATTAGTCCGCCGTCCATGCACCGATTTTCAAAATTATAGGAACATTACCTACTACGACACCACAGCATATCGCTGCCCAAATTTCATAACAATCCGTCCAGCCGTTACTGAGATTACGTGTCTAGAAAAACACACACTGTACAGACAGACAGACCGACAGACCGACGGAAATGACTGACGACGACGTGGATTTTCGTTATGTAGACATCATAAAGCGTCCAAAAAACGTATTACCTCAAAATCGAAAATTTTCGCGATCACAATACTGCCCTCACCTATCGGTGTGGAAAATTAAAAGTGCTAATCTAGGGAAATTTTAAAGAGGACTTTTTCTCAAAGTTTGTCGACAACGTTGAAGCTTGTCGCAACAAGCGCATCGAAGATGGTCACACTCACCAGCCTGGTGTCCTCGGCCGCCTGTATGATCTCCTGCAGCGAGGCCTTCCGCACCAGCAGCTTGGCCACGGAAGCGTCCTCGGCTGCCGTCCTCTTTCCGGTCTGCGCGGTCAGGTTGTTGTTGACCTCACGGTGGTCGCCTTCGCCGGAGCCGCCCGCATTCGCATCCATGTCGAGGGAACGCAACTGCACCTCAGCTCTAGGATAACGGTCGCCACTTGCACGCTGGGAACGATCGACTGATCAGCATTCAGCCGCGAGATCACTCGCGGTTCTCCATTTTTTGGATCCCCACCAGCAGCGCAGCGGCGCGGTTTTGTCCGGGAGGGGGGTCCAAACACCACAATACATACAGGGTGAGTTTTTAGTACCGGCTCGGTCGACAACTCCACTACTGTAGAAGATAGCGAAAAAAGTTGTATATGATAATTGTAGCCACGGATATGCTCCTTGCTCAGAAAATATTTTGATTTATACAGGGTGATCGATAACTACGTGGTGATGCAAACATGCATTTTTTTAATGAGACACCCTATATATTATTCCATATTCAAATTCTACTAATGATTTCCGTTCTTCCAAGATAAGGTATTGTTACATTATACAGGGTATTTCAAAAGTTATGCCCTTTTTTGTATCCAAATCACTGTCAAATGAACGTACTGTATATCAAAAAGTAATGGATCAAAAATTATTTTTTTTTACATGAGTAGATTAGAAATATCCTCTAGTTTTAAAATACGCTATAGAAAAATCCCGCGACGCATATTCGTATACAGGGTGATGTAGATTGCAAAATCTAGATTTTCTCTCTTTTTTTAAATGTAACCCCCAATATTTTATTATACCAAAGAATTGCTTTTAATATGCTATTTCATCTTTGTATAGCACTTATTATGGCTGCACTCATTAGTTTCTGAGATATTTCGATTTTTCTACAAATTTTAAATATACCTTCTATTTGTTTAATAAAATTTATTTATTTTGAGAAAATACTACCAAATTTTGTTTTTGCTTAACAAACAACTAAAATATAAGGCGATAATAATACTTGATCAAGTCAAAACACTGAACTAACGAGATAATATAGGTCAAGTGTGCTGAGGAAACAATTTTATAGACGTCATGCATAATTATCAAGCAGATGTATCAGGTAGGCTATGAAATATGAAACGACACAGTCCAAATAAAACGATTCTTCAATCTTTCAAACGCATTAGTTTTAGAGTCCCTCCGCTCTGGATATTGCTATTCATAGTTGATATATTCTAGAGGCAAATAGACAATTTCTCAAAGATTCTCCTAAATACCCTCAATGGAAAAATTAATTTTCAAAGCTGGTTTTTTACACAGTACGGAATTATTGAGTAGGTTATGAAAACTGTCAATTTTTCAAAGCCTACCTGATAAAACTACTTGATAATTATGCATGACACCTATAAAATTGCTTCCTCAGCATACTTGACTATTATCTCGACGATTTAGGGTTTTGACTTCATCAAATACTATCAAGACGTTATAATTTAGTTGTTCGTTGAATAAAAACAAACCAGATAGTACTTTCTCAAAATAAATAAATTTCAGTACACAAATAGAGGCTATATTTTAAAGTTACCGAAAAATCGAAATATCTCGGAAACTGATGGACGCAGGTACAACATGTTCTATACAAAGATGAAAGAGCATATCAAAAGCAGTTCTTTGGTATAATAAAATATTGATGGTTACATTTGAAAAAAAAGAGAAAATTTGGATTTTGCATTCTAGATCACCCTGTATACGAATGTGCATCTCGGGCTTCTTTTATAGCCGATTTTAAAACTAGATGATATTTTTAATCTTCTCGTGTAAAAAAAAAATTTTTGATTCATTACTTTTTGATATACAGTACGTCCATTTGTCAGCGATTTGGATATAAAAATGGTCAGAACTTTTGAAACACCCTGTATAATGTAACAATGCCCTATATTGGAAGAACGAAAATCATTAGTAGAATCTGAATATGGAATAATATGTAGGGTGTCTCATTTAAAAAAATGCATGTTTGCATCACCACGTAGTTATAGATCACCCTGTATAAATCAAAATATTTTCTGAGCAAGGAGCATATCTGTGGCTACAACTTTTATATACAACTTTTTTCGCTATCTTCTATAGTAGTGGAGTTATCGACCGAGCCGGTAATAAAAACTCACCCTGTATGAGTCGTTCCATTTCAAAAGTCGTTTTTTTTATGAAAATTGCTTAGCTCAGGGGTTCCCAACCTGTGCGCCGCGGCGCCCTGGTGCGCCGTAGAAAGTAAAGAGGGGCGCCGTGAGCAGTGTGACCATATTTGGTATTTTTAGTACTAAATTGGTATAATTAAGAGCTTGCCTCTGGCATTTGGTATAATGTTTAATACATTTTTAATTCTTGGTATAACTTGGTATAATCCCCAACATGCACCCAGTCACCCGCCCACAGCCCATATACTGTGCACCGTGTTTTTGTTTCGTAAATAATGTTCTGTTTAAGCATCTGTCAGTGACATTTGCTAACTATATATGTTTTATGTATTTTATAGTTTTGTGCTGCACACCACTGTTTTGTTCATAATCTTCGTAACATCCTTATCAATCAATAGGGACCTTTTGCACGCCCGTTGTCCGTTATTATTTTGACATTAAAAGCTTAGCATCATAGCATCTAAATATATGTTCTATGGATATGAAAGTCAAAAAAGCCTCAATAGGTAGAAGCTAAAGCTTTTTTAGTAATTTCTTTTGTTTTGTCAATTCCAAATTTAGGAGTAAAACCGTCTGAAGCAACAGAAATAGATTGGCAGAATTTTAGTACATTTCTATGACCTTCTTAGTACATTTTTAGTACTAACAAGAAACATTGTTGGTAGATTACTGAATTTCAGGGTGGTCACACTGGCCGTGAGTTGATCCTCCAAGTCTAAAGCACAAATTTAATATTTGTGGGTGCCTAAAAAGCAACAATACCTATTCTGATGCTCGCCACACTTTGAAACTACTGGAGAAGATTACAACGTTTAGGAAGAAACTACAAGTTTGGATAAAAAAGACGAATGAAGGCGGCGGTTAATATTGCTTTCCACAATTGTATAAGTATGCGGGATCCAATGAACTGGTTGTCTCACAAGACCTGATGGCTCTTTCCACGGAACACTTATGGAAGCTCACTGAATGGTTTTCGAAATACTTTGCAGATGATGATGTCGAAAAATTTGCGTGGCTCCAAGATCCCTTTCATGCGCAAAATTAATATCCAAACCTAACTTAAAAGCTTTAAGAATTTTTATTCGGTTCGCAACGTCATATTTATGAACCTGGATTTTCAGCCGTAGGTGTAATCAAGAAGAAATATCGCTCAAGGATCAATGAGGAGCAAGAAATGAGAGTCGCAGTGTCGAATTTTATTCCCCGTTTTGAAAAACTATGCGGAGGTCACCAAGCTCAATCGTCGTATTTTATTTTTGTTTTTCTTGAGTCTTTCTTTTTGTTTTCTGTTTCAATTCTGAATTCTTATAAGTATAATAAAATAAACTTCATTTCCTATTGAGGAAGTTTTTATTTTTGTACTATTATTGTAGATATCTATTTGTTTCGACAGTATCTATTTAAAATAGCTGTCTAAGGTAGGGCGCCGTGACAAAATGCCAAACTTGAAAGTGCGCCGCGGGTTGAAAAATATTGGGAACCCCTGACTTAGCTTAAAGGGCCTGCGTATACACAGTTATACATAATTATGCGTTTCGAACAGAACTCACTTGTTTTTCAAACTACATACACAGTATTTCAGGTTAAGAACTTAATGAATCACAACTATTTGCGATTTTTTCAAAAAAGTTTTTTAGTGTGCAAAAAATTCGCAGTGTAAAATCATACAATCTTCAAATGTAATTTAACAACCAAACGCGATATCAAAAAAGAGCCAAATAGTTGACAAAGCGCAAGCCTTCTTCTTCAATTTGCTTTTTGAATCATTACTGTAAATTTAAAGCTAACGTCAGGAACTTGGAAATGCGAAATTCATTTTCATAGTGATCTTCGGACCTTTTGACCTTACTTTTGGATTTTTGGACTTATCTTATCTCATCTTAGACCTCAGAGTAACAACTGAACATAGAGGTAGTAAACAAACCACTTCAGCATGGCGTGCTCAAAGCCATCATCTTTGACACTTCAGCCCCCAAACATTGCCAACTAACCTGAACATTCTTCCAATGCAACCCATGTTACAAACACTGCTCTGCACTGTCCCATCTCGAAAAACTGTTAAACTATACTCGAATGTAGCACAGCAAGTCCGTAAAGCTTCACTACAGTTACCAACAAATAGTGAATTCGGTTTCACTAACCAAGCATAAAAGATGCAAACCAAAACAAACGTTTGACAGTCGGAGGTTATCGTATATAGGCGTTGCCAGCTCCTCAAAATTTATGTAAGACAGAATTTACGTTTATGATGAAGAAACATGCAGTAACGCACTAGAGGTTAACATATCTATCGAATTTGCTGTAATCATTCCTGAACCCTCAAAATACCGTCTTTTTTAACGTAGAATGGAATATTTCTGGATACCATACAATTAAGACGATAGTAAACAATTGTGATTGCCGTATCTGGTGGTCAATATGACAACGTAAGAAAAGATGTTGGCCTAATAGAATTAGTTGTTTACTACCTCTATGTTCAGTTGTTACTCTGAGTCTTAGACACACACACTGGAAAAAGGGAACAGGCGGCCACGCCTTCTCGCTAACACGGAATACGTCTTTTCCTTGATTCTCAATTTAGCGCGCTATACCCTAGACCCTTAAGTTTAATTGTGTTAAAATTTCATTTTACTTAAATACTTATAGGTACTTACGTAAACCTAGCGACAACCTTTTATGGTTGTATAAATTGTGCCTAATGAGGCTATAAATTGATAGTTAAAATTTTAAAGGATCATTTTAATTTCTTCTTTTAAGGACACTTAAATAAAAGCTTCTCTTTAATTTTTTTTTGTTTTAATTTATTATGTTATATAGTCAAAATTAATTTCCTTTCTGATATTTGAAAGCAACCTTATTTTTTGTGTTGAATGAAAGAAGTGTTGAGTTTAGATCAAACAATCTGTTCCTTTTTATATTTTATATGCCTTCATGGGACGAGTTTTTTATAAACACAGATATTAAAGAAAACAAAAAGGTGTTTTCATTATCATCGCCATTATCATCGCCAATAATATTAAGATCTCATTGTTTTTTGGAATACTTGGATCAAAACTTGCTTTATCAACTGTGATACATCAGAACTCGCCAAATCCAAACCAAAAACTTGAATTGTTGCTATTTATATCAGTTTTCTTTAAAAGGAAAACACCGTTGGTGTTGTTATCACCTTATCAATATATAAAAAAATATATGTACCGATAGTATAGGTATATAAATTAGCATGTTCAGAAAACGATTTCTTCATTTACCAAAAATTGGGTAAACTGGATAAAAAGACTTTTGGAATGGAACGCCTCATATATATTATCGTCGCACTACAGCCAAAACGTCGTATTCCCAATTTTGGTATTTTCATGGAAATCATGGACAGGGTGAATCAGGAGGAACGCACCAAACTCTAAGAGCGTATTATACAAGGTGAGTCAAGCTCAACCCCTCGGACTCTTTTTTGTGACCAAACGATACCACTTTTCAAAAAATCAACTTTTCGAGTGTATGTAGGTCGAGTTGGACTATTTTCTAAAAATAATTAAATTAATTATTAAATAAATAATTAAAAGAGGAAGACCTAGGAAGGATTGGAACGAAGGAATTAAAGAAGCCATGTGGCGAATAGGATGCGAGAAATGGCCAGTTCAGCTGTAAAAACACTCGCTGATATATAACATAAGGCCTTTACGGAAACTGTGATCGGGTTAACCCGTAGAGGTATTCTCTAACTCACAGCCTTATGACGTATCTTGCAGACGACAAGCGACTGCAACTGGCGAAAATCGCGTATTGTGCAACGACGTCATCGTGACGGACAACAACGTATTTCCTACAATTTTGACGGTTCTGTTGCTGTCATGTCGCTGTTGCTGGGCATCTGCCCAGCGACCGCTGCTGTCGCGAATTTTTACATAATAAGGCTGCCGATCAGTTCGATCACTGATCCTGACGTTCGGAAAGTGATCTGGGATCTGTCAGAAATAGGGTAGTTCACTCTTGGTACACTAACTGATTGCGATCGGATGATTCAGATCAGTAGCTGCTTTACTTAACCATATGTTTTTTATTGTTAAACCAACTTTTTCGTTGTTCGATGTCCGTTAAATTCGTGGAATCATAATTCCCACTTGACAGGCCCTGACAGCTGTTTGACATATAACTGATCTATCCGGATCCAGATCAGTGTTTCCGTAAAGGCCTTTAGGTAAATATTATAGTACATAATAGGTACCATACCTATATAATATCATTTAATAATATCATATAGATATATTATGTTGAATATTCAAAGCAACGTGATTCATGAGTAAGTTATTATTTCTACCATGTGTTGGTTATAGACAAAACAATAAATTATTATTTTTTAGTTTTCCTTTGGTAGAGTGGCTTTTTGGGCTTTTCCATAGATCATTCCCGGGCTTTTCCAGTATAGTCCCATCTGTTGCTGTGCGGTCGAACTAGTTGTTTTATAATTGAACCTTGAAAAGAAAGCTATGCGTTTACGGCACTTGATAACGCATCTCACGTAGAGATGTCTAGCCAAACAGCTATAGAAAACTTGTATAGATTATGAATAATTGATTCATAAGGTAAGCTACTGTGAAATAGATGGCGCCAGAGCCTTAATCTTGGCGCCATCTAACGAAGTAATTTTTAATATTTATGCCAGTGAATCAAGTCATAAAGAATACTTTCTGGAAACTTTACTCTTATTAAAGGTTGTAAAATCATTTCCCCACAGATGGCGCAGACAAGAAAAATTTGATACAGTGATTTTAGTTTTTATAAAATTTTAATATAGCACTTCAAAAAAAAATATCATTCCGAATTTAATAACAATCCTAAACTTTCAATTCAAAATCTGTGAATAGTGGAACACTGTTGTATGGCATACTAAATGCACTGACGATAAAAGAAAATCATCGGTGACTACTCAAAAGTACTGTTACAGCCAAGTAATTCATACTCAGGTAAAAAAATGCTAAAAGGGGTGACACACGTAGGAACTTTAAGTACGCGGTTTTTAAGTTCGCGAACTTACTCGGCTTGACGCGGTGATACACGTGAAGCTGAAATCACTCATTTTGATAATTTTCCTAAATAAACAAAACAAGCTATGAGCAAGATTTCAAACCAGTTGGATCGCCGGTGGTTTGCGCGACGGTTTTAAAGTACGCGTACTTACGGTGACACACAGGCGAAAAAGAGGTCGTCGAGCCATAAGTACGCGTACTTGCTCGTACGTGTATCACCCCTTTAACATGACATTTCGTCACTACACTGAGGAAGAACCCGCGGGAAGAACCGTCCTCGGCAAACCAGAACCTAACCTTACATACATACGGCAACATTGTCGGCGCCACACCTAAATAAAACAACAGTGTAAAAATTAACAAGCATTTTATTTATAAGAATACATCACTGATGTTTCACTGCCATGCAATGATAATCTCAAAGTATATAAAAGTGTAAACTAAAAATATATTAAATATATTTGCTAAAGAAACATCACATAGAATTTTGTGCAGGAGAGCAATATAGGTATAGATCATAAGTTGATAGCTGAAATCTGATACATAACTAGTTGATGCATAATTTAAATTAAAAGCAACACATTATATAGCTTTGAGTTGCCTTCATTCAGTTGTTAACTGTTTATTTTTGAGAGTCGTTTTATTAATCCTACACCTAGTACAATTTCTAACATGTTTTTTGTTTTAATTTTATTATCAACTGAATGACTATGCTTTAAACATACACACTGTTAGTGGGAAAATGGCACAATCCATTCAAGGGGTTGAACAGGGGACATTAGCATAACTTCCACCATTTTCATGACATTTACAATTTTATAATTTTGCACAACCCCCAGTCTGACGACTTTGAACACTATTAAACACAAAAAAAACGTATGCTATACTTTTTTATTATTACACTTTATTTGTGGACTGTCTAATAAATCATAAAACTGAAGTATAGAACAGTAATTCAACATACTAAAATAAGAGCGCTGAAACTGTGAACGTCGTCCAAATTTACGAATTTCTGTTGACACAAAATGCGATATTCTGAGAAAAAACAACAGAAAAATGGTGAATTTTTGCCCAATAATATAATAGCCCTACAAAGGGTTAAAGGGATCATGGCATATTATTATTTTTTTCTTGTTTTAACGCGGCGTCAACTGCCAGGGTTATTTGCCGCTTATTCATCACTTTACTCATCAGGTCAGATCCTGATTATTAAGCGCCTTACAGCTAAGAGAACAGAATATAACTCACTCTCAAAATAATTCAGTAGTAACCTGTAGATTTGAGAAACAACATAACCTTTTTTATGTTTTGCGGCATGGATAAAAAAATCCTTCAGGTTTACTGCAAGGTTAAAGGAGTGGCGTAGGTTTTCAGTTTCATCATGGCATACCACCAGTTACCCTGTAATAGGAGCAGTGTGTGTCATAGCTTACTTCAAAATGGCATACTAGAGTAAAATGCATCCATCCAGAAAAATGCCACATGACCAGACGTTCAAGGGTTCAAGACACCAACTTATAAGTGTTTATTACATAGTTATATTCAGCTGGTAGCATATACATTATACAATTCAGAAAATACTCCGTTAATGCCTGGAGATACGCTTAATTTTCTTTTACGAGCTTACAAGATTGGTTTGCTCACAATCAATCAAAACTGGGATTCGTTGATTTAAAGCAGTCAATTTTTTAAAGTGACATGTCACTACAAATAAAAAACTTAGTACCAGAACAAATCTTCAATTATCCAGCTTTTAGCCATCAATTTAATCTTACATAAATACGACAATGATTTAACTAGCACCCAATTCTTGTCCAGCTGGGGTATTACTCTTAATCCTATCAAATATTGCTCTTGGAATGTTCATAGTCTGATCGTCCAGTAGAACAATATCGAATGTCTCCAAATAAGCTGGCAGGGCCTCTTCGCTCTGAAATATACAAAAGATAAATAATTAGCATTATAAACTATGTCGCACTTTAGGAAAGAACTTCCGGACTTACTGGTCACATGATCGTTCATTTACATAGAGGTAATGTACTAGTGTCTTGAAAAAAAAACTATAGTTTCAGTGGTCTTTAAATAAAGGTTAAGTTTTTTTAGAAATTAATTGCATTTTGAACACTTTAACATACTCTGTAGACTTGCGCCAAAAGATAAGTCCGTAAGAAATTTTAGAATCCAATTGATCATAGTATGCTGAATTCAAAACATCAAATGGTAGCTAATTCTGCGACTCTGCAAATGAGGTAAAGTGAAGAGAACAATTTTGTTGTTAATTTTCTTAATTTGAAATTTCAATGACAAGGGGCTGACAAGGTACACAAAAAAACTTTACACCTTTATTGTCATTTAGTCCTCTCATAGAGAGGGAGAGAATTTCAGTTTTGTTATTGTTTCATATCACTGTAACGCTGCGCAAAATGCCTTACCCGTTCATAGAGAAATCCTATTTTTAGTATATTCTCCAAGTGTTCCATGCCTTCTGCCATGCATGCATCTCCTAAAGAATCTCCTAGCAAAATCACATTCTGCCTATTGGCAATCTTACTGTAAAATGAAGAGCCTTTTATAGCATATTCATTTTTGTTGAAAACATGGATCAATTTATCCTTAAAGCCCAGTATAGTTCCATCTTCATCGTATTTCAAAAAATTCGATATAATCTGAAAAATATAAGTTACTTATTCTCTGTCCTATAATAGTTGCCGTACCCAGTAACTAATGTGGTATTTACACTTCATATTGAGGCCTTGAGATGGCGCGGTTTGAAATAGAATATTCATGTTGTATTACTAAATATAACAAATTTATTCATTATTATCTAACCCAAATTGATAACACACTCTCCTAGTTTTCTTAACACCTTGATTTCCGGAATTTGCTTCAATTTTTCTTGATCAGGCAATTTTTTCTTTTATTTTCAATAGTATTTCCATTCGTTAGGCCTAACTTGACTGTTTAATCTCTACCAAGGCTTCAGGGGCATCCAGGTGTCAAACTCTATTTTTACGAGAGACAAATATTTTTGCCACACAATAGTCAACAGCTGAATAATTAGTGATGAATCAAAATTGTAATCAATCAATTAATCAATCTAGCAATATGAACTGATCTGGTGATCACTGGTCATGAATATTTGATGGCAGTTACTCCAAGGATAACACTTTTAGTTCCAAATTTATTTTTGAGTTTTTTTTCTTTGATATTCCTACCAATTTTAGGAAAAAGGTTTTCATTCCTCAATTTTATGCATTTGAATTTTTCACCAGACAGGTACACAGGTTATACAATGGACATATAATTTGTAAAAAAAAAGCAATTTGACAGTAGATTTGGCAATATTGCACATACATTAGTTTAATGTCAAGGTGACCTTGGCACTTGAAATTGGGGAATCCCATGCACAACAAATAACAGAGTTACAATTAGTGCAACCATATTGTGTAACCTTATCTATTGAGTGTATTGTTTCTGCCTTATCTGTCATTTGACTCCTTATCTACCTTATACAATTTTTCAAGTGGCCATTATGTATGGGCTTCAGGTCTCGCAAAAATGGTGTAAAACACTGAGATAATCAATATCTAACATTTGTAGCTGCTTTGTACATATAAGCATTTAGCATTATCAAACCTTCAGGCTTAAGGGATATGTGAGGTTGCTATAAAGGGCACATATTTGGTTACCTGTACTGATAAAAAAATAATTTTGAGCAGAACAGAAAGGCTTCTGAGTATGCCTTGAATTTAATTGAGAAGCTGATAATGACTGTTCCAACTGATAAGCTAATAACAGAATTTTGTAGTGAATAGGTACAAATAGTTGACATTGTAATGTTGTGAAAAAGGAGCCCAAAAAATGCTGATAGGTGAAATTTCACCCTTTCAAAGTATAATAATTTCATAACAATGTCAAAATGTCTAGGATTGATAAAAATGAGTAAATAAATCTGCAGTAAAAGGTTTCCAGATATTGAAAATTAGTAAGAATAGTATTGAAAACTACAGTATATGGTATCGTGTTAATGTGTAGCTTTGCAAGTACCTATATTAAGAATTTTTTATACTTACTTCTACATTGGGCAGCATAATATTGAAATTTTTTAAGACTGCTAAAACACAGTCGCCTAAACCAGCCGAAAACACTAACATAGGAACATTAGCCATATGCAGATCTAAAAAAAGTTCACATGTTCCATCCCTGAAATTAATACATTTGTCAATATTTAAGTGATGATGCTGAAGTTATATATCTGTACTAAAATGCAAAGGTAATTCTATTCTGCCAAACATGTTATGCTTCATGCTCATGCTCATTCATATATGTATATATTTCAAAAAGCATTAATTTTTCATCGTGTATCAAATATATAACTTTTAGCAGTTCATGCCAGTTCATGGTCTACTTTGTCAAATACTTTTTATAAGTACAGTTTTACATAGCCTAGTTGAATTTAACTGAGACAAATGGATTTGCAGTAAATGGAAATCCTTAATATTACTTTTAAAACCTGTGCCTTGGCTGTAAATTCTAAATTGAGCATACGTTTAGTAGATGTTATATGAATACAAATAAGTTGTTTGATTCTTTACCTCACAGAGGGACCCAACTCCATACAAACTTTGTCAATCTCCTCAGGACTAACTCTTAATCCCCTAAAAAAAAATTTTAAGTTATCTAATTTCACAAAGCAATCATAATATTTACTTTAAAGATTCTTCCGTTATCTGCCACCACTCTTCCATCTTTTTTTGCTTCTCGGACATATCAATAGTTGGGTCCATCTCAATCTTGCGGTACTTGTTTGTTGTAGCTTCACAGAATTTTGTAAAACTCTCAGTAACTGATGGACATTTTTCAAACATACCTGAGATGAAAAATAGCTGTCAATTAAATATTTTTCAAATATGACGACTTACCAAAACTACTGAGGTGTTTTTTTCCATTTTCATGTTGTTTTGTAATTGTGTTGTCAAAATCGAATACCATTTGCAACTTTTCGGTACCCCCATTAACTATGTTGTTGATTATTTCATTGACCTGGACCGGATTTTTCATATAAACATGACTTTTAGTCAGGTCCTCAATTTCTTTCACAAAGTTTTTCATATCGCTAGACAATTAATGGAAAATCTATGTTTGGAATTTGGAAATAAATACTTTTGAACACCTAACCTATTCTGTTATTTTATGTATTGACACTTCTATGTTTATGCCACGGTTGCCACAGAATACAGAATATCAGAGTAGAGATAGAAAGAAATGAGGCCTTTACGGAAACACTGATCTGGATCCGGATAGATCAGTTATACGTCAAACAGCTGTTGAGGGCTGTTCCAAATTACGGTTCTATCAGCGTCCCAGAACTGATTTCATCATGCCCCGCCCATTTTACAGTTCTAAAAACACACAAAATGGGCGGAGGATGATGAAAACAGTTCTGGGCCGGTGATAGTACCGTAATTTGGAACAGCCCTCAACAGCTGTTTGACGTATAACTGATCTATCCGGATCCAGATCAGTGTTTCCGTAAAGGCCTAAAGTAGATAGTGTCAGGTCAAAGTTACGTATCGACATAAAAAATAAATAGGTGGATAGGGTTATCTAATATCTTATCTGATGTTTCACTCGGTTGGAAATGATAAAGTCGATAATTCAATGTATGATGTATCAAATTCTTCCTTATTTAGAACTGATTAGGAGTAAAAGCAGCTCATAAATATTAGAAGTACCTTGTACAACTTCGCAAGCTTTCGCAGAACTAAACTGTTACTACAGTTAGATTGCTAGTTGTAATAGAACGAATAAGTGTAAGTGTACGTAAGAGTCGGTATCTGTAAAAAAACTTAATTGTAAACGATATCGAAATTCCTATGGCACTCGCACTCCTCACATCGTCCTTTAATTACGCCGTTATTTCCGAATCGGATGGTTAATCCAGTACCAGGAATATTTTCGAAATTCGATATACTATCTTATAAATCAGTGAATTTTTCACAGAAACCCAGGCATTAGTTCTTACTATATTCGGGGTGAGCGGGGTTACATAGAAATATTTCAAATGTGTAGGGGTTCCATTGGGTAAAATAATATTCGCCAATCGAATGAATCTGTTTTCCCATCTCTGTTGTTGTTTGGGATAAGTGAATGACAGATGTCAATGTCAATTTAAATTAGTTTTGTTTGTCGTTTTGTGTATGACTGAAGAAATGAAATTGATCTTTTAATTTGTGCGTATATTATTAAGAAAAAAAGGAATTATTTTCATAAAATATAGCAGATTTTTCACTTTATTGATGTTCGTTGTGATAGAAAGCCCAAAACTTCATTGAAAAAACGAATCTTAAGAGATATTTGAGGCAGGTACGTATTTTACATAACCTCTCATAAGTGAGATCCACAATATTTTCATAATATTATTCTCCAAAAGGTGATAATTTATAATCTAATCTAATCTTTCATCCCATAACTATTTAAGTTTTACATAATGGTATGTTTTTCTAGTTTTGAGGTGATTGAAGTGCAAAAATATGTTTATTCTAGCATGAAGCATGTTCACTTGCAGCTATAATGTTGTGAGAACTTAGAAGATACTGAACAGATTCTGGCTGGTCAACCTTACTGCATAAATCACGATGAACGACGCAGGCTCCACGGGTCCAGGGGTTCCTAACTTCATTGACAGAAACCACATAGTGAAAGAAGGATGGATTCAAAAACGAGGGGAACATTTCAAAAATTGGAGAGACAGGTATGTGTGTATATGGTACTTCATGTATATTAAACTATGCTTCTTAGATTTGATTGCTTCCAAGATTATTGTAATACATACATCTTCTATTCTATAACAGAATCAAAATATGAAACTTGAACTGGTATCTCAAATACCCCTTTTGTGATACAAAATAGTTAAGGAAATTAAAGTAATAATCATAATGTGTATAATGTATTTTGTTACAGATATTTTGTCTTATTGGATAATGGAGCTCTTGTGGGATTTAAGAATAAACCAGAAGATTATAGCAATGTGGAACCATTGAATAATTTCACAGTAAAGGACTGTCAAATAATGCCCAATGATAGGCCTAAACCCTTCACGTTTATCATCAGGGGCCTCCAGTGGACAACTGTTATTGAAAGAATGTTTTGTGCAGAATCTGACAGAGACAGGTTAGCTGTACTTCCATTGTTGATATTGATGAATATGATTTTATCAACATGCATATTTAACAAAGAATTTAACAAAGCTTTTCTATTGGATGTTATTTAGTAAAAGCTTTCTATTGAGTATTGAGGGCTATGTTAATAAGTATAATCCAATAGTATTTTATCAATATTGAAAACAACACGTCAAAGCTGGATGACACTTTTGTCAAAGATATTTTAGAAATTCATGGATCAAAATCATAGCAGGATATCACAACAAAGCAATTGATTTGCAAATTAATGTCACACTTTCCATGTTTACATTATAATTATTGTATAATTACTAATTGTAAACTGTGATAATTTGTGATAAAAGCAGTAGGTACCTATATCAATCATAACAACTACCTACCTTATTTAATAATTAAAAATCCCACGTCCGTCAGTCAGATGGATTATATGAAAATACATACTTTTATGAAGAATCAATCTTTCATTTACTGGATGCATGTTTGTTATAGATCTTCTTATAGAAGTATTCACAGGTGCATTGTACATCAAATAGGGTTATACTTAATTTTAATTGTAAAATGGCAAGCTTTGGTGTTCTGGATAGGCAACCAGTAATGCACATACGTTTGGGAAGTAGCTGTAACCTTTGAAATGTAACAAAATGCTATTTTTACCTCTTTTTACTATAAAACAAAGATATATTGCAGGTATTCATAATTATTATCCATAGTAAATTATTGTTTTATCCAAATAATGCAATGAGTGAATTCCTTGTCATCATATCGTCTAATACAGCATGAAACCAGCGATCAAATGGAAATGGAATCTGGAATCTGATTGGTTGAGATTAGCAATTGCTAAACTTTTGATTAAACAAGAAAATGCAATTTTTCGCCAATTTGGGATGGAAAATCAGACTGGAAAAGATGCTAGATGATTTACAATGCTTGATTGTATATGAAGTTTGTCATTTTTGAGCTTTTTGAGGTCAACTTGAAGAGAAATCAATAATTTTCAGAGTACTTTTACAGATGCATGTTCTTGAAAGGGCTGCTCTGATTGGTCAAAGTTTTTGTTAAAATCTGCATGTTGATAAAATCGCGCCTTAGAGTATTATATTATTAGAAACATTACAATCAGGAAATTCTTCAATGTCCAACATATTGGCATTTGTCAAAAATTAATGATGCTTTTATTGTCGTTGGTACACTTAGACCATGAATACTACTGTAGAAAGCTTGGCAGTTGTATACTTGTAGAATTTAAATTTTATTTTCCAGAGAGGAATGGGTATCTGCTATAAAGATGGTAAAAGATCGGCTATCTTCAGACTGTGAAGATGTTGAAATGAACTCTCCTAACAGTGAAACAATGGAAGATCTCTGTGAAAAGTTTTCTCTCCAAGGCACCTCCATTTCAAAGTCAACTGGCAAACGGAAAGTTACTCTGGAGAGCTTTGAATTTTTGAAAGTTTTAGGGAAGGGAACCTTTGGCAAAGTCATTTTGTGTAGAGAAAAAGCAACTGGTAGACTTTTTGCCATTAAGATACTCAAAAAGGAAGTCATCATACAGAAAGATGAAGTTGCTCATACTCAGACTGAAAACAGAGTTCTCAGGAATAATCATCATCCCTTCCTAACTGTGAGTTCACTTTAATAATAAAAACCTTAAAAGTCCTGAAAGCCAACATTAATTAAAGATTATAAAGATTGTATTATATATTTTAGTAGTTATCTGTAGGGGCTTGCTAAGACTATTGTTTTTACTCTGCATACTATGTGATTTTGCCTGTTAATCTGTGTTTTATTTGTTAAAAATGGATCCCCTCAAAAAGAATGGAAAGAAAATTGAGTGAATCAATACTATGCCGCAGATTTTCACTTTTTGTAATGTATAGCCTTTTTTTTTTTTAATCAGAATCAGGTCAATCGAATGAAGCCATATCATGGTAAACTTATCACTGCTTACAACAAACATCTATCTTAAAGACCCAATAAAGAATTATCTATCAAATTTGGAGAGTTGCCACAGTATCTACTCCTCAAATGAATCAATGTATAGTAGCTGAATACAGCAATACCAAGTAACAATTGAGGGGCTTCTTACAAAAACATTTCAAAATTTAATATTTACTCTTCAAAAAATAGAAAGCACCCAAACTATTTAGCACTTGGTTTTGGCAAGTACAGCCTTAGTCTCATCATATGTACAACATTAAGGTTTAGATAATTCTACAAAAACAACCATAGCCCACTTGACTTTCTACAAAAACACCCATAGTTCCCACAAAAGACTAACTTGGCTGTTTTGGTAAACAATGCTTCAAATAAATTAGTCATATGAATCATCTATTCATAGATTCATTACAAAATTATTATATTCTGTTTCAGTCTTTGAAATATTCCTTCCAAACAAACGATAGACTGTGTCTAGTGATGGAGTATGTGAATGGAGGTGAATTGTTCTTTCACCTTTCAAGAGAAAGAGTATTTTCTGAGGACCGTACAAGGTTTTATGGTGCAGAAATCGTATCTGCTCTAGCTTATCTGCATTCTCAGGTCTGTAAATAATTAGCTTAATGTACAAATATATTTAGATCAATAAAGTTTTGGATATATTCCTGGATTTAACAACAGGTGTCTGATACAGTAAATTTGAAAATTGTGGTTCCATCATTAGAAAATATTGGTAGTCAGGAAAACAGTAATAAGCTTTTTGTGTTGTAGCTTGGAAATAAGTTTCATTTTGTATCAATTAATGGAGTTTTAAGTACATCATTAACACCAACTCATGGTGTGCTACAAGGTACTACCCTTATTATATCTTTTGCTGGAAGCACAAATTCATAATCATTTGCTGATGATACTGTCCTGTTATATTAGGCAGAATCATGGTACCAGCTCTATTGTAAGAAAGGTAAAACAAGTCTATATGAAAATTAAGAATTGGATAGACCGTAGGTACTTTGTAATAAATTTTGATAAAACAGTAGTGGTGCCTTTTTATACAATGAACTCATCAGCACCAGCAAATGGAGTAGCAGTCATAAGAACTGACACCTTTAAAATTGACCTTTGACTTTTATATTCTTCTCTGTTACGTTGTAGGGTGTTATTTACAGAGACATAAAGCTCGAAAACCTACTGCTCGACAAAGATGGCCATGTGAAAATTACTGATTTTGGTCTATGTAAAGAAGATATAACTTATGGTCGTACCACAAAGACATTCTGTGGTACACCTGAATATTTAGCTCCTGAAGTGCTCGAAGATAATGACTATGGTAGAGCTGTGGATTGGTGGGGAACAGGTGTTGTCATGTATGAGATGGTAAGATTCAATTATGGTAATGAATTATTTTTCATCGCTACTTTATATCTTCTACATCCTAATAAATTGTTTCAATATTTAACAATAAACTCAAATTTGACGAACAATTTTTAGATGTGTGGCAGGCTTCCCTTCTATAACAAGGACCATGATGTGCTCTTTACATTAATCCTAATGGAAGAAGTGAAATTTCCAAGGCACTTGAGTAACGATGCTAAGGACTTACTTGGAGGACTACTGGTGAAAGATCCCACCAAGAGATTAGGTGGTGGCCCAGAAGATGCCAAGCAAATAATGGTGCACCCGTTCTTCAGTAGTATCAATTGGAGAGATTTGGAACAAAAAAAGGTATGCACTACTGAACTTTACTTTTTTAGAGGCTAGAGCTTTGTTCAGTTGCAAAATTATTAGTATGTTAATGGTGAATAGGATTATCATAAGTTTTGAGAGATGATGAAAAAAATTTGTGAGGTATTATAATTATCTAATGTATGCCTCTACCATACCATAAGGCTCTTCCTTCTAGCGATTGGATTATATTTGAAATGTTCTTGCAAATAAATGTAAATCAAAGAAATAGCCAGTAATGTTTCAATTTGACATATCTTCTGCGTGCATTTAAGTTAATGAATTGTATAAAGGTTGTTGAATTCTCTTATAATGTATTTTTCGCAAAACAACTAGTTATGAGGTTACGGTTATGTTTTAGATTCCTCCGCCGTTCAAACCCCAAGTGAGCAGCGATACTGACACTCGGTATTTTGACTCTGAGTTCACTGGTGAAAGTGTAGAATTAACCCCACCAGACAGCAACAGGCTTTTGGGATCTATCCAAGAAGAGCCATATTTTCCTCAATTTAGTTTTCAGGTAAGTTTGGGCCACCAACAATTACAAAATATAGACATATTAAAAGCGTACATACTAAAGATGTGTCGATCCAGCCGGATGGAATCCAAATGATTGAA
The DNA here is from genome assembly GCA_951848785.1 of Callosobruchus maculatus. Classification (NCBI taxonomy): domain Eukaryota; kingdom Metazoa; phylum Arthropoda; class Insecta; order Coleoptera; family Chrysomelidae; genus Callosobruchus; species Callosobruchus maculatus. The sequence goes on along the minus strand of CATOUR010000028.1, from coordinate 449,063 downwards.
TCTGACCAAGGATTGTTTAGGAACCAATCCACACGCCATTGCGGATTCGATCTTTCGGATCGGTTTTGTAGCGAACGCTCGGGACCTCGGTAGTACGTCACCGGAGCCATGATTGGTTTGGTCTGGTAGGTCGGTTCGGTTCGTTTGTATATCTGCCACATCGGTTCCTTGTGAACGTATATTTTCGAAAACAAACAGATTATATTATATCTGAAAGGCGAAGTATACTATCACCAAACAAAGTAGAGAAATTAATTTTCACAAATCATAATTTAAAAATTTTACAACATTTATAGGTTGTAGATTTGTATGTTTTCAATATGGCAATGCATTACTTTCAGTTTCAATGAGTTTCTAATTTAGATATTTTTGTTGGATATTCAATGCAAATAAATAATTCCTTTTGGTGAAATAATAGTATGTTTTGAATTCACTGTTCTCATTAAAATGCGACATATTAGTGTTTTACACACCCATCATCCCCGTCTCCGCTATCACTGAGCTGAAAGTGTCTCTGTTTCTGTTTTCATCTTAGACAAGGAAAGAGAGAGGACGGAACGCGCGACTGACCTTTCTGTTACCAAATGGCACCAAAAAACTACCAAAATTTACCTGTGATAAGAGATATCTGGCTCCTTCCTGCTGCTGTGGCTTTTACAACTATAAGCTGCACAGCCTACCATTATGCACACCACAATATTTTACAATGATTGGTCTTAAAAACGCTAAATATCATAAAAAAATATTTTGGTGGTTAGTCATTTTTGGTAACAGCTAATGACAGCTAATTGGCTAATTCAAATAGCATCGAACGGGCGGGGGGTATCCCCTCTCTTTCCTTATCTAAGGTTTTCATGATATCGATCCAAGGATCGAATCTGCCGGATTCGATCCGCATGCGGATTAAGATTGGGATGATTGAATCCACGGAAGGATCGAAACTCGAAACCACCCATCTCTAGTACATACGCACCGCGTAGGAGGTAGGCGCGTCCCAGCAAACACGATGTCGTTATACTAACGTCATTTTGACGACACCCCATTCGTCATTATCACGTCGATAAAGAGGAATATATGACGTGTCTGTGACGGCACAATGTCACAGCCCAAAGACGTCATTGAGTGCCGTGTTAGTAACGTCACCTAACCGCCGTCCCAATAACGTCACAAACGTGTCGTCTCAATATCGTCATGTACGTGTCGTTCCGTCGACACTAGTTTATACAGCAACCAAGGCTGCACCAGAAGGTATCGTTAGATCAGCACTGATTGTTGGCGATGGTTACTTTATCTTACTTTATGTCTCTCCAATGGTCAATGCTGATCTGACGATATCTTCTGGTGCAGTCGTAGTTACTAGATAAAATAGTTTGGACGTTAATTACCTTATAGGATAAATGTTTATGAGATAATGCTGCCAGAAATCTGTGTAGCATTAATTTGAGTAAGGGCAATAAAATATACTAATTCAAAATAAATTAATCATGTATTTCACAGTAAAGACAGGATACAAAAATAATGATCATAGCTTTGCTAGCCTTCTATAGAAGACTGCCTAAATCACAAAGCACTTTTTATTTTCAATCGGCTCAGTCCATATAATAAGAGGCTACAATCTAATAAATCCACAATACCTGAGAAAACACTGTACACTATACCTGTACCTATTATTGTTTATGGTGAAATCCACACATACAGACACTGCACACACAGCACATAAGGTTAAAATCTCCGTCCCCATGTCACGACTTCATCGTAGAAAACACAAGTAGAAAATGGCGAAAATGGCAATTTGTGCCTTGTGGTGATGATCGAGATCAGCGGGTCGGCTGCAGTCGGATCGGGTCGGATTACATGCGATTCATTCATTGGTCTGTACCTTACATATGTTGTGCAGTCAACTAAAGCGCGGTTAATACAGAATTACCTCATGCAAACATAACATCTATCCAAACCCAATCAACGGAATAATTAGCCACAATTTTGTCGTATCTGCTTTATTTGGGATATACCTACGTTACCTGTTACCGTTAAGTCGACTACATTTTTGGATAATAATTTAGATATTCTATATCTATCTAATTAATTAATATTTTTTAGTAATTATGCGAGCATAGACATTTTTTCATAAATATATAAGGAAGGAATAAGAAAAGCAAAATCATTAAGTTTTGAGATACATTTTTTCGCACCTTCATCAATTACATTTTGACGTGATAACGACGTCAAGTGACAAACGTTTATGTGACGTCATTAAAAATGACGTTAGTGCGTCGTCATTAATTCGGAATATGACGAACGTGACCAAAATTCAGCACAATTCGACGTCATAATGACGTAAGTCTCCTTGCTGGGGTTTTACGCTTCACATTTAAAGGGACTTCCTTACGGATGTGTTTTCGTTGCAGGACCTGTCATCGACGTTGGGCAGTTCTTCGGCGTACGTGAGCAGCGGCGGCGCAGCCGGGGCGGCCAGCGCGGCGGGTGCGGGCAGCTTGACCAGCGTCGCGCCTATGCAGTGACGTAGTCGGAGTCCTTGGCCAGCCAGCCGGACACTCAACAGGTGAGAGTCAATATGAGGTGGTGTCGGGTCATTGACATGGTGTTGACTGTTTTATTTTAACGTTATGTCTGTACATGGCCGACTCTACGACGCTCTAGGCCGGAAACATGAAATGTGACAACACTGAATAGTGGGCCAAGCTTTTATTGTTTTTAAATCACATTTGTATTATTTGCAAATCTTCCAGGGTAAAAAGGGAGACCGGAAGGTGATTTTAAATGTGTTTTAATTATTCACCTGCACAAGCGAATCTATAAAAAGATGACTGCAAAGTGTGCAGTACGAGGATTCATTACAGTGTTCAAAGTTCCTCAAGACGAGCGTTTGAAACAGAAGTGGGTGAAAATTATTCCTCCTAAAGGCTGGTTACTATCTCAAAATCCAGTAGTTTGTGTTAAAAATTTCCATGAGGTTGATATATCTTGCAGTGATGTTTATAAGGATCATAAAGACAATAATTTAGAAACATTTCCAAGGATAAAACCTATTTTAAGGGTCATGTGGTACCTACGATATTTCCTGGATTTCCCAAATATCTTTCCTCACAAAAAATTCAGTTAATAGAACACATCCACGCATACGAAAAGATTTGATAGTGAGGAGGCAGAAAGACCAACAAGAAGAATGGCTTCAAGTGACCTAATAGTGAATGTTTCTAGCTTCTGTGAAAATTTCCAAAGTAAATTGATTATTCATTTAATGAAGTGCAAGTGGCAGCAGGAAACAGATTGCATTTATTTTTATTTTGTAGTGTTTTCCGCGGAATGCCCGCCGTTCCATCCACGGTAACCAGCCAGGGTTGTTAGGTGGAAAGAAATATAAAAATCACCAGAAAAGTTGCCAGATGGAGAAAAAAATCACCAGATTTTCCATTTTGCCTTTTTATGTTTATATTTCTATTTCTAAAAATACAATTATAGGCTCAACATTCAAATAATATTCTTAAAATACATAAGTGTTTCGTTTAAAGTTTAAACGCGGTCAGATGAGCAGTGCTGTCTGCGCAGTGCACAGAAACAGACCGTGACCACAAAACCACAACCAATCACAGAACACCATCAATCGCAATGTTAGCAGCACAGAACAGCAGTATGGACGCACATAATGTTGATAAACGACAGTGCCGTATTGATATAATAGAATAGGAAGAAACAGATTTCAAATTTTTCTTAGAAACTGCTGAATATATGGATCAATTTATTCATAATGAACTGCGGCGTGCTATTTTTTTTAAATCACCAGAAATTCGACATTTTGGAAAAGTTTTCACCAAATCACCAAACATCTGAAAAATCACCAGACCTAGCAACCCTGTAACTGGCCCACTGTTTGACAGCTAAGCGACGTTGCCACATCTAAGGCTCCGGCCTAGAGTAGAGTCAGCCATGGTCTGTAGAAAGTTACTATAGAAGAATAACTCCCACCATCATGTCATGCGTTTTCAGACATCTTATTACTTTTCGAGGTATTCTCTGAAATCTTCAATTCGTTGCGGCAATGGCTCGCGGTCGCAATTATTACCGTTTGTTTTAGTTTGCAATTTTCATTGCATTTCAAACAGATCCGCCATCATTGTCGAGTAAAATGAACATTTGTCAAATGTGGTTAACTCGTTTGTGTTGTTTATGGTTTAGTGGAAGTCATCAAAATCACAAGCGGGCATCAGAGGTATGCATACCCATTGTCAATTAACATTCTAACCTAATAGGAATTTTGTTTGCGAGTGGTCTCCCTGAAATCACTAAAAATGTTATCGTAATTGCGGCTGCAATTAGAGATTTTTATAGCAGTCGCTAATTTCCTGCAAGTCGATAAAAATTGCCAACATCAGACCATTGCTCCCAACTGCGCAGAGTCGCTATACGTATTGCAGCTAATGTCAATGGAAATTTCAAAGTGTGAAGCGTCTTTATATGTCTCAAAATCGAGAAAGAGTACTAGCGTAAAGTCTGCTTTAGACCACACTATTTCGTGGACAAGAATTCGAATGAAAAATAATTGACCTGTATTACATTTACACATTTTATTGTTCAAGAAATAGTTCAGCATACTGCGCATGTCAATTCAGGTATCAGAATAGCCAATGTAGACAACTGCATCCTATAGGTTCTCTGCTCAGAGTAACAACTGAACATAGAGGTAGTAAACAAACCACTGCAGCATGGCGTGCTCAAGGCCATCATCTTTGACACTTCAGCCTCCAAACATTGATCAGCTGTGGCCTCGCAGTGACAGTTCAAATTGTAAACAATGCTGTGTAACGCCAATTCTTCCAATGCAACCCATGTTACAAACACTGCACTTTTTTAGTTCCATCTCGAAAAACTGTTAAACTACACTCGAGTATACGAGTAGCACAGCAAGTCCGTAAAGCTTCACTACAGTTACCAACAAATAGCGAATTAGATTTTACTGACCAAGCATAAAAGACGCACAAACAAAACAAACGTTTGACAGTCGAGGTTCTACCGTAAATAAGTCGCATGAAAATTATATCGGCGTTGCCAGCTCCTCAAAATTTATGTAAGATCTCAGAATTTGCGTTTATGATGCAGTAACCCTGTAGAGGTCAACATATCTATTGATTTTGCTGTAATCATTCCTGAACCATCAAAATACCGTCTTTTTTAACGTAGAATGGAAATTTTCTGGATACTATACAATCAAGACGATAGTAAATAATTATGATTGCCGTATCTGATGGTCAATATGACAGCGTAAGAAAAGATGTCGGCCTGTTAGAATTAGTTGTTTACTACCTCTATGTTCAGTTGTTACTCTGAGGCTCTATGATTCACAAATTGAGTGACCAAACGCCAACAACTAAAACAGATGGATTTGCGTTTTTATTTTGTATATTTTGTAATATTTGTTATTATCCCGTAACTGTTAAATACAAATTTGTACTATGAAGGAAATATTGCGTGCGTATTAGCACGTTGTCGAACTATTTTGTGCCTTTGTCGGTTTCCGTATTCCGTGGTTCATGGTTGTCGCGATGTTCGATTGGCAATAACAATTGAAAATTGTATGTCTCACTCTGTCATTAACATTGTATCTTCTGTTTCAGTTCCTGGGTACTTATAGAAAGTATAAGCATAAGATGCAACTGTTATCATATGTACTCGTGATAACGTCTTATACATATAGATACTTTTTTGTATACGAACCTACTGAAAACGGTGTGTATATATTATGTTACTGAATATAGATAATATAACGTGGACCTAAGATTTTGTATTTGTAATAGCATAGCGTTGCTCGTAGTAATTATGTCATTGTTTGGAAGCCATCAGTCAATGAAAAACATTCTAATGACAGTCGATATCCATAAAATTAGAGCAATTACAACATGGTATTGGGAAACGCGGACAAAAAGTTGACATTTATATCGATGTGACTTTTTTTGTCGTGAATCGACAAGACGACTTTTAAATCACAGTCCAAGTGACGTCACTGTTGCTAGTGCGCTGATTTACCGATAGATATAACATCTAGCTCATCCTACGATGATCAGAAAACATAGACGTTTCTTTTCATTCATAAAGTGTCCATCTAAACATTGAGAATAATAATAACATAAGAATAATCAAGGGTCTTTATTTTTGCCTCAACGGAATCAAGCTAAGATAATAGGTTGTTCTATAACAGTGTAACAGAAAATAGAAACGTAAAATCTACGCCAGTGTACCTATAAACATAACCTCAAATATCACGATGTCAAATTCACTGATTCTGGACCACCACTATACGCCACTTAATTCTGACGTCACTTCTGTCAATGTCAGCCTTCTGTATCCAAACAAAAACAAATCCAAACTAAAAACCCATAAGGGATTATAAAATATAAAAGTCGTGGTTTTAGGTTAGAATGGCTATAACTGACCCCAGTAAATATGATTCAATGGAGTACATTAGTCAACTGAGATTCTAAGTTTATTGATTTAGTGTTCTCTGACCAACATAATTTTCTTGTTGTATTTTTAATTACGCTGAACTCCTAACATTCGAGAGAAGAAAACGTATACACATTTAATTTTTGATGATTTGTAGTAGCAAGTTTTTCTTTTCTAACCTAAAACACCAATTCATTTGTTTTAACAGTCTAGCCGTCAAAGAGCATGTTTTTCATTGACTGAATTGTTTGCATATACCTATATGTTATTTATGACATTGCATTTTCTTTAAAGGACAAAAGTCCAGGAATTATATAATTTTTTCCTCGGTGATATTAAAATCTACATTGTATATAAAAAGCTAATTTTGTAACTAAAGCTGTAAGTTGTCATGAAATAATAGATAATACAAATAATGTAATGGCGTCTTAACCACATGTATCTGATCCAGGGAAGCTTTGTGAAGCGTGAATTTTAGGTGAATGTTTCATATGGTACCTAACCTATATATTTCCAATTTATAAGTAGTTTTTCTATTTCATCGGTAATAATTTATCAGTTACTTGTGATAGTAACTGACCATTTTACTATTTTAGTCTCCTGGATCTGATAATTTTTTTCATTTAAATCTGCTGGCAGATAATATACATAATCTATGACTTAATATTTTCTATTGTTATTGAATTAATTTCAGAAATTTTGTTTAGAAAAACAAAATACTTATTTTATCTGTTTCACTCTAAAAAGTAAAAAGATTTATAGTTTGATATGATTATAATTATTCGGCAAAAAATGCTGATCTAAAATCCACAAAAGACGTATTGGCAATATCGAAGAAAATTAGAATTTCCTCAGTCATAAACGTTTCAAGAAATTAAAGATTGAGTGTTGACCTGCAATTCAGGGGATTAAACGACCTACAAGGTTATTTGTTCTATCAATAGAATTCGTTCTGGCATTGCAGGCCACAGAATAAGTTATGCTATACCTTCAAACAAAATCATTCACGCCATAGATACAGTATGAGTCATTTTAAGATCATTTAGTCTTGAGCAAAACAGTTCGTTCCTCTGAAAATAGAAACTTCTTATAAAATCATTTTTACATATGTATATGTATTTCAACAACGAATTCGAATAGTATTTCAATGATTTGTACTGTACATTGACCTCCACTTTGACCTCGTTAAACTACTAGACTCAGGTCATTGATAAACTACAGCTAATAGTTAACCAGAAATATGATTCAATATGTCTGTCAAGGTCAAATTGAAGGTCACTATCTTGTGTAAACCTGAACCTACTATTTACTGATTTAAAGTTCAGTGGAAAGTTAAAATTATCTAAGGTATTATTAAAAATTATATCCAGGAAACAAATGGTTGGGTTTAGGCCAAGAAAAAGAGGGAGTCTCTTTTACTATTTCGCCGACGTTTCGGCCCTTATTAGGCCATCTTCAGGGCGAAACAGTAGAGAGAGAGAGAGACTCCCTCTTTTTTTTGACCTAAACCCAACCGTCTGTTTGTTTCCTGGATAGTATTCAGTAGGTCATTAAACAATTGAGCTGATCAAAAATTATATTCTAAGATGCCATTACTTTATCGTTGTAATATTATTCTCTACTGTGCTCTATAAGTTGAAATAATAGTGTATAATATGCGGTAAGAATATATATACCTTATCCCAAATAAATGAATGATTGCTTCTAATTGGAGATAACCTGTTGAAATGTTCCATAGCATTTTAGCTATGGAAGTAAATAAATAATTAAAATATGAGTTCATTTGTTTTTTGAACTAGTTTGCTTAAAAAAATTCTATTGCTATTTTTGTATACTTATTGTTTTATTACACCTTATACAAAAAATATGTTTCTGTGCCTTTCCCACCTTCCTCACTCCAATCAATATCTGCAAAAAGTTAGCTTGCTATGTCTAAAGACGTTCCTCCAGTACGCTAGAGTCAAATAAATAAGTACACTAACAACTATGAAATTTATTCGAGACTTTGCTATTATTTTGACTCCAAATTACATGAATCAATTTGTTAACAGCGCGTTTCTATAGACTGAACTCGTGGAGCACGAAAATAGTAAATTAACTGCTAAAACGATAGATCTGGCATCCGTGCTTCGAGATCACGTGATACATTTGACATAGGTCATCTAGCTGTTGATCTGCTAACTATTCTGGAGAGGAATAAATTCACGTAAGAAAACTATGGCGTGTCAGAGCTTCACGTGTCTTATTTCACAGTTCCGCTGTAAGATGACGCATCGGCAATATGTTAGTACGGTGAAAGTAGAATAATTCATAATATAATTATACAGTAATGCATTTTCCAACTTCCTTATGATATATATATTTTTTGAGAACTAGTCTCTACTTACACTTACAGTAACTGTTCCAAATAACATAGCTATTAGCTAGTGAAAGAAATACAATGTAAAAATCGTTTAATATCATGAATCATCACTTGAAACTTGTTGGGTTAAGTTTGAATAGCTTGATGGCTAAACTTCGCCTAGGTATTTGTAAAATTTTACAAATAAAGTCCTTTTATTATTATTATTATTATTATAAACTTAGTTTAGGACCTAATTTTCTATTTAAGACATTTGGAGGAAGGTCTTTGAATATGGAGCAGCAAGATAGTAGATCCACGGCTAAAACCCCATATCTGGCAGTAATACACTCTATAAGTCTATATACAAGAATAGGGTTCACTGTATGCTATTAAAGAGGATGATTCGGAAATATATTGACTTGCAGAATGAAGTCGCTGAGTAAGCTCAACGGCCTCAACGCAGAGATCTCAACGGCAACACTCGGTGTCGATCAGTGTCGATTTGGAAAGCCGATTCCTTTTGACGAATTCGATATGTCAAATTCTATGTGACACGGAGTCAACTACTGCTACAGAATCAAAGATAACCCTCCTACAAAATAGAATCGCTGTGAGACAAGACAACTGACTTGCCAAGTGTGCTGTGATTTACCAACACAGGAGCACAGAGACAGCGACAGGTCCGGTGCACCACAAACAAAATGAAGTACAGTCACTGCCATCAACTAACCGGTTCGGTGAAAAGAATCGATTCATTTCGGTCAACGGTAGAGGTGTGTCGGTATTTGAGTAACGTTGATTTGGAACGGTATTTTTAAGTAACTCTTTATGCCGCTCCAGAACGAATGTGTCACGCGCTCCTTTGGAGCGTATGAACGAACAGTGCCGGCCACAGACCACTTGGTGCCGGCAACGAGTTCACGAAGTCGCAACGTCGCCGTCGTGTGACGGGTACCGCGGAGTGTATCGTGGTTTGAGTTTGGAGTAGGTGCGCGTGCACAGTATCAGGTATAGCTGGTTGCTGACTCATGATTCGGGCTTCTCGCACTATACTTATCGTGGTTGTAGCGGATGAGCGCTGCGCGGTACATGGTACGCGCTCTGTTGGAGCGTATGGCAGCTGTATTTGTATGCATAGATAATAGAGGTATTATAAAGTAGTTGCTTAGACTGAAAATAGAGGCTTATTTTTCTTGAGAATGTTCTAATTTGTAAGTCTTGAGAATCTCAAAAAGTTACAAATTAAATGGTTTTTGCTTGATTCTTCCAACTTGGACTTACCGTTACACTGATTAAGTGTTAACCAGTTCATGGTACTTTTCTTCTTGATATTTTACTAGCAGGTCATCCTTAAATTAATCCTTATATCAAAACTCTTGAATTTAGGGAGAAACCTCCCAAGTAAGTGACACCGCATTCCAAAAAATGCAACGAAGCTATACGGCAGGCAACGCTCCAATGTAACGGTATTTTGGAGCGGTATTTGCTCGGAGCGGTAGCCGTTGTAACGTTCCAGACGTGGAACCGTTATTCTCATCACTAGTCAACGGAAGCCCATCCCCACCTAGTCAAGCCACTTGTCACCCTGACATCTGACAGCAACATATGTTAACAAAAAGAGGTTAGGTTAGGTTGTCAGAGCAGAACATAACCTCTTGTGGTCTTGTGGTTGTGATGTACATGTACAGAAACAGAAAAGGAGTAAAACTAGAATAACATGGAAAACGGAAAAAACGACTTATCAGAGTATTATAAAGAGGCTGCTCACGCGGTATGTAACTAAATTATCCATTACTCTTTAACTGGCCAATAGCTGAAACAGTATTAGTTAAAAAGAAACCTTCCAATTTATAGTCTCATCTTTCGGTTGTAGAATAAGTCTATAAGTCACAGTAAATAACCATATTTGAAGTGCACAAATAATATATATTTTTAGGAGGAAGAAATAAGCACTCTGAAGACTTGTGTGGATGATATCAAAAGGAAGTTATATGATAAAGTAATTCAACCCACCGAAGATCCAGAACTGAATAAACTGATAACAGAGAATACAAAACTTAAACACAGACTGGCAATTTTGAATAGAGTAAGATTTTTTTTATTGGTTTTTGTTTCGTACTTAGGAACTATTGTCTATGCATTTAATTCAATCTTGGTTTTTATTGATGATTTTGCTAATCCTTCCCCTGTAACTTTAAGGTACATTAGAAGTTTCTGTAAATTATCTTCTTCATTTAATTTTGTAGGCAATAGGTGAAGAACAATCACAGAATAAATTATCTGACAATACAAAAATGGAAAGTATCACAGAAGCATTGAACGATTTGTTTCATACCGCAATCTCTGCAGCATTTCCTGATATACAGGACCCTCCTGTGGTTATTGCATTAGCTGGAAATAATCCAAAATTTGGAGATTACCAGTGTAACTCTGCAATGCCTATAGCAAATATTTACAAACAATCAGGTACAGTAATATATGTTTCCCATTCTTTTTTATAATGTAATATTGGTTGAATTTCTGCACTAGGTTTTTTGTTCCTGGCTGTACAATGTGCTGCTTTTTTTGAATTTCCGGCGATACCAGTGAGGTCAGTGATCTTAGCATTGTGCTAAATTGTTTTGTGGTGCTTGGTCCATGTGTAGTTTGCTATGCCAGAATTCCTGTCTTTAGTCATAAGTCTTGTTCTTTTTCGCTAAAGTATATTTTGCTGAATACGCATGACACTTTGTGTCCTAACCTTCATTCCTGGGTTTTGATTTTGATAGGAGACTTTTGTATTGTTGCCCTATTTGCCGGACAGCATCTTTCACCTATGGTAGTGACTGCTGAGCTCTTCAAGTCCTATATCTTCTTCAATGTGTTGCTATGCTGTTGCTTCTTTTCAGTTTTGTTATTCTGAGCCTTCACTGTCAGCTAAAGTAACTAGTCTCTTATTACTACTGATTGCTTTTCTATGCTATATTAGTCTGTTGGCTTTATTTTATACTACCTATGATACATTCTAGGGAAAAAAGTCAATCCCAGGGACTTGGCACAGAAGATACTCGACAATCTTCCATCACATCCAATGGTAGAGAAATGTGAGATAGCAGGCCCAGGTTTCATCAACATTTTTTTGGACAGAGCCTATGTTGTGAAGAGCCTCTCCACAATTTTTGAACATGGTGTTCAACCTCCAACTGTAGAAAAGAAAAGAGTACTGATTGATTTCTCGTCACCAAATGTTGCTAAGGAAATGCATGTAGGGCATTTAAGATCTACGATCATTGGAGAAACCATTGCTAGATTGTTGGAGTTTGTGAACTTTGATGTAGGTATCTGGGATATGAGGAATTTACTTGATTATCTGAAAAAAATAGTATAGACAATCATGTTAAGCTTCAGGGGTTATTTTATCCTATATTACATTTATGGCATTCCAGGTACTGCGTATCAATCACATTGGAGATTGGGGCACCCAGTTTGGCATGCTGATAGCTCACTTGCAAGACCAGTTTCCAGATTACTTGGATAATATGCCACCCATCAGTGATCTGCAGGCATTCTACAAGGAATCTAAGAAAAGATTTGATGAAGACCCAGAATTTAAAAAGCGAGCATATGCCTGTGTTGTCAAACTACAATCGTTTGAACCTGATCACATAAAGGCATGGAAGTTGATATGTGATGTTTCCAGGAAAGGTCAGTAACTTTTAGTTTTGAAATGAATGCTACAGATTACAAGAGCGTAATTCAATACGAAAATTGTAATGTTCAGTAGAAGACAGTTTTCTGTAGCAAAGTATTGAAATATTTATTGATTTGTAGTTTTTATAGCAATTATGAATCAAACAAAGTACAATTTTATAGTTTATTGCCCGAAAGATGAAATGCAGTTGCAAATAATGAAAATACAGCATCATTTCGGTTTTAGAATGTCGACTCTCATCACTCACTTTGGGATGTTATCTCATCAATTCCTACTTTTCCCTATAGAAAATTTTCCGCTGAATCCAATGCTGTACTCTGATTGGTCCTGCGACTTCACTGAAAATTATGATATTTTTTTTTGTAAATTTGCAGATCAGCTCGGAATTAATATTTCATTTACTTTAGACATGGCAGAATTCTGAACAGGCGCCGAATTCGTGATCAGTGTCCCCAAATTAACTAACACACGAATTTTTGTCGTGATTAATAACCAAAAATGTTGCTCAATTCGTCTTTTTTTCAACAAAGGGAGTACCTTTGCACTTTTCGGGAAACCAATTCCAGTTCCGCCACTGCCATACATATACAGGGTGTCCCAGAAATAACACGCCAGAGTGACAGGTAAGGTAGATTGGCTTCAGATTAATCAGATAACATCGACATGACCTTAGTAAAAGTTTCCTAGTTTTCGAGATATTGCCACTTTTAAAGTTTTTCAAAAATTCCTACTTTTGCTCCTTTGGTTGCCTGTTATGGCTATAAGGATTGTCGGACTTATGATATTTTTTTCTCGGGCTACTATTAATAGTTATTTGAGACGCCAAAGTATTGATTTCATTGAAAACTTACGATATGTTAAAAAAACATCCGAATTCTTAGATTTTGTGTCAATGCGAATGTTTAACTGATTACTGTGACAAAGAATGAACCAGACTGAATCCGCAAATGCTCTTAAAAACCAACCTACTTAATGCTCTTTCAAAAATAGTATAACATTTATAGGTTCTTTTTACTAAAAATTGAATAGCGCCCAGTTGTGACATAGAAGTCGTAATACTTCTACGTCTAAAACGCCTAGATACATTGTCCTCTAAGAATTCGGTTGTTTTTTTAACATACCGTGATATTTTTCAATGAAATCAATACCCTGTCGTCTCAACCAACTATTAGTGATAGCCCGAGAAAAAAATATCATAAGGCCGCCAATCCTTATAGCCATAACAGGCAACAAAAGGAGCAAAAGTAAGAATTTTTTGAAAAACCTTAAAAGTGGCAATATCTCGAAAACTATAAAACTTTTACTAAGGTCATGTCGATGTTATCTGATTGATCTAAAGCCAATCTACCTTCCATTTCACTCTGGCGTGTTATTTCTGGGACACCCTGTATAATTCAAACTGATAAGACAGCTTAAATGTAGTGCTAGAAGTAGTAGAGAAATATTGACTATAATTTTAAGATATAAAAATGATTGGTGACAGCATAGTGATTGACTAGTTTGAAAATGTACATGTGATATAATGCTGTTTTGGATGACCTATAATTTTGTACAATAGTTAAGTTATGCAACTTCATTGGTACTGCTGTTGAGGTGATATATAAGGGCTGTTCCAAATTACGGTTCTATCACCGTCCCAGAACTGTTTTCATCATGCCCCGCCCATTTTGTGATTCTAGAATCGATGATTGGTTGGTACGTTGGCTGACCAACCAATACCGTTTTTAGAACTGTAAAATGGGCGGGGCATGAAAACAGTTCTGGGACGGTGATAGAACCGTAATTTGGAACAGCCCTATTTTCTTCTATGTGTCCAGACAAGACTGAATGTCAATTTTTATTGATTATCATTTTTTATTGGTTCACAGAGTTTCAAAAGATTTACGATCGATTAGACATAACCTTGATAGAACGTGGCGAATCTTTTTACCAGAAACGAACGGAAAAGATCGTGAAAGAACTGGAAGAGGCTGGACTGTTGGAAGAAGATGAAGGAAGAAAAATCATGTGGGGCGATCAATCTACAAATATTCCTTTGACCATAGTGAAATCTGACGGTGGATTTACCTATGATAGTTCGGATATGGCCGCGATCAAGCAAAGGTAGCGTTTGACTCATTACTTCTCATATCTTTGTTGGTAATAGTATATTGTTCAACGATGGGGTAATGACGGTAGTAACTCACGCAGTTGGAGTTTGCAGCACGAGCCGTAGGCGAGTACTGTAACTCAACAAGTACCGCAAGTTGAATATTATACTTTATCTACGACCGAAGCAATTGAGGTTTTGAATTAAGAAAAAAATATTTTTTTTGTGATAAATGGAAAGATCATATATAAGTTTTACAACATAACTGTTTTTGTTTTCTTTTTTTTTTCGCAATAATTCAAAAGGGTCAAAATAAAATGGGTCTTTGAATCGAGTACCGAAACACGCCGACGACTCCCGAACCCGTGTGACGTCACCATGGCGGTCAAGATGCTCCTTTGACCAACGACGTCCTAGACTCGATTCTAGATTCCCAGCCAATCGCGAAAATACGTACTGGTAAACTGGTAACTAGTGGATATTTGTTGCAATACAGTCGGTAAATGAAGCTTGCAGTTTGAGACGAAGTCTAAGATCGAAATAAATATGTTTTTGAATGTTTGAAGTTGAAGTCAGATCACAGATTCCAGTAAGTATCTAATCAAATATGTTTCGTTGAAAAGATCTCCTCAATCGAAGGATGGCCCAGTGGTTAGAGAGTCCGATAGTGGATCTCAGGGTCTTTGGATCGAAACCCAGGCCTTCCAACTTTTTTTTATTTTTTTATCAAAAAATGTATGTGCTTTTTGCACTTGTTACGCACATCTTTTCTACGATCAACATAAATGTGTTTGAATCAAATTTTGTTAGACATATTACTTGCACTGCACAGTGCAAAAACTAAGTACAGGAGGCGGTGGACAATTCAAAAAATCAGTGGAAATGAGGTTTGTCCGTCAATATCAATCGCCATTAATTTTTTTTAATGTAATAGTTGGTTAATAGAACAAAATCCCTTCATCCATTCAATTAATTCATTTTTAAGTTTTTTAATATAAAAAAAGTAACTCAAACTCGTAATCACATTCTGTTTGTCACTTGGTATTATTATTTATTTAACTTTGGGCAATGAAGCTTAAATTTTCATAAAAATTTTAACAAGCAATGTGCAGTGCAAGTAATATGTCTAACAAAATTTGATTCAAACACATATTTATGTTGATCGTAGAAAAAATGTGCGTAACAAGTTCAAAAAGCACAATACATCAATAAATTTTTCGATAAAAAAAAAGTTGAAAGGCCTGGGTTTCGATCCAAAAACCCTGAGATCCACTACCGGACTCTCTAACCATTGGGCCATCCTTTAATTGAGGAGATCTTTTCAAGGAAACATATTTGGTTAGGTACTTACCTACTGGAATCTGTACTGACTTCAAACATTCAAAAATATATTTATTTCGATCGTAGACTTAGTCTCTTTCTTAAAGGGGTGATACACGTACGAACTTTAAGTACGCGGTTTTTAAGTTCGCGAACTTACTCGGCTCGACGCGGTGACACACGTGAAGCTGAAATCACTCATTTTGATGATTTTCCCAAATAAACAAAACTTTTAACAAACTCCAAACACAACAAGCGTTGCGAATCAATGCCCTGCCGAAGCAGAGTGGTGGCTCGCGGCTCGCAGTACGAGCCGAGACAAGTTACGGGCAACATTTCAAACCAGTTGGCTCGCCGGCGGTTTGCGCGACGGTTTTAAAGTACGCGTACTTACGGTGACACACAGGCGAAAAAGGTCGTCGAGCCATAAGTACGCGTACTTACTCGTACGTGTATCACCCCTTTAAAAGGGCTGATACCCGTACGAGCAAGTACGCGTACTTATGGCTCGACGACCTTTTTCGCGTGTGTGTCACCGTAAGTACGCGTACTTTAAAACCGTCGAGCAAACCGCCGGCGAGCCAACTGATTTGAAATCTTGCCCGTAGTTTGTCTCGGCTCGCACTGCGAGCCGCGAGCCACAACTTTGTTTCGGCAGGCCATCGATGCGCAACGCTTGTTGTGTTTGGCGTTTGTTAAAAGTTTTGTTTATTTTGGAAAATTATCAAAATGAGTGATTTCAGCTTCACGTGTGTCACCCCGTCGAGCCGAGTAAGTTCGCGAACTTAAAAACCGCGTACTTAAAGTTCGTACGTGTATCACCCCTTTTAGAGCTGCAAACTTCATTCATCGTCTATGTTGCAACAAATATACACTAGTTACCAGCAAGTATTTTCGCGATTGGTTGGGAACCTAGAATCTAGTATCGGAGTAGGACGTCGTTGGTCAAAGGAGCATCTTGACCGCCATGGTGACGTCTCACGGGTTCGGGAGCCGTCGGCGTGTTTTCGGTACTCGATTCAAAAACTCATTTTTATTTTGATATAACTCTTGAATTATTGCGAAAAAAAAGAAAACAAAAACAGTTTTGTTATGAAACTTATATATGATCTTTCCATTTGACAAAAAAAATTTATTCAAAACCTCAATTACTAGTACGACTTAAATACAAAATAATTACGAATTATTATTAACAACTTTATTTGTTCACAGGCTTGAGGAGGAGAAAGTCGACTGGGTGATCTATGTAGTGGACTTAGGTCAGGCTACCCACTTTTATACTCTGTTTGCTTGCGCCAAAAAAGCTGGAATCCTAGATGAGAAGAAGCACCGAGTGGACTTTGTAGGGTTCGGTGTCGTTCTTGGAGAAGACAAAAAGAAATTCAAGACGAGGTCAGGCGAATCGATACGACTGGTAGATCTACTGGACAAAGGATTGGAGAAAGCATTGGATAAGTTAAAGGAGAAAGGGAGGGACAAGGTGAGACAATATAATATTTCATTTGATTTTTGATTAGATTTGATGGCACGGTTCTGATTACGACGTGCAAACCGCCGCGCGAAATACGCTGCGGAAATTCCGCTCGTGTAGTTTGGCTTTATTCCTTCCACCTCCCCTAGTAAACGTGCTCTATAAAAAGTGCTCTATAAAAAGTGCTCTATAAAAACCTCACTAATTTAACTAATAAGCTTAAAAACCACAAAATAGTCGTTTGTGGAGACTTTAATATCAGTTTCTTAGAACCCAATGCACAACTTAATAAATTAGTAGACCTTCTCTGTATCTGGGCAATTGTACCCACTATAGTTCTACCAACTAGGGGTAACAGATGCTTGGACAATGTGTGTGTGAACTTGGAGCAAGGCACATACATGGCTGATGTAATCAATGGAAACATCAGTGATCATTTAGGGCAGATAACTAAAATAACCTATGAATTACCAACAGAGCATAAACAGGAACTACTCATCCAATACAGGCCAGTAAACAATAATAAAAATATGGAATATTTTCTACAGCTGTTACTGCAGGAAGAGTGGGCAGATACTTATAATACTGAAGGGGACATTAATGATAAATTCGAAATATTCCAAAAAACATTCATATACTATTTTGAATTAGCATTTCCACTAAAAACGAAGGGGAAGTCTACATCTACTAAACATAGAGAGCCTTGGTTAACAAAAGGCTTATTGATTTCAGGGCAGAAACTGAAAGACCTGTTCCCTCTCACTAAAGACAATGTCATAATTAACGATTACTATAAACGTTATAAAAAAATATACAGAAAACTACTAAAACTAGCAAAACGATTATACAACAGGAATAAAATTATTAACTCAAATAACAAATCTAAAACAGTTTGGAATATAATCAAACCCAAGCAGTCAGTCAATCGAAACTCTATCTTGAATATTAACAACCAGAAAACAGATGACCCTCATGTAATAGCAACAGCTTTTAATAAACATTTTTCAAAAATATGTAAATACAATCAACTCAATCCAACACACATAGCTGAACCTATTTTTCCAACCAACAAACACAGTTTTTTCTGGCGTCCCGCCTTGGAAAAGGACATTATAGAGATAATAAAAAAGCTTAAAAAGTCCCATTCTATTACTGACGATGGCTTAAGTACTAATTTATTAAAACAATGTTATATGCATATTACACAACCACTAACATATCTGTTAAACTACTCACTAGAGACAGGTGTATTCCCAGATACCATCAAAATTGCCAAAATAGCTCCAATCCATAAATCAGGGAATGCCGCTGATATTCAAAATTACAGGCCAATATCCCTTTTAAGTCCCTTCTCCAAAATTTTTGAGAAGTATGCTGCTAGCTGTATAGCAGTGTTTTTTCAAAAACATAAATTATTTAACAGAAACCAATGCGGCTTTAGAAGTGGCTTATCCACATCTGCGGCTATTATAGCCTTTCTCAATATGTTGTTTGACCATCTTGATACAGGTACTTTGCCATTGGGAATATTTTTAGATTTGAGCAAGGCTTTTGATCTCGTAGATCATGCATTATTACTTGAAAAACTAGAGAGGTATGGTATAAGAGGATTACCTCTTAATTGGCTAAAGAGCTACTTATGTAACAGAAGACCGTACGTTGAAATTAGGAATGCTAAATCTGAAGCCATTAGCAGCAACGTTGGGGTACCCCAAGGGTCAATACTAGGCCCCCTACTCTACATCATATTTGTAAACGACTTTGACGGTGAGGAATATGTAATGTACGCAGATGATACCTCTCTTCTTGTCCATTCACCTGACATTGAAGAGTTAATGCAGAGTGCAAACACCTATATCAAAGGTATCCATATGTGGTTCTCAAATAATGGCCTAGTACTGAACAGTTCTAAATCTCTATTTCTCCGCTTTTCTCACAAGCACAATAACTACGATCATAGCCTTTTGCTCAGGTCTTTGAATGGCTCTATAAAGCAAAGTCACTCTGCAAAATTTTTAGGTATCCATATTTCAGAAAACTGCACATGGAACGTCCATATAGATAATTTATGCAGGAAATTAGCTTCAATATCATATTGCATCAATCAGCTGAGCTGGATTGTGGATAAACCAGTTGCAGTGGTATATTACTATTCATACTTTCACTCCAATACTCGATACGGAATAGCAGCTTGGGGAGCCAGTCGAGAAGCCAGCAGAGTTTTCATAATGCAGAAGAGGGTAATAAGGCTTATTGCTGGAGCAGGTTATAGGACAAGTTGCAGGGATATCTTTGTCAATTTAAAAGTGATGACTGTAGCCTGTATTTATATATATGAGTTATTATTATATGCCAAATCTAGTACTGGTGATTTTAAAACCTTAAATTGCCACAACAATTACGATACAAGGAACTCGTTCTTGCTACAAGTGCCCGCACACAGACTTGCTAAGACAGAACTCAGTCCAAGATATATGGCGATTAGGCTTTATAATAAGCTTCCAAGGCTTATGAAAGAACTCCATCAAGAGTCTTTTGCAAAAGCGCTCAAACATTTTTTGTTAGAGAAGGCTTACTATAGTGTGGACGAATACTTAAAAGACAAACTGCATTAGAGAGTATGAAATACAAATTAATTTACTGTTTCTCGTTGGTATATTGTTTTTATTGAGCTGTTTGTGCTAAATTTTTATACATATGTATGTGTGTTGGTATGCCTATATTTGTGTGTATAGAACTTTACTTTGGTTTGTAATTGCAATGTAATTTTTGACTTGTCTTATGTCACTTAATGTGATCTACAAGACTAATAAATTTCATTCATTCATTCATTCAAACAGTCTATTTTTCTAGATTTACAATTGAGGTTTTGGATAAAAATTTCTTATAAAACTGTTTTTGTTTTCTTTTTTTTTTTCGCAGTGATTCAAAAGTTATATCAAAATAAAAATGGGTTTTTGAATCCAGTACCGAAAACATGCCGACGACTTCCGAGCCGTGTGACGTCACCATGGCGGTCAGGATGCTCCTTTGACCAACGACGTCCTACTCCGATACTAGGTTCTAGATTCCCAGCCAATCGTGAAAATACTTACTGGTAACTATACTGTATTCACAGCCAAGCCAGACCAAATGAAAACAAGCCCGCGTGCGTGATCGGCTCGTGTCGGTGGGGTCCCTAATAGTCCAGTACACTATGTGTAGATTGTGTGTTATCATCTGACAAGTCAAAATCACCAAGGCTGACTGGAAAGTAGATCCAAATATGCAATGTCAAGTGTTCATTGCCTAATGATCATTTCAAACTGGCAATTGGCTACTTTTGAGTTGCAATGGGCTCATAGGGCAACTCTTTTAAATAGTCATATAAAATTTCATAATTGCACTGGACTATAGCTGGACAGTAACCACGCGAATGTTGCATGCGACTGTTTATTTGGAGTCTGTCTTGGGATTGAATATAGTTATTAGTTAGTATAGTATTGAAGTTTGCAGCTCGAGGCTAAGCCTATGATCTCAGTGCAAGTAATATGTCTAACAAAATTTGATTCAAACGCATATTTATGTTGATCGTAGAAAAAATGTGCGTAACAAGTGCAAAAAGCACATCAATAAATTGTTAGATAAAAAAAATAAAAAAAAAAGCTTGGAAGGCCTGGGTTTCGATCCAAAGACCCTGAGATCTACTATCGGACACTCTAACCACTAGGCCATCGTTCAGTTGAGATCTTTTCAACGACACATTTGATTAGGTACTTACTGGAATCTGTAATCTGACTTCTACTTCAAACATTCAACAACATATTTATTTCGATCGTGGACTTCGTCTCGAGCTGCAAACTTCATTCATTGACTGTGTTGCAACAAATATACGCCAGTTACCAGTTTATTAGTACGTATTTTCGCGATTGGCTGGGAATCTAGAATCGAATATCAGAGTAGGATGTCGTTGGTCAAAGGAGCATCCTGACCGCCATGGTGACGTCACACGGGTTCGGGAGCCGTCGGCGTGTTTTCGGTACTCGATTCAAAAAACCATTTTTACGTTGATACAACTTTTGAATTATGGCGAAAAAAAAAAGAAAACAAAAACAGTTTTGTTATAAAACTTATATATGATCTTTCCATTTATCACAAAAAAAATATTTTTTTTTCTTAATTAAAAACCTATTTTATCGTGTTTCAGGTTCTTACTCCCGAGGAACTGAAACGCGCCCAAGAAGCAGTTGCATACGGTTGCATAAAATACGCTGATCTCTCGCACAACCGCAATCACGAATACGTCTTCTCGTTCGATAAGATGCTGGAAGACAAAGGCAACACTGCCGTTTATCTACTCTACGCTTACACTAGAATAAAGTCCATTGCGAGGACAGCCAATTTCACGCCAGAGAAAATCAAGGAGCTTAGCAAAAAGGAGAGCATACCGTTAGACCACGAGAAAGAGTGGAAGTTGGGGAAAGTGTTGCTCCGATTTCCCGATGAACTGTTGAAAACCCTGAACGATCTGTACCCGCATCATATCTGCGAGTACGTGTACGAGATTGCGAATACCTTCACTGAGTTCTACGAAAGCTGTTATTGCGTTGAGAAGGATTCTTCTGGTGACATTGTGAAGGTGAATTATGGGAGGATTCTTCTAACAGAAGCTACGGCGATGATTATGGAGAAGTGCTTCCACATACTTGGTCTCAAGCCAGTTGAAAAAATGTGAAATAAACGTTTTGTAAGTGATAATGATTTTCATTAGCCTAGCTCATCGCTGCGTTCGAATATAGTCGTCGTAAACTGCATCTAGTGGGGTATTTTCCGAACAAAATTTTATGACGGAATATTGATGTTACGTCCCCAAAAACCATGTAACGAACTTTTACGTTTTATTGTGAACGCGAAGTGGGTTAAAATCCCCTCCAAAGTTCAAACATAAAATTTCACGCCAAAGCTGTGACGTAATAAATCTTAGTGTGACGTAATAAGGCCTTCGTGGTGCTATCCTTAGAATGTGACTCTACTTTGTCGTCTGACCTCCTTTTCTCCATCTACAAACACAACCTCCGTTTCGTATTGACATTGACAGATGTTTGTTTACATCATTTCGTCATGGTTAATTTAATACTGTGACAGTCGTGAGACCAGGGGAGGTTATGTATGGCATGACACTAGTGACAGGCTGTTAAAGACGAGTGTTGCCGAATGATGCGTAAAATTGTGAAAAGTAACTAGGAAGCATTCTCACTGCTAATTACATAATAATGCAAAAAATGGAATTGCAGTGTAATATAACACTTATAGTCTACAAACATGAACTTTTATTCCATTAAAAAGAGGGAAACTAAATAAACATAATACATAAAATTAAGTTTACATCCTCTATACAGGGTTGGGATAAAGTATGGAATCAAGCAAATAACTTTGGAACGGAAAGAGTGATATTGCTGAAAATTTGCAGGCAAGTGTAGTGACGTCTAATGCACCCGAAGACATTATGTTAGCTATTAATGTACTTCCGGTTTAACCGGAAGTACCGTCAACTTTTTTAGTTTAAATGGGACACCCTGTATATTTTTGCAGATTTTAATTCATCTTTTTTTTTCGAATACGTCCATAGTGGGTTTAGTATTTGTTTCTTAAAAAATTTGTCTCACAAATTCGTCTGTGGCGGTCTGCGGTCTTCCCGTTTGAGGTAATTTTTTTGTATTTTTTTTAGTCACCGTCAAACGTGTTATAGGATCCCTGTCGGGACGTAAATCATTAAAAGTTGACACACTTCTTTGTGAGTTCTCACGCGATCGCCAAAACCAACTTTGAATGACCGGCATTTTAAACACCTGAAATGATAAAGAAGCTTTATCTTTCCCGTTTTTACAGAAACTAATGCTAAACCCACTATGGACGTATTCGGAAAAAAAGATGAATTAAAATCTGCAAAAATATATAGGGTATCCCATTTAAATTAAAAAAGTTGACGGTACTTCCGATTAAACCGGAAGTACATTAATAGCTAACATAATGCCTTCGGATGCATTAGACGTCACTACACTTGCCTGCAAATTTTCAGCAATATCACTCTTTCCGTTCCAAAGTTATTTGCTTGGTTCCATACTTTATCCCAACCCTGTATGTAGAAAAACTAGGCAAAATGTTAATGTGACAACCTTGAATCTAAGCATAATTCAAATTAATATAGTCACATCCTATCTACATCCGGCATAAAAATGACTTTTGATTGGTTGATTTCTTAGGCGGGAGGTGTAAGAGATTTAAATGAGCTCTTTTCAAAAGGATGATTTTCAAACTATCTTTTCTCCACGTGGGCAGAAAACAATTGAGCAAACAGTACCATGATTACAAATTAGATACAAGCAATCCATTCCAACCATTAAACAGGCAATATTAGCAAGTTGGAAAATACCCCATTAGATGTCGTAAACCAATACTGATTAGACTATTGGCGTCATACAGATTCCTGTCCATTTTTTTTCTGGTCAAATGTTGCAGCCCTAGAGATGGACAATATAACTATTTTCTTAAATTCCTCTTCTCTCTCTTTCGATCCTTGCTTAAGGATTGAGACGCAGGAGGTGATAGCGTTCCCCACGCATTATATGTCCTAGGTAAACTATTTTCATCATCCTCATAACCTAAAAAGTTCTCGTTCTGCTAAACCGGCTCCGTGGAGAACGTTCTCATTTCTCACACGATCCGCCCAGCATTCAACAATTTATATTTTTTTCAAAAATTTGTTCAACTATACAATAACCATAATTTAATCGTTTCTCTATTATGGAAAATCCTAGGTGGTAGCTATTGGGAGTATTGGGTGATAAATAAAATATTTTATGCACATTTCGAGTATTTTGATTGATTTATATTTCTCAGTTTGATAACAATCTCAATATACCTTAGGAATTGGATGTGAAGTACCTTTTTTGTTGAATATTCACTGCTTAAGGTATTCACCAACCCTTATAAACTGGGTTTGAAATTTAGCATCCATATTGATCCGTGTTGCCACTTTAAAGTCCTTGAAATACACCTATATTTCAGAATAATAACAAATTGGGGCATTTGTTTCATTGTACTATTTGTATTATTTACACTATTTCCAAAGGGGATAGCAATTATAAACTTATTATGTCAAAAAAGATACTTATCACATCCTATATACAACAATCATTACGTTGGGATATAATAATTATAAAACTTATATGTACATGTTTCAAAGACGGTTAATATTTTTTTTAATAAACGAGTATCAAAAGTTGTCTTAATAGATTAAAAGAAAAGTTTATTCACAGATATCAAAATTTCAGAGCTCACCTCAGTTTGTGCTAGGAACTCTTTTGAAAATTCAATTAAGCAAAATTGGTTATGGTCCTTACAACTTTAATCTTGCATCTTGATTGATTTACTACCCTTTTAGTCTGTGTTTTAGTCGTTGGCTGTTTATATATCTCTCGTTGACTTAACATTTGCACAAATTATATTTATATAGAGCTTTTGGAAGATCAGAAATTTTCAGACAAGTGTTCTTCACATCAATTTTCCTTCATGATAATCAGTATCGTAGCTTAAGCTGGGGTGTATGCACTGATAAAAAAAGAAAATAATTAGAATCGTTCATTGTAGCTTTCCAATTATATCAAGAATATTTTAAATCCACGTTAAAATTCACTAAAAAAATAAGACACATCACTGGTTTCACCATTTAACATAAAATGCGTCAAAGTTGAAACTATGGATATTTATGAGGAATTTTTAATGCCACTTTACACTTGAGAATGATAGTGGAAAGTATCTATTGCTCCCAGGAAGAGCTTATTATAGACGCGTTAATATTTAAATTGAAAAAATTAAATCAAAAGATCCGTTACGTTTTTCAAGCAGTTTTGCTCTGTATTATAGATACTTAAGCTGAAATGCGTCTGGTATTCCTGATTCACCATTTTTACATATGTAGCTTATGTGGACAAAAATAGTAACTGTATCTCATTTTTAGAACTTACACACCTTCGGACATAATATTCTTAAATTTGGTTCTGATTTTGCTCGTTAAAAAAATTTAAAATTCTATCTCTAAAAGAACATTAGATCATTTACTTGAACATAGTAAGATGAAGGACAGTAAATACGTAAGTGTTGAGATAACAATACAACAATTTTCTAGGAACACACATCCATCAACAAAAATCGTTATTTCCTGAGATTTTCATCAAGGATGCCTATTTTATGAAAATTGCATGATGATAAGAGCATCAAGGTTGATTTATGTTATTTATTGCCACTTTACAATCTCAGGCGCAGAATCAGATCCAGTAATTTGAAAACGTATAATCGGGTTCTGGAATTAATTCTTACTTCTTTTTGAATTGATGAACACGTGTCTTGCAAATAGCATATTTTGCAAGAAATACGAAAACAACTCTTAAGAATGGACCTAGCATATTGCATACTCAACAACTCAAGACTGCAAGCACAACTGCAATCTCGATCAAGACAACGATTAATTTAGTTTAAAAACTTAAATAATAATCTTTGGTTTGATTTTTAATCAGATCTTAAAAAATATAAATGAGTTTTGGCACATGATATAAGGTGAAGTTTTATCAGTTTCATGATGATAGTGCTAATCCTAATCGTGCTAGAGCCATGTTTTTCCGTAAACGAACGATCTCCCAGTAGACGTCGTGAACTGAAACAAAAAGCACAGATTATGCATTTTCAGATTTCCCATTTACAGATAGCGTTCACTTAAATAATAAATAATAAAAGTGATACTTCATTTCCATTACACCCAACGAATTCGAATAGGTTAGAAGAAGTAGACAAGATTTTTGTTTGTGCCCACAATCGTAACGCGGGAGCTGGCACACTGACCGCTGAATCGTTGATAAACCCATATACCCTTTGTACAGATAGCAGGTAAAGAAGAAATAAAGATAAGAAAGAAATAAAGATAACAGCACTCGTGTAGATGCATAATATAAATAGCTACTTTGTTTTGGTTGATCGTTTCGGGTTAATTGTTATAGTTTTGTATGAATTTTGGGTTTTAACAGTGAATACGTGTTAAAAGACTATTTTAAACATTCCATAAAATTTAAATCCCTCAGATTTCTGTAAAAAATAACATTGTGTTTGTGAACACAGTAAATAATAACAACAACGGGATTTTGGGCACACTCACATGCCTGTTAGAGCATGGGCGTTGCTTTTTCTAACCTATTCGAGGCGTTGCTTTTTCTAACCTATTCGAATTCGTTGGTTCAATTGAAATAAGAATAATAATGATACTTTATTTCCATTAGACGGAATATAGTCAGGTATATAAATAATACACTAAGTAGATATTCATGAAACACAAATCGGTCAAATTTACAAACAATTATACAGAAAAATATGCACAGGAAAAATGAAGAGGTTTGGTGTTTGGATGTACTACTTGGGATGTACAGAAAAAAAATCGACAATGTATCAACGGAAGACTGGATCATAACATACGAAATTTGAATATCAGGTCGACTAAGTGAAAGAATGGTGAAAGGTACCTTTTAGACAGAATTCTTTGAGTTTATTTTCGAAAAGCAGCGGACTTTCAATATTTTTATTGAAAGAGGAAAATGATTATATAATTTAATTATTATAGTGATAGGACTCTTGGAATACAGTGTCAACCGATATGAAGGCAAATTTCAAATTCCCGTTTGGGCGTAAATTCAGTGAAGATAAGTTAGAGTCTCTGAATTTTAAAAGATTTATACAGAGCGAGTCTAAAGTATGGAGTGCCTCAATTATCGATTTTCATGAATTTTGGGACAGGGGGGTTTTGCAGTACGGCCAATATTGTGATGGTATTTACAATGTTGTCAGATCTACCGTTTTTCCGGAAATATAATGAACATTGTTATTTCAAATGGATCACCCTGTATATTTCTACATTTTTTAAATCCTTGAAAAATACTGATTATTTTTTGTATACCATTTCCTATACCTAAACCTCATAATTTCGCAGTTACAGCTAAATTTACATTGCATCTGCCCAAGTTAAAATAACTAAATGATGGCTATATTTACTGTTGAAAATTCAGATATGTTGCAAAATGGATTGCGATTTTTCAAGAATCACATGGATTGTTGTATTGAAGTAAACGGACAACATTTTGAGGATCTACTGTAACCGCCTTCATGGTTTTGCACGTAATGTCTCCGAAATTATGATATTCAACCATAGGAAATGTTATACAAAAAATTATCAGTGTTTTTCAAGGATTAGAAAAATGTATAAATATCAGGGTGATCCATTTGAAATAATAAAGTTTAATATATTTCCGAAAAAACAGTAGATCTAACAACATTGTAAAATACCATCACAAGATTAGCCGTATTGCAAAACCTCCCTATACCAAAATTCATGAAAATCGTGCAAACCGATTCAGAGATAATTCCATACTTTAGACTCACTCTGAATTATTTTCAGTATATACATAATAGTGGTTTAAACATGTATACAGAAATGACACTCGCAAAATTTGCGCTTTTAAACAGTTTTCTACAAGATTCACATCTCTTTTTACCAAAAATTGTTCTTATTTTCTTTTTATTACAAGTACTTCTTTAATGCGAGAGAAATTTCCCCAGCAAATTGTTGATTGAATATGTAAGCATAATAATATGTTCCTAAAAATGATACATCATTATAAGACTTAAAACAAGCCATAGTTTGAAAGGGTGGGAAGTAAGTTTACTAATGACAAAATCCACATCCACACGATGGTCCAAATATACGCCCAATGCCCAATTATTTAATAGACAAGCATTAGCAGACAAGTTATGACCGCAGGGCCGGCGCGTGCCCTGAAAAAGTGGGGGGGCCAAAAACAATACGACAATCTTCCAGAAATGATAAGAATAAGAGATGCAGAGTGCTGGAAATTGGAAATAATGCAGTAGCGGGTGTAATTATAATCTACTTTGTATAATAATAAAAAAATAGGTATGTACGTATACAATAAAATTTAATAATATACATAATGGAGTTAAAAAATGGACACGTAAAAAATAATTTCCTATTAAATTTTTTAACCCCTCCAAAAAAGTGGGGGGCCTTGGCCCCCCATGCCCCCCCGACGCGCCGCCACTGGCAACACTTATACCACTTGGCCGAAATTTAGAGTAGATGAACATGATAAACAGTTTTGATGCTATTAAGTACCAACTTATTGTGAACACAGTATTTTTCCATTATATTGAGGCAGTTGCCTGACTAAGCGTGTTAGTATCAGTGGCTGACACAACGAAATTAGTATCATTAGCATATTGTGAGTATTGACATTATATAAAAAAATCTTCCTTTTCTAAAATCCAAAACAACGGTCAAATGTTCCGATATCAGTGAATATAAAAAATGAGGTTTCTCTAAATGTCTACATTACACATGAAAGATTACTTTAAATTTATTATTTTTCTGCTCCGATACCGATAGGTGATGAGTAGTGATTATGCTGTGGGGTCGCAGTACGTAATACTTTTGAAAATTGGTGCACGAGCAGCGGAGTAATTAGAAGAAAACAAAGAATTCTAATATTTCCCAAACTTAGTTGTTAGGCGTTTTAGGGGTCCCTAATCATTTTCTACTTTTATGGGTGGGGATGAAACTTGGGGTGTTTGGGGGAGGGGGGGGGGGGTTGTAAAGCTGAAAAATGTATTGTATTCAATACGCTGTTTACTGACCTGTGAAAGAAAGACCTAGCCGCATAATACACCTTTTTAGGTCCCTCTGTGTTCAGAGGCAATGTTTTGCCTTGCCTATTTCAGAAACCAAGAGGGAATACGAGGGTACTAGATGGCGCACCGGCAGAATTCTTTCTGTCTGCTTGCACATCTTTCACATGTTTATTAAACATGGAAAAATTGATGCTCTCTATTTCCGTCAATCGACCTATGGCGCACTGATGATCGCTAATAAGCGTGAAACAGCTGTCTGCGTACTGGTGGATTGACGGAGGTATAGAGCAGCCCTCGTATATCGGCTTTCATACGCAGCGCGTATAGAACCCGCGCTCTCTAGTGGCTAAGCGGATGCACCTTGGCGTCCCACCAAAAAGTCTACTACTGCTAAGTGGAGATTTCCTTGGTTTGCCGTTGCCTTCGGGTACTAGATGGCGCACCGGCAGAATTCTTTCTGTCTGCTTGCACATCTTTCACATGTTTATTAAACATGGAAAAATTGATGCTCTCTATTTCCGTCAATCGACCTATGGCGCACTGATGATCGCTAATAAGCGTGGAACAGCTGTCTGCGTACTGGTGGATTGACGGAGGTATAGAGCAGCCCTCGTATATCGGCTTTCATACGCAGCGCGTATAGAACCCGCGCTCTCTAGTGGCTAAGCGGATGCACCTTGGCGTCCCACCAAAAAGTCTACTACTGCTAAGTGGAGATTTCCTTGGTTTGCCGTTGCCTTCGGGTACTAGATGGCGCACCGGCAGAATTCTTTCTGTCTGCTTGTCCAAGAGGGAATTTTTTACATACGAGTATTGTTCTGTATTGGGTAACTTGGAAACTATTGAATTGATTTTAATGAAATTTTGACACAGTATTATAGCTGTGCCGAGGATGGAAGACGTGTATGTTTGACGGCGCAGTAATAATCAAAAATATAAAAACAGCTCAAACTTCGTTTCTAAGCCTTGTAGGGGTTGGTGTAGGGGTTGGGGGGTGAAATTTGGGTGGTTGGTAGGTGGGGGGGCTGTAAAACTGGAAAATTTGTAATAGGCATTCATATTCATAGGAAAATAATAAACCGGTATCACCGTAATGTGTGACAGCAATTTTTTCATTAATCACTGATACTGAGCCAGCTTCAAAGCTCGATAATTTTTTAACAATTATGTTGTTAAAAGTATCCTAAAACCATAAATGGTTTAGTAATGAGATCATTGCAATTTGACTCCGTTAATTCCATTTACAGGTTTATTGCAAAACAAATATTTAGTTAATAAACGGCAAAACCCATTAGAATCGATGCCATAATATTGAAAGTAATTAACACTATCTACGTAACTATACTACACCAAATATTTACTCTGTATACACATGTATCAGTAAATCAGTACCTACCCGAGCTCTTGACCAATCCTCGTTCGATGTACTTCAAGTAGTTTAAAAAATCACAGACTGCAATAATCTGAAACCAATGTAAATTTAATAATGCATTCGTTTATAGTAGTTTTGCATTACGTGGGAATGAATGCAATTTTTTTGGTTAAACAATGTGGTATCCCTCTATAATTCCATTACTTCAAAATTCATGAATTATAAGCATTGATTAACATATTTCGTATAAATATGTTAATCAATGTTATAAGCTAATAAGCAATCAACAGAAATATGAATCTTGAACAGGAATCTTCATTAGCGGTTCTAAGAAGTTAAGTAGGGGTCTGCCACTTTCCCCTAGTAGTAGGCGATACCATTTAAATCTGTTTTTAAACTCCTACCAACAGGGCAGCCTAAAAAAATTTATAGTTATGATTTATTAAAATTATAAAAAATAATTATCTTTCAAAAATTCACTGACGTGGTTAGATATTAAAATACAAACAGTTTTATTGCAAATACGGTAGTTATTTAGAGTTGCCTGCCAAAGTCTGTACAAAAATAAAAATTGCCTGGGTTCAGAAATGCATTTGGGACACAAGAAGCATTATTTGTCCTAAAATAATTCAGAGGTGTCTAGATGTGAACGAAGAACTTTTCGTATGTTTTCTGGATTTGTAAAAGCATTTGATCGTGCGAGACAAGACAGACTTATAAAAATTCTAAGTGAGAAGCGTATTAACTTAAACGACATGAGAATTATCAGCAACCAATATTATAACCAAAGAGCTGTTTTTAGAGAGGGCGAGAAAACTTCAGACGAGATAAGAATCAAAAGAGAGTAAGACAGACATACATACTCTCTCCTATACTTGTCAACCTCTATTCAAAGAAAATTATGCAAGAGGCTGTATCTGAAGAAACATCTGGGATAAAGGTAAACGGTGAAATCATAAACAACATCCGTTTTACCGATGATATACCTTGGTCCTAGAGCAGTGCGGACCTACAAAGAATGATGGACAAGATCGTGAATAGCAGTGAAGAAGAAGGTCTTTCACTTGATACCAAAAAGACAAAATTCATGATCATCACGAAAGCAAATGTCCAAAATAGATTGTATGTTCAAGAATATTTTGGCAACTCAATGGAAGTATATAGATAAAATTACTTACCCTATTCCTACAGATTTGTGATATGTTGTACCATGTATCTGTTTCACCTATGTTCATCCTGTAGAAACATAGTCTTGGTACTTCGAGTAGCGCACATTTCCTGAAATAAGTTCATCATTTTGGTTAAGTTTATATATATATTAAGGGACAGTGTTATGCACGAAGACATTTTCCTCCATAAATGGGAAATGATTCTCAAAAAAACTCTTGACATCTGAAATGCGTTTTTTATAACATAGCAGACCAGACTAGCGTGGCTGCTATGAAGAGGTTTGGTTAGTGGTTAAGTTTGCCGAGTCCAACACTCGCAGGCTCAATCCTGGTAGAGTGCATTCCAATCCCTGGGTATCATCTGGGAGCAAAAGTGTCATCGTACGCTCGGTTCTTGATGTATGAAGAACGACTGCCTTGGGTGAGTGGCGAAATTATAGAGGATAGCTCAAAAGAGCAAAGTGAGAGGTCACCAACCGAACGCCGGTGTAAAAGCTGCTGTAGGTGGCGCGTTAAGGCCACGTCACCGATTAGTCGAATTGCTCATCTCTGGATGGCAAGTATAGACAAGGTAGTAAGGGCAGCAGTTTCCTAGATATGTGACAATACTCATCCAGGCCAGGTCTTATATCTGTTGCCAGCCTTTTGCGTTCCAACGCGACCAGTATGAAGGTTTTTCATCCTTTTTCAGTATGTGCAACAGAAAAACCAACTGACATGGTAACATGTTTTTGTGTTCAATTGAACCATAGAAATAAAACGACTATGGAAACAAAACAGAGTTGTCATTGTCCCCCTCATTATGTCGGTCTCAGGCCTTACTCCAAATACATTTACACCACACCTGCAACAATTGGGCAATTGGGCCTAGATGAAAAGTTACATAAAACCTTCCAAGAGTCTGTAATCCTCAAGACCTGCAGCATTGTACGGTCCTTCCTGAATTCAGAATAACAATAGGTCGGGTGTTGACTTGGCACAGCCCGTCAATATTTGCTACTACCGCAAGCATGCGAGAAAAAATAAGAAATGCAAAATAATAATAATATCCAGGAAACAGATGGTTGGGTTTAGGTCAAGAAAAAGAGGGAGTCTCTTTTACGTCGGCAAAACAGTAAAAGAGACTCCCTCTTTTTCTTGACCTAAACCCAACCATCTGTTTCCTGGATAGTATACAGTAGGTCACTAAACAATTGAGCTGATAATAATAATAATCGCTTTGGTTGACAAATCTATACATGAAAAAAAAATGACAACAAAAAAAAGAAATTAATAAGTATATAGTTTGCCAAAAGGCAGAGTTCGGGACTTCCCATTCTTCCACTCAACCTTATTGTAATGACAAAAATAGATGAATAATAAATTATAGAACAGAGACATAAAATTTTCCAATGAACAAGAATGAAATGAAAAGAGGAAAATATATAAAATTAAAACTAAATCAGATGATAGTGTATATGATAGAATTAGGATATAGCAGATAAGAATACAGTTGATTGTATTATTCAAGAGGAAGCAAATTTTTAGAGTCAATTCAGCTATCAAATGTTATTGCTTTGGATGTATATTATGCTGGGAGTAGGATAAACACTTACTTGGGGAACATTGCTTTAGTTTTATCACTAACAGCTTCGATGAGTATCGTCCCGGACTCAACAGCTTGTCCAACTTTTTCTGAGAGATCAGTGTTGTTGAAGCGCAGGCACAGTTGAATATCCTCGTTGTAGATTCTGCTGATGAAGCAGTCTGTCTTGTCCAGCACCGGCTTTTGGCGCCAGAGTAGGAACTCTTTGTGGAATATTGGGTCCACCTATCGTCAAAAATACACAATAAGGTTGCGTTTCCACCAGGGATGTGCTGGAAAATGTGCTCAGCGAGGATGTGTCGCGGAGCTGTGAAACGGTGTGCAGCTGAGCGTTAAGAGGATGTGTAGCGGGCTCTTTTCAGATTTTTCTTTTTGCTTGCGTACATCCACAGCACACATCCCTCGCAACACATTTCTAGCACACATCTCTCGAAACACATTCCTAACACACATTCCTCGCCAACATGCCTTGTTTTGTACGTACAAAAACCTCGTTCCGCTAAGCCGTTTTCACCGGAGCTGTGCTGAGCGAGGCGAGGTAATTCAAGCGATTCTATTGGTTCGTTAAAAACACATACCGGCCGACCAAATCCTTGTGAAGACATCGACGACCTTAGCTACATGGTAAGGAAACTACAAGCGACCTATATCGAATGTGGACCAAAAATGCGAATACTTGATAGTTGGGAATGAGGATATTGAGGACTTGCCCTTAGAGAACACATATATTAAGGGAACAAACCAAATAAAATACCTAGGAGTCACATTCACTAAAAGATGAAACAGCCAAGAGGAAATCAATAATAGAATAAATAAAGGCAAAAACATGACAAAGTGCTCCCTCCTATGGAGTCAAAAACAGAACAAAAAAGAGGATATATAAATCTATCTAGTGGTCACATATGGAGCAGAGGTGTGGGATGTTAGTAGCAAAAATAGGAAGAAGCTGCAGGCTACAGAAATGGATTATATGAGAAGAAGCTGTAGAGTGACAAGGAGGGATAGAATCCGCAATGATGTGATAAGAGACAGAATGGGGCTAGATAGAGATATAATAGACGAGATTCAAAAAAGACAGCTTGTATGGTTTGGTCATGTTAATAGAACGACAGATGAAAGATGGCCCAAACGAGTACTAAAATGGACACCACCCGAAAGAAGAAAGAGAGGACGATCCAGGAGAAGCTGGAGAGACTGAAGCCATGAAAGGCAGAAATCTAGAAGAAAACATCGTCTATAATCGTAAATTATGGAAAATGGGGGCGGAGAAACGACGACAGTTGTAAAAATCGGTGAATATATATAAAAACACATACCTCGTAACATATCCTCGCACATCTCTGGTGGAAACGCAGCCTTAGTCTGTTCATATGGCATCAAAAAAATAAAATATGCGCAAGATTGTCAAATATTAATACGTGCCAAGCTATGATCACAGGCAGGCTTTTACATAAACTTTATTTTGAAGTTCTACATAACATAGGGTAGAGTTGACGAAACGTAATCTCAAATTTTGTTTTTAATGCTTCGGTGTGTTTCTGCCAAGTCATATCCTGGTCTAGGGTAAGTTCTAGGTACCTGGCACAATTTTTCCATGGAATTCGGGTACTGAGACCTCTAACGGGGCACCACGAACGTTTTTTGGTACAATATAATGATATCGTAGTCCAAGCGGTAGGGGTTTTTTGACAGCAAAAGGTCGGAAAGAAATGAAATTCGGTGGGATCGTAAACATTGGTCCCCTGAACCTAACCTATGAGTAAGTTTGCGACTTCGGGGGTTGCCGCTCGAGGGGTGGGAGGGTGAAAACAGCTTTCCGAAAAATAAAATCGTTTTAATAGGTGATATCGAAGAAAGCCTCAAATGATTTATGGAGAGAACAAAATTCTGCCTAATTTTGGTCTTTACACTTTTCGTGTGCGTTTCCATTCTACACTGCCCTAAAGTTAGGGGGTGGTTTGTGATTCTTACTAAAATAGAATTTTATCGCGTATTAAGTCGAAAAACGCTATCAAAAAGTTCTGTAACACTTTTTCTCCTAGGAGAATATCATTTCTCATATATCTATTATTTGCAGCTAACTAAATAACTCATTTGGTTTAAAAAAAATACGACATTTAGGAACACTTGCTACTACCGATATTTGCTAATCGCTAAGTCTTACAAAAGTCCTTTGAGCGCAAAAGGTAGGAAAGAAATGAAATTTGGTGGAATGGTAGACATTATGGTCCCCTAAATGAACAGTGTACACCTAAATGATAATAAAATGATAATAATAATAAACCGTCTTTATTCTATACATCAGTACAAAAAGGGCGAAGTGTCGCTGACATTAGCGTTTTTCAACTTGACCTGTCTGCGACCTCGGGGGGTTGCCGCTCGAGGGGTGGGGGGGGGGAGGAGGTTGATGATTTTCGACGATTTTCGAAAAATAGTGTCTCGTTTTGGTAAGTGCTATCGAAAAAATGTTCGAATCATTTATGGAGAGAACAAAATTCACCCCCCTCTCCCCACCCTCGAACGGCAACCCCATAGGTTGCAAATGGAATTCTCTCTTTTGAACCTTTTTTCGAATGGCAACCCCCCGAGGTCCCAAAAATGTAGGTGTAGCTCCAGGGGACCAATGTCTATCATCTCACCAAATTTTATTTATTTCCGACCTTTGCTGTCAAAAGCCCTTTTTTACGACGGTACGATTGGACTATATAGCTTGCGTTTTCGAATGATCAATTTTGATGAGCTACCGATCCACCCACTCTAAACATTTCATTCATCGCAAGCTGCAGCCCATCGCGACCAAATCTCAGATCTAAACGCACAGGTTCTTCAGCGTAGAGATAGACTTCACAGTTACGCTGTACTGTACAATAAAAATGCCTTGGCTATTCCTTACCTCTAGGCCTTCCTTGCTTTCTACTTCACTACTGATATGGACCACCTCCTTGACAGGTGAATCTGGAGGTGAATTTTCTCTGCCATACTTGAGGTTAAAGTGCGATGGTGAACGCCGGTGTTTCTTGAATAGAGCCACACCTGAAATAGCAAACAGAGAACACACCTTACAGTTGAAAATATGCTTCTCATGTCCTTTGATATACTAATTTATCATTCAGTAATGGCTATGCAAACACATTAGCAAATGTAACTTTGGAAGTATAACTTGACTTTTTCTAATGGTATTATGTGCTCAAAGTAAATGAGACACTTTTCCTTCCCACGACGTTTCGGTTTATTATATTTAAACCATCGTCTAGTGTCAAAAAGGTTTGTCGATTTTTTTCTTTGGCTATTTCCGTCTGCGTTTTCCTGAATTGCTTGAATAGGCTATTACTTGTACTCCTTCCTTTCATGTTGGCACTTTTCACCAGGCCGTCAACAATGATTTTATGTTTTAGTAACCATGGATTTCAAACTTGACTTGACCTTAATACCATTAGAAAAAGTCAAAGTTTGAAATCTAAGTCACTAAAACATAAAATCATTGTTGACGGCCTGGTGAAAAGTGCCAACATGGAAGGAAGGAGTACATGTAATAGCCTATTCAAGCAATTCAAGAAAACGCAGACGGAAATAACCAAAGAAAAAATCGACAAACCTTTCTGACACCTGACGATGGTTTAAATATAATAAACCGAAACGTCGTGGGAAGGAAAAGTGTTTCAATTACTTTCACCGCAATACCAATAGAAAAAGACCAGTTTGAAATCTACGGTCACTAAAAAATAAAATCATTTGGAAGTATAGATACTTCTAACACAGTTTGTTCAAGATTAAGTTGATAATGCAGGGAGGGAAGATAAATGAATTAATATTCTAAAGCAAGTAGGCGGCAAATTTGAATGCAAAGGTCCCTCATCAATATCAACAATAACATGTCCTGGGACGACCACGACGTCAGTATTGCTAAAACGTATCCCAGAAGCTTGGAGTTTTCTTCTGCGGTAAGAAGCTCTATAAACCACCACTCTAAAGCTTGTGGACACTACCCAGAAAAGAGCAATAAATTAGACTAATCGATACGCCTAACCTCACAAAGGTAAAGCACCTCCACAGCCTGAAACATCGAAGAAGGGTGGCCGACCTGTCGCTATTTTACAGATTCTATCACGGAAGATGTTCGAGTGAGCTCTCCCAGATAATAATACCAAAGGCCTTCCGAACGAGGAACACGCCTCTCTAGGCTCTGCTCATCCTTACCAGGTCGAGATCCATACTTATCCTCTCGCAGCGCTTCAACAGCGCCATAGGCTGTGTCAGCCTTTGCGGGAGGCATACCATAAAAAAGACTCACTCTGTATACAAATCACATCGCCACGCAAATTAAATTGCATAAATTACTACCGTCATACTTTTCCATCGTTAACTGATAACAATGCATATTCAGTTCAACGAAATTTCGGATTATCCACTAGAAACCTTTGGTTCGTGCATTCGGAGCATTTCACCTTGGACAGAACGGTTGGTTTAAAAATACACAATTTTATGTGTATTACGCCATTCAACTAATCGGAAATCAATGTCCGTGTCACGGTCGCTTCTTAAATTATACCTGTTCCCGGTTTCTCTACTCTCTCGCACATACGTATTCGCACATACGTATTGTACCTACACGTGACCTATTTGCATTGTCAAGAATTTACTTTTATTGGCTTGCGACTATGCGAACATTGAGTATTTTTCTTTAATTCAAGAACAGATGCTAATTGGGTTACCTATACAGGGTGTTAACCGAGGTGTTAACTTATGTCATAAAGATATTCTAGAGTGACAATGCTCCTCAGGATTAGACAAGTGCAAATGTGTGCATGGTCAAAAACGCGTTACCGACTGTGGCGAGAATGCAATTTTACAAGCTTTTATTAGCTTGACCTGTATATTTGTTTGTGAGTTTGTAACTCTCCTTTGGATTAAGAGATCGGACCGAACATTGAACGCTCCAACTTTGCCACGATAATTATTTTGACGGCTTCAAATCCGTCGGACACATTAAAGTTTGTTAATATTATACAGAGGCGTAGCCACGAGAGCTTAAAAGGCGTGGCATCTCTGTTTGGCAGTTGGTTTTTTTTTGTGAAATTTGTCCAGAAAAATCTACAGATTTAATTATCGTTTATGCAGTAGTGGTAATAATTTTGCTATGATTATGGATCAAAAACAGAGTATTAATAAATACAGTTGTAAATAACAAAACGACACGCTAAACGATAAAGTTAACTAACAAATTAAAAATAAATATAATGTAAAAAACATCGGACTAAAAACTTAAAAATAATTTGTTAAATAAGCTTAAAACAATAACGAACGAAAAATACTAGTATGATTGTGAAAAAAGCGGGGGAGCTGTGTGCCAAATTATTCGGAAATCGAACGCCATTTTGCCCGGTTGACTTTCTGTATTTCCTATGATCCTATGGGCTTATTTGGCTTCCTCCGATTTATCTGCATAAAATAGTCAACAGCTATGTTCTGCAATACTTGTATTTATCGTTATCGAAACGCTTCGTTGTTCCGATACGTATACACTCCCACATGTGCATAGTATGCAATAAACCCCTGGTGTTGAAAGTGTGTCTCTTTTAACCTTGACCATTCTCAAAATCTCAAATACTCCTGTATCTTTGTTGCGGGCTTGCAGATGGTCTTATATTTTTTTTGTAGCATTTTTACTATTCTATCAGTTGTTCCACGTACATACGGTGAAAATACTTTTGCTATAGGTTCAGTTTGTTGGTTTGTCATATTTCTTCTCTTTTCTCGTTATTTATTTCCTTCTCTCTATGACCCTTTGCCTGAGAAGCATTGTTCGAGTTCCTCTGGTTCGCACGCTTTTCTTGCCCGTTCTGTCAAAGTTCTAATTCCGTACTTTTGAGATGAGTGGTGGTTTAGTTCTTTGTGCTTGAAGCCATTTATGCAGCCATTCATATTGAATTTTACGCACTATGTGTCTATGTGAATCTTGCAAAGGCGTTTGATGCAGTGAGTCATCAAGAACTGTTACAAACATTGGACATTCAGCGGAAGGATATTGAAATTCCTAAAAATTTATATTACTGAAAGGAGACAAATATTATCAACCAACGAAACACCCAGTTACAGCAGGAAAATTAATTGCGGTGTTCCACAGGGATCCGTTCTAGGGCCACTTCTATTCAAGCTCTACGTTTACGATATATTTTCAGTTCCGGAAAAATTGTCAGCTTTAAACTCACCGGTTTCATCCTTAGTACCATTTAGCTGCGGGTGCAAATGCGGATTGGGAGAGCTAGGTGTTGAAGTAAGCACCAAGGTCTTAAGGGCAGCCACTTCTGCAGTAAGCACGTCTACTTTCATTTGGCTCTCCTTCAGAGATTTCTCGGCAGCCGCTTGCTTCTCGTTTGCTTCCCGCACCATGTTGTGTGCCTCCTGGAATCAAATATTTCAATATTAAGTACCTATACGCGTAGATGAAACAGGGGAGTGTGATTTTGAAAAAAAAAGTAGAAATAATTTACATCTACACTTTACACAAAAATTAGACGAGTAAGAGGAAAAGGCGAAAAATATTCCTCAATAGCCGCCACAAGAATGTGGGCGGCCCCCGAACCTATGCTAAATACTCCTCCCAACAATGCCATATTTTAAGAATATTTGAGTTTCTTTATAAATACAAGAAAACATTGTTGTTTCCCTATCTCACACTCTCCCCACTATTCTAATTTTAACTATTCCTGAAAAAAAGTAAGATGATCAGAAACCTTCAAAAACCCTAAAAAGATTGGAGCGGTTCTAAGAATTTTCGTTTTTGTTCCCCGATATCATCAACATATATGTGCAGCTGTTACTGAGATTATGCGGTGACAAAAATGGCAACAGATAGATTTCCAGATAGGCGAACCAACGTAGATGTGTAACATGTGTGTAGACATCCTGTCCGATAAAACTTATTATCTCAAAAACGCACCTTTTCCTGATTACAAAACTCCTCTTTCCTATCGCCTGGTGATAAAGGTGGATTATTGTGTGACCAACATAATTGACCAATGAAAAGAATTCTGTGGAAGAAGGAAAGATGTTGCCATAACTCTCAACAATTCTATCCTATTTCCATATTTTTGGACTTGTTTTATTTGATATATAAAAGAAACGGCAAATAATTTTATATTCACATAATACCATATTTAGTTACTTCATAAAACTTATAAACTACAACCGGCAACAGCGTATTTTATTCCCTACCTTAAAGATTCCCAGCATCGGGATTGTATAATCGCAGCAGACGATATTTAATGTCCCTGTTATACTTATGTTTCCTATCCCTTTTTAAACTCGACATGATAATGACGATCGCTACCAGAGGTAACCTCCCGCTACCCTTCTTCATGCCGCGCTAGTCAACTTGCGATGATCACACAGTACAAATACAAGCTATACCATTATTCAAAACTTACAAGTTTTATTAAAGCAAGGCTTTCCTAGCAACGCACATTTGACGCGGCGTAGAACGTAACTCGGTCGGCGTAAAACGCTGATGACATAGCTAATGAAAATCTAGACGCGCAAAAACGTCGTGCGCCAGCGTAATACGCTGCATATACGCTCGACGCAACGGGACGACTGCTCGGAGAGTTGTACACGACGTCTTACGAAGGGTGCTATTTGAAAATGAGTTCACAAATCCGTTTTAGTGCTGCTGAGAATGAACAATTAATAGAAATAGTGGTTACCCCATTCTTTGAGATATCAACTGAAGGCAGATTCTGGAATGAAATGGATAAAATATTGTAATTTTTGTTGTATTTACAAGACTTGTTTGTATGTATGTGATGGAAAGTATGTGCGGCATCGTTTGTAAATCCAGCTCTCCAAGTCAAAAATACGTCTAATCCTAACTTTCCTGAGGCAAGTGGCAAGACATATACAGATTTAAGTACTGAGCAGAATAATTATTTACAAGTTTTGTGTAAAATGGGTTTGAAAAATATAGGTTTGATTATTAGGAAGAAATGTATTATAGTTATTTATCTCAATGTTACGGCAAGTTCTTCAGGAGGCAAAATAGGTTGTCGCACACGATTACATGGTTCCACATTTAAACCTTCTTTCACAAGATCGAGGAGAAACGAGAATTGCTGCCTTGTAACTCTAAAATATGCTTTAAATTTCACCTCGTGGACAAGACGTGATTTAAATGTTCCTTCGCTGCTTCTTTTTTGAAATAATTGACTAGCAGAGTTCCTAGTGTGTGGTGATCTGGAACGCGCTCCTGGCTGCCATACGTTAGAACTCACCTTTAGCTGTCAGGCTGCCGAAGTTTGACATTGACACAGTGAAAGATGGTAGAAAAGAGAGACAAATTTGTTAATTGTTATAATATAAGTGTATGAGTGTAGTCATTCGATGAAGTTCAGTTAAGTAATGTATTTGATTATTACTACATCATATATTTTTCAGATATTTTGGTATTTTTCAGATCATGAGTGACTTTCCATAGAGCAAAAATTCCTTTCATTCTGTGACTCAAAGCTACAGGTCTGTGATGCTTTTGGGTTTTGTCACTTGAATAAAGTAGTGGGTCGTGGTAATCGTTGCCATAGTTTTGTTTATTTATTACAAGCGGGGATTGTTTTTGCAAACAGGAAGAATTGAGTCACCAAATTTTACACAATGCATTTTGGAGTCTTTTTCACGAATATCTGCAGGTATTTTGTCTTTTGAGTTTGTATTATTAACTAATGTGGACTTGCTACGATATTTAAAGTATTTGACAACGTATACCATACCTCCGGTTTTTTAAGACGACTTTATTTGGTATTGGGTCTCTGATTTACGTCTACTCTAGGTATCAGCTCCTGAGGGATTGCAGTCTGATGGTAAGCAGAGACAACTCTGTCTTATTTAGGTGTATCTATTTCAACCTTTACTGATCCTCTTTATGTATATACGATATTTATTTTATGGTTGTGGAAACCAAGGTGACTGTCCCCGGAGGCGGCTTATCACTTACCGTAGGTGGAAGTGGGTTACGATCGCGCGTTCACGAACCCTACGTTTCCTCTAACCAGCCCTTTTATATGTTGTTTATTGTTTATATTTATTTATTGATGTATTTATGCGCTTAGATACCGTGCTTGCTATGCTGTTATGCTTGCTATGCTGCTATGCTTGCGATGTTAATATGCTTATATTTTATATACCCGATCCCATTTAAATCCTTTATTTACTCCTTTATGTGATGGTTATATTGATTTATTTATATATGCTGATATTTTACATTTTTCCACATTCTATCCACATTTCTCTCCCTGACGTTGAACAGAGACCTAGCCCACCATGTATTATTATTATTATTATTATTATTTATCATTTAGACTGTGAATGTTTATAACCATTTATTTATTATACAATATCAACAACAAGAGCCAGTTTACCACTATTATTAAGACATTTTTGAGTCGTATATTTCAACATATCAATATAAATACTTCACCAGTAAAATATATGAAATACAAAGCACTCATGATTTGATAAATACAAGAATCAAGTATAAAACCATACCATAAACACACTTTGATTTCATTCTCTCTGAGTTGGTACACATGCGTGCTAAAAGAATCTGGTTACCACGGACACACACTCATCATTGGGTTCTAAATTCCACCACTAGACGTCTTGATCACTTTGGCTATTTCAAAATTTGGTATCGGTTTTGACAGTGACCAGTTGCTCACTACAAGTGCTATTATGAATCGTGGTTATTATGTCAATTTCTTCTTGCAAAATTTCATCTTACAATATTAAAAGTGCCAAAGCCAATTTCTTTCTTTTACTCATCGCGAGGGTCAGAACGCAACTGAATATCATAGAAAAACACTTTTTACGCAGCGCATTGAATGTTACGTTGCGTCGGCCGTATTACGTTCTACGCCGCGTAAAATGTGCGTTGCTAGAAAACCCTGCTTAAGAAGTCGAAGCAAACAATGTTACGCAGAATTTACTTCGAGGCTAAAAGTCTTTCAGCTATAATTCTAGGTTGGTGGCAATAACACTGAAACAGATAAACCTCCAGGGAAACACATTGTCTTTGAAATATCGTCCTCGTTCGTGCAAGCAGAAGCGAGATCTGGAACTAAATATTTAATTTCCGCTGTAGGCTGGGAAGGCAGACGCCCACACTTTCTAATCTGAAGGAATCCGGCGGGTAAAACGGATTTCGTGTGATTGCACGGCCATTGCCATCGCATTTCAGGAAGTACACGAAATTCTTATGTGTGTATGGTGATTGTATAAA
The DNA here is from genome assembly GCA_951848785.1 of Callosobruchus maculatus. Taxonomy (NCBI): domain Eukaryota; kingdom Metazoa; phylum Arthropoda; class Insecta; order Coleoptera; family Chrysomelidae; genus Callosobruchus; species Callosobruchus maculatus. The sequence continues at coordinate 405,572 of CATOUR010000028.1, read as the reverse complement.
TGTTGCAGTGTTCAAGGCAGTCGCTGTAGTAGAGATCCCGAGAAAATGTCATAGGCTAAGACGCACTTAAGCGTTTTCTGGCGGTCTTAGGTATTCGAATACATATTTGTCACGCATTAATCGCTGACGTCATAGTTTCAACCAGCGCTAGAATTAACAGTTTTGAAAACATCTCAGAAACGGCGCCAAACTTTTAATAAGTAACCTATCTATTTTCGATATATTTTTGTGACAGGATGTACTTGGGACCACTTTGGTACTCGTATTAACAATAGTCAGTATTGAGAATGGATATTTCGAGTGCCCTGGCAGTTGTTCTTGATTTGGCGAATCAACAAGAGGAAGAATTTCTACAAAATATTTATGAAATGTTTTTGAAAGAAAATATAAATATGTTTTTATCGGTTATACTAACCCACAGAGAAGAGCATCAAAAAATTGCGGGATTTGCAGAAAATTTGCTAGGCCAATATATTGAATACGTCAGTAATTAAGAACTACCCTAGCTTCCATCATATCTTGTTTTATTTCGCTGTTGTGTTTTGTGTTGGTTCATTCGAAATTTTTGAAATTACGATGACAGGCTACGATGACAGCATTACAATTACATGACAATTACAAGCGATCATTTACGGTTATGTTGGTTTGAAACTAACGTTCGCTTGGTTTTGAATCGGTTTGAATACATTTTGAAATATTGTTACCATGACGTCATCGTTTCAACGCCAGAACGAAAGCATTTGAAACGCAGACGAATACGTTTTGAATGCATGGGCGCCAGAAAACAGCTCTTGTTAAAAGCTTTTATTTAACTTGCAATGTATGTACGCTTGTTCGGGTGGAATCTTGCAACTCAATTTTGAAGCAGATATCTTCAACCGATTGAGCTGAAATTTTGTATACACGCTTAATTTGGTTGACAATGCACGATAAGCTGTATGACGTCGTTCTAAATCCGATAGTGGAATAGTTATTTAATGCTTTTCTACTATATGGGTATCCATATTGATATGAGAACGCCCAGTAGATGTTAAGGGGAATGACAATCTAACGAGAGGAATGGCATCACTGACAATAGACCCACTGATGTCATTTTTAGTCAAACGATGAATTTTGTGGTGAGAGTTTGGGGAAAATATACTATTGAAAGCCGGCAAGATATTTTATCACTGCATGGACCTGACGACCTGAGAAGAAGAGAGTTTGTGCATTTGGCGCTCAACTAGAGGCTTGCGGTGTGAGCTTGAATCTGGCAGCAGTTACAGAAGATTCTGGATCGAATTGTACGAGTTCCTTCATACAACCTACGCAGTGGTCATCACCAGGTTGTATCGACGACGGCGACGGTGACGACATCGACATGAGGTTAGGGGGTAGCTAACGAACCGCTGGTGCACCGAGCAACCACGGAGGGTAGACCGGACAGCCGGTGTGTATGCCGTGTCGCGACGTAAGTGATAAAGAAGATCCGCGGTAAGGATTTCCCAATAATAAGTTGTAAAGGAACGTTTGGGTTACTAGACTGACTTTGGGAAAGTAATAGGGATAAACTCGTGTCATTAGTGGACTCTTATCACCAAAACAGTTTTAAGGTTATGTTTAGAGTAGGTCTATATTTTTAGTTTAGTTTAAGGTCTTCTTGATCTCTAAAGGGATATCTATGAAAATCAATGGATATCAGGATAGCGCAAATTCTAATTTAGAAGCTGTCGTTCAAATGATTGCAAATAATATGTATTTTTAGATATAATACGATGATGTGTTTTGTTGTAAGAGTTTGGGGAAAATATACTATTCAAAGTCGGTGAGTTGTTTTATCACTGCGTGAACCCTGTTTACGACCTGAGAGAAGAGAGGCTTTGCACAGTGAAAGGGCTTGTTGAGAGTGACTCGAAAAATAATGTGACGTCATTCTAAATCAACTATGGTGGACCATCCAAGATGGCGAAATAGTTATTTTTAATGCACTTCTGCAATATGGGTACCAAATAAAAGGGCTTGTCGAGAATAAGTAAAACTTTTGTTTGATATATGTAAATATAATAACTAAAAAGTAAAAAATAAATTAAAACAAAAAAACTTTTTAAAAAAAAGCTTTTATTAAAAGGTTCTAAAAAAAAGAAAATAAAATGTTCCTTTAGAATGTTAACTATCAAGTTATAGCCTCATTATACACAATTTATATGATCATAAAAGCTTGTCGCGCGATTTATAAAACTAGGTAGTACCTATTCAATTGACTAACTTGGTCTGCTAAGTTTAGTTGTGTTAAAATTTCAGTTTAATTGAATTCTTATGGGTACTTACGTAAACCTCGCGACAAGCTTTTATGATCATATAAATTGTGTATAATGAGGCTATAACTTGATAGTTAACATTCTAAAGGAACATTTTATTTTCTTTTTTTAGAACCTTTTGATAAAAGCTTTTTTTAAAAAAGTTTTTTTGTTTTAATTTTTTTTTTATTTTCATGCTTTTATCCACTCGTGGATTTCTCAATTTAAATTCGTAGCAAAAAATGTCGGAAAAAGTCGACGACCGGCGGGAGTCGAACCTGCGACCTCCAGATCGGTATTCCGGCGCTTCCGCCAGTTAAGCTACGATCGCCACACCTACTCAGCCTCATAAGCCTCGACTACATTGTTTTTTATTTGACTGTTTTATACACAAAGAGTATTTACAGCAAGTCAAAAGAAACACAGCATCTCATCCTAAGACATCAAGAACTGAGCGGTACAACCGCACATTTATTCCCAGGGTGTCCAAGGCTTGGAATGGACTGCCAGGAGATGTATTTATTGGGCCTGCGGGTATTGGCCCATTCAAATCCCGCGTTAACAAACTTCCCCTAACATAACCCTTTCACAGCAGCCGCGGTACTCTGGCATTTAGGCTCTGCCTGCGCGGTCTGCTCAGTTATAAAAAAAACAAAACTAGATATAGATAAGATTACAAACATCAATAAAGGACTGACACTTAAAATTCAGTAATTGACAAACAATAACAAAGAGAGGGAGAGAGAGAGGATGCGAAATCATCCCAAAAGAACCTGAACGTTGGGGGAAGGGTCAAGATCAAGAAGACCTTTATTTCACTTTAGAAGAGTTAGAATTGGCCATTAGTTCACTAAAACCTATGAAGGCCCCTAGTTCAGACGATATAGTCAACGAATTCATACAACACCTACGACCACAATTTCATTAGAATCAATCTAATAGATTCCACGTTACACGATACAGAACGATCAGAAAATTCTGAGTCTCTTATTGGTTTCTGTAATAAGCAAGGCAATGTTCGGATGAATCCAAGTCAATTTTACAACCCCTCAGCCCCCAACTACCCCAATTTCACCCCCACCAAAAAAGTAGAAAATGATCAGGAGCCCCTAAAACTCCTAAAAATGAAGGTTGAATATTTGAAATTTTTTGTTTTTTGCTAATTACTCCGCCGCCCGTGCACCGATTTTCAAAATTATAGGAGCATTCCTACTACGACTCCACAGCATATCGCTTCCCAAATTTCATTGCAATCCATGCAGCGGTTACCGAGATTACGAGGCTAGAAAAACGCCAACAGACAGACGGACCGACAGACAGGCAGACAGACAGACAGACAGACAGACAGACAGACAGACAGACAGACAGACAGACAGACAGACCGACAAACAGACAGACAGACGGAAATGAGTGACGTGGATTTTCGTTATGTATACCACATAAAATGCCCAAAAATCGTATCATCTCAAAATCGAAAATTTACTCTCCCCTCACCTATTGGTTGGAGTAAAAACCTTACTGTAAATCAAGATCTGAATAATAACTTTCACCGATCTTAAATACGGGTAGCTGGCTGGACTAGTTTTCCCTGTTTGCATTAAAATGAAGTATGTCGGTAAAAACATGTCCAGGAAATCGTTTTTCGCTCAATTAATTCACATGCGTTATTCATTCGCGAATGTAAGCGCCAGATATAAAAATCTACATGATCTTGCTCTGCAAGTACAGGAAATTTCAACATACCAGCCACTAACAGCTTCCGCCGTGTGCTGCGATATTAAAATTTGCTTTCATTCGGAATGAGTTTCTGGACAGTGTTAGCTTTTAATTAGTTTTAAATGCGCAAAATAAAACAGCGGATGGCCAAAAAAGTAAAGTGAAGGAAAATGAAATCGTACAGTGTTTCTGGACGGTGTTAGCTTTTAATCATTTTTAAACGGGCAAATTGAAACAGCGGATAAAATAATGGCCAAAAAAGTGAAGTGAAGGAAAATGAAAGTCCTGGAATTAATTTAGCATTAAAAACTTTCCAAAAAAATGGACCGTCTTATTCTATAAAAGTTGCGTGATTGACGAGACAAGTTGATAAAAGAGGTAGTTAACATTATGCTCATACATATGACGAAAGTACTTCCCATACATAACGGTGATAACAGTTTATTATTTTCCCATTGCATGAAGCTATAGTCTGAAATATCCTTGCAACTAAATCATCGCCCGTCCGCCCGCAAAAAAGTGTGTGATGCCGCTAGGTTTTTGTTTCACTGTTCAATGAACCTATTAAGGATACATTTTTTTTCAGTTTCACAGCCCCGAGGAGCAGTGGAACCACCGCAATTTCACTCCCAACAAAGAAACAGGAACCTCCGAAGCTCCTAAAAACTAAGTTTGAGCTGTCAGTCTTTATGATTATTGCTAACCCCCCACCCCCCCCCCCCCCCCACTGACACAATTTCAAAACACCATCCTCTTCACAGTAATAATACTGTGTCAAAATTTTATTAAAATTAATTCAGTAGTTTCCATGTTACACAATATAAAGCAATCTGAAGCAATACTCGTATGTAGACATCAGAAAATTCTAAGTACCTTGGTTTCTGTAATAGGCAGGGCACTGTTTGGATTGGCCTAAAGAAAGTGAATTATGCCGCTAGGTTTTTCTTTCACAGGTTAATGGACAGCCTATCATGAATACAAAAAATGCTTCAGTTTTACAATCCACTACCCCCCAAGCGCTCCAATTTCACTCCCACCCAAAAAAGTAGAAAATGATCAGAAACTCCAAAAACGCCTAAAAAGACGAAGTTTGATGAATATTGGAATTTCTTTTTGCTAATTTCTCCAATTTTCAAAATTATAGCAGCGTTACCTACGCTACAGCATATCGTTCCCCAACGGGCAGACTGACAGACCGACAGACAGACAAACCAACGGTAATGAGTGTCGTGATGTTAGTTATGTAGATATCAGAAAACGCCCAAAAAGCGTATTATCTCAAAATCGAAAATTTTCGCTATCACAAATCTCTCCTCGCCTATCGGTAGCACCAGTATGTATATATAACCAGACCGCCCTGTATAAATTTCACCAATCCATTAGCTATATACACGTGAAAGTTTTTTTACTGGCGCGTGTCTGAATCGTTTCATTTTTTCGCGTGAATAACGATAGGGCATCGAGTATCGTGACGTTACATTGTTACAGACAGCAACGTTGCTAGAGGGTGCTAAGGGGCTGGTACCTTTTCCTTCTCCAAAGTTTCGAAAATATGAACTTACTTCAATACTCGAATATCTCTTTTCTCTATTCTTGCATTATATAGAAAATTTACCCCTAAATCCAATGCTGTACTTAGTTTGAAACTGATTGCAACAAAACAGATATTTTTGCTGAACGTGCAGATCTGTGCGGAGTGCAAAGTTCTTAATTTACTTCAAACGCGGCAAAATTTGGAAAAAATGTTAAATTCGTGGTCAATGTCTCCAAATTACCCAATACAAGAGTCTTTTGTCCTGACTGAGAATCAAAAATTTTGCTCGATTCTTCTTTTTTTAACAAAAAGGAGTACACCATTCGATTTTTTCGATTTTAGAATGTCTACTCTCATTCCTAATTTTGGGATCTTACCTCATTATTTTCTACTCTTCCATATAGAAAATTTATCGCTGAATCCCATGGTTTAGGCAGATTGGCCCTACGACCTCACATTCTCACAAAATTATTATTATTTTGGAGTAGATTTGCGCGGCATGCAAAATTCGAAATAACAGAGGCCGAATTCGTGATCAATGTTTCCAAACTAACCAGCACACGAGTGTTTGTCCTGATTGAGAACCACTGACCATTAGATGGCGAGCATCAAAGTGCTATGTGATGTCCATATTGTTATACAGGATGTTTCCTAAGTTGGATTTTTTCTTCAAAGGGCACATAGTACCCGCAAAAAGGAGTGATTTTTCCCAGTAACATACCATAAAATGTTTAGGGATATCAAGATAATGACTAATGAATTCCGTCCCTGTGCAATTGAATCAAAACACCGGCAAACAACGAAAAACAAAACCAGTTTACTATGGAACACAAGTGTAGGGTAGGTAGCAGCGCGCATTATTTTGACATATCTCAATGTTGACTTGCTATGTCGGACTTTAAAAACAACAAAAATAGTCCCATAACATACGAGTCCTTGCCCTGATTGGGAACCAAATATTTTGCTGAATTGTTCTGAGTGGCAAGATCATTTATTTCATTTATGGCGGTCATAGCAAGGGACATGGTGAATTCATCAAGTATAGTATTCCCAGTGTCCCTTATATGCCTACGACAACAGTTAGCAATAGGGATAAAGGCAGATACACATTGCTACAAGGGTGTCGATAACTTTTTCCTTCGGTGGGGTAATTTTATTTTTTTCTTGGTGGGTGTCAAGGTTTCTTATACATGCATGTATTATATATGAAATATTCAGCAACATTCGTTGGGGGGGGGGGGGTATTATCGACGCCTTATGAGACAACGCTATGCAACGCAGGAAGAACTAGTAGCTCTATTAAACATCTTAGGACAAGCTTGATGAATTGATGGTAACCTGTCTGGTCAAACAGCAACCAGAAAAGGAGTTCGTCAGGGATGTGTATTATCTTCCATGCTATTTAACATTTACTCTGAATTTGTGATGAGACAGGTATTGGACAACTGGAATGGCGGTATAACTATTGGCGGAAGCAGGATATACAACTTAAGATCTGCTGACGGTACAACCCTTGTTGCTGCTTCTCAGGAAGAACTAGTAGCTCTATTAAACATCACCAACACAGTGCAGTATAATGGTCTTGGTATTGAGTACAACAAGACCAAGATTATGATCGTAGATAGAGAGCACGATAATAATCGAGAAATAAAGTCAGTAGGCCGGTGTGAAGTAGTTCAGTTTTGTGTACCTCGGTTCTTTGATCGACAATTCGAGTACCTTTGAAAATGAGATTCGACGGCGCATTCAGCAGGCACGTGTGGCCATGAGAAAGCTTACTAAAATATGGCGTGACCATAACATCACTAAAGCTACCAAAATGTCGCTGGTTCAGTCTCTTATGTTCTCCATATTTTTGTATGCCTCGGAAACTTGGACTGTTAAAAAGGCAGATCGATCTCGCATAGATGCTTTTGAAATATGGACGTGGAGGAGAATGCTGAGAGTTCCTTATGCCGCCCATTGAACTAACGTTTCCATACTGGATGAGCTCGGTAATCCAAAGAGACTATCCTCCATTGTGTCGTCGATAATGCTACATTCTTCGGACATATACACAGAAGCGATAATATGGAGAAACTTGTAGTTCAGGGTCGTGCCCTGAGCAAGGGGCGCCTTGCCCGTTCCCTTATAGGCTGGGCGGATACGACGAAACAGCTGCTGGATATGAGTATCAAGAGCGCCACTGAACTGACAAATGGCGAGCTACAGTTCTCAAAACTATTGATAATATTCGTGTCGGCAATACTCTAGCTCCGACTTAATGCACTTTACGAGTTCACAACATGTCTGTCAAGACGTTGTGACTATGATGATATGATGCAACGCGACGCCACGTCTAGAAAGGATCTTATGTAAGCCCGACGCGACGTGGCACCAGTATCGACAAGACCAATGAAATCAATTTTTTTAGAAGGGATGCCTATTTGTTGAATCCGGGATCAAAGTGAGAGTTTTCGGGATCCAGGAAAAAAGGTTCGGTAAGGATTCACTTTAGGGTACAGCCGCTAGGTGGCGCCGCTATATGTCAATCGAAAGGGCTCAAGGTGGGGAGCAATAATGTCCCCGGGCACAACACCCGGAAACGAAAGACAAAAAAGTTATGGAGGAAACAATTTCCCATGTTAAGTGTATGGGAATTTTTCTAAAAATTGGGGTACAGCCGCTAGGTGGCGCCGCTATATGTCAATCGAAAGGGCTCAAGGTGGGGAGCAATAATGTTCCTGGGCACAACACCCGGAAACGAAAGACAAAAAAGTTATGCAGGAAACAATTTGGTAATTTTCGAAAAAAAAATTTCTCATTAAAAGTCATTGGAATCAAATGGAACATGTCTATTTTATTTATTACCTAACCTAAGCTAACCTAACCTAAACCTAACCTAACCTACGTGGAAGATTTCATTCACTTTTAACGAGAAAGAAAAATTCCCATAGACTTAACATGGGAAATTGTTTCCTCCATAACTTTTTTCTCTTTCGTTTCCGGGTATTGTGCCCAGGGACATTATTGCTCCCCACCTCGAGCCCCTTCGATTGACATATAGAGGCGCCACTTAGCGGCTGTACCCCAAATTTTTTTAAAAATTCCCATAAACTCAACATGGGAAATTGTTTTCTACATAACTTTTTTGTCTTTCGTTTCCGGGTGTTGCGCCCGGGGACATTATTGCTCCCCACCTCGAGCCCTTTCGATTGACATATAGGGGCGCCACCTAGCGGCTGTACCCTAAAGTGAATCGTAGCCAAAGGTTCTATTCCGGAAAAATCCCGGCCACCTGGCAACCCTAGACGGACCTTAGGTGACCCTTCTTGTTATGTGTATGTTCGGTGACATTGCTCACTAGCTGACACCAGCTCGCTGCGTCGCATAACTTCACGTCACAGACTGCGACGCGCTAACCGCTAACGTGCCTTGCATTTTCGTTTTCTCCACTCTCCTACCATCTCTCTCTGAATTCTGTGACAGAATTATTCGAATGTCGTAAGAGTGGCTGCGACCGCCAGTACCAAGCAGTACCAACCGGCACCGGTACTCGCTTCTAGGTTCTCTCGGAGAGCGTCGCCTGTTTGGGTCGTTCAACTTTCAACTTCGCAGCCAGTGCTGCACCGAGAAATTATCTAGTCGTAACTGTTTTCGTTTTCTCATGCTAATTAGGCCTGTCTCAGTGCGAAAAAACATAACTGGGACTAATTGGGTTTTGGCTGCGAGTTTTATAATATCTACCGTTGTACGATGAATTCTGAAATAGCGTTTTGTACAGTAGCCCAGGCGGTAGGAGTTTTTTGACAGCAAAAGGTCCGAAAGAAGTGAAATTCGGTGGGATAGACATTGGTCCCCTGAATCTCCATCTAAGTTTTCGACCTCGGAGGGCTGCCGCTCGAGGGGGGGTGAAAACTCTGCTCGCGATCGGTACAGTGAATTCCCCACTTATTTCCAGTGTCATTTGTCATCGGTATATATCAAAAAGAAGATGGGACCCAGCACAGATCCCTGAGGTACTCCAGCCCATTAGTTTATTTTGTTAGCATTTGCATGTTTGATTAATTTAAACATTTTTGAGTGATTATTCAAGTGTTATTTCCGAACAATCATATTTATATAGCTCGGCTCGAGTAAGAATTGATGGTAACCTGTCTGGTCAAACAGGAACCAGAAAAGAAGTTCGTCAGGGATGTGGATTATCTCCGATGTTATTTAACATTTACTCTGAATTTGTAATGGGACAGGTATTGGACAATTGGAATGGCGGTATAACTATTGGTGGAAGCAAAATACACAACTTAAGATTTGCTGACGGTACAACCCTTGTTGCTGCTTCTCAGGAAGGACTAGTAGCTCTATTAAGCATCACCAACACAGTGGAGCATATGGTCTTGTATTAGCAACAACAAGACCAAGGTTATGATCGTAGATAGAGAGCACGATAATCATCGAGAAATAAAGTCAGTAGGCCGTTGTGAAGTAGTTCAGTTTTGTGTACCTCGGCTCTTTGATCGACAGTTCGGGTAGCTGTGAAAATGAGACTCGACGGCGCATTCAACAGGCACGTGTGGCCATGACAAAGTTTACTAAAATATGGCGTGGCCATAAAATCACTAAAGCTACCAAAATGTCGCTGGTTCAGTCTCTTGTGTTCTCCATATTTTTGTATGCCTCGGAAGCTTGGTCTGTTGAAAAGGCAGATCGAGCTCGCGTAGATGCTTTTGAAATGTAGACGTGGAGGAGAATGCTGAGAGTTCCTTATACCGCCCATCGAACTAACGTTTCCAGACTGGATGAGCTCGGTTATCCAAAGAGACTATCCTCCATTGTGGCGACGAGAATGCTTACATTCTTCCGACATATTCATGAAAGCAATAATATGGAGAAACTTGTAGTTCAGGGTCATGATCCGAGTGGGCAGCGCCGTGGCCGTTCCCCTACACGCTGTGTAGATACGACGAAACAGTTGCTGGATATGAGTATCAAGAGCGCGACTGAACTGACAGTAAATCGCGAACGATGGCGAGCTGCAGTTCTAAAAACTATTGATAATATTCGTGTCGGCAATACTCTATAACTCCGACTTAATGCATTTTACGAGTTCACAACATGTCTGTTAAGGCATTGTGACTATGATGATGATATTTATATAATTTCCTGATCATTATATCGTGATTGACACAATCGAAGTATATCTTAGAAAATAAAGCCACTGAAAAAGTATAGTCTGTGAAATAGAGAAAAAAATGGCGTTTGAAGTATTTTTTTGTTTTTAATAATAAAACTGAGAGTTACTTATGATGTTATTGATTCTTGAAAAGATCTTCAACCCCAATACCAAATATGAATGTGTTCATAAAACATTTATATTTAGATAGTACATCAAAAATAATATAGAACCCAACAGAGATCCATAAGGTACTCCAGTTCGTATGTTTAATTTGTTAGAATTTGCATTTTTAGATAATAATTTAACAATTCTCGCAGTAAGCGGTAAACAATTTTAGTGTTATTTCAGAACAACCATATTTATCTAATTTCTTGATCAACAGATCGTGACTGACACAACCAAATGCCTCAGAAAAATCACAGAATAAAGTCACTGAAATTCCATTGTTATTTAAGTTATAGTCTTATAGTATATGAAGTAGAGAGTACCTTTTTGTTCATGAAATCCAAAGTTGTATTAATGATTTTTTAAAAGATCTTCAACCCCAATACCCAATATGAATGTGTTCATAAAACATTCAATTCTCATACCCATTCAATTTCCTTGCGCAGAAAATGAATAACTGCAACCATATATTAACACGTTAAGCAGATTTCCTAATATTCGACGCAAGGTGTGTGCATAATGAATGAAGAATGGGCTTGCGTTTGTTTAGGAGAAGAAAAATGACAAGATGTATGCCAAGGTAAGAACCACTGCACACCGACTGTTATTCAAGCGTGTAGCTGCTCCTAATTCCTTTTGTTTCTGCTTTGGACTTTGGATTCCGCATGCTGCAACGATCTCTTATTAAAGTAACAATTAACATTACCTGGAAAACATCATGTGAATATGTTTTTTTGAGAACCGTTTGCTTTGGTGTACGTCGGAATAGTATGGCAGCTGTTCTCAGAAAGTTGATAGAACTTGTTCTATTCACATACTGGGGAAACACATTTTAATTAATCTAATAGAGATACTGCGCATGTTTTATAGATTTTGAGAAGGCATTTGATGACGAGTGGGGTTAGATGATATGGGCGTCATCATCATAGTCACAATGTCTTAACAGACATGTTGTGAACTCGTAAAATGCATTAAGTCGGAGCTAGAGTATTGCCGGCACGAATATTATCAATAGTTTTGAGAACTGTAGCTCTCCATCGTTCGCGATTTACTGTCAGTTCAGTGGCGCTCTTGATACTCATATCTAGCAACTGTTTCGTCGTATCCACCCAGCGTGTAGGGGAGCATCCTCGTCAACACAATGGAGGATTGTCTCTTTGGATTACCGAGCTTATCCAGTATGGAAACATTAGTTCGATGGGCGGTATAAGGAATTCTCAGCATTCTCCTCCACGTCCACATTTCAAAAGCATCTATGCGAGTTCGATCTGCCTTTTTAACAGTCCAAGTTTCCGAGGCATACAAAAATATGGAGAACACGAGAGACTGAACCAGTGACATTTTGGTAGCTTTAGTGATGTTATAGTCACGCCATATTTTAGTAAGCTTTGTCATGGCCACCCGTGCCTGTTGCATGCGCCGTCGAATCTCATTCTCACAGCTGCCTGAATTGTCGATCAAAGAACCGAGGTACAAAACTTTGAACTACCTCACAACGGTATGGGCATAAGGATTATCAAAACCTATAAGTCAGCTCATATAGAAATAAGAAATTTGACATCAGACATAGACAAGGATGCGTACTGTTACGACTACTATTCAACTTATTACTCTAAGTCTATATTCCTGGAGGTTTTTAAGATGTGGATATGAAAATAAGGGTAAATAACACCCGGCAGGTTATTTTGGGCATATTTTTAGAAACAGCAGGTACATTTTTTTAAAGGCTGATCGTAGATGCAAAGATAGAAAAACGACAAGGGATCGGGCGTAAACGTTGGGCGTAAAAGATTCTCCTGGCTTCGTTGTCTACGTCAGTGATTTAATAAATATAAGACGTCAACTTTCGCTGTAGGGAAGGTACGAAAAGAAAAAGATACTAAATAATACAAAAATAAAATAAGAAAAATTGAAAAGCAAGCATAAAATAAGTATCTGGAGCTTTCCATGCCAGTATCTAGCCTATGAACCCATCGCAGCTTAGGTACAAATCTATTTGTAATAATTTTGACATGAGAAATCAAAGCTTACCTGAAATAAGCTAGCAGTGAGATCTTCCAGCTCAGATTCCAGGTCTTCTCTTATTCTGCTCAATCTCTTGAGTTCATGATCCCTCAGCTTCAACTCCTGGTTCGCTTCCTTCAATTCACACTGCAGCAACAAATAGGATTGCTCACGCACCTGCAAAAAATAAATCAAAATCAGAAAGGTCACCATAAAATTGATGAAACTTTATTTATACTTTTTTGAAAAAGAAGGCTGATGCCCATTGGTGATAACAGCAACCATTATTTTGGTTTACTCTACTGATCGCTTTATAATTTTTATGAATTAAAAATATTTCGATTGTAAGTTCAGAGATATTTTGGACAATCAAATGACTTCGAAGATTCTTTGTGCTTTAAAATTTTCAGTAATGTTTACCTCAACGACAGGTGTTGACCAGGTAGTTGGTCTGTCAATATCTTCTTCAAGACTTTTTGAATCGCTACTACTTCCTTTGGATTCTTCTTCTAAGTTTTCACTGTATACAGAACTGTCTGAACTATTTCTATGCATTGAGGTCTTCACAGGAATCCGCCTCACCTAAATGTACAGAAATTTGAGAATCGATAGATAATAGCTCAAAAAAAGTATGTTCCATTATCTTGAAATTATCATACATTAAGCAACTGTTAATATACATTAAAAATATTCAAAAAAAAGTTTTTCATTAACATACTAACTGACACTGCATTATTTATATTCCACAAACCTTGTCAGTGATGGTTGCGATATCAGAGAAGCACCCAAATTCCCCAGCATTGTGATTATCGAATAATTTCCTAGTTACTTCCTCCTTGATTGTTATGTCAGGCTCATCTACATCTATGTCATCTTCATCTGTTGTATAAGACTCATCGCCAGTGGTACCTGTGGAACCTATAAGGAAAAAATCGGGGTATTGGAGATCTGATTATGTGCTCTTCTTGGCAGTAGAAAAAAAATTAAGGCAACACTTAAAACTTTTTAACCAAAACTAGTTCAAGCCTTTTTTTCGCAATATCTCCACAATACAATGTGGTTACCGAACTTGAATAAAATAGGCTTGTTTTAAATTATTGCAGTTGCACTTAATTTGACTTTATGGTAATACGTTTTTTAATACCTTAATCTGTTTTCAAATTAAATGGATTTTGCATGGTGAGGAAAATCTTGGCCATATAGTGAAACTGCAATATAAGCTACGAATTTGTTTTAGGACTCTCGACTTTGTTTTTTGTTATTCGTTTTGAAGAGCCAAAAATTGTATTCTTTTTCATTTTACCACGTAGTATAATAAACTTTATTTGTGTATCTTGACTTGAGACTTGAGTATGAGCCTTGGCCAAATAAAAAGTAATACAAGCAAGCAATAAAATACTAAATGATATAATAATATAATTCATTGTATGCTTACCTGCCCTCTTATGTTTGTTAATGCTGGCATTGAAGGAAGACACGACGTTTTTAGGCACCATAACAAGCCCTTGGCTCAGGGATGACTTCACGGGAGTTTTGGTAGGAGTTGCTGACTCCATGGCACTTTCAAGCTCAACTTTTGCACCTTAAATCACCTTGACACGTCATAGATCTGAAACAACGAGAAACTCCATTAGAATAACGTAAAACTTGCTTATTTGTATTTGGATTTGACATGAATTTGAACTCTCGCATGTCATCTTGTTTGGAAGGTTAGGTGTATTTTCGAGCAGGTGAAAAACAGGACTTGACCTTTGCATAGGCGTAGTTAAGTCCCTGAACCTGGGGGGGGGCTTAAGTCGCTGAATCCGGGGGGGCTCAAGTCACTGCCCTAGATACAATAAACTTAGCAGTATGAATTATTTTTGGATTTTTGGGGGGGGCTAATTCCATTCTTGGGGGGCTAGCCCCCCAAGCCCCCACCTAACTACGCCTATGGCACCTTTGGCATTAATATAACATCTAGAGCAGCGTTTCTAAACCTTTTTTGGCCCGCGGACCAGTAGATTTGTTGAAAAAAAATTGCGGACCAGTGATATTTACTTAACAACAAATTTTGACTACGTATTTATAGAGAACTAAGTACTACGTAAGTTAGTTGTAAGTTGTAACATTTTTATTATTGGTCCACAGTAATATTTAAATGTAAGGATATAATTATAATTATACATACATATAATAATAAGTAAGTATATAAACCTTTAACAAAAATGACAGAAAATTAGAAAAAAATCACAAACTCATGAATGTAGGAAGACAACAAAAACAAACAAACTCTTAAGAAAAATTAGAAAAAAAATTAGAAATTATAAAAGTAATCAAAATTCATTGCATATGAACATATTGTTAATGAGAAGAGTGCTGCTGCTCTTCTTCAATCAACTTGTCAACTGTTGGTTCCAAATTCGAAAAGCTAAGTCGGAGCGGTGGACTAACCAAAAGCCGATTTCTAAATTTATTTTTTTATTACCGTCATAGATGAAAAATCCCGATTCACATAAATATGTAGTTGCGAAGGAGACAAACATTTTCATTGCTTTCTCGTATAGAGATGGATATTCATTTTTCACTTTGATCCAAAATTTATTCATGGACATTGTTGAAAAATTAGCTTTTAACATAATATCTGCACTAATCCAAATAAGGGACTCATATTCTCTGTCATTTAAATTTAACTTACTGTACTGTCACATGTTATGGAAGGGTTTGTAATCCACACATTTCTTCCACACTTGGTAAATTAAGTAAATTCTTTTCGTGGATAGGGGAAATGTCCGTGGACCAGTAAAATTTCTGCGCAGACCACTAATGATCCGCCGGACCAGCGGTTGAGGATAACTGATCTAGAGGATCCTGGCTTCTATTCTGCATAATAGCATGTAACGTATGCTTAAGGCGGAGATACACATGCCTGTAAAACGGAATAGTAGCTTGCATGCAAGTTAAAGGCATGTGCAAGTAAAAAGCACACTGTGGATACATTTGCAAGTCAAACTTGCATGCAATTTGCACTTTTGCATGCTAGGTTCTCCAAGACGTATACATTATGCCAGTTCACAAAACAGACAGTGTGTGTCAGTTGCTTTTGCTTTTCTGCAATGGAAGATATCCGAGGTGAATTAAATACCATCATATTACACCTAGGTGTAAAATGTGTGGCTAAGTTAATAAGACAAAAAAAGAAAAGAAGAAGACAGATTTTGGTGAAAAATTGGATTAGTAGAAGGCAAAATTTTGGAGCAAGTAGCTGTCTTCTTACAGAAATGCGACAAGAAGATGAAAGTGGTTACAGAAACCATTTAAGAATGCTCCTAGAAAAATTTGACGAATTATAATCAAAAATTGTCGACAACATTAAAAAAAATGATACCCATAAGCGAAATTCAGCTACTGGCATGCCTTTGGCTGTCGCGTACGTTCACACGTGCCGGTTTTACAGCCCCCCGCGCCCCTCTTTCAGCGTGCATGCCAGTAAATCAAATGTTGTGCTATCTACTTGCATGCCAGATAGAAGCATGCCAGTTAGCGTATACACATGACAGTAGGTGGCACATGCAAGGAGCTGTTATGCCAGTGTGCCAGCCACAGGCATGTGTATCTCCGCCTTTATATTGTATCAGGAGATAAGTCTGATAGATGTTCTTGATTTCGCACGCTCAAAAACTGCTTTCGTAATTACGGATTGTAAGTTGTTTACTATTCTTAATATTTACATTGCGGCCTAATTTTCTAATGTAAGTATTTTGGCACTTTAGTCATGATGACTTTTTGCGATAGGCAAGCTAACTTTATATTTATTTAATTTATTCGGTATCTGTTTCAAATATACTATTCGCAAGTGAAATCCTATAACATTGAAGACAAGGAATATTTGCATCGAAACTTTGTACACAGCTTGCCAGTACCATTTCTAGTACACATGTGACATTTTTTGTTGATTTACCTACATGGCACATCTAAGAAGCTCGATATGTGTAAAAACAAAGCATGGCATTTTGTGGATTCACAAACTATGATATCGGTTGTAAATGTGGCGAGAGACCAGTTGATTGTGTAAAAAGGATAAATTTGTTGTGTAAAGATGCCCCCTAGAAGACGACAGCCCCAGTTTAAGCAGTTAAGCCCCTTCGAAAGGGGTTGGACTGTAAGTCAACGAGAACGTGGTGTTCTTATCAGACCAACTGCTGTAACCATGCGGTGTAGCGTGGTTAGAGTTGTAGCAGCATAGCGCGCATGGATCGCAGAAGGGCGAATGCAGCGAGCTAGAGGTTCTGGAGTACGTAGAAGAACTACAGACCGGCAAGATCGTCATCTACGACTACAGGCCCTTCGAGAAAATGCGATCCACTCGAGCTGCACGCTGTACCACAGATTGAGTCAAATGCGCTTAGAATCATGTCGTCTGCATCTAGTGCTTCCACTCACTGCAACTCATCGTCGCCAACGGTTAGATTGGTACCAAGAACACTGACAATGGCATGCTAAGTGGTGTCAGACGACCTTCTCCGACGAGTCCAGGTTTTGTCTGGGGGCACAAGACGGACCCAACGCGTAAGACGACGACGTGGTGAACGACGTGATCCCCAATTTGCTGTTGAGCGCCATGTACACCGTCCCGTTTGGGGTGCCATTGCCTTCAACAGCAAGTCACCTTTACGTGTGATTCGTGGCATAATGACTGCGCGTGAATGAAGTATTAGAACCAATTGCCGTTCCATATGTCCGAGGCCTCGAAGAGGGTTTCTTCCAGCTAGATGAAGCACGTCCTCATATTGTAAGGGTATCTGCGAGGTTCCTACAGGAAGCTGAGGTCAGGGTACTCCCCTGGCCTCCACGATCACCCGATGTATCGCCAATTGAAAAAGTATGGGATTGGATGGGTCGATACGTAGGCAATGTGCCCAATCCTCCAACCACGCTGGACTAACTGGAACATGCTGTGAGGGCAGCTTGGGAGGCTGTACCTCTAGACTCTACAGTAGTAGTAGTAGTAGTAGCAGTAGTGATGGGGAGGCGAAGCCAGACAAGTAGGCCACCTTTGGCCCTTTTTGCCAACCCCACTGAACCAACCACTGAAAACACTAAAATTCTACACCCTAGAAAGCTCCTTGTCGAAGCTACCAGACCTCCTGACGAAAGTCAGTATGTCCGACCATTTCGCTGAATATAGTGGCTCCTCCCCAAACTCCGTCATGCCGAATATCTGAACCCTAAGGTTGCGATAAACTGCACATCTGCCCAGGAAGTGGAACGCTGTGTCGTCCTCCTCCCAGCATCTGGAGCAAATGGGGTCCCCTACCACTCTCATAAGTGACAAATGCCTATTCAGCCGGCAATGGCCAGTGAGAACACCCTCCAGAAGGTTGAGCGTTTCTCTGCCTTTATTCAAAAGCCATTGCGTTCGGCCCCTATCAGGGCCTGCTATGAATCTTTTGGCTTGCCTGGGGCTGTTGGCCCCTAACCTAGCTAATCGGTCCGCTCTCTCGTTACCCGGTATACCAATATGTCCGGGGACCCACAGTAGGGTCACCTTCTTATGGCTTGCTAGCTTCTGAAGGGCGGCAGAGCATTCTGGAGCCAGAGCTCATCTGGCCCTCGGAGCTGTCAGAGCATATATATATGCTCTGTTCAGAACACTTTTCGACTTCCGTCGAGTATGCCGCCATCAATATCGCGTACACTTCCGCCTGGAAGACAGTCGTGCAGGTTCCCAGAGCGAGGCTCCGCCGCACTTCTTTACCCTCCAGACAGAAGCCCGCTTCCCCGGATCCCGACTCCTTTAAGAGCGATCCGTCAGTGAAGCATACCAGACTATTGGGCGGAAACTTGACTTTCCCTCTCATCCAGTCGTCTCTTTCCGGGATGACTAGTGAGAATCCATTATCTAAATTTAAGATGTCTTTAGCTTTTTCCACCCTGAATGGCGATATCGGGATATTACTCTCCGCGAATCGCTCTACTCTGGTGAGGCCAACTAATGGTTCTCGTGCTGGTGCTACCCACGTTCCCCCGTCACGCATTCTCAAGCAGGCCGACATCGCCTCTCTTTTTATCCAGAGGTGCAGAGGCGGCAAGCCCAAGAGTACCTCCAGGGCAGCAGTGGGTGTTGTCCTCATGGCACCTGTTATGCTCATTGGTGCAAGCCTCTGAATCTTTGCGAGCTTGAGCCTAACAGAGACCTTCTCTACGCTCGGCCACCAGACTTTAGAGTATATCAACAACCAGATTACGAGCATGCCGCGTAGGCTAGAGGAGTGCATTCGTCAATATGGAGGGGGAGGGCCCACCCATTATTGATCCACTGTATTTTTTTATAAACTAATTATGGCAAATGAGTTCGTTTATAAGATTTGCATTTAAACTTACTGCCTTTTTTCTCAGTGCGAGTAGTATATTTCCACAAAAGGGATCAAAAGCAGATCCAACCAACTACAGAACTATAGCTCTGCTTTATGTGATCAGCAAACTGATGAAGAAATGCGTCAATCAAAAGCTCATGAAATACCTGCAGGTCCCATCACTTATAAATTAAATGTTGATTGTTTGTATAACGAACACACAATGTTAAGGTAGGTGAAAGCTCTTGGTTATATAAGCGACTGGATTTGGGAAGTACCAAATCAAAGTACTTGAGGTTTTTAAATATCATATTCCCATCTAAATTTGTAGTTCCACGTAACAACTATGTGGTTTTTCTCAGGTTGCCCATATAGTTTAGATGGCTGCTAATAACACTTTTGGTACAGTCATGCTCAGTCGCGCTACTACAAAATACAAATTATCTGAACTATCAAGCGCAGTATGATTGATTGTTATTATCTGGAATTTCCTCGCACTAAAATTGATACGTGAAACTAATGATAGTCATCATTATTATTAACAGATGTATAAAAAAGTCGTGCATGAAAAAATGCATGCCAGGGAGAAAGTAGAGAACCACGGCGCGGAACGGGTAATGCTATATGCTATTTCTATATTTTAGAATGAAAGTTGTCTAAATTTAATCTCTGTCATTGTATTTTTAATACCACTGTTAATTAAAGCTTAACAAGCATATTTGCAGCTTCTCGTATAAATAATATCACAACGCTGGTTTTATTTTCGATTAATTAATGAACAGAAAGTTCCAATTCCACACTCATTAGGTTTCTCTAGACACTTTTATCTACATTAGAATTCCGTAATCGTTGGTGGAAGTTTTTTGGATACTTTTAGGAGCAATGAATTGGGTAATACTCTATGGCTTTTGAACAAAGCTAGATAGACGCTCAACTTTTTGGTAGGGGTTTTCACAAGCTATTGCAGACTGAGCAGACATTTGTCACTGATAAGAGTGGTAAAATTTAAATACAAATTCAATTTATTCATGTTCACAAAAATATAAATTCTTACTTACGTAAAATAGTTTCTGTTAAAAAAATAATTAAAATACACATAAAGTTTTAAAATCAGTATTAATTGCACATTATTTTAAAGTCGTTACAGAAAATCGTCGTGCTTTAAAAAAATGAAAGGCCATTACATACACGACGATTAAGACAAGCAATATATCGGAACTGGGCAATAGTAGCGAATTATAATTTTGGGGGTGTAAATTAGAGCAAATATAGTATCTTTTCTTATTATTGTGTCACCCAATGAGGTATCTGTTTTTGGTCACGTGACGTCCGATTCAAAATTTTTAATGGGACACCCTGTATATTTGTGACGTTTTGTGTTGCTCCTGATAAAACAATTCCAACAAACTAGCACACTTGGGGTCTAAAGTAATTAATTCAAGAACTACAGCTACTTAAAGGATGGTACCACTACCATTGATTATAACATGTAGCCCTACAGTTCAATTATTTGCTAGTGTTTCATAATGGTAGTGGTATAGTCCTTTAAGTACCTGTAGCTCTTGATTTAATCACTTTAGTCCCCAAGTGACCAAAAACAAATACCTCATTGGGAGACACAATAATAAGAAAAGATGCTATATTGGCTTCAATTTTCAACCCCAAAATTATAATTCACTACTACTGCCCAGTTTCGATATATAGCTTGTCTTAATCGTCGTGGGACACCCTGTATATGTTCATAACACAAACATAATACACATCGTATTATAATACTATCAGAAAAGACAGAACTTGATGTTTTTTTTATTTATTTATTATTTCATAATTGTGAATATGTACTGTTATATGCCTAGTTTATTAAAATTTTATTAATTTTTTTATATGGTTCTTAAATTTGTGTATTGGTAATTCCTTAACAATATTTGGTAGTCTGTTAAAATATTTAATACAATAGTAATTTGTTGATAAACGTGATCTTTGCAACCTCAGAAATTCCAGTATTATTTCATTACCTAGTCTAGTATTTATTATATTTATGAAAGGACTTGTTGAGATAAAAATTATTTCAATGATCATAAGCATAAATTGACATTCATAGATAAATATTGATGGTGTTGTCATTATTTCAATTTTTTTTTTAATTTCTGTTTTACATCCTCTCTGAAACCCATTTCACACATTGCCCTCAAGACTTCTTTGGACGGAAATATTAGTGAGAAATGAAGTAAAGTACTGTAAAAGCTTT
Organism: Callosobruchus maculatus; assembly: GCA_951848785.1. Taxonomy (NCBI): domain Eukaryota; kingdom Metazoa; phylum Arthropoda; class Insecta; order Coleoptera; family Chrysomelidae; genus Callosobruchus; species Callosobruchus maculatus. Next base: position 384,139 of record CATOUR010000028.1, on the reverse strand, counting down.
TTAAGATTTCGCAATAGGTATAAGGTTTTTGCTAGCCTGCTTGCAATATGATCGACATGGTGTTGGAAAGATACAGTGGGATCTAGATAAATGTCTAGAAATTTAACTTCAGGAGCGTTTTAGACGTCATACTGTTGCCTCAGTGCAAACGTTAGCTGTTTGGCTTTCGCTATGTTTAAATTGGCATGAAACCACTTTTTAGGCTTCCATTTACTTTGTTACTTGAGCAGTCAAAATTTATATTTACATTTAATAAAGCTGTCATCGGCGAAGAAACAAGTACAATATGCAACAGCAGTTTAATGTCATTTATATAAATTAAGAATAATAGTGGAGCCAGCAGTGAGCCTTGAGGTACTCCCATTATCCACCTTTCTGCTGTTAGAATAATATTTTCCAAAATATGTGATTAGACAGACAGCTTTATAATAAGTTGATTTAAATCACAAAGTGACAATTTATTTGCGAGCGAGAATCTCATGTGAGAAACAGTCAAAGCCAAAGAACCCTATCTGCACCAGATGCTAGGAAGAAGATGAAATATCGTTTCAGTTCTAGACAGATGTGCTGAATATCGAAATCTCAGGGTTCAGATATTTAACACGTCGTCGAGCCTTGCAGGAGTCACTATACTTAGTGAACTGGTCACGAGGGTTTTTACTGTTAGTTCTGTATAAGGTGGTTCTTTTATCTTTCAATTTAGAGTATGTAGTAATAGCTTGTTGCTGTCAGCTGACTCAAAAATTCAATTTTATAGCTCGATGTTTTACCCTCTCTCTAGATCAAGCTGTACAAACACTACTGTAATCACAAAATCGATTGCATAGCCTTGTTTTTTTTTCTATATCTTAATGATTTTTTTTAGTTTCTCTACTACTACTTATGGGTATGCATTGCTTAATGCTTAACATATCTCACTATTGTTTTTCTATGTATATTACTTGAGTAAGTATACTGACTGAATGTGGCCACTTTTCGCATTTGATTTACTTTAAAGAAGGAACAAGGATATGCTTATTTAATGAGATTTGGATTTGTGTAGTACATGTCCTTTGAGCTCTTTTGAGGAGCTTTGAGCTTGAGGACTCTTAGGGCACCTCAATCCCAATCTGTTCCAGGCACTTTCAAATCCAATTTTAGACTTTCAACAAAACACTTATGTTTTGGAAACAATAAATTTATGAGCTCAAAACGAAATTAGGCTCGACAGCGAAAGTAGTTATAAAGAGCTTAGTCTATCCAATTCTTTCAATGCGATCCCAGCTTTAGAACAGTCGTATTGCACTCAAGTGTGTGGTTACTTATAAAAATGTATGAAGCTTGATTCTTTTATTTTTGTACGCCTCACTCAACAATAAGTAGCACGTACAGTAAAAAATTCTGGATACATAACAATGGTGTGTTCGCTTTATTTGAATACCGCAAACGAATGTTTTTGCGAGATTGTAATTGAATTTTGATATCCCATTGTTTTGAGAATCTGACTGAAATAAGAAGGGACTCGCACACAATATCTGATAACTCGTGTGTATATGAGGTTGTTATTGTCATCTGTTGAAACAGCTTATTTGGTGTGTTTTGTCCAAAAGCTTGTAATAAGATAAGCTATGCATAAGATGGACGTCAAAACAGTACAATTTTTTTCAAGCTGCTTGTTTGACATACTGTTTTTCAAGTGTCCTTCTTTTACGTCTTGGCTAATTTCATTCATAAAGGAAACAGCAAATAATTTATATCATTTTTTTTGCTTAGGCAGCGTCTACTGCGTCTCTTATTGGCTGCTTATTTATATCATTTAATATTCTATTTATCTGGTTCATGAGTCTTATAACTATGACTGGCAACAAGATCGAAAATATGTCAAGCTACAACTACAATCACAGACACGCATTCTGAACAAGCCAACCTTCTAAATGGCAAATCAAGAAGAAGAATGCCAGTCTTTTACTGAAAAGTGGAAGCCTCCAGTAATTTATGTCATAAGCTTAGCGCTTAATCATAAGCATATCCAAATTTTCTGGACTGCCGTACCTACTGATATCTGGGGTAGGCCGTTATTTAACTTCTTGAAGCTTTGTAGAGGGTTCTATGTATGATATATGTATAGGCTGTCCTCTGTCAAGGAGAAGGTTGCATCGATACTGCTTTGGTTGAGTCAAAAAATAGCTTGTTCGATAGAGATATATTCCAGAACCTTTATTCTGTAGCAGTTTGTAAAACCTTGAACCATTGATTAAGGTATTAATAATACCTTAATCAATGGTCAAAGCCATTGTTAAAATGCGCGAATTGATCAAATCGGGCCTTAAGGTTTTAAATTTTAATTTTGCGCCGCGGCATCAAATATTAGCGGTGCTTGCATAAACTTCAGTTTCTCAGTTGGCATTGTCTATAATCTTGTGTTTCCCAATTTGCAATTTTCGCATGACTACGTTACCGATTTCCATCTTACACAACTCATTGAGCACTTTGAATAAACGCAGTTATCTGCGAAAGGTTGATGCCTTATAAGGATACCATTTTCTGACTACACGGGTCGATTGCATGAATATTTAATATAAGTAACACCATCAATACAAGGACCTCAATTAATTCTCCTTATGAATACGTTTCGCCACTCAAAACCATTTATTACCATACTTCGTACATGAAAAAATAAAAATCATATTTACACGTTGCACAAAGCACCAATTTATTTCCTTTTTTTCTTTGGTTCCTAGAAGCCTAGTTAATATTCGTGCATGGTACTGTGCATGATATAAAAAAAACGAAATACCTGACACACACAGGCACGACCGACAATACAAGTTTCAATGTTGTAATAAGCATAGGCGTACTTGGAAAGAGGGATTCATACTATGTGTTTCTTGTCTTGGATCATGGCCGACTTTACTCACTAGGCCGGAGCATTGAAATATGGCAACACTGAATCGGGGGCCGAGCTTTTATTTGTTGTTAAGTCATTAGTGTAACCTTCCAGAGTGAAAAATAAGATTGGAAGGTGATTGTTAACGTGTTTCTAATTATTTACCTGCACAAATGAAACTATAAAGATAAAAAGATGCCTGCTAAGTGTGTAGTACCAGGTTGCACTAGCAATTGTGCTTCCAATAGAGGACATACCAAACCATGGCCGAATGTAACCTTCCAGAGTAAAAAGAACATTGCAAGGTGATTTTTAATGTGTTTCTAATTATTTACCTACACAAACGAAACTATAAAGATAAAACATGCCTGCAAAGTGTGTAGTACCAGGTTGCACTAGCAATTGTGCTTCCAATAAGGACATAAACAGAAGTGGGTGAACGGTACTGCTCGTAAGGGCTGGTTATATTTATAAGAATAAAGACAATAATTTACAAACATTTCAAAGGATAAGACCTATTTTAAAGCACAATGTGGTACCTATACTGTTTTCTGGGCCTCCCAAATATCACAGAAAAAGACAGTTAATAGAACTCATCTGGGCATGCATCTGGGCATACCTACGAAAAGATTTGATAGTGAAAGGGAATCAAGACCAGCAAGAATGGCTTCACAGTGACCTAATAGTGAATTTTTCTAGCTCAAGTGACAATTTACAAAGTAAATTGAGTGGTTCATTTAAGCGGAAGTGGAAGTGGCAGCAGGAAACAGGTTGCGTTTATTTTTGTTTTGTAGTGTTTGACTACGACGAACCAGACATCAGATGTAAGTGGTATTAGTAGTAGTAGTTCTAAAAAGTATTTTTCTTAATTTATTAACCCAGATGAACTCCAATACATATAAAATGTAATAATTATTCTGAAACTATAGACCCACTATTTGACAGCTAGTCGGTCATGCTTGGATGTATGCCCAATAGGGTTGTCAACCATCCCGTTTTCGCGGGATGTCCCGATTTCTGCACCTTTTTTTTTTATGGGGGCGTTGCCGGCGCATTGGGCTAACCGGAGCAAGTAGCCCCTCTGACAGCGCGACTGCCGTGGTACTATCATTTCTGACTTATCTTCGCGAGCAGCCGCATCATATTTCTTTATATCATCTTGCGTCCACTTGTCGCTTCTTTTCTTCTTACCCTACATCTCCCCTCCCCCGCCGGGATTAGGAGTTCAGGTTTAAAGTTGTTAAGGCTGAAACACATAACACTCATTACAGATAAAGACACGTAGATACTAAAATAAAATCTTTCTTTTTTTTAAAACACGTTTACGGTTGACATTTGCCTGTTCAGTCTCTCTTCTCTCTCTTTTTGACGCATGATTGTACTAATCAGATTGTTGAGCGTACTCCAATTTTGCTGGCTTTCTGCCATCACTCTGATTATGTTTTCTGTAGTGACCTCTCTTGTCAAACTATCAAAGGCTGTAGCTCTAACCGTAGCCCACCGTTCGCACACTAGGATGGTATGGGCTGGATCGTCTATCTCACCGCAGTAAATGCAGGTATCATCGATACCCTTGCCGATTCTTTTGGTGTAGGTGCGAAAGGAACCATGGCCGGACAAGAACTGAGTCATGTAATAGTTTGTCTGTCGATATGGTCATTCCACCCACTCCCTAATGTTGGGGATCAATTGCTTTGTCCACTGTCCTACCTCAGAAGTATCATCCCATCTCTGCTGCCACTTCTGCATCGTTGTGTTCCGAGCTAGGCGCTTAGAGGTAGACATTTTTCCATCATCCATCTCAAAAAGCTGGCGTCGCTCAAGGACCAGTAAATCCATAAGAGGGATTGCCGGATTTCTGCACCTACTGTCCGCGTCCCGCCGCTAGTTCAAGCGGGACACATGAACATGAGTAAAATGCACCGTGAAACAACAAAGATATTTTGCTAGATTTTATTTTATTTTTTATGTCTTATGCAATATGTAATTCATATCCGAAAGAATGTGCTGTGTTACTAAAAGTAAGAACATGTTTTCGATTGATTTGCTATGTCCCGCTTTTTGCTCTTTTGTCCCACTTTCCTGATGTCCGATTCCCGTTAAATGCAAATTTAAAGTTGGCCCAAGGATATGCCGATGACATTGTAATCCTAATAAGAGGTAAACACATGCTATCCTGCCTGGAACTAATGCAGAGGGCACTATCTCTAGTGGAGAGATGATGTGTTACAGAGGAACTATCTGTAAATCCCTTGAAAATCATCATGGTACCATTAACGAAGCAACGTAATGTTGAGATCACCAAGGCACCATTTCCCTTCTTCGGCAAGAAAAAAGAAGATGCCAGAGAAGTGAAATGCCTGGGGGTCAAGTTAAACATAAACTAACTTGGAACAGCCACACAGAGAACATTACGAGCGACGAGCGTTCTGTTGTACCTGGGGGTCGACCCCCCTCAAATCAGACACACGATGGTGTACATTGCTCTTGTATGGTGGTAAAAGTTCGTAAAGAATATAACGATGAGACTCTCTTTGATCCCTCACTACCAAGAAAACACCGTATGTCTTGATGTTGTGGAGTTTTAGGGGGTCCGTGCTGGACAAACTTCTGTACCTACTATACAAATGGACAACATCTGATCATCCATAATACAACCCGATAATAGCCACCACAGAGAAGCGACAAAACCTGTCGGCACCTTTGATGTTCGGCGGCTCATTATTAGTAACCTTGAATCGGCTTGAACTGACTCGCATCCACAATATTACACTGAGAAAAATATTCTCGTCAATGCAATAATTTGTCACACGGAAGAAATTATAAATTTTATAAGAATTTATTATGAGTTGTGATGTGTATTTATTGCGTACCCACAATACGAAACTGAGAAAAAAAACATACTTCACAACACATACTTTCAGGAAATTTAACGTTTTCTTCCAGTGTATCGTGGAGTTTGACATTTATCCACAATAACCCCGCGCATGCGTTATGAAAATCGGTCCCTGCTGTGTCGCTTCTCTGTGGTGGCTATTCTCGGATACAACCCCTAATTATCTAGAGGTTACATTGGATCATGGCCGACTCTACACTACGCCGGAGCCTTAGACGTGGCAACGTGGCTTAGCTGTCAAATAGTGGGCCTATAGTTTCAGAATAATTATTACATTTCATATGTATTAGAGTTCGTCTGGGTTAATAAATTAAGAAAAAAAAGCTTTTTAGAACTACTACTGCTAATACCACTTACATCTGATGTCTGGTTCATCATAGTAAGACACTACAAAATAAAAATAAAGCAACCTGTTTCCTGCTGCCACTTCCACTTCCACTTAAATGAACACTCAATTTGCTTTGTAAATTGTCACTAGAGCTAGAAAAATTCACTATTAGGTCACTGTGAAGCCATTCTTGCTGGTCTTGATTCCCTTTCACTATCAAATCTTTTCGTAGGTATGCCTAGATGCATGCCCTCGTTGGCTTGCTCAGATGAGTTCTATTAACTGTATTTTTCTGTGATATTTGGGAGGTCCAGAAAACATTGTAGGTACCACATTGTGGTTTAAAATAGGTCTTGTCCTTTGAAATGCTTGTAATTATTGTCTTTATTCTTATAAATATAACCAGCCCTTATGAGGAATACGTTTCACCCACTTCTGTTTATGTCCTTCATTGGAAGCACTAATTGCTAGTGCAACCTGGTACTACACACTTTGCAGGCATCTTTTTATCTATATAGTTTCGTTTGTGCAGGTAAATAATTAGAAACACATTAATAATCACCTTCCAACCATATTTTCTGCTCTGGAAGAATACACATGACATAACCACAAATAATAACTCGGCCCGCTGATTCAGTGTTGCCATATTTCATGCTCCGGCCTAGTGAGTAAAGTCGGCCATGATTGGATAGAACTAAGTCTGAAGCTCTGAGGTACAACATTATTTTTCTTATACATAGCCCTCATTCTTGGGCATAGATAAAAGCTTCTCATGATATAAACAATGCTCTTGTTCTTCTTCTTATCCTTGACAGACATCTGAAAAAACAACTCGCCTACACCAATGGCAACCATGCATCGTTTAAATACCAGCCGGCGTGGTTTTCGCAACCTCGTGCGGCGATTATAATAGCTAAACTTTATTTGAACAATGGCAGGTACTTTCGTTGTGTTGTGGGAAAGGAAGAGGTTGTTCACAGAATGGCAAATGGAATTGTGTGAGCGGTATGCATGTACTTACGCAGGAAGGTGGTCATTAGCACTTGTTGCGGACAGCGGTCTTATGTCTTATCATACCGGAGGAAATAATAAATTTACGAACAAAAGATATAGATATCAGATGGATTGAAAGCATGCCCATACTAATCTTGATAGGAGATTTGAAAAAGTTATTGAATCAGTGCCTCTCACATAGCGAATCGTTATACTGCATGATTGTGCTTTGATAAATGAGCTTTGTTCCATACAATGAGCTAATGAAGTACATGAGATCCTTTCAAATAATTTCAAATAATCGTCCCAAACAAATAAAGGCTTCGATTTTACTCAGAAAATTTATAAAATTATGAGGTCAGGTTTAAGCTTCCTCTCACAGAACCTTTCTTCATGGGAGTGACACAGCCAAGAGATGAAATCTGTGGATTGAAATCCTTTTGACGGAAGACAAATCACAAAACAGCAGTTTGTTCCGTGAAATTTCGGTCAATATCGCGATTTGGTAGTTGACGAGGCAACAATGCACTGCTGATGTATGGCGCGCTTCGCACTGTTTGGCTAAATTTGACGGTTTTTTGGAAACCTAAAAATGGAATTACTAGTAAACAATGATGCAGAGAGTAACAAAATCCGTACACCTATATTAGTATAAACCTCAGAGTAACCACTGAACATAGAGGTAGTAAACAACTAATTCTAATAATAGGCCAACATCTTTTCTTACGTTGTCATACCGACCACCAGATACGGCAATCATAATTGTTTACTATCGTCTTAATTGTATAGTATCTAGAAATATTCCATTCTACGTTAAAAAAGACGGTATTTTGATGGTTCAGAAACGATTACAGCAAAATCAATAGATATGTTGACCTCTACTGCGTTACTGCATGTTTCTTCATCATTAACGCAAATTCTGTCTTACATAAATTTTGAGGAGTTGGCAACGCCTATGTAATTTTCCTGCGATTTGTTTACGGTAACCTCCGACTGTCAAACGTTTGTTTTGTTTTGTTTGTGCGTCTTTCATGCTTGGTCAGTAAAATCGAATTCGCTATTTGTTGGTAACTGTAGTGAAGATTCACAGACTTGCTGTGCTATATTCGAGTGTAGTTTAACAGTTTTTCGAGATGGGACAGTGCAGAGCAGTGTTTGTAACATGGGTTGCATTGGAACAATTTTCAGGTTAGTTGGCAATGTTTGGGTCTGAAGTGTCAAAAGATGATGGCTTTGAGCACGCCATGCTGAAGTGGTTTGTTTACTACTTCTATGTTCAGTTGTTACTCTAAGGCTAAGGTATGAACTAACAAGATGTTACAGGTATAATGATTTAATCATTGTCTTCAAACTCATGATGCTAGACCATTTTGCTACAGTATGGTGTTGCCAAAGCTTCAGAATAAGGGCCAGTTTTACCGGTCCCTGATAAGTGTCCCCCCGTGTGGGGGCGGGTTAAAATATCTCCCATCGTATATCCTGCGTGTCGTAGAAAGCGACTAAAAGGAACCGAATTACTGTCGGTACAAGCAGTAACCTCTTCTCAACCAACAGCTTTGGGTGGACGAATTGAGACCTTCATGTCCTTGGGGTGAGAAATTGCCCCTAAAGGCGGATGAACCAGTAGATGCCGTCTGGTCAACGGCATGGGGATGCAGAAAGCAAATTGGAAACTACTGCATTAAAGATCTTTAAGATATCCCAAGAGAAACTCGTAAAATGAGTAACGTGAGAATCGCGAACGATGGTGAGCTACAGTTCTCAAGACTATTGATAATATTCGTGTCGGCAATACTCTAGCTCCGACTTAATGCATTTTACGAGTTCACAACATGTCTTTTAAGATATTGTGAACGCTGTGTACGCTGGCGGACTAACCAGTCACTGCTTATAGAACTGTAAAATGGGCGGGGCATGATGAAACCAGTTCTGGGACGGTGATAGAACCGTAATTTGGAACAGCCCTTATGATGATGATAGGTTTCAGTTAGCCTATCTGTCAGATAGGCCCAAATAATTTATATGGGGTTATCTGACAGATAGGCTATCTGACACTTATAAGGAAACCAGCCCTTAACGTTGAATTTGTTAAGATAACTATTGAAGTAAACCAGCAGCATTAAAAACCCCCCAAAAAAATATTGCAAGAGAGACAAGTGCTCAAACCCTCAAAAGCCGCTTATATGTCTTGTCAATGTAAGGGTCATATGATAATTCAACAAGGGATACTTGCAAATCATCTGCCTCATCTCATCTGCTTTGTTCCTCTCTAATATCGTTAACGTTAATTCAGTTTCGTATCTGGTACCACATTTGAATCCGGTTCTCGTTCTCACAATTGCTTTTGCAGCAACGTAGTCGGACGGTACGGATCGTACGAAAAATATGCGCATACCAAGGTTAACATTTGAATAGAATAATTTGTTGTCGGATCTGTTTATCGCTGACTGAATAATTGATGATAAAAATATTATAATCCTCATTTGCTGGACACGTTCGGGTTTTTTGTGGTACGCTTAACCTGAGAAAACTGCTTTACAAAGTAAATACTCGTTTTAGGTGTTTAGTCCTTCAGGACTGGCACTCAATTATTAGAAAATTGTCACTGTGATGACGCTAAAAAATTGAGTCAAGTTGATTGACTCAGTACTTCCCACACATTACTGTGATATCAGTTTATTATTTTCCCATAGCATGAAGCTTTAGTCTGAGATCCCCTTGCAACCAAATCATCGGCAGCCTTCCCTCCCCTAAAATTGTCTTATGCCGCTAAGTATTTCCTTCAGAGGCCAATGGACAGCCTAAAACATCAAAAAACGAAGTTTGAGTTGTTTTCATACTTTTAGTTTTTTGATTATTGCTATATACGCTGTCACTGACACGATATTTAACAAACATACGCGTTTTCCATCCTCACCACGGTAATAATACTGTGTCAAAATTTAATTAGAATCAATGTAATAGTGTCCACGTTACAAAATACAAAAAGATCTAAAGCAATAAATACTCGTATGTATGTATACAGAAAATTCCCTTAGTTTCCGTAATACGCTAGGCAATGTTCGGATGGACCTAAAAAGTTGATTTATGTCGCTAGGTCTTCCTTCACAGCCCCTACCCTACACCCTATTATGAATACAAGAAATTTCTCAGTTTTTCAACCCCCCACCCCCTAACCACCCCAATTTCACCCCACCCAAAAAAAACGCAGAAAATGATCAGGAACCTCTAAAACGCTTAAAAACGAAGTTTGAGCTGTTTTTATATTTTTACTTTTTTTATTATTTCTGCGCCGCCACTGGCACGATTTATAAAAACCATACGCGTTTTCCATCCTCGCCACGGTAGTAATACTGTGTCAAAATTTCATTAACATCAATTCAACAGTTTCCTTGTAACACAATATAGAAGGATCTAAAGCAATACTCTCGTATGTTTACACCAGAAAAAATTCTAAGTCCTTTGGTTTCTGTAATAGGCAAGGCAATGTTCGGATGGACCTAAAAAAGTTATTTATGTTGCTAGGTCTTCCTTCATGGGTCAGTGGGCAGTCTATTATGAAAGCAACAAAGTTTTCAATTTTACAACCCCCCACCCCCCAACCACCCCAATTTCACCCCCACCAAAAAAAAAGTAAAAAATGATCAGGAACCTCTAAAACGCCTAAAAACGAAGTTTGAGGAATATTTAATTTTTTTTGTTTTTTGCTAATTACTCCGCCGCCCCTGCACCGATTTTCAAAATTATAAGAACATTACCTACTACGACCCCCCAGCATATCGCTGCCCAAATTTCATCACAATCCATGCAGCGGTTACTGAGATTACGAGGACACAAAAACGCGTACAGACAGACCGACAGACCGACAGACCGACAGACAGACAGACCGACGGAAATGAGTGACATGGATTTTCGTTATGTAGACATCATGAAACGCCCAAAAAGTGTATTATCTCAAAATCGAAAATTTTCGCGATCACAATACTCCCCTCACCTATCGGTGTGGGAAGTAAAAAATGACTTGTTACCTAGTAAGTTCTAGTTCAAGAACCACGCCATTTTTAATTTTAAAAATTCCTCTTATGCAAAATTCTTTTTTCCCTGGAAATGCATGGACTGGCTTCTGTCCTCCTCATGTGTTGTGCAACCGTTTTGCTAATTCGTAACGAACCGTTTTCTATAGACTTGCTTTAGGCTCCATTTTTATTCAATTTATTCTAGCTTTATGCTCAATCAAAATTTGTATTATAGGTACTCTTACTCCTTACACATCCAGACTTTAGAAGTGTTAACTATTACGATTTTCGCCCGGTCGCCATCTTTGTCACGTTATAACGTCACTAAGCTATTAGTCTAAGATCCGAATATAAGACGACCTTCACCGAACTGATTAATAGATAAAAACCATTTTACATTAAACTTAATATGTTAAAAAACATATCGCGAGTGGATTGGCTGAAAAATTTCAGTCCAGGATATGATTAATTAAATATTGAAAAATTAATTTTTTTTAAACATTTCACTGGTTTGGTTAATAGACAAATCACATACCAATCAAAAGTATGAAGTCCATAGAATATGCAAAGGTTGCCTACGTTTTTCCTGTCCCAACTATAGGGTAGGCAGGTATAAACAGGTAAATCGATAATAGTAGTTTGCACCGGTGTGGTTAATGCATGAAACGTATATCAAAATAAAGATAATTTTATTGCACGTCGATATAGGGTTGTCTGCAAAAAATAAGTCTGGAATTCCGGTTGTCGAATTTTAAAGATCAAAATATTGCTGCCAGTGAATACGTGCGCCAGAGAGGTCCTAGCGAACCATCCCGTGTATTAACAAAGGACGCAGCATAGCAGCTGCGTGTGGCTGGGCCATTGAATGAAAGAGAGTGCGCATGTCATGTGTCCGTGAAATTGAAAAGGATAGCGATACACTCGTAGATGCTGTGCATCATTGTTTTGGAACAGTTTGCCTCATTCTTTTGAATTGAAAAAGCGTGTTGCTACTACTACTATACTGATTGTTGTTATTTATAAACATTAAATTGTGACAAAAAATGGCTAAAAAGTGTTTTCTATTCAATTCGGACGATGATGTTCTTGATTTTAACGATGAAACGTATAAAAACTGTTCGTTGAAACTAAATTTTCATAAAAAGAGAAAGTTTAAATACAGTGGCGTTGAGTTAACCAATGCATCACTCGATTTTGTAGGTTATCATACCACGTGCTACAAAAAAGTCACTGCTTTGGGTAACAAATATAATGAAGAGTTTAATAACTTTCTTGGTGAGAATACGGTAAGTGCATAATAATTTAATAATTTCACCTTCAAAAGTATTAATAAATTATTAGTGCTGCAAATATTGGCAATTCCAAAAATCGATGAGACCTCTAGCGGCAAAAATCTACACTGACAAAGCAGGTACTCGAATTTCGGACGGCACACAATTAACATGCGATTAACCGTTTATATGCCGTTTATGTTTCTTCGTTCAGTCGTGTTTTCGAGTTTGTGCTTTGTTAATTGGTATATAGTGTGTTAGAATATTTCTTCGGACCTTCTTCATACGCTATTGTCAAGAATATGGCATCTACATCAGGCTTCAAATCAAGAAAGGCTAGCAAGTTTAATACAAACTGTAGTGTTTATGGTTGCCACTCCAAAAAAGACTATGATAAAAGCATTCATTGCCACGCATTTCCTCCAAAAGCGTGTCACAGCGTGCAGGATACCTGCTATCCTCCATATTTATTTACAAACGCCAGCGCCCTCATCGGTAATTAGAATCGCCAATTGCTCAGCTTCTACGAGTGTATCGCTATCCTTTTCAATTTCACGGACACATGACATGCGCACTCTCTTTCATTCAATGGCCGAGCTACACGCAGCTGCTATGCTGCGTCCTTTGTTAATACACGGGATAGTTCGCTAGGACCTCTCTGGCGCACGTATTCACTGGAAGCAATATTTTGATCTTTAAAATTCGACAACCGGAATTCCAAACTGATTTTTTGCAGACAACCCTATATCGACGTGTTTGCAATAAAATTATCTTTATTTTGATATAAGTTTCATGCATTAACCACACCGGTGCAAATTACTATTATTGATGTACCTGTTTATACCTGCCTACCCTATAGTTGGGACGGGAAAAACGTAGCCAACCTAACGTTTGCATATTCTATGGGCTTCATACTTTCGATTGGTATGTGATTTGTCTATTAACCAAACCAGTTAAATCTTAAAAAAAAATTAATTTTTAAATATTTAATTAATCATATCCTGGACTAAAATTTTTCAGCCAACCCACTCGCGATATGTTTTTTAACATAATAAATTTAATATAAAAGTTTCGGTGAAGGTCGTCTTATATTCGGATCTTCTACTATATCAAATTCTACCTTAATGAGAAATTTTAATTTATAGGTTACACTTCCCAGAAAAGAAACCAGATCCTTCATTTTTGATCGCCTGACTCAACGCCTACATCCTGACTATATCTGTTCCTATTTTAAAATGGAGATAAATTCTGAATGTTTAAGGATGTATTTGTGTCCGCCTCTGTAAAATATTCCCGCGAATAGCTAAGATCTTTTTAGCCAATCCCGATGATATGGCCGCTCTCAGCCACTTGGAATTCCAAATGCGTTAGTTGCACGAGAGATAACGGTGGATACAGAAGAATGAACTTTATTCACATTCCAGGACGATGCGATGGAGCTTAATGGAATGGGTTTTCATACCAACCAGATGTGGAGCTCAACACTCGAATGGTTCATTAGTAAAGTAGCCGCCATTAGATTATGCGATGGTTTATGATGTCTATAAAATTCCAAGTCGGTCTCGCCTAGAAAACTATAAACAGCCGTCCTTTGTTCATCTATCCAAGTCTCATTAATATTTACTCTTCAGGAGTTGAACAATGCTTGTCGTTGTTATGCCAGCGTAGGGTTGAGCAAATCTAAATTGATTTCGACATGGAACTGTGTGATGAAGTAAAGATTTAAAAAATTGTAATTAGAACAAAATTTAACCAATTTTATTGATTCATAGTAGGCTATTTGCAAAATAGAAAAGCTGCATCGTAGCGGAGATCAAAAGAGGGATAAGATGACCAAAACATAGAGAACAAAAACCTCTTTATGACAGTAAAGTTTGAAATCATTTGGATCATTCTTGTGACAGTTACTGCCATTTTAATGTTCGAAAAGTTGCTACTCCTTATCAATTTTTATTCCGCCATTTTGAAACTTTTGCGGTGTGCTCGGTAGCGTTTTCGATATAAAAAACATGATCTTTATTGTGATAGCATTAGCATTCCACTTTGACATTATTTTTTGAGTTACCTCCATCCCCACCCCTTTTTTATCACCGCAGTGGGACCAAAAACTAGATAGTTGTTTCTAATGGCAACCTTTTTATGGCGATTTCGTTCTCTAACGGTTACTCAAACACGCCTCAAGCGATTACTCCCAAATTTGGCCAACTTGAATTAATAAAGATTCTTTCAAGTTGAAAAGGTTTTGGCGCCGATCAAACAATGGCGGGTATAAAATGGTGAGGGAATACAAAAAATGTAATACAACATATAAATTTGATAGCACCAATTGAAAGAGAATGAAAATGTATGAACAACAACCACTTGAGTGTGGGAAGTTCCTAGAACGAGTTCAACGTCCACATTCTTTGATATATTGATTTATTGCCTTACACTTATTTGAGGATTTGTGTACTACACAATCGGCAAGCTTTCATACACTTATTTATATCACCCATTTACAATTTGATAATTCAATTCTTAAGGTATTCTCAAAATACGTAAGTACGTCTTGAGTTGCCCTTTAACTAGTTCCCTATAGTTGATTTGAACTCTTGCCGAGGTATTTTGCGAATTCACTCTTAATACCGATGACCCAAGAGCTGTTTTAGTGTTATGATATTTTGTATAACTGCACAGTATATTATATACCTATCTTGTGTTATCTGTTGTGTAATCTACTTTTAGTTACTTTCTGCTTGTTATGTCAGTCATCATCATAGTCACAATGTCTTAACAGACATGTTGTGAACTCGTAAAATGCATTTACTCATTTTACGAGTTTCTCTTGAGATATCCTTAAGATCTTTAATGCAGTAGTTTCCCATTTGCTTTCTGCATCTTCATGCCGTTGACCAGATGGTATCTACTGGTTCATCCGCCTTTAGGGGCAATTTCTCACCCCAAGGACAAGAAGGTGTCCTGACTCTTCTCAACTCGTCCACCTAAAGCTGTTGGTTGACAAGAGGTTACTGTTTATACCGACAGTAGTTAGGTTCTTTTTTGTCGCCTTTTACGACACGCAGGATATACGATGGGAGATATTCTAAGCCGCCCCATATGGGGGTATATGTCAATCAGGCCAGTATAAAATAATACCATGTTCTTTAATTAAACATATGGTAGTCTATTTTGCAAATTCGTTAAGTTCGTACTTAGGTACATTTTAATTTGATTTCCAGATTTGTCATCTTTAGCGGTTTTCCTGATGTTAAGTTAGCACTAATAGTAATAGTAATAGCACTATAGTAAGTTTTTTTTAAAATATTGTATTGTGTTCTTATTCGATTTATTTTAGTCATTTTTTGTTTATTGCTTGAATTACCTTATTAAATTAATATTTGTAAGACTATCTCACAGAACGATCATCTGTTTTTATTATCATCTACACTAGATAGTAAACAGTACCTACCTGTGGTTGAAAAACATAGTAGGTGATTGTATCGGGATAGATACAAAATTGTAATGGATATGCCAAGACTGTAATCAACCTCCATTGATAGACATTGTAGTAGAAGAAGAAAAACACAGCTTCTCTAGTCAAGTATTGGTCAAGATTATATAGCGCTCGTGGGGACGCTGGACGATCGACGTCGAAACACGCGACGTCAGTCGGAGGCACTACCCGTAATTGCATTAAACCATGACCATGAATAATCATGATCCGAGCACAACATTTTTGTGGTCCAGTTACTTTCTATTACACACTTTCTCGTTTCATTGACTTAAGTGCCATTTAATATTCATCCAAGTTGAAATACGATTGTACAAATGCAATGACGTACCTATAGTGTTTCATCGAAAGGTCAAGATAATGAATACAGAGTCAAAAGTATTTTTAACATACAGGGTTCCAACGAAATTTAAGCCGGTCCTTCATATAATTTATCATTGAAAGCTCATTCTCCTCCAACGAATTTTTCTCCTCCAAGTTACAACTCTTTGAAATTGGACTTAAAGGTTGTCTATCTACTCGTATTAGCTTATATAGAGATTATCAGTGGCATAGATACAGGGGGATCAGGGCAACATGCCCCCCTTGAACTAAAAACAAAACAAACTATACCATGTCTGATCCTATTTGCCTATTAGCATCCCTCTATCCCCCGCAGACCATGACAATTACTGTCGAATTCACCAGCTAACTCTAGACTATATAGGTATATCCCCCCCCCCTCTGAAGTATCTAAAGCTATGCCGTGTCTCAAACTATTTGCCTATAATAACCCCGCCCTCACCCCTATCCGGAAGACCATCAAAATTACAGTTGGATTCACCGTCTAACTCTAGACTTTATAGGCATATCCCTCCCCTTTAACTCATCATCATGCAATTTGGCCATAACCCCCCCCCCCCCATAATGAAACTGTTCTACGCTACTGGGTAATACTACTTGTAAACAAACAGCGTCAATTATTTTTCATGAGACATGCTCCAACCGTCAGTTATTACAACGCCTACTAGAGATACCAGTGATACCACTGACTACATACTACAAATACTCTGCATATTATTTTCATCATGTTTTCGTTCTTCTGATACCACTTATTAAATTAATTAATTTTTTGATATTGATATTGAATTTGTGGTTTTTAGGCTGGCGTCGTTTAGTGCTAAGGCTTGACGTTTCGCCACCTCGAGTGGATGGCATCTTCAGAAGCAATTTCACTTCGGCAACTTCCTAAATACAGTAACTGATGATCGCTAATAAGCGTGAAACAGCTGTCTGCGTACTCGTGGATTGACGGAGATATAGAGCAACCCTCGTACATCAATTCTCATGTGCAGCAGCATATAGAACCCGCGATCTTCTAGTGGCCAAGCGAACGCGCCGTGGCGTTCCACCAAGAAAAGAAGCTGCTGTTTAGCAGCGATTTTCTTAGGTTTGCCGTTACCTTCGGGTACCAAATGACGCACCGGCAGATCTTTTCTGTCGCCTGCTTCACATGTCTGGTAGACATGAAAATGCTGATTCTCTCTATCTCCGTCAATCGACCTATGGCGCACTGATGATCGCTAATAAGCGTGAAACAGCTGTCTGCGTACTGGTGGATTGACGAAGATATAGAGCAACCCTCGTATATCGACTCTCATATGCAGCAGCATATAGAACCCGCGCTCTTCTGGTGGCCAAGCGAACGCGCCGTGGCGTTCCACCAAGAAAAGAAGCTGCTGTTTAGCAGCGATTCTCTTTGGTTTGCCGTTACCTTCGGGCTTCGGGTAACAGATGGCGCACCGGCAGATCTTTTCTGTCGCCTGCTCTCAGATACTGATATTGTTTGACACTTTGCACATCCGGCCAATACATTTTTGATTTTTTAAATTTTTATTTCATTTTTTTCAAGATGATATAATGATAAACTAAGAGCCAATTAATATTCAAACTCCAATACAATATCGAGGTAGATGGTTTTGTTTTTGATAAATCATTCAGACTATGAGGATAGTATCTTTCCCCATTTAAAGAGAGAGAGAGAGAAGCAGATTCAGATAGTAGAAAAAAACACGCGTAATATAATGTAATGATGATTGAATTAGCAAGTTAGGCGGATATTTCTGGGTCCTCTCAGCTGACAAATCATATTGTACAATCAACGGTAGAACGTCATCCAGAGGTGTGGTTGCAAAATCAACATTTTATGCGACGAAGAGAAATCTCTGGACATCATTTTAGGACCTCTGGCCGAGCTGGGATGGTCCTGTCTGACATTGGACAGAAGCCGGCTAAAGTTACTGTGTGACCATCGAAAATTGACCAGCTCGGAGCCTCGGAATGAGATCCCGGAGCCATCTCTTCAGATGGTGTCATCCAGGGGCGTTCTTTGGCAGCTCCCCACTGATCCTGAAGATATAAGATGGGTAGGCCATCCTCACCTTTACGATGAGGGCTGGACTAGTGTGAGGAAAGGTGCAGAAGGATCCGCTTGTAGGCCCATGTACTGATGGCTCACAATAAAACCTCTGTCTTTTTCTTCCACTCATTCAGAACGTCATGAATGTATTGGAACTTTTGTAACTTTTTGAAATGTATCTAACCTAAAACGTGCTTGAAAATGTTCTCTGCCAACCAGGCACGTATCCAGAATTTGGTTTTGGGGGGTTCAGATTATGGGTGTCCCTTTCGGGGGGTCCATTTTAGATTGCCGCCTTAAATTTGCTCTCGTCGAGGGGGGGGGGGTGGTGCAAAAATTTGTGGATTTTACTTTTTAGATGGCATTATATAATATTTCGGTCCGGACCCCCTGGACCCCCCTCTAAATACGTGCATGCTGCCAACGAACTATTGGTAATTTCTTTGAAACTGATGAATCATGGTAGAACTAAAACGTTCATAATCTATTTTTGGAAAAAGTCAATAATCCTGCTTCCTTACACAGGAAAATAGAATAATGAATAGGAAACACAACAATCGTGACAGAAATCGCCTTTGAAGGTACCCTACCCGTACAGTATCATAAAATCAATACTGTTCCTCATTATGCTAAAAATATATATATAATATATATATATCACCTGAGGCTACAAACTACCTTAAACGTATTAAGTTTTCCTCCACCTTGAAGCTAAGAAAATATCAATATCTAGAGGATTTTCATTTATATCTAAATTAATATAGTTAAAGCTCAAGTCAGCCAAACTCATAACTTTGAAATGTATGTGATTGATAAACTGTAAGAGACATGGACTTACTCTTCCACAAACAGACCATGATAGCATAGTTAAATTTTTTAAAAATTGTGACGATTACTGTATCTGGCATATTAAAGTCGTTGCACTCAATTCAGTTGCTGTTTTTACATTGGGAAACCTCAACGTTGTGAGTATACTTAGAAAATTTATTATAATATTTTTGAAATTTAATTTTCTTTTATTTTTTTCTAACTAGTAGAAAGCCCTGAAGATGGCGATAAACATTGCCGAAAGCTTGGCAGTTAACACTAGAGTCTCCTTGATGCAGTAACCCAGTCATTTTTCAAAATTTTGGCCAAAACCCCAAGATTTCTCATCTAGTTTAAGTTTTTTGGCCACAAGCTCCCTTGGTACTAAAAAAATTGTGTACAACACTATAACTCTTCCTCATTTATTGTACTGTTCAACTACTTTATACACCGCAAATGAAGCCATATATTCAAAATTACAGGTGTTGCAAAATACAGCAATGACAATAATTTTGAATAAAGATAAGTTCACAAAGGCAAGTTATATGTTAAAGCAACTTCAATGGTTGAGTATAAAGAATATTATATTGTATCTAGTTATCATTTTCATATTTGGATTAAAAAATCATTTATTGCTGAACATTTTATAGAATTAAACAGTCAATATCATAACTATTCGACTAGAGGAAATATAGATTTTCGCCTACAAATTTGCAACAGCAATATGACAAATAAATCGGTGTTCGAAAAAGGGTTATATGAATTTAATAAATTCGACAATAATATATAAGTACCAATCTGAAAGAATTCAAGACAAGATTAAAAAATTATTTCTTGGATACACAAAATGATAGTGACGTAATCATATGAATGCACTCAGCGAATTAAGCTAGTTTGTATTCTTGATAACAGTTATAGTGTAGCAATTATGCTAAATAAATCTATACTACTACTACTACTATTTTCTTTATTCTTCTGCTGCTGATTCAACGTACATTAGCTTTGTCATTTCGAAAGCAGTTGCTTCTGAAGAGGAAAGTCCCAACTTTTATAACACCCTGTATAATAAAATGTGGACCAAGGAAAGAGCCCTGAGGGACACCAAATACTATATCAATTGATAGAGAAAGATTCTCGCCCAGTGAGCTCAGCCTACTAATAACCTATATTATCATAAAATTAATTGACTTCATAAATATGAATGGATCCATCAATATGTAGCACTAAGGCCTAAAAAACGAAATGATGCGGGTACTATCAGCACTTGCATTGAGTTACTCATTGTTATCCGTTTAACCGTTGTTTTCTTACCAGTGCGTGCTCTTAGAAGAAATAATATTTTCTTTAATCCGCTAGACTACATATTGTTCTGCGTCCTACATTTGCTGATTACGCGGTCATATCTAATCACGAACACTTCTAGGTCGAACCATAGTATTCCGTTAGTTTGTTTATACACACTAGTCATATCTTTAATTATTTTAAACTACGCTGATTGTAAACAATCACCTCCTTTAGTGTCACAGAGGTGAGAGCAGAATCAAGATAAATCTACCTTTTTCGTTATATAAAAATACATTGCACAAAAAACAAATCTTGGGGCTGACAGTGTCAAATACTTTGGTATAATAATAGACAAACATCTAAAATGGGATTTACAAAAATAAAATTTCTTTAACGAAAAGTCACACAACTCTTCCCTAAATTTAAACTCTTAAACAATTTCTAAACACACGCTGTTTAGAAGTATAGTATACCACTCTCTTGTGTAGTCTCAGCTAAATTATTTCATCTTAGGTTGGGGAGGAGTACATCAAAGTAATTTAAAGAGTATAGAGACTTTGCAAAAGTCTGTTTTAAAACTTATCTATTATAAAGAACCCACATATCCTTCAAACTTATTTAGAGGATCCCAAAAGAATGATATCCGACAATTATTGTATTGCTGTAATAACATAGTGAGTTTTCGTCCACCAACATAAAATTTACTAACTTCAATAGCCATGAACATGATACAAGAACCAAGAATAGGACTTTGGAACCTCTTGTATAAAAGTTAATTGGCAAAAAAAGCTCAACATATTTATGTTGCTGCACATATGGCTTACTATCTGCTTCAATGAAAGCCATCAAGCCTCATTTCTCATTCAAAAAAGGTCAATCAATGGGTATTAGACACATCACGAGAGTTTTTCAAATGCTTTTAACAGATACAAATACTTACTAAAGCAAAGCAGTTCAGAGTTTGAATTTAGAATTATAGATAAGAACACTATTGCCCAAGTTACCAAACCAAGTGTTTACTGTTTAAAATATTCTGATACAACGTATACTGCAAAGATTTTTTTCAAAAAATAATATCAATGTCAAAAGTCTAAAGATACACCTATCAATATATGCATGAATAGTTTCTTAGCCACCTTGTATGGTGAGCAAGCATGTGTCTAATCTTTAATCGTTTCCTACACAAAATCATGCATTATTCAACGAAATAACTCAAATTAAGTTTAAAGTCATAGTTCATGGATACTACGATCGTGTAAATTGGCAAAAGAATTAATAAAACGAGCTTAACACCTGACGATTGGCCAACGTCCAACTAATTGTAGAAAATGTTTTGGCCGACATTATTATGCTATCCAGTGCAGTACCTTCAAGACTGAATATTTGTCGGTGGCATACTTACTTTGTGTTTTTAATGACCAAAGACTTCCTAAACTTCCTAAACCTGTTGCTTTTGGTTTATGGTATAGTATGCACTAAAAAGGTATTGCAGTAAACTCAGAATATGTTGAGTCCCCCCTAAAATTGCTGACTCGTGGTCGTATTCATAGTCGATACCTCAGAGTAACAACTGAACATAGAGGTAGTAAACAACTAATTCCAATAGACCAACATCTTTTCTTACGTTGTCATATCGACCACCAGATACAGATATCATAATTGTTTACTATCGTCTTAATTGTATAGTATCCAGAAGTATTCCATTCTACGTTAAAAAAGACGGTATTTTGATGGTTCAGAAATGATTACAGCAAAATCAATAGATATGTTGACCTCTACTGCGTTACTGCATGTTTCTTCATCATAAACGCAAATTCTGTCTTGCATAAATTTTGAGGAGTTGGCAACGCCTATGTAATTTTCCTGCAATTTGGTAAACTCCGACTGTCAAACGTTTGTTTTGCTTGTGCGTCTTTTATGCTTGGTCAGTAAAATCGAATTTGCTATTTGTTGGTAACTGTAGTGAAGCTTTACGGACTTGCTGTGCTATATTCGAGTGTAATTTAACAGTTTTTTGAGATGGGACAGTGCAGAGCAGTGTTTGTAACATGGGTTGCATTGGAAGAATGTTCAGGTTAGTTGGCAATGTTTGGGTCTGAAGTGTCAAAAGATGATTGCTTTGAGCACGCCATGCTGAAGTGGTTTGTTTACTACCTCTATGTTCAGCTGTTACTCTGAGGTCGATACTTAAGGGTCCCTTAATACTTGAGGGCCCCTTATATAAGTAAGGTTTTGTGTTTCGAAACCTTACTTGAGGGTCCTTTATGTAAAGCTACCTTGAGTATCTAATGTCAACATGACACTTCGTTGCAGTCAAGGCGATTTTGTAGGTTAATTTTGGAGTACGGTTTTATCAGTTTCTGTCACATCCGGAAAAATGTACGACACAAAAGAAGAAATACTGGCACAAAACAAAAAGTGATAACAGAAAACATCAAAATGCGTATCATAGGCATAACAAATTGACTTATATATAAAATATGACAACGTCGCCAAATGAATCCCGCCGTCTCGTAGATGTTGTCTAAATCGTATTCAAATCCAAGGTGCAGAAGCATGTAAACAAACAGGATACCACGCACTCCGCCCGAGTAAGGCGGCATTCATTTCGATCGGCCGAAAGGCAATAAACACCTTTGCGGCTTGCCGTTCTGCCGCCCGTCTGGGTTGTTGAACAGAGTACAGGGTTGTATTTTATTCAGTTGTTCCGTGTGTTTACCATTGTATACGACGCGTCGTGTCAATGATAGCGTACATCGTGCTTTTATCATCGCATACCTGCCGTGTTGTTGTGCGAATTTTAGTGTTATCTGTGTTGTACTGTTGTTTTAATAGTTATTAGTGGTGTTTGTGTTATTCCCCGATAACTTGAAGGAGATACTTAAGGATGTCTAGTAGTACAGACACTGCAGATGAATCCATGGATGTGGCTACAAGACAGGATTTAAGTCTACCGGAAGAGGCTTAGTAGCACAGACACTACAGATGAATCCATGGATGTGGCTACAAGTCAGGAATTGAGTCCACCAAGGAAGAGGTCAAAAAGAGCCATTTTGACGTGAGGAGTTAATACTAAACGTATATAAATACGAAACCCAGAAAAAGTAATTAACAACTGCTGCTGACGATATACCAACAAATGCCTCCAGGAAATTAGATATTCAGAACTGGCTTCGATCCAAAAACATAAGTTTTGACGAATCATTACTGAAAGTTGAATTACTTCAAATTGTGAATGACTATAAGGCTGAGTGCAATAAATATAGAATAGATGAAATGGCCACAGAGCAAAATAAAATAGTTCTGTGGCTTCCACCTTACCACTGTGAACTCTGTGAGCTAGTTTGAGCTGAAATTAAAAACACTGTAGCTGAAAAAAACACTACCTTCAAGTTTGCTGATGTGAAAAACCATTTCTCAGAAGCAATAGGATCTATTATTGCAGATAAAGGGCAAAAGTGCATTCGACATGTCCAAGAAAAAGTGGAACAGGAAATGTGGCGAATATTGAACTTGTTATCTGTAGTTAACCTCAATGGTAGCAGTACATCAAGCTCGTCAGACTCGGAATAGATGGACAAATGTAAAGTATTGACGCCTTCTCAACTTTACTCCCAAAATGAAGGTTCCTAAGGAAAGCATAATATATAAAATCTAAAATATATCAATACAGCTGTCATGGAAAATAATATGATTCATAAATGCTACTCCACATCCCATACTATGGACTTTATGACTTCTATTTTGAATACGGCTCTGGCGACCGACATCCACAGGCCAGCCGCCGAGCGCGTGTTATTGTTTACAGCCACTGCACGACGGATTTGAATACACTTTAGGAAAGAGATACACAAGGAAAGTCACCCTTGAGGGTCCCTTCAGTATCCTTGAATACGGTCCTAGATAAGTTTTAGAGCTTGTTACACCTCACTGCTACTTCCTTCAGTATCAGAACATCAGGTAATCATAGACACAATAAGCAGGGGCACACTATAACTTAATAAGCGTAAGGAAATAGCCAACGCTGTGAGCATCATGCAAAGAAACTTAAGGGGTGGTGATTCTATACTTTCTAGCACGATTTTATTAGTTTTACCTGTATGTTTGTTTGTTTATTTATTTGTGAGCTTGTAAACTCTCGTTTGGTTTAACAGGTGGGACCGAGCATTGACCACGAAAACGATTTTGGCGGCTTCAAATTCGTCGGACCAGCGGTCGTATCCGCTGACACTGAGATGGCGCGGATACCTTAAAGTTTGTTAATATTACACAGAGGCGTAGAGTCGAGAGCTCTAAAGGCGTGACATCCAATTGTTTGGGAGTTGGTATTTTTGGGAAATATATTCAGGAAAGTCGACAGTTTTAATTATACTTCATGCAGAGCTATGAATATTGATCAATCGCACAGTAGGTATTAATAAATACAGTTTGAAAAATCAAAAAAACACGCTTTAATTATGAAAGTTAACTAAAAAATTAAATAAATATAGTTGAAATAAATAAAAAAAACGCTTTGAAAGAGATTAAAAATTATTTTCATAAAATGGCGCTTTTTCACAATGATACTAGTATTTTTTTGTCCATTATTTTAAGCTTATTTAAAAAAAAAGTATTTTTGACGTTTTAGTCCGTGGTTTTTATTTTAACTATATTCTTTTAACTAAGCCTATGGCGAGGGCAAATCCTAAATAACGGAATACCGCAGCTGATATGGAAGGGTTATGATATGGGAAGATTGTTGACGCGAATTTGAATAGGTCAACACTCGTAGGCTCAATAAATACATCTCCTGGCAATCCGTTCCAAGCCCTTCATACCCTGGGAACAAACTTACGGTCGTATCGGTCGGTTCTTGTCTGAGAAAAAATCACCTTGAGATGAGATGAAACAGTCGCGCGGGTGCATCTAAGCTAATCATCTAATAGGCTTACTGAGCGGCGAAAATATGAAAAGTAGCTCCGAGTTCCATTCGAATACAAGTAGAAAAATTGGAGGTCACCAACCGCACGATTGTAAGAAAGCGGCTGGAGGTGGCGCGTTAACGCCGGGTCACCGATTTTTCGAATTGTTCTCTGGACTGCATCAAGTATACACAACGTAGTAGGGGCAACAGATCTGGAGATATGTACAGCGTGAGAAGGTTGGATGGAGAAATTACAACAAAAACTACTAAGAAAATTGCGATGATACGAGTATTATACGATGTTTTAGGCTTCGTAGAAAATTGGATTTATTATATAAAGTTGGTTTGCATTTTTTGTCCAGTGTACTAAATGGTTTGGTTGACATGATTTTCTGTGGTATTTATCGTATTGTAAGATCATTTGAATTATTTATACTGTTGGCAGAGGTATTAAATAATATTGGAATGGCTTGCATAATTTAGACAAACCAAAAATATGTATGCGGTAATATTAGCACCTAAAATTTGCTCTGCTTCCAAATAGCTTTGCTTTACTGCACTGAGACTAAATCCCAAGGCATTTTTCAAATAATTGTTGGCATTGTTCTGTCTGAATAAATGGTTTTCCTTTTTACAAAAGGTTATTTAGGGGTTGTGCCATAAAATTTTTCACTTATTTCCGATAGTTCAAGGCGTAGGGATGTGGCGACCCCATCGCCCAGAGGTGATGGTACACCTCGCACCAACGATGATGCATCGTGTACTATTAGCTCTGCAATCAGCCAAAGGGGGGAGAAGTGGAGTCACTTAGCTTCGCCCGCGGTGCAATCACCCCCACATCGGAATATTTCCGGGAAACTAGAAATAGGTTCCCGAAAATAGGCGGCGCCAAATGGCCTTATGGTTCATGTTCCGTCGCTGGGCCGATGTTCCCGGTTTCTCATAAGTGACAAATTAGATTAATTAGAAGTAAAAAATGCTCAATGGCTCTTCCAGGATCAAAAGATTCCGGAGGTAAAATACCTGGCCGTTCGGATCTCCGGGTGCCAGGTGGTCCGGGGGGAACATTAAGCGAAGTTCGTTTAAAAAATTTCGCTGCCACTCCTCATCAGGCTATCAACACAAGCCGTCCTTCGCAGCAACTTCGCACTGACGACAGGCCCGAAGGCCAGAGAAACGTGTTCAGAGCCGATTTTACAAATATACGAGGTCTTGCCTCCAACATAAACTCTGTCCATCAACATCTTCAGACAGAGAAGCCACACATTCTGGCTCTTACGGAAACTCAAGTCGGCTCTTCAACAATGGATAATTGCTTCAGATATCCCGGCTATGACTTATACACCCGATTTAGACGTAGGTTTGGCGTATGCGTGTACGTTAAATCTGGACTTTCTTGTCATCGAGAGGAAGAGCTCGAACTGGAAGGATTTGACATCATATGGCTTAAAATATCCTTCCAAAATCATTCCAAATTCATATGCTGCATCTATAGGCCACCAAGTAGTAACAACTGCAAAGAGCTCTTCGAGAAGCTTTCAGCCACTGTGGACGCGCTGCAGTCAGGTCATCCTAATTCAGAGATAGTCTTTCTGGGCGACTTCAACGTTCACAACTCATACTGGCTCAAACACTCAAACAAAACGGACGACGAGGGACGTGAAGCTGAAGCCTTTGCTATTAGCTGCGGCTTGGAGCAGATAGTTAAAGAACCAACAAGAATCCCCAGCCGCCACGGAGATTTTGCCAGTCTGCTGGACCTATACCTAACAACTACCCCAACAATTTACACAGTGGAAGTAACCGCTCCACTAGGATCGTCTGACCATAACACCGTCTCAACACTATGCAGGATGCATTCTCCAGATCCCCACCATACAATGCCTCGCCGTGTCTGGCATTACGGATCAGCAAAGTGGGACGACCTAAGGGAATACTACCAGTCCTTTCCCTGGCACGACGTCTGCTTCAAGTCACGAGACCCATCAGCTTGCGCCCAAGAAATAACAGAGGTAATAATGTCCGGCATGGAGGCCTATATTCCACATGTCGTCAAGCGTCCCTCCAAAAACAAGCCATGGTTTAATCAGCGTTGTAGAGATGCAGTTACCTCCAAAAACCAACATTACAAGAAATGGAGGAAAAATCCAAACGCCGAGAACCACCGCAGTTTTATTGACGCTAGAAGCCACTGTAAACGCGTGATTGACAACTGCAAGGAGGAACACAACCAAAAAATTAAGAACAAGCTCCTCTCATGTCCTAGTTCGTCCAGAACATTCTGGTCTGTAGCTAAGGCTGTTAGTCAGAACTTTTCCTATTCCTCAATACCACCCTTGACCAGAGAGGACAAGTCCATCGCTTCTGCTCCTAAAGAAAAAGCAGACATCTTAGGGAGGCTTTTCGCAGCCAATTCTACTGTAGACTTCCAAGGAAGCAATCCGACCACCAACATAAACGTAAACTCGAGAATGGCAGAGGTCAAATTTCAACATCGAGATGTAAAAAGCATCCTCCAGAAGCTAAACACGAAGAAAGCTACTGGTCCCGACCAAATTCCAGCCATTGTCCTTAAACGCTGTGCCGCTGAGCTTGCACCTATTCTTTGCAAGCTCTTCAAACTATCATATCAGCAAGGCGTGTTTCCCGCTTCATGGAAAATTGGCTGCGTACAACCCATCCCTAAGAAAGGCAAAAAAACCGATCCCACAAACTATAGACCTGTGGCTCTTCTCAGCATCATGTCCAAGGTTATGGAGACTGTCATTAACACACAGATCCTGAAATACCTGGACAATAATAACATCATAAATGATCGCCAGTATGGCTTCCGTAAGCACAGGTCTACGGGTGACCTTCTGGCCTATGTCACTCACTTGTGGAATAAAGCCATTGAAAACCATTGCGAATCCCGTGTTGTTGCGCTTGACATATCGAAAGCCTTCGACAGAGTGTGGCATGAGGGACTTCTAGTCAAGCTTGCTGCTTATGGACTACCACCTGGTCTGCGCCAGTGGCTGAACAGCTTTTTGAACGACCGATCTCTGTTCGTTGTAGTCGAAGGCTGTTCATCAGACGTATTTTCAATAAACACCGGTGTTCCTCAGGGATCTGTTTTATCCCCTACACTGTTCCTGCTGTACATCAACGAGCTGCTGGAAATAACATCCAATCCAATCTACAGCTTCGCAGACGACAGTACATTGATATCGTGCATGGAACCAGGCAAGCCACTATCATCCCAGGAGACGGTACGTCGACGACAGCAGCATGCCTCACAGATCAACGCAGATATCAAAAAAATTGTCGAGTGGGGATTAGTAAATAAAGTACAGTTCAACGTACAGAAAACCCAGGCAACAACACTTACAAAGAAGTCTCACACTGGCTTACCAACATTGGAAATGGAGGGTCACCCCATAGACGAGTCACCTTCCGTCAAGCTTTTGGGGGTCAACATCAACAACAACATGTCTTGGCACGACCACGTCGTCAGTATTGCTAAAGCGGCATCCCAGAAGCTTGGAGTTTTGTTCCGCTGTAGGAAGCTGTACACACCAGAGCAGCTGCTGCTGCTCTACAAGGCACAGATCCGACCACCGCTGAAGTATTGCTCCCATGTGTGGGGATGCGCTCCCAAGCACTCTTTAAAGCTTCTGGATACCATTCAGAAGAGAGCAATTAGACTAATCGATACGCCTAACCTCACAAAAGACCTCCATAGCCTGGAACATCGAAGAAGGGTGGCTGACCTATCCCTGTTCTACAGATTCTATCACGGAAGATGTTCGAGTGAGCTCTCCCAGGTAATAACAGCAAAGGCCGCCCGAACGAGGAACACTAGAGAGGCTCTGCGAGCTCACCCTTACCAGGTCGAGGTCCCTACTCCACGAACCAGTCTCCTCCAGCATTCCTTCTTTTGGAGAACTTCGACGCTGTGGAACGAGCTGCCAGGGAATTTGTTTCCCGCCGGCTACAACCTGCAGCGCTTCAAATCTAACGTGCACCGACACTTATCCTCTCGCAGCGCTTCTACAGCGACATAGGCTTTTAGCCTTTGCGGGAGGCTGTCCATAAAAAAAAAAAATAGTGATTAGCCAATGCCTTGAATCTTCTGACTTCATATGAATTCAAAGGAACATGATATGAAGCCAAAACTGCGGGAAATTATCAAAACTACTGTCACTGTCACTGTGGAAGCCTATCTATAAAATCAGTACTATGCTTAGAACCTAGGTTTACAGTCGGTGGTCTAAAATAATCCCGATAATTTTGATGTGTAGAGAGAAGTATTAAAAGTCGTTTATATTTTTTGTATAGTTTTTTTTCTTGTTGGAAACGGTGAAGACTGCAAGACCATCTTAAATCCGAGCATAAAAACGTGGTCGTATTTTACAAGAACGAATTGCTTAGTTTTCTTAGAAAACGATGAATGCGCATTGAGAGACGCATAAATTAGTGCCCAACCTGTTTCTATGTACACTAAACGTGACATGAAGTCGTGTTTTTAAACGTGAATAAGATATTTCATACTGACTAGTTGCGGAGGATGTTATGGTTTCATAGGATGAACATTTTTAAATTAGTGCAATCATCGCAATTTATGACTTATGTACAGTACGGTTAAAAATATGAGGCACGTATACCGACATATATTACAGAAGAAAACCTTTCTTTCATCTTAGAATACTTTTTCTTAATCTACAACAGTATGACAAGTATCAGGGTGAGAAAATTTTATAATTCGAAAAATAATATTATCCTACAGTGTAGTTAAAAATGCATCGTAAAACTGACGCCATAAAGGCAAAGAGAAAACTGAAACCCTAGCCTGATCAGTGATCATGTCTTCTAAACAGTCTGAAGAATTTCACAAGAACTTGATGGGAACTTTATTATTTCAAGATGTTCGCCAGACTGAGATAAGGTTCAAAATCGCATATAATGTTTGGGGGTGATACCAACTTGAAAGCACGGTCCTTCTTGTCGAAAAGGCACTCAAAACAGTACAAAGTTGTATCACGTACAGTAAAGAGGTGTTGTGATTTGTTTGTGATTGTGCATAGGTAAGTTCATCTCACAGAGTACCCAATTCTACTAATTGTCTCTTTGTTTATTGATATATTGATTTAAGTCATTAATTCATTTGAGAACTTGTTATTAGGCAATTGATAAACTTTGATATACACATTTCCATCATTAATGGTTCTATAATTCAACTACTGAATGTCTGCGATATGAAAACAGATAACAATCTCGAAGTACGTCGCGAGTAGACCCTTCGTGCTGAACTAGTACAGAGGAGTGGATACTTTGCGAGTGGATCCCTAGCATCTTAGTGAGTTGGCCTCACAGTTATCATGATAATTCTCCAACCTAGTGATTGGAGCTCTTGGAGAGGTATTTCGCGTGTTGACCCTTAATACCAAAGACCCAAGTGCTGCTCGAGTTTTGTTATATGCTTTTTGTATAATTATACAGTATATTATTTCATCTATTCTCTTGGAGAGGTGTTTCGCGAGTTGACCCTTAATACCTATGACCCGAGAGATGTTTGATTTATGTTCTGTATAATTTGTATGACCACATAAGATGTAGATATGATTTTATCCGTTTGTGGTTAAAGGATATATTTGCTGTGTTATCTATTTATATTTGTGTGTTTATTTATTCTGCCCGTTTTATCAATCACGCCAGTATAAAATAACGACATGTTCTTTAATTTAACATATATATGTTAACCCATTTCTTTTATTGATCATTCTTCAATGAATTGGTTACTCAGGTATCTTTTAATTTAATTTACAGATGTGTCGTCTGGAGCGCTTTTCCTGATACAGGCCCAACCTCCTATCGATGTTAAATTAGGTAGTTCTAGTAAGTTATTGTTTAAATATTTAATTGTGTTCTTACCTAATTTATTTTGGTCATTTGTTTATTGACTGAATTACTACCTTATTAAATGTTTTTGAGATACGCCCAGAATGATCATTTAACCATTCATTTTTTATTTATCCCCTACACAAGCAATAAGCGCATGTTCGTATCCGCCAGAAAAAATTCAGGATGTACTTGTTTCAGGGAAATGGAAAGTGTTTAAGGTTGCAACGGCAGTTGGTTGGAACCATTCCATGTAAAGGTTGGCCACGACTGGAGATAGCGGTGATCCCATTGGTAATCTATCTTCTTGCATATAAAACTTGTCCTTTTCTTGCAAATAGTTGTTCTCCAGACAAAACTAATAGCTCCATAACTCCACTCACTGGAATATTCGTTCTGTCTTTCATTGTTGGGTCTTCTTGTAACCTCTTCTGGATTATCCCCAGTGCCTCTCCAACTGGCACATTTGTCTACAGGCTATCGATGTCGAAACCTATTAACCGATCTTCTGCGTCTAGTTTCGTTTGTGCATGTATATCAACAAATCTAAAATTATATAGACAATGGAAGCCCGAAACAGAGATTTTGATACTTTTTATTGATATTGTACCTTCCAAGCATCAGGAAATGCTCTGCGTGAATGTGTAGTTTCATGGCCACTGTCTGTGTATGGCATTCCAGCTGATAGATAAATAAACGATTTCTTTAAAAAACATACGTTTCAATGAGCATGATTTCTTGAAAATATTATTCATCGACTCCTACGATGTTATTATTCATTTGTTAGTCACGTGCCTGGTCATACCTGCCGGTAAGTAAACTGCATAAACGCGTTTTAGGAAATTGTCAATCAGTTTGTTTTTTGATGTTTACCGATAACATATTACACAGTTATAAGCGGAAGAACAACCAAACCGTAAACATTTTCGTGAATAGTGTGTCACGACGGATTGCGGCACATTTCCACAAAAAGTGCGTACTGTAGCATAAACCAAAAGCAACAATGAGTTTTATGAACCTGTGGAAGGAATATCGCGTCATTAAACCACAACAAAAATAAAAATTGCATAAAATGGCCTGTTTTTTTCATCAATTACATATAGACTATCAGTGCCACCTATGCGAACTTTTTGTTAGCTTTCTGATAATATAATATCTAAAGTTGTTGTAAGATGAGAAGAAGACCACATATCTGAGAAAAAAACTATTGTTTAGAACTAATGCTCAGATTAGGCCTGTAAGGGACAACAAATTTCTGACCATTCCAAAACATAGGACAGCCATGTTTCAACGTTCCTTCTCATATCAGGGACCAAAGCAGTTTAATGCTCTGAGATTTAAGTTAAGACAAAACATATTAAGTAATAAGTGCTTTAAGTTCAGTGTTAAAGAATATCTCCTCTTGCAACAACAGTTATGAAATAACCTCGGAAATAACTTTACTCTCTTTTTTCTCTCCTTGTCTGTATTTGTATTTTGTACTTTGTATACTCGCTATTATTATGGCCTTTAAAACTACTATAATTTTAGGTACTGTATATGTTATAGGTTAAAACACTTTTAAGGATTTAGCGTATCACATTTTTTCATTTCTTCTTTCTCTCTGCGCAACTAGCCTTTCTGTTGGATGGTTCTTAGGTTTAAGGTTTAAGTAGTTTAGGTTGACCGGTTGAGTATGAGTAGCCATTGTGGCTAAACTTCGCCGTTTGTACTATTATATCTATATACGTAATAGGACAATTAAGACATTATTATTATTATCATCATGTTCTTTCAAACTTCTCTCGCATGACTGCGGTGACGACAAATGTTGACGGGCTAGGCCAAGTCAACACCTGAACTATTACTGATCGGAATTTAGGAAAGATCGTACTATATTACAGGTCTTAAGGATTACAGACTTTTGGAATATTTTATGTAACCCTTCGTCCAGGCCCAACTGTTGTAGATGTTGTGTAAATGTGATCGGTGTGAGGCCTGAGACCGACATAATGAGGGGGACAATAATAACTTCATCTTGTTTCCAGAGTCGCTTCACTTCTATGGCAAGGTCAGTGTATTTAGATATTTTCCCAGCGTAGGTGTTTTGAACATTTACATCATTGGGAATAGCAATATCTATTAAGTAGGTAACTTTGCCTGCCTTTGTCTGAAATACTATATCTGGTCTGTTTGCATTGATGGTTTTGTCTGTGTGTATTTTATTATTATTATTATTATGTACCTAAGTAATTACATGAGCACCTAAAAAAAGTAGAAAATGACCAGGATCCCCTGAAACGCCTAAAAACGAAGTTTGGGGAATATTCTAATTTTTTTATTTTTTGCTAATTACTCCGCCGCCAATGCACCGATTTTCAAAATTATAGGAGCATCACTTACTAGGACTTCACAGCATATAGGTACCCAAATTTCATCAGAATCCATACAGCGGTTACCGAGATTACGAGGCTAGAAAAAAGCAAACAGACAGACCGACAGACGGACCGACAGACAGACCTACAGACAGACCGACCGACAGACCGACAGTCGACAAACAGACCGACAGACAGACCGACAGACAGACCGACCGACAGACCTACAGACAGACCGACGGAAATGAGTAACGTCGATTTTTGTTATGTAGACATCATGAATCGACCAAAAATTGTATTATCTCAAAATCGAAAATTTTCGCAATCACAATACTCCCCTCACCTCTATCGGTTTGGGGAGTAAAATGCAATTTTTTCAGATGCGACTATCTGTCTTAGCAGGGCAGAATGAAACATGTGAAAATGAACACAAATTGTTTACCTTACAACTATAAATCTCCAACATTTCAAACATCGAGTTTCAAAGATAAATATATTATTATTCTACGTTTGATATTTACAGCAGTACACGCTAGGTAAACATGGCGACCTTTGAAAATATTAGCATTGAATTAAATAGCAAATAAAATTAATAACATTGAGATGCTTTTACACGGTTTGTGATTTTAGTCGATCGCAAATCTGTTCTGAAAAGACCTTCACCTACAAAACGAATGTGTAGAAAATGTACAAGACATATGAGAAGGACGCAGCCTCAAGGCAGTGACAAATCGGGTGGTTGACAAATGGCTTTATAACTCAGAACGCTGCGGAGTAACTGGCTTTCTGAAACGAGGCTTTCCTTGGAGACTTTCCAGATTCGGGAGATTTATGATACCACACAGTACAATGTTATAGCTGTCAGATGAGATCTATTTTCGTAATTTGTTTTTCTATTTCTCGGCAAATGGTTCTTATCATATGACGGGCGTACGTTGTGTATGTAAAACAGCGTTCAAAAAGTATTATGTTATTAGTCTAAGATTCGAATATAAGACGACCTTCACCGAACTGGTTAATGGATGAAAAGCATTTTATAGTAAATTTAATATGTTAAAAAACATATCGCGAGTGGGTTGGCTGAAAAATTTCAGTCCAGGATATGATTAATTAAATATTGAAATATTATTTTTTTTAAACATTTCACTCGTTTGGTTAATAGACAAATCACATACCAATCGAAAGTATGAAGCCCATAGAATATGCAAACGTTAGGTTGGCTACGTTTTTACCGTTCTAACTATAGGGTAGGCAGGTATAAACAGGTAAATCAATAATAGTAATTTGCACATTTGCACCGGTGTGGTTAATGCATGAAACATATATCAATATAAAGATAATTTTATTGCAAACACGTCGATATAGGGTTGTCTGCAAAAAATCAGTCTGGAATTCCAGTTGTCGAATTTTAAAGATCAAAATATTGCTGCTAGTGAATACGTGCGGCCAAAGAGGTCCGAGCGAACTATCCTGCCTTCGGGGGACGGGGGGGGGGGGGAGAGAAGGATGTCGTAGGCAAATAGTATAAGACATATTATAGGTTATTTTTATTTTTAGTTTAAAGGGGGATATACTTTTGTTGCTTTCCAGGTAGGGTGACCATACACTTCATAGATCAAATCCGGATGCTTCGCTTACCGGGAGCTGGGAGGTCTGTAATTGAATGAAATGAATAGAGATGGGCCATCCAGCGACAGTAGTGCTTTTTTTGCCTGTCCATTAGCTGTATTTGTTTATTTTGCTGTACGTTGTGCCAACTATTTTCGATTGGGGTTCAAATTCCGGGCATTTTACCGATTTTGTGATTTTTTGCCAGCCAATTAGATGTATTTATTCATTTCGCTGTATGTTGTGCCAACTATTTTCGATTAAGGCTCGAATTCCGGACATTTTACCAATTTTTGTAATTCTGCCCGGACACGAAATTTAGCTCCAAATTTCCGGACATGTCCGGGATTTTCCGGACGAATGGTCACCCTACTTCCAGGTGAAGGGGAGTTGGCTTTGGAGAAATAATATCCGTTATGGTATTGTTTGTGTTCTATTTTTACTTCAAAGGGGGTGATATATCCTTCCCATCCCCTCGTATCTACGCCACTGACTTGGTTAACAGTGATTAGACACTTAAAATGCTCTAAACTGATATCTGACTGCGGAGACGCTCTAAAAAATGAACTAGGCAGTCTTTACAGGGTCTTCCAGGCGGAGGTGTACGCCGTATTGATGGTTCATTCGATGGACGTCGAACAGTGTTCAGAACAAAGCATATAAAATATACAGACAGGGTGTTAATTAAGTATGTTAACAAACTTTAACCACGAATAGTACTCCGAAACATAAAAAGAAAATGTCATATGAACATGGGTCCGAAAATGCTTCCTAAGGGAGCTACGCTTCTTTGCATGGGGCATCCTGAAGACGGTTTTCCCTCGATATTCTTGAAACCATTCATAACAAAATTACGAAATTAGGTATGATGGGTAAACTTTTGACGCTGAATCTGATTCTGAATTCAGAATTTCATAATTTTAATCAGAGGCGTATCATACGGGAGGAATTAAGGGTAAACATAACCCCATTTTCTAAATGGTATTTTTTTGACATTTTGATTTTAGACTGTGGTATTTCAGAGATTCAATAATTTGCCGACAGGACCGACGGAAATAAGTGGTGTGGATTTTCGTTATGATTTTTCGCGGTCACAATACTCCCCTCACCTATCGCGCTGTGGGAAGTCTATGTCTGTTAAAGTTAGAGGAGGTCGTTAATGTAAAGAAGAAAATAGTACTGGCCCACGTATAGAACCTTGTGGTACGCCCTCCCTTACATCGACTATCTCAGGCCGCGTCTCTCCTAGCCTCACAGTTTATTTCTATTCTGCAGGTAATTGTTGAGGAGGATGTCATGAGATACACAGTCGAAAGCCTTGCAAAATCACAAAAAAAGGGTTGATTAATGCACCATCCTTAATATTTCTCATGTCCCGTGTAACAGATTATGTGCTTCTAAATCAGTAGTTCTCTACCTTTTTTGCTTGATGCAGTTCACGATGCAGTTGCATCCTTTTTGCAATTATCCCAGATGCTATCCCCCCTTAAAAATACACCCCTTAGAATACTTTTTTATTGTATAAATGTTTGTGTCATTTATATATCTCCATTCTTAAATGCAGGGTGTTCAAGAATTTTCTTGACAGGTGATATTTTCGAAACTAAAAACAGTTCAAGGAGGAATTGAGTTGTAATTTTGAAGTTACCTTAGGGTCTATCCGAGGGTCTATCATCATGCATTCAAAAAAAAGGTTTTGTACATCCCCGAAAACTCACTCACAACTTTTTGTTTTCAAATAGCACTCCATAGGTTTTCTTACATAAATGATATCCCTATTTTTATTTAAAATCTTGTGCTACCTTTAATGTTATAGGCAAACCTTTTTTTCGTAAAAGCCATATAAATAAAATGAAAATTTCTTAGACGCTAAAATATGGATAAAAGAAGAAAACTATTGCATTTCTTAGGGTACTGAATGCATATCATACATGCTTTCAAAAACAAATATCTTTTTTCCTTTTTTATTACGAAAATTTTACAACTCAAACAAAATGCTATTTTATTTACTTTATGCTTATGACTTTATGAAAACAAAAATGGTTTGTGTATGAACTCAAAAGGCAATAGGTTCTACAAGACTTTAAATAAAAATAATAACCTAATTTTTTATGTAGGAAGAGTTGTGGGTGTTGGGTGGAATTTGAAAAAAAGTTGGGAGTGAGTTTTAGGGGTTGAAATACAAACTTTTTTTTGAAAGCTTGATATGATAGGTCATTCAGTACCCTCGAAAGGCTTACTTAGTTTTCTTTTTTATGTTTTTCTTACGAAAGTATTACCCTTCAAACAAATCCTAAAATTTATTTATTATACCTATTTATGCCTATATTTATATCAAAGGTACTACAAGATATCAAATAAAATAAGGACTTATTCTGTGCAGGGAAAACTATCGGGTGATATTTGAAAAACAAGTTGGGGGTAGGTTGCAATAAGGGTTGAAATAGAAAAAAAGGTTTTAACGTCAACACCATGAGTCAAAATTTCAAATATAAAATTTTTGTATAATCAAATATAATGAGGCGAAATGACTTATGGATTTGCAGCAGGAGTGTTATTTGTAGAAGATCGTTGCTGTTATCATTAAGCAGGAAGGGAGCTTAAGACCACACAAATAGGACAGTGCTGATGGAGCAGGATGATGGGTTAGATAAATTTTAATGTGACTTTTTCAATGCCAATACCTCACACAAGGGTTACCTTCGAGGTGGCACTATTTGTATTAATCCGTACAAATAAATGAAATAAAAATGAAATGGAATGATACATCAATCATCATCATAGTCAAAATGTCTTAACAGACATGTTGTGAACTCGTAAAATGCATTTACACATTTTATGAGTTTCTCTTGGGATATCTTTAAGATCTTTAATGCAGTAGTTTCCCATTTGCTTTCTGCATCCTCATGCCGTTGACCAGATGGTAGATAGATCATATAGTACTTTCAAAAAATCCACTCAGGTTTCGTTTGAACATTTTTTTGTTACGAGAATATCAAGGTATGTCATGGAAATTCAGGGCACTACTGATTCTATTTTCAAAATAATACAATTATAGGTACATAAATAAACTTACACAACAGCACACAGTAGATAGATATCTAGCTCGGCGCGGAAGACACACTCATCAACACAACGAAGAATCCACGATAGGAAGAACACAATAAAACAATGGTAGAAATAATGTCAATAGTCCTGATGACGGTGAGAAAGGACGCCCCAACAGGTAGATGAGGCCGCGCGTTGCACCGTGCGTCCTGCTAGGCGAGAGCGCGTGACCTTTGTGTCGGTAGGTCGGCGGCGGCGAATTCCTGCGAAATTCCTGCTGGTGGGTCGCTGCGTGTCCTGCTGTGGTGCGCGCCGGTGCGTCCTCTCGCGATATCGACCACCAGCTCGCTGGCAACAGTCGCACTGTCTGAGTGTCTGTTCGACTGTTGTTGCTCGTTGCTCTCGCTATGCAGGACGCGGGAAACGTCGCCGCTACGCTGCGGAATGCCTGCGTTGCTGCACTGGACCGCCGATCTCTCGGACGCATAGGCGCCGAGGACGGTGCGCTCAGGGAGGAAAAGGCCGTCAAGTGTCTTGACTCAGTACTTCCCACACAGTATTGGTCCTATATCAGAAAATTTTGGATTTTCTCTATCCTTACGCCATCCTCATCAAAAAGTAGACGACAATCAGGGACCTTTGAAATATCCAATATATTATGTTATAATATGTACCCACATAACACTATATGGATATGTACATCCATAGAATGTACATTAGATATTCCAGTTTGAACATGTATATTTTGAATATTCATAGGACGTTAAATGTACATATGAAAAATGATATATACTAGTGTAATATACTATGTATGTTCACGTAGGTATATCCATATGTGAATATACATAAGATGTTGGTCTATGTATCATATATACATCTAGTAGTTTACGCCTGCGCGAAGTACAACTAGTGCCGCCATTGCTGATTTCTGGTCATTCAGTCGTTCGACTCGTTCGCGTGTGTGCTGGTGCTGGTTGTGCTTGATTACCTGAGTGAGTGACATATTGTGCAATGTTACTTATCTTCTCACTACTGATAACACTCACATCCAGCGTTTGGCGGTAAGTCATAAGCGGAACAAACCACCTACAAAATTTTATAATCTTGATTTCTTTGTGATTTTAGACATGCCATTCAACAGAAAAGAGATGACAATCACAGTAATCGATTTTGCCAAGTATTATTATTGTAATTAGAAATTGAATTAATAACAAGACATAATGAAAGCATAAAGTTTGTTTATCTTACTGCCTCTACATTGAACTTTCAAACACTATGCATGTGCATTAAAAGTACATGAATGTACATTTAATGGATATACCATAAATATGTAAATTCGCGACAAACGTACATAACATGTAATTCTTTTATGTCTATTTTACATCCATTAGACGTTCATGCTCCATTTGTGGATATACATATCCATTGATTTGATATCCATTGTACGTACATTGTATATACTTTTGTTAAGTGGGTATGTATCAAATTATTCCACAGAATATCAAATTCAAAGGCAGCACGATATCATCAAAGTAGTTTTTTTCAGCACACTGTAGAGTATTTTATAAATACAATAAATTTACCCCACCCCAATTCTACCCCCACCCCCAACTATCCAAATTCTGCCCCCCACCCAAAAAAGTAGTAGTAAATGATCAGGAACCCCTAAAATACCAAAAACGAAGTTTGAGCTGTTTTATACCTTTATAGTTCTTTTATTGTTGAAGTGGCACAACTGACACGACTTCTTGAAACCATACGCGTTTTCTCTTCTCATCACGGTCGTAATACTGTGTCAAAATTTCAGTAAGATTGATTGGATAACTTCCAGGTTACCCAATAGAGAACGACCTAAAGCAATACTCCTATGTATACTTTATAAACTAGCTGGATAGTAAACAAGCTATCTACACCTGCTTATTCTAGTGAAAAGTTATCTAGCAATTGGAATATCAATGAATGTTGGTTAATTTGTATTATATCCAGATAGTTTGAAAACTATCCACGAATTGAAACTAAAGTACAAACTACAAAAGTATATTCCACAAATTAACCGGACGTTTTGGCTAGTTTACAAACTAACCACAGCATCATTATCTACTACGACCTCACAAGATATCGCTAACCAAATTTCATCACAATCCATATAGCAGTTACTAAGATTATGAGGCTAGAAAAACGCTAACAGACAGACCGGCAGATCGACGGAAATAAGTGACATGGATTTTTGTTACGTAGATATCATAAAACCCCTAAAAGCGTATTACCTCGGAATCAAAAATTTTCGCGATTACAGTACTC
Organism: Callosobruchus maculatus; assembly: GCA_951848785.1. NCBI lineage: Eukaryota > Metazoa > Arthropoda > Insecta > Coleoptera > Chrysomelidae > Callosobruchus > Callosobruchus maculatus. Next base: position 343,696 of record CATOUR010000028.1, on the reverse strand, counting down.
CCCATCGGTGTAGGAAATTAAAAGGATTTGAATTTGTAGAAATTCGAGAAAAACGGCAAAAACCGGTGTATCAAAAATCGACTAGTTTAAAAAAATCACAATTAAATGTATCAATATAAAGGTATACCAAAATAACATATTAAAGAAATATTATTCCAAAATATCTTGTATAGCAATTTTTTTACTACTTCTGCATGAACTCAATGGATTTGTTACCTTCCTCCAAAATAGGTTCAATAAATTCTAAATAAGGAAGAATTTGCCAGTGAACATCTGCACAACTAAGCTGTTTTTTCCAAGAGAACCTCAAGATTTTTTTTGCGGAATTGGTTTACCTATTGGCATTCCTCTAACTGGCTATCTTTGCATACGCAAAACGGTGACATTTAAATCACTAATTTCTAACATACATCTAATCAAAGCCTAGTTGGGCGAAAGTATATTAAAAACAAGGCTTTGATGCCTCGCATCTTCTGTGTTTTAAAATTCAACCTTTGAAAGAAGTTACAGCGTATTACTGCAAACAAACATTGTATTATTATATGCAAATCGAATCAAAAGGATCTGATCTTCCTATATACCAACTTTGACTATTCACTAAAATAGACAATATGAACTGAATAGTGCGCCGTCTATGGAATAGTCTCCGGAACGAGATAATCATGTGCACGGCCTCGTTCTTGCCTTAAGGCATAATTAGGAAAAGCCTACTCTAAGATTTATTTTTGTCTGTCGACCCTCTTCAGCCAGCTATTTCTAGCTGACGCTGATGCGAAGAAAAACCTTTTTGCCTCCTCCAGTTAAGTTATGCAGCGATTACCAAACTACTTTTGAAGAAGAAATAAAAAATAAACAAACAGCAAATTAGCGCGTTATGAACACGTTTACTAGATTACTAGATACGAATACTTACCTCTTGGAAAGATTGATATTGATAAAAAGAGTAGAAAGGCTATTCAATTTTACATTTCATCGTATAAAAAAATTAGGCATTCTTATTTGAAAAAAATCAAGTTGCATGTGATAGAATGTTCCTTAATTATTAATCTACTTTTTATTGCTCCAAATACAGGAATTCACATTTGAACTTCTATCCTAAACTGACGCATTTCATGCTTAGTGATACGGCAAAGTCAGCATTCTAAGTTTTATAATCGCTGCCATATCCAATTTTTTCTGATATCCACTAGTACTTATACCAAAATTGGTACCTATTTTGCGGCTAAACGATTCGTCCCATATACATGACACAAAGTCACACTAGAATTCACTCAAGAAATTCAAATATGATATAATATACAGGGGGTTCTATTTTAAAAAAACTGCAGGTTTGATATTAATCTCCCTGTATAAGCGTTCAAATTTAAGTGAGAATATTTTACCGTTTTAACCGTCAAGATTTCCTATCCCTACCATGATAAAGTAACAGATTTTTTGAATATGTTTTGGTAAGTCCACTAATATCTTCCGTTCACGCACTGTTTTGGCACATCCTGTATATTTTTGTTCAAGAATTTTGATCAAAGATCGGTTACTTTTAAAGCCCCCCAAATAGAGTAAAATTCTGTTTCCAGACGCACGAATTCAAAAAATTTTCCGGTATTACTCCCTTCTTTCCCCCTTTCACATTTTGGCTATAAGGGCACAAGTGTATCCCTGAACAGACATATATTGACGGAAATAAGAGATACCCAAAAAACCTTTTTTCCTCAAATTAGAATCTTAGAAATCACAAGATACTTCATTTGCTTATGCATGGGAGGTGGGAAGATGAAATGATTTTTATCTCAGTGATTTTTTAATGTATACTAATAATGTTTTAACTCACCTGCCAATTTAAAAAAGATTGATTGTTCACTTTAATAAACAACCGTATACATATACAGTTTGATCCATTCATGCAATATGTAACAGTGAGTGAGTAATTATAGCGGCTTGAAATTACGCTCTAAATGGAATCATTAATTTTGAAACAACTTTATAACGATGAAGGAAATGATTGATGAAAGTATTTCCCGTCAGTAGCATGAACTGTTTATCAACTTTCTTCGCTGGAAATTTCCATCAGTCAGTGTACGAACAGCACTTTAAACCTATTATAGGTACTCTATTACATCATCATGCTGGGAAAAACAATCGAACATTTCAACCAATATACGAGTGACATTGTGATCATATACAATGGCGGATATAAGTGGAGGGGTTATAGGAGAATATTCGAAATTTTGTATAGACATACCAGCTCACTTCGTTGTTTTCGACCTCTTAAAGGGGTGATACACGTACGAGCAAGTACGCGTACTTATGGCTCGACGACCTTTTTCGCCTGTGTGTCACCGTAAGTAAAGTGTATCCGAAGTCACTTGGAACAGCAAAAAATGCTTGGGCGGCTTCTCCTTTGTGAAACGCCCCAGGGACCCTGTATGTCTGCCGCGCACCGACGATAAACCGAGTGTCGGTGCTGCCGCGTTTCACAAAGGAGATGCCGCCCAAGCATTTTTTGCTCTTCCAAGTGACTTCGGATACACTTTACGCGTACTTTAAAACCGTGGCGCAAACCGCCGGCGATCCAACTGGTTTGAAATCTTGCTCGTAGATTGTCTCGGCTCGTACTGCGAGCCGCGAGCTATCACTTCGTTTCGGCAGGCCATCGATGCGCAACGCTTGTTGTGTTTGGCGTTTGTTAAAAGTTTTGCCTCGAGTTTTGCTTATTTAGGAAAATTATCAAAATGAGTGATTTCAGCTTCACGTGTGTCACCGCGTCGAGCCGAGTAAGTTCGCGAACTTAAAAACCGCGTACTTAAAGTTCGTACGTGTATCACCCCTTTTAAAGATCTGGAGACCTCCTAAATAAGTTTACGTCCTAGAGCCTTATCCTGTTAAACATTGGAAATGGACGGCTTTCCCTCTTCTTTCTATAACCAGTTCTGGGGCGCCCACAGGGATCGGTATTAGGACCGACAATGTTTCTGCTTCACATCATAATGATCTACTCTCTAGCACTACAAGTCCAATCCACAGTTTTGCGGATGACAGTACTTTGTACGGAGGCATCACAAGCAATAAGCCAATCTCTGTAGTCGAGAGCTGGAATGCAGAATACTAGCGGAGACTGCTTCCCTGTCAAACTAATGTACAGTATCAAACAAGAAATTATAATGCCCAAGCATCGAGGTAGAATCCCGTGGAGGCGCGATAACGTGGCTGAAAGCAGGTGCAAGTTGGCCATATTGATTCGACACTTATGTCAAACAGCTGACGTTTCTTTGACAATTTCGTGTTTGCTTTTTTTGAGTGTTTTTACCGAGATTTTACTTATTTTTGACTGATATTCTAGCGAATTCATAAAGGAAATGATGGTTTCATGCGCTTGTCGTAGCTGCTCTAGCAGAGATCGCATGGATAAGAAGAAATCGACAGGAATTACATTTCATAGGTATGTATGTAAAAAAATAAACAATGTACAGGACCGCATTTGTAATCTTTATCTCAATAAAGTGTAACGTATTGCAGCAATAATACAGTTGTATTATTCAATTGATGATGAATGCCGTGTCTACAAAGCCTGTTTTTTTTCATATACTTATTTATGAATTTTGCATTAGATTGAAAAATCAACCTAATACTACATATTTAAATCATCATTCTAATGAATTTTCAAAATTATTTACATAAGAAAGTAATCCGGCTCTGGCGAGGCGTCCATATTGTTACCACACTTAGCCACGCCTCCTGCTACCGTTTTTGTTATGCGAAATTGAACCTTAAAGCGTCTCCTTGGGATTCTACCTCGATGTTACAGGGTCACTGTATTTTCCTCTGTTGCTATTGAAGTTTCACATCTACCAGCTGAGGTTATCTATGGTTCTGTTCTCTCGTTCTATGACCAAGTGTCAAAATCACTGTCAACTGCTGTCTACAAGTCAAAATATGTCAATTTGAGGTTAGATTTAACTTCATCACAACAACAATTTCTAAAAATATTTTTCAAACAATTCGTGAAACTTTCGAGTTTCTGTATTTCCTAATCAGTTTTTCAAAATCCGTAACAGTGGACGACTATACGATGAGCGACGATGATCGGGACATCGACGTCGAAAGCGATGTACGAGTACTGAACTATATCTAGATATCAATAACTTACAAAATATTTTTTAGGAAGGAGACGATTCAGATTCGCGGCAGACGACACCTAGACCAACTATTGGTGGTCAATATTACTCACAGGTGTGTACTAAATATCTATACCCTTAGTTTTATCGTCAATACCAAAGTAATGTATATGGAAACTATGTGGAGAATAGTATATGTGAGAATGATATCAACTAACAGCTATTTACCTGTCTAGAAAGCCTCTGAAGATCTATCAAATTTTAGTGTCGAAATTTGCAGATATATCGGAGATCTAATGTATTGGTGTTTTTGTCACCACATTTTGGACATATTCACAATAATAATACAAGTGGAAACATACATTTCCAGAACAAGCTCTCACTTTGGCCAAAAATGTTGCATGGAATGCAGTAGCAATTTAACAAAGTACTCAAATCTAATTGTAATAAACAAATAATTATCTTAGGAATCTTGGAGTGCATAAAGATATTTATATGTTTACAATTTACAATGACAGCATTATATTACTTATTTTACCCTCACTACATTCTGTAATCTATGTGACTGCTCGGTTAGTGTAGGAGAATGTTCTTATCTGCCAAGGAAGTTACGAATATGCATTTTTCAAATGTATACTAAAAACATTCCTTTTAACCTACTTTTAAATCTGGCAGCTTGTAGATGAGTATAAAATCAACCTGTTTTAACAAGATACTAAAAAAGACTGAATACAAACATTTTTCTAAGCAATGACAACAATTTTTCTTAGACTAATAATATCAGAACCTTACAAGATGTGCAGTTCATAAGAATTTATTATATGGATTTGGATGTGATAGCATTTGTCTATCCACCATTATACCATTGAAAACTACACTATTATTCACAAATTGTTTTATTGCTTCCCACACCAATAGGTGAGGAGAGTATTGTGATCGTGAAAATTTCGATTTTGAGATAATATACTTTCTGCGCGTTTTATGATGCCTACATAACAAAAATCCATCCGTCGGTCAATCTGTCTGTTGGCGTTTTTCTAACCTCCTAATCTCAGTAACCACTGCATAGATTTTGATGAAATTTGGGTAGTGCTATGGTGTAGGGATGTAGTAGGTAATTTTGAAAATCAGTGCATGGGCGGCGGAGTAATTAGCAAAAAAGTAAAAAATTTCAAATATGCCTCAAACTTCGTTTTCAGGCGGTTTAGGGATTCCTGATCATTTTCTACTTTTTTTGGGGTAGGGGGGGTTGTAAATCTGAAAAATTCGTTGTAGTCATAATAGGCTGCCTACTGACCTGAGAGAGAAAGACCTAGCAGCATAATACACTTTTTTAGGTCAATCCAAACATTGCCTTGCCGATTACAGAAACCAAGGAATTTGAAGTTCCTGATGCGTACAAAATAAATACGAGTATTACTTTGGATCGTTCTGTACTGTGTACGCGCAAACTTCTGAATTGACTTCAATGACATTTTGATACAGATTTATTTCCGCGACGAGTATGGAAAGCGCGTACGGTTTTTAGAAATCATTTCAGTGGCGGCGCGGCAATAATAAAAAAACTAAAAATATAAAAAACATCTCAAGCTTCGTTTTAGGGGTTCCTGATCATTTTAAAATTTTTTTTTGGGTTGGGGGTGAAATTGGGGTGGGTCGGATGTGGGCTTTTGTAAAACTCGAAAATTTGTTGTATTCACGATAGCCTGTCCATTGACCTGTGAAAGAAGCACCTAGTAGAATAAAACACTTTTTTGCGGTGGGGCGAGCTATGATTTGGTTGCAGGGGCATCTAGACTATAGTTTCATGCTGTGGTAAAATAACAAAACTGGTATCATCCGAATGTGTGGGAAGTACTGAGTCTATCAACTTGACTACATTTTTTTACATTATGTGTAACATTTTGTAATTTATAAAATTATTATTATAACTAACAATAACTAAATCAATTTTAAGCATTATCATAAATATTATCATATTGTTAATCAATAATGTAATTAATCATAAAAAATTGTAGGCAGAGAAAAGGGCACACCATAATGCACTGGAAAGGAAACGGCGAGATCACATAAAAGATAGTTTTAGCAGCTTGAGGGATTCTGTACCTGCATTAAATGGAGAAAAAGTAAGTTAACTAATGTTTCCTTATCTCTGGTAAATACCACAGTGTCTTTATTTTGTATTTGTTGAAAGTTGAAACATTTTTAATTTTTTGCTCATTCCATTATAGGCTAGCAGAGCACAAATACTGAAGAAAGCAGCCGAATATATCCTATTTATGAGGAAAAAGAACAGTTCTCATCAGCAAGATATAGAAGATTTGAAAAGGCAAAATAGTCTACTTGAAGCTCAAAGTAAGTTTTTAGGTTTTATATTCTCACAAATAATCTCTGCCATATTTTGCAACACTATTGTAGGCCCCCAATCTGACCATTCAAAACACCTTAATCTTATACCATATTTGGTATTTTCAAACTTCTACATCTCGTAACCACTGCATACATGGTAATATTTTCTGGTGAAATTTTTCAGTCCTTCAGAGTCTGCCATAAAAAAGTTTCTGTTCTAATTGGCAAACTTGACTTTGAAATTACTTTAGAAGTGTCATTTGATCTTACCTTCAGTCCCTTCAGGTACTTTTTTATTCTAACTTTTGAGTCCTCTGACTTATAAAATTTTATACCTTAAGTCACATAAGATTAGTACATAAAGTACACTTTAACATACAGAAAACTCAGGCAACAACACTGACAAAGAAGTCTCACATTGGCTTACCAACTGTGGATATGGAAGGTCACCCAATAGTTGAGTCACCTTCCTTCAAACTTTTAGGGATCAACACCAATAATAACAGTCCTGGCACGACTACATCGTCAGTATTGCTAAAATGGCACCCTAGAAGCTTGGAGCTTGGTTCTGTTGTATGAAGCTGTGTACACCAGAGCAACTACTGCTGCGCTACAAGCCACAGATCCAACTATCATTGGAGTATGGCTCCCACGTGTGTAGGGTTGTGCTCCAAAGCAGTCTCTAAAGCTTCTGGACACTATCCAGAAGTGAGCAAGACTAACCGATACGCCTAACCTCATAAAGGATCACCACAGCCTGGAACATCAAAAAAAGGGTCACTGGCCTGTCCCTGTTTTACAGATTCTATCTCGGAAGATGCTTAAGTGAGCTCACCCAGATAATAATACCAAAGACCATCCGAACGAGGAACGTTAGGACTAGAGGGGCTTTGCAAGCTCATATTTATTCCCTCTTTTGGAGAACTTCGATGCTGTAGAATGAGCGGAGTACGTTTCCCTACGGCTACAACCTGCAGCATTTCAAATCCAACATGCACCGACACTTATCCTCTAGCAGCGCTTCTACAGCGCCATAAGCTTTCAGCCTTTGTGGGAGACTGACCATAAAAAAATACACAAATCTCAATGCTAATAATTTTGTTGTTATTTTTCTAGTTCGTACCCTGGAGAAAGCAAAAGCAACAGGATCTTTTGGAGTAGATTCTGATACGAAGGATTCCATTTTCAATGAAACTGAATCAGACACCTCAGACACAGACAGTGGAGTACAACAGAGACAACCTAAAAAAATGAAAGTCGGATCGTATCATTAAGATTTAAAATTAAGATAAAGCTTTTGTGGTTCCATTAATTAGTCATATTCATTCTTGAAAAAAATGATAAGATTAACATGTACAATTTGTATAGTTGTGTTCAAAAAAGTATTAAATATCTCAAGATTGGTGCTTTTAAGCACCTACTAAATGAGAGATTTCCATTTCAGTAAATATTTATATATAGATTGAGTTGTATTTACTTTGCAATGATTATTGACAATGCAATCAGGAATGATAAAACATACTTTTATGAACACCTCTATATCTGCTTTTGTTATATATTTTTTTCTTTTTATATGAAAAGGACCAGAGCTAGAGTTTCTGATGCCATAGGTATGTGAGAACTGGTATAGTGCAGCCAGTTTCCTACCTAGGGCCGTTCCTAAATACAAACCATACTTAAGTGTAACAATTATTTTGTAAGAAACTTTAATACAAGGTGTCTCGCAGAGTTATGAATTAATATTGTTATCTAGTACAAAAAAATAGTTTTTTCAATACTGGCTGCTAGAGTAGAGACTGTTAGATCAGAGAATACAAAATTTGACAAGAACCATGTTTTTTTTGTAAATAATGAACTATGATTCAGTGTTTTCTATTTTGGGTAGTCTGAGATTCAATTTTTTAATGCTGTTTCAAATACTAAATTAGTTACATACAGCAGGGCTTACCGGAGAGTCAGCAATTTACGTTTTGCTGTCTTGATTTGAAAAATCCCACAGCCTGTCCCCACACATAGAATAATTTCTAATCAAGCACATGAAGAGTCATGTCATTTTATAGCTTGGTTTATGTAGGTTTACTGAATTCAATCTTGGGTAAAAAGTGTTTCTATATATTTTCTAAGAAAGTTCCCCATTTTTTTTGATCCGGAACGTGTTCGTTTTTTGTGTCATTTTAAATACAGTGCAATGTACAGATTTGTTTAAAGCGGAATATTTTTTGTAAAATTATGGAAAAAATCTGTTACGAGGATTTATCAATATTAAGTTTTCTTATGGTTTATGTTATCCATACTCCAGTCTGCTATTTTTGCAAAGTGATGCCTGTAACAATAATAAAAACTTCATGTTTTCAGCTGAATGGTGGTTCCTGAGAGAGAGAAGCTGGAACTGAGATTTCACACGGTCAAATTTTAAGATTAAGAATTATATTTATAGTAGCATCTATATTTATATATATATTCAATAAACTAGGTTGCGAGACATCCTGTATTAACTTGATTCAGTAACTATGATCGGCTCACTATCATTTTCTTGTTTACAAGATTTTTGTATTATAAAACAAATACATGTATGTTCTGTTGAAAATAACTTTCATTTTACCTGGAACTGGGAACGCCAAAGCCCCGAGAGATTTAATATAGTTTACAAAAATTGAATGCAATATTCTAAAACAGTTTTCTGTAGCACTTTAGTGTTCCAACAATAAAGTACCGCAGATGCTAGAAGATAAACTTTTTATTGGCTTATCTATCATAGCATACCTCACAATGGACTGTAAAAAAAATGAACTTCATATTTAAAGACTGTTCCAACATACGGATCTATTACCGTCCCAGAACTATTTTCATCAGCCCCGCCCATTTTGTGATTCTAGATTCCATATTCGATGATTGGCTGTACGTTGGCAGACCAACCGATCACCGTTTTTAGAACTAAAATGGGCGGGGCATTATGAAAACGGTTCTGGGACGGTAATAGAACCGTAGGTTGGAATAGCCCTTTTGCCGTTGGTGCCTCTAAAGGCCCGGTCAAACACTCAAACAGAGGGCGTTCTAGAACGCGGCTTTCCGGTATGGACTTGGCTTGGCGACTTTTTGTACTTATGACTTACCCCTTTATATGATGTGAGAAGCAACAAATCCTATACAAATGTCTTCAATCTGTGATCTAAAGGAGATGTTTCAGATGAATGCATGAAATGTCCATAACAATTTATTGAAATAAATATACAAAATTTTGCTAGACACAACTGATGAAAGTACCTGGAATGTTGATTTACAGAGATGATCTATGCATCTTTGTATGAGCACTATAATTAATTTTACTGAAAAAGTATTCGTTACATAAACTACAATATCTCTTATACAATTTGTTCACATGAGCTGTCGTCCGATGTTCTTGAACAGCTTTAACATTATGAAATGTTAAACTGCAGTGTGCACATTTGATGCTTCTCTGCATATTATGCATCTTCCTTATATGCCTTTTGAGGCTTGAAGCTGTAGTATATTCACCACCACAGTCCTGAAATAATCACATAGTATATTGCTTGTCTTGCATATGTTAAGAGCAAACACCGATTTCGGCCAATGGACGAAAAATATGGCCAAAACGCGTTTTGGCTGCTACCATTTTACCAATGTCTGAATTATCGCTTTCCGACTATTTAATGTAGCCCAGAACGTGTTTTGGCTCAACTACAATTGCCAAAACGCGTCCTGTTCTACTGCGATTGCCATAACGCGTGGTGGATTTTGTGAGTGTCTCAGCTTGTAAACGATACCTCTGGAGCTAGTGTATTCATTTAGTATTTGATCTTTGTGCGGGTTAGGCAGTAGCTAGAGAGTGCCATGGAAGACCTAAGGCTATGTTTTAATGACGAACTGCAAAAAGTCATAAGTGGTAGCAGTGATCGTAGTAATATTTGTACAAGAGAAAGATACGACCAAACACTAAAAGAGGTAAAGGCGGCAAAAGCTTGTAAAAGTAACGGTGATACAATATCTTCGAAACAAAGACAATGATTGAAAAGGTATGATATTTTAAAAATTGGCTATATCGAAAAGCTAATTGAAAGAAGAACAGACGAAACAGCCGAACTGCGTTATTTTTGCATGACCCACGAGTTATTTGACATTATTCATTCCGCTCATGTGGTACCTGGACATAAGAGATTGTGAGGTATGTTTCTTTCAGTTTTTTTTTCACGGACCTAAGATCTACAAGTGCTTTTATTCATTTTAGTTATGGATTCTAAGCTCAGAGGAAATATTGAAACACAACATGGCAAATAATTGAGATTTATTTATTCGTAGTAGTATATAGAACGTGTTCTGGCAATCGTAGATGACCCAAAACGCGTTTTGACCATATTTTCCGTCCATTGGCCGAAATCGGTGTTTGCTCCTAACACATACACAGAATTAATGTCACGCTTGCTCCATATTATTTTCATTCAATCCAATTTGAGCAAATAATAGCAAAAACTTAGAAGAGTGTGACTTTGCAGTGTGATTGAGCATGAAACGGGACAGCTTATAATCTGGCCAACGGTTCTGAAGCTACGGCGTATCGGTAAAAGGGGTATAGTTGTGAAAAAACATGGCCGATTTCATTATTAAATAGTCATGGGGTCCGTATTTTACGTGAACACTTCAGCGCTATGAAGCGTCTTTCCTTTTGTATAAATGTTCATTTTTAAAAAGATAATAACAATAAACTCGACAAAACAGATATTCAAATAGTTTGGGACAACCTGTAGAAAGATTATAAACACGACATACAAAACGCCACTGGTATTTCGATATTCCCAGACAGAGAGACAGGAACATAAAGTTGGTGGCAGGGCGGCCAATAGCAAGATTTAATCTCCATGGCAACGGCATGGTAGCAGATCCTCAACCAATAAGGTTCCCTGACAAGACATTGGATGACAGGATTCGTGTGTTGTTGCCGATTCACCTGAAGTTGATGATATCTTCAGAAAATATGTACATTTTATAACAGGCAGATTAAGAAATATCGGTAATTAAATAAAAACACATTAACAAATATATAAAAATATCAGTTATTAAATAAAAATACGTTAACAACTATATTAAAGTCGCTATAAAAATATATTAAATTGCTGTTACCGTTAATTTTGCTTTTTTTGTAAATAAACTTGGCAATATCGAACATTTTTTGTCCGCATTCCTTTTGTAGCTTCAGATCCGCTGGTCAGGCTGGAAAGGCTCCGGTCAGACTTGTTTTGTTAATTTTGGCAGTAATTGCTACTTGTATCAAAATGAAATTTTATTCTGAAGATATTAGACTGCCAGCAATAATCGCTGATAGTTTTCCTTTCATTTTGGAATATTTACACCCGTATGCACCGTTTGGCGATTCTAATCCTAGTTCCCTAATCACGTATTGCTAATCTTTGGTATGTAGGCATGCACCGTCAAGAGATTAACTATTCCAGATTGGAGATATGGCAAAGTTGTGTTCGTAAGATTGTTTTGACTGTGACAGTGTCAAAATTGTCAGTTTGCGGTGCATAGTAAACAAATAGTCTAATCCAGATTTATGTAACTGATCGCGCAACTGACTTACGGTGCATATGGGCGTTAAGCATTTGTTAAACTCGGCTGGTACAACAGAAGCATAATAATGTCCTCTTTAATCACCAGAACTGCTCATTTTCACCTATCTGTTTAAGTCATAATAATAATAATAATAAATGCTTTATTTGCTTCATTACAATAATTATTGTTTAGCATTGTCAAAAGAAAACATTCGCTTAAGGCGATATTGAAAATATAAGTTATTATGAACATTTATGACAAAATAAATAGTATTGTATATATACACATAACATACATAGATCAATAAATTACACATACATACATATAGGCACTAGTGGTATATAAAAAAAAAACGATACGCACAAAGGACCCAACAATTTCAATTTTACTTAAAAAAGGAAAAAAATTCGCTATTATTATAGGGTGAGATCTCTAGGAGAAGGCTCTTGACTTTCTTTTTGAACATTGTAACTGGCAGATGCTTTAAGGTAGGTGGTATTACGTTAAAAAATTTAATGGCCATGATAATATAAGATTTTTGAGTCAATGTCAAGCGATGTTGTGGACCCAGCAAGTTTTCACCATGGCGAGTTAGGTATTCATGTCTGCTGTTATTTGTAATGTATTCATTTAGATGATTTTTAACAAAAACAAGACTTTGATATATGTACAATCCTGGTAGAGGTAATATTTGTAATTCTCTAAATAAAGGTCTACAGCTTTCCCTTCGAGTCATCTGAGATGACTGATAGTAAATCGATCCATGTGCAACTATAAACGTTTCATCCACTTCGCTGATCGACCCATGTTTGGAGGCGCTTATTATATAATCTATACCAGTATCAATAACTGATTGTGTTAAGTAGTGAATAAGCAAAAGGGAAGCTGTCAACAAAATAAAAGTTTGGCAATAACTACAGCAAAAATAGTTCACACTTTTGAATTTTCGTTTCTGAAACTTCAAAAATGTGAACAAAGAACTAGCTACACCAATAAATTATGTAAATTTAAGAATAACAAAATAAACATCCAATTAAAAACTGTTTGTAGCATACCTTACAAATATATGCCTTTTCCTTACTGTGTGTCACCAAATGAGTACTCAACGAACTCATCTGTCTAAATGCTTTTCCACATATATCACACTTAAACGGTCTTTCATCAGTATGCGTCCTCAGGTGCAGCATCACTATTTTCCTAGTGGTGAACCTCTGCCCGCAATATGGGCATTGCAATTCAATATGCTTCAATTCTGCTTCTTTTACTTTCAGATGCCTGAATACATGTGATTTAAGGTCGTTTAGTTTATGAAAAGGCAAGTTGTCACACAGAGTACAAACCATTGTCTCATTATGTACAATTTCATGAATGTCCCTAGATGGGGTGTATCTGAATTTGGCACCACATATCCTACAAGCAGGGTAGTTGTCTGCTGACCTCCACAAATCGCTATTTATTGAATTTCTTGCATCTTCATTTTCTTCTGCAGCATTCTGGTCTTGCATGATTGCATTTTCTTCAGCCTCATAATCATTTGAACTTCCTTCCTCTTCATTCGCTAATTCATTTACTTCAGCTGTATCTTCTACTGTGTCTTCTATCTCTTGTTTTACTACATCAACTTTGCTTGCGTCATTGCAATCTTTACTAGATAGAACTGTTGGTTTTTCTTCAGCTGTATATTCTACGATGTCTTCGGTCTCTTGTTTTACTACATCAACTTTGCTTGTTTCATTACAATCTTTACTAGTTAGATCTGTCAGTGCACTTATGGTTATATATTCTGGGCTGTCTTCAAATTCACATTCATCTTTGTCCATCACATGCTCTGCTTCCTCCAATTTAACATTAGCATTTGCTGTAAATGATATCTAGCCATTAGTCAAGTAAACTGGGAATTAAGAGATACATTTTCAACAAGAGACAAACTATAAGTAATAACTAGATAGACATGGATATTTATTAAGTAATGGTTACATTAGAAAAGCTTTTACATGTCAATACACATAGATTGGTTACGATTGGTATTTACCATTTAAATAATTTTGTATATTCGAATCTCCCGCGTTTTGACTTGCGAGTTTGAAGTCTGACGGTTGACGCGGAAGAAAGAGTCGAGTCGTACTTCAACTACCGAGGTGAACGGACGTGTGCGTGATATCCGTCACCCCGTGTGTAGCGGGTACCTCCAATAAGGGCGACCACAGCCTTACATCGCTCAGCTAACTAGGAATCTGGATAGAGCAACGCAGTACCCAGCTGGGGAAGACATCCGACGCCAACCAACAAGGGGTGAGTCAACCGATGCATGATTAACCTTCAATTCTCGTGAGTCATTTGCGGGTATTTGCCAATTTAGTTGGTCCTTCACAATTGGCTACAATTACTTTATTGATCGAATTGTAACCATTTTTTGGTCCTTCGAGCCGGATAAATAAATCGCGCTATAGTAAAATAGTCTACGTAAAATCTAAATTGGTACGTATCCTTGACAAAAAACGGAGTTTTTTTGTGACATCGGAATTTGTTAGTGTTGCGCGCTGTTTGTAAAAATTGGTTATATTCGAAAACAAGCAACTTTTGGTGTATTGTGTTGGTAATACATATCTGGGGAGTTTTCTGGGCATTTGAAATTGACATTTTGCGAATTGCGTGAGCGCAAAAAGTTGTTTTGATTCAGTTGGTTACATTCGGTTGGGGGTTCGAAAACCGGCGTTTCGACATTTGGTGTAGTCGACGGAGATTTCGAAAAAGAATAACAACTGAAAATTTTGTGATTTGTGTGTGGTTGCCGTATTGTTTGTGTAAAGAAGTTGTGTTTACTAGCAGATTGATTCTAAATTTGATTATTTTGGTCTTGTGTTTACATTGAATCGTTACCTGATACCTGAACATGCCTACTGCAAATGTTGTGAAGTTGCAACGGCAACGCGCGCTAGTTTTAAAATCTATTAAAAATGTTCTTGAGGCGGCCAAGAAGGCTCGTGATAATGGCGAGTCTCGGACGGAGTTTTTTCTCAGGTATGGAGAGCTAGATGGGTATGTAACGAGGTTTGAGAATTTGCAATATGAAATAATAGCCTTGGTAGATGAGTCTGCCTTAGAGGAGGAGGAAGCAGTTCATACAATGTTTGATGATATGAGATATTCAATAAGGGGCATTCATAAAGATCTTTCTGATGAGATGATGGCTCGTAGTGAGCATGAAACATCTGCAGTGGTCGTAAGAGAAAATTGTTTGAGGCTTCCCAAAATTGAAATACCGAAGTTTGATGGTGGCCTTACAAGGTGGCCTACGTTCATCGACTTATTCAATACTCTTATTCATAGAAATAATTCGCTGTCAAAAATAGAAAAGTTTCAGTTCTTGATTTCTTATTTAGAAAAAGAGGCAGGTCGAATAGTAAGGAATGTGCCCATTACTGAGGATAATTATGAAATAGCCTATAATGCATTAATGAGTCGATATCAGAATGAACGTGTTTTATTGAGCAATTATTGGTTTTCAATTTATAATGCTTCTCCCTCTAGGCATGATTCTGCAGTTGAACTTCGAAAATTGTTGTCAATATTTTCTGAAAATTTGGTGGCTTTAGAGATGAGTAACTTGAACCTATGGGATTTTACCAAATTCAATTTATTGTTGCAGAAATTACCTTCTTCCCTTAAAACGCGATTTGAACTAGAACATAATGGGAATAATGTTCCGGGGTTTGACATGCTTTTTGGATTTGTTGAGAAAACCTGTCGAGCTCTGGAAAATACATCCCTTACTTCCGCATATCAAGGGAGTAATGTGTCTAATGCTAGTGGTGGGTTTAGAAAGAATAATAGTCCTGCTAATCCCAAGGGAAGGCAGACACTTAGTTTTTCGACTGGCACATTAACACAGGAAAAGTGTAATTTTTGCAAGGGTTCACCACATTCGTTGATCAAATGTGATAGATTCTTGCAGGCAGAATGTCGTAAGAGGCATGCCTTTGTCAAGCGGACTAGAATGTGTTTTAATTGTTTGGGAGCTACTCATCTAGTAAATAAATGTAAATCAAAAGAACTTTGTGGGGTTTGTGGTGGAAAACACCATGTACTATTGCATTTTCCGGACACTAAAGTGACAGATTGTGATGTCAGTGGTAGTACCTCTAATGAATCTGAGAGTCATGTTCAAGTCATGGCAAGTAAGTTGTCTGTGCAGCCTAGAATGTTGCTTGCTACTGCACTAGTCTCAATATTGGATTCTGAGGGTAGATCCACCAAATGTCGTGTTTTGTTAGATTCTGCTAGTCAAGCCAATTTTATTAGTGAATCTTGTGTGAGAAGGTTGAATCTTACTCGTAAGGAGTATTCAACCCCTGTTGTTGGCATTAATGGAATGTCATCGAATGTGAGTTCGGGAAAAGTCTCTTGTGTTATCTTTCCCTACAGCAAACCGTATCCTAGCTTCAATTTGGAAGCTATTGTGATACCTCAGATTTGTGAGAAGGTACCTCAAATTCCTGCTGTTGTTCAGAAGTGGAAGTATTTAGAAAATCTTTGCCTCGCAGAGCCTTTGGCTGCACATGATGAAATGGAAATTGATCTGCTTCTAGGGGTAGAAGTATTTGGTGAGATCTTACGTTCCGGTTATGTGAGAGGACAGAATGGTGGGCCACATGCTATTAACACCGTATTTGGGTGGGTGTTAATGGGCAAGTTGGGTGGTGTTTCCACTAATAGTGTGCTGAATTTTCTAACTTCTGTGGGGGAATTGGATTGTACATTGAAAAAGTTTTGGGAAATTGAAAGTATCCCTAAGTGTGTCGCATTGTCTGAAGAGGAACAGCAGGCTGAGGAATTCTTTACGTCATCTTGTTGGCGTATGGACTCAGGAAGATATGTGGTGAAGCTTCCCTTTTCTGAATTCCCCCCAGTTCTGGGTGATTCCTATTCACAGGCTTTACATAGATTTAAGCTGTTGGAAGGACGTTTTCGTCGTGATTCCGTCTTACATGAAGCATATTGTGATTTTATGGCTGACTATTTGGAGCAAGGCCACATGTCTGAAGTTGGGAACCAAGTGGGGTCTAATAGTGAGTATTACATTCCTCATCATGCGGTGGTGAAAAGGAATGCGAATGGTGAAATAAAGCTTCGGACTGTCTTTGATGCTTCAGCTAAAACTACCAATGGAAAGTCCTTGAATGATGTTCTTCTAGCAGGTCCCAAGTTACAAAATGATATCGTCTCAATATTGTTATCTTTCAGGTTGTATTTGTATGTGTTTACCGCGGATATACGGCAAATGTATCGACAGATTTTAGTTGAGGAGTCTCACACTAGTTATCAAACTATTTTGTGGAGACCTAGCGGTGACGAGCCTATAAGGAAATATCAGTTGAAGACCGTTACCTATGGAGTAACGTCTAGTCCTTTTCTAGCGATTAGGACGTTGCTGCAACTGTGTAGGGATGAGGGTGAAAGGTTTCCGTTAGCTGTAAATATTTTGGAGAATTTCTGTTATGTTGATGACGCCATTGGAGTAGCAAACTCCAAGGAAATTGCCTTGGATACTCAAAACCAGTTGATTGAATTATTGGCGTTGGGAAAGTTTGAACTGAGGAAATGGGCAAGTAATTGTTCTGAAGTACTTGCTCAGGTACCTGAGGTTCATCAGCAGCCACTTGTATTTGATAAGGATTCTCTTGGAATAAAAGTGTTGGGTTTGCAGTGGTGTCCCACTACGGATTGTTTTTCTTATTCTGTACATCCTCAGATACGGTCCTGTACAAAGAGGAATATTTTGTCAGAAATAGCAAGACTGTATGATCCTCTAGGATTCTTAGCTCCAGTAATCATTGTTCCCAAGCAAATACTTCAGCAATTGTGGGCTTTAGGGATAGGTCGGGATGATGAGCCACCGCTGGAAGTTGCAAACCAGTGGAAAACTTTTGTGGCTGAGTTACCTGAGCTATCTTCGTTGAAAATTCCTAGACATATACTTCATATAGAGGCAAAGTTTACAGAAATTCATGCTTTTTGCGATGCTTCGGAGAAGTCGTATGCAGCTGTAGTTTATCTGAGACAGGTTTCCACGGAGAACAGTATTTCTGTACATTTGGTGTGTGCCAAAACTCGAGTGGCGCCTTTGAAAAGACTGTCGATTCCACGACTGGAATTGTGTGCAGCCTTATTAGCCGCAGAGCTGATTGATTGTGTATCCCATATAATGGTAACACAGAAAATAGATAATGTTTGTGCTTGGACGGATTCGAAGGTAGTTGTGACGTGGGTCAAATCTTCTCCGCATAGGTGGCGGAGCTTTGTAGCCAATCGTGTAGCTATAATCCAGGAGAAGGTAGCTCCTGATTCATGGTATCATGTGGTTGGGAAAGAGAATCCTAGTGACTGTGCTTCTAGGGGGACTTTTCCTCGGCAATTTCTAGAACAACCCTTGTGGTGGGAGGGGCCAACTTGGCTTAAGCTTCCTCGGGATGATTGGCCTGTAACTTGTGTAGGTGAGCCTTCCTGTACAGATGTACAAGAAGAAGCAAAGGTTGTTTGTATTACTATTCACGGCTCTAGTATTGTTTCAGAATTGTTGAATAGATATTCTTCCTTACGCAAAATTGAGCGTGTTGTTGCTTATTGTTTGAGATTTCGTAAAAATTGTTTGTGTCGAAAAAGGGGTTACCCGCGTGAGATAGGTAATTTATCCGAGGCTGAATTGTATGAGGCTATGGTGGTTCTGGTCAAAGACGTGCAAAGAGTTGAATTGGATAATGAACTGCGGAAAGTTCGTCGAGCGGAGGTCTGTCCCAAAGCTATACAGAAGTTAGCTCCTTTCATTGATTCCCAGGGTGTCCTGAGGGTGGGCGGTCGCTTGAGACAGTCTAGTCTAAGCTATGATCGGAAGCATCCAATTCTGCTCCCTAGGAAGCATCGATTGACTTATCTCATTATCCAAAGTGTGCACAATAGGAGTTGTCATCCTGGACCACAAACTTTGCATTATCTGTTAAGGCAGAGATATTGGATACTATCTGCCAAACGGGCTATAGCTTCAGTGTTATCTCGTTGCATAAAATGCTTTAGAGTTAAGCCTCCTCCAGTGGTCCCCATAATGAGTGATTTACCTTCCGTTAGAATTTCGGAAGTCAAACCTTTTTCCCATAGTGGCGTAGACCTTTTTGGTCCTTTGAGGATGTCTTTAGGTAAAAGACGAGGCATTAGTTCTCAAAAGGTGTATGTGTGTCTTTTCGTGTGTATGGCTACTAAAGCAATACATTTAGAAGTTGTGTCAGATCTAACTAGTGAAGCTGTTCTTGCAGCACTTAGGCGTTTTATAGGGCGGCGAGGACGTTGCAGTGATATTTATAGTGATCAAGGTACGAATTTTGTTGGTGCTTATAAAACTTTACAGTTATTGGGTGCTAAAGCTTCTGAAGCTTTGCAAATTAAGTGGCATTTTAATCCTCCAGCTAGTCCTTCCTTTGGAGGTATATGGGAGTCCGGAGTGAAATCTGTGAAAACTCACTTGCGGCGGGTGATAGGTGCGCAAGTGTTGACTTATGAGGAATTGAGCACCACTTTAATCCAAATTGAGGCAATGTTAAATTCGAGACCCTTGTGTAGTTTGAGTTCTGATCCTAACGATGTAGGCAGCTTGACTCCGGGTCATTTCTTGACATTAGAGCCCCTGAATGCTCCGCCTGACGAAGATTTGTTGTGTGTGAAACATAGTCGGTTGAACAGGTGGCAGTTAGTGCAACAGATGCAGCAACATTTTTGGCGGCGCTGGCATATGGAGTACCTCCACACCCTTCAGCAACGACATAAGTGGAATACACCACATAATCCTCCCTCGGTCGGCCAGTTGGTTCTTCTCAAGGATGAAAATACCCGTCCTTTACAGTGGCCATTAGGCAGGATTATTAAGTTATATCCCGGTACGGGAAACATTTCGAGAGTCGCCCAAGTTAAGACGAGTAAAGGGCTGTTAGACCGTCCTTTATTGAAACTGTGCCCTTTGCCGGCACAATAGGCCATGATTTGCTTGTATATGATAATTTGTTTTTTTTTCTTTTCGTGTTGTGTTATGGGTGGGATAATTCCACTAATTTTCTTTTGTGGGTAATATAGGAATTACTATGATTGGAAAAAATATTTTTTTTTTTTTTTATATTTTTTGGTGGGCGGAAAATGGTTACGATTGGTATTTACCATTTAAATAATTTTGTATATTCGAATCTCCCGCGTTTTGACTTGCGAGTTTGAAGTCTGACGGTTGACGCGGAAGAAAGAGTCGAGTCGTACTTCAACTACCGAGGTGAACGGACGTGTGCGTGATATCCGTCACCCCGTGTGTAGCGGGTACCTCCAATAAGGGCGACCACAGCCTTACATCGCTCAGCTAACTAGGAATCTGGATAGAGCAACGCAGTACCCAGCTGGGGAAGACATCCGACGCCAACCAACAAGGGGTGAGTCAACCGATGCATGATTAACCTTCAATTCTCGTGAGTCATTTGCGGGTATTTGCCAATTTAGTTGGTCCTTCACAATTGGCTACAATTACTTTATTGATCGAATTGTAACCATAGATAAAATATAATACAAAGAGATAAAATACAATAGTTAAATCAAATAAACTCACAGCCATTACTACACTGGGACGATTTAAAATCCATTGAACAAAATGACAACAATTTCACAGCATTTAAGTACAATCAGAAAAACACATCAGTGATTGTGGAAAAACAGAGACTCACTTTATTAGATCATCACTGATAAAAGAAAAAAACACACCTATGTAAAATCTTGAAAATTGATGCTTGTAGATTCATCATAACTCTAATAAGCCTTTTGGAGGAGGTAGTTTTTTCTATTTTGTCATGACACAGTTTATCTGATACATTTTTATTAATCAACAATATTAGCTTTTAGTTTATTGGAGTTGAACTTACCTGCTTCATTTACTGGTTTTTGTAGATTTTTCCTCTTTTGATAAAGTAATTTCATGCACCTATTTTTCTGTTTCTTTTTCTGTTCGAAATTTTTATTTTGTACACAGTACGTTCTTCCATGATATTGCAGTGCCTTTTTGCTAACATGTTGAGAACAACAGTGAAAGCAAAATAAATTTTCCTCCCCATATTCTTTTGCCTTTGTTTTGAGATGTCTAGATAAGTGTTTCAGGTAAGTTACACTACTCTCAAAATCCCTTGAGCACAATGTACAATAAGTCGAGGAGCTGTGCCTCTTCAAATGGATTTCCAAATAACACCTCCGAGTGAATCTAGATCGACAAGGAGCAATACATTTATGTATAAATCCAGATGCTTCATTCTCTGGCTGCAAGAGCAATTTTTTTTATTATCACAGAATGAATATAATAATTTTGAGGCAGTATGCCAATTCATAGAAATATGCAAAAAAGTTACAAGTTAGTTACTGTAGCAGTCAAAACCTATGACAAGCTCAAGTATTCTACTTGTATTTGCATTTTCCAAGATCAATCTATGTATATGGATTGTTTCATTTTCCATTACTAACAATGAATCCATACATAACAAATTAATGTTAGCAGCTACTTTTTCTAGAGATTATACCTACATTAGTACATTTGTATAATTTACAAAAGTGTTTAGATTTTTTACTGACTTTGACTTAATACTGATTGTTTGTACTTTTCAACAGATGATATAAAATAGGTATATGTTTGATACAGAAATATTCTACCACATACATCTTGCAATTCATTTTCTGTACTAACAAACTCCTCTGGTTCTTCTTTAACTACTACTTTTTCATCTTGCACATCATTTTCAAAAAGTAACTCTTCTCTTTTAACTTCCGCATCTAGTTTCACATTCATGTCTTCGTAATCTGTTTTATTGTTTTCCTCAACTGTTATGTCTGAATTTGAAATCCATTCTTCATGATTCTTGATGATTCTTCTCTATTGTCAGTAGTATTGTCTATTCAGTAATCAGTAATTCAGTTACTTCAGTACATGATCAGTTCAGTGATCAGTGGCATGGCCGATTGTATTTGATTGTAGGGTATGTACTAGGTACTATAATCACAAAATAGGTACGATTAACCGTTTACTCATCTCATACTGTCATATCGTCAAATGTCAATTTTATGATAGGGGGATAGGGGTGCGTTCCATAGACGGTGCGTTCACTGCGTTCTAATCTAACTCCATTATACCCAAATCATTGAGGATTGCGTGTCGAGTACTTAAAAATCTCCACGAACTATCGGAGTTGCATGAATTCTCTTTTTATGTCAATCGATTCTAGCGTTTTTCTCGGTCGATTTCATCAAAAATCAATGAACATATTGTAGGGAATGTAGAGTAACCTTTCGAAACGAGTGCTGGCACAAAAAAGGGGTTATGTATTAAACTGTTTCTATAAATGTGGTCTACAATGAACCACCAGCAATACCAGCATCTTTTGATACTCTATTTATTTTCCTTCCAGATTTAACTCTTTTTCTATTATCTGCGGGTACTCGGGTAAAATATTATGGTTTGCGCACATCACGAGTCCTAACCATGGACCTAACTGTGAACTGTCACAACACTCACAACAGTCACAAGTCACAACAGCTGACGTGCTGACATTTGCAAGTTGCCTTAACCTCATTTATGTGTTTACATTTTACATGTGCATTTATCACTATCACTTGCAATTTTCAAAATCTCATTCCCTATGGAAAATTTCCAAATTTTGATACCTTATCTATTCTGTGAACAAGTAACCTGAACAAATTTGTCTCCAAGGTCATAAAAAATAACTCCAATTTAGTTAAGTATGGCTACCAGAAGAACTAGGATCAAAGCTGTTGCTAATATACATCAACGTAGAAAAAATGTGGAAGAAACAATAATAAAAAGCGAAGAATTAGAAATATCTGTTAAAGATAATATATCTGGTAAAGTTAATTCTGATAAAAATGATTTATCGGTATCAGAAGAAACTAAATCAAATTCAGAAGATAAAAATGCTCTTGGAAGTGGTGACGCCTCAAATTCAATAGAAAGAAATGTTTCTAATAGATTGTTGCAAGCCCCAGAGCCTATTAATGAAGACACAATTGAAGAATCCAAAATTAGTAATGATGTAGAATTTGTACATCCTGCCCCTGTCCTAGATGTGTCTACACAAAATAATAATGAAGTAGAGTTCTTGAAACCTATCAACATCAATAACAGATCTGATGTCGAAAAGGATGCTGTCCATATTACATCCATAGCAGAGCATAGAGAAAACACTCAGCAGTCTATTAATACCAAGAGTACAACTGCATCAGAAACTCTTCATATCAATGGTAAGGATTCTAATGGTAAAAATGGTGAGTATGCATATTCATTAACTATGTAGCAGTTCACTGTTTTTTTAATTAGATTTCCTAGTGATATTTGTGGAGAAAAAGGTAGATGAGTATTTTGTTTTTGGTAATTCAGTGACAAACTTCAATTATCACAGATTTTGACTCTAGATAGAATAGTATTGTTTAGTATAGTTTATTTGTCATCAATGTACATAACACATATACATTATGCATACAAATGAATCAAGCTATCTGCCACCCTCAGCGAAAATGCAGTATAACTCCAAAAAAGTAGAAAACAAAAGTTTTTTTGCTGTTCTAATCTGAGGCCCCTATCTACTTACATACTTAACAAATAGGTGCAAGTTCAGCCAAATTTGTTAAAATATGTGATAATTCTTACACTGTTTGAAAAAATATGTTAGTACGCTTAACATAAATGCAGTATCTTACAAATACTTAACAAAAAATGCAGCATTAGAACGTCACTTGCTGCATTTTCTTCCTAAGAACGTCACAGTTACAGCATTTTGGCTAAGCATGATGACTAGTTTGAACTGGTAAATATAATATACATAACGAAAATGTGGTTAGCCAAACTGGGAGTTGTTGCCCTCTTTTTTCCACCACAATTTGTTTTTTTAACAATTGCTTTGTTGCTTAACTTTTTCAGATACTTCGCAAGGGATCCAACAAAATGAAAATGAATATCATCGACCTCCACCTAGCCCAACAAAGATAAATAGGTCTAGAATAAAAGCTGTACCTAGACTGGGATATCGTAAAACTAGCTTCAGTGCTAGTGAATCTGAAGATGAATGCAAGAGAAATAGAAATAGAAATGATTCTGTAAGCATAACAATAAATCTCTTAATCCAATTTTGTATAGCTTTGTTTCACTTATGTAAAAACTGATTTAGGTTTTGTTGCCGTCTAGTCAATTTTCAAATTCGTCCATAACAGGTAGTCACAGTCTGCTCTTTTAGTGCATTTCTTCAAATATACAAATCTGTTTCAATCTTCTCAATCTCGCTCTGTATGTGGAAGGTATCTTGGCTCAGTAGCTACTTTTGTAACACATCTTTGTACTACATCTTTCTTAATATATAATATAATAGGAATTTCACATTGGGAAGTCATACTCAAACTTTGATCATATATAACTTGTGTATAGTTTGCTATTATTTCTATAGTTCAATATCTTTGAATGAGTGTTGCCAAATTTGTATGATTTCATATTCAGTTGATCATACTCTGTATTATATATTAATGAGAACATCTCCTATGCCTTCTTAGGTTTGCTCTGTTGCATCCATTGCAGCATCAGATGCTATTCCAGAGCCTGCTCCTCATCATAAACCAAAGGAGACCTCATTCAAGAAAGTTGTGCGAACTGAACTGACAAGGAAAGTTGCTGAAGCGCGTCGCGAGTTCCAGAGAAAATTTGGTTATGGTAAACCAGATAGACAGAAGCTCACAATGATGGATTTGATATTCTACAACCCACAGGACAACCCTATGGTGTAAGCTATTATAATTTTTTCTTTATCGAAATCAGATTGTTGGTACAGGATCCAAACAAGCTTAATGTAAAAGAAAAAAACAATATTTCTATCTTTCAGACGCGACGATAAACCCAAATCAAAGAACGACTCCGTCCAAAAAAAAGAAGAACAAGCGGCTCCAGAACCAGATTCCAATGAAATGCCACCTCCTAGTTCAAACAAAGAAAACGCAGCTACTGAAGAAGAAGCTGAAATGCCGGTTCCTCAAATCAAGATCGGACCGACAGGAGAAATAATAATTGACGAACAAAGTCTGGTGGTGGAGAGGGAAGACATCAAAAGGCAAAGGGCAGAAATAGAGAAACAGGAGCTGATTGACGGGGATTTTGATACAGGTTATGGGATTTACAAGAGGCACAAGAGGTCGAAGACTTGGTCACATGCGGAAACTTTAAGGTTTTACAAGGCATTAAACTCTTTAGGTAACGATTTTCTTCATAGCTATAAAATTATACACCGTGGTCAAAAAGCACCGGACCAAATGGATAACTAGGGTAGTAGGAGTCGCACAAAAAAAAAATAGTTAACTCAAAAGTCATAGAAAATGTTCCTGGCTATCCGATGATGACCTTTATGGTGACATTAACCTTGACATTGAGGGTCAAATTGATTTCCTTAAATGGAAACCCCTAGTTTTGACTCCGGAAATGAAATGTCAGGAAAATTCTACGTCCAGATTAGACGTACCTTTTGCAAAATTTAACCTTGGATGATGAAGTCAAGGTCAAATTGGGATCAGCAGGATATCTCGAGAAGTAGGGGTTGTCCAAGAAGGTAGTCAAGACAAAAGTCGTAGGTACTATTTCTGGCAATCCGATGGTGACCTTGACCATGACATCAAGGACACATCAAGGTCAAATCAATTATCTTAAACGGAAACCTCTACTTCTGACGCCACGCGACGGAAAATTTTGTGTCCAGATATGAGCTTGGCCGTTTGAAAAATTTGACCTTGGATGATTAAGTCAGTGCTAAAATGGGATCAGCAGGATGACTGAAGAAGTAGAGGTTGCACAAAAGGATAGTCAAGACAAAAGTCGTAGGTACTATTTCTGGCAATCCGATGGCGACATTGACCATGACATCAAGGACACATCAAGGTCAAATCAATTATCTTAAACGGAAACCTCTACTTCTGACGCCACGCGACGGCAAATTTTGTGTCCAGATATGAGCTTGGCCGTTTGAAAAATTTGACCTTGGATGATTAAGTCAATGCTAAAATGGGATCAGCAGGATGACTGAAGAAGTAGAGGTTGCACAAAAGGATAGTCAAGACAAAAGTCGTAGGTACTATTTCTGGCAATCCGATGGTGACCTTGACCATGACATTAAGGACACATCGAGGTCAAGTCAATTATCTTAAACGGAAAGCCTCTACTTCTGACGCCATAAATGAAAAGCATGGAAAATTTTGCGTCCAGATATGAGCTTGGCCATTTGAAAAATTTGACCTTGGATGATTAAGTCAAGGTTAAAATGGGATCAGCAGGATAACTGAAGAAGTAGAGGTTGCACAAAAAGATAGTCAAGACAAAAGTCGTAGGTACTATTTCTGGCAATCCGATGGTGACCTTCACCATGACATCAAGGACACATCAAGGTCAAATCAATTATCTTAAAAGGAAGCCTCTACTTCTGACGCCATAAATGAAAAGCACGGAATTTTTTGTGTCCAGATACGAGTTTGCCATTTGAAAAATTTGACCTTGGATGATAAGTTAAGGTTAACAAATCTTATAATTTTTTCCCCGATCATTTTTTTGTGCACCTCTACTTCCCAAAATATCATACTGGTCATATTTTGACTTTGACTAAACCATTCAAGGTTACATTTTTCAAAAGGTCAAGCACATATCTGAACGTAGAATTTCCGGGGCATTTCATTTCTGGCGTCAAAAGTAGGAGTTTCTATTTAAGATCGATTTGACCTTGAGTTGACTTTAAATTCCAAGGCCAAGGTCACCGTAACTGTCACCACCGGATAGCCTGGAAAATTTCCTACGATCTTTGTCTTAAATATTTTTTGAACATGGTGTACAATATCCGATTTGTAGATTCATCATTGTTATTATTAAATTTTTTATCAATTTCCAGATATATCAACTAAACTATACAAACGGTATTGGGAAAGCTCGCAATACACGATTTTTTATTTCATTGTTTTCTAGTTTTGAATGACTCCTATTTAGTAATCATTCTTTATTCTTTCTATATATTTCCCCCAGAGCTGTCATTACTTCAAGTAAAGTACTTGAAAAATGTATTTCAATTACTTTCTGGTATTTGAAGTACTGTACTTCAAATACATTGTTTTCGTGATATTTGTACTTGACTCCCCAAATACTCTCTAAGAAGTATTTGTATTTGGTACTTGTAGCACAAAAAATATATTTCAAATACCTGGCATTTTTATTTGAAATACTAAAGAAGTAAAGTACTTGAAAAATGTATTTCAATTACTTTCTGGTATTTGAAGTACTGTATTTCAAATTAATTTTATTTCCCAAATGCTATAAGAAGTATTTGTATTTGGTACTTCCACACAAAAAAATATAATTCAAATTTATACATTTATACTCGAAATACTAAAGTGAGTAAGAAATACATATTAGTATAGCTCGATGAAAATATAAAAATACTTGAAATACACATTTCAAGCATTAAATGCTCAAGTCTAGACAAGTATGGACAAATCAACATTACGCATCGCGTCGCCTTGCGCTCTGTCTCTGTCGTACACATAGGATAGTCTACGCGACACTCTGACTCTACAGGACAGTCTCATCACAATCGACACAATCACAAAATATCAGTTCGTCTTGTTGCGTTCAACAAAATGCGTTGTTGATGTTGGTTGAGGTTAAAATAATCTGTGAATGTGAGCTGTGAATTTACTGCCATTATAATAACAATCTTCAAAACTCTGTACTTTGTCGTGGTGGTTACGAATTGCAGATGTAAAAAGGTAATTTTTCTCAAGCATCTCTTTATGAAAAAATTCCTATACCGGGTGGCAATGGAATCGTTATACAGAGCTCCCTTCTTTTACAATCTTAGATGGAGGTTTGAAATTTTGGAGAATTATATGGTTAACGGAGATGCACAATAGCCATGAGAAAACAAATGTATGCTTATTTTGGTTTAGCCGGAAGTGAGGTTAGGCTCTGAATTTTCAATGACACCCTATATATTTTTTCACACATTCGGATTGACATTTGGATTCCCTTGATGAATGAATATGAATTGTTGTCATTGCTTGGTATTTCTGTTATACTTTTCACGAGTTCTGTGAATTTATGTATGCAAGAATCAAACAAGTGGATATGCTTTTTATTACTCAACAATAATTATGAAATAGGTACTTGAAATATCCATCGCCGTATTTGATATACTATATCAAGTAATTCAAGTATTAGTATGGTATTTGAATTACTTTTTTAAGTACTTGAAATATTAGTATCGTATTTGAATTACTTTATTTGAAAAATCAAGTACCAAATTAAAGTATTTGATACTTGAAGTACTTTCAAAAATAAAAATTACTTGGTATTTGTACTTTGACGCATGCGACTCTGGTAATTGGTAATTGGTATTTGAAATACTATTTACTAGTACTTTCGACAGCTCTGATTTCCCCAACCTGTTAACTTTACACATGTAAATTGCAATAAAAAAAGCATTACGATTTCCGAATCGGAAGAAATTTCATTTGTTCGAATATTTTAGGCACCGATTTTACATTGATGACGGACTTATTTCCCAGTAGAACTCGTCGAGAGTTGAAAATGAAATTTCTGCGGGAAGAAAAATCCAACAAGGCGTTGATCGATAGAGCTTTGACACAACCTTGCCAATTCGACTATAAGGAATTGAAACGGGAAGTTGAAATAGAAGAAAAAGAACAAGAAGAATTACGGAGACAGCAAGAAGAAGATAATAGGAGAAAAAAGGAGAAGCACGCAGAAAGACATAAGAAAAAGAACTTGAGTGAGTCAGTTAGTTACTTCATTTGTCCACTCAATGCAGTCAAAAAAGAATACTTTGTTAGGGAAGATATAAGCTAACTGAGCTGCTACATATTTTAGAGATAGTTTGAATGCAACTCAATGCAAGCGGTTCTAGACAATCAATTAAATTATTCCACAGTTTTAAGACTGCTCTAGCGTATACTATTTTTTGAACAAGATTTGTTTCAATTTGTTGAACAAGAGTTAAGACAGAGAAAAGATATTTTTATCCGTATTATACTATATTATTTGTTGTTCAAGCTTATCCCTTCACTATTCTGTGCAAAGTCCTCAGATTTCACATACTTTGACGTCAAAGTTCAAAACATAACCTAATTTCTTGAGCTTTGGCATTTGGACGTTTGTATAGATCATTTTCATATGACGTCACAAGTGGGCGCGCCTGGTGTACGAGCTCGTATAACCAGTGTTGCCAGATGAAGTGAAAGAAATTCGTGCAACGCGACTCTCAAAATCGTCTTAAAGTCATAAAAATACGTACATCGCACAAGCAGTATTTAAAATCGTGAGAATTTGCCCTCTATTTTAGTTAAATGATTACAGTTTTTTAGATTCTCATTTAATAATTGTCTTCAAAATGCACAATGATAAAAAAATGTCAAATAAGTACTGCCACAAAGCTCACAAAAATTCTCGTAAACGTAAACTCCATCGTCATTACTATTTTTGGTTAATTTTTTTTTTAGCTTTTAGCTTTTGAAACAAATCCCTGAATGATACAAGCTAATGAATTACACCAAATCTGGTTCTAAAAAATTGTTTTTTATAGTCAGCCTCCCAAAAAGGTTGAAAGCCTATGGTGGCCTACGCTGTAGAAGTGTCCGTGCATGTTAGATTTGAAACGCTGCGGGTTGTAGCCGTCGGGTAACAATTCCCCGATAGCTCAATCCTCAGCATCGAAGTCCTCTAGAAGAAGGAATGCTGGAGGAGACTGGTTCAGGGAGTATAGAGACCTCGACCTAGTAATGATGAGCCTGCACAGCCTCTCTAGTGTTCCTCGTTCGGACGGCCTGTGGGGTTATTACCTGAGAGAGCTCTTTCGAACATCTTCCATGATAGAATCCGTAAAATATGGACAGGTCAGCCATCCTTCTTCGATGTTCCAGGCTGTGGAGGTCCTTTGAGAGGTTAGGCTTATCGATTAGTCTAGTTGCTCTCTACTGGAAGCTTTAGAGAGTGCTTCGGAGCCCATCTCCACACACGGGAGCAATACACCAACGATGGTCGGATCTGTGCCTTGTAGAGCAGCAGTAGTTGCTCAGGGCCGGTATTCTTTGTATGATACGTACGTTATATGCAATGGATTGTCATATATGATTAGAGTGTCAAGCACCATGTCAGATGACAGACACTAGTAAATGAACGGAGTATTTTGTATTGTCGTTACTGTTGAATAAACTATTAAGCAAGCCAGTAGCCGTTTCTGTGATTCGTGGTCCGAATCATACATGGTGTCAGGTTACAAATACGGCTGCAGGATAAACTGGAGTGAGTCAGACGACTTTGGAATATGGAGAACTTTGCGCGAGCACCGGAGCCACTATCCCTGGAGGGAAACGTGTCGGACAATTGGAGAAAGTTTTGGCAGAGGTATGAACTCTTTATGAACGCCACAGATTTGTGTGATAAGGAAGATAAAAAGAAAATAGCTGTTCTGCTAAACCTCATTGGTGATGATGGATTAGAGCTGTATAACTCCTTCACGCTCACTAATGATGAGGCTGGATCTCTGGAGGCAATAAGATCCAAATTTGAAGGGTATTGTTCACCAAGAAAGAACACAATATTCGAGCGTTACAAGTTCAATAGTATTCACCAAAAAGAGGGCCAGTGTTTTGACAACTTTTTAACAGAATTACGGAAAGCTGTGAAGTCAACCGAATATAAAGATCAAGATGAGATGGTAAGGGATAGGATAGTAGTGGGTGTGAATGATAAAACTACCCAAGAAAGGTTACTAAGGGAACCTAACCTAACACTAACAAAGGCAGTAGATTTTTGTAGAGCAGTTGAAATAAGCAAGTCTCAGGCAAAAGAATTGCAAACAGAGGTGAAAACGGATGCAGTTAGGAGGATTAAGCGTGAAATAAAGGCCAGCACTTCTGGTGAAAGGAGAGGAAGAGAAGCATACTGCGAGTTTTGTGGATTTAAACATTTTAAAGGAAAATGTCCAGCCTATGGGAAAAAGTGTGACGTATGCAATGGAAGGAATCATTTTGCAGCAGTTTGTAAGAGAAAACAGAGAAGGAAGAATCTAGATGAGGTAGTGAAAGAAGAGGAAACTGATGATGATGATGATTATGATGATGATGAGTATTCAGATGAAATCTATATGGACAGTGTAGTAAAGCGAATAGGGTCAATGAACAAATCTAACTCTGGTGAGGCATCATGGATGGAAAAAATCATAGTTGAGGGACAAGCTATTAATTTTAAATTAGATACAGGAGCAGAGGTAAGCGTGCTCCCATATGAAACATTCAGACAGATTTGCCCACTGATGTGCATGAAAAACTCTAATATAACTCTTGTTTCATATGGAAGTACAAAATTTAGGGTCAAACCTATAGGAGAAGTTACTTTAGGATGTACTGTGAATAAGAAAAGTGCAATGATTTCTTTTGTTGTCTTAAACTGTAAAAATCAGGTACCACTCTTAGGACTAGATGCATGTATGAAATTACAATTAATTAGGAGAATAGACAGTTTTAGTAAGTTATTTTCTAGTCTTGAGCAAGTTGTGGATCAGTATAAGAATTTGTTTTCTGGTGTAGGTGAATTTCCCAAAGAGCATAGAATAACCTTAGTCGATGATGCTAAACCATGCATACAGCCTGTCAGACGAGTCCCTCAAGCGTTGCATGAACGTTTGAAAGCTAAACTACATGATCTAGAGAAGTTAGGAATTATAAAAAAAGTTGATAAGCCCACAGAGTGGCTAAATCCGTTAGTGATTGTTGAAAAACCAAATAAAGATTTGAGGTTATGTCTTGATCCAAAATTTCTCAATCAGGCTATAAAACGCGAATACTTTCTTATTCCAACAGCAGAAGAAATTGCAAGCAAACTTAATAAAGCTTCCTTTTTTACAGTCTTAGACATGAAAGATGGTTATTTTCAAGTGAAAATAGATCAACAGAGTTCAGATTACTGTACATTTGGAACACCATTTGGAAGATATCAGTTTCTAAGGCTTCCTTTTGGAATATGTTCAGCACCTGAAGTGTTTATGCGATTAAATTATGAAATGTTTGGTGATATTCAGGGGGTTGAAGTGTACTTTGATGACTTGATAATAACAGGCACCACTGAACTAGAACATGATCAAAACCTTAAAAAGGTTTTAGATAGGGCTTTGAAATACAATGTAAAATTTAATAAAGCAAAGGTACAGTTCAAGTTGAGAAAAGTTAAATTTTTGGGACAAATATTTACTGATAAGGGTATTGAACCTAGTCAGGATCACATAAAAGCTATAACCAACATGCCAACTCCAAAAAATAGAAATGATATCCTTAGACTTTTAGGTATGGTAAAATTTTTGGGAAAATTTATTCCAAATTTGTCAGCGATTACTTCTCCATTACGTAATTTAACTAAGAAAGATACAGAATTTATTTGGACTACTGATCATGACCAAGCGTTATCAGAGTTAAAATATTTAATAACAAAAGCACCTGTACTGTCATTTTTTGATCCGGCTGCACCCATAGAAATAGAAACTGATGCCAGTAAAGATGGCTTAGGTGCGTGTTTACTGCAAAAAGGGCACCCTATTGCTTTTGCATCAAGAAGTTTAAATAAACATGAAGTTCGATACGCTCAAATAGAAAAAGAATTGAATGCAATAGTATTTGCTTGTGAAAAATTCCATCACTATATTTATGGTGTTAAAAATGTGGTAGTAAACACAGATCATAAACCTTTAGAGACAATCTTCAAAAAAGACTTGCATAAAATATCACCTAGACTACAGAGAATGCTTATCAAAATTATGAGTTATGATTTGTGTGTTAAGTATAAACCTGGAAAATATCTTTACATTGCTGATACTCTTTCAAGAGCATTCCTAACTAGTGAAAGCTCAGAAGGCCAGACAATAGAGTATGCTGTTCACTCTTTTATCAATTATTTGCCAATTTCTAGTGAAAAGAAGCTAGAATTTCAAATAGCAACTGAAAATGATATGCAATTGAAAACCGTAATTGATTTTGTTAGTTCAGAATGGCCTAGTAAAAATAAAATACCTGAAAACGCCAAACATTATTATAAATTACGAAATGAGTTGTATCTTTGTGGTAAATTACTGTTCTATCAAAATAAACTGGTTGTGCCTACAGTTCTTAGATACCAGATGCTTAATAAACTACATGAGGGCCACATGGGTATAGAAAAAATGAAAAAAAGGGCCAGACAAATCTTTTATTGGCCACATCTTGCAAAAGATGTCGAGGAGCTAGTAAAAAAATGTAAAATGTGTGAACGTTATGCGAGAAAAAATCAAAAAGAAACTTTGAAACCACTTGATATACCAAACAGGCCCTGGGAAAGAATAAGTAGTGATATATTTTCGTTGGGTAATAAATCATATTTAGTTGTAGTGGATAGTTACTCTAATTGGTTAGAGATTGTAAGTCTGAAAGATAAATCAGCTAAGGAGGTAATACTTAAATTAAAATCTATATTTTCCAAATTTGGCTGCCCTGATGTTTTAATTTGTGACAACATACCCTTCAGTAGTTTTAGTATGAAAGATTTTTCTAAGGAATGGAATTTTAAAATACAAACTAGGAGTCCAAACTATCCACAATCTAATGGATTAGCTGAAAGGGCTGTAGGAATTGCCAAAGGCATGGTAAAAAAATCAATTGAGGAGGGTAAGGATATATATGAATATCTGTTGCAGTATCGCAATTCACCATTAAAATTCATTGAATATTCCCCATCACAACTGTTGATGAGTAGAGTATGCAAAACTAAGATCCCTATCTCAGCTGATTTATTATCTCCTAAGTTGTGTACTAATGTTGATGAGAAATTTAAAGTGAGGCAAGCGCAAAATCTTAAACGTTATAATAAACATGCAAAAGATCTGAATGAACTACAACCAAATGATAATGTAACTCTATATAATCATAAGAATCAAACTTGGGAGCAGGGCCAAGTAGTTGATAAGCATGAAACACCCAGATCTTACATTGTTAAAGATGCTTCAGGAAATTTAGTGAGAAGAAATAGAATTGACATAAAGCCATCATTAAATCTATATGAGCCTGGAAGCATATCTGATTGTGACGATGTTGATCACTGTAGTTTTAAAGGTGATATACACAGTGATAATACGTCACAAACTAATGCTTCTACACCAAATTCTGGTACAACAATGTTTGAAGTTGAACCCAGAAATGCTCCCAGCAGTGTAAGAACTAGGTCAGGTCGAGTTGTTAAAAAACCCTCAAGGTTAGATTTATAAGAGGGAAGATGTATGATACGTACGTTATATGCAATGGATTGTCATATATGATTAGAGTGTCAAGCACCATGTCAGATGACAGACACTAGTAAATGAACGGAGTATTTTGTATTGTCGTTACTGTTGAATAAACTATTAAGCAAGCCAGTAGCCGTTTCTGTGATTCGTGGTCCGAATCATACATTCTTGACCCCTCGTGTGGAGCGATAACGCTGCCTTTAAATGCCAGAGGAGTGAAAATCACTGCTGTTTAGATTCTCACATCCTCTCCTTACAATTGAAGCGCTCGCGTCAAAGGGGAGTGCTTTCTGTCGCTCGTGTCACTGGTGTATCAATGTAAATAGGTTATCACCGACGATTAGGGTACTTTAAGTTGAGATGTGTGCTCTTATTTATAATTATTATGCTTTATAGTAGACGATCCTGTATGTATTGGGCTGTTAAACCAAGAAGAAGCATACAAACATGTTTCAGAGCTCTATCGAGTTGTTTTAAGAGGCTCTCTAACACAGTGTTTTTCAACCTTCTCCATAACACGACCCCCCTAGTGTTAAAAAATATTTCTTGATTCCCGACCCTTTTTTTCATGTATGTTAAAAATTTTTAAACCGTACAAAACTTTTGGGCGTTTGCGTTAGTATAATCTGCTGGAATTATCTGCCAATGGGATGTTACGCGGGGAGTTCAAATCTGGAAATTTTGATACCTTCTGGTTGAAAAGAGAAAATAAGTACACGGGATTAACAATCGAGGCTTTGAAGTATTTCATTCCATTTTCTACCTTGTACTTGTGCGAGTACGCAATTTCATCAATGGCCCAAATAAGAAGTAAACTAAAAATCGCCTAAATTTGGAAAACGATTTAATATTTAATATTGCAAATCGGATCCGTTATGGGAGAAATTGATTAGACAAAGTCAAGCGCAACCTTCACATTAAAATGTACCTTTTTAAAATATATAGATTTTTTACAGAGTTCCCACTCAAAAAACACTAGCAAAACTTGCTGAAAACTAGTTCGAAAGGTTATTTAGATTAACAAAACAAACCTTTTGATATGTCTTGGACACATTTAGCATTTATCTGGATGACTCTGTAAAAATTACAGATTTATATAGTCAACCAATAGCAAAAATTTTGGTTTACTATTTTTCAGTGATTTTATAAAAAAATTGTAAGCTTTTAAAAGTTTATAGTTTAATGTACTGCTATAGGATTCGAAGTTATAATATGAACTATAACTAAAGTATAATCACTGTAATTATCATTATTTAATTTCAATCAAGAATATTGGTATCGAAATAGAAAACAACAGTTCCTTCACATTAAATGGGGGCTAAATTCGCCGCTAATTAAATCAGATTTATCCTGAATGTTGCTTTTTGGTTGATACTAATCTTCATGTTTAGAATAGTTAGTTCAACCTCGATCGATGTATGTCACCGACAATTATTATTTATCGTCTGTGATGTATACGGTACTTTATCAAACGAACATATTGGTTATGTTTTGACAACTTGACGTTTTGTTCGGACATTTTACATCAATACGCGATGTTGTCGTATCTCAATGCTCGCTTTCCAAATTTGCGAGGGGAGCGGTAGGTGAGAATCTAGAAATGCCATATCGCTGCAAATCAACTTGCTCCTTTGACGGATCGCTCGCTTGCGAGGGGAGCGAGTTGGGAATACCGGCCCTGGTGTACAGCGGAATAAAACTCCAAGTTTCTGGGATGCCGTTTTAGCAATACTGACGAGGTGGTTGACCCCCAAAAGCTGTAGCATAATGCAGTCTTTAGACTTAATTAGCAATATTTTCTACTACACCAGCGTTGCCAAATATCACCCAGTATTTCAGTTATCTGTAGCTACCTGTTTATCGTTCAAAAACGTGTTTTACCTTTCAAATATCTTGCTAGATTCTATATCACTGTCTCCTAAAAATACGTTTACAGCTGTACAGGCTGAAAATGAGGCACGTGAATCTGCATCTAAGCCACGTAAGAAAATAAAAAGTAGAGTGCATCATCCAGCAAGTGTCAACCACCTCAAAGCCAATAATGATTCGCCTGAGAGGGACAGTTCAGAAGAAACTTCAGACCTGCATAACAGAGTGAGCCTAGATGAAACTTCGGACGTGCATAGTAGAGCGAGCGTAGAAGAAACTTCAGATGCACATAGCAGATTAACCATAGGAGAAACTTCAGAAGCGAATGAAAGTTTGAGGGTAGGGGAAACCACAGAAGCACGCGACGAGAGTGCAAAAGACACTGTAGACGGTGTTGCCAGTGAGTCTTCCTGTGTTAAAGAAAAAGAACACAGGGTGAGATTAAATGGAGATGTCAATGAAAACATCGATTTGAAACAGAAGGCTGATGAAATACCTCCACAAAGGATGCAGAGAAAGCGCAGGTATGAACTATTTTATTGTCAAACTATTCAATTAACTTGAAAATTGTTTTTTTTTGGGCTTTGTATTTTTTGAAGCAGATATTTAAAACTATTAACGTATTTTGCTTTTTAATTATTCATAAGTCTTTTTGGAAATATGAAAAATACTGAGATACATTTAGGATTTCCCAGTTCCTTCATTGTCGAAAAATATCGGCTATTTAATAAAATCCTAGTGACACTGGAGTAAACATAAAATAATTCACTTGCTCTTACATGCCGTAGTTATTTTCCAGAATACCTAAATACGTATTCACATCACATAATGGGAGGGGCAATTTCAAAGTCAAGCAGTATAATTTTCAAGTAGAAGTCGATATAGTCTTGAACAGTATAACAGATCAACAGCTGCATATATACTATGACCCAGGATGAATCCCCAAAACTTCAACGAATGATTGCACCACCCCATGTTATGATATCATGTTGTATTCAGTTGTTTTTTGTTCTCTTATGTTTGGATGTTTTCTGTTGTATTTAGTAATTTTCTATTGTTTACCGCTGTTATCTGCTTGTTTTCTCTTGTTTTGAGCTGTTTTCTGTAGTACGCGGTTGTATTTGGCTATTCTCTGTTGTGTTTGGACGTTTTCTGTTGTTTTGAGCTGTTTTCTGTTATTTTCTTTTTTATTCGGCTGTATTTGGTTGTCTTCTGTTATGTTTGGATGCTTTCTGTTGTATTAGTCGTTTTCTGTTGCCTGTTTTCAGTTGTTTTGAGCTGTTTTATGTTCTTTTCTGTTATATTCGGTTGTATTTGATTGTTCTCTATTGTTTCCAGCTGTTTTTTGCTTGTCTTCTTTTGTTTTGAGCTGTTTTCGGTTCGTTTCTGCTGTATTTGGTTGTTTTCAGTTGTGTTTGTATGTTTTCTGTTGTATTTAGCCGTTTGCTGTTGTTTCCCGCTGTTATCTGGTTGTTTTCTCTTATTTTGAGCTATTTTCTATTCTTTTGTGCTGTATCCGGTTGTATTTGGTTGTTTTCTGTTCTGTTCGAAAGCGATCTACGGGCCCAGAAACAGGGTACCCCTGGAGGGGTAGGCAGCAAATGGTGGATAAGGTGTAATACTCAGATATAGCAATTTTTTGCTACAGGGGCCTGCTTGCCAGGCGCGCCCACTTCGCAGCTACTACCACTATCATATTTATACTTTATGAACGTGTGTTACTTGATGTAAAAGACTTGTTAGCGTAACCATACTAAATGACCTCCGTTTTTTTATTCTAAAAAAAAATAAGTGAAATTCGCTTTCAGTAAGGTGTGCCACACACGTTTCGATTATCTTTACAAAAAAACGTTGATTTTTCTGTAACAAATGCTAATTTAAGAATAATTCCTTACCTTATCCTAGTGCGATATATTTTCGAGGTTTTGTCATGGGACATGGTGTATAGTTGCTTGGTTGCTTCACACATTTCTTTATGCTTTCGTGGTTACAGATCAAGCACAGAAAACCAGAAACCGCCAAAGATCCGCAGAAAGAGGGGTAAGAAGAAAACGAACGTAGAGATCATAATAGAAGACAGCGACGCTGACGAATCTGATATCGCTTCCCTAAGCGATTCCGACGAAGAGTTGATTCTGCCTAGCAAACCGACTAGGTCTGGGAGGATGCCAAAGATCACTAAGAAGTATATGGCAGAGAGAGAAGTGCTGAGAAAAAATGTGGTAAGAAGCGACCCTCTCTTGTCTCTTAAAACTGAGTATGTTGCCACTTATCCTTCATTGTTTATAATTTTGATATTCATGTATCTTCATCATTAGGATGACCATATAATTCATAGATCAATTCCAGACGCTATCCGTTAACTGTATTTGTTCATTTTGCTCTATCTACTTTGGATTGCGGCTCAAATTTCGGACATTTTACCGATTCTTGTAATTGCGCCCGGACACGAAATTTGCCTCCAAATTTCAAGACATGTCCGGGATTTTCCGGATGGATGGTCACCCTATTCATCATAAAAAAAACCAGTGGTTAGCGCAGTGCGCAGCAGCTTCATGCGCGGTCACCATTTGGATGGGCGACCGAGGGAGGACCTGGCTGGGTGGTCGCACTGTTCCAACGCTGCTCCTTCTGAAAGTTCAAGGACAATAAGCCTTAAACCTGGCCTGTAGTACATAGAGCAATAGTGTAAGCTGACAAAAATTATAGAACGTTTTGTTGTTTCAGAAACGTCAAGATACCGAAAATATTGAGCCCGGTTCTATAATGGTGATTGCAGAGGACGGACCTAACAGTGAGCCTATATACAAGATTTTCATGATTACGCCTGACAACGGCAAGACACCCGTTAATTTGAGTCCAGATTCCATTTCAAGAGCCATCCAACTGAAAAAGGGAATATCAGGTAAATTATGTTATGTACTAGATTCTTTTTTTGCCTTGGTATGTTCGGTCAATGCTGTGAGTTCTTTTTTTACGTAGCAACCATTATTTTGTTGCCGGTAGATGCATAACTATATTCTGGTGGAAGTATCAAAAATCTTAAGCATTTTTATTCCATTAAAAACCCCAAAAACACAAGGTGGAATTTTCGGGGGGAGTAAGTGCCCCCTCTTGCCTGCTCTTACGATGAGATGTAAAATGTTGACATAACTACCATTTTTCCCAAAAAAATAGACAAAAATCTGTATATATGTACACACAGCGATAAAAAATAGATGTAAAGTGGCGATTTTTCGAAAAAAGTGATACTTTTACTAAGACCATTTTTTTTTATTTGATAGGGGACCCCTTCAGCTATCTCCCACTTTCGTTTGACGTGCCATTTACGGGACACCCTGTATAATAAACTTTGTTATTTCAAATGGACCACCCTGTATTTCCTATCTTTTTGGAATCCTTGAAAAATACTGATTATTTTTTGTAAAATATGTCCTATACCTAAACCTCATAATTTCGAAGTTATAACTAAATTTACATTGCATCAGTCCAAGTTAAAATAACTAAATAAGACGGCTATGATTTCCAGTGAGCAGTCTATATGTTGAAAAATGTACTGCGAAGCTTCAAGAATCAATAATATGTCTTGTTGTATTGAAGTACACGGACAACATTTTGAGCTTCCGCTGTAACCGCCTTTATGTTTTTTCAAGTTAAAGTCCTATTTTAACTTTGGTAATGTAAATTTAGTTGTAAGGACTTCAAAAAGGAATAAATATACAGGATGATCCATTCAAAATAACAATGTTTATTATATTTCCGGAATAACGGTAGATCTGACAACATTGTAAATACAATTGCCAAATTGGCCATATTGCAAAACCATATCCCTAAATTCATGAAAATCATGTTCTGGTTTCCGAGATAATGGAGGTGTTCCATACTTTAGACTCACTAATGTGTATATTAGCAGAGTCAAAAAAATGTACTCTAAGTTTTAAATTTATATCTCCGCTGCAAAGAACTTTCTTCAGTTTTACAAATGAAGTTCTCGCACTCCCTATTAATGCTCATTAGTTCATTACCTGAGGCTGTACCTCAAAACAACGGCCGGATTTGTAATAAGCATCCTCAAAATATACATTAGACAAGTTTTGGTCCTGATAGGAAGCCGGATAACGATTTTAGATTTTTAGGGTAAACTTGAAGATCTGAGGGTCTGAAAATTTTTCATGTTCGTTACCTGAGGCTGAAACTCAAAACAACGACCGGATTTGTAATTAGCATCTTCAAAATATACATGATATGAGTTTCCGTCCTGATAGGGAGCCAGATAACGATTTTAGATTTTTAGGGTAAACCTGAAGATCTGAGGGTCTGAAAGTTTTTCATGTTCGTTACTTGAGGCTGTACCTCAAAACAACGGCCGGATTTGTAATTAGTATCCTCAAAATATACTCGATACGAGTTTCCATCCTGATAGGAAGCCGGATAACGATATTAGATTTTTAGGGTAAACTTGAAGATCTGAGGGTCCGCAAAATTTGTCATGTTCGTTACTTGAGGCTGTACCTCAAAACAGCGGCCGGATTTGTAATTAGTATCCTCAAAATATACACGATACGAGTTTCCATCCTGATAGGAAGCCGGATAACGATATTAGATTTTTAGGGTAAACTTGAAGATCTGAGGGTCCGCAAAATTTGTCATGTTCGTTACTTGAGGCTGTACCTCAAAACAACGGCCGGATTTGTAATTAGTATCCTCAAAATATATATGACACGAGTTTCCATCCTGATAGGAAGCCGGATAACGATTTTAGATTTCTAGGGTAAACTTGAAGATATGAGGGTCTGAACATTTTTCATGTTCGTTACTTGAGGCTGTACCTCAAAACAACGACCGGATTTGTAATTAGCATCCTCAAAATATACATTATACGAGTTTTGGTCCTGATAGGAAGCCGGATAACGATTTTAGATTTTTAGGGTAAACTTGAAGATCTGAGGGCCTGAAAATTTTTCATGTTCTTTACCTGAGGCTGAAACGCAAAACAACGACCGGATTTGTAATTAGCATCTTCAATATATTCATGATACGAGTTTCCATCCTGATAGGAAGCCAGATAACGATTTTAGATTTCTAGGGTAAACTTGACGATCTGAGGGTCTGAAAATTTTTCATGTTCGTTACTTGAGGCTGTACCTCAAAACAACGGCGCGATTTGTAATTAGAATCCTCAAAATATACATTATACGAGTTTTGGTCCTGATAGGAAGCCGGATAACGATTTTAGATTTTTAGGGTAAACTTGAAGATCTGAGGGTCTGAAAATTTTTCATGTTCGTTACCTGAGGCTGAAACTCGTAAACAACCACCGGATTTGTAATTAGCATCTTCAAAATATACATGATACGAGTTTCCGTCCCAATAGGAAGCCATATAACGATTTTGGATTTTTATAGTAAATTTGAAGATCTGAGGGTCTGAAAATTTTTCATGTTCGTTACCTGAGGCTCAACTTTAAAACAACGGCTGAATTTGTAATTAGCATCCTCAAAATATACATGAGACGAGTTTTTGTCCCAATAGGAAGCCATATAACGATTTTTGATTAGTAGGGTAAATTTGAAGATCTGAGGGTCTGAAAATTTTTCATGTTCGTTACCTTAGGCTCAACTTTAAAACAACGGCTGAATTTGTAATGGGCATTCTCAGAATATACATGAGACGGGTTTTCTTCCTGATAGGACGCAAGATAACGATTTTAGATTTTTAGGGTAAACTTGAAGATCTGAGGGTCTGAACATTTTTCATGTTCTTTACCTGAGGCTGAAACGCAAAACAACGACCGGATTTGTAATTAGCACCTTCAATATATTCATGATACGAGTTTCCATCCTGATAGGAAGCCAGATAACGATTTTAGATTTCTAGGGTAAACTTGACGATCTGAGGGTCTGAAAATTTTTCATGTTCGTTACTTGAGGCTGTACCTCAAAACAACGGCGCGATTTGTAATTAGAATCCTCAAAATATACATTATACGAGTTTTGGTCCTGATAGGAAGCCGGATAACGATTTTAGATTTTTAGGGTAAACTTGAAGATCTGAGGTTCT
Source organism: Callosobruchus maculatus (assembly GCA_951848785.1). Classification (NCBI taxonomy): domain Eukaryota; kingdom Metazoa; phylum Arthropoda; class Insecta; order Coleoptera; family Chrysomelidae; genus Callosobruchus; species Callosobruchus maculatus. The sequence goes on along the minus strand of CATOUR010000028.1, from coordinate 301,329 downwards.
GAAAATTTTTCATGTTCGTTACCTGAGGCTGAAACTCGAAAACAACCACCGGATTTGTAATTAGCATCTTCAAAATATACATGATACGAGTTTCCGTCCCAATAGGAAGCCATATAACGATTTTGGATCTTTATGGTAAATTTGAAGATCTGAGGGTCTGAAAATTTTTCATGTTCGTTACCTGAGGCTCAACTTTAAAACAACGGCTGAATTTGTAATTAGCATCCTCAAAATATACATGAGACGAATTTTTGTCCCAATAGGAAGCCATATAACGATTTTGGATTTTTAGGGTAAATTTGAAGATCTGAGGGTCTGAAAATTTTTCATGTTCGTTACCTTAGGCTCAACTTTAAAACAACGGCTGAATTTGTAATGGGCATTCTCAGAATATACATGAGACGGGTTTTCTTCCTGATAGGACGCCAGATAACGATTTTAGATTTTTAGGGTAAACTTGAAGATCTGAGGGTCTGAAAATTTTTCATGTTCGTTACCTTAGGCTCAACTTTAAAACAACGGCTGAATTTGTAATGGGCATTCTCAGAATATACATGAGACGGGTTTTCTTCCTGATAGGACGCAAGATAACGATTTTAGATTTTTAGGGTAAACTTGAAGATCTGAGGGTCTGAACATTTTTCATGTTCTTTACCTGAGGCTGAAACGCAAAACAACGACCGGATTTGTAATTAGCACCTTCAATATATTCATGATACGAGTTTCCATCCTGATAGGAAGCCAGATAACGATTTTAGATTTCTAGGGTAAACTTGACGATCTGAGGGTCTGAAAATTTTTCATGTTCGTTACTTGAGGCTGTACCTCAAAACAACGGCGCGATTTGTAATTAGAATCCTCAAAATATACATTATACGAGTTTTGGTCCTGATAGGAAGCCGGATAACGATTTTAGATTTTTAGGGTAAACTTGAAGATCTGAGGGTCTGAAAATTTTTCATGTTCGTTACCTGAGGCTGAAACTCGAAAACAACCACCGGATTTGTAATTAGCATCTTCAAAATATACATGATACGAGTTTCCGTCCCAATAGGAAGCCATATAACGATTTTGGATCTTTATGGTAAATTTGAAGATCTGAGGGTCTGAAAATTTTTCATGTTCGTTACCTGAGGCTCAACTTTAAAACAACGGCTGAATTTGTAATTAGCATCCTCAAAATATACATGAGACGAATTTTTGTCCCAATAGGAAGCCATATAACGATTTTGGATTTTTAGGGTAAATTTGAAGATCTGAGGGTCTGAAAATTTTTCATGTTCGTTACCTTAGGCTCAACTTTAAAACAACGGCTGAATTTGTAATGGGCATTCTCAGAATATACATGAGACGGGTTTTCTTCCTGATAGGACGCCAGATAACGATTTTAGATTTTTAGGGTAAACTTGAAGATCTGAGGGTCTGAAAATTTTTCATGTTCGTTACCTGAGGCTGAAACTCGAAAACAACCACCGGATTTGTAATTAGCATCTTCAAAATATACATGATACGAGTTTCCGTCCCAATAGGAAGCCATATAACGATTTTGGATTTTTATGGTAAATTTGAAGATCTGAGGGTCTGAAAATTTTTCATGTTCGTTACCTGAGGCTGAAACTCGAAAACAACCACCGGATTTGTAATTAGCATCCTCAAAATATACATTATACGAGTTTTGGTCCCGATAGAAAGCCGGATAACGATTTTGGATTTTTATGGTAAATTTGAAGATCTGAGGGTCTGAAAATTTTTCATGTTCGTTACCTGAGGCTCAACTTTAAAACAACGGCTGAATTTGTAATTAGCATCCTCAAAATATACATGAGACGAGTTTTTGTCCCAATAGGAAGCCATATAACGATTTTGGATTTTTAGGGTAAATTTGAAGATCTGAGGGTCTGAAAATTTTTCATGTTCGTTACCTTAGGCTCAACTTTAAAACAACGGCTGAATTTGTAATTAGTATCCTCAAAATATACATGAGACGAGTTTTTGTCCCAATAGGAAGCCATATGACGATTTTAGATTTTTAGGGTAAACTTGAAGATCTGAGGGTCTGAAAATTTTTCATGTTCGTTACTTGAGGCTGAAACTCAAAACAACGGCCGGATTTGTAATTAGCATCCTCAAAGTATACATTATACGAGTTTTGGTCCTGATCGGAAGCCGGATAACGATTTTAGATCTTTAGGGTAAACTTGAAGATATGAGGGTCTGAAAATTTTTTATGTTCGTTACCTAAGGCTGTACCTCAAAACAGCGGCGAGATTTGTAATGGGCATTCTCAGAATATACATGAGACGGGTTTTCTTCCTGATAGGACGCCAGATAACGATTTTAGATTTTTAGGGTAAACTTGAAGATCTGAGGGTCTGAAAATTTTTCATGTTCGTTGCCTGAGGCTGTACCTCAAAACAACGGCCGGATTTGTAATTAGCATCCTCAAAATATACATTATACGAGTTTTGGTCCTGATAGGAAGCCGGATAACGATTTTAGATTTTTAGGGTAAACTTCAAGATCTGAGGGTTTGAAAATTTTTCATGTTCGTTACCTGAGGCTGAAACTCGAAAACAACCACCGGATTTGTAATTAGCATCTTCAAAATATACATGATACGAGTTTCCGTCCCAATAGGAAGCCATATAACGATTTTGGATTTTTATGGTAAATTTGAAGATCTGAGGGTCTGAAAATTTTTCATGTTCGTTACCTGAGGCTCAACTTTAAAACAACGACTGAATTTGTAATTAGCATCCTCAAAATATACATGAGACGAGTTTTTGTCCCAATAGGAAGCCATATAACGATTTTGGATTTTTAGGGTAAATTTGAAGATCTGAGGGTCTGAAAATTTTTCGTGTTCGTTACCTTAGGCTCAACTTTAAAACAACGGTTGAATTTGTAATTAGCATCCTCAAAATATACACGAGAGGAGCTTTCGTCCCGATAGGAAGCCATATAACGATTTTGGATTTTTAGGGTAAATTTGAAGATCTGAGGGTCTGAAATTTTTCATGTTCGTTACCTGAGGCTCAACTTTAAAAAAATGACCGGATTTGTAATTAGCATCCTCAAAATATACATGATACGAGTTTCCGTCGTGATAGGAAGCCAGATAACAATTTTAGATTTTTAGGGTAAATTTGAAGATCTGAGGGTCTGAAAATTTTTCATGTTCGTTACCTGAGGCTGAAACTCAAAACAACGACCGGATTTGTAATTAGCCTCTTCAAAATATAAATGATACGAGTTTCCGTCCTGACAGGAAGCCAGATAACGATTTTAGATTTCTAGGGTAAACTTGAAGATCTGGGGGACTGAACATTTTTCATGTTTGTTACCTGAGGCTGAACCTCAAAACAACGGCCGTATTTGTAATTAGCATCCTCAAAATATACATGAGACGAGTTTTTGTTCCCATAGGAAGCCAAATAACGATTTTAGATTTTTAGGGTAAACTTGAAGATCTGAGGGACTGAACATTTTTCATGTTCGTTACCTGAGGGTGAAACTCAAAACAGCGACCGGATTTGTAATTAGCGTCTTCAAAATATACATCTTACGAGTTTCCGTCCTGATAGGAAGCCAGATAACGATTTTAGGAAGCCGTCTGAAAATTTTTAGAAAAACATGATTTTGATTTTCTTAGATTCATATTCAGCCCATAATTTTTGCAACTGTCGTTTAGTTTTTCTACGACCGTCTGGAGATTCTTCAGTCTATCGATCACTACGACTGTGTCATCGGCATAACGCATGTTATTTATAATCTGACCATTTAGTAATTCCTTCTTGGCAGTCGTTTAGGCATTCACTGAAAATGGCCTCACTGTATAAATTATCAGAAGTGGGGAAAGTATACAGCCCTGGCGAACGCCGCGCAAAATCTCCACTTCATCAGAAAACTGGTCTTCAATTCTGACTCTCGCTCTTTGATTTCAGTACAGATTTGCTATAATTGTGATATCTCGACAATCAATATTTTTTTGATTATAAGATTTCTATTTTAGTTCAAATGTTTATAAACACCAGAATACCTGTCATGTCATATAAGTTTACTTTACTACTAGGGTCTTAGCTTAACCATGATTGTAATTATTTCACAGCTGAAAATATCTTGACCATATCAGCGAGCACTGATGATGAGATGGAAGATAATGACTTTGAGGCGGTACCAGCAGAGAATAATTATACGATAGCACATTCACCTGAAGCTACTGAAGAATGCACAAACCAGGGCACAATCGTGAAACTTGAGTCTAGTGCTGAGGAAAGTGCACTTGATTTATCAATAGCTGCCAAACCTCAAGTTGGAGAACCTAGCGGTGAGATCACCAACGAAATCGCAAATTCCGAAAAAGTCATTTTGATAGAACCTGTAGATGAATGTGTAGAATCAGAAGTGGAAATAAATGGATCTGCAGTTAATTCTACGGATAACCACACGTAGCGAAGAAAAAACATTCATTAGTATAGTTTAATGGATACTTTTTCGCATTACATGTAATTTTAAGTTATTTATCTGCATGTATGGAATGTTTTCGATTTATCTCATAATGAATATTAATTTATATTGATTATACAAAAATTATTTAAGCTATTTATATACCTATTAACTTGTTGACGCTGAAATGAGATTATTACCAAAAATATATGAATTTGACATTAACTGTGTTTTCTTTTGAAGTCGAAAAGAAGATTGTTACCTTATAGGTTACACCAACAGAGCGCCAGGAAAGAATTTAAATTCTAGCACAGGAGATACTATCGCCTGCCTATGCAAAATAGTTCAACACCTCCTCACTATTTATGAAAGCAATTTTCCAAAGATCTTGACCGCATAACAACACACCAATACTTTTTCAAAGTACTGCTTCCCAATATCTTTATCTTGCTACTACTAGTACGAGTTTTGCTAGCTAGGCACTATCTTGCAATTTCATTTATTCGTCTGAGACCTAAGTCACACTGACGAAAAGCGAAACGACGTCGTCTGTGATTGGTTTCGGATGAATGAATTAAATTGCTACTCTTTAATTGAGTTAAGTTGCTTTTTAGCATAGACCGAATGTCTGGAGTGTTAAGTGAGTGTTCCACAAAAAAGAGTCTTTGTTGTCATACCCGCAGGTTTCTATACCTGATGCTTTTAAACGGGTCACATAAACAGTGCTCGGATACTAAATTAAACACTCAAGTACTGGCCTTGGTAGATAGATGGCGAACCAATACTTTTTCAAAGTACTGCTTCCCAATATCTTTATGTTGCTACTAACAACACACCATCAATTTACTGTGTACTGTGGGAATGGCCCACTTTTTATATACAGTTAAATATCTTGTCCAATGATGTATTTGTTGTGGAAAGTAAAACTAGAGTATTATATATATAAGCACATCTATATTATCCATGAAAGTATGGAGCTGTTTGAAAAAAAAATATTTAATTTATGTTATTGGATTATTCCAATCAAAAGACTTACAGATCAACTTATGAATACATACATGATATATAAATACAAATTTTAAGATACTTCTAAAATATCCATTGGTAGCCATTTTGAACTTTCTAAAGCATCCCATAAATGACAATCTGCGTCAATCTTTTCTCTGTTCAGCTTGTCTACATCCAGTGGTACAGTGTGTTCTAAAAAATCAAGTTTTATAAAATTCTCATCGCAACAACTGTACCAAACAAAAAAAGCATGTAATCTATTTTTGTATGCATGTGAATATTCCCTTAGCCTGTTGAGGTATTTTTCTTTAACTGTAAACAAAATTCTACACCTATGCCATAATGTCAAAACATGCTGTGTCAAAACTGACCATATCTATCATTTTTGTAGTTTCTCAGATAAAAAATCAGATACACTGATTCAGAAAATTTTGGTGTAATCATTTGATCACTGAGTTGAGAGTATTTACTTGACAAGCTTGCACAAGGCCTTGTCTTGCCAATCTTTGTTCATCAAAGTTGCTGATATCTCTTATATCTAGCATTCATCAATTATAAAATCCTTCTTCATATTTGAACCATTGAAATACAGTTCTATAAAATCAATAGGCTCGTTCAGCATATTTTTTTTATTGCATATTCTAAAAGGGCGTATTGAGTTTAGCAGCTGTGCAAAATTTCAGAATTTTCTGAGCTCGATTTCATATTCTAATAAATTATCAAAGTGCTGCAAATTGAAAACGCGCGGCACTTGCGAGTGTGCGACGATGACGTCACTATACCTCTCCGACCGGCGCGGCGCGGCATCTTGGCCACGCATTGTACGGGTGCTTGGTAAATAATAACGCTGCGGCGCATCCTACTTGCTATGCAAGCTTTGTGAACTGCATACGCGTCTATTGTATAATTCATTTTATTGTTTCATCGACACTGAATACTTACCAAGCTATTCGAATTCGTTGATACTGAGCATAATAATGGAAGGAGGACAGATGAAGAAAAATTATAAATATTGTATGGCTCCCCAATGTGAAAATACGACAGTGACCACTCCTGATGAATTTTTTATTGGTTTGTCACGAAATATAAAAATCAGGAAATTGTGGCAGAGAGCTATGCGTAGGAATGAATTTGTGAGCGATAAGTCAACAAAGTACTCTGTGAGGACCATTTTAATATAAGTATTTTTATAACTAAGTGATTTGTATTACTATCAAGAATCCGCATTTGTGAATGCCATTCTAAAGGTATATTGGCGTCAATTGTTAGCAGATTTTGCTGGTACTGGTACACTAAAACGTAAGAGATACAAGTAGATTTTTTTTAATCCAAATACTGAACTAATCATTTACCTAACAATTATAAAAACATTGGAGAAATCCATTCTCATTGATATGTGGAACATGTAAAAGGCTGTTTTCAGTCCTTTGATGTAACCAAAATTCATATGTATTTGGTTATGTAGAAAAAATTGTTTTATAATATTATATTATCTAGTTCTTTGTGTCTCACATTTCTGTATTTTGGGTAGAAAATCGTGGATACTTAGCCTATAAAATATCCCTACTTCAAATGTGTATCTCAGTCTTGTATATTTTGTTTAAGTTTGAGGAAGATGTTGAAAATTACATGTGTTACAAACTAATGAAAGATGTAAAACTTAAGATGAAACCGGAAGTAGTTCCGCACATTTTTGTTTGTCAAAAAGACCAACAAGCCTTACACGCTAGAGATCCTCGGAATGTTTTTCTTAAGACAACGAAAATGAGATTTAGATGAACCTAGTACCAGCACAAAAAAAACTCTATATTCGTCACCAAGCAGCGAATCTATTATAGCAAAAATGTTTTGCAAGTAGAACTAGAATTTACTGAAGATAACGAGAGAGGGAACGTTGGAAGACAGATAAGTGAGTCAAAGTCAATATAAAGGCCAAATTTATATCAAAATATGTTGAGTGCAATATACTAAGCCACTAAGGGAAGGCAGAAACAAATGCCATTAAAACATATCCCAAAATAATGTTACTCCTTAACCAGTGGTTCGAGTTCGGATCATCCAACAAGGAACTTGCAGAAAAGCGGACTGCTTTTCTTATAGAAAATAATCCGAAAATTTATATCGGGATACCCAGTCACTCATTTTGAGTTTTGAGAACTACCGTTAAAATGGTTGTAGAAGATTCTGGATTTTTGAATGTGTTAGAAAAAACCACCCGATCAAACAAAACATAGCATCAACCAAAGCACTTGAACGTATGTGTATTGTGTATGTGGTATTACAAACGTATGCTGGGCGCTGTCGCTGTACAGCCGCCAGCCGGTCTGGGCTCGCCGGCAGACCCAATGACGTCACAACGATGAATTTTGAGTGCATGAAATATTTTAATCTTTGAAGGCGCGTAACTTTTTCAATTCTCATCCAATTAAGTTGAAAATTTTTTTGTATGTTATATGTAAGTAATACTTCATGAAAATATGCATAAATATGGTTATTGGAATTTCACTGAACGACCCTATTCTTACCAATTTTAACCTAAACCTTAAAAAGGACTGTCTGCTCATTGCTAGTACCTACCAATTAAATCCAAATCATCGCCACCCTCCTTCTTCAAATCTAGAGTTCCTGACAGAACACTGCTGTCTTGAACTGCATGATGTTCAGAAGAATGATCATAATATCCTTGCTGTAACAGAAAAAAAATAATGATAATAATACTGAGGCATATTTTATTGCAGCTAGGTTGGTATAACATGTTTAAGGTGACAATGTACTACCTAGCCATAGACATAGTTAGTAGGGGCTTGGGTGGGCTCAGCCCCCTCAGAATTAAATTAGCCCCCCATAAATACAAAATTAATTTTTGTTAAGTTCATTCTATCTAGGGCAGGACTTGAACTCCCCCTGATTTTGGGAATTTATGCCTATATACCTAACACTTATGTAGGCCAGTGAAGGGCTAGTTAAAATAAATAGAAGTGCTAATTTAAGACTTTGTTAGCCTTTTTTTATGGTCAGCCTCCCGCAAAGGTTGAAAGCCTATGGCGCGGTAGAGACACTATGAGAGGATAAGTGTTGGTTCTCTGTTGATCTAGCTATTTTTAGGCTTCACTTAGCAGGAATCTCCTCTATTCTAAATTTTTAGTGTACTAAATTTTGTTGGCCAAAGCAAAACCTCAGGTTAATTTGTTAGATTTGAAATGCTGAAGGAAATATATAGAGAATGCCAGGCAATCTTAGGGAATATTAAGGCAACACAAAATTTATAGGTACCTAATTTTGACACTTGGGGTCTACCTGCCATTATGGATGTGTCCCTATGACTAGTTAGTCATATGGCCCCCCATCATTTCAAACCCAATCTATCTTGCAATTATTTTTTTCAAAGATCATAACTTATACATTTATACTAATCAGATATTTTCAAATACCTGTTGCCAAGATGCGTAGTTCTGCCAATATGTAGATGGATCATAGTACTGACTATAATCAGTAGTTGTAGCTTGACTACTGGATGTGTTTGTCTGACCCATTGTCGGTGTCATTGATCCTTTAGGCTTGGGTACAGCATTGCAGATTTTAAGAGCTTTAGAGCCAAGACCAATATAGCCATTCATAGTTATCAAACTATCCTTCATTTCCTCTTCACTACCAAAACGTACAAAACCATAACCTTTACTAAACCCACTGTTGTCCAGGATTACTGAAATATAAATGTTATCTTACAAATCCTTATAGGTCTATGGTAAACTCTGCATTACTCTTCAAATATTGAAGTTAATATTAGAAGGCATTACAGGTGAAATATTTTTGATACCACTGTCTTTTTTATAGCTGAAATCTATTGTCAAAAAACTAAAGTAGCATGTAGCTTATCAATTTTAAAACTATCAAAATTTTTTTTCGATTTGAGTGCTCAAATAAATGTCTGGAAAATAGGCATGAATGCAGGATTTAGATTAGACAGGCAAATCACAAGAGCAGCTCTCAACTCCATTATAACCAAGCTACTAACTTTTTTTAAATTAAGACCAATTCATAAACTTTCCATTGCCATTCAACCATTCATAGCATAAGGCTGCAATTCATAAACTTGCTGTTTGTACCATTAACCTAGTTTTCACATTGTTTTTGTAAACATGTTCTATCACAATTTATCATCAATGTTTTTGGCTTTGTGAAAGATCTTTAAACCTTGGGCCCAACAGCAGATGAAACGGCGACTACGAATGGTCTTAGGCATTTCAATGTATTTATGTTGTAATGGACAACAGCAACAGAAAATTTATGAATCAGCCTTTATTCTACTGAATCTAAGTTATCATTACACCTGTTCATAAAATATATTATAAATATACCTTTTGCAGTCTTAATAGTATTGTACTTTGATGAGAAAACCCTATAGAGGCTGTAATCATCAACATCTGAACTGAGATCTCCAACCCAAACAGAAAATTCTCTGTCTACTAACGATCTGCCTGTATTACTAGCATTGTTCAACCTGAAACGGACAACAGGATTTGTTCCAGGTATAGGTTTTCCATTTAACTTGTGCATAGCATCAATTGCTTCTTCGTCAGTTCCAAAATGTACAAAGCAATATCCAGCTGCTTCTCCAGTGAATTTGTTTCGCATTACCTTGACATTCAGAGGATTTTCACCCATTTTCCGAAAAGCAGTCAAAATGAAACTTTCTGTCATGTAGGACTCCAACTGAAATTTGAACATTTTGAGTCATGTTTTTGGGTGATCCCACTGTTACTTACGCTGCCCATCCATAGCTGACAATGCACCATGTTGTGCATCATTTTTGGCGTTCTTAAGTTCAAGTCAAAGAATTTATTTATGCACTGACCTGTTTCCTACAAAACAGAGATTCTAAAATGGCAATATAATAAATACAAATTAATAAAATTCACCATACCACAGATCAAATACAAATCACAACAGCCAACAAACAAAAACACAAAAGTTAGGTTAGTTAGGTTATCCTCTTCTTCTTCGAATGTCACTTGTCAATGCTTTTTCGAGTATTTATGACGTTTGCTTTAAAAACACTAGGGATGAGCAAAAAATCGCTCTGCGCGAAACACTGCCCTCACTGCGAATAAAAAACTGGCTTCCATAGATGTCCAATGCAATGCGTCTTATCGTGTAAGATTGAAATTCAATAAGTCTTAGTATATGTTATAATGATATATCTATATAATAATTGATATATTTTGTATTTTTTGGTTCTTCTTGGTCAACTTTCTTTATCAGTTTTGTATCTGCTTCTTCAAATGTGAGTTGCTCCATGTAATCGCAGAAGTTGAAGCCTTATTTGAACAAGCCATTTAATTAGAACGCATTTAACAATCTTTCCGTGCGATTCCAATAATTTTTAGAGTTTAATGTAAGATCAATGATCAATATAATAGGTAGATAGCTTAACAAATGAGTAATGGCGCTGCTCCATAAAAATGTATGTCTCTTCGCGAACTTAACCGTGATATATTCAGAAATGTGGCACCATTAAACTATGTGGGTCATATAGTATAATAATTGTAATTGTGTTGAAAAATATCAACATAAATAATTTCAGGTGATAGCTGATAGTGAATATCACGTGAATGTTACATTGTTCGTCAACCTAGAACATGGATGCACCTTTAGCATCCTTATCCATGGTCTTTCGTTTTATTCTCTCCCTTGTTGCATCTTCCTATGTTCTTATTAATAAATTCGTGTTTTATGGCTCTGTGCACTTGACTTTGACGTTTGTTTGTTTTGTTATGGGGTTATGGCATTTTTGGTTAGAATATGAACAATCAAAATGTATATAGAATTGATTTTAATTTTCACTAAACTCTAATCAAGTGCATGTAGTGTGAACTCGTGCCGAATATGTGTTTGTTTAATCTTATCAGCCGATACAGCTGAGAAAATTAACCATGCCTGTGGATATTAAAGAGCTAACTGAAGGCTGGTTAGAGCTTGAAAGTGATCCTGGTTTGTTTACTCTTCTTCTGGAAGACTTTGGAGTAAAAGGTGTACAGGTGGAAGAAATATATGACCTGAATAAGCCTCTAGATAGCCCTGTATATGGTTTCATTTTCCTATTCAGGTGGATAGAAGAACGCAGATCTCGTCGTAAGGTAACAAAACTAACGATAGATGAATACATTCTTCCACAAAGAATTGCTCTAGATCGGCAGAATAGCTAGTTAATAACATAATTACTCTCTGTTGTTGATGTGCATGTTAACATTTCTGGAAAACAAAGCTGGTCATTAAAACTGTTGTAGGCATTTGCATTAGATCTATTTAGAAGTTTTATTAGCTACTTTTAAAAATAATATTGTTATCTGCTACTGTATTTAACCCTTAACCGGTAACGTGCAAATTTGTGGCATAGCTGGTAACGTGCAGTCTGTGAGACTGTAACCTCTTTGAAGCTTAAAAAATCAAACTCTTCTAATTATATTTTGGAAAAAATGCATTTAGATTTGTTGGGTATATATCCTTTAATAATAATTTTGTATAAAGTAGCAGAACATGTGATGTAAAGAAAAAAAATTATGCTAATTATTAACTAGAACACAAATTAGCAGCGCAAATTTGTAGGACCAAGATAATAAAAAAAACTTTGACCACACTCAAATCTATATACTTTGTGATTGATAATAAGTAAAGCAATACACCTATAAAAATATTTTGTTAAAAAATGATGGACCTGCCATGACTACCAGTTGAGAAAAATTATAACGTAAACTGTAACATTCCGTCTCACAGACTGAATTGAACTAACAACTAAGCACATCTGGAATGTTGTTTATGCAAACTTATTGATAAATGGGATATAAAAGGGATACCAATGGCAGATAGATTAGATGAGGTCGTTTACCAAAAATGCGGTAAGGTTTTGTTGTAGGGTCGAATTTAAGATTGCTTGCAGTCTCACAGACGGCATGTTACCAGTTAAGGGTTAAGATTGTAGAACCATTTTCATGTTTGACTCATATGTATGCATCTTATTATTTTGAAGGTGGTTGAGCTGAATGAAACTTTCGTAAAAGATGAAGACATTGTAAACAACATATTCTTTGCTCAGCAAATGGTACCAAACAGTTGTGCCACTCATGCATTGATCTCGATTTTGTTGAACTGCCCAACTATCCATCTCGGAGAGACTCTTGCCAGATTAAAAGCTCATACACAAGGGATGAGTCCTGACAATAAGGGCTGGGCGATAGGGAATACTCCTGAGTTAGCATGTGCTCATAACTCACATGCAATGCCACAAGCAAAGAGGAAACTGGAGAAGGGCAGTGGTGTTTCAACAGGACGTTTTACAGGTAAACTAAAATAGGATAAATAGATAAAAGTTGTGTGATTTTTTGTGCAAGATTCAAAGCCCTTTCATACCAAAGACTCATATAAAAGTATGTATTGTTAAAAATAATTGAAACCCCTTTTGAAGCTCATCCTGTTGTTCTTTTTGCTATTTGTATTTTACTCTCTCTACTTTATTTATTATTATTTATTAAAAAAAAATCATAATCATGAAAATCATTAATTTATTGAACAAACCTACATTCTCTCAATACAAGCATGGTCTGTGATACAAGCCTGAATGTTGAATGGAGTAATTTACCAAAAAAACGTGACAGTTGACAAGATGACATGCTTATAGCATGGTCAGTTTTATCAGCAACACACATAATACTGAAACTACCTACAAAGTGCCATCTGCCTCCCAAATGATCAGAACACAATAAAGATAGGAATTTTAGAACAATCTTGTTGAACCTTAATTTATGAATTTGACATTTTTAGGTGAAGCATTCCATTTTGTTAGTTTTGTTCCAATTGGCGGTAGACTATTTGAATTAGATGGTTTAAAGCCATTTCCTATAGACCATGGACCTTGCAATGAGACTGATTGGACAGATAAGTTCCGCAGTGTTATCACAAATAGACTAGGAATGACAGCTGATGAATACAATGAGATTCGTTTCAACTTGATGGCAGTAAGTATTGATATGTATTGTTGTGTATGATCTCAGAAAGAAGTTGATCAAACATAAACACGATTGTTAAAGTTTACTCCATAGCCTAGTAAAAGTAGTAAAAGATCTGATATTAGCAATCCAGATTTGATAAGTTGACTGCACTCATGATCAACAGTATCTGTGTTGTCACACTGCCATTAGTTGTGAACTATTTTAAACTACTTGGTTGAGCTTTCACACTACTTCTTGCAATTCTAAGTTTTTGTAAATTCTAGGTAGTACCTGACAGGAGACTGGCAATACAACATAAGCTGAAAATGCTTCGTACTAATAAACAAATTGTACTGGATGCCCTGCAACATTTAGTTAAAATAAAAGACAAAGGAGGTGGAAGTGGGAATAAAACAGATAATAATTGTGATGTCACTAAACCAGCTGTCACCTCTGATGAAGTTAAGGTATGTGATATAAAAAAAACAAGAGTTCTGATGAGGTACTTGACTTGTGTGGACAATTTTTTTATACTAGCACTAATGATGGAACTGTCATTATTTAAAAAAATAAAATAAAATTCACAGAAATAACACTACGATGTTTTGAGGATGGTGCATTAACGAATGCAATTTTTTGTGACTTGAGTAAGGCATTCGACTGTGTATCGCATGACATTCTCATCGGGAAATTACCATTTTATGGTTACGATGCTGGCAGTGTGTGTCTTATTAAAAATTACCTTCAAAACAGAAAACAAACTGTGAGGCTGGGGGAGAGATCTGAAATGATTGATGTGAGAGAGGGCGTACCACAGGGCTCTATCCTTGGGCCAGTGCTATTCCTCCTTTACATTAACGACCTCCCCTTAGCTTTAACAGACATAGACTGTGTTTTTTATGCTGACGACACAACACTTTTAATTAGGGCAGAAAATATGAATGAACTGCTGCAAAGTACATGCAACGTAAGGTTAACTGCTGAGTCGTGGTTTGCTATGAATCACCTTAGGCTTAATGATTCCAAAACTGTAGAGGTGCTCCTTACTACCAAAAATATTGAACAGTGTGATAGCACCAGCGCTACAAAGTTCTTAGGCATCCATTTAGATTAAAAATTATGTTGGAATGCCCATGGTGATTCATTAGCAAAATCACCGTCACAAACAATATTTGCCTTATGGCAATTATCACCCCGAGCATCTCCTGAGGTGCTGCGTGTGGCGTATTTTGCGATGGTACACTCAAAACTGAGTTATGGTTTACTCGCTTGGGGTCATTCATCAATATTCTCTAGAATATTTAGACTTCAAAGAAGAGCAGTGAGGATAGTAGCAAACATACCATATAGAGATGATTGTAAGGAAGCATTTAGCAGCTTTAAAATTCCAACTCTGCCGTCACAATATGCGCTGGAATGTTTGCTGTATATTCATAAATATCGAGATGAATATGAAACTCACTCCCATCAATATTGTACTAGAGGCAAAAATGCTTTAAAACTGCCATTCCGAAGACTGACAAAATCACGCGATGGAGTTTCTTACTATGGTCCAAAATTATATAACATACTGAAACCTGAAGTTAAAAACCTGCCTCTGCCACAGTTTAAGACTGCAATAAAGGACTTTTTAGTATCTGGTGCATTCTTTTCTATGGACGAAATCATGCACCATATCAGTATTTTAAAAGTGTGAATGTGTTTTAGTAATGTAGCTTTTAATACTTCTACTGCTACTTGTATTGACTAGCACCTTTAGGCAATATTGCTTTTCCATATTATTATTATGTATTATATGTGTTTTTATAGTTTATTTTATAAATTGTGTTTAATTTGTTATAAGTACGTTTACCAAAATACTTAGAAATATGATGTATGAAATAGAATAATGTATGAAATAGAATAATTTATCGAACATTGCTCTGTTTAGAAAAAAAAATATCTATCGATGACCATATTCTATCTATAGTATGAGTCCTTTGATTGTGTTTTTACACGTATATCATGTTTGTGAACTATTTATATTTGCAAATTGTATATTATTTATGTTTGACAACCAAAAACCTTTTTTATTTGTTAATTTCTTTCCTTTTTGACTTGTGAAAGTACAGCATGTACATAATCATCAATAAATTATCTATCTATCTACCTATCTATCTATCTATCTATCTATCTATCTATCTATCTATCTATCTATCTATCTAATTCAATAATTCAATTCAATGCTTTACTTAGTAATTTGAATACCCCTTCAGCATGGCTTGAGGGTCCCTATACCATTATTGCATAAAAAGCTATGGACTAGAAAGTCTGTGAAAAGTTTCAAGGAGTACTGTGGGATAAGGTTTTTGAGATCCCTCAACACGTATAAAATTTGGCTAGCTTGCTTGCAATATAATCCACATGGTTTTTGGAAAGATAGAGTGGGATCTAGATAAAATCCTAGAAATTAAACTTCAGAAGCACTTTGGAGGTCATAGTGGTGCTTCAGAATAAATGTTATCAGTTTGTTTTACTCTGTATTAGTTTTAAATTATTGGCAAACTTATTGTGTATTACTGTCATTGAAACAGGCAACTGATCCTTTGAAGGAAGACCCGCCGGATTTGAAAATAGCCAAGCCAGACGTCCCAGCACCCACAACGTCCAAGGTGACCCTCTGCCCTTTGGACTATGCGACACCTTTGACAATCCAGACATCTCCAGCACCTAGTACTTCCAGCACAGATACTCCGTCTGACTTCGGGTCGGCCTTTAATTCTCCCACGCAGAGTTGGAACTGGGAGAAGGGCCAAAACAGTCCGACTTCTAAAGACCTCAAGAGGTTCGTCGTGTTGAGGATGGGAGAGCAGTCCATGGAAGATAAGGACAAAGAAAAAGGTACATACTCCCTAAATATAAGTTTGTTACTAATGCTTTAGTTTTGACGGAAAATTGGACGAGGTATTTTCCAATTTTCTAATTTGTAATTATGGCACTATTTTTTTAGATTTTTTTTTGCTTATGTGGAGTAAAAAACTCATTTATATCTCTTGAATCTCCCGCCTAATATCCGGTTTACATTGATTTCTTCGCGAATTTATTCGTGGATTAATCTATGCTCTTCTTCAAGCTCAAAGTGATTCTGTTGCAGTGCTGTCAACACTGTTGCTGTCATATGGTTTGACGATTTTCGCAAGATCTATTAAATCTATAATTTTTTATGGTCTTGACACTATTTTACTCTAGATTTGATTGTGAATTTTCATTTAGAAAATGTTTAATAATATACAGAGACAGCTATCCAACATACACGACATGGATCATATGATTTTATGGTTGGCATTACCAAATTTGACGTCATACTTGACCACGAATTAGAGCAGGTTCTTAGTCAGTGAACAAATCCATGAAGAAAACCATGGACTTATTTGAGTCAAATTTTTATTTTACACTTGTCAAATTTGATCACGAACTGAATCCATAAATAAAACCATGGATTTGTTTATGTAAAACGAGTATAGGATGGCTCCACGAAAGGCTTATGACGTCAGGCTAAAATTTACTGCGTCACAGCTTTGGCACGAACTTTTATGTTTGAACATTGGAGGAGATTTTTAGTCACATAGTGTTCACAGAAAAAAGCAAAAACGTACCTCGCATGGTTTTTTGGAAACGTAATATCAGTATTCCGTCATATATTTTTTTTAAATACACCATTATACACGGTGTTTTATGACGAGTGGAAGATACTGCACAGCTCAATTCCAACAAAAAAAGTCATATAAAATAGCGTCCGATTTTCAACTGGTGAGATATTTAATTTTTATGTATTTATTTTACTACTATTACTTTATAATATGACTGTTTTTGTTGGAAATGAGCTATACAGCCTTCTCTTTAAAGTATCTTCCCCTTGTCATAGAACATCCTGTATACTACTAAAATTAACAGTAAACTTTTCAACAGTTAACGCCAAACCCATCGAACAATCTGAGAGAAAAGCAGGTGGTGTTCATGCAAGGGTTCACACCAGTGACGGAGATCCTGTCATTGCTGAGAAGAAGAATCAAGAGCTGTTAGAACCTCACACTTTTGCTCCTAAAGATCTTTTAGCGCTGTTAAGGAACTTGGAGAATGAGATCTGCATGTGCGAAATTAGCCTGAAAGATGAAAACGATAAACAGAATAAATATAAGGTGAGTGTCGGTTAATATAGAAGTTATAAAACATACAGGTTTTATGCGATAAGGATTCTATTCTAGGTCTCACTGAAAGACGTGATATGGGTATCATATTAGTCCGATGGTTTCTTAGTTATCCAGGATTTCTGCAAAACTCTAATGTCATGTCACAATTCCTCAGTTGCTGTCTTTTGTGATCTAGCCCACATGAAGGCTGACTGTATCCCTCTGCCTTGACTTTAGTCTGCAGTGAAGGTTTCCATCATCAAGGAGAACATTAACAAATTATATGCTCCTGTATCCTGGGCCATCCTGACATCTCCCTACCCGCCAGTATGCAGTATCAATTACCCTGAGTATCCACTTTAAGATCCCAATTTGACTGATTTTTTTGCACGGTTGACACGATATTACGCTACAAATTAAACTCCATTTACGAAAACAGCATTAACTGCGTACTTTTCTTATATACAGAATACCCTACGGTATTATTTTTTTGGGGAATTCGGTTAATGTTAAACGCATTTTAATTCTCCAAAAACGAATTCCCAGAGGCATTTTTAGAATGAAGCCAAGAGAGAGTTGTAGGGAAATTTTTAAGGATCATGAAATTCTGTTTTCGGTCTGTACATTATATAGACAGTGATGTTCATTAGAAAAAATCAAGATTTTTCCAGAATAATAGATCAAATCACACTTACACCACTACACCCTTTCCAGCTGTAGTTTTCTAAAGCGTCAAGTGATAATTCAAAACGGTCAAGTTAATTTTCCAATTAGTCACATGTAACTTCAAACTGTCAGGTGTAATTTATACCTGTCAGTCTGAACTTACAGTTGAGTTGGAAAATTAACTTGACCGTTTTGAACTGTCACTTGACGCTTTAGAAACTACAACTGGAAAAGGTGTAGATCGAAAAACGATCGGTAAACAGTACAGCCAAAATTTACGTATACAGGGTGTTCCAGTGATCATGTTACAAACTTCTAGGGTAGATAAAACACAAGAAAATAATAAAAAAAGCTCATATGAACATGGATACGGAAACGCTTCCTCAGGGAGCTAGGGCCCTTCGAAGATGACCTTCAAAAACGACTCTTCGTTTTATAGCTTTGGTACTACTGCAGCTATCGCCACCAATTTTGAAACATGAAATGTAGTTGGTAGGTTCATCAATTTGAGCCTTCCGGACTTTGTCACCTTTAACCAGGGGTGTACAAACTAGGGAGGTTGTTGTGGCCATGTCGTTTATTTTCCTTTTTTTATATATTTTTTACTATTTCCGCTTTCAGTCGAAGCGTTAAATTTGTTTTTGTTATAAAATTTATTATTACCTTATTCGCGTGATGTCAAGGCATTTTTTCCCTTTGCCTTTGTCTTTTCCCGCATGCTACGCCACTCCTTTTTCTTCTTAAAAAGGAAGCAGCCATAAATGTCAAAAATAGGAAGCAATATGGAGTCGAGTCGCTGTAACCGTACCTGTTGTACGAGTCGCCGCACGTCGCCGTTCCGCATAAGACGTAACTCCGCTAAACGCTATAATTCTCGCTCTAACCTTACTACGGCCACCCCGCTAAGATCGGATTCATCGGTCCAGGGTCCTAGAAGACCCACGGAGTGCATCAGGGGGCCTCCCAACTCCGACCGCAACCAGGATTGTCCTGCTAGACGCCGCCAGACCACGTTACGAAAGCAAGGTAAGGGAATTACTGTGCCTTGACTTATCTTTCTACTCTCGCTCTTTTAATTACTATATCGCTACGTTCTTTTCTAAATTATTATTTAACGCTTGGACAATTAACTGTCGAAAGGATCTTATATACTAGTCCATTCATCTCTCCTCTGGAGTTAACTTTTCGCCAGTTGAGACTTTAGAGCCTTAATTGGGGAACGCGTGCTTTGCACAACATTTTCTGGTCCTTCGAGCCGCGATTAGTAAGGCCCTTTTGGCAGATTGTTCATTTATTTCATTTCGATAAATAATAATTAACCTCGAACGCATTATAATATCGCCCATATATCGCCCGAGAAATCGCCTCCGTTTGTTTTGCTAGTTGTTCTTTACCGCTTTTTTGCCGCATTTTTTACTGTTGCCTCGCTACAACCGTTCTACAACGTTTTCGCCAATTTGGATTTATATTTATCCGTAAATCGCCGCTATTAATTTATTTCATAAGCATTATGGATAAACTCAGACTCGCTAAGGCTACGCGTTCGCAGTGCGTAAACGATATTCGCAGTTTGTGCACTATTGCTCAAAAGTGTTCTACCGATCCTTCTCAAAAATTTCTTTTTAACGCTAGATATGCTCAAATAGAAAATATTCATGAGGAATTCAATAAGCAGCATTTGATTGTTTTGTCTCTTTTAGCCAAGGATGAACAGTCAGACCTTGAGGTAGAAGATAGTATACGCGACCGCTTCTTTTCCGCGTACTATGAGGTCGAAGCATTGCATTCGCAGATATTCAATAATCCTTCCTCGCAATCAGATGACTCGCATGTTGCCCCTACCTATTCAAATCATTCAAATGCTCGCCTACCTAAAATAGAACTGAAATCGTTTGATGGTGATTTTACAAAGTTTCAGACTTATATTGATTTATTTAACGCTCTAGTTCATAATAATGTTTCGCTTTCTCCTATCGAGAAGTTCAATTATTTGTTAACTTCGCTTGAGGGTCAGCCCTTATCTCTCGCAAAAAGTGTACCTATGACAAGTACCTACTATCAAATTGCATATGACAGTCTCGTTGAGCGTTATTCTAACAAGCGTTTGCGAGCCCTCGCTCATTGGAATGCAATTGACAATTGCAAAAAGATGAACCATGAAAATGACGTTTTTGCTATTAGGAAACTTCTTGATACATTTTCCGAAAATTTAACTGCCCTTGAACTCTTAGGATTTTCTGTTCAAGAATGGGACTTTATCGTTGTCAATATGCTCCTAAAACGGTTAGATCATAGTATCGTCGCTAAATTTGAATTGTCTCTCAGTTCGCAGGAAATTCCTACTTACGAGCAATTAAAGTTGTTTTTGAAAAAACACTGTACCGCCTTAGATACTATTAATTATGCAAGAAATCCTAACTTTCGCCCAACTACGGTTACCCCACACAGCAATAGGCCCGCCAACAGGGTGTCTTTATTTGCTAACTCTCCCAATGTAAAAAAATGCAAACTCTGTGATGAAATGCATCCGCTCTATAATTGCGCTATATTTAAAAGCAAGACACCCCAGGAACGTTATAATTATTGCAAAAGTAACAACGCTTGTGTCAATTGTTTAAGTCTTGTACATTCAGTCAAACGATGTAAATCAAAAATCAGTTGTCGTCAATGTGGCCGCAGGCATCACACGCTGCTGCATTTTGAAAATCATCAAAACGCTTCTCGTTCAAATTCCGCTTTCGCCGCACCCCATGCCGCTACCGCTACCTCGGAAAATAATGCTCCAAGTACCAGTGACTCTTTAGTAGCTGCCGGAGTTTGTTCCAAAGACACGCAAGTCCTTCTTTCTACGGTACAATTGGAAGTTTTGGATAATTTCGGAATTTATCGTAAAGTCCGCGCCTTGTTAGATTGTGGTAGTATGACTTCTTTCATTTCTAAGAAGTGTTCCAATATTCTGCAGTTACCGAAAACTGCGAAGTCCCTTAACATTAGAGGCTTGGGTTCGATGGAAACCGTAGCCAATGGGGGATCAGTGAATTTGAAAATTAAACCTGTCTCAAAAGATTCGCCTATTTTGAATTTATCCGCCGTCGTATTGCCTCGCATATGTGACAAGCTTCCGCTCCACAAAATTGAACAAAAAACTATATTTGGTAGTTCTGTGCCGACCGTAGAGTTAGCTGATCCGCATTTCAACGTACCTGGTGAAATTGACATTTTGTTAGGTGGTGATGTGTTTTCTCAAATAATCCGCGATGGACATATCACCGGCTCACCAGGCCGACCTGACTTTATAAACACTATTTTTGGTTATGTGATAATGGGAAAAATCGAAACCAAAGGTAATCACTCAAATGCCTTTTTCTGTTCGGATTCGGAAACTAATTTCGAGCCAATTACGCAGTTTTGGGAAATCGAGTCGGTACCGCATTGTCACATAGAATCTCCGGATGATGACTATTGTAATAGCCTTTTTGAAAAACTACATTCGCGCACTCCAATTGGTCGCTATATAGTTCCGTTGCCCTTTCGTGAAAACGCTCATCCCTCCTTTCCTGGGATGCGGGACTTGGCCATAAAACGCTTCGCGTCGCTTGAAAAACGCCTCGAAAGATCTCCTTCACTCTATGACGAGTATCGCACCCTAATGCGAGATTATCTCGACCAAGGACATATGGAACCCGTCTCATATGACTCCAATTCCGCAACTAATACTTACTATATTCCGCATCACGCCGTAGTACGCCCAGACAGTCAAACTACTCGCGTTAGAGTAGTTTTCAACGCTTCCGCTAAACTACCTGATCAGCTATCGCTTAACGATCATTTATTAGCTGGTCCTAAGTTACAGCAAGACTTAGTATCGATTTTGCTAAATTTTCGCCGCCATGTTTATGTCATAACTTGTGATATAAAGCAAATGTTCCGCCAAATACTTATTTCGCCGCAACATCAAGATTTCCAACGTATTATTTGGAGATTTTCTCCCGAAGAACCGCTTCAAGATTTTCGTTTAAAAACAGTTACTTTCGGTATCTCCTCCTCGCCCTATTTGGCTATCAAAACCATATTGCAGTTAGTAAATGACGAAGGTGTAAATTTCCCTTTAGCTTCAGATGCGCTGCTCGAAAGTATGTATGTCGACGACATTACTGCCGGAGCTAATTCTATACCGGAAACTATACAGTTACGTCATGAACTTATAGCTTTACTAAAATTGGGCGGTTTTGAGTTACGCAAGTTTTCAAGCAACAATATGTCAGTCTTGTCAGATTTGCCGCCTGAACATTTATGTGCTAATCCTATGCCTTTTGATAATGATTTAGAGGGAAATTATTGTTTGAAAATTTTGGGTCTTAAGTGGAATCCTTCCAAGGATAGGTTTTCGTTTTCGATCCACCCAACCGAAGTTCCTTGTACTAAACGCACTATGCTGTCTGAGCTTGCTAAAATATTTGATCCGCTGGGCTTTTTAGCCCCCGTTAGCTTCCTTGTCAAATATCTCATCCAGCGTCTTTGGTCCGCAAAAATTGGTTGGGATGAAAGTCCACCGCCTGATATAATGCGCGTTTGGCAACAATACAAATCTGAATTACCGTACCTCGCTAATTTTTCTATTCCGCGCCGTTTTTTCGATTCCAACCACCTGTCTGCCGAAGTACATGGATTTTGCGATAGTAGTGAAAAGGGATATGCGGCGGTTATTTATTTCCGCGTCTTAGATTCGACATCCGCTACTACATGTTTTGTGTGTTCTAAGACTAAAGTCGCTCCGCTGAAAAAACTAACGATACCTCGTCTCGAGTTATCTGCCGCTGTCTTGCTTACTAAGCTACTAAAATTTGTCCTGAAAGTATTTAAAGGAAAAATTACATTCACAAAAACTTGCGCCTACTCTGATTCTAAAATAGTTCTCGCATGGTTAGGCAGTTCTCCTCATCGTTGGAAAGTTTTTGTTGCAAACCGTGTCGCCTTTGTCCAAGAGACATTACCTGATACTTCCTGGTTCTACGTCCGCTCTGAACTCAATCCTGCTGACGCTGCATCTAGAGGAATGCTTCCTCAGGCTTTTGTTCAAAACAAAAGTTGGTTGACTGGTCCGCATTTTCTTCAGTCTTTGGAGGATTATTCATCATCGGGAAATACTACTGATGATTTGTGTTCCACTGACTTTGAACTCAAGCAGGAAGAAAAGAAAGTTGTCTTAGTTGCTCAGAGTCTTCAAGGACCAATTGAGCTTTTAATGGAAAATACTTCCTCACTTTCGCGCTTACAAAACATTGTAGCTTATATTCTTCGCTTCTTACATAACGCTAAACATGCCGAACAAAGGCTTTCTGGCCCTCTTTCGCGCAGCGAATTAAATGATGCGTTAATGATTCTAGTTAAATTAACACAAAACGCTTATTTTTCGTCTGAACTTTCGCAT
This sequence comes from Callosobruchus maculatus, assembly GCA_951848785.1. NCBI lineage: Eukaryota > Metazoa > Arthropoda > Insecta > Coleoptera > Chrysomelidae > Callosobruchus > Callosobruchus maculatus. The sequence continues at coordinate 277,624 of CATOUR010000028.1, read as the reverse complement.
AATAATTTTTCTAAACCGCTTCGTAAGTTGAACGCTTTCATTGACGATAATGGTGTACTCCGCGTTGGAGGTCGGCTATCATATGCCTCATTTTCTTTCGATAAGCGCCACCCAATTTTATTACCAAAATTTAGTCGCCTTACTCACTTGCTCATTAACCATTATCATAAAACGTACTTACACTCTGGATTGAGAACTACTCAATTTTTACTCGCTGAAAAATTTTGGATTTTATCCGCAAAACGAGCAATTCGTTCGGTCATTTCTCACTGTGTACAATGTTGGCGTACTCATCCAAAACCATACCAACCCACAATGGGTAATTTACCTGTATCGCGCATTTCCGCTCTAAAGCCATTTTTGAATACCGGACTCGACTTTGGTGGACCAATGAAAATGAAGTTACATAAACAACGCGGCGCTAAAGTTCTCAAAATTTACTTTTGTTTATTCGTTTGCATGTCCACGAAAGCTGTGCATTTGGAACTCGTTACCGACTTGTCTTGCGAAGCTTTTTTAGCCGCTTTTCAACGCTTTTTGTCTCGACGAGGTCGTTGTGACAACTTATATAGCGATCAGGGCACAAATTTCACTTCCGCTTATAAAGTTTTAAAACAGTACGCCAAAGAGGTATCTTCTAAACAGCACATCAAGTGGCATTTCAATCCAGCCTCTGCTCCGCATTTCGGAGGTCTTTGGGAGGCCGGTATAAAATCCACAAAAACACATATTCGCCGCGTGGTAGGTGATCAAATATTAACCTACGAAGAGCTTCAAACGCTATTGGTGCAAGTTGAAGCTGTACTAAATTCGCGTCCCTTAACGCCGCTTTCGGCTGATCCAAATGATCTGAACGCTCTGACTCCTGGTCATTTTTTAACGCAAGCGCCTCTCGATAGTTTTCCAATTCCTGATTTCACCGATGTATCCATCAACCGCTTGACTCGCTGGGGTTTGATACAGAGAATGCATCAACATTTTTGGAAACGTTGGAAAAGCGAATATCTTCACACATTGCAACAACGCGCTAAGTGGGTTAATAAATCTAAACCTCCTGAAATCGGCACACTTGTGCTCATCAAAAATGAACTCGCCCCGCCATTGCAGTGGCGGTTAGGTCGCATTATTAAGCTTCACCCCGGAGCAGATCTCTCAACGCGCGTTGCAACAGTAAAAACTACGGCGGGTGAACTAACGCGCCCCCTAGTCAAATTGTGTCCACTTCCTTTGGACTCAAATTAGCAATTTAGAACTTTATCGTCATATAATTCTAAGAATTTCTTTTCTTCTTTTTAGTTTTTCTTTAAGTTTTGGAAAACGCTTTTTTTCTACTTTAACGCGTTTTCGGGAGGCCGGGAAATGTTGTGGCCATGTCGTTTATTTTCCTTTTTTTATATATTTTTTACTATTTCCGCTTTCAGTCGAAGCGTTAAATTTGTTTTTGTTATAAAATTTATTATTACCTTATTCGCGTGATGTCAAGGCATTTTTTCCCTTTGCCTTTGTCTTTTCCCGCATGCTACGCCACTCCTTTTTCTTCTTAAAAAGGAAGCAGCCATAAATGTCAAAAATAGGAAGCAATATGGAGTCGAGTCGCTGTAACCGTACCTGTTGTACGAGTCGCCGCACGTCGCCGTTCCGCATAAGACGTAACTCCGCTAAACGCTATAATTCTCGCTCTAACCTTACTACGGCCACCCCGCTAAGATCGGATTCATCGGTCCAGGGTCCTAGAAGACCCACGGAGTGCATCAGGGGGCCTCCCAACTCCGACCGCAACCAGGATTGTCCTGCTAGACGCCGCCAGACCACGTTACGAAAGCAAGGTAAGGGAATTACTGTGCCTTGACTTATCTTTCTACTCTCGCTCTTTTAATTACTATATCGCTACGTTCTTTTCTAAATTATTATTTAACGCTTGGACAATTAACTGTCGAAAGGATCTTATATACTAGTCCATTCATCTCTCCTCTGGAGTTAACTTTTCGCCAGTTGAGACTTTAGAGCCTTAATTGGGGAACGCGTGCTTTGCACAACAGAGGTATTTGGGTAAATTTGACCCTACTCCTCTAAGGCGTCAACTTCTTGCCATTTTTATATCTGATTATGATTCTCCAAGTGGTGGCAGGCATTTTCAGTAATTGTTATTTTGAATTTATTTTGGTACTTACGGGGTCAGTTAACGACAGCATTAGTAAATTCATGTTCAGGACAAAAATTTACTCTGCCTTCTCCTTGACTCACTCGTAAACCTGTTTGTGTTACTTGTTTATTTTGTACTTTTGAAACTTCTAAACCTTAAGTTTTTCATTGGTGATCGTGAATGATTTATTGCAAATTTATTATTAGTTTTGTTTGTGTAGGTTTAATTGTATTTTTTTTTTTAATATTTTGTGTATGTTCCCTTTTATACCCCCAATTTTGAAAAGGCAATAAATCTCTAATCTATTTTCATTAAAGAAGAAGATTTGACTAACTTTTAATGATCACTATCTGTACTGCACTTCGTTTTAATATTTCAACGTAATAAATAATTTGTTTAAGACCAATAATTTATTATTGATTGGATTTAGCCATTTTCTTAGGAAACGGTGACAGATAGCGACTGTTACTAAGAGTACCTTTATTCTGCAAAAGGCATTAGAGAATCATAATCAGATATAAAAATGGCAAGAAATTGACGCCTTAGAGGAGTAGGGCCAAATTTACCCAAATACCCCCCTGGTTTGTACACCCCTGGTTAAATGGGACAAAGTCCGGAAGGCTCAAATTGATGAACCTACCAACTACATTTATTGTTTCAAAATTGGTGGCTATAGCTGCAGTAGTACCGAAGCTAAAAACGAAGAGTAGTTTTTGAAAATCATCTTCAAAGGGCCCTAGCTCCCTGAGGAAGCGTTTCCGGACCCATGTTGATATGAAATTTTTTCTTATTTTCGTGTGTTTTATCTACCATAAAAGTTTGTTACATGATCACCGGAACACCCTGTATACAGAAACGTTGAATATTCAGTTATAAAAATTTGGAACAAGCTTTCGGAAAACGTCAGTATGTCAAAAAGTATATTATACTATGGAAGGATATTTTAATGACATAATAGTTCTGTGATATATTTACGATTTTTTTACTTATTTCATAATGAAATAAGATTTAATTAGGTATATCATTGTTTAGGTGAACGATTTGTTGCCGTTAACTTTATATATCTGTTTTATTTTGTGTATCTCCTGTATACTATTTTTTTGACACGTTCTGTGCCTTAAATGGACTTATATAGAACCAATAGCTCTATTGAATTGAATATAGATGTTTATTCTGAGTGTCCACTTTAAGATCATAATTTGACTGATTTTTTTACAAGGTTGACGACTGTCGTCGTACGCACAACTACGATGAGTTCATCTGCACGTTCCTCTCTATGCTGGCAGAACAAGGAAAGCTGGCCGACCTCGTGGAGCAGAATTTGATAGCCCCCAAAAGGCCAAGCAACTCGACGCCTGTGCCGAAGCCCGCGAAGAAGAAGAAAGACATCACCACGAAGAAAAAGAAGAAAGGCAGGACGAAAGTGAAGAGGAGGAGATAGTGGTGGTCGCTGATCACCGTTTGGTGATCCTGGAGAAATCTCAGCTCATTAGCGTTAATAAAAGTAGCGGATCTACTTCACAGAAGTTTTCCTTCAATAAAATATATAAACTGAAAGGGCGGTGTAGACATTTTGGTACCTAGTCGGTTGTATTTTCAAAAAATTATGTCGGTTTTGTAAGGGGCTTCTTTGATTCCGAATTATTATTTTATGAATAAGGGACAGATTTTTTATTTCCTATATATGTTTATTTTTTGGACAAAATCTTTTTACAATCTCAGTTATCGACTTCCAAGGTCTGGGAACGTTTATAATTCCGTTAAAGTGCATCTGACGAATGTCAAGTCAAGATGATATTTCGTTGCACTCAAGACGATTTTGTATGTCAATTTTGAATTAATGTGTAATATGGTTCTGACTGCTTGTGTTACATCAAGAAACTAAACCATTTCCTCGATACTTTGTACCACAGCATACTAAACAACCAGCAGAATATCTTTTTTTCCTACATAAAAATAGTTCTTACAGAATTTGACCTTGATGGCGTCATTATGGGTGAGAAGTCTGGGTAGAGATGCGAAAATAAAAAGTATCGATACTGATACCAATTCGATATTTTTTGGCCAAGTGTGCCAATGAAGGCGCGTTTGGTTCGTACAGAAAATTATGTGCAATTGATTACACTTCCTCAGTAATTAATTATTTTCGATACCGATACCCCGACAACAAAGGTATCGATACCAGCTTGGAATCGCTCAAAATGTATCGATGACAAAAATACTCTATACAGTAATGTATATTTTTAAGTAACATTTTGTTTTTTATTTTTAATGTTATTAAAATAAAATGGAATGGAAAATATGTATACTTGATATTTTGAAAAAAATTAAGAAACTCTTTTAATTGGGATTAAGCAACTTTATTCATAAAAATATAGGGAAGACTATCAGTAGGTACGTTTTTGTACATGTACAGCGCTATTGTGTTTTGGAAAGTACTGAAATTGATCCAAAAGATGTACTGACAAATTTCATTTCCTAGTTTCAAAACCTATTTTGTTTTTTATAATAAGCGCTTTCCTTTTGGATGCTTTATTTGATAATTCTCACTTGTGACGTCATGACTCATTTCAATGTACGTACCTTTTGTCTTCTGAATCTGAGTCTAAAGTGAGATATTTTACCCCCACTTAAGCCCATCTAGCTCGAAAGGTAGGTCAGTTGTCTCAGATCATTTAGATGTCAAATACATGAGGTTAGGATTTTTTGTAACTTTGAATTTCAGAGGGTTTTCTCGGTTTTATGGTGTATGGATAGTCGATAGTGTATGGTGTAGGTGAGCGACGAAAAACGTAAAAAACTAGGTTATGGAAAGGATCGACAGATAAGACAACCATAGCATATTACAAAATTTCGGGAAATGAAATTTAACTGCACAAACACGTTCCTTTAACTCATCTGAGCTATGAGATTTCCAAGTGAGCTGAGCCGTCTCATTTTTAAATGATCTGAGTTAGTGCAGATGTAAAAGGAAAGCACTTGATTAATGTTCAGTTTCAAATTTAGAATCAACTTCAATAAACTGCCAATACTGACAGCAATGCACTGCGCATAGTTTTGAAAGTGACTGTTGGTATTTCCACGACACTTTGATCTCGATACGATCCCAAAAATTGGCGAATCGACCTTGAACAGGAAACGTTTTGAAAACGTATCCAATTGAAATTTCCACAATACATTTATCTCACGACGTTTGAAAGCCCATGGAAACGTAGTAACTATCACCACTACGTATACAAAAATCTCACAGCGTCCGCCTATGCATTTTATCTCAGCCAATACGAGCGTCGACCTTGCGTCAATGCTGTCCATCGATGTATGTGCCGCTTTTGACAGATTCTAATCCAACATGGCGGGATGCGCGTATGATTGCCCCCAACCTGAGATATCTTGCTGATTGTTTGGTATGCTGTGTCACTACTGAAAAATTCTGAGATGCACTTCTTAGGGCCGGTTTATCAATGCTCAGTTAAGTTAATTCAGCTGACAGTTACCTCTTAACTAGCAGTTATAGTGTTTATCTTTTTCCTGCTAACCGTTAACTGCCAGCTAAAGTAACTGCTAAAGTGACTGGAAGTTGAAGGTGTCAGTTATGTGGTTAACTGGCAGCTAAGATTTTAATTGCAGCAGAGTATTATGTTTTGTGATTGCAGCCTTAACCTAACTTTTTTATTTTTTTCCTTTGGTTTTGGTTTTGAAGCTGCTGCTGTATAAATATTTGGAGTGTGGATTATATTTTGTATCTAGAGTAGGGATTTTTTATATTACTTTATTATTTTTGACAACCGATAACGGTAAGACTTAAGATCCTTTAGAAATTCCATATTTTGCTTAATTTTTGTAATTGATAAAATAAGCTTTATAGAAAGGCATTAAATTTATGCTCAACGTTCATCCATGCTTTTTCCTTTTCTCTTCATGTTGCATCGTCTGTGCGTTTATTTTCAATTACCTTATCATACATATTGACAACTTTTATGAGCAGCTACCTTTCACTTTCAGTGAAATTTTGAAGTCTTTTATTTTCTTACGTCAGCCTTTGCTAGCGATTCTGGAGCTGAACTCATTTTAATACGATTTATATACACACCGATATTTACTATTAGGAACTGCTATGCAGTATTCATCTGCCATTAAAATTTCGTATAACTGACAGTTTGTTCTAGCCAATAGGATTCAACAACGAGTTATTGACATTTTAGCAGTGTGGCCAACTCAACGCAAACTCTTAGCTGCATAACTTTCAGTTACAGAAAGTCACGATAAACAGTAATTTACTTAACAGGAACTTTGACTGTTGGCTATGCCAAACTGTCAGGTAGGTAACTGGAACTTTTAACTGAGCATTGATAAACCGGTCCTTAGTCAGCTGGTATCTATCAAATAGATGTCAAGCCGGTACAAAGTATTCGGAAAAAGGGTATACTTTATACGAATCCAATTTTTGTCATCTCGAATCTGTGCGGTCGCAACAGAAAAGCGTCTTACGCATTAAAATCCGTATGGGAACTTCAATCGGCAATCTGATTGAGTTACTCTTTTGGTGATGCCTATCTTTACATTGATCAAACTCACAGATCATGATGTATAGATCCGTCTTGAAAAATCGTATTTATTGCAAATTACTTATACTTCTGTTCATGCCCCGATAACTTACTATGTTATACATAAAGGTTGCAAAATTGTTTATATTATTTATTTTATCACTTATAAGTGTGTAGCCATCACGCCTAGGTTAAGTACTTGAAGCTCCCCATTGCAATGTTTGCGTGATAAGAAACTTTTATTGTTTATTCTCACTGTTTTAATAAGAACTATATATGTATTTATTGAATAAATGATTATTTTTATTTAGATTGTTTCATTTGGAAAAACTATCGATTAGCGAAACAGCCGGTGAACAGTTAAAATTTTAAACTACATATTATGCCATGTATGTGGTAGATTTGGTTAGAGAACTTAAGACAGAATGGAAATCATTTTCTGTGGTTTACTATAAATAGAGGGGAAAGTCCTTGCCTTGGTCTTTCTTGAACTGAGTGATGATGTTTATAGCCCCCGTCATTAATAATTACAAAAAGCATCTATTAAGGACGTTGTTGGTAGATATATTTTTTTTCGGTTTTGATAAGATCACATACCTACCCTGAAAGATTCAAAATTTCTTATCAATCATTTCAGAAAGTTATTAAGGATTAAAAATCAGATTATTAATATGGGCCCTAATGACAGATTGGCGTTTTTTTTATTTATAAAGGTAGAATAAATATATTTTAAAATTAGATACAAAAATAAATAATGTTTAAAAATATTCTATGGAATATGTAGTTTATATTACTGCATTAAAAAAAAATTAGGTTGACGACCGTTATTTGAATTAGTTATTTACCCTATATAAAAATAATACCTTGCATCTTCATAGAAAATTAATTTCATAGAAAGTTAGTATTCATTTGACCCTAGCGTAGCTAGTAAAATAAAATAGAGCCTAAAAGACACTCTGGCGTCAACATCAACGAAGAAAAATGGATTCATATACCTAGGTTTGATAATTTTGCAAACATTATTTCAATCAATCGGTCCTACATCAATTCATCAGTATATCTTTTAGAATCGACGCATTTGCCATGTAAATATAGTTAATATTACCAAAGTTTACAGACTTAAGAGACGCGACTAAAGTTGACAACCTATTTTCTCTGGACTATAATTGCCTGCTAATATGTAAATATTGGCATATATCTGTCTGCATGATTTTGTTATTTAATTTTTATAAAATAATGACATATGTTTGGCCTGAAATATATGTTGAAATTTAGATAAAAGTGTGAACTTTTCATTCCTACAAAGAATATTTCGTTCCAAAGCATATTGTTTAAGCTACAGCTCCCGAAAGTGGAGTTCGACGGTATTTCTCCATTCCAGGAAACAAAACCATCTTGATTGGTCGTTTTACGTCAGCCGTCAGCCACGATTGGTCGCGAGCTCTTCCACTCTGTGCATCCCCTTCAATTGTTTTGGCGCCACCAATTAGATTGCATTCTTTTCTTATATTTATTAATGATTCTTTTTTAAGGAAGTTGTTAGGGGACGCCATATATTTTTTATTTTTGAGTTCGGTTTCAGTGGTTTTATCGGCGGATATAGGAAGTGCGTGTTTAAACAATTGTCCGCGAATCGTTTGAGTGCGTAATACGTCATAATTATTGTTTCTTTTTTGTGAAAAGTGGAACTTTAGTGTGAGAACTTTGGATCGGAGCCTGAAAAGGATTTCGAGCTGGAGCAGCAGTGCGTATGCGTAAGGTAAGTGCTTGAATTATAAAATTTCTACGTGTTATCTCGACTTATTCATAACGAACTGATGAATTGATTTTTATGGTACTTAACACCGATGCCTGTTTACATTTTTAATGAGGTAAGGTAAAAGGGGTAAGGAGGTAAGGTTCCATGGCGTATTTTACATGTGTTTAACAGTCCCAGCGGAGGAAAAGTAGTTCTCGTTAATTTTTTATCCCTGATTTTTTAATAATTATACAATACTTAGATGATTTTCGGAATAATAATTATTAACATGAATTGATTTGTAGATATACTGTGTGCTGTGCGATAGACTGCATTTAGACATAATTTACATATTTTATATTTTTCGTAAGGTAACGGGTAAAGCTAAATTCAGATGCATACGACATCCGATGATACGACGGTACGAAACTGTTCCTATTGGTTGAAATATTCAAAATGATGTCAAATCAAAATATTTCAACCAATAGGAACAGTTTCGTACCGTCGTATCGTCGGATGTCGTATGCATCTGAATTTAGCTTAACGCGTTCCACATGGCGTATTTCGACTATTTCGAGTGTTGACAGCTCTCTCTTTCTTTCCTTATTTTACAGCTAAACCATGCTAAACTGCTAAAGCTAAATTCAGATACACACGACACCCGACGATACGACGATACGAAACTGTTCCTATTGGTTGAAATCAACGATGTCATACTGATAGACTACGCTTTGTATACCGAATGTTTGTAAGCGTTTCTGGCGGTGCGACGGAAGGGGGGAACATCAGCTGTATTGACATAGACACACCCGACGTTGCCAGTTGTGCATTAGGGCATGCTTGGTTGTTAGTTACCTACTCTTTGCTTGGTGCATGCAGCAATGTTTGTAAAATATAAAAATGGCGTTAATTCTTGACAGAATTGCAAAATTAAACGTGTTTTACAAAAGAGTATCTTCAGAGTACTTTTTCTATTACAGATAAGCAAGCCACAATCATATTTTTACTTTTTTACAACATACGTTCCATACATTTTTCTGAAAATTCATTCCAAATGATTGTCAACTTGGCATGCTGCGATGTAACTTGTAAACAATGACGTCGTTGCTTGTAAATATTCCGTTGACATTCCCAATGTTTGGAATGCCGACAAATTTGCCTTGGATGCGTAGTCTATCAGTATGACGTCGTTGGTTGAAATATTCAAAATGATGTTAAACATGGCCGACTTTACTTACTAGGCCGGAGCATTGAAATATGGCAACACTGAATCGGGGGCCGAGCTTTTATTTGTTGTTAAGTCATTAGTGTAACCTTCCAGAGTGAAAAATAAGATTGGAAGGTGATTTTTAATGTGTTTCTAATTATTTACCTGCACAAACGAAACTATAAAGATAACAAGACGCCTGCAAAGTGTGTAGTACCAGGTTGCACTAGTAATTGTGCTTCCACAAATATAACCTTCCAGAGTAAAAACTCAAGAGTGGAAGGTGATTTTTAATGTGTTTCTACTTATTTACCTGCACAAACGAAACTATAAAGATAAAAAGATGCCTGCAAAGTGTGCAGTACCAAACAATCACCTCTCTTACTCACGGTCGGTTTCTTTGTGATGAACGTGATATTTGACGTCACGTCAGCGACACCATTATTTCATTCGCCCTGACAGGGGCGGTGTAGAAAAAAGTGTACAACAGGGCAGAATTAAGAAATAATACTCAACCTATGTGGGTAAAAGGAAGGTAAACATTGAAAATAACATAAAGCTTATGTTGTCCTTTAAGTTTCACAGAATAGTTATTTATGTATTAAGGGCGTAAAACAAGCATTTATGGACCGCAACATGTAAGTAAATATGTAAGGTCCATAAATGCTCTTTAAGCCCGAAATACAAAATATCGTTTTTTGTAAATATGCAGAGCTGCTCGAAATACAAACTTTTTCATTTACTAAAATTGGGAACAGAGGCTAAACTGCTGATCAGTGGCCCCAAATTAACCAAAACACGAGTTTTTCTCCTGATTGCAAACCCAATCTTTTGCTGCATTCGTCGTTTTTTACTTGATGGTGTACTTATCAAACAATTTTATTCCAAGTTTCATTACTTAGGTATCTTTTTTTTTCAATTAAAACATTAACATATAGTAATCAAGGAATTTTCTGATTATACGATTACTTTGTATAACCTCACTGTGTATCAAAAAATGTTATTTTATTTTTTATTTAACATAGGCAGGTATTTACTATTTTATATTATTTTTATAATTAAATGCATAAAAATCAAGTTTAAAGTGCGTATAGTTTTTTTTAGTTGGAATATTCAAAAAGTATTCATATTCAAATGAATCCATGTATTCAAATGCTTTTTCTTTGTATTCGGACCTTCATTATTAGAATATCAATGATTGGAATACGATTTATAATACAGTATTCCAGATTCGGATTCGAATACCAGATATCAGTATTCGACCAAAGTCTGCTAAGAACATTAGATCTTTCATAACCAACCCGATGTTATAAATATGCATCCAAAATTTTTCGTATCTATTCATGTTACTTTTCATTTTGAGCATTTTCCGCAATTTCAGTGTCAAGCAATGGGTTTCGACTATTTTTTTTATTATAAATATTACAAAAAAGAAATGTTTGACCCCAAGTATTTTTCATCATAAATATCATTTTTTAGAATTTCGTGCCTGTACAGCAATAATTAAAATTACGTAGAAACAAAGCATTGTTAACAACGCAGAATATAACTATCTATTATTCAATTTAAACAAAAACAGATATTTCAAAATAGATTATCCTTTCATTGTACATTTCAATTTATGTTTTCCGTTTGGAAAATGTGAAGAGTAAAATATAAAATAAACTTATTCAGGCTTCCATTTGTAAACCCTGCTTTGTTGCGTGTATATTTATATATAGAAATCTGCTTTTAGTTGGATGAAAAGCATTCCTGTGAAATGTTAATTAAAAGCGAACTAATCCTTCAATATATCCGATATTTGCTGGTTTAACTCCAAATCCGTTACGTATTCTACAGGACGTTAAACATTTTTAGTTACATCATCATAATAATTATACAATGTGTCGGTCATCGGTGTCGGAGCCTTTAGAGAGTTAAAATACGTTAATTTTTATCGACAAATCGACCCCTCAAAATTGGTTTTTATCCCACCATAATAAAACGGCAGCCATTTTGTTTTTAGTTTAATTGATGCACGAGTCTTGTACTACTGTAGTCATAGAGGTTCTACAAACAAAAAATAAGCCTCACTCGATAGCGAAACATGTAGACCATAAAATAATGGCAAACGTTTTCCAAATTTCATTTCATATCAGGGCAAAAAAATTGTCTAAAGAAAATAATTAAGAAATTTTTTGCGTTTTTTACAATTATAGTTTTTTAAAAAAATCCAAGCTTTTAAGCTGGTATGAATATGAACAAAATACTTATTTAAGCACCAGTTCAGGTTAAGGGAGCTTTAAATAAAAGAAAGCTGAATGAATGACCACACCTTTACTTCAACATTACTTTTACAGTGTACGTTTCAACAGTATACGGTTCTCACCAATAAATCAGTGTGTACTTACTGCTATTCTGAGTTACAGCCAACAGTATACAACAATTGCACACGCAAGAATACCTTCACCCTCCACGTGTAAACATAAAACAGCTAACCACTCCTCAAACGGTATACACGTCCTGTACGACGTATCCAAACAATCTCCCTGCCGGCGCAACGACAACTGTCACCCGATAGCTATATATACACAAAAGTATAGTTCGCTCAAAGACGTTAGACGTCAAGAATAGACGACTAAATGACCGAACACCTGGATAAACGGTAATAAAGCTAACACTTAGTGGTCACGACATTTATTTTGGGAAAAAAAGAAACAATCATTGTTCGAAAAGTCCTCCTTGGTGTTACAGATATGATGTTGCTATTACTGATACATGTTGCGTAGAGCAACTGATCATCGCTTTGTCATTCCGTGATTCATTTCCGACTTGAATAATTTCACAAATAAGCTCCTCGCGTGTGTTTGGTACGTCGAAATACACTTTTTGTTCCATTGTACCCTCAAGAAAACAATCAAGTGGGGTCAAGTCTGGTGAACGCGGTGGCCAAGCAATAATCGTTCCACCGCGTTCAATCCACGGCAAATATCGTTCATTTAAATGGCTTCATACATTCGCAGCGAATTCTCGGTGAATATGTGGGCAAGGATTGATGATATTTTGATTGGCCGACTCATATTGTCAGCCACGATGAATGGATCCAGACTCCTAGAGTTCTTGGAAACTGACTTCTTGTAGGCCATTATGGAAATAACACTGGCTTATTATAGGTCAAGGATGATTCTCCAACTGGACGGAGTTCCGGCACACTTCGCTGCAAATGCACGAAGCCATTTAAATGAACGATATTCACCGTGGATTGGACGCGGTGGAACAATCGCTTGCTCACCGCTTTCACTGGACTTGACCCCACTTGATTTTTTACTGTGGGGTACAATGAAACAGAAAGTTTATGTCGACGTGCCAAATACACGCGAGGAGCGTCATCCATGTGAATGATTTCTTGCGATTTTACTGTGTTTGGAAAATAATTATTGCAAATTCACCTATAAAATATAGGTAAAACTTTATTTGTAAAGCATACTACTCTTTTCAATTAAACTGTGGAAATGGTCCAATCAAAATAATGACGAACAGACATAATTTGTAATTTACCTGTATAAAGGATAATAACTGGGACTCTCTAACAACGCATTTGAAGTTGAAATGTTTTGGTTTAGTCAGAAATGTCCTTGAACTCAAATCTGAAATGAATTACGGAATGACAAGGCGATGATCAGTCGCTCTATGCAACATGTGTCAGTAAGAACAACAACATGTCTGCAACACCAAGGAGGACATTTCGAACAATGATTGTAAAATTTGTTTCTTTTTTTCCCAAAATAAATGTCGTGACCACTAAATATTTTGTTTTTGCCTTGTCTGAAAGCAAGAACTCCAATCTGAATGTAAGCCAGAAGGGAAGACAGGAGATCATAAGTTTGAACTTGGTATGAAACTCTGTTTGATCCTGCTAATGAGCTGGTTGATTGCGCAAACGCGCAGAAACCATAAGGACAGAAGAAGGCGAAGACTGTTAGATTCAACGACAACAGAACTCTGATAGACCTCACGTTTACAAAAAAATTCGTCAGACATTGATACGTAGTTGCCATAATTCACCAAAGGTCTACAATAACATTTGTTTTTGTACATAGCTACTTCACAAGATCTAATGAATTCGTTCTACAATGAATTTTTCAGACATTATGTGGTAAGAAAGGTTAAAATTAATTTCATAATTTACAGTGCTAATCACACCTCACACACAAGCTGGCAACATGGCTTTATAGTAAATAGGGACCTTTTGCAGGACGCTTTCCAAAGTGTCAGTAGTAATTTTGACTTTTGGCATGCACCTTTGTTTTACGTAGCGTAGAATAAGTGAGGTTCGTGCTCTAGGCTTTCTGTGTTTTTTTTATTTTTATAGACTTTGCATTGCAAACGCTCAGAATGTAACAAGCTTTAGATATCGTTTTGAGGCGTTGGAGGCATAATGGACGTGATAATAAACAAATAAACACCTAACAATATAGATGTTGCAGGACCACCGAAGCATGACATTTCGCTCTCATGGTTCTGTTCCGTGATGCTAACGCGATTTTGCCGGAAACGGCGGAAACACCTAGATTTGTAGCTTTTATTGGAAAATACTGTCCAATAAAAACTGATGGAAGAAAACCTGATCCTTTTTCTACAATGATAAACCACAAAGTAAGTATTATTGCTATCAAAATCACCACGGTTCTGTTCTCATTGCCGCTTAGTGGTTTTTAGACCTGGCAATACCGAACGTAATAAATCGTACCGTAATCTTTCGTAGAGAGCGTACAACTTTATCGGTTATTCGCCGATTCGGTCATTTCGGGAGAACTGCGCATGCCACAGATAGCCGATAACGTGAAATAACGTCAGGCATTGGTTTTCGTCAAGCAACGGACGTGCAAAAGGTCCCTAATCATTACCGGTACTAGGCGCTACGTATCATTTTTCATTCGTGATTTGCAAGTTTGAACGTTTGTCGTTGACGATGTGGATCGAAAAACCGTCAAATGTCAAGTCAACAGTGTCAACCGTTGGGAATTGTGATGCGATTTTGACGTAGGGGGGGGGGACGGTGTTTACAACAGAAACTACGGTCCCCATCAAGCGGCCATATTGTCACTTTTCCCTCACTCCGCTAACCCCCCCCCACAAAAATGATGTTTGACTGTGAACATAAATGAATTTATGAATGAGATGAGAGGTCTTCAGTTGTTCTATCGTCGTTGGTTCGATCCATTTGACTAGGCTCGTATTCACCATTTTTTGGATAACCCTCTGTTTAATAACAGTCAGTTGAAATATAACTGCCTGGAAGTCAAGTATCGTATTCACCATTAATTTTCAGGCCCTGGTTACTTAACAAAGAGATACCGTAATTTTTTATTTTTTTAATATTGTAAACACTGCATAGTTTTATGTTCTGTGCTGTATAAAGCGTTTTTTGCTGCCACCTCTTGATTCTACATAACCTAATTGTTAGTTTTTATGTTTTATTATAATCATTATATTACTCGTACATATTACTGATGAACATTTCCACGATCGCTGGCCTTTCGCTTTGCATATAATTAAGAAACGTAGTAGTTATTAAAATGAAAAAAGGAGAACGCAAAAGATCTGCCAATTACTTTCTCAGGTATCTAAATATAGGCATATAGTTGAATATAATTGAACACTAGAAAACTAACGCGGTTTTCAATAAACTGAGAGCTGAGCGGAGAGAATTGCTGAAGAATGAAATGTCAGTCAAACACACCATTTTCATCGATCAATGTAAACACAAACCTTTAAGCGACAAACGACCAGATATTCGATATTATTTTGTGTTTTATGAATCCTGAATTTGATTAACTGGCGAAAATCAGACTGTTAAAATTAACAGAGCAGTTATCAGCTGGTTAGCGTTAACGTTAATTGATGAATACCAAAAATATGGTTAACAATCTGACAGCTAGTTTAACAGTCAGATAGAGATTTAACCATGTTTGGTAAATACGACCCTAGAAGTGCACTATAAGCCTTAAGACTGAGCGGCAACTATTAGGGCAACTGTACCCTAACCTCCTCACTACCAAAAAAACCAAACCTCAACTACAAAAGCGTTAGCAAGTCTCTTGTACTTAAACGGCTCATGTCATATTGTAGAGCAGATACACCCAAGGGTGTAATTAAGACGTCCTGGATAAAATGTGTTCCGGCAACCGCTTCTAAATTAGATTAAATTAAACGCGTACTTCACCCGACACGGTGGCCGATTGCCGGTGGGGTTCCCCATCCACCCTCTTTAAGCCATTTTTAATTATCGCGCTCATTTGGAGAAATAATTACACATGTAAATGACCGCTTAAGGGAAATTCCTACTGCGAACCGTGGCTCGGAACTGAAAAATGCTCCCGTTTAAAATATCTGAGGGAAAACGATCCCTTAACTCCATCACAGATATATAGGAGAAGGAAGGTATTTTTATAAAAAAGGTCTGCTTCGGACTTCCATTGTCTATATAATTTTGGATTACAACGTTTCGATTGATGTGGTATCTTCAATCGTCTTCAGGTAAACTGTCGAATATGTTCCTTTCATTGCTATCTATTCTCGTCTAGCTGACGTGTCGTTTTTCGTGGCTTGTCCTGATTGGTTGCTGCGCGTTCTGTTGGGTGCGTCAGTGACGTCGCTTCTTGCTGATGATGACGTGGCCGTTGACAGTCACTGAGTTCCACGTTTGTGTCCAAGTTTGTTCTGCCCAATTTTAGCTTTTTTTTAATAAAGGTCCTGAAGAACACAGGCATTCACTAAGTATACCATACGTGAAAGGACTATCAGATACAGTCAGAAGAATAGGACAACACTATAAAATTCAAACACGATTCTCTAGAAGCACCACTCTTCGAAGTCTAGAGCAGAGACAGGAAAGTCCGGAATAGCAGATCACGCTTGGACCGAGCATCATAAAGTTATTTGGGACAATGCAAAGGTTATTGACAAAGAACCACAATGGTATCGCCGGAAATTCAAGGAAGCAGCTTATATCGCCAGCAACAGAAACGTGTACAGCAGGCCTAGTGTGGAAATTTAGACCAATATGGCAGCCCCTCATAAGAAATATAAAAAAGCTAAAATTAGGCAGAACAAACTTGGACACAAACGTGGGACTCAGTGACTGTCAACGGCCACGTCATCATCAGCAAGAAGCGACGTCACTGACGCACCCAACAGAACGCGCAGCAACCAATCAGGACAAGCCACGAAAAACGACACGTCAGCTAGACGAGAATAAATAGCAATGAAAGGAACATGTTCGACAGTTTACCTGAAGACGATTGAAGATACCACATCAATCGAAACGTTGTAATCCAAAATTATATAGACAATAGAAGTCCGAAGCAGACCTTTTGAAACATCTACCTTGTCTATAAATTTTCAAACAACAGGTATTTTTATGTCTCAACGATATAACATTTGCTTACCAAGTGATAAGTTGCACACAAAGAGGGCCATGCAATTCATGTATTTAATTGAGAGTAGGCGACAGAAAAGATCTGCCTGTGTGCCATCTGGTACCCGGAGGTAACGGCAAACCAAAGAAAGTCACTGCTAAAAAGCACCAACTTCTTGGCGGAACGCAAAAGCGCATTCGCTTCACCTGACCAGAAGAGCGCGCTTCTATGCCAACTGCATATGAGAGTCGATATACGTTGCTCTATATCTCCGCCAATTCACCAGTACGTAGACAGATGACGCACAGGCAGATCTTTTCTGTCGCCTACTCTCACATGCTTTACATGTTTGATAGACATGAAAATACGCGTGAAACAGCTGTCTGCGTACTGGTGGAATGACGGAGATATAGAGAAACCCTTGCATTTATTCAATTAGGAAAAACCTGATACTTCAATTTTTGCCAAAATTTAGATAATGGCCTCATCGCATTTCTAACATCCATATGCATGAATAGAAATAATTATTTCTCGAAAAAATGTTATAGGATCCGTACTATTTACAGAGGAAAATTGACTTGTTCTTCTAAAAGCATCATAAGTCCATATTCTTTCACCTAATAAAGGTGGGTTCTCACGATTCAAGGCGGGTTCTCACTATTCAGTTTCGCTGAATCAGTTTGACTGATTCAGTATTATTGAAAGCGACGTTTGTTCACACTGTTCAGTTTTCATGAATCAGTTTAACCTATTTAGCATTAATAAAAATAACGTTTGCATTCACCTTTCAATACTGATTCAGTCAAACTGAATGAAAAGTAGGAATGGCTTTCAGTTTGACTGAATGCACAAACCCACTGATCAGTTTCACTGAAAAGGTGTTCACATGTTCATTATCTGTTCAGTATCACTGAATCAGTCAAACTGATTCAGTGATACTGAACAGAACACCTTTTCAGTGAAACTGATTAGTGGGTGTGTGCTTTCAGTCAAACTGAAAGCTAGTCCTATTTTTCATTCAGTTTGACCGAATCAGTATTGAAAAATGAATACAAACGTCACTTTTATCAATGCTAAATAGGTTAAAATTATTCATTAAAACTGAACAGTGTGAACGAATATCGCTTTCAGTATCACTGAATCAGTCAAACTGATTCAGCGAAACTGAATCGTGAGAACCCGTCTTAAGAAAGTCATTTGTGCATATAAATTGTCATGCAAACTTGATAACAAAACAGCACAACACAACACCTGACAGAGCTGGTAACTTTGTCATCGACAACGAGGTGGACAACGATGATAATATAGTAGTGTAGTGGTTGCGAAGACTGAGTGGTAGATATCGGGTTTTTTGGTTAGCCAGAGTTGATTGTTTCCGTTAGTCGGTTTTTGTGTTAGGTATAGTTGTTCACTATCACACTTTCTTTGTTTTTTGTATCGGAATTTATTTTATTTTCATACTGTTTATATTAAGGACACTAATTTGTTAACCTTTTCTCTCAAAAACCTCATATGTCCATATATTTTTTGTGTTTTTTTCATATGTGTTTCACATTAAAATAATTATTGCTTGTGGACGATGTGTCTTATACACTTTTACTTCTACCAGATATGGCAATAAATCAATCTAATCAAAGTTTTACATGCTGGGAAGCTTTTTCATTTTCCCAAATATGTTAGTTTTGGACTAATGGCGTTTTTCCGATAAACGCCTCAATTATTCTGATACCAGAAGCACGAAGAGTTTCATAGCTGTCAGTAATGCAGTTTAGAAGTTTGTATGACTAACTTTAGAGGTTCATCACAAAATTAAAAGAAATGTTTATTTGAAAATCTTCTAAAACTATCCCTTAAAGACCTCTCCATTCTGTTCAATATACTTAATTCATTATCCACTTGTTTCAAACTTCTGAGTAACCATTGTTTGAGCAAATCTTCGACATCTTAATCCTCTTGGCTTCAGGAAACGCAAGTCAATTGGAATGAGGTCAGGAGAGTAGGGGGGAGGGACCATAACATGCTTAGTAATATGTTGCGTAGATTTTCGCCTCAAAGTTAGATTCAGTAAGGTAGCACTGACGAAGCACCTAACATTTGGAAGAATGTCAAGGATCTAAAACGCACCACTTAAACAGTAATTGTGATTTGTATTGTGACTGTAATAACGAGAACGAGAAGAAAAGGGATTTAATTTATGAAATACGACAGACACTAATAAACGAACTCATTTGCCATAATTGGCTTATAAAAAGCCTATGCTTTAGCCTACGCAACGTGCTCGTAATCTGGAGGCCAGGGGAGCACCCTGACCTCAGCTTCCTGTAGGAACCTCATCGACACACTTGTAATATGAGAACGTGCATTATCTTGCTGGAAGAAACCCTCTTCGAGGCCTCGGACATATGGAACGGCAACTGGTTCTAATACCTCATGCACAAAAAGTTGGTCCGCCATTGTGCCACAAATCGCAAGTAAAGCTGGGGCTAAGGCTGTCAAATGCAATGGCATCCCAAATCATCAAACCAGTAGGATGGTATTCATGACGCTCAACAGCAAACTGGAGATCACGTCGTTCACCCTGTCATCGTCTAACGTCTTAAGCTCGAACCTGATCTCGTCAGGGAAGACCATCTTATGCTACTCGAAGCAGCATGACATTGTGGGTGTTCTTGGCACCAATTTTACCATTAGCGACGATAATTTGCAATGTAATTACTCATAATTTTCACCATTTTAATCATCATTTCATCATTAATTGATCAATTTTTAACTTTGTGACCAATCTTGTGCGTTTAACTTGCTGTTTTTTGATGTAACCTTCATGTCTTTCGAGATTGTGACTCTTGAAGATAAAAACTACCGTTCAAGCTCTGAAGAAGGAAATAAATGTTTCCGAAAGCTTAGCATGAACAATTAGTTTCATTTTCCTCATTGACCTCATCATTTTTGCTCCGGCTGCAACCCCAAGATTGAAGCCTGTACATTAACTAGTCAGCCAAGACTACCCTTCCTCTCTCTCTCCAGATGGGGTTTTATCAAGACATCCAACATCGGTTTGGAATTTACACTAGATGCGGAGGATTTCACGGAATCTATGGTACTCCGTGAGGATTCGAAGAGGCCTCCCTATAGCTGCATACCAGGCGTCAGCAACAGCTCGAGTGGATCGCATTCTGTCTCGAAGGGCTAGTAGACGTAGACGACGATCTTGCCGGTCTGTAGTTCTTCTACGCGCTCCAGAACCTCTTGCTCACTGCATGCGCTTTTCTCCTATCCGTGCACGCCATTCTGCTATAATTGTAGCCACGCTACGCCACACCAATTGCTCTGAAAGAGGCACCACATTCTCGTTGGCCTACAATTTGACCCCGTTACAAGGGGGCATACTACATAAACTGGGGCTGTCGTCTTCTAGGAGGCATCTTTACACAACCAGAACTAGTTTCTCGCCAAATTTGTAACAAATATCATAGTCTGTGAATCGACACAAAGCTATGCTTTTTTACACGTATAGAGCTTCTTGGAGGTGCCACGTAGGAAAATAACATCTGAACGAACAAGCGCTTCCAAGCGAGTAACTGGTATTTACCGGCAACGAATGGTTATAACCAATTTCAGCCAAGCGAGAGAAATTATTCCTGGTTATAACTTGATGACGTCACGAACTAGTCCTTTGTACGTCATCTTTTAGACATCTGCGGAACCGTTATTTACGATGGTTACAAACTGTTTTCAAAACATCATAATTGTCAATCGTCATATTGTGTTGTTAACTGTTTCTATTTACTCTGTTTAAATTGTGCTGATTGTGTTTTTCTTTTATGGTTTTTAAGTGTATGTAAATTTCCTAAATAGGGAAGATGGAAGTTCTACCACTTTCCTACAGTTATTTCAAAGGGATGAAATTACATTTCTAAGGCATCAATTATACTTTTAAATTGTCCAGTCGGTAGTTTTAAACTGTCGTAGGACGTTGTTGTGTTATTTGTATTCAACGAATAAATTCGAATGCAAAATTGCAAAATACAGATCAGATGACTGAAGACAAATGACAATCTGAACCGGTACTTCACTTCCTACGTCCAAGCGCTTACTGCGTTTATCTCCAAATCAGTGTTGCCAACCAAGTCCGCCTAAAATTCCCAATTTTTATGTGGAAAATTCCCCTAGAATTCCCTAGGTCAAAACTATGTCAAATATTTACACTCTAAACTAAATACGACAAAATAAAAATACAGTACTTTTGGATTATATGTTATATTTGTTTGTAATCGAAAAACGTAAATATATAGTAATCATAATATAAACTGATAAAATAAATATATCTAAATTATCAGTGTCAAAAAAGGTGGTTAACAAAAATCAAAGATTCTGAGCCCAAAAAGCAATCCATCTTTCAAAAATCCTCTTTTACAAAGAGACTAAAATGATTATGATTTAATGGAAAATGTGTCGTGCAATTAGAGAGACGAATTGAAAACCTTAGATACAGGTTACGTCAACACGTTTAGAGATATTTTTGTTAGAATAATAACATCTTGACCTTAACTCAAGGTACAAGTTCAACAAGTTTTGTCATTAGGGACATTTAATATTAAAATTTGATAAAATTATATTAATTGAACTTAACAACTTGAGAAAAATTCCCTAGATTTTGGGTGAAATTCCCCTTTTCCCTATTGCACTAAAAACTCCCTAGAACTAGGGAAAAATTCCCTAAGTTGGCATAACTGCTGCAAATAGGGCGATTTCAAGGTTAACCAAGAGAACAACCACGACAAATACCGGTGGATCACTTAGAATCGCTTAGTGTTCGATGTGTACTAGCTGTGCTCACATTTTTTATGCGAATATCCATTTTTTTCTGTATTCTGATTTCACTTGCGAGTAGTATATAATAATGAAACAAAACATTACACAATGGACCTTAACTTTTAAAATACCTCACGGAGAAGATATACTGCAAATGGTACTCGGCGAAAATAATACTCTTTTGCGCAATCAATCGTCGACAATTTAACAGTTTTAAACTACGAGAAAAAACTTCGGCTCAAGTGACGCGATCCCATTTCCGCCAAAATTAATCGCCAGAGAAAAACAGAAGTGAGACAGTGGAGCACAGGCAATATTTTCCAAAGCGAATGCCTCGCTTTGTTTAATTCAACTTTCAAAGGAAGTATCTATTTTTTTGCTCTTCGTAAATGACCTGCCTGATAAGTTATATGTGGGAAAACCTTTTTTGCATGCTGATGATACTTGCATAATTATTGTTTCGGTTGCTGTAAATAGAAACTCAGGTCAACATTTATATCATTTAGTTTCTTAAATAATACGTTTTAGGGCGTTTTATGATATCTATACAACGATAATCCACATTACTCATTTCTGCCGGCCCATCTGTCTGTTAGTCTGTCGGTCTCTCTGTCTGTCTGTTAGCGTTCCTCTAGCCTCATAATCTCAGTAACCGCTGAATGGATTGTGATGAAATATGGGTAGCGATATGCTGTGGGGCCGTAGTAGGTAATGCTGCTATCATTTTGGAAATCGGTGCATGGGCGGCGGAGTAATTAGCGAAAAAAGATCAAATATACATTAAACTTCGTCTTTAGGCATTTCAGGGGTTTCTGATCATTTTCTACTTTTTTGGGAGGGTGTCAATTTGGAGTGGTTTGGGGGGGGGGTGGTGGGTTGTAAAACTGAATAATTTGTTGTATTCATAATGCGTTATTCATTGACCTATGAAGGACATATCCGAACATTGCCTTCCCTATTAGAGAAACCAAGGGACTTAGAATTTGTGATGTATACATGCGAGTATTGCTTTAGATCAGCGGTCGAGGATCTTTTTTAAGCATTACCCCAAAATATATTTGTGTAAGTTGATATTATCTCATGGCGAAGAGCAAAAAAAAGAACGGAATCGAAATCGAAGTTGCGGAGACTAAAGTTGCTCGTACGTGCCCTCCCTAAATTGTTTAAGTTGAAAAAATACTAACAGGTTTATAAAGTAGCAAACTAAGGGGGATAGAAAACACGTATATGTTTTAGAAATCATGTGAGTGGCGGCGCAGCAATAATAAAAAAAGACTAAAAACATCAAAACATCTCAAATTTCGATTTTAGGTGTTTCAAAGGTTTCTGATCACTGTGTATTTTTTTTACAAGGATGGTGTAGGGATACAAAAACTCCAAACCTTTGTGTCAGCATCGATACTGTGTTGGAATCACTGAGTCAAGACTCTTGACGCCATTTAATTTTTTTGCTGTAAAATCTAAAGTTTCTAGAGTGGCGCTGGGATACAGTAACAAAGCCTACACAGGACCCGAGGCTAATGACCAGAGCATTCGATGCCGATGACCATAGGCGTAGTTAGGTGGGGGCTCGGGGGGGCTTAGCCCCCCAAGAATGAAATTAGCCCCCCAAAAATCCAAAGTTAAGTTTATTGTATCTAGGGCGGGGACTTGAGCCCCCCCAGATCCAGGGACTTAAGCCCCCCGAGATTCAAGGACCTAACTACGCCTATGCCGATGACGCAGAAATAAAAAAAAGAATGAACCATTTTGATGTCGACTTCACATTCCTAGGTGCGATTTGTTTTTTCAAGATTCGTCTTAAAACGAGATCTATAACGTGATATATTTTGTGTATCACAAGCCACATAGCGAGAAATGTCTTTACAAAAATAATGCAAATAATAAAAATTCTACAATCAGACTACAAACTCCTATCTCATCCAACATATCCTCCAGACTTAGCTCCTTATGAATATTATCCGTTTCGGAGCCTGGTAGGATGTGGTTGAAAATTTAAGTTAAATGAAGACAGGGAGTTCCCTAAACACACTCTTATGTTTTGGTAACATAAACGTTCTATTAAAACTTTGTTCTCAGTTTTCATGAAGCCCCTAAGATTTGCTGACGATACAACCATTATTACTGCTTCGCAGGAAGAACTAGTAGCTGTATTAAACATCTTAGAACAGCACAGTGGAGCGTATGGTCGTGGTATTAACTACAACAAGACCAAGGTTATGATCGTAGATAGAGAGGACGATAATCGTCGAGCAAGAAAGTCAGTAGGCCGTTGTGAAGTAGTTCAAGGTTTTGTGTACCTCGGTTCTTTGATCGAAAATTCGGGTAGCTGTGAAAATGAAATTCGACGGCGCATTCAACAAAGCTTAATAAAATATGGCGTGACCATAACATCACTAAAGCTACCAAAATGTCGCTGGTTCAGTATCTTGTGTTCTCCATATTTTTGTATGACTCGGAAACTTGGACTGTTAAAAAGGCAGATCGAGCTCGCATAGATGCTTTTGAAATGTGGACGGAGGAGAATGCTGAGAGTTCCTTATACCGCTCATCGAACTAACGTTTCCATACTGGATGAGCTCTGTAATCCAAAGAGACTATCCTTCATTGTGTTGACGAGAATGCTTACATTCTTCGGACATATACAGAAGCGATAATATGGAGAAACTTGTAGTTCAGGGTCATGCCCCGAGTGGGCGACGCCGTGGCGGTTCCCCTACACGCTGGGTGGATAAGACGAAACAGCTGCTGGATATGAGTATCAAGAGCGCCACCGAACTGACAGTAAATCGCGAACGAAGGCGAGCTACAGTTCTCAAAAACTATTGATAATATTCGTGTGGGCAATACTCTAGCTTCGACTTAATGCATTTTACGGGTTTACAACATGTCTGTTAAGACATTGTGACTATGATGATGATTTCATGAAGCCCCTAGGAAAGATGACGGTGCTACGAAGCTGGAGAGAAGAATGGAGTTGGGAGGGTGTGAGCATTGGGGTGTTGTCTCGTCGCCGGAAAATGGATGGCTAGGGAATCCGCCCGTTTGGAGTTCGAAACGTCGATACGTTTTGCCTGAACCGGCGAACGGGCGAACTGCCCCCGCCCGTGATATATTAACTCGGCACTGTCCACCGAGAGATTCACTGCAAATACCTCTCGACATTCAAAGTTCGTCTGATTGCTTTCGGTACTGAGCCATTGTAGAAATTTATCAATTTCTTGAAAATAACAATAACAACCTTAGCTCAGTCTCAGTCGTGTCTTTTATAACTTTGGTGGATGTGCAAGGCGTGCCACATTCACCATTTTTTACGTTGATTCGTTAAGGTTTTTCAGTGTTGCCTGATTATGTGAAATTTCACTAGATTTAGTGATTTTTCCTAATTTAGTCATTTAGTGAAGAATGTTATTAAAATATCATATTTTGCGATGATTTCTCACAATGGTATGTTACACATGTTCGCTGCAAATACCTCGCGATATTCAAGGTTCATCTGATTGCTTTCGGTACTAGACGGGTTGCATCCTGAGCCATTGTAGAAATTTACCAATTTCTTGAAAATAACAATAACAACCTTAGCTCACTCTCAGTCATGTCTTTTATAACTTTTGGTGGATGTGCAAGGCATGCCACATTCATCATTTTTTACGTTGATTCGTTAAGTTTTTTCAGTGTTGCCTGATTATGTGAAATTTTACTAGATTTAGTGATTTTTCCTAATTTAGTCATTCAGTGAAACCTTTTATTAAAATGTCATATTTTGCGATGATTTCTCACAATGGTATGTTACACTTGTTCACAGCAAGTACCTCGCGATGTTCAAAGTGCGTCTGATTGTTTTCGGTACTAGACGGGTTGCATTCTGAGCCATTGTAAAAATTTATCATTTTCTTGAAACTAACAATAACAAGCTTAGCAGAGTCCTCCACAGTCTTCTGTCTATTTTTTTGTGGCATTGGGACTGTTCATTGCAAGACGTCTTCTCTATTTGATCGTAACTTTTGGTGGATGTGCAAATCATGCCACATTCACCATTCTTTACGTTCCTGCCCGTGATACATTAACGCAGCACTGTCCACTGCAAATACTTCGGCGATATTCAAAGTTCGTCTGATTGCTTTCGGTACTAGACGGGTTGCATTCTGAGTCATCGTAGAAGTTTATCAATTTCTTGAAAATAACAATAACAACCTTAGCTCAGTCTCAGTCGTGTCTTTTATAACTTTTGGTGGATGTGCAAGGCATGCCGCATTCACCATTTTTTACGTTGATTCGTTAAGTTTTTTCAGTATTGCCTGTTTATGTGAAATTTCACTAGATTTAGTGATTTTTCCTGATTTAGTCTTTTATTGAAGAATGTTATTAAAATGTCATATTTTGCGATGATTTCTCACAATGGTATGTTACACATGTACGCTGCAAATACCTCGCGATAATCAAAGTTCGTCTGATGGCTTTTGCTACGAGACGGGTTGCATTCTGAGCCATTGTAAAAATTTATCAATTTCTTGAAACTAACAATAACAAGTTTAGCAAAGTCTTCCACAGTCTTCTCTATTTTTTTTGTGGCATTGGGACTGTTCATTGCAAGATGTCTTCTCTATTTGATCGTAACTTTTGGTGGATGTGCAAATCATGCCACATTCACCATTCTTTACGTCCCTGCCCGTGATACATTAACTCGGCACTGTTCACTGCAAATACTTCGGCGATATTCAAAGTTTGCCTGATTGCTTTCGGTGCTAGACGGGTTGCATCCTGAGTCATTGTAGAAATTTATCAATTTCTTGAAAATAACAATAACAAGCTTAGCTGAGTCCTCCACAGTCTTCTCTATTTTTTTGTGGCATTGGGACTGTTCATTGCATGATGTCTTCTCTATTTGATCGTAACTTTTGGTGGATGTGCAAGACCATTCACCATTCTTTACGTCCCCGCCCTTGATATATTAACTCGGGACTGTCCACTGAGAGATTCACTGCAAATACCTCTCGATATTCAAATTTCGTCTGATTGCTTTCGGTACTAGACGCATTCTGAAATTGTGAAAATTTATCAAGTTCTTTAAACTGACAATAATAAGCTTAGCAGAGTCCTCCGCAGTCTTCCTATTTGAGTCTAACTTTTGGTGGATGTGCAATCATGCCACACTCACCATTTTTTACGTTGATTCGTTAAGGGTCTAGGGTCTAGCGCGCGAAATTGAGAAGAGAAGACGTATTGCCGTGTTAGCGAGGAGGCGTGGCCGCCTGTTCCCTTTCTCCAGTATGTGTGTCTAAAATGAGGGGAGGTAAGTCCAAAAGTCCAAAGGAAAGATCAAAAGGTCCAAAAGTCCGAAATTCTAGCGATTTTCTTGATATAGGTCGGCATAAACATTAATTTCGCATTTAGATGCTTCTGACGTTACTTTTAAACTTACAGTAATATTGAAGAAGAAAGCTTGCGTTATATCACTTCAGTAGTAACAAAACAAGTTTTGATATCGTGTTTGGTTGTTAAATTACAGACATTTGAAGAATGAATGATTTTGAATTGCGAGTTTTTTGCACACTAAAAACCTTTTTGAAAAATTGCTCTGAGATGTCATTCATGAAGGTCTTAACTATTACGTATGTAGTTTGTAAAACAAGTAAGTTCTAAAATGTCATATTTAGCGACGATTTTTCGTACTTTACGTTATACATTTTCTTATTTCCAATATTCTGATGTTATTATTATCGTTTCAATATACTCGTAATTTATGTATATATTTTAACTTGATTTTTAAATGATAGTAGTGATAGTACTAACCAACTAAGCGAAATTCTAGTGATTTCTTGAAACGCCTAGCTATGATGGAGGTATATGGCTTAGTACTGAGGGTCTAGAAATTTTAGATCTTTATCTGATACTGATTTTCAACGAACGGATTTGAAATTGGCACCCTAAATACACGATATGAGCTTTCGTCCTGATAGGAAGCCAGATAACGATTTTAGATATTTAGGGTGAACCTAAAGATCTGAGGGTCTGGAAATTTTTGATCTTCTTCTTATACTGAAACTCAAAACAATGACCAGATTTGAAATTGGCAGCACTAAACGATACACGATACGAGTTTTTGTCCTGATAGGAAGCCGGATAACGATTTTAGATATTTAGGGTGAATCTGAAGATCTGGGGGCCTGAAAATTTTTGATCTTCTTTATCTGACATTGAAACTCAAAACAACGACCGGATTTGAAATTGGCACGCTTAAACTATACACGATACGGGTTTTTGTCCAGATAGGAAGCCAGATAACGATTTTAGATATTTAGGGTGAACCTGAATATCTGAGGGTCTTGAAATTTTTGATCTTCTTTATCTCACACTGAAACTCAAAACAACGACCAGATTTGAAATTTGCATCATTAAACGATACACAATACGAGTTTTTGTCCTGATAGGAAGCCAGATAACGATTTTAGATATTTAGGGTGAATCTGAAGATATGGGGGTCTGGAAATTTTTGATCTTCTTTATCTGACATTGAAACTCAAAACAACGACCGGATTTGAAAGTGGCACCATTAAACTATACACGATACCGGTTTTGTCCAGATAGGAAGCCAGATAACGATTTTAGATATTTAGGGTGGACCTGAAGATCCGAGGGTCTGGAAATTTTTGATCTTCTTTATCTTATACTGAAACTCAAAGCAACGACCAGATTTGAAATTTGCATCATTAAACGATACACGATACGAGTTTTTGTCCTGATAGGAAGCCAGATAACAATTTTAGATATTTAGGGTGAATCTGAGGATCTGGGATCTGGAAATTTTTGATATTCTTTATCTGACATTGAAACTCAAAACAACGACTGGATTTGAAATTTGCATCACTAAACGATATACGAAGCGAGTTTTTGTCCTGATAGGAAGCCAGATAACGATTTTAGATATTTAGGGTGAACCTGAAGATCTGGGGGTCTGGAAATATTTGATCTTCTTTATCTGACATTGAAACTCAAAACAACGACCGGATTTGAAAGTGTTACCATTAAGCTATACACGATACGGGTTTTTGTCCAGATAGGAAGCCAGATAACGATTTTAGATATTTAGGGTGAACCTGAAGATCCGATGGTCTGGAAATTTTTGACCTTCTTTATCTTATACTGAAACTCAAAACAACGACTAGATTTGAAATGTGCATCATTAAACGATTCACGATACGAGTTTTTGTCCTGATAGGAAGCCAGACAACGATTTTAGATATTTAGGATGAACCTGAAGATCTGAGGGTCTGGAAAATTTTGATCTTCTTTATCTTATACTGAAACTCAAAACAACGACCAGATTTGGAATTGGCATCATTAAACGATACACGACACGAGTTTTTGTCCTAATAGGAAGCCAAATAACGATTTTAGATATTTAGGGTGAAGCTGAGGATCTGGGATCTGGAAATTTTTGATCTTCTTTATCTGACATTGAAACTCAAAACAACGACTGGATTTGAAATTGGCACCCTTAAGCTATACACGATACGGGTTTTTGCCCAGATAGGAAGCCAGATAACGATTTTAGATATTTAGGGTGAATCTGAGGATCTGGGATCTGGAAATTTTTGATATTCTTTATCTGACATTGAAACTCAAAACAACGACTGGATTTGAAATTGGCACCCTTAAACTATCCACGATACGGGTTTTTGTCCAGATAGGAAGCCAGATAACGATTTTAGATATTTAGGGTGAACCTGAAGATCTGAGGGTCTGGAAATTTTTGATCCTCTTTATCTTATACTGAAACTCAAAACAACGACCAGATTTGAAATTTGCATCACTAAACGATATACGAAGCGAGTTTTTGTCCTGATAGGAAGCCAGATAACGATTTTAGATATTTAGGGTGAATCTGAAGATCTGGGGGTCTGGAAATATTTGATCTTCTTTATCTGACATTGAAACTCAAAACAACGACCGGATTTGAAAGTGGTACCATTAAGCTATACACGATACGGGTTTTTGTCCAGATAGGAAGCCAGATAACGATTTTAGATATTTAGGGTGAACCTGAAGATCCGATGGTCTGGAAATTTTTGACCTTCTTTATCTTATACTGAAACTCAAAACAACGACTAGATTTGAAATGTGCATCATTAAACGATTCACGATACGAGTTTTTGTCCTGATAGGAAGCCAGACAACGATTTTAGATATTTAGGATGAACCTGAAGATCTGAGGGTCTGGAAAATTTTGATCTTCTTTATCTTATACTGAAACTCAGAACAACGACCAGATTTGGAATTGGCATCATTAAACGATACACGACACGAGTTTTTGTCCTAATAGGAAGCCAAATAACGATTTTAGATATTTAGGGTGAAGCTGAGGATCTGGGGGTCTGGAAATTTTTGATCTTCTTTATCTGACATTGAAACTCAATGCAACGACTGGATTTGAAATTGGCACCCTTAAGCTATACACGATACGGGTTTTTGCCCAGATAGGAAGCCAGATAACGATTTTAGATATTTAGGGTGAATCTGAGGATCTGGGATCTGGAAATTTTTGATATTCTTTATCTGACATTGAAACTCAAAACAACAACTGGATTTGAAATTGGCACCCTTAGACTATAAACGATACGGGTTTTTGTCCAGATAGGAAGCCAGATGACGATTTTAGATATTTAGGGTGACCCTGAAGATCTGAGGGTCTGGAAATTTTTGATCTTCTTTGTCTTATACTGAAACTCAAAACAACGACCAGATTTGAAATTTGCATCATTAAACGATACACGATACGAGTTTTTGTCCTGATAGGAAGGCAGATAACGATTTTAGATATTTTGGATGAACCTGAAGATCTGAGGATCTGGAGATTTTTGATCTTTATCTTATACTGAAACTCAGAACAACGACCAGATTTGAAATTGGCATCATTAAACGATACACGATACGAGTTTTTGTCCTGATAGGAAGCCAGATAACGATTTTAGATATTTAGGATGAACCTAAAGTTTTGAGGGTCGGAAAATCTTTGATCTCCTTTATCTGACACTGAAACTCAAAAAAACGACCAGTTTTGGAATTGGCACCTTCAAAATGCACGATAAGAGTTTTCGGTGAGACCTACATATTTTTGGAGCTATTTGTCCTCCCATGCTGCACATTCTGTTTTGACCATTGTTTGCTGTTGGTAGTATTATTACCTGTTTTTTGTCATTATGAGGAGTTGCAGATTATACTAATGTAGACATTATGTTTAAGATATTACGTATTAACGTTTACGCTTTGTGAATACACTTCATCTTCTGCCTGAATATCCTTGAATAGTGGAATAAATAAATAAATATTAAGCCAGTTCTGTACATAATAAATGCGGTAAATATAGCACTCCTGAACTAACGTAAACGACCCTTGCAAAGAATGTAGCGTCCCACTCTATCCGGCAACACAAGTCGCAACTCCGAAGTCCGGATGGGCGAGATCTGGATTACCTATTCATAAGGAAAGTTAACTAATTCGAAACAATAACAGTGCAAGTCCTGGGGGTGACTTCGCATCCTAGTTTTGTATGAATAACGCTCGTCCTGAAACTAGTTCCTACTTTCATTGGGTAGGCAGCAGCTTTATGGGGATACTGTGTAGGAAAGTGGCCATTTAGATACTGAGCACTAGATTACATTGAAGTTAGACACTTGTTTGACCCTTCACATTCAGTCGTAGTTTCACCTTTGACCCTTACAGTTATAGTTGGTTTTATGTACAGTCGAGACAGATACTACTTTTGAGATCTCAGCGATGTAGGTTAACCATGTACATGTGGTATGAGTTAAAAATATTATTGGAATCAATTTTTGACTAGAAATTAGTTAATGTGAATTTAGATTAAATGAAGATAGACCTGGAGCTGTAGAATGAAAATGTTAACTGCGTTTGTTTGGTTTAAAAAATTCAAAAGAAGTTAAAACGTAACGTAATGACCACCACTGAAAACAGGAGTAGTTCAACAGCTTCACTGACGATTCTACAAGTCCTTGGGGGAATTTGCATTCTAGTTTTGTATGAAAAACGTTCGTCCTGAAACTAGTTCCTACTTTCATTGGGTAGGCAGCAGCTTTATGGGGACACTGTGTAGGAAAGTGGCCATTTAGATACTGAGCGCTAGATTACATTGGAGTTAGACACTTATTTGACCCTTCACATTCAGTCATAGTTGAGGGAGGCAAAGCCAGGCAAGTAGATCACCTTTGACCCTTACAGTTATAGTTGGTTTTATGTACAGTCGAGGCAGATACTACTTTTAAGATCTCAGCGATGTAGGTTAACCATGTACATGTGGTATGAGTTAAAAATATTACTGAAATGAATTTTTGACTAGAAACTAGTTAAGGTGAATTTAGATTAAATGAAGATAGACCTGGAGCTGAAGAATAATAACGTTAACTACTTTTGTTTGGTCTAAAAAATTCAAAAAAAGCTAAAACCTCACGTAATGACCACCACTGAAAACAGGAGTAGTTCAACAGCTCCACTGACAATCCTGCAAGTCCTGGGGGTGACTTCCCATCCCGGTTTTGTATGAATAACGTTCGTCCTGAAACTAGTTCCTACTTTCATTGAGTAGGCAAAGCAGGGATGCTGTTTAGGAAAGTGGCCGTTTAGATATTGAGCGCTAGATTACATTGAAGTTAGACACTTGTTTGACCGTTCACATTCAGTCATAGTTGGGGGAGGCAAAGCCAGACAAGTAGATCACCTTTGACTCTTTCATAGTTATAGTTTGTCTTATGTACTGGGTGGCCAACTAAAAATGAACATCGGCAATATCTCGGTAACCGTTAAACGTATAACTTCGACCAAAAAGAATTATTAGGTAAATCGTCTAAGAAAAATAGCTGGAAATTAACTTCGAGTTTTGCAACGGGCCGCTAGAGGACGCCATTGTTACGGACGATCAAAAAAATACTATTTCTCATAAAATATGCGCATAATAGTATACTTCAATTATTATTATTATTTTATTCAAATGGAAATAACTTTGCCCCAAGTTAACGGAATTAAGCAAGCTAGGTTGCGTTTGAAAGAGCCCTTTTTTCTCAATGACCTGTTTTATAAAAATTACCCGAGTTGATTTTGCCTTGGAGTGAGCTACTTGACATCACAACTATACAGTTATGCGTTATTACGAAAATAGAGGACAACTTCCTTAAAAATTCAACTTCCTAGATTTTTTTTATTCAGAATTCTCAATAAAACAAGTAGTATGACAAGACTTCATATAGTCTAGGGGTAATACCATTCTCAATAACATGTACGATAAAAAGGAATAGTCCCGAGATTGAACCCTGTGGCACACTCTTATTTACTCAACCTTTTACTTTCCACACTGACAGGTGAGGAGTGTATTGTGATCGAAAAATTTTAGATTTTGAGATAATATGCTTTTTGGGCGTTTTATGATGTCTACATAAAGAAGATCCACGTCACTCATTTATGTCGGTCTGTCCTTAGGTCTGTTTATCGGTCTGTCAGTTGGCGTTTTCCAAACCTCGTAATATCATTAACCGCTGCATGAATTGTGACAAAATTTGGACAGCGATATGCTGTAGGTTCGTAGTAGTTAATGACCCTACAACTTTGAAAATCGGTGGCAGAGTAATTAGTAAAAAAAACCAGATATTCCTCAAACTTCGTTTTTAGGTGTTTTAGGGGGTCTCTGATTATTTCCTACTTTGTGGAATTGGAGTGGTGGGAATGGGAGATTGTAAAACTGATTTTTTTCTGTATTTTTAATAGGCTGTTCATTGACCTGTGAAAGGAAGAAATAGCGACATAATACATTTTTTTAGGTCCACCCGAACATAACAGAAACCAAGAGACTTCGAATTTCTATTGCTTTAGATCGTTCCGTATCGTGTAACGTGGAAAGTATTGAACTGATTTTAATGAAATTATGACTTGCAAGTGAGAGGAACAAGACACCTGCGCAGTTTTCTATCTATGCATATTCGCTAAGTGTTTCGTTTTGGTCCGATAGTTTAGGTTTGATTACATCATTTTTTGTTCAGTTTTTGTAAATTTTCAGACTTTGTATTTCACGAATGGCTGCGCATTAATTTTGCTAAACTATTTTGCAAATTTCGCCATTTTTTTGTTTCTTATATTGTATATAAAATTTCAATCAGTAATTATTATCACCATTACTATATTCATCACTTTCATTTTTCCTTCTTTTAGTCACTTGCATTTAAATTAGCAAATATTGACACTTTATATATTCACTTATTTTCCCCCCACCACTTCTTGCAGTACAGTCGTTACATTCAGGTCCGCTAGAAAGGTAAAACTATTGCCTTCCAAAGACCATCCATTTGTTTCATTTTAGGCCCGATTTTATCAACACGAATATTTAACAAAGACTTTGACAAAGCTTTTCTATTGGATGTTATTTAGCAAAAGCTTTCTATTGGGTATTGAGGGCTATGTTAATAAGTATCATCCAATAGTATTTTCTCAATATTGAAAACAAAACGTCAAAGCTGAATGACACTTTTGTCAAAAATATTTTAGAATTCATGGATCAAAATCATAGCAGGATATTAGAACAAAGCGATTAATTTGCAAATTAATGCCACATTTTTCATGTTTACATTATAATTATTCTATAATTACTAATTGCAAACTGCGATAATTTGTGACAATCATAAAAGTACCTATTATCAATCACAGCAACTACAAGGTAGTAATTATTTATAGGTAATTATTACAAATCCCACTTCCGTCAGTCAGATGGATTATACAAAAAAATATACATACTTTTATGAAGAATCAATCTTTCATTTACTGGATACATGTTTGTTATAGACCATCTTATAGAAATATTCACAGTGAATCTAAAGACGCAGCATTTATAATATAAAATATCAGGTTATACGCAGCTAAACAATGCCGTTCTGGATAGGCAACCAGTAATGCACTTGTACGCTTGAAAAATAGCTTGCCTAACAGTCAAATCGTTTGTTTGAAATGTAACAAAGTGCTATGTTTACCCTTTTTTACTATAAAAGAAAGATATATTGCATGTATTTATAATTATTATCGATAGTAAATTGTTTTATCCAAATAATGCAATGAGTGAATTTCTTGTCATCATATCATCATTTAATACAGTATGAAACCAGCGATCAAATGGAAATGGAATCCGGACTCTGATTGGTTGAGATTAGCAATTGCTAAACTTTTGATTAAACAAGAAAATGCAATTTTTCACCCATTTAGGGTGGAAAATCAGACTGGGAAAGATGCTAGATGATTTACAATGCTCGATTGTATATAAAGTATGTCATTTTTGAGCTTTTTGAGGTCAACTTCAAGAGAAATCAATAATTTTCAGAGTACTTTGACAGATGCATGTTCTTGAAAGGGTTGCTCTGATTGGTCAAAGCCTTTGTCAAAATGCGCCTGTTGATAAAATTCGGCCTTTCGTTTACTCATTGATTTTTGCGTGCCGATGACGTACTACGTGATGATTGATCAATTCAAATATAGTTAGGGGTGTAAAACGTTATTAATGCCATATGCTTCAGACATGGTAAACCTTGCCCATGCCTGAATGTGAAAATACGTAAGTGCCTTACTCACGCCCTTTTTCTCATGCGAACCTTCTGACGCAAGCCGGATGAGTTGTGACGGGTTAACGTCTGATCTCAGTGGTCTGATCTATTGGGCAGTCACCAATGGCGTTACAAAATTGAGGGTTTTTTGCGGGCAAGCTGGCGATGATTAGGTTGCAAGTAGATCTCAGACTATAGCCTCATGCTACGGAAAGTTATATGAATTTCGCTGTCAGACGTAGTAATAAACACATACTGCTCACGATTTGAATCTACCTTGTGGGTGAGCAATGTGAGCATGTAAATGCATTTAACTACTTTCCCGGTAAGTTAAATGTTTCTCTAATTGCATCAACAGTAGTATTTAGGATGTGCCTCCCGGCCAGAAATGCACGCACAAAGACAACTCAACTGGAGCGGCAATGGTTAGCAGGCAAGGGGTTAGGTGCGGTGGGGGGATAGCGACACATGCACGTCATTGTTGTGTAGAGCCGGCACAGTATATCCAATTATACAGTAGCGCAACTCTCCAGAATTTTGGTGGTTCGCGCATAGCATTCCGCGCATCGTTCGCAGGATGTTTAGCACGGCGATCGCCTGAGTCGTGTTCAGTCTATGAGAGTGAAGGTAGTGTCTTTGACAGAACCTGATTAAGGAACTTGGTGATACGCTGATATGGATATCGGGACGCGTGAAGTCAGATGTTGCGCCGCTGTAGGCTGTATTAACAATTCCAAAAATTATGACTATTGTTTTTTAAGCTTCCTCAAGATAGTGTCAGGTATGCGATTCATCCAATGTTTAATATGCTCCTTTATTACCTAATTATATTAAAGTGTGGTAGCATAGCTCCATTTGTCTCTAACAAAGTCTGGCGGGCATTAGGGTAGCTGTGTGGTTTTTTTCAGTTTTTTAGAAGAGTTAGACGTTACGGAAAGTCGTTCTTTAATTATGAGCCTAAAGCCAGAATAATTTCTCACTGTTTCCTCACAGCACCACAACGTTCAAAAGATCTTTCACGACATATAACAAAATGAATGTGATTATGCATTCCAACATTATGAAATTTTAAGCAGGAAGTGAAGTCCATTTTAATGGATGCTCAAATAGAAATTTCACAATAAAAAGAATCAACATGCTAGTTTCAAAAATATACCTATCATTTTCCTCTATGAAAATGGATTCTTTTCTTTAATATGCCTATTCATATGTAATATATAAATACAGAAGAAAAGGTAGTCTTGGTAAACTAGATAAAAAACAGTTTTGCATTTTTTTTATGAATAACGACCAGTTTAGTATATTTAATCGTTGTTATAAACTAATTGATCATTATCTTTTATGTACACCTAACAAGTTTTCATCGGTTTTGTTCTTTACCACGTTCTCGTCCCTCAAACGTTTTTCTATGATGATTGATGAAGATAAATTTAAAGGTTGTGGGATAACTAGACATAAATGTTATTTTGGACGCTACGTCGTTACATATACCCATATTTGAATCATATAAGATATTATAAAGTTTTATATTTATTCAAATGTTTAAGGTTAAGTCAGATAAGATAAAATATAAAGTTGAATAAATATCGCATTTTTGTAATTTACTTACAAACGATAAAGCCACCTATTTTCTCGGAGTTAACAATGTTCTTTCATACACCGACTATTTCTTGTTTTGCTCCTAAAAAAAAATGTTTACACCCCATTTATATGCAAAGAATCCATGATGAATTAGAAGTATCAGTACAAAACATTTTCACGTACAATAAATGCGAATGCATGGACATAACTTACATTCAGAATTCCAAAGACAACTGCCTAACCTCGATGAAGAATATCACATTACCACACTGCTCTCAAAATTTACTCTATTTACGAGACATATCGCGTCCATTAAACTTATTGCAACCCAATAATTACGCTTCTTCACTCGATTATTGCTAAGCCGACCCTGTGCTCAAAACGTAAACGGCAATACTCGCGGCTCGTGCTGAGGAGCCGACGCGACGTGGGGTTATGAGAGGCCAGTTTTTCGGAGACAAATTATCTGTATGATTTCTAGGGTAAGGTACGGGAAGTGTAGTTGAAAGAACTGCAAACATCATCATCTTCGGATGATGATAACATTGAAGCATATCTGGTTAAATTGCAAACAACGGCTGAGTGTGTCCCAAAAATACGAGTGTTTGGTGAAGATGTTGTTCATAAACTGACGGAAAAAGAGGTGTAACAAGTATTCACCGATATAGATATCTTAATATGACATTCATTTTGAGTGCAGTAAGTCGAAAACGCTGTAAGAATCATTTGCAGGCACCTAAGGAATCTTATAAGCAGCTACCTAGTTTTTACAACAATTTGCATAGCCGGAACCGAAATTCCTATGATAACAGGGGTGCTCAAGCATCTGCATTAGGACCATTACTCTGGAACATCCTGTATGTTGGGGTACTGAAGCTTTCGCTGACCAGCAGCGTGAAGACGGAGCATACGCCGACGATCTGGCACTGGTTATCATGGCAAATGAAGAGACAGAGCTAGTCCATAAAGTAAACGCATCTCTGTGCAAGATTGACATAATGCGCGGCCCAAGAAGCAAGAGAGCTAACGTGGCCTTCCGTGTCACGATTGATGCCTAATAAAGGAGGGCCCAGTAGCAACAAAAGGACTAACTGTGTTAGGTTGTGCAGTCGGACGTTATGTACGGTGCTCCTGTGTGGTATGTTGCGCTACTGTATAATTGTATATACTGTGGAGCCGGTGTGCCGTCCGTGGCGCAATCTGCAATTACCTTTCTTGCAGCAGCCATGGAAATGCGGCGAGCGGTGCGACCCGCGGTCCGCCGTGCGGTCGCATGCGGACGTGATCCCGTTCAAGGCTGCTAATTTGTCCGGATACTAGTCGGGACACTGCTTTGATCTATGGACTGAATGCGCACGCCACGACGGCGACGTCCTCCTTTGTCCTACGCAATAATACGGGTGATAGGAACGTTGATATCAAGAAAACGTATAACGGGGGCTTCTTCTTCACGTGCCATCTCCGCTTCGGAGGTTGGCAATCATTATTGACTGTTAGAGGTTTAAAAATCGTAATCAAAAATAGGAAAGTATCTCACCTTTTTAACTGCAATTTATTGCCAATTTGTTACCTACAACGGCTCTATTTACATTTCACTTATAGATAAACTTTAGATTTAGCCGCTCATCTGTTAAATAGAGTTTCAGGTACCTATTTTGAGCCTGCTAGTAGATCTAGGGTTCAGATATCTCTCTTAGCACCACAGTAACTAAACCTTGAGGCTGAAATGAAAAATATATTACTTCATCTCATACCAGAATATACAATAGTCGTACTTACCAATCCTTGTCAACGTTGCTTAGACCCTCCTGACCATTACAGCTCCCAGCATCGAGAGTTTGATTGTTTTGTTTTGGGTTTCTTAACCTCAGTATTTATCAGCTGTTCTGTCAGGTACGCCGCCATCAAATCTCCTCTCGAACCAGTTCCTCATGAACCGGTGACTGTCATTTTTCTAGAACACGGTGACTTGCAAGGTTCCTTCCCCCGGATAGCTGCTAGTCTTGCTTCTTGTCGGTTGCTACCCTTGAAGGGAATACGTCGTTGTGACGCATTACCGAAAGAAGAGGCCACCAAATTCAGGAGTTTGCGACTCACTCATATTGAGGATTTTGAGTTTGGCAATAGCATCAGAAATCAGATACCGTCTATGGTATATTCACTTTTAGGTCGCCCTCGAACACAGGTATGTTGGCTTGCTCCTCCATCTGGGGAACCCTTGCTCATCGTGTGTTCCTTTGTTTCAGGCCTTCTTTTTTTGGACCCCTTTTTGCGTCACCTTTAATTGCATCTAATAGATGTCACCTTAAACTTCGTCTACGTTAAGGGTTGGGTTTATCTACCCTAACCTAAATTTCACTTGGAGCTAAGGTTTAGCCATTTTTGGTACCTACCGATTTCGTCAACACTCTGCTGTTTGAACCTATTTGGGATATTCTGAGACCGCTGAGTACCTCAACGTAACTACCAAAGGACTGCTGAAGGACTATCGAAGGACGTATCCCGTCGTAGATATAAACCATTGAACAACGCCCCCTTTTTATACTTTTCAAATAACTAGAAGTCGATCTGTAACCCGAAGGTATGCATACCCCCGGAGATAGGTGGTAAGAGAAAGTATTTTGAGCCATTTTTGGTTGATTTTTCTTACTTATTCAATTGTTTACTTAAATAAATCATTGTTCTTTTTGAAACCCCCTCTCTACAACACAACATAACCCACTCCCTGACAAACTATCACCACCGGCCACAAACTGGCCACTCAACCCTCACATGACCTTTGATACTGCAGCTCGGTACGATTGATTGCAGCTGCCTCAAATTTCTCAGCCAGGACATCCTTCTTCCTCCGATACTTCGTTTTCCGTGTATTTTATCTTACATGATCAATTTTAGCAGTTGGTACTTGTCACTTCGCAACATGTCCTAGATGCTATAACTTCCTCTTTTTAGAGAGGGCTGTTATAATCTAAATTCCTATAACTCAAGTGTCCTTATAATTGCTCTTTGCTTTTTATGCAAAAAAGGGACGAAAAATCAAGTTATTCACTTCGATCTGGCGTTGAGTGAATGGATAAAATAAAGGAAAGAGGCTTTTGTTGACAAAAGCCCTACAAGCTGGCCCTTCTGCACCTCTTCTACTCTAACTCCCAAGTCCAGTCCTCTGGGGTCCTGGATATCTTATATTTTCAGGTTCGAGAACACTTGACGGTACCTGTGGTACCCAAAGGCCATAATACGACATCGAATATATAACGAGGATTCCTCCTCCTCGCCTCAGCGTGCACACGTCTGGC
This sequence comes from Callosobruchus maculatus, assembly GCA_951848785.1. Classification (NCBI taxonomy): domain Eukaryota; kingdom Metazoa; phylum Arthropoda; class Insecta; order Coleoptera; family Chrysomelidae; genus Callosobruchus; species Callosobruchus maculatus. The sequence goes on along the minus strand of CATOUR010000028.1, from coordinate 237,311 downwards.
CATTTGCCACCCCCATCACATGCAAATGACGTTTCAAGGTGCTATGGCCGGATAGCAGGCCCACAAGCAACCTTAGCCGGCTTCTCTCCAATGAGAGACTAAAGTGCGCCACCTTGGTTAAATGTCCTTAAATCAGTTTCCTAGCTTGGCGGAGATTTCCATCTCTCCATCTCAAAAGATGATGTTGATTTTGCAACCACACCTTCGTTTTCTTCCTAATGCTACTCGAGCATGACTCGGTATCCACATGAGTGATACCCAAGAGCTTTTTACCTTGCAGAACGAGCTTTGATGTAAACATTTAAGCACTTAAAGCCTTCAATGCTGCCTGACTTGTTAGAGCACATAGCAATCCATCTCCCCTGACTTTCGTGAATACGAGAAGCGCGAGCTAAAATCGTGTATATTTCTGCTCTGAATATCGTGGTGTTTCCTCAAAGAGAGGGGGAAGACTTGGAGGAAGATTGTCTGGAGGATTAGGACTGGTTTGAGCCATGGAGTGCTAGATGCCTTTATCCTGCAGAATAATACAGGTGATAAAAATTTTGATATCAACAAATTGTATGAAGAAAGGGCTATTATCATCTAAATCTCTATTAGGCCTTGTAAACTTTTGAAATTTCTCCATCGTTGTGTGTACCCTCCAGTGGAATGAAGAGGTTCCTAAAATGTCCACGAAAAACTTGCTAGTCATTTGTAGATATCTAAAAGACTAAATATGCTTTGGAGAAGCCTTTTGTCACTAATCAGAAGATCTTCCTTTATCAACTATAGTCATAAAAACATACTTCCAAGAGATATGTGTAGTAGTATTAGTAGTAGTGACTGGGAGAAGAAGCCAGGCAAATAAGCCACCGTTTGTCCTTTTTGCCAGCTCCATAGAACCAACACTAAAAACACCAAGCACCTTCATGACCTCCTACAGATATCCTCCTTGTCGAACCTACTAGACTTCTTGACGAAAGTCAGTATGTCAAAATTCCATGTATCCAGGAAGTGAAACGATGTTTTGTATTTTTTCCAACATGTGGATGGATCAGATAGGGTGACAAATATCTGCTCAGCCGGCAATGGCCTGTGAGAACTTTCATCAAAAGGTTGAGCGTTTCTGTGCCTTTACCCAAACGTCACAGAATATGGCTCTTGTCAGCGCCTGCTATAAAGCTTTCTGCTTGCCTGCAGTAATCTATCTCTTATCAAGATTGTGCCAGTTCCTTATACGCCCAGTCGCTTAGGGAAATGTTGATCTGGCATCTACTAATTCGGGCTAGTTTTTGAAAGACGTTCTTGAGCTAGAATTGATCCAGTTATCGAAGATTTCACCGCTTTCAGGCCTGCATGACCGTAAGAACATAATATTCGCTTTCTTCTGCACATTGTTTAACTTCTGACAAGTATGTGACCATCAGTATCGCATATATTTCCATCTGGAAGACGGTGTGCAGATCCCTAGTGCACTTTGCTTCACTACACTCCTTGACCTTCCAAGCAGAAGACCGGAACCGGAAGAAAATGTATAAAAAAATATCCTGATCTTTCTTTCAAGCAACATTGATCAAATTCACGCAATGGGGTAATGAGAGAACAACCAAAATATTGGTCTGATATTTTTTTCTTCTTAGGGTGGCGTCTTTCTTCGGAGATTGGCAATCATGAAGGCAATTCTAGTTTTTGATCTAGCTGCTCTGAGTAGGTCTATGGAACTACAATGGAACCAGTCTCGGAGATTCTTTAACCATGATGTGCGTCGTCTCTCAACCGATCTTCTTTCCTCAATTTTTCCCTGCATTATCAGTCTCAAAATCTCACAATTTCCTCTCATGACATGTCCTAAGTATTTGAGTTTTCTTCTTGAATGTTAAAGACCAATTCTAGATCTTTTCTTACTCGCAGTAGAACCCCATGATGGTTGGTTATTTTGTCCGTCCACGGAATACGGAGCATGCGCTTATATATCCACATCTCAAAGGCACACAGTAATAAAGAAAATATATAGCATCCTACGGTACGTAGTGACCTCATCTGCGTATAAGTTGTTTTTGCTATTTCTATTAACGACTCTTTATTATTATAAATTATCAATCCTGCGATTGCGTTGCTACACTAAGACCCGATTTTATCAACATGCATATTTAACAAAGACTTTGGCAAAGCTTTTCTATTGGATGTTGTTTAGCAAAAGCTTTCTACTGGGTATTGAGGGCTATGTTAATAAGTATCATCCAATAGTATTTTATCAATATTGGAAACAAAATGTCAAAGCTAGATGAATGACACTTTTATCAAAAAGATTTTAGAATTCATGAATCAAAATCATAGCAGAAAATCAGAACAAAGCGATTGATTTGCAAATGAATGCTAGATTTCTAATGTTTACCTTATAATTATTGTACAGTTACAAATTGCAATTGCAGTCAGATTGATTGTAGACTGGATGCATATTTGTTATAGATCTTCCTATAGAAATATTCACAGAAGATGTAAAGATTGTAAAGGCACTACGTAAAAGGCACCGTAGTACAGAAACACATTTATATAAACCACCTTATTAATTTTCTGACTATACAAAAGGTTTCTAGTTTAGGAAAAATAAGGTTATAGTTATACTCTTGCCAGATCGCAAGCTTTGCTGTTAAGGTTAATAAGGATAGGCAACCAGTAACGCACACTTGTGAAATCGTATGTGCCTATTTGCGAAATGCAATAAAATGTTATTTTTGCCCTTTTTTACTATAATACATAGGTATATTGCAGGTATTTATAATTATTATCGATTGTGAATTATTATTTTATAAAAATAATGCAGTAATATTAATTTCTTGTCATCATTATATCATCTGATACAACAAGAAACCAGTGATCAAATGTACAGATTCTCTGGAATCTGATTGGTTGAAATTAGCAATTGCTAAACTCTTTGTTAAACAAGAAAATACAACTTTTCACCCATTTAGGATGGAAAATCAGATCGATGGTTCACAATGATCGATTGTATATAAAGCATGCCATTTTTGACCTTTTGAGGTAAATTTAAAGAGAAATCGATAATTTTCAGAGTACTTTGACAGATGCATGTTCTTGAATGGGCTGCCCTGATTGGTCAAAGGCTTTGTTGCAATGCGCATGTTGATAAAATCGGCCCTAAATTCCTTGGAGATCCAACAGTCCCCTTGTATTACGGACACATAAGTTATTGTTTCCTATAAGTAAGATAAACGAAAAGCAGGCAAAGCACGCAGGATATTGTGTGGAGCGCAGAAAGCTGTAAGCATACAGGAGGCGAAACTACGCGCGCACATATATTTAGTACGACAAAGGCAGAATTTGCCTCCAAACACACACAAACACGCCAGATTATCTCTGTTATTGCCTCAGTTTCGCTAATTGTACCAGCAGAAATCCGGGGCTGTGAGATGCACCTCCTTTATTCTACGTGTATAACAGGCTTATATATCGAAATGATACCACAGATTAAACCACCAAGCCGATTTGATTGATTGCGAACATAGTAGTTTGGCAGAGTAGTAGGTTTGTTATAATACGTCACATCTGACATTTGTGATAGGAAGTACTGAGTCGACTTCAAGGCTCTTCTATCAGGATTAGTACGTAAGGCAACCCTGTTATGGAGAGCAGCTTCGACTTCGGAAGAAGCTGTGTAAAGGGACGCGCACATAAATCGGCATCGGACGGACGGTACCGATCGGAAAAAGATACTTTCTATTAAATTTAATGGACCATCGCATACACGTCGGGACGGTAGGCATCGGATTTTCAAAATCCGGCGAAAATATAGCAACCAGGGCTGCCACATCGTAAGGTTGGGCCCAGGACCAGATTCTGGCCACGGGCCCCCAATACCATAGCCGTCTCAAGTGATGAGGCCTTCGAACTGGCAACGAGATGGTTATGCCAATATCATGTTGAAAAACTACTGATTTCCTCTCTCCACACAAAACGTCATTTGTAGTTGCTTTCAAGTTTCAGTGATTGAAATGTCTAAATTTTTACTGAACTATGTTTTTTATCCTTCATTTTCTCAAATAAATTTAAGAAACTGTAACTGAAAATTGGACACACTAGTAAGTAGAGGGAGAATGTATGTTCTGGGGGGGGTCAATGACCGAGCAACCTTGACCTACATGAGCAACCTTGACCTTTGACCTCTGAACTTTGACCTCTGAACTTTGACCTCTGAACTTTGACCTCTGACCTTTGACCTCTGAACTTTGACCTCTGACCTTTGACCTTTGACCTCTGGACATTGACCTCGTGACCCCTCAACAAACAAAAAATTCTCAACTGGGAATCGAACCTAAGACCTTCTGTTTCACTAACACGTTCGCTATACAGGTGGCTACAACGCCATGTATATAGAATTTACTATAAGTACTATAAGATTGCAATGGCGTAGATAGGGTTTCATTTACATATGGTCTGGAGCGGAAGTCAGTATTAATTTTGGCAGTCTTTCGGGCTGGTGCGGTAGACAAATAGGATGAGTCATGTCAAGGTCTTTTTATTTTTAGCGTTGGGTAGCTATCTGGAATAAGCAGTGCATCGAGCGATAATTTACTCATACATAATATATACGCCACGGTTATATCGACGACGATCTTGTCTGGATTGTTAATTAGTGGTCATCACGATACAATACACTGAAGTGGTCATTGTCCGGAACTTGTTGGCTACCTGCTTCTATGCCAGTTATAGTACCGTCACTGTTAGCCGTTCAGATGCCGTGTTAATGCATGTGAATAATGCTATAGTACTGTAAAGTGGGAAAATATTACACGATAACCTGGATCATACAAAACAAGAGAGTGTTAACACGAAATTGAATGAGACATCAGTAGCATACGGTCAGTAACTAAATTGTGATTCTATATGGAGTTATAGTAGTCGTAGAAGGTTGCACTTTGCTGCTCCCGCGTAAATGTGTGTGAATAAAGTAGAAGTGAGGAAATATCACAGGGTGGCCTGGAATGACTTCTACCCTTGAACCGTGTCTTCTAAACTTTAGTCTATTAACCTTTGACCCCTTGACTGAGAGACTCAATTGCTCCTTGAAGCACGTATGCTGGTGACAATGAGGGTGGGGAAACAAGAAAAACCAGTTTGTAGTGTAATGGTGGGGAAGTCGGAAAACAGGTTTTGTAATAGATAGAGCCATATAAAGTGAGGACCAACACAATGTGTTCTCATCAGTTCGCAGTTATCTACAGTGAATCGAAAACAAAATATCAACGAAACATGGAGCTGACCAACTTAGAAAGAAGTACGTTGGAGTCGGTGAAACAACAGATCGAAACGGAGTTTGCTGAGTGGCAGCTAAAAATCGATATACCGGAAAGATATACGATAGCGGAAAAACTCCGACGGTTGCACAGATCTATAGGTGACTATGAAGATGGAAAGTTGTGTGTAAAAGGATTAGTGAACAACATCGAGTATACCAAACGGTATGACTTATTTTATCCAATAATGAACCAGTTGCCACCAGTGCTGAGGAGTGCGATAATGGAGCAGAAAGCGAAGGCAGGCCAGCAAAGGCGATCAACGGAAGAGGGTGCGAAAACCATAAGAGTAGTGAAAACGGATGGGAAACGATTAGTATTCTTCTGCGAGTTATAAACGTCAATGCAAGTACAAAGTTTGGTAGCAGTTCTCACTTATTAACAGCGAATCAAAAGTAGATTAATCAAGTTAGAGAGAAGGACGTTGGAGCGTGTGAAACAATAAAACGTAATGAATGGGAAGCGGGTTCACTTTAATTCAAGTATAAGTGAACAACAGCTAGTGGTGTGGCAGTATGCAGCAAAAGCAGCTCGTCGGGGTGATTGGCAGAAGGAGGGTGCAGACAGATGCAGATTTCAAAGGCGAATACAAAAGTGTGCACAAGTGTTGGAAAGAGTTTTAAGTGAGCAACATAGAGAAAAGGTGTGGAGCGAGCGATTTGACAAAACATGAATCAAATGGAAGCTATGTAGAAAATAATAGAAATTGTAGACAAGTGTATCACACATTGTAAGTCTAAACGCTTTTGTTGTAAGTTATCGATTCGTTGTAAATAAATGTTAACTGATCACTAAATAAAATATATACCAAAAATACGTAGTTCTGATTCGAGTAAAAGAAAACAACAAGGTAAAAGTAATGGTTATGTTTATTAACACAAAAATATTAAAAACAAAATAATTATTATGACATGACAAACGTATCATACAAAAAATGAACATTCGAAAGAGCGCATATGCAGATATCCTTAGTGTGAGCAAAACAGCGAGCAGGCTGTACCATTAAACGTGGCTGTTCATCCAATTCAATAATAGGCGATAAGGAATATTGTCGTAAGTAGTTCGCCTTTTCTCTCCCTTTTACAAAAATTCTATCCGCCTGTGATGTTAGTTCTTGGATGATCCGGGAGGCATGATGTAGTGGCGTGAATCCAGAAGTCCATGGAATACAGTGGTGGTATTCTGTTAACCAAGAAGCTTGCTTTTGTAACTCTGGGGGGAGCAGGTCCCAGGAAAAAGGTGGTTTAAAAACGTAATGGAATATCCGCAAACCATCAAAAGCAGCAAGCTCTTTCACAATAAACTTATTGTTTTCAAGTTTGAATCCTTGTACGTCCAGTACAAGACTCATACTCGCAGACGGCTAAAGCGTCTAAAAACAGAAATCTTATTGCAGTAGCTGTCAAGGGCTTGGCGCAAGACTTTGAGTTTTTCACGATACTCCAAGAGAGCTCGTTTGTAGGCGGCAGGCATGGTGAAAATGATGGTGCATGAGTGGCGATTGAGCTTATATTGCCATACCAGCTAAAGCTGTTTAACAATTTTAGTCAGAGGATTGTAAGAGAATACGCGATCGTGAAGAATTAAGCAGTATGCGCTGGTTTGCGGGGAAATATTTTGACTAGTTTCGAACTCTACACGCATGACGACTGAGGCAGACTGAATACTTTCCTTTTGCTTGGAGCAATCAATATGGGTTATGGGTGCGATCGACTTGAAGGTCTTGGGGCTGAACAGCGGCTCATTTTCCGTATTGTAGTAGGTAGCGCGGAATTTGGAAAACATGTCATAGAGCGTAGCAAATTTGTTGTTATCAAAGTCCAGATATAAATCATTGTACGGAAAACGATCAGAATTAAGAAAGACGCGAATGTTAGTTAAGTGACAGTGATCAAAGGTGGACATATTGGAAGTTACTTTATTTTTCTTATCGGTTTGGAAGGCGATTAGAACATGTCGAGGCGTTTCAAGTTTTGTAGTCGTTTTTACAGGCCACGTATGACGGGTAGTTTCTGAAAGAGTGGGGTATTCAATTAATTCCCAGCTGCGAAAGTAGATGGGGATATCAACATTTTTATTAAGCAGTTTTGTTAATGCTAACTGTTGTGGTATGTCAACCGAAACGTGAGGCACTCGCCATTGAATTTTATCAATAGTAATTTTAGGTTGTTCGTCAGTAGTGCTGACCACTGCATCAAGATCTGAGTTGCTACGTATTAGAACCAGTTCTTGTTTCATATTCAGTATAATTTTGTTGTAATCTTCAAAAAATCCCATCCACATGCTTAGTGGTATACAAACGTTAAACTTTCCACTATCTGAAATTGTGGAATCCTTGGGAAACCAACCAGCATTTTGCAGACGCAGGCTTTCATTTTCATTGTAGGACATATATCCTTTCAACGTGGATGTAAGGCCAACATTGCGAACAGAGTCGATAACAACTCCGTTTAACTCGTATCGAATTTCGCGAAATAAAAAGGCGAAAGCATTGTTAATTAGTTTCAAGGACTCAGCCTTTGAACCATCACTTTTTGTCAAAGTTCCCTCAAGATATAACATGCTTTGAGATGGTAAAGTGTACGCATCTAATTCTTGGATCGCTATACGAATTTCATCGTTATAATCAAATTTGGCATTTATGAACGGCTGGTAGGTATGAATCTCCATTTCAGTAATTGAGTTGTCAACAAGGGGTGGCTGGGTGATATTCAGAATACTCATGATTAATACACTTGGAATCCTAGTGACCGCAAAAACGTTTTATTCTCACTTGTGAGCGTGGGAGGTCGAAGAGATGTGAAACCTTTGCCAACGATGGGGTATAATGCACTGACAGAGCCACGCTTTCGTTGCGACTTTTTATACAAATGAGTGGAGTGATGCTCAAAGCACTTGTGGTATCTAATGCCCATTGTTAGCAATGCGTAAATGTAGTCTAATTGTGATAGTTTCGTTACGAAAATTGACAAGGTCTCCGTTTTGATCAAGCACACGAACGGTAAGCGTTGTGATTGTTTTCACACTAACAGGGAAATACAAAATGTTTTGAGGGGATTCCACGATTTTATACCCTGCTGGAACAGTTGGAAAAAACTGATGAATAATATGACAAGGCTTTCCATTGTGATACGAACCTGTTGCGATGCTACAATCGATGCACACAGCATTCACTTTGAGAATTTCAACAGGAAAATCAGAGTCGTGAATTTTGCCAGCTTGTAAAACACGTGGTTTGAAACCTAAAAGTCGTCCAAACGTTCGTTGTTGAGCAAAATCAATGGGAAAGTTTGCCTGGAGAGAAACAGTCGAGGTACTCGGATTAGGCGTAATAGAAACAGTGTAATCATTTGGAAGATGGGTTTGGAGATATTTTTGTAAATCCCATATTTCATAGGCACCAGTCGGGATGGTGAGACCGCCGTTACCATATGGAAAGTAATTATTACTTTCATCAATATTAGGAATCATATTGAAACTCTCAAAATTGCATAATCCAATTTCATAGTCTAGACCATCAAGGAGGTACAGAGGGGGGTTAAAATCAGCGGTAAGGATGGAAGAATTGCCCGACAAAGTAAACGTGAACGACATGGTGCTGCAACAACGTGTAGTATCAATCTAGTCATACAAAAAAGGATGAGAACTTAAATAGAAATTTCAGACACAATTGACCACAATTATGAGCGTTGAATTTTTGTACGGTGTCATAGTTGTAGACGATGTTATCGACATCCTTGTTACTCAAAAAGTAATGAACTGCTTCAGATGGTGGCCTCAAGTTACCGTATGAATCGAAATAAATGACATCATTGCGATTTTTGATGTAGGCCGTCCAGTGAGTACCAGGACCAGAGGAGTGACCCAAATTAATGATACCACACTCATTTTTGTGAATACGGCTCGGTAGCTGATTACGCATAAATACACCGCGAAAATAAGGAATCTTTAAAGATAAAGCAAACGTTTCTAATTCTATGTTAGTCATTGCATGACGGGGCAGCCTTATTGGAAGTTTTTTTTAAATGGAGCTAAGTAAAATCCTTTGCCATTGACTGCTGTCCGCATTGACTCTAAAGCTATATTATGACGTTTCTGTTCAGCCAGCTGAGCCTGCGACGCTTTTGCATCGTTGACAGCTTTCGCAATAGATGCGGCACCACCACCAAGAGCTCCAATAGCGCCAAGTAGAGGGAGAATCAGGGGAAGGAATCCTCCTTTCTTCGGCACGGGCAAAAGTCGCTTCGAGCGTTGACGATGCAACTTCTTTGTTAAACCTTTTCCATGTTTCCGTTTACCTTGCTTTCGCGGTTTTCGCACACCAAAACCTAATTTTTTCTTAGCTTTCATCGCACCGACAACTGCAAGTGCAGCAGCACGTTCTCCCAAGGATGCGTTAGAATCAACTACACGACTCCAAGCTTGTTGTCGTAATACACCGTCTGCGGCTGTGCGGTCACTACTGTTCTGGGCGTTAGCGTAAGCTATATCGTGTTGTTTGCAATAGTTGTCCAATGGGTTGATTCCAACGTCACCGCGCGACAGTCGCTGTTGCAGATGCGTAAATGGACCACAGTATCGGTATCCTCCAGGAAGATGTAGTTCTAAAGGGAAGCTGTCGAGGAGCTTAGTAAAAAGCCCAGAACCACTCACTAAGTCCCCTGATCGAATACTGTTACGTGATGAATAATGTACAAGCATTATATACTTATGCACACAATTGACTTTAAAAAGAATGGCTATGGGCGTTGGTGCACAGTGGTATATATATCGTACCAGAATGAGGGTCAAGTCAGCGGGTCCACAGCTACCAGTTATTAATTATGACGCTCCAGCTGAGGCAACGTCATTTCGGAAGCATGGTTCGTTATTCGGTGGGGAATCGAAGCGAGCACTAATTGTAGGACCAAGCGGATCTGGTAAAACCAATATTATGATGAGCCTCATAACTCATCCAAATGGACTTCGATTTTCGAATGTGTATCTTTATTGTAAATCTCCATACCAACCTAAATACCAATATTTACGCAAAGTGTTGGAACCGCTAAAAGAAATTGGATATTTTGAATACACGGATGATAAGAACATTGTACTTCCGAGACATATTAGACCCAATTCACTCATAATTTTCGATGACGTAGCAACATGCTCCCAAGATATCATACGACAATATTTTAGCTTTGGTAGGCATCGGAATACAGATTGCTTTTATTTATGTCAAACCTATACCGCAATTCCAAAACACCTTCTTCGCGATAATGCAACCCTACTCATCCTGCTTCCACAAGATGTCCTAAATTTAAAACATATATACGAAGATCACTGCAGTCTGGATATGACGTTCCAGGAATTTAAGCAACTGTGTAGTTTGTGTTGGCAAAAACCCTTCGACTTTTTAGTCATCGATAAAGATTCACCCAAGAATGAAGGAAGGTATCGGAAAGGATTTGATAACTATATCTATTTCTAAGGAGATTGGTATAAAAGGTGATACTAGTCGTAGCAGCCGAACAGTCTCACTGCACATATGAAGATGAATATCAAATTAGCAAAGGAACTTGTGAAAACACGGAAAGCGGTGCACCAAAAGTTTAAAGCATTAAAATCTGAGCTCGTCGAAACAGATCGCAAATTACAAAAGCAACTGCAACCCATCTCTGAACCATTACAACAACTTCTGCACCGGGTAGAACCAATAAAGGTGGAACCAGTGACAAAAGTGGAATCCATAAAGTCCGAATCTGCATCTTCGACACCTAAGAGGGCATTGTATAAACAGTTAGACAACCCTTATCAGCAATATTTACCACTCTCAGGACTGAGCTTTTTGGAGGATACTTATTCCAACCTACCACAAACTTCAAATGCGGTGGACATTTCCACAATTGAAGAAGAAGCTCGTGACCCGACAGTAGTCGAACGCGAGAATCAAAAGTTAGATGACACTATTACTACGAGTCGTGACAGCTTGCAGCGCTTAATTCATACTCCGGTATATAATGAGTATCTGGAGGCGTTTGACCCGTTACCAAGAAAATATGTGGATGAGAGCATTCGAGGAAACGAGGAAGAATTTGATCGATACTATGGGTTGTCACATGACCTCGCGACTGAAGCATTCACATTAGGTAAAACACCAGTACTACTGGAAGGGTCGGATTTTATCATACACAATGTGCGATACCCAGGAACAGTGGGGTTGTATGAGTTACTATTTAAAAAGAACCCAGTGGCCTACACGCAAGCGGATTTAGATCAATATATGGATATGCTGAAGCGGACGAATGCCTATCGAAGGAATTTTGATCCCAATTTACAGATACAAGGTACGCAGTCAGCCAAATATAAGCAGATCATTAAACCATATTTGCTCAAACATAACATTCTAAAACATCCAGTAACTAGCTCAAGCACCTCGGTATCGTTCGAAAAGCCAGCACCCCCAAAAACACGCCTGCGACGCACACAATCATTCAAACATACTGGTAGGGGAATGATGCAGTTAAATAACAAACCTATTGAATACGTATACTTTGACGACCCTAACGAACTTGCAAATCGACTCAGATTACTTTTAGCATCTCAACAGGTTGGTAACCGCAGTCACACCAACGAAATTCAATCTATTATTGAGGAGTTAAAGGAGGGACGCTTTATAAAGTGACCGATATATTAAAATATCTTAGTCACTCTTCGTTTGTGTATCTGCTCATATGCCGATTGATAAATTTGGGAGGCATCACAGGCATCCACAGCGGTGGCTGAGAGATGTCGCATGGGTGGGCCAGCTCGAAAAGCAGCTGTCCTCTCTATGTATAGTTCAAATTCGAGGCTCTGTGTCTCACAATGATCCCTCTAGTTTTTATATTTTGGAAAATGGAACGACTGATTATTTCTTTCCTGTATCTGGCATTATAGACGAAATACGAAGCTCGGAAGGTGTCAAAGTGTGGTATAAGATGACTCGCAACCTAAGACAGGGAGATAGTGTGTTGAAAGGTGACAGGCTAAAATTTGTTGCGCACACAGGTGTCACCACTCCGTTGTTTGTAGAAATCATCATACGTTGCCCCCTAACGAGCAATGAGTACGGTAAAGAAAGAAATAGTCAATGAAATTCATAAGCCTGCAAGAAGAAACTTTCAACGGCGCAAAGTCATTATTCGAGGTCTCAAAGATCTGGTGCAGGCCGATCTGGTGGAAATGTTGCCATATGCAAAAGTTAACAAAGGATACCGTTATATTCTGGTAGTGATTAATGCCTTTAGTAAATTTGCATGGGCTCGCCCGGTAAAAACAAAAACTAGTAAAGCCGTAGCGGAGGCTATGAAAACCATTTTATCTCAGATGCAACATCTCCCAAAACATATACAAACCGATATGGGAAAAGAGTTTTATAACAAAGAATTCCAATCACTAATGAAGCAATACAACATTAATCATTATAGCACATATTCTAATTTGAAAGCCAGTATCGTTGAACGACTAAATCGTACATTAAAAAATCGTATGTGGCGAGCATTCAGCTTACAGGGGTCGTATAAATGGCTACCTCTACTGCAGCAAGTGGTTCACGATTATAACAACACAAAACATCGAACAACGGGACTGAAACCGAAAGATGTGAATTTGCGGAATGAGAAGCAAGTGCTACTACATAGCTACAGTCATTTAAAAACGGTCGACCCTAGGAAGCCAAAGTATAAGACTGGTGACAGCGTTAGGATCAGCAAGTACCGACATGCCTTCTCCAAAGGTTATACACCAAATTGGTCCAATGAAATTTTTACAATTCGAAAAGTGCAGCAGACGAATCCAAGGACCTATTTGTTGAAAGATCAGAATGGTGAAGAGATTTTTGGGACCTTTTACATTGAGGAACTTCAAAAGGTTAAATATCCTGATTTATATCTCGTGGAAAAAGTGTTAAGACGTAAAGGTTCAAAGGTGTATGTGAAATTTTTAGGTTTAGATAAGACACATAATGCCTGGATTAACAAGTCTGACTTATATGTGTAATCTACAAGTGTAGCGCAGTTTTTGTAACAGAAATAAAAGAACTACAGTTGAATCTTTGTATCATTTATTTGCCAGTTCACACCTAACATTTGCGGTGTGGTATATGTGGTATAGTAGGATGGTGATACGACAACGTAGCGGCTTTCTGAAACTCTGGGAGATCTGGATGTCGATACGCTAGCTCCATCATGGATCGCACGTTTTCGGACCTTGGTATGTCAGCCACATGATCAGCAACAAAGTCCCGTACATCTAGTGGTGTAGCTCGCACTTCACTCAGTAGGCTATTGAAGTATGTTGCAAATTCTTGACCTTTCAGGGTGTTTATTGTATAAGCAATCAATCGAGTCATTTCAATCATGTTCAGCACACTCTCTAAACCCAGATAAACAATGTTCTTAAAACGATCTTGTAGTTTGATTGTGCGCATATCTTTGAACTTTTCGAACATGACTGTGAACGTGCCATGTACAATGGGCTGAAACTCCTCTACACAATGAAAATAGTTCACCAACACCCCTTCATATTCCAATAATTCATACCACTCAGATTCGGTGAACGCTGCACAATCATTTCTACACCCTCTGATGATAATGATGGGTTGAAAGCTCCACTCGTACGCTAAGCCGACACTTATGAATTTGGATTTGGATGGATTCAGCGGATAACACCGTTCGTTGATCGTGATTAGCGATTTCGGGCGCTTGGAGCCTGAAGCACTCTTCTCACTATGCTCATTGACGGCACTGGACTGCTTGGCAAACATGGCGCACTGCTCAAAGATACGTTGATTACACTGGAGTACACCTTAGCGTGCGCTACTTTATACATTTCATATTCTCCCCTCCACCTTGCGTTCTGCGCATGGGTATGTGTGTAGAAAGGAAACAGTCATTTTTTAACTTTAATTCTGATTTATTGGGGATACACAACGACAACCAGTGTGTACAAAGATCAAGCAGCAATACATAAAACACATCACATTGCGAAAACATATAAATCTGAAATATATCTGAACATACTTGTGAATAACATAATCGAAATATCTGACATGGAGTATACTAAATAGGACAAACCGAATTACATACAGTTACACGCACACATTCACGGCAAATCAGATTTTCCACCCATCCATCTCTGAAGAATCATTGTTTGTACGAAATTTATGTAAAATTTTGAGTGCATCCAGATAGTCATCCAGGTTAGTTGACGGCCATTTCAAACTACACGGACCACATGTCCACCCTAAAGAGCCCTCGCCTCTGATACCCTTTTCAATATTTTTGCGTAACCATTGAATAAGCGATTTATGTTCCTCTTTGCTTCGTGGATCAAACACGAATGTGATACCCATATGCGTAATCACATCAACAAAACGTTCAAATAGTACCATATCTGCCATATATCCAAGTGTGCACATCGTTGTATCCACGTGTATTAAAGTTGTTCGATAATTGTTTTCAATATTTGCAACAGGAAAAACTTCATTTATATCTTCACGTGCCTTTCCACTTAATAAAGTGAAAATATAATGCTGCTCATATATTGTCGGAGGATTTAACAACTGAGTGAATATCTTACTCAAACCATGCAAACTGATGTTGGTATAGTGTGCACCGTGCAGTGCGGCAATAGTATCGTTTATTACATGATCTAGGTGAAGTTTTCGTGCTATAATAGCTTTCATCACCTCAGCATTACAAGCGCCGGATTCCGCGATCCATTGAAAGGCTTCATCGGGCACTACCACTTCATCCAACAGCGATGTGAATAAGTGTATTTCATCATCAGTGGGAACTTTTCGCACAATTGTTCGTATGTACTTATTGATTACCGCAACTTGAGCGCTGCACAACTGCGAAAACAGTGTGAAATACATTTGCGCACCCATGGCTGGAACTATGTTGTGCTCAGCCTGACGTAGAGCTTAAATAGCTATAGCCCCTTCCTCTAACCACTGAAAATACATGGTGGGGAAGGAGTCACCGCGGTTCATCATTGTCTTGTGCCATCGCTTCATTGATTAGGTGAAGCAGCAACTCCAAGCGTTCTTCCTGAGGAGTTTCGTGAAAGGCGATATCTTTATGACCCCAAGCCAATGTACTTGTTGAGTCTGGAATTAAGTAACGTTTATCATCCCGATTTGTTAGTGCCACTTTTTTTATATAGTTTGTATAGATGGTATGTGATTCAGATTTAAACACATACATCATACAATACACTTGGTTTTTGGAGCCTTCCACAATAGTTTTGTAGTGGATTATATCCAACTGATTGTCTACGCTGGCTTTGGTAATTCCTTTAGCCTTTTTGCATACCTCATCGATAGAGTCAATGCAGTATGCTTTGGCCCCTGTTCCGTAGAATGCCGCCAGTACTTTGCCTGCATATTCGTCTTTCATTTTTCCTAAGATTGACTGATTTTTTGGTACGTTGTGACAATTTGGAACGGTATAATTCGATGTATCAAATCGTGATATATTTGCTTTCATATCCGCATAAAAATTTGACGTTTTGACATGAACTATTAAGCTATCAGTGTCCGTATATAAAATTGTACAGTTGTCTCCATATGTTGGTTTTAAAAAATCATATACAAAGTCATAGATCACAATTTTGGCGATATCTAAAATACAAAATCCAACATATGTCGGTCGGCAATAATCAATAAATGTTTTTTCCATTTGAATAGCAACTAAGTTTTCACTGAAAATGCGTAACTCTTTGAATGTTGGTTTGCTAATATAATTAGAAGCTCCACGCTTGCGACTGTTACTTTCAAAAGTTGTTGCTAGTTTAATGTCCACTCTTTTTTCCACGTTTTCAATCGTTTTTCCAAAAATACAATTTACCATCGTTTTGTACATCCCGTTTTCAAATTTGTTCTTAGCCTGATTTCTGAGCTGAGTATTTAAAGCAATGTATGGTTCCAGCCATTTAGCTTGTGCAAACCGTAGTCCCTTGTGAATTTTTTTCAACACAATTCCATACTTCAGACACTGTTGCAATGCTCGATAGTGGATTATATATCGTGTTTTCTCATATAGATTTGGAATTAATTTTTTACCCTTCCCACCAGGAGGTGTAATCATCTCTGGACAAAACGGATATTCATTAAAGAAATCGTGCAGCTCGCGTGGCACCTCAAGGTCTACTTCTAATACATAACCAACATTTGAGGTGTCGCTTACTTCGGGTAGAATTTCGGAAAAGTTTTTAACTTCATCCGAAGTCATCCATTCAAACTGCCCCAGCGGTAAATGTTGGGACATACTGTACCCGTATAAATTCGTGGCATCAAGGTACATGATATAGGATGTTGGTTTTGTTGCATCAAATGTAGGGAGGTGTGGATTATTAGCTTCCGCTTTCCGTGTAATACACGTACTCACTCCACCCCGTATCCCTTTCTTGAAAAAGTGGATCATTTCAATATCTGAGAGGAGTTGAAGTTCGATTTTTGTATGCCGAAGCATTGCGTCCCAGCTCAACCCAGGGGCAGTGAAATAATGGGCGGGGTCCAAGTGGTACGTCTTAAGACATAAATCTCTATAGTTTTCAAAGACGTCTGCCAGTAACAATACATCGGAGGTTAGATACATGTCCGAATAGTCGCCCAACGTTTTACAACCCAAAGCCGTCCATGCCTTACATGCACGGTTGTAATCTTCTTGCGATATGTGCGCATCACGCAACTCATCATAAAAACACTCTTTGTCTGGCAAAGATGTTTCACTGAATTTCACCATATCCGTTAGATATGAGTAGGGAAAAACACCCTTCTGTCGCATATACTCAAATTGTGTATCATCTGGAAAGGCTCTACGTACTTCACGACATTGTGAAGGGTCTAAAAGTGAAGCAAGAGTTTCGAGTTTGGTCGATAGAAACTGGTAGGAATCAATAAAACGCATTTGTAGTAATACCGATTTAGTTGTACCATTTTGCGCTTTATACTGATTTACGGGGAGCAACTTGGTAAAAGAAATATATTTTTCAAAAGTTTGTGGCAATACTGTGATGTCTCCCTTATCGGCTCCAAGCTGATTTATGAAAATATGGGCGTCGTAATTTCTGAGATTATGAAATACAATAGGGACATAGTTGGGAAGCTTGAAATTCAAGTTACAGATAGAGTGGGCAGCTCCACGATATCGACCGGTGATGTGACAGTGGTCTCTCACCTTTCGATTGAAGGGTTCAAAAGGTTTGTCGCATATATAACATTCTGTTGCAGCATCAAATTGACTCACATCGTGTTGAGTCATATGCATCGGAGCTATATCTTTTAAATAAGTGTTATATAACTCGTATATATCAGCCTGTAAACGTTTGATAAATTCTGCTGCAGCGTTCTCCCCTCGATATATCTGAAGCTTTGATGCAGCCTCATTATGGGTAAATTTGATATAATATGCAAACGAACTGGGGCTGTGTTTATACTTTTTTATGGTATACGACTCACGATTGGATGACTCCGTAGAGTCGGGTGGAATGGGTGAAAGGATGCATTCAAAGTCTGCATACACACAGAATGGCACTTTCAACTGTTTGTGATAGTTTTCAAATTTTAACACATTATCGGGAACTAGGTTTCCCAATCGGTCTTGTCTAAGTTCACCTCTTGGTAACTTTACAGCCACGAACTTACAGTTCTGCTGTAAATGACAGTCCCGCAGACTTTCAGACGGAAAGTATTGCAAGCACCCGTCACAAAAATATTTTGTTCTCGTGTTGGCCGTGAGTTGGCTCGATAATAAACGAGAAAAGTTTTTGATCCAACAGTAGTGTTGCTTACCATTTGAATCGTCAACGAGCAACAAATTTATGTGCACTGTTTGTTTTTTTGAGGTATAATGTAACGGACCAACGATATGGTATTTCCATTTACCATCAACTAGGAATGGTTCCAAACCATACACGTTCAATGAAATGGTATTCACTTGCTCCCACTGCGGGATAGCTTTTAGTGATACTGGAAAATCTATTGTCGAAAAATTTAAGAATGGTATTGTGGAATAATGTGGATATGATTTGGTATCAGTCACTCGTCCCTGTGGTGAGAATAGGGCTGCTACAATTGACCAAGCGAAGCAGCATTCATCTTGATTGTTCATATTCACAACTGCTTTTTTGTTTGCTATTTCTTTTGGAAGCGGAATGTATGAGGATGCTCTCAATGGATTATATTTACTAATGTTAACTTCCAAATACAAAATTTTTTCCAAAACCCACCCACTTTCGCGTTCTGCAAACCCTTTTGACTTATCGCTGATTACTGTAACAAGTGCATCGTATTCTTTACTGAAATCTGACGCTACTGTGAAAACCTTATTTGCCGTGTTGTGAGACTTTACATCTCTAGTTTCTTTAGCGGGTAAAATATATACAGCAAAAAGTTCTATATTAGCTTTGACGGCATTATGCTTCATTACTTCTTGTTCTAATAACTCAATAATCTTTGATTTAATTGACTCCAAATAATCTTCAATGTTCAACGTCTGCAGACCTGACACTACTTGGTAGCTTACAATTTTACCGCCAAATGCACTTTGACTGACTCTTACCGCTTCGTTCAATGGCTTCCATGTGTAAGCTTTATGTTTCAAGCTCCGCAGGTGTGCAGAAAACGTCTTGGCTGGAATGTACCGCGAACAGCTGTCACAATACTTGGCGCTGGTGTAATCCGTGTTAGGCTGCATACCGCTTGGTCCTGCCTGATCAGTGGTTGCCATCCCGATCCGACCAGTAGACTGCATACCGCTTGGACCTGGCTGCGCAAGGTTTGCTATTGGTGCACCTAGAATATCAGAAAATGCGTCTGTGAATATCAATGATTTTTCAACAGCTCATCGACATGTGTTCCATATTTGAGTGCAAAAGTTGTTTAATTGTATTCACACTTATATATTACCTTTTGTTGCTGGTTGCTTGACCCGCGTGGTTGTCTTCACACGTGTCCTCTTGGACGGCGGCTCCTCTGATACGTTACAGCTGGTCGCCTGGTGTCGCTTCAGATTCCACTTCGTTGTAAACCTGTTGTTGCATCGGTTGCAGATGTATTTCTCCATGTTCCGTCACTCACTGCTGCAACGACTCATATCATTCACCTTATATCTCTGCAAAAGAGAAAACATGTATGTGAGTAGGGGTGGTTGAGGGAGGGGGGTATCGAAGATGTTTTTATGTTACCTTATGTATCCCCAACAAATTCGGTTGGACTGCTCTCGGCGTTACCCAGCAAGAACCACGAGGAGGTGGCAGTCCTCTCTTGCCACAGTGGGAGGGGGCTCCGTCCTATCTGAAACCAACGAAACACACATGATTTATATATAGATATATAGATTTAGTTTTTAACATTTACCTCACGGAGCTCCTCCCAGAACTACGTCTCTTTGTAATTTCCAAATAGCGCCTCATGTCTCCTCCTCGCTATCTATGGGAAACGGCAGGTACACTCGCACAGCTCTATGGTTTGATGGACCATCTGTACGATCAGGATCATCACTGTCGCTGTTATCTGATGAGCTGTCTATAGTAGACAGCAGGAACCCCAGCGGCTGTGTTGTGGAGTCGCATGGTCCATGGTCCATCGGTGGCCTCGCCACCGCCCAATGTGATTGGTCGGGTGTCCCATCATCCGGTACCGCAGTCTCCACACTCCATATGCTGGAACTATCTTCTTGGTGCTGTATCCAAGACGTGGAGTCGCAAGGACCGTTTGACTCTGTAGTGAAGTCCATTTCGCTGCTAGATGTGTTACTGTATCAGTTGACTCTGCACTATGTTTTTCATTGACAAGAACTCTACCTTTTATGTTCTAAGTTCCCCACACTAAAGCCCCCTCCATACCTCCCCAGACGGGGAGGGGGGAGGGGGCGGGGGGGAGGGGGCGGGGGGGAGGGGGGGGAGGGGGTGTGGGGCGGGGGGGGGGCATAATTATGCTTTGACTGACCTAGAAAGTTTAACAACCTTACCAGTTAAACAACTTGAGGTTGGGGGGAGAGGGTGATGGTGTTGTGGTGACGACGCTTTGCAAATCTTAGTTGTATCTCTCCATACCTCCCCACACGGGGGGGCGGGGGGGGGACATAATTATGCTTTGACTGACCTAGAAAGTTTAACAACCTTACCAGTTAAACAACTTGAGGTTGGGGGGAGGGGGTGATGGTGTTGTGGTGACGACGCTTTGCAAATCTTAGTTGTATCTCAAACCATTCTCAAGAGAAGTCGAAGACCAGTGGCTGCGCAATACGTGTGGTAACCAGTTGGGAGAGCTTATGTGTAACAGGTGTCAGCACGGAAACGCTGTTGCTCCAGTGCAATGAGTAGCGACCCCTCAGATGTGACGAAAGTATTGAGAAAAACTACTACAGTATGTCCGAGGAATACAGCGTGTCAAACAGATTTGAATATGAATGGAAGTCATCTGATCAAATGGGAAGAATTGCAGAACAGCCAGATTGAGCGACATCCATACGGATTGATAGATGTGATGTGTGGTACAGTAACTGGGAATAACGTATACGTGGAAAGCATTGCTATAGTAGAAGCGTATTCCAGAGGCATTGAATGGAATCAAGAAATGTGTCAAGAATATAGCTTTGTTGGAAGCAGAGATAAAGGTTCGATAGTGTGCGAGCAATGTCTACCAGCAGCAAGATATGCCATATTTAGTGTGTGGGATACTGCGTACACCAAGCAGTTCCATGCCCACGATATGCGGTTGGCAAAATGTCTTTATTGTGGAAAACGTGTAAGAGCCAGGTGTGTAAAAGCGTGTCGTAAAACGCCCGAACTCAGTGTTTGTGTAAGGGTTGTAAGTTAGAGAAGATATGAGTAAAACCGTATTTGAAATAAAAACAAAATAGTAACATGATTGTGTTTTATTGATAGCTCGCTGTTGTTTACTTGCACAGAAATATACCCACTTATTATTTCTAATCACAACAGAACACTGATCTATTCTGGGTACTATTTTTCAGCTGCCCCTTAGCAAACTCACTTATGACTTGTTCTTTCACTGCCACAACTTAATTGATTTCCTTTTATTCTACTATTTGTTTTCAATTCGCTGTTAACCAGGTTGCATTGAAGCATATCAGTAATAAATGACAGACGATCTCTTTACATTGGTTTATTTACATTGGTGTATTTACAATTAATATATTTACAATTATGAAAAACCTTCATCGCTACAATAAGCCGAATCGTTGCTTTCCTCCTGCAGGTCTCCGATCTCCTCATCTGTTTCCGTTTCCGCGTCAGTGTCCCCTTCCTGGTCCGTATCAGCTGCCTCTCCCTCACTCTCCTCCAAGTCGGCCAGATCTTCCTCCAGTTCGTGCAGGAGGGCATTTCCGACCTGTACAGGAGCATTCTGAGCAGGGAAGACCAATGTACTCTGGGTAGAGTCATAGGAGATCGGGCTCAGACGTCCGTCCTCGATTACCACATATAGATCGTCCATGTCTACTGGGTGCGAATAACGAACTGCGAAAAGCTTGATACAACGTGAATATAACTCCTATCCCCCTCCAAACTCGACTAGGTAGCCCGCTTTGGAGCGTGTTACCCTTTGAAGGCCATCCTGTATCTTTCCCACTTTGCCGAACAATAGCATCTCTCTTATTCAAACACATTTACACAGGATGTCAGACCTACATAGACTGTACTATAACATATCGAACAGTTGAATTTAATTAGTCTTCGTTCTTCAAGCCGACGGCGCAAAACCAGTTGGGTGATCGCCTACTGCGAAAAGGCGTCTGGACGACCTTTGTTATATGACGAACGCTTAAGCATTAATTTGAAATGCAAATATTTCCACATCTCTCTCGCTTATTCCACTTATAGTAAATTCTATATACATGACGTTGTAGCCACCTGTATTCCCAGTTGAGAATTTTTTGTTTGTTGAGGGGTCACGAGGTCAAAGTCCAGAGGTCAAAGGTCAGAGGTCAAAGTTCAGAGGTCAAAGTTCAGAGGTCAAAGGTCAGAGGTCAAAGTTCAGAGGTCAGAGGTCAAAAGTCAAGGTTGCTCATGTAGGTCAAGGTTGCTCGGTCATTGACCCCCCCCAGAACATACATTCTCCCTCTACTCTAGTATACACGTACATTAGGTAGTTATTAGTTATGAGATTTTGTTACTTTTTCGTCTTGGAGTAGTACGAATTGCAAATAGAAGCCTTATTCAGAGAAATTCATAATCACTCATTTATTAATAGTAGCTGACAGAAAACAATGATTGACTAAATTTTATAATCAACACATTCAATCAGTTACGTTCAAATTGAAATTTTGTGGCCTTATTGGAAAAGAGAGTCTATGTCTATGGCTGAAGGGTTTGAGAGAATATAGAATATGTATTAAGTGATAAACCGGAACAAAAAATAATTGCCACAAAAATGAAGTTGCTTCATTACAGTTGATTCACAATTATTCGTTATAGTTGTTTGTAATAAAGTTACCCAGAAAAGAGTTAGATTATTAAAAAAACAAATCAATCACTAAAATGTGATCTTCGTTTTGTTGAATAATATAACATACACTGTTAAAAAACAGTCGCCTGCGCGACAGCGTTTACTAAGATTCAGGCCCGGGCCCGGGGCAACAGTACCCAGTTGCCCCCCTCCTTGTGGCGGCCCTGATAGCAACTAGAAATAAAGCCGGCCAATGCGTGCCGTGAGTGCCGATACCGACGTATGTGCGATGCTGATTGGCGATTGCCGAGGCACCGCCGGCATTTTCCAAGCTTCTACCTGTACTGCCTGCAGACAGTGTTGCCATTCATAGCAACTTGTCGCGAAAATAGCGACATTTTGATTACGTTGAGACGTAGCGGCGATTTAACAATAGCACAGCACAATATCTCAGGTTGGCGGCAATTACACGCGCATCCCCCCTTTTGGATGATTATTTGTTGGGATGCTAACAATACGCTTCGATACTTGAAATGTATCAATACTTCTACACTAATATCGAATCTTTTTGTCTTAGATACTTTTTGAGCGATTTCAAGCTGGTATCGCTACTTTTGTAGCGGTGTCGGTATCGAAAATAATTGCGAACCGAATTACGAACCAACCGCGCCTCCATTGGCGTGTACAGCTCTACACTTGGCTAAAAAATATCGAATTGGTACCGGTATCGATATTTTTATTTTCGCATCTCTACCCAGATTTCACACCCTTGAAATCATCCGAAGGTCAAATTCTGTGGGAACCATTTTCATATAGGAAATCCTCAGAGATATTCTGCTGGTCGTTTACTATGCTGTGTCGAGACTATCTATCGGGTAATCCATTATTTTTGAATGAAAGGTTATATTATATTATACATATACCTAACATCCTTTGCACCCCCCCACGAATAAAGTTATACACGGGCTGATTTATACTTTATTTTTGTGGGGCGACAACGTAGCGACATTCAAGGCGGCTCAGTAGCGAATTTTAATCTGATCTGCCTGGCAACACTG
Organism: Callosobruchus maculatus; assembly: GCA_951848785.1. Lineage (NCBI taxonomy): Eukaryota > Metazoa > Arthropoda > Insecta > Coleoptera > Chrysomelidae > Callosobruchus > Callosobruchus maculatus. The sequence continues at coordinate 213,519 of CATOUR010000028.1, read as the reverse complement.
CATGCAGATCATTTGCAACTGATTTCCAATTCTTTCGACGATTCCGATCAGCTATGTGCGATACCCTAATGAAAAATCCGTACCGTATCGGCCGTTCCATCCGTACCGTACCGTACCGTACCGTACCCTAAAGGTACGCGCACATAAATCGGCATCGGATGAACGGTACGGATCGGAGAAAAATAGCTTCTATAAAATTTAATGGACCAGCGCACATATGTGCGGACGGTAGGCATCGAATTTTCAAAATCCGGCGAGAATACAGCAACTAGGATTAAATGCCGGCCGACGCGTGCCGTGCGTGCCGATACCGACGTATGTGAGTGGAGATGTAGTGAGTTTTGCAGACGATACAGCTGTTATATTTTCTGCTGAAAGTTTGGAAATATTAAAATCAAAGGCTAAAAATGAGAATTTACGATTTCGATATCACGCTTTTTGGGCGTTTTCTGATGTGCACATAACGAAACTCCACGTGACTCATTTCCGTCGCTCTGACCGTCTGCCGGTCTGTCTGTCAGTCTATCTGTTGGCGTTTTTCTAGTCTCGTAATTTCAGTAACCGCTGCATGGATTGTGATCAAATATGGGTAGCGATATGCTGTGGGGTCGTAGTAGGTAATGCTGCTATAATTTTGAAAATCGGTGCATTGGCGGCGGAGTAATTAGCAAAAAACGAAAAATTTCAAATATTCCCCAAACTTCGTTTTTAGGCGTTTTAAGTGTTCTTGATCATTTTCTACTTTTTTTTTGGGTGGGGGTGGAAATTGGGGTGGTTGGGGGTTGGGGGGTTGTAAAATTGAAAAATTTGTTGTATTCATAATAGACTACCCACTGACCTGTGAAGGAAGACCTAGCGACATAAATAACTTTTTTAGGTCTATCCGAACATTGCCTTATGCCTATTACAGAAACTAAAGGACTTATAATTTTTTCCGATGTATACATACGAGTATTGCTTTAGATCGTTCTATATTATGTAACGAAGAAGCTGTTCAATTGATTTTAATGAAATTTTGACACGGTATTACTACCGTGTCGAGGATGGAAAATGCGTATGGTTTTTATAAATCGTGCCAGTAGCGGCGCAGAAATAATAAAAAACTAAAAATATAAAAACAGCTCAAACTTCGCTTTTAAGTGTTTTAGAAGTTCCTGATCATTTTCTGAGTTTTTTTGGGTGAGGGCGAAATTGGGGTGGTTTGGGGGGTGGGGGGTTGAAAAACTGAAAAATTTGTTGTATTCATAATAGGCTGTCCACTGACCTGTGAAGGAAGATCTAGCGACATAAATCACCTTTTTAGATCCATCTGAACATTGCCTTGCCTATTACAGAAACCAAAGGACATAGAATTATTTTTTCTGGTGTAAACATACGAGTATTGCTTTAGATCGTTCTATATTATGTAACGAAGAAACTGTTGAATTGGTTTTAATGAAATCTTGACACAGTATCACTACCTTGGCAAGGATGGAAAATGCGTATGGTTTTTATAAATCGTGCCACTGGCGGCGCCAGAAACATTAATAAAAATAAAAATATAAAAATAGCTCAAACTTCGTTTTTATATGTTTTAGGGGTTCCTGACCGTTTTGTACCTTTTTTGGGTGGGGGTGAAATTGGAGTGGTTGGAGAGGGGGGTGGGGCGGCGGGTTGTAAAACTGAAAAGTTTGTATTATTGATAATAGGCTGTTCATTGACCTGGGCAGGAAAGACCTAGCGGCATATGACAATCGGGGGGGGGGGGGGGGGGAGGTACTGGCGATGATTTTGTTGCAAGGGGATCTCAGACTAAAGCTTCATGCTATGGGAAAATAATAAACTGGTATCACCGTAATGTGTGGGAAGTACTGAGTCAATCAACTTGACTTCATTTTTTAGGTTAGGGTGAAATTGGGGTGGTTGGGGGGTAGGGGTTGTAAACCTGAAAATTTGTTTTATTCATAATAGTCAAACCTATGAAAGAAAGACCTATTGGCATAGTACACTTTTTTAGGTCTATCCGAACATTGCCTTGCCTATTAAAGAAACCAAAACCTTAAAATTTTCTGATGTATGCGTATGAGTATTGCTTCAAATCATTCTGTATTGCGTAACGTGGAACATGTTGAATTGATTTTAATGAGGTTTTGCTATCGTATGAGTGGCGGCGCAGGAATAATAAAAAAACTAAAAACATTAAAACAGCTCAAACTTCTTTTTATGCGTTTTAGCGGTTTCTGATCGTTTTCTATTTTTTTTGGGTAGGGGTAAAATTGAGATGTTGGGGGGGGGGGGGCGGTACAATGAAATTTCGACATAGTATTATTACAGTGGCGAGGCTGGAAAATACGTATGGTTTTTAGAAATCGTGTCAGTGGGGGCACAGCAATAATCAAAGAACTAAAAACAGCTCAAACCTCGTTTTTTAGTAATTTGGAAATACATGATCGCTTTAGTTCGTCCAGGTGAAGCTGGCAGAATAAAAACTGTGTTATCTTACTTCATATGGAGAGAGATGAAATAAACTATTTACGAGAGATTTTGTGTTGGATGCTTTTTTGCGGCGAGCGGGCGATGATTAGGGTGTAAGGGGATATCGGGCTATAGCTTCATGCAATGGGAGAATAATAAAATGGTAATAATAATAATAAGTTAAGTTAGTTAAGAAAGTTACTATTGTTCCCCTAATTATGTCTGTCTCAGGCCTCACACCAAACACATTTACACCACACCTAAAACAGTTGGGCCTGGACGAAAGGTTACACAAAATATTTCAAAAGTCTGTAATCCTGAAGACCTGCAATATTGTACGATGCTTCCTAAATTCCGATCCGTAATAGATCAGGTGTTGACTTGGCATAGCCCGTCAACATCTGTTGCTACCGCAGTCATGCGAGAGAACCTTGAAAAATCAAAATAATAATAGAGTTTTTGCCGGTACCGAATATACAGCCAGACATAACTCTGCGGCCAAGGTCATACACCAAGCACTAGCCACAGCAACAAACTAATAGAAAACACAGATCCATACTACAATTACACTCCGACATCAATACTCGAAAACGATCGGTACAAACTATACTGGGACGTTGAAATACATAAGACAAGACTATCCCAGCCAATAGACCAGATATAGTTTTCCAGTCAAAGGCCGACAAAATTACCTATTTGATAGATATTGCCATTCCCAACGATGTGAATATCCAAAACACCTACGCTGGGAAGATATCTAAATACACGGATCTTGCCATGGAAATAAAACGACTTTGGAAACAAAACAAAGTCACTATTGTCCCCCTCATTATGTCAGTGTCAGGCCTTACACCAAACACGGTTACACAACACCTCCAACAGTTGGGCATGGACGAAAGGTTACACAAAGTATTCCAAAAGTCTGTAATCCTGAAGACCTGTAACATTATGCGATCCGTCCCAAATTCCGATCGATAATAGTCAGGGTGTTGACTTGGCACAGCCCGTCAACACTTGTAGCTACCGCAATTATGCGAGAGGAACTTAGAAAGTCAGATAATAATAATAATAATAATAAGCCTGTCACCACTTGGTGCTACCGCTATCATGCGAGATCAACTTAGCAAATCAGAATAATAATAATAATAATAATAATTTATTGGTGCTAATTACATTAAAAATATTTGCACATGTCAAAATAAAAGATATGCAAAGGAGGACAACAAGTATAAAATCTGTACATACACATACAAATACACCATATAAAAAAATATCTTACACTTTTACATAAAATCCTCAAAACTGTGGGTACAGAACTCATTAATGTCATAAAATGCTTTACTTGTCAGGTATTGTTTTATAGTTTTTTTGAACATTATAAGGCTCATCAATCTACAGTGTTCAGGTAATATCACCGTTATGTGTGGAAAGTACTGAGTCAATCAACTTGTCTCCATTTTTTTCATGTAATGAAATCACATTATGTATCATGACAAAAAAGCCAACGTTCGGCACTGCAATTGTACATTTGAATTTTTCACTGCGAGGATTTAAAAACCTCTCCTAATACAAGACTGCACAGGAACGGTTCGATAGAGATTCTATAGTAAATTAGTCAAACGAGCTGAACATGTACAAACGCGGAATGGGAAATCAATATCAATACATAAAGGGTAAATATAATGGTCGTCGCGTTATCTACGATGCAGTTACATGCCATGTCCTGCTGTCGGCTTTCAAATATATTGCGCCCGACGAATGTGTCACTGGGCGATTTCGCCGTTTGAGCGATGTGCGCCGGCTGAATAGATCGTTATCTTCAATGAAAGCGACTTTTCAGATAAATCTAACAGGCCGGCAGTCATTACGTGACAGTGGGATTTGGAAACGGCAAAAGTGGAATAGGATGCGTTCGTTCCACAATCCTGATTAAAACCATTCGTCACACCATAGAGCCTCAAGAATTTTGTTGGTCCAGTGGTTGTAACGGTTCACCCGTTTTCAAAATTATTTTTATATTATTTACTTGGCTACCATAGACAAATGGTTTACAACTTCCATTTTTAGTAACTACTACCTCATTATACTAGTCACATTTTTATAACTGTTTTACTTCATAACTCTATCTTTTCCCATATCTATTTCTTTCAGATGGAAATATTATTAGGTTACACCATCTGCGTATATCTAATGAGTGGGGGTACGCTCTCGCTCTCCACCAAGGTTACCTTTTACTTCGAAACACGTACATCTTCCCTTTTTCACTTCTGAACTCAACCAGTGAATACCTAATATAGTAACTATATTCATAACTGTTATGTCTTTCTAAGACAATCTTTTATATAAATCATAACGATTTGATTGCTATGGTTTCGTATATTTTTATTCCTTCTGCTTTTTATAGCTATGTATGCTACAAAAATGTCGCTGGTTCAGTCTCCATATTTTTGTATGCCTCGGAAACTTGGACTGTTAAAAAGGCAGATCGAGCTGGCATAGACGCTTTTGAAATGTGGACATGGAGGAGAATGCTGAGAGTTCCTTATACCGCCCATCGAACTAACGTCTCCATACTGGATGAGGTCGGTAATCCAAAGGAGACTATCCTCCATTGTGTCGACGAGAATGCTTACATTCTTCGGACATATACACAGAAGCGATGATATGGAGAAACTTGTAGTTCAGGGTCATGCCCCGAGTGGGCGGCGCCGTGGCCATCCCCCTACACGCTGGGTGGATACGACGAAAGAGTTGCTGGATATGAGTGTCAAGAGCGTCACTAAGCTGACAATAAATCGCGAACGATGGCGAGCTACAGTGCTCAAAACTATTGATAATATTCGTGTCGGCAATACTCTAGCTCCGACTTAATGCATTTTACGAGTTCACAACATGTCTGTTAAGATATTGTGACTATGATGATGTGCAGGAATGTGAATTTTCTGATTTATACATTTTTTTCCATGAACATGTGATGGCGAACATTTTAATCTTTAAATATCAAGTCAATCATGCACTGTATGTTTATTAATTATCTAACAAAAGAGACGCTGAATATTATTCTTTGTTTCTAGCCACATATTTTTGTGTTAAAATGCCTTATCTTGTGTGTATTTTATGTTTCACATTTTTTTTATAACATTCCTTACGTAACCATACCTAGCAGTCAGATTTGCTAATTAAGAACGCAATGAAAAGATCTGTTGGACATTTTTGTAATTTTGTTTTGTTTTACAAGGCGTGAGGAAAAAGTTTGTAAATTTTTGAACATACTTTATACATTTTTTTTATTTATCACTATATATCTGAAAAGATCCGGTAGGACTGAAAATGCAAAGCATTTAAGAATATTTTTTTTTAACTATTGTTCTATCTATTCGCTCTTGTAGATATCTATATTTTTTTTAATCTTTACCATGTGAACATTTGAAAGTTATCTGTTTTTTAGCTTTTTAAATATGCCCATGCTACTTCATAGATTTGTTTCTGAAGTATATGAACGCAATTTTTCAAAATGTAAGAACGCATGAAGGTCCATACTTCAGAAACAGATCGTGAAGTCCTGTGAAGTTCTCTACAAGGTGCTAATACCAGCCATAACTCATTCACAGGAAAACCACCCTTTTTTTTCGGGGTGCCACTATCAAGACCACCTCTTCTTTGGAGGGGCTCTGCTTTTTTCGGGGTACCACCATCAAGACCACCTTTTCTTTGGAGGGGTTCCACCAGAACTCCATATTTGCTGATGATTTGTGAGGCATGTTGCTGTCGTCGACGTACCGTCTCCTGGGATGATAGTGGCTTGCCGCCTGGTTCTATACATGATATTAATGTACTGTCATCTGCGAAGCTTTAGATTGGATTGTATGTTATTCCCAGCAACTCATTGATGTACAGGAGAAACAGTGTAGGGGATAGGACAGATCCCTGATCAACACCGGCGTTTATTGAAAATACGTGTGATGAACATTTACACATTTTGTGTAGTTTGTTTTAACTGTTTTACTTTTCTACTACTGTTGTTTCCATGTGTACCATAACCATATGCTAAATAAATAAAATCTCGAATTTCTCGATGAAGGTATATTTGGGGGGTTATGTGGTCCATCCCCCGTGTGGGGGCGGGTTAGAATATCTCCCATCGTATCTCCTGCGTGTCGTAAAAGGCGACTAAAAGGAACACCGAACTGCTGTCGGTATAAGCAGTAACCTCTTCTCAACGAGAAGAGCCAGGACACCTTCTTGTCCTTGGGGTGAGAAGTTCCCCGTAAAGGCGGATGAACGAGCAGATACCATCTGGTCAACGGAATGAGGATGCAGAAAGCAAATGGGAAACTACTGCATTAAAGATCTTAAAGATATCCCAAGAGAAACTCGTAAGATGTGTCTCATCGTCTTACCGACTTTGTCCTTATCTTCCTGTTACAAACTGTTGCTAAGCAGGCTTGACGAATAAATGGCAGCAAATTGTATACCAGAATATAATTATTGGAAACCAATTATTCATTTTCGTACTTTGATGATAGTTTCTCAGATAGACCAATATAATATGTAGATCATCGTCGTGCTTACGTCCATAAAATATAAATGTAATTGATTGATTTGAGGTAGAATTAACTGCTTTCTGGGACTGTACCAACAGTTCAAAGAGGATTTTATTTTGTGTGTGTGGCGTACGTGCGAGTAAAATGCATGCAGCTCGTTGTCGATGCAGAAAATCAATCGGAATGTCGCTGCTCGTTGAATAAATTTCGAACGTATACAGGGTCAGATAAGCCGTTTCATTCGCATGTCAATATACCGAGTTTAAACACAAAAATGGTAAAATACGTCTCTGATTCTGGCAAAAGCCCTACGTTATATGAATAAAAATAACCATTTACGATATACTCATTAGGCAGTTTTCGTTATTTACAAAGTGATGTTCCGTTTAAGGCTATTTGACAACTTTGACATTTACATTTCGTTTTACGTATATCGTAACCGCTAAATGCCGGTGTTGTACGGACGATAGTCATAGCGATTAACGAAGCGACACGCATGCGCAGCACGAATAAAAATTAGATCATATTATTAATTATTTTTGATAGGGCGGTCATTGATCGTCCAAAGAATGGCTCTAGGTCAGCTAACCTGTTGGGGCAGCTCAATCTCCTGAGCAAAATACAAAGCGCTTCTTGCCCAGAAACCTCATGTTGGCTGTCTGTATTAAGCACATCTCGAATTCTGAGTGCTTGTACCAATCTCGGAAAATGCCGTTTTTCGAAGCGGAAATTCACTTTACACTCCTGTTCCGAGAGCATAACTAAGTTGAATCTCCCGTAAAGGTCAGCTCTGTATTCGATGTTGTTGTTGTCAAATACTTCCAACAAGATCTCATCTTCAAAATCTGAGTCTTCACTGGAGTCGAATAAAATCAACTCGTCCATTATTTTAGGGCAAACTACAGCGAACACTACTGAATCATGAGTTTCTTTCAAACAACAACCTTTACAATACTTATTTGCTATTTTGACGTTATGGTGTCAAAGTTGTAGCTCAAAATAAGGTTAGGGGGCATCTTACAGTAGTGTCTTGCTCCGAAAACTATTTATGTATCTGTCAAATAGCGGTTTTAGCAAAGTATTTGTTAACCGAAGCGGTAAGATTAATTAAAAACAACGAAAACTACCTAATAACTCCGATCATTTGGTTCACAGAAAAATCGGAAAAATGAAGGGTACCGGCTGGATTCAAACCAGCGTCTCCGGCATTCTAGGCTAACGTGATACCAACTACACCACGGTTCCCCGTGATGCAGCTGATATACAGTGCAAAGGACATGGTATCGACTCCGCCAACACCCACCACTCCCCCGTATGTCTCCGCGAACCATGTATTTCAGTCATCCAGAGAGTTCTAGTCGTCCTCCTCCTTGAAATTATCTCCCTCTTGCGGAGTAAGTAATGCACCTTGTATTCCATGAAATCCTGGCCGACTGAGGAGTCGTACTTCAGTAAGAAAGAGAGCTGTCGTGCAAATAGCGGTGGGAGATTTACACTCATCCAACAACCGACTATATCTCTCTAGATGACTGAAATACATGGATGCATTTTTTTGTTAGCGTCAAATTCTAACATTTTGTTTATTCAGTAATGAGGGTGTCCTTGAAATTCCTTGCCACATGATATTCTCGTAACAAAAAAAGTTCAAACGAATAGCACCCCATAGGTTTTCCTACATAAATGATATCCCTATTTTATTTAAAATCTTGTGGTTCCTTTGATTTTGTACGCAAACTTATTTTTTGCGTAAAATCGTAAGCATAATATAAACAAAATAGGAGTTTGTTTGACGTAAAAAAACAGACAAAAAAGAAAACTAGGTGGGTTTTAAAGGGTATTTGCTACACACTTTCGAAAACAAATGTCTTTTTATCCTTTTTTATGATGAACATACTATGCTACAAAAAATCCTTATTTTATTTATCTTATGTTTGCAAAATTGGGAAAAAATGGTTTGTGTATGAAATAAAGGTCCTACGAGATTTAAAAAAGTGAAGTACCAAAAAAATTCTGTGCGCATGGGATTGTACACACCCGATAGTGCTTTCAAAAATTCCACTCAGTTTTCGTTCGAACTTTCTCTGGTTACTGCAATATCACGTGTTAAGGAAATTCATGGACATCCTGTATAGTGGAGTTCAAGAAAATTAGAAATTTCAAATTGCTGTAAAATACACGTACACGAGATCGGGTGTAAATGGTCGGTAATTATCGTCCCGTGCACTTACCGGATAGAGTCGCATAACTTAGAACTGTAGCCGTAATTTTAATATTTTTGAAATATGTTCTGAAATTTGTGAATTTTTTAAAAGGTAAAAATGTAATAGATTTTCGGCATTTTCGCTATTGTAGTAACAGTGTAATAGCTATGGGCGGAATGTAATAGATTTAGTACCATTGTAATAGCAAGCACAACGTTGACTAAATTCCTGTCTACCTCTGACTGATACAAGACCTGGAACTATATCTGCTTATAGAAAATACCATAAAGTAATAAAGCCTTTGATGATGCATACACAAAAACAAATTCTTGGACATACAATACATACTTTTTTTTCAAGTATACCATTTCTTCCTACATGCGTAAAGCTGTAATTATCTTAAATCAAGAATGTGATATTCTTAATCGTGTAGGGTTATATTGTGAAGTATTTTCAATTCAAAATTGGGAATGTCTTGAAAGTAGCCCCCTATATTTATTCTGTTTCGAACTAGTCGAGGAACTTGCACCATAAAATTCATTTCATGAATGAACTTTAATATATTTCAGAAAATAAAGACAATTCTTGCTAAAATAAAAAAAACTATTAACTAGTCATATGAAAAATCAACTTTGAAGTAGGTACTATAGTAGCAAATGACTTATTATTATTATTTCGTTATTTCAATTTGCTATCGTAGTTTTACTCTGTATATCGAACCACCGTTCTTGTTGGTTTTGTACAGTATTTAATTTGGGGTAAATTGTGGATAGTCGGCCCTAATCAGTTCGCTGATTGAAACACGCTGAAACTCAAAACTGATCCAACATTCACGAGCAAAACAGCCAGTAAATCAAGCTACAATGAAAAAACGAGGGCTGCATTGGATAGGATTGATTTTATTCCACGCAGTTCATCCCGATGAAATTCGTAGGGCAACCAATGTTTTCCATGGCGTGAGAAACGCATCCCAGGAATTTCTGAACGAGAAATGGCGCGATATTTTGGTAGGCATGTTGAAGTCGAATGCAAAGAGATAAAATCGTTAAAAAATGGAAAATCTGATCAGCCACCACAAATGGCACAAATATATGTGAAAGGAAACATGTAGGGTTCATCATCAAAATACCTTACAAATTGTGTAGTACATCATTCATCTATCGTGGTTTTATTTTGGTCAACCAAACTGATAATTAGATCCAGTTCATCCTGATGGAATTCTTAGGGTAATGAATTGTTTCCATAGTGTGGGAAACGCACACCATGAACTTAGGAACGAGAAATGGAGCAACAGTTTGGTAGGTGTATGCTGTAGTCAAAGCGGTTAAAAATGGGAAACCTGATCAGATCCCGCATACCTATGTGAAAGAAAACATGCAGGGTTAATCCCCAAAATACCTCGTGAATCTCGTGGTACGTCATTAATCTGTCATGGCTTTATTTTGGTCAGCCAAACTGGTAACTAGGTTCAAGCACGCAATAGAAAATAACAGTTAATTTAGGTTCATCTTTATTTCTTACAGAATCCCCACCTGAGCCTTCACTGTTTGCTTCTAATTAACAGTGCTGTCCCCAGAGTGGCACCGGGCAACAGTAACAAAGCCTATACAGAACACGCGGCTAATGACCAGAGCAATCGATGCCATCGACATCATTATGCCTTAATAGACATGTAGTGAACTCGTAAAATGCATTAAGTCGGAGCTAGAGCATTGCCTACACGAATATTATCAATAGTTTTGAGAACTGTAGCTCGCCATCGTTCGCGATTTACTGTCAGTTAAGTAGTGCTATTGATACTCATATCCAGCAACTGCCGTCGTCGTATCCACCCAGCGTGTAGGGGAACGGCCACGACGCCGCCCACTCGGGGCATGACCCTGAACTACAAGTTTCTCCATATTATCGCTTCTGTGAATTTGTCCGAAGAATGTAAGCAGATTAAGCCAACAGAGCAACGAGAAGACTTCGCTATTCGAATTCAAATGCTGCTTGGAGACCATGAAAGTGCAGTAATCGTCATGAGTGATGAAGCTCATTTTCATTTAAGCGGAGAGATAAACAAACAAAATTTCCGATACTGGTCTCCAGGTGGCTTTTTCTTCACAATCATTCCTGTTGTTCTCAGACTGTTAACCCATCTGAGAATGGTATTGCGGCTTGGAATAATATCGTGGCGTCCAAGATTAAAATGAACGCGGAACAGTCGCTGCGCGGCCGTGACCGACTCAGCGTTTTTAACATACGCGTCATAAGCGAACATACGGTGCTCTACGGTCCACTGATCCATAGCTAGTAAAATGGCATTATACAGCAAGGCGACTGATACCTGCATCCCCTCCCTACCAATGCTAGCGGCATTATACTAACCATTTGAAAAACGTCCGGTTCCCGTCGGTCACCCTGTATTTTGGCCGCATTACGGGAAACGAAAAATATGAACTACTCCGTCTTATCATCGAAAGCAAAATAGCAAGAGGGGACCAGGAAGAAGAAGCAACTTGTTTGTACTGATGGTGGACTGTATATTTCGGTAGACAGTTATTTATTCAGTTCTTTTTTGCTTTACACTCTTTACATTACAGTAGGTAAATTATGTCACGAAAGTGTCTATCTCTCTCACATCCGGGATGTCGCGCCTGCGTCGCTCCGCCTTGTTAGGATGGCAGGGCTGGCCAAAAGCATTAAGGGATGACCAAGCACAACTTCTGGCTCAAAAACCTGCGAATGGTCAAATATGACCTCAGTATAATTATTTAGAGCCGCCATAAATAAGATTAAATGAGCAAATGTAATAGCCAACGTCCTTAAGGATAAGGCACCTTAAGAAGAAGGGCATTCTCTCTGTGTATTGTTCTTTATTGTTAATTTACTACTACTGGGAAGGTTAGGTTAGGTTGAAAGTGAGTGGGGCAGAGCTGCCTCCTTCCACTGCGACTCAATTGTGTCTATTGTGGCTCACACCTTTTTAGAGTTCACCGTTCAGTCCGCACCTCTTCACGAAGGTGATCAACGTGAAGGGTGAAACTTCCTTGAAGTCATGAGGTTCCAGTTGGGCAAATCCGAAAATCTGGAACCTAGCATTATGCAGTACTGAACAGGAGCAAAGAATATGCTCCGCTGTTTCGTCCTCCACGTAGCAGAAGCGACAGTCTGAAGTTTGTTCAAGACCCAACTACCGCATATGGTACCTTAGACAACCATGTCCCGTCAGCAGACCGACCAGAATGCGGAGGTCGTACCTATTACATTCCATGATCCTCGGGGGGGGGCTGACTCGAGGGGTATCTTATAAACGCCTTCGAGTGCAGTAGGGTGGTGTATCTCACCAGTTCAGGAGTGCTTTTCTCACTGCCCAGTCCGAGGTGGTCTTTTTAGCGGTGCTTTTTGCAGTTCCTGCGAATGGTTCTGGTACTGTGAACACAGATTCAGTTCCTCCTTTTGCTAGCGCGTCGGCCCGGAACCCAAATCAAGGTTACCCTGTTTCCCGTTCCGAGTTTGTTGAGGTGGTGCATGCAGTTCCATACCAGTCTTGAATCAACCCGACTGGAGCACAGTGCTTTCAGTGCAGCCTGGCTGTCTGAAAAGATTTTTATAGATCTGTTTGTCAGGGGCCTTTTGATTACTTCCCTGACTCCCAGCTCTATGGAAATTATTTCTGCTTGAAAGACTGTGGTATACCTCCCAAGGTTGACTGAAATTTCAACTCTTGGATTGGTACCCACTACTCCCGCTCCTGCCCCCAGTTCAGACTTCGAGCCATCAGTAAATAGCGCAAGATCAGAGGGTAGGTAAAAGGACGTTATAGGATCGCTCTATATGCGCTTGGGGAACCATATAGTCCGAGACCATTTCGAGTACCTGATGATGGGTAATTTCACCCATTATACCCGTTGTGTCTGGTCCTAGTTCCGTTTTGTCAGGTCTGCCGGTTGATAGCAGTCTATAGGCGACCACAACTGGGACGCAATAAACACTATTATCATTATATGATGAAGATAAGTTTCAGTAGTTGATCTCGATACTCTCCGCATAACCTACGCTAAAATATCTGGAAGCAATTTGCGTATTCCGAATAGTACTGACAGTAATCTAAGTTTTCGTCGGCACGTCCATAATTTACATTAACTGTCGGGTTTGTGCTTTTGCTAATCCATTTTAGCCCGAACGGAGTGGACGGTCAAGCTCCGGTCTTTTTGTGCCCCGCGCCGGCTGGGTTTTGCATACGGGGGCAGGGGCCAGGGGGCAGGGGGGGCCCAAGCACGAGACGGCTACGGACCCAGCTTCACCGCAACTTACGTATGCATCATGCACCGTTCGTTGAATAGTTATCCACGATTGCAGGACAAACGGAACTGCTGCTAGTTTAAGGCAACTTGAAAGATAAACCGAAAACTACAAACCATCCGAAATGTAGAGGGCTTCAAAGTGACCAAAGGTCTGAGACAAAGCTACAAGGATGTTGCTTCGCTTCCTATCATCATCATAGCCACAATGTCTTAACAGACATGTTGTGAACTCGTCAAATGCATTAAGTCGGAGCTAGAGTATTGCTAACGCGAATATTATCAATAGTTTTGAGAACTGTAGCTCGCCATCGTTCGCGATCTACTGTCAGTTCAGTGGCGCTCTTGATACTCATATCCAGCAACTGTTTCGTCGTATACACCCAGCGTGTAGGGGAACGGCCACGGCGCCGCCCACTTGGGGCATGACCCTGAACTACAAGTTTCTCCATATTATCGCTTCTGTGAATATGTCCGAAGAATGTAAGTATTCCCGTCGACACAATGGAGGATAGTCTCTTTGGATTACTGAGCTCATCCAGTATGGAAACGTTAGTTCGATAGGCGGTATAAGGAACTCTCAGCATTCTCCTCCACGTCCACATTTCAAAAGCATCTATGCGAGCTCAAGCTGCCCTTTTAACAGTCCAACTTTCCGAGGCATACAAAAATATGGAGAACACAAGAGACTGAACCAGCGACATTTTGGTAGTGATGTTATGGTCACGCCATATTTAAGCTTTGTCATGGCCACACGTGCCTGTTGAATGCGCAGTCGAATCTCATTTTCACAGCTACCAGAATTTCCGATCAAAGAACCGAGGTACACATAACTTTGAACTACTTCACAACAGCCTACTGACTTTTTCTTGATGACTATCGGCTCTGTATCTACGGTCATAACCTTGGTCTTGTTGCAGTTGATACCAAGACCATATGCTGCAATTGTTAACTCTCCATAGTAAAACAAAATAGGTCAAAGAACGTATGCTCTCTGAACTGTTATAATTTATTTTTTGTTCAATTTCTGTATTGTAAGTGGCAATTCTGTGGGATAACAAAATATTGGGAGTTACATTTAAAAAAAAAGAGAAAATCGGGATTTTTCATTCTACATCACCCTGTATACGAATATGCGTCACGGGATTTTTTATATCGGATTTTACAATTAGAGGATATTTTTAATCTTTTGATGTAAAAGAATAATTTTTCATTCATCATTTTTTGATATACAGTACGTTCATTTGACCGCGATTTGGATATAAAAATGGTCATAACTTTTGAAATACCCTGTATAATGTAACAATACCCCATATTGTAACAACGGAAATCATTAGTAGAATTTGAATATGGAATAATATATATGGTGTCTCATTTAAAAAATGCATGTTTGCATCACCACGTAGATATGGATCACCCTGTATAAATCTAAATATTTTCTGAGCAAGGAGCATATCCGTGGCTACAACTTTTATATACAACTTTTTTCACTATCTTCTGCAGTAGTGGAGTTATCGACCGAGTCGGTACTAAAAGCTCACCCTGTATATGCGATTTTTTCAAGAGTGATACTACTAAAGTTAATGTCAAGCATAAAGGCTTCTGGGTACATTTTGAAATTATATTGTGCCGTCAGTTATTGAGTGAGGTCAAAAATCTGATGACCGAAACAAGTAGAAAGAATCGACTAACCGTCGAATCGATTCGATTTTGGCCATCTCTAGCAGACATGATGCCGGCATTGGTGTAGTGACGCGCTCATAGCGTTAAAGTGCCATCGTTTGTCAGAGTGCACGATCGCTACTAATTAACATCACGGCCGCCCATCAAGCGACACCTACCAATTATCTCCGGCGGCCCGATCATTTTTGCATTACCAGCAATACCGTTTTTTATTGCTTACGCAAATGTGAGCGAGGCCCTCTGCGATTGCGATTTTTGTCAAATATAGGGTGAGAACACTTTTAAAACCCTGCGCGTGCTGGAGAGTAAATAATGGAGTCAAGAGGATTTGCTCAGTACTACATGAAACTGTAGGTAGTCTGAGATGCCCTTGAATTAAGTTTGCCAAGGGCGAACTCGGGTTTTTAATAAATATCTTTATTCCGCAGCAATTGGGTGCATTTAGCAGACTCAACAGTTGCGGAGCAGCTGCCAAATTTTCTGCTGAACGCGTGCGCTACCTAGCAGCTACCGCTCCAGCGGTCGCCATTTTTTTGTAGCGATAGAAAAGTACGCTCACTTGGAGCGGAGCGGAATAAGCTACCTTTGACCTTGTGAGTGTCACATGTGTTATAGGTTATATTGTCATATTTTTAAAAAAAGTCCACACTACTTTACACAGTCCAAAACTTGATACAATTTACATATATTTTTGTTTTTAATAACCTCAAATGTGACCACTCATTTGCCATTTCACTGACACCTGACAGTCGACTATCGTGAAATGGTGATATCCCAGAGCGCACAAATAATGCTTTTCAGCAGAACGCCAACTGTTGAGATGTAGCGGCTACAAAAGTATAGCGGCTCCCGATCTTTCTGCTGAATGCAACCAATCTAACTACGACTAAAATAGTCGGTAGCTATATGTATACCGAATAAGGCATTACACATGATTGCAATGCGAAATGCACTGATAAGACATTTTCATGGAAGTCTGGACGGACGGTTTTACGTTACATCTTTGAGCAAGATTCCAAGTTCATTATCAGCGGATGTTATGAAAGATACGTGGATATAATCATACGACGAGTTTTTATATGTGGGAAAATATACCAAAATACATAACTCTTGCAACCAAATCATCACCCGCCCGCCCTCAAAAAAAAACCACGGCACAAAAACTTTCGTAAATAGTTTCATTCTTGAAATTAATTCCAGATTACATAATATAGAACGATTTAAAGCAATACTTGTATCTACAGCTCAGAAAATTCCTTGGTTTCTATAATAGGCAAGACAATGTTCCGATCAACCCAAAAAAGTGTATTATGCCACTAGGTCCTTGCTTCGCAGGTCGATGAGGGGCCTATTATGAATACAATATCTTAGTCTGTTTTGCAACTCCTCACCCCATAACCACCCCAATTTCACCCCCACTCAAAAAAATCAGAAAATGATCAGGCACCTCTAAACCGCCTAAAATCGAAGTATGTATACATCAGAAACCTCAAAGTCCCTTTGTTATTGTAATAGGACAGGCAATGTTCGGATGGACCTAAAAAAAGGGTATAATGCCGTTAGGTCATTCTTTCATAGGTCAATGAACACAACAAATTTTTGCGCTTTACAATCTCCCACCCCCAACGACCCCAATTTTACCCCCACCAAAACAGCAGATAATGATCAGGAACTCCTAAAACGCGTAAAAACGAAGTTTGAGGACTATTTTTTTCGTGTTTTGCTAATTACTCCGCCGCCCATGCACCGAATTGCACCTATCGGTGTCGGAAGTAAAAACTTCCTGAAATTTTCTTAACCACAGTCTCACCCGCATTCTACCCCAATTTTTAGCCCTTGCCAAAATTTTGATAGATGATCAAGCGTATCTGAAATGTCTAAAAATAAAGTTAAGTGTATCATCTGTGATAACTTTTGGAGACCCCTATTCCCAAGAACTTTTGAATATATGTGGTCCTTACAGGTTTGTGGTCGTTATCTATAGTAGTTGTAGGTCTTCAGTTGATATAATCTTCATTTGGCTCCTTAGTAATAAAGGATGAATATCTTCTCTTGTGATAACCTTTACCTCCAAGAACTTTAAGTCCACACAGTCTGAAGGTTTATGACCCTTGTCAGAGGCAGCACGTCCTGAATTGACAAAATATTAATTTAGCTTCTTAGAAATAAAGGATAATATATCACACATTACAATAATACCCATCTTACATCGACATTTTCTCAGCGAATTTATTCATTGATCAACCCATTGTTGGCTTCAAGGTCAAACTGATTGTGTTTCACATCTGTGACCAAACCATGCATTTTGTGACAGCATGCAGTGCTGCCAACACTGTTGCTGTTGCTGTTGATGATGTCGCGGTTTTCGCAAGATTATTTAATTCAAATTTTTTTGTGGCCTTTTGACAGTAAAACATAATTTGATTGCGAATTTTTACTTAAAAAATGTTTAGTAATATACAGAGACGGGAATGCAACATGCATAACATGCATCATATGATTTTTAAGGTTGGCACTATCGAATTTTACGTCAAACTTGACCACAGATTAGAACAGGTTCTAAATCAGTAAAGAAAGCCATTGACTTATTTGACGTCAAATTCCTGTTTTACACTTGTCAATTTTGACCACGAACTGAATCCACGAATTAAAAGAATGGATTTATTGTTGATGTAAATCGGGCATAAACGTATGTGACTGTACCTATCAAGGGCTTTTTGAGGCTTTCTCGATCATTCTGTTACCTTCCAAGCTGTCTAGACAGTTGAAAGCCTTCAATTATTTCAAATCATTTGTCTATAAAATTCATAATGCTATGTAAACCTCGCTTACGTGATTACTTGGGTGTAAAATTGCTCAACGTTAAGCTAGGTGATTTTTTTTAGTCAGCCGCCGCTTCCCAAGTTTTATGCATGACCACTTCCAATTTGAATAATATCCTACTCGTCTCTCCGTCTCGTAACAAAAGTGTTAAAGGTCGACGAAAAGGTGCTTGGCAGCTCTCAAGATCCCACGGAATGAAAAACAAATATTCCGGGGTGGAAATGCTTTCCATAAAATTATTGCTGGTGTTTTTCCAGTATCTGGAATAAGAGTAGAGGAATACTGCAACCTACATAATTTTCTTCGTTGTTTGTACACTTATTATTGGAAATTACGTCAACTGCGAACTCTAGAATATATTTTAGCATAACCATTCAATTAGGATTCCTTTAGTTTCTTTGATCGACTTGAATAATATGGCAACCAAAAAAGTTCGTGCGGTTTTGAAGGCTAAGAATTAGTTACTCAAAAAAATGGATCAAGTTAGATTTATTCTGAAGCAAGTATTAGCCTTTCCCATCTAGATACAAGACCGTGTATCCTATTTTTATAAAAACCTTGCTTTTGGGACCTGAAGTAGTGTGTCATCTCATTTTCAAAAGCCTCTATATTTTGAAATCGCCGATTCCGCATGTGGTTATCCAAGGCCATAAACAGATGGTAGTCACTCGGGGCAAGGTCTAGTGAGTATGGAGAGTGAGGTAGATTTTCCTGTGGGGTCAAGCTATAGTTTCCTGGGTGATTCTTGCTGTATATGGTCTTGCATTATCTTCATGGAAGACGGCACCTTTTCTGGAGGGGGTGAAATTGTAGTGGCTGGGGTTGGGGGCTGCAAAACTGAAAACTTTGTTGAATTCATAGTAGACTATCCATTGATCTATGAAAGAAAGACTTAGCGGCATAATACACTTTTTTAGGTCCATCCGAACATTGCCTTGACCTGCTGTAAATCTGAAAAGCTTGTAGTATTCATACTCTCTTTTTTTGTGGTCGGACTGGCAATGATTTGGTTGCAGTTTCAGGCTATGCTTGATTAAATTCCTTCTATTACCATACCATACTTGCAGTCATGCAGTTGTAATAT
Organism: Callosobruchus maculatus; assembly: GCA_951848785.1. Classification (NCBI taxonomy): domain Eukaryota; kingdom Metazoa; phylum Arthropoda; class Insecta; order Coleoptera; family Chrysomelidae; genus Callosobruchus; species Callosobruchus maculatus. Next base: position 194,444 of record CATOUR010000028.1, on the reverse strand, counting down.
GCTGTCTCGAATTTTGTGTTGTTATGTTCTTCATGAAGAGTTCTTTTAAAGACCCATTAGTAAAATAAGACGCCTCATAATTTTTACTTTAAAAATTGAAACATCTGTTTAGGTATTTTGTTAATAGGACTGTTTGTTTTCTACTAGTTTTTCCACTGTATAAGTGCATGTGCATTCATAATTATAAAGTATAAAAATTGAAAGCAATGATTCATCTTGATATTCTTATTTGCGATTAAATTATTATTCACATATTGCTCCCTTGTCATTTTAACATCTTAGATAGATAGATAGATAGATAGGGTGTCCCATTTAAAAAACGCATGTTTGCATCACCACGTGGTTATGGATCACCATGTATAGATAAAAACATTTTCTGAGCTAGGAGCATATCCTTAGCTACAACTTTTTTATACAACTTTTTTTTGCTCTTTTACAGTAGTGCAGCTATCGACCGATCCGGTACTAAAAACTCACCCTGTATATATACTCAATGATATTACAATTCGTACACCGAGAGCGAGTTATTTCTTGAACTTGATTTTTTAACCATGAAGAAGAATACGAAAAAGAATTATGTTTGGCGGCCCCGTACACTCATGTACACGTCTAGGCACCAACAAAATGAGATGGTCGATGTCTGCTTGTGGCACCTCGTTCCAAGCAAGTTGAATTCCGTGGATTAACTGTGCCAGTGTCTGTTAAGGATGGTGTCTTCTCTGCATCATATCCCACACATGTTCGATGGGATTTAAATCAGGTGGACGACAAAACATTAACGTCAGCTTATTGGAGAAAGTCCACAGTTTGATGAGCAATGTGGGGATGTGCGTTGTCTTGCTGAAAAAGGACTTGTAGACAAAGTGGATGGTCATTTAGATAAGGCAGTAAAGTGGCTTGGAGAATTTCATTAACCATAACGTGCAGCTGTCATACTGCCTCGACAAAAGTGGTGATCAGCTCCATAGGCAATAGCCCCCCAAACCATTACTCCAATATCATGCCGCTCTCCAAGGCGGCACCTAACCCTTCTACGGCCATCGTTCATACCTAGACAAAATCGAGATTCGTCGCTGAATACAGCTTTATGCCATTCTGCCTCCCAATGATTTTATTCTCTGCACCAGTTTAAACATTGACGACAGCGCTCCGCGGTCAAAGGAAGCACTAATCGTGAACGGTATGACAAAAGGCCAAAGGCTCGAATGCGGCGATATAGAGTGCGCACGGTAACTGGCCTACCTTCTTTCCGAAACCATTGATCAGTAATCTGACGCGTAGTAGCAAAACAGTCTCGCAGAGCTAGTTCTTTGAAGCGCCTATCTTGACGCTCTGTGGTACGCCTCGGCCGACCAGTGGGTCTTCTTCGTGTTTCTCTGCCTTCTCTCCACAAACGACACACACGCATTACCGTCATTGCAGTACAATTAACACGACGACCAGTTTCGCGATAGGACAAACCAATATCTCGATAGGCAATGATTCTACCACTGTCAAAATCACTTAGGTGATGATAAATTCGTAGTCTTCGAACCCGAGGGATTTTGTTACGCTTAACACAAGTTTAGTAGACTGACGCCCAATAACTAAAAATACTCATGCTATTCAGGTCACAAAAAATTAAAAGATAAACATTTGCTTCTGCAAAAACTATCAAAGACAAAACGTTGATATTGTTATCATAGCATGCATTGAGTATGGTGATTCTGTTGTCAAAAAATCAAGTTTAAGAAATAATTCCTTCTGGATGTAACACTTTTAATGTCATTGAGCATACAGGGTGTTAATTAAGTATGTTAACAAACTTTAATCACGAATAGTACTCCGAAAAATAGAAAGAAAATGTCATATGAACATGGGTCCGGAAATGCTTCCTAAGGGAGCTACGCTCCTTTGCATGGGGCACCCTGAAGACGGTTTTCCCTCGATATTCTCGAAACCATTCATAACAAAATTACGAAATTAGGGACGATGGGTAAACTTTTGACGCTGAATCTGATTCTATCATACGGGAGGAGGTAAGGGTAAAAATAACACCATTTTCTAAATGGTAATTTTTTTGACATAATGATTTTAGAATATGGTATTTCAGAAATTTTTACGTAAAAATGGTCTCTTGGTACAGCTCGATAGGGCTAACCGTTTTCGAGAAAAAATCAAATTATTGAATCGATGCAGGCTATTGTAAATAACACGCACACACACAGCACACTTACTAAATGGGATGAACATTTATTTATTTACAATAGCCTGCATCGATTCAATAATTTGCATTTTTCTCGAAAACGATTAGCCCTATCGAGATGTACGAAGAAACCATTTTTACGTAAAAATCTCTGAAATACCATATTCCAAAATCATTATGTCAAAAAAATTACCATTTAGAAAATGGGGTTATTTTTACCCTTAACTCCTCCCGTATGATACGCCTCTGATTAAAATTATGAAATTCTGAATTCAGAATCAGATTCAGCGTCAAAATTTTACCCATCGCACCTAATTTCGTAATTTTGTTATAAATGGTATCGAGAATATCGAGGGAAAATCGTCTTCAGGGTGCCCCATGCAAAGGAGCGTAGCTCCCTTAGGAAGCATTTCCGGACCCATGTTCATAGAATAGAATAGAATAGAATAGACATTTATTGGCTACTAAAATATCTTCAGACAGTGTAGCAAGTCAAAACAAAAAGTATGTATAAATATCTGGCAAGACTAAAAAACAGGAACAGTAACGTAAATCAAAAGATTTATAACAAACACATAGAAGTATATAGACAAACAAGGCGCATGAAAATATGACAAATAAGTCCAGCGCAGGTATAACAGTGTTTATTGTTGGTCAACAATTCTGTGCGCTAGAAACTCATCAACAGAGTAGAAACATTCATTTAACAAGTACTCCTGCAACGTTTTCTTAAAATCGTAATAGTTCAAATCTTGTATGCCACTTGGTAGATGATTATACAACTTAATATTGATAGAGTTTTCAGCAGGCCTTGCCAGCCTGAATCTACGGTCTCTTAGCTGAGTTCTAGTTCGTGTGGGATAGTTATGGTATGACATATTTCTTTCAAATTCGGATACATTTTTGTGTGTTTCCAGTAGTTGGTAATAAATAAACAGCGTTGGCAGGGGCATGATTCGCAGAGACACGAAATGCTTACGACAGGAATCACGATATCCAATTCCAGTAATTATCCGTACAGCTTTCTTTTGTATTTTAAAGATCGCGAGTGCGCCGGTGGAATTACCCCATAGTGTAAGACCATAACTCATACGAGATTGAAACAATGCATGATAAACGGTTAGCAGTACTTCCTGGTCCACCAATTTTGAGAGCCTACGGAGGGCAAAAATTGCACAAGATAAGGTATTGCATGAATATGTAGTATGAGGTTTCCATGATAGACAATCGTCAAGTATTATCCCTAAAGATTTTACGGTATTACCACTAGTATATTGAGCATCGCTGAAAAAAACAATGTTTTGTGTTTTATTCATGTTGAGCTTAAGGTTGTTGTTGCTAAACCATCTTTCAGCTTTCTGTTCCAAGCATTCCATCTTTAGATGTAGCTGAGTTAATGTTGAATCAGTGGAAACCAATGTTGTGTCATCCGCATAAGAAAAACAAGTATGTGGCTGGAGGTAATCATATAGGTCGTTTATATAGATCAAAAAAAGTAAGGGTCCTAGGACAGAGCCCTGTGGGACGCCGTATTTCAATGTGATAATGTTCGATTTTGTATCATCTACAACCACACACTGCTTCCTTCTTGACAAGTATGACTTAATTAAATTCAAGGGCGCACCCCTTATGCCATATCTCTCTAATTTAGTTATTAATAAGTCTACAGAAATACTATCAAAGGCTTTGCTTAAGTCACATGATATTAGGTGAACTGTTGAGCGCCCCTTTCTAAATCCAAATTGATGTTTACTAAAAAGATTATGCTTTTCAAAATACTTATTTAACCTTTGTGTTATTATTATTTCAAATATTTTCCCCAGGTACGGTATGATAGAGACTGGCCGGTAGTTATTCAGTTCTTCGGGGTCACCCTTTTTGAATATTGGAACAGCCCTAGATAACTTGAATGGTTCTGGGAATTTTCCACTGCTGATACATAGGTTGAAGAGATGTGTTAAGGGTCTGGCTAAAAGCGATTTAACGTGTTTAAGTATTACACTATTGAAATCGTACACATCAAAAGAATTTGAGAATTTCATACCGCTGATAGCAGTCAAAATATCGTTTTCCGTGACTGGTTTAAGGAAAAATGATACCGGTGACACCGCAATATTTAAGATAATATCGCTTTCAATTACAGGATTTACATTTAATGAAGCAACTATTTCATTAATAATATTGGAGAAAAATGTATTGAAATCGTTAGCTGAAATTTCTTTCCAACTGTCCATTTTGTTGTTAATGTTTCTCTCATGATTGACAATTCTCCAAACACTCTTAGCCTTATTGTCAGATCTATTTATCATGTCAGTGTAAGCAGCTTTCTTAGTGTCTACAATCAGTTTTTTGTACTGTGCATGCAAAATGTTATACATACGCTTACTGTCATCATCTTACCTCACACGAGAAATAGTTTTTGCTGCAGCAACTCTATTCCTGAAACTTTTTAAGTCGTCATTGAACCAATTAACCGGAGAATTTGATATTTCATGAACCTTTAGAGGAAAACAGGCTCTGACAAGTGTTTGGCAGTTACTTTGGAGAAACTTGGCGCTTTCGTCAACATCCTGTAGATTATAGAAATATTGCCAGTTTAAATCTTCCAGGAGGCAATATAGTTTATCAAACCCTTTTTGTGTTATTTTCCTATATTTGGATTTACTAGTTTTTTTGGAAAATTCTAAATTAATTTCGATAAACTGACCAATATGATCTGATTTTATTGCGGGATCTAGTACCCCAGTTAAGATTCCGCTTTCTGGTAAATTTGTCAAAATATTGTCAATACAACTATCACCCGTAACGCCGAACCTCGTGTTTTCAGATATAGTAGTACTTAGTCCATATCTGGCAATGAGTGATGAAAACTCTATCATATATTTGTCATTGGGTAGGTTAAAGTGAATGTTAAAATCTCCCAAAATTACGATTTTTTCGTACTTACCGCTAATGGAGTACAACAGCTCTTCAAATTTCTCGAAAAATATTGAAACGTCTGCTAAACATGACCGATAAACTACTATAACGATTATATTCTGCTGGCTTAATTCTAGCGCACAGAACTCTGCGCAGGCCTCCAAACTGAAACTTTCTACATCAATCACTTTACAGGTAATGTTCTTTTTTACAAACACACATATTCCACCATGTATTCTACTTGGCCTACAGTATGCTGATACTAACCGGTAACCATATATATTCATTTGAGTCAAAACTGTTTTTTGTTTAATCCAGTGTTCACTAAGGCATATTATATCAAACTTATTACAATTTAAAAACATATTTAGAGAATCGATCTTATCTCGGATGCCCTGAATATTTAGGTGAAATAATTGTATACTATTGACAATCAATTGTTCCTTGCAAACGTCATTTTTCGTTATGTGACAGCTACTGTCCTCGTCTTGATGTGAAAAAATTTGCTTATCCTTGTTCCGGTGGTCCATCTACTGGCATCCAAAAATTTGTCGGCATTTATTAATAATAATAATAATAATAATAACCCCGCGAGGGGTTGCTAGATCCCCTCAGTGGCGCCTCCCCAAGGTGGCGGATAGGGGAACGCCTCCCAGATATGGGTGGTACCGGGGAAATCAAATACCCGGGGCGGACCAAAACTAGCACGGTGGAATAGCGTCTGCATCCAGAGGATCGGCTATTCCTCCACAATTGGGACACGACGGATCTCCATGTGAGGAGCGGTACTCCGACAGCGTCTGACTCCATGTTAGGGGCGGCTGATAATACACCCGCAGGAAGCCACCCAACATCAGTAGGCTATCCGGTGCGTGGCGACACCGCAGGGTATACCGAAGCCCAAGGATGTAATCCAGCCGGCAACCTTCGCAGGTGCATCCTCAGGAGGCAATTTGGACGGCTGCCTCCGGAAATGTCGTCTGGGGGCCCTAAGGCCAACCACCTGACGGGCCCTATCTTCGGGTTCGACCACCCCGGAAGAAAAGCACCCACACCGAGCCGGTTTCGGAAGCCGGCGTTGGGCAAGGTGGCGGTGCTTCGAATCGCCCTGTTGACGACCCCCGCAATGACATGGACCGTTTTAGGTGGACGACGGAGCTCAAGGATGACCTACTGAGCTGCTACGAGAGCAGTAGCCCGCGCCGTAGGGGATACATGTCCCGCATGTGTGAGAGGTGGTGTGAAATGCACCCAGAGCATAGCACGCTCACCTCTCAGAATTTGCGAGATTATGTATCTTACCTCCGGAGGCAGGGATATGTTCGTGCTCCAGCTCAGCCTGCCCCTTCGGCGGACGGAAGGCCTGTTAACCAGGCTGAAAGTTCACCGGTAAGGCCCGCTGAGAGGGAAATCGACCCAGTCGTCTCACCTGGGGATTTCAGAGACCGAAGGGCCTTGCATAACAACGGAAGGTCCTTGAAGCTGGCAGATTTGAAGAGAGAGGATGAGGTTGTGGGTGAACGTCTATCGGAGGCCTCTGACATTTGGAGCATCAATTGCGAAATTTACGCTGCGGCTCTGAGGCTAGCTAGACAGGGGAGAGTGAGAGACTCTCCTGTTGAGAGAGCACAGAGACGGGTGCGCCAAATGGAAGCGAAAATCCAGTTGGCTCGCCAGGAAGCATCCCGTATCCAGTGTGTGATGGAATATAGAGCGGCTGGGAAGCCTTTTACGCGCCGAGTGCGCCAGATAGCCTACGGGTTGAGGCGCGACCATCATACACTCAGTCAAGCGGTACTGGTTGTTGTCAAGCAACACTGTCTTGACAGGATACGGATGCTAATCGCTGCTAAGCGATCGTTGGTGGCGCGGGCGAGAGGTCTGGAGCAGAACAGAATGTTCTACGAAAGACCTTCTCGCCTTTTCCAACAGCCGCCTCCAGCCATAGAGCAGCCGCCAACTGCTGATCGCGTGGAGGCCTTTTGGAGGGACATTTACGAACAACCCAAACCTCTCTCAGCAGACACTCCGGCCTTGGCGCAGTTTGAGTCCGTTTGTAGGAGGACTCCTAACTTGAATGTACTGCGTCACCCGATAAACACGGAAGAAATTCTTGACGCCTTACGAGGCGCAAAGAATTTCGCAGCTCCTGGCCCGGATGGCATAAACACCTACTGGTGGAAAAAATTCCCTAGTTGCCGCCGGCATTTAGCTAGAGTTTTTAACTCTTGGCTAAATCAGGAGCAGCCAATTCCGGCTTGGTTTGTCGAGGGTCGAACCGTGCTTCTCCCGAAGACCGGAGATTTGTCTGATCCCAAAAACTACAGGCCAATAACATGTCTGAACGCGTGTTACAAGCTCTTCACCAGAATCTTGTACATGCGTATCCTTCAAGCTGTGAATCCTGTATTTCTCGACGTGTATGAACAGAGAGGGTCAAAGAAAGGAGTAGCTGGCTGCAAGGAGAACCTGTTGATTGACCGATGTGTCACGCAGGACTCTGTGCAGTACAAGCGAAACCTTTCTATGGCCTGGATTGACTATCGCAAGGCATTCGACAGCACGTCTCATGAGCTCATTTTGCGGCTGTTGGAATGTCTTTCGGTGGATAATCAGATAGTGGGGTGCATCAAACAACTGATGCCACTCTGGAAGACCCGGTTCACCATAACATCAGGTGAAACTCGGGTTCAGACAGAGTTGGTGTCATTGAAAAGAGGTGTCTTCCAAGGAGACTCCTTGAGTCCCTTGCTCTTTTGCATCTCACTTTTGCCTCTGTCCATAGCGCTGAGAAATACTAAAGGATACAGCTGTGGCACGCCCAATAACCGGAGGCACAAGGTCACCCATCTGTTTTATATGGATGACCTAAAACTTTATGCCTCCGGCCAACGCGAACTACAACAATCGCTGAGGGTGGTGCAGGAGTACAGTCATGCTATCGGAATGGAGTTCGGGACAGACAAATGTGCATTGGTTCATCTCAAGAAAGGACGAAGCGGATATAGTGGAGATGAGGAACAGCTCGTTGATGGGAGCATCTTGCGACAACTGCATGCCGGAGACACTTATACCTACCTTGGAGTGGCGCAGCGTCATGTCCAAGAGGCAACATTGGTTAAAGAGTGTCTCCGCCGCAAGTATTTGCACCGACTCCGGCAGATCTGGTCGTCAGAACTGTCCGGCAAGAACAAAGTCGCTGCCACAAACATGCTTGCGGTCCCATTGTTATTATACACCTTTGGTGCTATACACTGGAAAGTGAACGAGCTGAAGGAAATCGACACGAAGACCCGCAAAAGGATGAATATGGAGAGAAGCCTGCATCCTAAGTCCTCTGTCCCGCGAATATACCTCCCGCGACACCTGGGAGGGCGTGGACTATTGAGTTTGGAGCGTCTGCACAACAGAGTAGTACTGGCCACTGCCTGCTATGTAACGAACAGCACCGATCCCCTGATCCGCTTCGTGCGAGAGCACGAGAATGCGGGAAAAGGAGCCTTTCTTTTTAGCGCAGCGAAACGAGCAGCCGAGGAGCTCAGCCTCACACTCGACTTCAAGCGGAGGTGTCAGCAGTCCATTACGGAACTTGCTCCCGCAGAATTAAAAGCCCACCTTAAAACTGCCGAAGTCGACTTCCTCTTAAGACTTCATAAGGATAAGCCAATGCATGGAATCTTCTACAAACATCTAGAAGAGCATGGCTTGTCTGAGCAGTTGACCTTCTCTTTCCTAAGGTCTAGTGGGTTGAAGTCGGAGACTGAGGGCTTTATAATGGCTTGCCAAGACGGTGTCTTCAACACCTTGGTATACCGTAGAAGGGTTATGGGTGTAGTTGTACCCGACACCCATTGTAGAGCTTGCCGACAGGCGCCAGAGATGCTTATGCATCTCTTGTCGGCGTGTAAGACGTACGCTGGGACGGCTTACGTCCATCGGCACAACGCGGCTCTACGAGTGCTCTACTATCATTTAAGGCACTCATACGGTATCGATGAGACACCGGTGCTGCCATACGCTCCAGGGGATATAGAGTCCGTTGTGGAGAACGAGAGATGCCGGATTTACTGGAACTACTCGTTCCCCACGCTCGAGCTTGTACAGGCAAACAAGCCCGACATAGTCCTTCTCGACCACCAACAGAAGACGATGTTCGTTATTGAGTTTTCGGCGCCTGCCGAAGTGAACATCGTCTCTAAGGAGGAGGAAAAGCGGACCAAATATCAGGAGTTGCTCGGACAACTTCGCAGGCTCTGGCCAGACTACACTGTAAGTCTGCTGGTTATGGTCATTGGATCCCTAGGTGGAATGAGGAATACGCTGCTCTCTGCACTGCGCAAAATACCGGTGTGTCGTGCGGCGGCGCACATCTTAGCCGCCAGAATGCAGAAGGCAGTCATCCTTGGGTCCCTTCGTCTACTTAGGGCGCACGATTCGCGGACCCAATGATTGCTCACCTCACGGTGTGAGGAGTAGTCATTGGGTAATGGAACAGCAGCTCGGTGTGTCGGAGCCCGGGCTGCACTTTTTGTTTTTTGAAAAAAAAAATAATAATAGCGTTTATTTGCCCAACAGAAATGAATCCCTTTACAGGGCAAAATACATTGGATAAACTACATGAAAACAAATAAAGTTGTACAGAGAGTAATCTACAAAAATGGAGTAATTTACAAAAAAAAATATATATATATATACATATAATGGTTAACATAATATAGTTCTAGCAATTTGCTTAACCTCATTATGCGAGCTGATAAAAGGGTCAACATGATTTGACATTCTATTAAAATTAGTACACATTACAGCAATAGGTGATTTCAACAACATATTAGTCCTAGCAGTTTTGCAATAGAATATAGGGTTGCATCGCGAGTTGTATTGGGGAACATTAAAGTAAATGTAACCTAAGAGATCAGAGCAATCAATCTTACTATGGATTAACTTATATAAAAAGGAGATAGAGGACAGTACTCTTCTGAACTGTAGGGACTCCATGTCATGTTGATCCAAAAGCAATTTATAGTCAATACCTCGTTCAGGATAAATGCGATGAATCTTAAATGATAGATATTTAAGAAATCTTCTTTGAATGCTTTCGATTCTCTCAATTTGGTATTTGTAATATGCACTCCATACTACCGAACAATATTCAAGCTTGGAACGGATAAATTGAAAATATAAACATTTCAAAGCTGCAATGTTATCGAATTTACGACAGTTCCTCACAATAAAACCGTACATTTTCCAGCTTCGGATATTTTCAAGTCTATATGTTCGTTAAAGTTCAATTGAGAATCAAATGTCACTCCTAAGTCTTTGATGGAAGACAGATGGTCTAGTAAGGTTCCCTGTATATTGTAATCATAGGATAGTACAGCTTTTTTCTTAGAGAATGTTACAGTCTTACATTTAACTGGATTTAGAAATAATTTATTGTCTGTACACCATCTGTTAATACAGTCAAGAGTTGATTGCATCCTGATACAGTCATCAGTTGTAGAAATCTCTAAGTATATTTTTAGATCATCCGCATAAAGTAGTCCGTTCACTTCCAATTTCTCACTTAAATCATTGATGAATATAATAAATAACAATGGTCCCAAATTGGACCCTTGTGGCACTCCTGATGTTGCAAAATATACAGAGGATGAGAATCCATTATGAAATACAGATTGAGCTCTGTCATTTAAGTATGACATAAAAAATGCTATCAAGTTTGGAGAAAAGCCAAGATGTAACAATTTTTTAAGTAGTATACCAAAGTCAACCCTGTCAAAGGCTTTTGCAAAGTCAGTATATATCACATCAACTTGACCGCCAGAATCAAGGATACTGGATATATACTGGGTGAATAATACTAGGTTTGTTTCAGTTGAACGGCTACGGACAAAACCATGTTGGAACTGCACAATTTGACTTTGAATAACTGGATATACACGATTGTAAATGACAATTTCAAATAATTTCGAGAAATTTGAAAGAATTGTAATAGCACGATAATTGCAAACATCAGATTTGTCACCAGTTTTGAATATTGGTACAATTTTGGATAGTTTCCACCTAGAGGGGAATTTGTGTGTGTTTATGGCCAGATTAAATAATAAACATAGAGGACGTGCCAAGACATAAATACAATCTTTGACAATAAATGATGGGATATTATCCAAACCAGATGTAAATTTATTTTTGAGCCTTTTTGAAGCAACGATTATTTCTTCCTTATTAATATTATCTAAAGCTAAGGTATTGTTTAATTGAATTTGGTTGGAAATACTGTTATTCTTATCTGGACGGGATGAATCAACAAAAACGCTACTGAAAAACTCCGCAAACCCGTTCACAATATCTTGTGGCTGCGATAATGTTTGGTTCTTATAATGCATTTCACTAGGTATTCTGGATGATTTGTTTTTACATTTTATGTATGACCAGAATTGACGAGAATCGTTATTGATATTATTCTGAACGTTTTTCACATACAGTTCATATGCAGAGTTAATTTTGACCTTGATCTGAGATCTTAATTCCTTGTATTGCTGAAGAAGATGTTCACTCTTTGTTCGCTTGTGTTTGGCTAGGATTTTTTCCTTTTTCTTAATGTCTTTAATAATATCTGAATTAAACCACGGTGGAAAAGTTCTCTTATGATTCTTGTACAAAGGAACATATGCATCAAAGATGGCGTTGATTTCAGTATAAAACTGATCAACAGCATCATCAATATTATTATAATTATTTAAGAATTCCCAATTTGTAAACAATATTGTATTATATAGCTCAGTAAAGTTTGCTTTACGGAAGTTATAAGTTTTATGATTTTTGTAAGGTTCAGAAGTGTTATTTCTGTTATGTATACTATTTAGCACAATGAACAAAGATGGGTGGTGGATATCCTCCGAAACAATAGGAGGTGTGTTATGCCTAACTTCACAGTCTAAATTAGTCATCACAAGATCAAGCAGTCTCCCATAATTGTTTGTAATAGAGTTAATTTGTGTAAGAGAAAAAACTTCTCTAAATTGATTTATGGCCGCATATCTTTTGTCGTTAATATTTGCCTGTACATACCCTGTTACATTAAAATCACCTAAAATCAAAACATCCGCACTCGACAATACCTCTAATAATTCGAGTGATTCAAAAAATAATTCAAATTCGTCAGTACTAGTTGAGGGAGGTATATAAATAAGCACTATAATGAAAGCCTTATGTTCAAATAATAGTTTGCATATCAGAAAATCAATATTAGAAAAATTATTTTGTAGGGGTTCTGCATCTACAATATTGCACTTAATAAAATTCTTACATGCTAAAAGTACGCCTCCACCAGTCGCAAGTCCTGTGCGTTCTAGATTTCTGTCCTTTCTAAATACCTGATACTCATTAGGAATTAGTTCGCTGCTTAGTACCTCAGGTTGAATCCACGTTTCTGTGAGGCAGATCACATCACATTCACAATCACTAAAGTACGAATACACACTGTCAACTTTAGTGTTCAAGCCTCTCACGTTTTGATACAAACACACAAGATTGTTCACTCTGTCGGGCCTTGCAGGTTTAAATTAGCGATACTGGGAATGCCATTCTTGTATCTAATGGTTACATTTTCCCCTTTCTGTTTTCGGTCGTTTAGCTCATTTCGTAATGTCTTCAATGTTTCTACCTGCATCCTCGTTAGATCAGCTTCGATATAGACTTTTCTTTCACGCTTTAAGTTTTTCTTTTTCTTGATGATGGATAAGGCATCTTCAGAGGAGTGAAAAACGACTTTTAGGGGCCTATGTCCATTTTTGTTTTTCTTCCCAACCCTGACTGTTTTCACAATCCTTGGCTCAGCCTGAGTAATGTCTGATAAAATCGTTTTAACTTTAGACATATCTGTCTCCCCGCCAGATATATTTCCAGGATTTTCGGGAAGATTGAAGAACATTAGATTATTTGTTCGGGCCTGTCTGTCATGAATTTCCTGAACTACTGTTTCTTCTGTAAATGGCGTGTGACTAGCAATCTGAATTTTTAGCGAGTTTAATTCCGCTTCTAAAGACTCAATTTTAGCGATAAGTTTTGGAACCAATTTCACTCCCATTTGACAGTCTTCACAGTAAAACCTTAAAAGTCTCTTAGCTCGCAGGTCCATGACTTTTAGTTCCGATGCAGTTAGATCTGAACATTCCCTGTGAACTACTCTTGTGCAGCTGTCACAGGTTATTACAGGTTCATCTTTGGCTAGTCCTTTTTTACACTTGGCGCAGACCATTTTGCAAGATTAGTAGCGCGCCACTGGTTTCCTGACAACAGTTCTTGTAGATCGTGAAACTATGCGAGGTCGGTTTTTATCTGAATATTTCGCACAAAAATACAGATATTACCCATAATTATGAATAGCCACTTTCTTATGATCTAACAATCATGTTGATCATATTTTGAGAATCACTTTGATATAAAACAACTAGGAATTACGTAATTACTTCTGCTAGTAAACTCAATATTATGAAGAGCGAACGGAAAAGACGTCTACTCTGTACGACGACGACGATAATATTTGTAGCATAAACTCCCACTTTGAATGAAGAGTATAGGTCAGGATATTTTGCACTAATTGACATATGACATTTTCTTTCTACTTTTCGGAGTACCATTCGTGGTTAAAGTTTGTTAACATACTTAATTAACACTCTGTATAGAGGTAAAAAACTAAGTGCAGTTTCAGCCATCATCGTGCCTTATGGATATCCTGTGCAATCGTGTACAAAAAATCTACGTTTCACACAAATCAAATTCGGGCTCTATCTGGAAGTGAATAATTTTCAAGCTGCAAGTATTTAGTTATGAAGAGAGTCTATATATTTATTTGCTGATCCTGTCATCTATCATTACTTTGTTTCGCAGCTGCGTTCCGAGCATTCGGGTCACAAAGATCGTGAGCACAGAGATCGTGATGCGATGGCGCTGGCTGCGGGCGATCCGGTGGCATGTCAAACGTCGTCGTTCTCGAGCGCCTTCCGGGGCCAGAGCGCGACGGAGAAGAGTGACAACTCCTGGGGGTTGGTTTGGCTTTCATAGCGTCACGCCGCCTGGGACTTAACCCTCGCACGCGCCATTGTGAGGCCTTTCCAATTCTTCGTGTGTGTCTGTGTTAAATGCAGAATGTTCTTGGGGAAAGTAGAAGTGTCGTTTTACAACGCTCTTATCAATTTCTTTCTGTCACGGCCTTCGCCTCGTACGCTATAGCAGTCAAGAAATGTAGTCGTGAGTCGTGATATACTTAGGTATGTTGCGCTTGTAGTTGCCAACATTTGTTTGTCTATATACAGGGTGAGTTTTCAGTACCGGCTCGGTCGATGGATATTGCTGTTTATAGTTGATATATTCTAGAGGCAAGTAGGCCATTTCTCAAAGATTGTCCTAAATACCCTCGATGGGAAAATTAGTTTTAAAGCTGATTTTTTCACAGTACGGAATTATTGAGCAGGTTATGAAAAATTGTTTGCTGAATAATGGTGGAAGCTCTGGAGTCGCTCCTATACTAATAGGTAGCACTTTCACCATTCTCTCTAATACACGCCTCAGTGTATGTTGTATAAACGTTTGCTCATTTTTTGTATGTTAAAATGGAAGAGTCAATTCAGACAGTGTATAAATAAAGAAATAAACAGATGCAAGAAAACACTCGTGAATATTTTTGGCGCTTCATTTGAAATTAAAAGAACGGCAACCCTTGCACTGGCTTCCATAATAATAGGTAACATCTCCACCATTCTCTCTAATCTACGTCTCAGTTTATGTGTATAAATCTTTGCTCAATTTTTACATGTTAAATGGAGGAGTCAATTCAGGTAGTGTATAAATAAATATATAAATAAGGAATTGCGTGAACATTTTTGACGCTTCATTTGAAACTAAAAGAACGGCAACCCTGACACTGGCCTCCATAATAAGGTAGCACCTTCGCCATTCTCTCTAATCCCCGCCTCAGTTTGTATATGAATCTTTGTTCATTTTTTGCATGTTATATGGAGAAACCAATTTAGGTAGTGTATAAATAAATAAATAAGGAATTATAAGGAGACACTCTTCGTGGGTTTTTTTGACGCTTCATTTGAAATTAAAAGAACGGCAACCCTTGCACTGGCTTCCATAATAATAGGTGGCACCTTCTCCATATTCTCTAATCTACGTTTCAGTTTATGTATATAAATCTTTGCTCATTTTTTGCATGTTAAATGGAGGAGTCAAATCAGGCAGTGTATAAATGAATAAACGAAGATTTGCAAGAAGTCACTATTCGTAAATATTTTTTGCACTTCATTTGAAAATAAAAGAACGGCAACCCTTGCACTGGCTTCCATAATAATAGGTGGCACCTTCTCCATATTCTCTAATCTACGTCTCAGTTTATGTTTTATTAACCTTTGCTTGTTTTCTGCTTGTTAAATGGAGGAGACAATCAGGCACTGTATAAATAAATAAACGAAAATTTGCAAGAAGCCACTCTTCGTGATTTTTTTTGGCGCTTCATTTGAAATTAACAGAACGGCAACCCTGGCACTGGCTTCTATAATAATAGCTAGCACGTTCACCATCCTCTCTAATCTACGTCTCGGCTTATGTATATAAATCTTTGCTCTTTTTTGCATGTTAAATGGCGGAGTCAAGTCAGGCAGTGTATAAATGAATAAACGAAGAGTTGCAAGAAGTCACTCGTAAATATTTTTGGCGCTTCATTTGAAATTAAATGAACGACACACCTGGCACTGGATCCTATAATAATAGGTAGCACCTTCACCATCCTCTCTAATCTACGTCTCAGTTAAAGTGTCCTTGGATAGTTTGTAAACTAGCTGGATAGTATATAGTATACAATACAAATATCTGGTTAATTTAGTGAAAAGTTACCTTTCAATTAAAATAGCCGGAAATGTTGGTTAGTTTGTATACTATCCAGCGAGTTTGTAAACTAGCCAAGAACTGCAATTAAAGTAGAAACCACAAAAGAATTACACAAATTGGCCAGGGTTTTTGGCTAGTTTACAAACTGTCTATAGTATTTGAATAAAGTGAGAACTGAATATTTGTAGTAATATCTAGCCACCAACACGTTGGTAAACCCTATTTTTTGCTAGGAATTATTTAAATTAAATTAACCAAAGGAAGTGGCTTAACTTCTATGCTAATCAACTAGTTAGTTATTACATATTACCAGGAATATTCTGTTCACAATTTATCCAAATACTGCGGTTACTCTAAAAACTAGCCAAAATCCCCCGGTTAATTTGTGGAATTCTTTTGTGGTTTCTACTTTTGCTACAATTTGTGGATAGTTTACAAGCTACAAATTAACCAACATTCATTGATATTGTCACGACGGCCTTTTTTTCCTTCACGAAAGAATCAAACTGGACTTAACTTTCACCGTCTTACTTCTCAACTAAATACAATATCTCTTAACCTTATCTCAACTAGAACTCAACACAACTGAACTACCACGCTACTCATGGCGCCTTATATATATACTTCATCGAACCATCTAGAGAATTTGATGACATTTCTAGAATCTATCCGTCATTCTCGAAAACTCTAGACGATTCGATGACGTTTATACTTCAAAGATCTAACCTAGCACTTTGACTTTACATCATGTCTGACAACCAATGACAACTAATACAAATACACGGATACCATAATATACAATATTTTAATTGAAAGATAACTTTCCACTGAAATAACCAGGCGTCTGAATTTTTTTCCTCTGGGAGCCGTCAGTACTTAAGCCTTTAAGGCCTATTGTACTATAACTTTCCAGATGGGGGACAGTGCACGGCCAGCACCGTTGGAATGATTACACCATCATCCCGGACGGTCCGATGGGGGTCCCCCGTCCGGGCCTTCCGGTCGATCATCCAAAGTGTCGGCCGCGTAAGATGCTCCGCTCAGCGCTCTTGTGGGCGACATCAACATGGTCGAAACTGAAGAATGCCCTGTATATATTCAGTCACCCACCCAAGCGCTAATCGCGCACAAGGCTGCTGCTGCCCCACTATCGAAGGCAGACGCTGTTCATCGCGCAGCCACGTAGGTCCCCAGGCGTCTGGATAGTTTATATACTATCCAGCAAGTTTATAAGCTAGCCATGTAAGCACTTTAACCGTAACATAATTATAGATAAATAAATAGTTGCAAGAAAACAATCATCCTCACTCTTCGTGAATATTTTTGGCGCATTATTCGGAATTGAAAAAACGACAACCCTGGCCCAACCCACACGTAACTGGAATGAACAGCAACTAGACAACGAGGAGGATTATGCAAATCGAATCATCCTGAGTCGCTGGTGGCCGCTGCGGCCATACGAATCAGGACAATGGCCGCGTCTGCACTCCTCCTAAGGGACAATGTCGGACCACGATATATATATGGAAATTTCGAATACTCACCAGCAACGGTTTTAATATGATGCTTAGGCTTTAGTCACACATATGCACGAGACGCTAGGAAAATACCTCGTCCTAAACTGGTGCCATCGCTTTTGTGTCTCGCCTCGAACATTACGTAAATGTGGGGTAGAATTGAAAATA
This sequence comes from Callosobruchus maculatus, assembly GCA_951848785.1. Taxonomy (NCBI): domain Eukaryota; kingdom Metazoa; phylum Arthropoda; class Insecta; order Coleoptera; family Chrysomelidae; genus Callosobruchus; species Callosobruchus maculatus. The sequence goes on along the minus strand of CATOUR010000028.1, from coordinate 176,765 downwards.
AACATGTTTTGCTGTTCTACATAATTATACGGAAACAGGAAATGTAAGGAAATAAATGGATAGGCGATGCTATATGCATGCAAATCAGTAACATCTGCACCTATTATAGCTATAGTTTCCAAAGGGTCAAGTAAACATTCAAAATGGTCAGGTTGGTTTTAAAAATTCGTTATCTTGGCCATTATCACTAAATTCAGTATATTATGAAAGGCGAATTATAAAAATTTCCATTTATTTTTGTGTTATACTTCCTGGTCAGCTGATTTGACATGATAAAATCCATAGGATATCAAAAGTCGTCGAGCTCCAAATATTTCTTCTTTAGAAAATACATATTCTTAGAAAAAAAATATGCATGGAGTCTTCGCATAGACTGTGTTCATAATTCAACTTTTTTTTGTCTACCATTGTCTGCTGTAATCTGTAACTTACCCATAATAACTGCAGGAAATAGTTTTTTGATAATTAGTAAAAACTTCCCATCAATTACCTTAAGAGTTAACGGAAAATAGGTTAACGGAGGGGAGAATTTTTTCGTTCGAGGACAATTCTGACTAGATAAAAACATTTCACCTAACTTCAAATACCTTGTCAGAGAGTCCCGACTAACCTTTATAAATTACAAATTATACTGGTACGTAATTATTTTGATTGGCAACTTTACACAGGGTGGGGGATTAACGGACGCATAAAGCTATTCTATTCTATTCTGTTCTGTTCTGTTCTCATCTATTCTATTCTATTCTATTCTATTCTATTCTATTCTATTCTATTCTATTCTATTCTATTCTATTCTATTCTATTCTATTCTATTCTATTCTATTCTATTCTATTCTATGCTATCCTATCCTATTCTATCCTATCCTATCCTATCCTATCCTATCCTATCCTATCCTATCCTATCCTATCCTATCCTATCCTATCCTATCCTATCCTATTCTATTCTATTCTATTCTATTCTATTCTATTCTATTCTATTCTATTTTGTAATCTCATTCATATCTGAAGTAAATTTTCAACATAATTTTAGCCACTGCATTGCTTTACGATATATAGCTTTACACAGGGTGGGGGGTTAACGGACGAATAAAGCTATTCTATTCTATTCTGTTCTGTTCTGTTCTCATCTATTCTATTCTATTCTATTCTATTCTATTCTATTCTATTCTATTCTATTCTATTCTATTCTATTCTATTCTATTCTATTCTATTCTATTCTATTCTATTCTATTCTATTCTATTCTATTCTATTCTATTCTATTCTATTCTATTCTATTCTATTCTATTCTATTCTATTCTATTCTATTCTATTCTATTCTATTCTATTCTATTCTATTCTATTCTATTCTATTCTATTCTATTCTATTCTATTCTATTCTATTCTATTCTATTCTATTCTATTCTATTCTATTCTATTCTATTCTATTCTATTCTATTCTATTCTATTCTATTCTATTCTATTCTATTCTATTCTATTCTATTCTATTCTATTCTATTCTATTCTATTCTATTCTATTCTATTCTATTCTATTCTATTCTATTCTATTCTATTCTATTCTATTCTATTCTATTCTATTCTATTCTATTCTATTCTATTCTATTCTATTCTATTCTATTCTATTCTATTCTATTCTATTCTATTCTATTCTATTCTATGCTATCCTATCCTATTCTATCCTATCCTATCCTATCCTATCCTATCCTATCCTATCCTATCCTATCCTATCCTATCCTATCCTATCCTATTCTATTCTATTCTATTCTATTCTATTCTATTCTATTCTATTTTGTAATCTCATTCATATCTGAAGTAAATTTTCAACATAATTTTAGCCACTGCATTGCTTTACGATATATAGCTTTACACAGGGTGGGGGGTTAACGGACGAATAAAGCTATTCTATTCTATTCTGTTCTGTTCTGTTCTCATCTATTCTATTCTATTCTATTCTATTCTATTCTATTCTATTCTATTCTATTCTATTCTATTCTATTCTATTCTATTCTATTCTATTCTATTCTATTCTATTCTATTCTATTCTATTCTATTCTATTCTATTCTATTCTATTCTATTCTATTCTATTCTATTCTATTCTATTCTATTCTATTCTATTCTATTCTATTCTATTCTATTCTATTCTATTCTATTCTATTCTATTCTATTCTATTCTATTCTATTCTATTCTATTCTATTCTATTCTATTCTATTCTATTCTATTCTATTCTATTCTATTCTATTCTATTCTATTCTATTCTATTCTATTCTATTCTATTCTATTCTATTCTATTCTATTCTATTCTATTCTATTCTATTCTATTCTATTCTATTCTATTCTATTCTATTCTATTCTATTCTATTCTATTCTATTCTATTCTATTCTATTCTATTCTATACTATTCTATTCTATTCTATTCTATTCTATTCTATTCTATTCTATTCTATTCTATTCTATCCTATCCTATCCTATCCTATCCTATCCTATTCTATTCTATTCTATTCTATTCTATTCTATTCTATTCTATTCTATTCTATTCCATTGTATTCTATTCTATTCTATTCTATTCTATTCTATTCCATTCTATTCTATTCCATTCCATTCTATTCCATTCCATTCCATTCCATTCGATTCGATTCTATTCTATTCTATTCTATTCTAATTTTGTAATCTCATTCATATCTGAAGCAAATTTTCAACATAATTTTAGCCACTGAATTGCTTTACGATATATAGCTCTCTCCATATATACTTTTCAGGAATATCCCAACGACGGAGATGTCACAGTATAATATTGGAAGTTTATATTAAGGACCTTATTACTTTACAGCTACGGGTTCATCTCGAAGCTATCACAGACACTGACAGCGATCCGTTAGCGTTAAAATGCGGAAATTTCTTTGAGGAAATTTTCTTGGCATACAGCGTCAAGAAAAGTTATTTGTAGCTAGCTCGGCTGTACGTACATACATACATGTGAAGGTTTCTATTCTACTTCGTTGAATGTTTTCGACTGGCGTTTAGAACCTTCACTTGCCACAATAGCCACGTCATCGGTTTATCAAATTGGGAAAAATATTTTTTTTTTATTTATGTTATTGGCTCTGATCTGAGATCAACTGGCCAGCTGTATTTTGGATGGACATCTATTTTTTCCTAATAATATGAACATTGTTTTATATTAGTTATAGTTGAAAGTTACAGTGTTATTTTTAGTTTTTCTGTGCAAAAGTTATATAATAGTTTGTATGCATAGTTGTTTTCACTAGCTTGTATAAGGATCATATTAGCAAGTAACGGAATATAGTTTGACAATCTGTGATACAGGTCTGTTACCTCATTACTGATCAACTGGCATTCTAATATACAGTGTTGAGCAGTACCAATCTCTCCACATCTGCAGTGAGGGTCATCATCTAGCCCTATTCTAGTTTTGTGTTGAGGGCTCAAGCAATGACCACACCTCAATCTGCAGAGTGTTCTCACAAGTGGTCTATTCGTGTCTCTCTTAAACCAGGGTACTGTTTTTATGTTCTGCTGGATCTGTTTGTATATCGTTCCGGATGGATTTCTATGGTAGTTTTCGCTCCACTTTTCTTTCAGGTTCTTGTTTAATTTACTGTAGGGAATTTTGAAATTTCTCATCAATATTCCATCTGTAGTCGCCATCTTTGCTAGTATGTCGACTGTGTCGTTTTGAGGTATACTTGTATGTCCTTTAATCCATAAAATTTTTACATTTTTATCCAAATTGTTGTGTCTGTAAATCAATTTCATTATCTTTGAGATGATATGGCTGAAAATCGGTGAAATTCTTAAATGCTCTAATCTCATAGCTGCACTCTTGCTGTCGTTGAAGATTATAACATCTCTAAGGTCAGTATTATACTGAGAGAATATTCTAGTTCTTTTTGGATGGCTGTCAACTCAGCTGTATATATTGAACAATCTGGAAGAAGTTTGTATAATTCTTGATATTTTTTATTTTCATGGTAGAAAGCGCATCCTACTTGGGAAAAATATAAAGGGAGCCTTGGTTTTCAGTACTATCTTCTTAGAGTTTTAGTGTAATCGGAGCAGTAGCGTGCAATACGTAACGTTTGAAAAAAACTAGAATGCAATAGCTACAAAACGATCAAAATAACTCTCCTTTTCCAAGGCTCTCCTAGGAACACAACAGAGCATTTTGACTGGAGTAGTATTGGTCACCCGAAACTACAGTCCCATCTGCTTGCTGTCATATATGTGACGCAACACTCCATCATCATAGTCACAAAGCCTTGAAAGACGTGGTGTGAACTCGTAAAATGCATTAAGTCGGAGCTAGAGTATTCCCGACACGAATATCATCAATAGTTTTGAGAAGTGTAGCTCGCCATAGTTCGCAATTTACTGTCAGTTCAGTGGCGCTCTTGATACTCATATCCAGCAACTGTTTTGTCGTGTCCACCCAGCGTGCATGGGGAACCACCATGGCGCCGCCCACTCGGGGCATGACCCTGAATTACAAGTTTCTCCATATTATCGTTTCTGTGTATATGTCCGAAGAATGGAGGATAGTCTTTTTGGATTACCGAGCTCATCCAGTATAGAAACGTTAGTTCGATAAGCGGGCGAGGATCTGTTAGCATTCTCCTCCACGCCCACATTTCAAAAGCATCTATGCGAGCTCGATGTGCCTTTTAACAGTCCAAGTTTCCGAGGCATACAAAAATATGGAGAACACAAGAGGCTGAACCAGCGACATTTTGGTAGCCTTATTGATGTTACGGTCACGCCATATTTTAGTAAGCTTTGTCATGGCCACACGTTCCTGTTGAATGCGCGGTCGAATCTCGTTTTCACAGTTACCCGAATTGTCGATCAAAGAACCGAGGTACACAAAACTTTGAACTACTTCATAACGGCCTACTGACTGTATTTCTTGATGATTATCGTGCTCTCTATCTACGATCATAACCTTGGTCTTGGTATTAATTACAACAACGCTGCATTATGTTGTTCTAAGGTACTAGTTCTTCCTGAGGAGCAGCAATAAGGGTTGTATCGTCAGCAAATCTTAAGTTGGATATTTTGCTTCCGCCAATAGTTATACCGCCATTCCAGTTGTCTAGTACCTGTCTCACCACAAATTGAGAGTAAATGCTAAATAACATCGGAGATAATACACATCCCTGACGATCTCCTTTTCTGGTTGCAGTTTGACTAGACAGGTTACCATCAAGTCTTACACGAACCGAATTAGACTCGTAGAGTTGCTGTATGAGAAACACTAGGTGATAAGGAACTCCCATAATCTACCTCAACAATAGTAAAAAATACAAAAATTTGTCCTTAATTTTTATATACTTAGATGCTATACTAGCGCGTGTGGGGGCGGGTTAGAATATCTCCCATCGTATATCCTGCGTGTCGTAAAAGGCGACTAAAAGGAACACCGAACTACTGTCGGTATAAGCATTAACCTCTTCTCAACCAACAGCTTCGGGTGGACGAGTTGAGAAGAGTCAGGACACCTTCTTGTCCTTGGGGTGAGAAATCGCCCCTAAAGGCGGATGAACCAGTAGATACCATCTGGTCAACGGCATGAGGAAGCAGAAAGCAAATGGGAAACTACTGCATTAAAGATCTAAAAGATATCCTAAGAGAAACTCGTAAAATGTGTAAATGTATTTTACGAGTTCACAACATGTCTGTTAAGACATTGTGACTATGATGATGATGAGATGCTATACTACCTTGCCTCCTGCAGCATAGCAGTAGATCAATCTGTTATAAATGTAAAAGCGTTTGAAGTTCACTACGTTGTTTCTAACATGTTTAATAGAGCTACTAGTGTTCTTCCTGAGAAGCAGCAATAAGGGTTGTATCGTCAGCAAATCCTAAGTTGGATATTGTGTTTCCGCCAATAGTTATAGTTATAAAAATCTCAAGCTTCCCCCTTAAATGATAACTTCGAAGGCGACGAGCAACAGTTTGTAGGTCCGATTAAAATAGGACAAGTTCCTGTTAAACCCTCTTTCGAGCCGGGGTCGAGCGAAGTATAGCGGTGCGTTACGTGGCGAGAGCGGGCAAATCCATTAAGGGATGACCAACGTAACGGCCTAAATTATTGTGAGCAATAATTTCTGGCCAGCGCTAATAGGCTATTAAAGCTTCCTGTACAACGCCCACACTGATTAGCCGGTAAGAAGATTACCGGTCGACCCGTACCTCTGTTCTGTTGTGTTCGGTTCTGTTTGATGGTTTTCTATTGTTTGGATGTTTTCTGTTGTATTTAGTCGTTTTCTGTTATTTCCAGCTATTTCCTGTAGTTTTTTGTTGTTTTGAACTGTTTTCTGTTCTTTTCTCTTGCTTTCGGTTGTATTTGGTCATTCTATATTGTGTTTAGATATTTTATGTTGTATTTAGTCGTTTTCTGTTGTTTCTAGCTGTTATCTGCTCGTTTTGTCTTGTTTTGGGCTGTTTTCTGTTCGATTCTGTTGTATTCGGTTCTGTTTGATGCTCTTATATTGTTTGGATGTTTTTGGTTGTATTTTGTCGTTTTCTGTTATTTCCAGCTATTTCCTGCTAGTTTTTTGTTGTTTTGAGCCGTTTTTTGCTCTTTTCTGTTGTATTTGGTTGTTTTCTGTTGTGTTTCGATGTTTTCTGTCGTCGTTCAATAGATCACAATGTAGCAACTCTCAGTTGTCGTAGAGAAATGACTTTGCGGTACGACTAAGCATGAAATGCGTCACCTTAGGTCAGACGGCTAAATTTGAACTTTTTTTGTACTTGGAGAAATCAGTAGATTAATTAAGGAAACTTCAATCACAGATAACTTGATTTTTTCAAATGGGAATGCCTATTTTGGTTTAAAGAATCATATGTAAAATTTGATTACCTTTCTAACGATATAGCATTCTCGATATCAATCTTTTTTGGTTTTCATTTTATTTCAAATTTTCAACTTTCCTCCGTGCAAGCAACCTAGCCCGTTAATATGGAAGAATTTATCATAGCCTACTAGCTATCAGCCAATTTCCAAAGTCAGTAAAAAAAAAATTTGATCAAAGGAAAACTACTAGTGATTGTTGCTGGCAGTAGAATATCTATGTCTTCTGAATAAATTTTCACATTTAATGCTATAAAAAAGTAGCCATTTACGTAAGTCAAAAGTAACGATACCTCTGACTGGAACCCTTCAAACTCTTCAGTAGGTACTTCTACTTATTAGCAAAAACACGGAAAATGAAATGCGAAATGCGAGGTTTCATCTCAATAGAAAGCGAAATACAAATTTTCGATTTTTTTAGGTACACCCGCCCGCCCGAGAGACGCTGAAATTTTTTATTTCCGTCAAACGAGACTGAGACTCAAAACTGCGACTGGATTTGTGGTCAGCACCTTGAAAGTATTCAAGATGCGAGGTTTCATCTCAATAGAAAGCGAAATAAAGATCAGTTTTTTTTAGGTACACCCGCCCGCCCGAGAGACGCTGAGATGTTTTATTTCCGTCAAACGAGACTGAGACTCAAAACTGCAACTGAATTTGTGGTCAGCACAGAGAAATTATCCGAAATGCGAGGTTTTATCTCAATAGAAAGCAAAATACAGATTTTCGATTTTTTTAGGTACACCCGCCCGCCCGAGAGACGCTGAAATTTTTTATTTCCGTCAAACGAGGCTGAGACTCAAAACTGCAACCGGATTTGTGGTCGGCACCTTGAAGTTATCCGGAATGCGAGGTTTTATCTCAGTAGAAAGCCAAATAAAGATTTTCGATTTTTTTAGGTACACCCGCCCGCCCGAGAGACGCTGAAATTTTTTATTTCCGTCAAACGAGACTGAGACTCAAAACTGCGACTGGATTTGTGATCAGCACCTTGAAATTATTCGAAATGCGAGGTGTCATCTCAGTAGAAAGCGAAATCAAGGTTTTCGACTTTTTTAGGTACACCCGCCCGCCCGAGAGTCGCTGAAATTTTTTATTTCCGTCAAACGAGACTGAGACTCAAAACTGCAACTGAATTTGTGGTCAGCACCTTGAAATTATCGGAAATGCGAGGTTTTATCTCAATAGAAAGCCAAATAAAGATTTTCGATCGACGACGTCACTATTGACACATATATGTTGTACGACACAAATTACGATGGCGTCATTACGACGTCCTCGTCATACCTTCGACGTCGAATTTCTGATTGTATCTGGGGCCCCATATGGCCACATGCCACGGACACATGCGGAGCCCCCTACAACGCCTACCGCCCCGCAAAGGCTCCAAATGAGAGAGTCTCGGAACTTATGGGACAAGTGGTCTAGAACTCTCCTTGTATATCTACTGCGATATATTGCTTGTCTTAGTCGTTGTGGGACACCCTGTATAAATAAAAGATTATAGTATCTCAAACTTGGAGATCTGACAACACTGGCTCTTATGTAACAGAATTCCAGAAAATCATGTTTCTAATTAGATATTTAGCAGCAGTTTCCTGGCACAAACAACAAAGTGGTCTTTGCCGCAGGTAAAACTTGGGAGTTATATCCACGCACGTACGAGCAGAAATGGCGAAAGTTCTGTTTCCGCTTTCGGCGGACTAGACACGGGAAGGGAAGTATTTGTAAGTTTCGGTGCATAGCTCTCATATAAATGACCTTTTGCTGCTCGACCGTCTTACCGTTCTACCTTACTTGGCCATATCCGAAATGAGATTTCGTTGGAGGAATATTCAAAGCCGTTCTCAATGTCTGCTTCTAGAATAGTTCACATACCATGTTAGTAAAAAGTACCGCAACGCTTGAATATCTACGAAACTTCCCAAGCTAGAACGATAAAATTCAATACCTGAAAGGTTTTTGAACATACAGAATTCATAAATGCTAACAGCACACAGAAGAATATACTGTTTCGTTTTCAATTAATTGTTAGTATTTGGATGTTTTTCCATCGCTATAAATATATTTACAGTTGATTCAAATCCATGTCATTGAAAGAATTTCAATCCTTATATTCGAAGTAATCACAGGTACGCCAATAAATTCAAAATAGATTTATATTCGTTCTAATGATATCTATAATCCTTCTAATACTAGTATTGATATCTAATGCAATCAAAGCATCCTTTTTTTTTCGAAATTTACCCTATGTTTCATTTAAGCAAAGCATTCTATTCGATGTACAAAAATTATTCCTGCAACAGCAGTTCGTGATAATTCATCTGATAAAAATTAATTTTGTTTCAAAAGGTAACTATTACATGAACAATAACCCATGCTTTCAAAACAATGTCTGTGCTGTTAGGGAAATTGGTAAGTAGTATTCGTACCAACAACATCATATATCGAATTCAATGGCCCTTGTTGTTCGCTGAACTATAATCAGTATTCGGCGGGACTGATGTCCCGATTCAATGAACGTAAAAAGAAAGAAGAGGAGGATTATCTCAGTGTTATCCTTTATCTGCGCCAACGTGGACGAGGTTGTTCGGTAACGGGTTGTTTTGTTGTGTTGATTCGTTGTTTGCCGTATTGTGTCGTATAGTGGTTTTGCGTATTGCAGCAGCAATAATTGTGTAATATAAATGTGTCCAGTTATATAGGACCTACTGAGAAATTGTGGCTTAGAAGAGCTAATACCCACATTTGAATGTAGGTATTTAGATTAGTCAGACACTTATATTTCAGGTAAAAAGACAACAACTGGTGCAGGCTTATGTCTAATTCTTATACCATGCTCCTTATAACCTCATACAAAATCACACCATTATTAAACATCCAAACGAAATGATCAGCTATCCTTGCAATAAAAGGTGTTGGCCCAAGGAAAAGAAAGTAGTTTAGAATCAATTATAAAACACAGATTCGATTCAACGACAGGCTGCGATTGAATCATTCATTGCAATCCAATGACGCCTTGTAGTTGAATCGACAATACGACATAACTCGTTACCAACTATACACTTCCCTTTGGATAAAACATCGCTGTGTTTGAGGAATGCTGAGTGTGACGTCTCATTGAATCAAAGCGTAAGTCTTTGACAAAACGATAGATTTTTCTGTGTGCAATGTTGTCAGGCGTACCACCATTACGTTTTCCGGCATAGTTTTGTCATTTTAAATTGAATGCCCTATTTTGAGGTGTATTTAAAGGTGGAAACTGTGCAAATGGAGGGTCACTCAATATAGTCGAGTCACCTTTCGTCAAGCTTTCGGGTATCAACTTAAACAATAACGTGACCTGGCATGACCACGTCGTCAGCATTGCTAGAACGGCACCTCAGAAGCTTGAAGCTTTGTTTTCGCTGTAGGAAGCTGCATACAACTACTGCTGCTCTACAAGACAGATCCGACCATCGAGTATTGCTCCCGTGTGTGGGGATGCGCCCCGCAGCACTCTCTAAAGCTTCTAAATCGATACGCCTAACCTCACAAAAGACCTCCACAGCCTGGAGTATCGAAGAAGGATGGCTGACCCGTCCATGTTTTACAGATTCTATCACTTAAGATGTTCGAGTCAGCTCTCCCAGATAATAATACCACAGACCGTCCGAACGAGGAATACTTGCTAGTTCTGCGAGCTCATCCTTACCAGGTCGAGGTTTCTACTCTCCGAACGAGTCTCCTCCAGCATTCCGCCTGTTGGAGAACTTCGACGCTATGGAATGAGCTGCCGGAGAGTTTGTTTCCCGACGACTACAACCTGCAGCGTTTCAAATCTAACGTGTACCTCTCGCAGCGCTTCTACAGCGTTATAGGCTTTTTCAGCCCTTGCGGGAGGCTGACCATAGAAAAAACAAGAGCTGAGTAGCAGTAGTTGCTCTGGTGTATACAGCTTCCTACTGCGGAACAAAACTCCAAGCTTCTGGGATGCCGTTATAGCAATACTGACGGCATGGTCTTGCCATGGTTGTGTTGGTGTTGATCCTCAAAAGCTTGACGAAAGGTGACTCGACTATTGAGTAACCCTCCATTTCCACAGTTGGTAAGACAACGTGATACTTCTTTGTCAGTGACACTGACAAAAACTTAAACTTCGACCTCAGATACAATGGTAAAATGTTATGTCTGGTCAGTTCTGCTCTACGGAATGGAGGCGTGGACATTGAAAGCAACCACGATCAACAAAATTGAAGCTTTCGAGATGTGGATCTTAAGACGGATGCTAAAAATACCCTGGGTAGACCATGTAACAAATGAAGAAGTTCTTCGAAGAGCTAAACTAACAGACCGACAGCCCTTCGACACAATTAAAAAAAGCAAAATAGCCTACCTGGGACACGTAATACGGGGAGAACGTTATCAGTTACAACGCCTGGTACTTCAAGGTAAAATCGAAGGAGAAAAAAGAGGAATAGGAAGAAAAAACTATCCTGGCTCAGAAACATTCGGCAGTGGACAGGAATGAGAAGCCTCGGAGAGATACAAAATGCAGCTGTGAATAGAGAAATTTGATAGGAAGAGGATGTACACCTACGCAGGAATCTGCATGGCACTCTAAGAAGAAGAAGTGTTGTTGCCTGAGTTTTCTGCATGTTAAACTGTACTTCAGTTACTAATCCCTACTCGAAAATTGTTTGGATATCTATGATGTTCTGTGTGGCATATTGATGTCACCGACGTAGCGTCTCCTGGAATGATAGTGGCTTGTCTGGTTCCACGATATTAATGTACTCTCATCTGCGAAGCTGTAGATTGGATTGCATGCTATTTCCAGCATCTCGGTGGTGTGCAGCAGAATCAGTATAGGGGATAGGACAGATCCCTGAGGAACCGGCGTTTATTGAAAATACGTCTGATGAGCAGCATTTCCAGTTCAGTACAGACGTCACTTTGGGGCTTTCTAGTACCCTGAACGTGGCCTGACTGTTTGTAAGTATTGTGATCCTTTTATTTTTACACGCTCGCTCATTATTTATTCTTGTGCAATGCAGGACGACATACACCTCTGTCTGGAATACAGAAGAGCGGAATGCTGTGTATAGGACTTTGCCTGTCTCCAAAGATTCCCACTCCTGTCACCTGCTCGGTCTTTGATTCGCCTGTGTACCAGAAGATTTTTTGTTACAAGTTTTGTTCTCCAAAATATTTTCAATTTCTTATTGTAGTCTCGACGTTTTGTGCTAAGAGGTACTTAAATAATAAGTTTAAGGTTCGCTTAAGTAACACGCAAGGAATACTTGAGGGACCCTCAAGTGTGACTTTCTTTTTGTATCTGTTTCCTAGACAACATCTACGATATGGCGGGATTCATTTGGCGACGTTGTCACGTTTCAAATATTAGTCAATTTGTTACGTCTATGCCTACGCGTTTTGATGTTTTTTGGATATATTTCCGGATGTGACAGAAACTGACAACATTGTACCACGGCTCAACAAACAATCAGCTGTCTTACACAAGGTCTGGGGATGCGTTGCGTCGATCCCTTTGCGCATAGATATTTTGGATTAGAGAGAGATAGATTTCAACAGCGGCGGCACGGCAGGGTCATGGCTATCCACATAGAATATGAGTATAGGGATAAATAATATAGATCACAGCGCAAATCTAGTACTTTATGGGAGGTGAACATTAAGGTCAACATGTTATGTTGAATGTTGTGAGGGTTGAAGGCCAGTTTGTGGCCGGTGGTGATCGTTTGTCAGGGTGTGGTTTATGTTGCGTTGTAGAGAGGGGGTTTCAAAAACAACAGTGATTTATTTAGGTAAACAATTCAATAATTAAGAAAAATCAACCAAAAATGGCTCAAAATACTTCCACTTACCATCTATCTCCGGGGGTATGCATACCTTCGGATTGCAGATCAACTTCTAGTTATTTGAAAAGTATAAAAAGGGGGCGTTGTTCAATAGTTTATATCTACGACGGGATACGCCCTACGGTAGTCCTTCAGCAGTCCTTTGGTAGTTACGTTGAGGTACTCAGCAGTCTCAGAACATCCCAAACAGATCCAAACAGCAGAGTGTTGACGTAATTGGTAGGTACAAAAATGGCTAAACCTTAGCTCTAAGTGAAACTTAGGGTAAGAGGAGCATACAATGAGCAAGGGTTCCCAAGATGGAGGAGCAAGCCAACATACCTGTGATCGAGGGCGGCCTAAAGTGAATATACCACAGACGGTATCTAATTTCTGATGCGATTACCAAACTCAAAATCCTCAATATGAGTGAGTCGCAAACTCATGAATTTGGTGGCCTCTTCTTTCGGTAAAAAGCCGTCACAACGACGTATTCCCTTCAAGGGTAGTAACCGGAAAGGAAACAAGACTAGCAGCTATCTGGGGAAGGAACCTTGCAAGTCATCGTGTTCTAGAAAAATGACAGTCACCGGTTCATGAAGAGCTGGTTCGAGATGAAATTTGATGGCGGCGTACCTGAGAGAACAGCTGATGAAAACTGAGGTTAAAAAACCCAAAACAAAACAATCGAACTCTCGATACTGGGATTGTCAGGAGGACCAAGCAACGTTGACAAGGATTGGTAGGTACGACTATTGTATTTTCTTGCATGAGATGAAGTAACCTATTTTTCATTTCAGCCTCAAGATTTAGTTACCGTGGTGTTAAGAGAGATCTCTAGCCCTAGATCTACTAGCAGGCTCAAAATAGATACCTGAAACTCTATTTAACAGATAAGCGGCTAATTCTAAGGTTTATCTATAAGTGAGATATAAATAGACCAGTTGTAAGTAACAAATTGGCAATAAATTGCAGTTACAAAGGTGAGATACTTTCCCATTTTTGATTACGATTTTTAAACCTGTAACAATGTTAACCTTCCGTCACACCGCATGGGTTGAGTATTATTTCTTAATTTTGCCCTGTTGTACACTTTTTTCTACTCCGCCCCTATCAGGGCGAATGAAACTATTCCAAAATGGTGTCGCTGACGTCAGATATTTGCAACACGTCATCACAAAGGAACCGACCGTGAGTAACACAGCTGATCGTTTGTTGAGTCGTGACCGTGCTCCAAAATTAACCTACAAAATCGCCTTGACTGCAACGAAATGTCATGTTGACATTTTGTTACTTGAGTATTACTCAAGGGAGCCTTACGTAAAAGACCCTCAAGTATAAAGGGACCCTTAAGTATCGACTACGAATACGACCCTTAGTAATAAAAAGCGATTTTTTTCAATAGAGCGACATCAGCTTCGTCGCCCAAATCAGCTTTAAGATGGACAAGTTCATTAAGTCTCCCTCTGACGTCATTATCTGCCCTACGCAGACCGTCGTATCGTTTAAGGGATGAGGGCTAAGAACATTGCAGGGCGGATGGCAGTAGCGTAGTGACTCGAGTGCCTTATTATACACGAGATATAGTCAAACATAGGAAGTGGATGGCTCGGCGCGGGAGCAATTCTGCCTATATCCAATTTGATGTAATGGCGACAGTGCCGTAGATGGAGTACGTTAATGATCCATCAGGATCAATTTCAAAATAGTGCTGGCATTTACTACATTTACATGTTTGAACGGTTTACTATAAGACACTTTAAAAACGTCGGCTTACCTTAAGCCGAAGTTTAAGCTTGCATTGTACAACCGGCCCTAACTAAATTCGCGATCCTGTTAATCACCCTATATAAAATCATTCCAAAGTCTGGATCGACATTGATCTAGATTGAAGCTTTAAGAAAACGAAACCATATTTTTGTGCGAAGATTATTAATATACAGGATCAGACACTGGGACACTGATAAAAGCGGCACCAATACAAAAATATGTGTTCAGCAATTGTTGCTTTTTGTGACCCCTTGAACTTGATAAAACCAACTGTGATTTCTATTTATCGCATCGTTTTTCGCCCAAAAAGTATGCTTCTTGCTTGGATACCTTCACCAGGTATCATACAACGGGCAGAGTAAGGGCACTACCTCGATAACTTCACCGTCTTCCTTTAACCCATCTAGTGTGGCAGCAGTATACCTAGTTCAGAATGGCATCTATATCTATTATAGCAACTATACTCGTGATTCTTTTCTTTTTTTGTTAATCGCGGAACGGCCGAGAGGGCAGCTTTTTCTGTTTGTTCACATTATACA
Organism: Callosobruchus maculatus; assembly: GCA_951848785.1. Lineage (NCBI taxonomy): Eukaryota > Metazoa > Arthropoda > Insecta > Coleoptera > Chrysomelidae > Callosobruchus > Callosobruchus maculatus. The sequence continues at coordinate 161,745 of CATOUR010000028.1, read as the reverse complement.
GGGTGTACCACGACGATTAAGACAAGCAATATGCCGGAACTGGGCAGTAGTAGAGAATTATAATTCTGGGGGTTTAAATCAGAGCAAATATGGTATCTTTTCTTATTACTGTGTCACCCAATGAGGTATTTGTTTTGGATCACGTGACGTCCGATTCGAAAATCTTAATGGGACACCCTGTATATTTGTAACTTTTCCTGTTCCTCTCGATAAAACAATTTCAACAAACTAGCACAGTTTTGGGGTCTAAAGTTATTTATTCAAGAGCTACAGGTACATAAAGGATGGTACCACTACCATTGATTATAACATGTACCCCTACAGTTAAATTACTTTGGTAGTGTTACAGTCCTTTAAGTACCTGTAACTCTTGAATAAATAACTTTAGACCCCAAAACTGTGCTAGTTTGTTGGAATTGTTTTATCATGAGGAACACAAAAAATCACAAATATACAGAGTATCCTATTAAAAATTTTGAATCGGACGTCATGTGACCAAAATCAAATACCTCATAGGGTAACACAATAAAAAGAAAAGATTCTATATTTGTTCTTATTTACACCCCCAAAATTGTAATTCGGTAATACTGCCCAGTTGCGAAATATTGCTTGTCTTAATCGTCGCGGGACACCCTGTATAACCGACTTGGTGTAAGTCTCTGTTGGAACTGTTGTAGATTTCACAAACCTATGTATAAACACTGGTTAAGGCCCCGTTTCATAATCATTCACTAATGCGTTGATTAGTAAATGTACATATTAACTTAATCATTCCATTAAAGTGATGCGCGTTTCATAATGCATTTGGAAACGTCAATTAATTAACAGGCAATAAAATGTGGTTCGTACACCTGAAAGAAGGTTTTATGCCACATTTTGTCCTGTTTGAGCGACATTATGACATTATGCTTAACCTATAAAAGTGTACGTGTCAGATTGTGACATAAGTTTCTGTGTTTGCAATTCTATCAATATTATTATAGCATTATTACTTATAAAGAAAGGTATGGAATCAAAGCCACAAAAAGCAAAACGTGCGTATGGTAATAACTTTACCAAAGAAGAGGAGCTGCTACTCATTCGTACAGTAGCAATATTCAAATTTACAGATACATATAGAGATGAATAAAGAAAAGATTATACAATTAGATGAATACTTGCTTTTAATTGTGCTCAAAAGCAGTTATGAATCGATGTAATCTGTGAAATAAATTTTATAAACACTGACAAAAGTGAAGACCCTCTGCCAACTCAACCTTTACCTAATGAAATTCTGATATGTGTGTCAACTCTTAAATGTGATACAAACGATGTGTCAGATTTATAGGTTGATTTTCCAGTTAATGCGCTTTAACTGGCCGAGGGCGAGCCATTACCTTATTGGACAGTTATGTCATTTTAATCTGTCAGTCGGCAATTATGAAAACCTTATGAAAACCATTTATTTCCTAATGCTTGGATTAAACATAATGGGTGAATTAAGATTAATTATGAAACCGGAAATGAAACGATAACTGAGGTTTAACGTGGCTTAAGGGTTTAGGGTATCGCGCGCGAAATTGAGGAACCTAGAAAAGACGTATTCCTGTGTTAGCGAGGAGGCGTGGCCGCCTGTTCCCTGTATGGGTGTCTAATATGAGGGGAGGTAAAATCCAAAGGTAAGATTAAAAGGTCAAAAGGGAAGGTCTGAAGGTCACTATAAAAATGAATTTCGCATTTCCAAGCTCCTGCCGTTACCTTTAAACTTAAAGTAACGATTCAAAAAGCAAATTGAGGAAGAACGCTCGCGCTTTGTCACAGTTTATCGCCTTTTTTCGATATCGTGCTTGGTTGTTACATTTAAAAAATGTATGATTTTGCATTGCGAGTCTTTTTGCATACCAAATTATCCAAAATACGAGGTTTCATCTTGATAGAATGTCAAATAAAGATCCTCGATTTTTTTAGGTACACCCGCCCGCCCGAGAGATCTGAAATCTTTTATTTTCATCAAACGAGACTGAGACTGAAGACTGCAACTGGATTTATAATCAGCACCTTCAAATTATCCGAAATACGAGGTTTCATTTCAATAGGAACTCAAATAAAGATCTTCGATTTTTTTAGGTACACCCGCCCGCCCGAGAGATCTGAAATTTTTTATTTTCGTCAAACGAGTCTGAGACTCAAGACTGCAACTGGATTTATAATCAACACCTTCAAATTATCCCAAATACGAGATTTCGTCTTGATAGAAGGCCAAATAAAGATCTTCGATTTTTTTAGGTGCACCCGCCCGTCCGAGAAATCTGAATTTTTTTATTTTCGTCAAACGAGACTGGGACTCAAGACTGCAACTGGATTTATAATCAGCACCTCCAAATTATCCCAAATACGAGGTTTTATCTTGATAGAAGGCCAAATAAAGATCTTCGATTTTTTTAGGTACACCCGCGCGCCCGAGAGATCTGAAATTTTTTATTTTCGTCAAACGAGACTGAGACTCAAGATCTTCGATTTTTTTAGGTGCGCCCGCCCGCCCGAGAAATCTGAAATTTTTTATTTTCGTCAAACGAGACTGAGACTCAAGACTGCAACTGGATTTATAATCAGCACCTCCAAATTATCCCAAATACGAGGTTTTATCTTGATAGAAGGCCAAATAAAGATCTTCGATTTTTTTAGGTACACCCGCCCGCCCGAGAGATCTGAAATTTTTTATTTTCGTCAAACGAGACTGAAATTCAAGACTGTTACTGGATTTATAATCAAAACCTTCAAATCATCCCAAATGCGAGGTTTCATCTTGATAGAAGGCCAAATAAAGATCTTCGATTTTTTTAGGTACACCTGCCCGCCCGAGAGATCTGAAATTTTTTATTTTCGTCAAACGAGACTGAAATTCAAGACTGTTACTGGATTTATAATCAAAACCTTCCAATTATCCCAAATACGAGGTTTCATCTTGATAGAAGGCCAAATAAAGGTCTTCGATTTTTTTAGGTACACCTGCCCGCCCGAGAGATCTGAAATTTTTTATTTTCGTCAAACGAGACTGAAATTCAAGACTGTTACTGGATTTATAATCAAAACCTTCAAATTATCCCAAATACGAGGTTTCATCTTGATAGAAGGCCAAATAAAGGTCTTCGATTTTTTTAGGTACACCTGCCCGCCCGAGAGATCTGAAATTTTTTATTTTCGTCAAACGAGACTGAAATTCAAGACTGTTACTGGATTTATAATCAAAACCTTCCAATTATCCCAAATACGAGGTTTCATCTTGATAGAAGGCCAAATAAAGGTCTTCGATTTTTTTAGGTACACCTGCCCGCCCGAGAGATCTGAAATTTTTTATTTTCGTCAAACGAGACTGAAATTCAAGACTGTTACTGGATTTATAATCAAAACCTTCAAATCATCCCAAATGCGAGGTTTCATCTTGATAGAAGGCCAAATAAAGATCTTCGATTTTTTTAGGTACACCTGCCCGCCCGAGAGATCTGAAATTTTTTATTTTCGTCAAACGAGACTGAAATTCAAGACTGTTACTGGATTTATAATCAAAACCTTCCAATTATCCCAAATACGAGGTTTCATCTTGATAGAAGGCCAAATAAAGGTCTTCGATTTTTTTAGGTACACCTGCCCGCCCGAGAGATCTGAAATTTTTTATTTTCGTCAAACGAGACTGAAATTCAAGACTGTTACTGGATTTATAATCAAAACCTTCCAATTATCCCAAATACGAGGTTTCATCTTGATAGAAGGCCAAATAAAGATCTTCGATTTTTTTAGGTACGCCCGCCCGCCCGAGAGATCTGAAACTTTTTATTTTCGTCAAACGAGACTGAGACTCAAGACTGTGACTAGATTTATACTCAAAACCTTCAAATCATCCCAAATGCGAGGTTTCATCTTAATAGAAGGCCAAATAAAGATCTTCGATTTTTTTAGGTACACCTGCCCGCCCGAGAGATCTGAAATTTTTTATTTTCGTCAAACGAGACTGAGGCTCAAGACTGTGACTAGATTTATACTCAAAACCTTCAAATCATCCCAAATGCGAGGTTTCATCTTGATAGAAGGCCAAATAAAGATCTTCGATTTTTTTAGGTACACCTGCCCGCCCGAGAGATCTGAAATTTTTTATTTTCGTCAAACGAGACTGAAATTCAAGACTGTTACTGGATTTATAATCAAAACCTTCCAATTATCCCAAATACGAGGTTTCATCTTGATAGAAGGCCAAATAAAGATCTTCGATTTTTTTAGGTACGCCCGCCCGCCGGAGAGATCTGAAACTTTTTATTTTCGTCAAACGAGACTGAGACTCAAGACTGCAACTGGATTTATAATCAGCACCTCCAAATTATCCCAAATACGAGGTTTCATCTTGATAGAAGGCCAAATAAAGGTCTTCGATTTTTTTAGGTACACCTGCCCGCCCGAGAGATCTGAAATTTTTTATTTTCGTCAAACGAGACTGAAATTCAAGACTGTTACTGGATTTATAATCAAAACCTTCAAATCATCCCAAATGCGAGGTTTCATCTTGATAGAAGGCCAAATAAAGATCTTCGATTTTTTTAGGTACACCTGCCCGCCCGAGAGATCTGAAATTTTTTATTTTCGTCAAACGAGACTGAAATTCAAGACTGTTACTGGATTTATAATCAAAACCTTCCAATTATCCCAAATACGAGGTTTCATCTTGATAGAAGGCCAAATAAAGGTCTTCGATTTTTTTAGGTACACGCGCTCGTCCGAGAGATCTGCAATTCTTATTTTCGTCAAACGAGACTGAGACTCAAGACTGCAACTAAATTTATAATCAGCACCTCCAAATTATCCCAAATACGAGGTTTAATCTTGATAGAAGGCCAAATAAAGATCTTCGATTTTTTTAGGTACGCCCGCCCGCCCGAAAGATCTGAAACTTTTTATTTTCGTCAAACGACACTGAGACTCAAGACTGCAACTGGATTTATAATCAGCACCTCCAAATTATCCCAAATACGAGATTTCATCTGGATAGAAGGCCAAATAAAGGTCCTCGATTTTTTAGGTACACCCGCCCGCCCGAGAGATCTGAAATTTTTTATTTTCGTCAAACGAGACTGAGACTCAAGACTGTGACTAGATTTATACTCAAAACCTTCAAATCATCCCAAATACGAGGTTTCATCTTGATAGAAGGCCAAATAAAGGTCTTCGATTTTTTTAGGTACACCTGCCCGCCCGAGAGATCTGAAATTTTTTATTTTCGTCAAACGAGACTGAAATTCAAGACTGTTACTGGATTTATAATCAAAACCTTCAAATTATCCCAAATACGAGGTTTCATCTTGATAGAAGGCCAAATAAAGGTCTTCGATTTTTTTAGGTACACCTGCCCGCCCGAGAGATCTGAAATTTTTTATTTTCGTCAAACGAGACTGAAATTCAAGACTGTTACTGGATTTATAATCAAAACCTTCAAATTATCCCAAATACGAGGTTTCATCTTGATAGAAGGCCAAATAAAGGTCTTCGATTTTTTTAGGTACACCTGCCCGCCCGAGAGATCTGAAATTTTTTATTTTCGTCAAACGAGACTGAAATTCAAGACTGTTACTGGATTTATAATCAAAACCTTCCAATTATCCCAAATACGAGGTTTCATCTTGATAGAAGGCCAAATAAAGGTCTTCGATTTTTTTAGGTACACCTGCCCGCCCGAGAGATCTGAAATTTTTTATTTTCGTCAAACGAGACTGAAATTCAAGACTGTTACTGGATTTATAATCAAAACCTTCAAATCATCCCAAATGCGAGGTTTCATCTTGATAGAAGGCCAAATAAAGATCTTCGATTTTTTTAGGTACACCTGCCCGCCCGAGAGATCTGAAATTTTTTATTTTCGTCAAACGAGACTGAAATTCAAGACTGTTACTGGATTTATAATCAAAACCTTCCAATTATCCCAAATACGAGGTTTCATCTTGATAGAAGGCCAAATAAAGGTCTTCGATTTTTTTAGGTACACCTGCCCGCCCGAGAGATCTGAAATTTTTTATTTTCGTCAAACGAGACTGAAATTCAAGACTGTTACTGGATTTATAATCAAAACCTTCAAATTATCCCAAATACGAGGTTTCATCTTGATAGAAGGCCAAATAAAGGTCTTCGATTTTTTTAGGTACACCTGCCCGCCCGAGAGATCTGAAATTTTTTATTTTCGTCAAACGAGACTGAAATTCAAGACTGTTACTGGATTTATAATCAAAACCTTCCAATTATCCCAAATACGAGGTTTCATCTTGATAGAAGGCCAAATAAAGGTCTTCGATTTTTTTAGGTACACCTGCCCGCCCGAGAGATCTGAAATTTTTTATTTTCGTCAAACGAGACTGAAATTCAAGACTGTTACTGGATTTATAATCAAAACCTTCAAATCATCCCAAATGCGAGGTTTCATCTTGATAGAAGGCCAAATAAAGATCTTCGATTTTTTTAGGTACACCTGCCCGCCCGAGAGATCTGAAATTTTTTATTTTCGTCAAACGAGACTGAAATTCAAGACTGTTACTGGATTTATAATCAAAACCTTCCAATTATCCCAAATACGAGGTTTCATCTTGATAGAAGGCCAAATAAAGGTCTTCGATTTTTTTAGGTACACCTGCCCGCCCGAGAGATCTGAAATTTTTTATTTTCGTCAAACGAGACTGAAATTCAAGACTGTTACTGGATTTATAATCAAAACCTTCAAATTATCCCAAATACGAGGTTTCATCTTGATAGAAGGCCAAATAAAGGTCTTCGATTTTTTTAGGTACACCTGCCCGCCCGAGAGATCTGAAATTTTTTATTTTCGTCAAACGAGACTGAAATTCAAGACTGTTACTGGATTTATAATCAAAACCTTCAAATTATCCCAAATACGAGGTTTCATCTTGATAGAAGGCCAAATAAAGGTCTTCGATTTTTTTAGGTACACCTGCCCGCCCGAGAGATCTGAAATTTTTTATTTTCGTCAAACGAGACTGAAATTCAAGACTGTTACTGGATTTATAATCAAAACCTCCAAATTATCCCAAATACGAGGTTTAATCTTGATAGAAGGCCAAATAAAGGTCTTCGATTTTTTTAGGTACACCTGCCCGCCCGAGAGATCTGAAATTTTTTATTTTCGTCAAACGAGACTGAAATTCAAGACTGTTACTGGATTTATAATCAAAACCTTCAAATTATCCCAAATACGAGGTTTCATCTTGATAGAAGGCCAAATAAAGGTCTTCGATTTTTTAGGTACACCCGCCCGCCCGAGAGATCTGAAATTTTTTATTTTCGTCAAACGAGACTGAGACTCAAGACTGTGACTAGATTTATACTCAAAACCTTCAAATCATCCCAAATACGAGGTTTCATCTTGATAGAAGGCCAAATAAAGGTCTTCGATTTTTTTAGGTACACCTGCCCGCCCGAGAGATCTGAAATTTTTTATTTTCGTCAAACGAGACTGAAATTCAAGACTGTTACTGGATTTATAATCAAAACCTTCAAATTATCCCAAATACGAGGTTTCATCTTGATAGAAGGCCAAATAAAGGTCTTCGATTTTTTTAGGTACACCTGCCCGCCCGAGAGATCTGAAATTTTTTATTTTCGTCAAACGAGACTGAAATTCAAGACTGTTACTGGATTTATAATCAAAACCTTCAAATTATCCCAAATACGAGGTTTCATCTTGATAGAAGGCCAAATAAAGGTCTTCGATTTTTTTAGGTACACCTGCCCGCCCGAGAGATCTGAAATTTTTTATTTTCGTCAAACGAGACTGAAATTCAAGACTGTTACTGGATTTATAATCAAAACCTCCAAATTATCCCAAATACGAGGTTTCATCTTGATAGAAGGCCAAATAAAGGTCTTCGATTTTTTTAGGTACACCTGCCCGCCCGAGAGATCTGAAATTTTTTATTTTCGTCAAACGAGACTGAAATTCAAGACTGTTACTGGATTTATAATCAAAACCTTCAAATTATCCCAAATACGAGGTTTCATCTTGATAGAAGGCCAAATAAAGGTCTTCGATTTTTTTAGGTACACCTGCCCGCCCGAGAGATCTGAAATTTTTTATTTTCGTCAAACGAGACTGAAATTCAAGACTGTTACTGGATTTATAATCAAAACCTTCAAATTATCCCAAATACGAGGTTTCATCTTGATAGAAGGCCAAATAAAGGTCTTCGATTTTTTTAGGTACACCTGCCCGCCCGAGAGATCTGAAATTTTTTATTTTCGTCAAACGAGACTGAAATTCAAGACTGTTACTGGATTTATAATCAAAACCTTCCAATTATCCCAAATACGAGGTTTCATCTTGATAGAAGGCCAAATAAAGGTCTTCGATTTTTTTAGGTACACCTGCCCGCCCGAGAGATCTGAAATTTTTTATTTTCGTCAAACGAGACTGAAATTCAAGACTGTTACTGGATTTATAATCAAAACCTTCAAATCATCCCAAATGCGAGGTTTCATCTTGATAGAAGGCCAAATAAAGATCTTCGATTTTTTTAGGTACACCTGCCCGCCCGAGAGATCTGAAATTTTTTATTTTCGTCAAACGAGACTGAAATTCAAGACTGTTACTGGATTTATAATCAAAACCTTCCAATTATCCCAAATACGAGGTTTCATCTTGATAGAAGGCCAAATAAAGGTCTTCGATTTTTTTAGGTACACCTGCCCGCCCGAGAGATCTGAAATTTTTTATTTTCGTCAAACGAGACTGAAATTCAAGACTGTTACTGGATTTATAATCAAAACCTTCAAATCATCCCAAATGCGAGGTTTCATCTTGATAGAAGGCCAAATAAAGATCTTCGATTTTTTTAGGTACACCTGCCCGCCCGAGAGATCTGAAATTTTTTATTTTCGTCAAACGAGACTGAAATTCAAGACTGTTACTGGATTTATAATCAAAACCTTCCAATTATCCCAAATACGAGGTTTCATCTTGATAGAAGGCCAAATAAAGGTCTTCGATTTTTTTAGGTACACCTGCCCGCCCGAGAGATCTGAAATTTTTTATTTTCGTCAAACGAGACTGAAATTCAAGACTGTTACTGGATTTATAATCAAAACCTTCAAATTATCCCAAATACGAGGTTTCATCTTGATAGAAGGCCAAATAAAGGTCTTCGATTTTTTTAGGTACACCTGCCCGCCCGAGAGATCTGAAATTTTTTATTTTCGTCAAACGAGACTGAAATTCAAGACTGTTACTGGATTTATAATCAAAACCTCCAAATTATCCCAAATACGAGGTTTAATCTTGATAGAAGGCCAAATAAAGGTCTTCGATTTTTTTAGGTACACCCGCCCGCCCGAGAGATCTGAAATTTTTTATTTTCGTCAAACGAGACTGAAATTCAAGACTGTTACTGGATTTATAATCAAAACCTTCAAATTATCCCAAATACGAGGTTTCATCTTGATAGAAGGCCAAATAAAGGTCTTCGATTTTTTAGGTACACCCGCCCGCCCGAGAGATCTGAAATTTTTTATTTTCGTCAAACGAGACTGAGACTCAAGACTGTGACTAGATTTATACTCAAAACCTTCAAATCATCCCAAATACGAGGTTTCATCTTGATAGAAGGCCAAATAAAGGTCTTCGATTTTTTTAGGTACACCTGCCCGCCCGAGAGATCTGAAATTTTTTATTTTCGTCAAACGAGACTGAAATTCAAGACTGTTACTGGATTTATAATCAAAACCTTCAAATTATCCCAAATACGAGGTTTCATCTTGATAGAAGGCCAAATAAAGGTCTTCGATTTTTTTAGGTACACCTGCCCGCCCGAGAGATCTGAAATTTTTTATTTTCGTCAAACGAGACTGAAATTCAAGACTGTTACTGGATTTATAATCAAAACCTTCAAATTATCCCAAATACGAGGTTTCATCTTGATAGAAGGCCAAATAAAGGTCTTCGATTTTTTTAGGTACACCTGCCCGCCCGAGAGATCTGAAATTTTTTATTTTCGTCAAACGAGACTGAAATTCAAGACTGTTACTGGATTTATAATCAAAACCTCCAAATTATCCCAAATACGAGGTTTCATCTTGATAGAAGGCCAAATAAAGGTCTTCGATTTTTTTAGGTACACCTGCCCGCCCGAGAGATCTGAAATTTTTTATTTTCGTCAAACGAGACTGAAATTCAAGACTGTTACTGGATTTATAATCAAAACCTTCAAATTATCCCAAATACGAGGTTTCATCTTGATAGAAGGCCAAATAAAGGTCTTCGATTTTTTTAGGTACACCTGCCCGCCCGAGAGATCTGAAATTTTTTATTTTCGTCAAACGAGACTGAAATTCAAGACTGTTACTGGATTTATACTCAAAACCTTCAAATCATCCCAAATGCGAGGTTTCATCTTAATAGAAGGCCAAATAAAGATCTTCGATTTTTTTAGGTACGCCCGCCCGCCCGAAAGATCTGAAACTTTTTATTTTCGTCAAACGACACTGAGACTCAAGACTGCAACTGGATTTATAATCAGCACCTCCAAATTATCCCAAATACGAGATTTCATCTGGATAGAAGGCCAAATAAAGGTCCTCGATTTTTTAGGTACACCCGCCCGCCCGAGAGATCTGAAATTTTTTATTTTCGTCAAACGAGACTGAGACTCAAGACTGTGACTAGATTTATACTCAAAACCTTCAAATCATCCCAAATACGAGGTTTCATCTTGATAGAAGGCCAAATAAAGGTCTTCGATTTTTTTAGGTACACCTGCCCGCCCGAGAGATCTGAAATTTTTTATTTTTGTCAAACGAGACTGAAATTCAAGACTGTTACTGGATTTACAATCAAAACCTCCAAATTATCCCAAATACGAGGTTTAATCTTGATAGAAGGCCAAATAAAGATCTTCGATTTTTTTAGGTACGCCCGCCCGCCCGAAAGATCTGAAACTTTTTATTTTCGTCAAACGACACTGAGACTCAAGACTGCAACTGGATCTATAATCAGCACCTCCAAATTATCCCAAATACGAGATTTCATCTGGATAGAAGGCCAAATAAAGGTCCTCGATTTTTTAGGTACACCCGCCCGCCCGAGAGATCTGAAATTTTTTATTTTCGTCAAACGAGACTGAGACTCAAGACTGTGACTAGATTTATACTCAAAACCTTCAAATCATCCCAAATACGAGGTTTCATCTTGATAGAAGGCCAAATAAAGGTCTTCGATTTTTTTAGGTACACCTGCCCGCCCGAGAGATCTGAAATTTTTTATTTTTGTCAAACGAGACTGAAATTCAAGACTGTTACTGGATTTACAATCAAAACCTTCAAATCATCCCAAATACGAGGTTTCATCTTGATAGAAGGCCAAATAAAGGTCTTCGATTTTTTTAGGTACACCTGCCCGCCCGAGAGATCTGAAATTTTTTATTTTCGTCAAACGAGACTGAAATTCAAGACTGTTACTGGATTTATAATCAAAACCTTCAAATTATCCCAAATACGAGGTTTCATCTTGATAGAAGGCCAAATAAAGGTCTTCGATTTTTTTAGGTACACCTGCCCGCCCGAGAGATCTGAAATTTTTTATTTTCGTCAAACGAGACTGAAATTCAAGACTGTTACTGGATTTATAATCAAAACCTCCAAATTATCCCAAATACGAGGTTTAATCTTGATAGAAGGCCAAATAAAGATCTTCGATTTTTTTAGGTACACCTGCCCGCCCGAGAGATCTGAAATTTTTTATTTTCGTCAAACGAGACTGAAATTCAAGACTGTTACTGGATTTATAATCAAAACCTCCAAATTATCCCAAATACGAGGTTTAATCTTGATAGAAGGCCAAATAAAGGTCTTCGATTTTTTTAGGTACACCTGCCCGCCCGAGAGATCTGAAATTTTTTATTTTCGTCAAACGAGACTGAAATTCAAGACTGTTACTGGATTTATAATCAAAACCTTCAAATTATCCCAAATACGAGGTTTCATCTTGATAGAAGGCCAAATAAAGGTCTTCGATTTTTTTAGGTACACCTGCCCGCCCGAGAGATCTGAAATTTTTTATTTTCGTCAAACGAGACTGAAATTCAAGACTGTTACTGGATTTATAATCAAAACCTTCCAATTATCCCAAATACGAGGTTTCATCTTGATAGAAGGCCAAATAAAGGTCTTCGATTTTTTTAGGTACACGCGCTCGTCCGAGAGATCTGCAATTCTTATTTTCGTCAAACGAGACTGAGACTCAAGACTGCAACTAAATTTATAATCAGCACCTTCAAATTGTCCGAAATACGAATCCATGTTTTAACATGGCAAATACATAATGTATAATTGTGTATACCCAGGTCAATAAAACCGGTTTTACATGCCATATAAACAGAGAAAATGGTTCAACTTGTTTTAGATGCAGTGGTACCAAATACCGCTTACAAATTCAAAATCCCTTTTGCGACATTCAAGGTTGATGTTTCTGACGGCTAACCTGTTCTAACGTCTAACTGTTTATAACGACAGCTTTTAATAAAACACGATGAGAACAAACTCTAGCGCTTCGAAAATCGAATTTTGCACCACAAAACAGATGCGAATATCTACACATGGATAACGTATTTGCTAAAAAGTGAGGCTATTTTTGTTAAGGCATTTTTATTTTGACATTTTTGGCCTAATAAGTGGTAGGTTCGCAGCAATATTACTATTTTCGGTTCGCTAAATTGACACGTAAACCTTTAAGTGAGGTGGGTTTAGTAGAACCGTTTCAAAATAAAAACTGTTTAAGAAGCCGAGTGAACGTAGTAAGTGGAATGTAGCAGAGGATCCTTAACCCTCCTGGTGCTAACCTAATGTATGGAAAGACTCCGTTGCTGTCCACCTAATGAGCTAGTTGATGGCGCTAGCACGGAGAAACCCAATGAAGTGAATACTCGTACATATGGAATGGCCATGCATGCACTAGTTTGCGGCTAGAATGAGATAGCGCTAGTCAGGGACGCTTGAAGAAGATTTGCCGACAGCGTCGTCAATGCTCGCTCTTGAGAGCGATATCTCGCTCTTTTTTGCCTGGTCCGCTCCCTCGCTCCTTTCCGTCAAATCTCGCTCTTTTTCAACCATTCAAATATTCGACCAGGATACATTATAAAAAAGCTGACTGACATTTTTTCTATATAGCATATCAATTGTATATTTTTAAAAATTTGTAAACCGAAGGTATAATGTGTATTTATAATGAAAGTTGTAAATTTACTAATTGATTAGAGATGGTTCCAGTCTTGATACTCTATACGTGGTTGTCTGTATTCAGTACATAGTGCTATATAATATAAATTATAATGTTTTGCCTCAGCTTGATACTTACAACTTACAACTCACGTCACGATGTTATCTTTTGTGGAAGAACGAAGGAATAGGCATTTTGCCAAAATTAGCTCGTCATTTATTCCCTTTCCAATTTTACAATTATGTCGACAATAACCGTAAAAGGGGTGATACACGTACGAACTTTAAGCACGCGGTTTTTAAGTTCGCGAATTTACTCGGCTCGACGCGGTGACACACGTGAAGCTGAAATCATTCATTTTGATAATTTTCCTAAATAAACAAACTTTTAACAAACGCCAAGCACAACAAGCATTGCGCATCGATGGCCTGCCGAAACAAAGCTGTGGCTCGCGGCTCGTAGTACGAGCAGAGACAAGCTACGGGCAAGATTTCAAACCAGTTGGCTCGCCGGCAGTTTGCGCGACGGTTTTAAAGTACGCGTACTTACGGTGACACACAGGCGAAAAAGGTCGTCGAGCCATAAGTACGCGTACTTGCTCGTACGTGTATCACCCCTTTTATTCATTCCACTTTTTGAAATCTCGCTCTTTCAACCGCAATCTCGCTCTTTTCGAATGCTTTTTCTCGCTCTTAAAAAAGTCGGCTGTGGCAACACTGTTTGCCGACGCCCCACATAGCTGGTTAGGAGGAGGCTGTGCTTTTCCCTGACTAGCTCTATCTCTCTCACTGACCTCTCTTTCTTACGCGTGCTTTTTCCCTGTCTAGCTCTGTTTCTCTCACCGACCTCTCTTATGTCGTCCGCAAAGTCAGTACATTTGTTCAATGCGAAGGGGCCATTCCATATGTATCACTTCATTGGAGAAACCACAAGGATAGAAGAAGAAGAAGAAGAAGGAGAATTATCTTACTTAATCTAACCATGTCCAATTGGTCATTCTAGTTTGTTTTTACGCCCCACCCACTGCACCCATTTTCAGCTGGAGCTATATGAATGCTAATATCGCATTCTTAGTATCCTATTTCGATTGTTGGAACAAAACTCCTACCAGAAATAGTTTTCCTGCTCCGCCAATGGCGGTGAGAACTAAGAGGCTGACACAATATTAACTCTTCCAGCAGTAGTAGCAGCAGGGACCCAATAACAACGAAATAAGTAGGTCGGAGTGAAGATAATGCGACGACTCGCACAGAGTAAGCTCTTTACCCTCTCCGTGTACTTTTAGGAACGAAAAATTTTCCTTAGAACAGCGAATATTATTACGTTCAAAGTGAGTTTGCTGAAGCGTCGTATATAAAAGAGCAAACTTCAAGTAATCGCATATTTACAGAGTGGGGTCATATTTTAGATAAAATTTATACGAGATATTGTACTGCTATCAGCGTTTCAGGAATCATTGTAATTACGCTTCATGGTAGAAACATTACGAAAGGTGACCTATGAAACCTATATTTTTGGAACGAGCTTGGAATGATGCCGATTTATGAAACGCTTAGCAAAAATGAAGGTCTCATAAGAAACACATACCACCGCTCGACCTCTGTACACTAACGTTCTAATTCTTTTTTTTATGGCCAGCCTCCCGCAAAGGCTGAAAGCCTATGGCGCTGTAGAAGCGCTGCGAGAGGATAAGTGTCTGTGCACGCTAGATTTGAAATGCTGCAGGTTGTAGCCGTCGGGAAACAAATTCCCCGGCAGCTCATTCCACAGCGTCGAAGTTCTCCAAAAGATGGAATGCTGGAGGAGACTGGTTTGGGGAGTAGGGACCTCGACCTGGTAAGGATGAGTACGCAAAGGCTTACTAGTGTTCCTCGTTCAGACGGCCTTCGGTGTTATTATCTGGGAGAGCTCACTCGAATATCTTCCGTGACAGAATCTGTAAAACAGGGACAGCTCAGTCACCCTTCTTCGATGTTCCAGGCTGTGGAGGTCCTTTGTGAAGTTAGGTGTATCGATTAGCTTGATTGTTCTCGTCTGGATAGTGTCCAGAAGTTTTAGAGTGTGCTTCGGAGCGCATCCCCACACGCGGGAGCAATTCTTCAACGATGGCCGGATCTGTACCTTGTTTTGCAGTTGCAGTCGACTATACCCCAAGTTGCAGGCTAAACGGCAGCTGCAGTCTAGATACTATCAATTTTGCCCTGCGGCGCAGTTGCCATATCTACGGAAAATTCTCTAGACCTATATATTTTTTACAGGTCAAGGGAAATGTTCTTAGATTTTGAGATTCTTTTTGTGATGTAGGGATTCATTGGAAAGTTTCAAAAATCATGGACGGAGCAGGCGTTATATATCCGTTTTTGCTTTTTTCATAATTTGCCTAATTGAATATTAGCCCTGATTATGGCCTTCCAAAAAGAGCAAGTTTCTGGTTGCAAGTTTTTATTTCCTCTTGGTCTCCAGAACCCTCCTAATTAAAGATCAGGAAATGTGTGATCTACGGATTTTTTGAACATATATCTAAGGTTTTTTATCTTGATGGCCTGACAACAGTATGCCAAACTTTATATAGGCAATTACATCTCAACGAGTATTAAATTAAAGCTAAGCATCTACGAATCTCTCATATTGCTCAGCGACTTAAAAAAATGCGATTCGAAAATTCGACCCAGCTGGTCTTATGTATTTTTAGACGCTGGATCCGACTCAGACGTTAAAAAATTCCACCACCCCTAAAATTTACCCCTACGGTCAAAATCATCCCCTTAATAGGAGTTGAAAGCGAGTTTAGGGTCATGTGTATCTGTATTGTGCTCATTTGTTTGTATTTATCGACGTTAAATACGAATCTCACGTCAAAAAAATTGCAATACCCCTAAAATTCACTCCTGCGGTAAAAATTATCCCCGAAATACGGGTTGAAGGTCAGTTCAGGATCATGTGTATCATTGATGCAATGTGTACTCACTCCTACGGTTTTTGTGACTTCCTGCTTCTATTTAGGGGATGATATTGACCACAGGGGTGATCATTAGGCGTGATGGAATTTTTTTTGTCATCGGATTCAGATTCAGCATCAAAAAGTATGTAGGACTTAATACATATTGCATCGACCAATACGCATGACTCTCAACAGCTATTTAAGGGATGATTTTGATCCTGGGGGTGAATTTTTGGGTTCGGATTTCCGGAACCAGTATTTTTTTTGTGGGACTGTCTTGTCTAGGATTGCTGAATGTGGCTTGGCTACAAAAAATTCTTGCATCCCTGATATATTAGGATTAATTTTAGGAATGTATGTTTCAGCGTATACGTCAAGGAAATATTTTTTTCGCATAAGGTAGATGTATTGATCGTTATACCTTCCAAATTGTAATATCCTTATTACAGGGAATTACACACAATCAGAGAAGGATCGAATTTATCCTGGTAGCACTGACATTTATTTATTTTCAATACGTATAAGCCGATTATGGATTTTTCTCTTTCCTGTGAAACTCCCTATACAGGAATAAGACTATCATCTCGGATTGAATGTAAACAGAAAGTATTCTCAGAACGTTGTTTATCAAGATTCAGGAATTGGGAGCATAGGCGTTCGATACCTACTGGAAACGAAGTTACCTGAATGACGGCCCGATGTGTAGAATCTGTGAAAGCGAAGACGAAACTGTGGAACACGTCATTAAATTTGTGAGTGCCCAGAGTTATCTTCTATTAGAGAGTGTGCGTTCGGCGAGTCTTGGCTCACATAAGGGAGATGGGCCAATGGGCCAGTTGTGGCCTAAGTGCAGTGGGACTACTCACCCTCCCCTCTCTAGATACAGATACCTGAATGACGGCAAAAATAGTATATTGTACAATGAGCGGTAATGATGGTAATAGATCACGTAGACAAAGTTTGCAGCACTAAATCGAAAGGAATAAAGCGCATTGGATCATTTTATGAAGGAAATTTAAAAGCTGACTTACGAACTACGCACCACGTAGTAGTTCTCTTCTGTTCACATTAACTCACGCCTCATTTCGTTCTCTTCCTTCAGCTCTTCATCATTATCCTAAAAATTGAGTAACATTCAGATAAATGGAGGGCTGTGGACTTTGTGGTTTCCAGTGCACATTCCTGGAAGTGAATAACAGTGGAACAGATGAAGATTAGCGGATAATACCAGAGTGCATGTATGACACTGAATGGACTATCAGAAGCCACAGGGAATTGTTTTAACGAAATTTAAGTATAGTATGTGCTATATGGTTGAGTGGAAGAGCACTATTGTAGTGAACTCCGCCATTTGGAGTGTATCTCTGTATGCTTCAATAAAGTCTTTATTATTATTATTAAGTGTGTTTCAGACCGTCAGGAATATCTTTGAACTTCAATGGAGGTTCATCCGCCTTTTAACTTCTGAAATGGTTCCATAACTAAGAGAGGATATATTAATTTCTGTTTTGACTAATTAAGTTGAAGGTAGGATAGCAGGACCTTAAAATACAGCATTAAACTTTATGAAGGTGGGGACGACGAAGCCAAGGCGTATGAAGCTTGGATTTACGTTCCATCTCGGATATCCAACCACGGCACTATGGCGTTAAAATTTTGATGAAAGTAGGTATATTTAAAGTTATACGAGGTGGTATCAGAAAATAATGGTACTAGTCCTGCAGGATAACAATGCTTAAAACTCTTCAACAACTATACTCCATTCTGTTCGATAAACTTGTCCCATAGCTTTATCTACTTGTCATAAACGTATCATAAGCCATATTTTTAGGCCTGTTTATAGCGTTTTTGAGGTTTAAACCCGACTCCAATATTTCTTTTCACCCCGGTCGCATAGAGCAAAGGCAGGAGCGTAAGATTGGTTGTGTAAAAGAGATGAATTGGTTGCGTAAAAGGGATGAATTGGTTGTGTAAAGATGCCCCATAG
Source organism: Callosobruchus maculatus (assembly GCA_951848785.1). Classification (NCBI taxonomy): domain Eukaryota; kingdom Metazoa; phylum Arthropoda; class Insecta; order Coleoptera; family Chrysomelidae; genus Callosobruchus; species Callosobruchus maculatus. Next base: position 143,586 of record CATOUR010000028.1, on the reverse strand, counting down.
AAGACGACAGCCCCAGTTTACGCAGTTAAGCCCCTCTGAACGGAGTCGGATTGTAGGCCAACGAGAATGTGGTGCTTCTTTCAGGGCAATTGCTATAACCACGAGGCGTAGTGTGGCTACAGTTGTAGCAACATGGCGCGCATGGATCACAGAAGGGCAAATGCAGCGAGCTAGAGGTTCTGGAGCACGTAGAAGAACTACAGACCGGCAAGATCGTCATCTACGACTATTGGCCCTTCGAGATAGAATACGATCCACTCGAGCTGTTCCTGACGTTTGTTATGCAGCTATAGGGAGGCTCATTCAATCCGAACGGTGTACCACAGATTGAGTGAAATAGGCTTAGGATCATATCGTCCGTATATAGTGCTGCCACTTACTGCAAACTATCGCCGCTACATGACGGGTGCCAATCCGTAAGACGGCGACAGGGTGAACGACGTGATCTCTAGTTTGCTGTTGAGCACCATGTACACTGTCCTATTGGTTTGATGGTTTGGGGTGCCATTGCATTCAACAGCAAGTCACCTTCACTTGTGATTCGTGGTACAATGACTGCGCAACGTTATGTGAATGAGGTGTTAGACCCAATTGCCGATCCATATGTCCGAGGCCCGAAGAGGCTATCTGAGGTTCCTACAGGAAATTGGGGTCAGGGTGCTCTTCTGGCCTTCGCGGTCACCTGATTTATCGCCAACTGAAAAATTATGGGACTGGATGGGTGACTATATTCGTGATTTACCCAATCCTCTGACCTGAGCGAACTGAAGCATGCTGCGAAGTAGCTTGAAAGGCTGTACCTCTACCGTTTATTAACAACCAGATTACGAGCCTGCCGCGTAAGCTAGAGGAATGCATTCGTGAACATTATTGATCTGTTGTATTTTTTTATAAACTAATTGTGACAAATGAGTTCATTTATTATTGTATTTAGTCGTACCGCATTTTATCAACCGCAACCCATTTTTACTCAGTGTTCGGATTTCACTTGCGAGTGGTATACAAGCTGTAAAAAGATTACACAATGGGAAAGGGAGGGGTTGAATAGAAGGGTGGGGACCGAATGCCTGCGGGTGTAGTAGCTGTGGTGTATCTCTCCAATGCAGGAGTGCTTTCCTCACTGTCCATTCTGAGATGGTTTTCCTGGCACTGGTTTTCGCAATGCCCGCAAATGGTTTTGGTACTATCAACGCGGATTCAGTACCACCTCTTGCGAGTGTGTCCACTCCGCCCTGACCTTGAAACACAAGCTACTTTATTCCTTGTTCCAAATTCATGGAGGAGATGCATACAGTTCCATACGAGTTCTGAGTCAACTCGTTTGGAGCTCAGTGCTTCCAGCGTGACCTTCTGACTATCTGAAAAGATTTTTATACATTTTTGTTTGTCAGAAGGTCGTTCAGCTCCCTGATTCCCAACTTTATGGCTATAACTTCTGCTTGGAAGATTGTGGTATACCTCCCAAGGTAAATAGTGTCAGATCGGAGGGAGATATGAAACTGTCACTCCTGTTCCTATACCATAAGTACTTCATACTTCATACCGCACACCTTGCAGTGGGATGGCTCCATTGATCAGGGTAATACTTATGCACATACTGCGTCTTTCGGTACACATAAATATTGCATGAAGCTAATAAAATTAGGTTGCGCATCTTGTTCACGTCGGTAGTTTGACGGAGCATCACTTACTTATCTTATCGGATATATACGTCGACATCCAACCTCCATCTTGGATCATCGATAATTCATCAGATACTCCTTGAATTATATGCTTGTATACCTTGCAGATGCTTCTAAAATTTATATATTGCAGCTCAGACGACGTATGATCGATGCTGTGGGTTGCGTTTATAGCGGATGTGATAAATATACCGGGTACGTTTGCAAATTACTCTACATAAGTGCTACTAGGTTAGACTACCAAGCTTTTTGAAAACGTGCAAAGCAAATGTTCGAGTATATTAAGAAGTGCATGAAAAACAGGAGATTTGCTCCATAAGAAAGCTATCTGTATATCAACATATATCAAAAATTAGCAAAGGTGGCAGTACTGCTCTTGTACTTACTTCTTAAATATAATAGAGGTTCTGCCTGAAATTAGTGATCATCAGGTTGTTCAATAGGTTGCTCCATACAGTCAAAGCCCTACCACTAAATATATTTAAACCAAACTAAAAAAGATATTTGTTAATTTACATACACTGTCTGTATTGTTCTTTTATCACCATTGTTAAACATTAGTAACATATATTTTAATTTGAATATCATAGCAGTTTGATTACTTTTTTAGATATATTCGGGGGGGATTGGTATGCAGTGTATTTCTCATTCCGCCTAGGACTCCAGTCTCAGTGTAACAACTGAACATAGAGGTAGCAAACAAACCACTTCAGCATGGCGAGCTCAAAGCCATCATCTTTGACACTTCAGCCTCCAAACATTCATCAGCTGTTACCACGCAGTGACAGTTCAAATTGCAAATAATGCTGTGTAATGCCAACTAACCTGAAAATTCTTCCAATGCAACCCATTTTACAAGCACTGCACTTTTTGAGTTCCATCTCGAAAAACTGTTAAGCCACACTCGAATATAGCACAGCAAGTCCGTGACCAAGCATAAAAGACGCACAAACAAAACAAACGTTTGACAGTCCAGCTTCTACCGTAAATAGGTCGCACGAAAATTATATCGGTGTTGCCAGCTCCTTAAAATTTATGTAAGACTTCAGAATTTGCGTTTCTGATGAAATATGCAGTAACGCAGTAGAGGTCAACATATCTATTGGTTTTGCTGTAATCATTCCTGAATCATCAAAATACCGTCTTTTTAACTTTTTTAACGTAGAATGGAATATTTCTGGATACTATACAATTGAGACGATAGTAAATAATTATGATTGCCGTATCTGGTGTTCAACATGACAACGTAAGAGAAAGATGTCCGGCTATTAGAATTAGTTGTTTACTACCTCTATGCTCAGTTGTTACTTTGAGACTCCAATGAATATAACCAGAAGACAAACAGTGTAGTCCAATCAGAGTCTGCGTGTTAGGCATGTCCAAGGAGCTCTTGATGTTTGGTCCTCCGCTTTTCATCCTCATTGGAGACGATTTTCACCTTAGCAGGTGCCGAAAACTTGATGAAGAAAATCGTCTTCTGTTGGAAGTCGAGGAGGACTATGTCGGGCTTGTTTCTACAAGTTCGAGGGTAGGGAACAAGTAGTTCCAGTAGTCAGGAGGGACCCCCTGACCCAGGTTCAAGGGCTTCGAGCACTCAAGCAGGGATGTATAGTAACGATACCTATGACATTACAGACCAAGGTGACCAAAACAAGCATGCCGAAGGGGACTACGTCAACCTAGTGGAGAAGGCATACTGTTTGGCTCAGAAGGCTTTTTAGGCCATCAACTCCCAAGTCGTCTCCCTGGATTCAAAAAGAAAAACAATTCTGCAGATATTGAATGTTCAAAACAATTATTTAGAGTCTTCGTCTATTAAAACTAAGTTGTGTAATTTAATTTAGAGTGCCCTAACGTTATTCTACCGTGAAAGATACCCTTGCAACCCCCAATGACCAAATCGCGGGACTTTACCGCTCATGAAAATGCACCCCTTTTGTGGCAATATCGGGTCACGGTCAACTTTGCCGTTCTTTTCCTGCCAACAAAGAAAATTACCATCATTGGATTCTGTCCTCCATTCTCCTTTTCGCAAGCCAGGGTAGCAGAAGCAGCCTGAGCCCCGCTTTTGTAATACATATTCATCACTCATACAATTGTACAAAACAAACGAGCGACGTCGACTGCGACAACGCCGACGCCTACTACGAAGACAGCGACGTTCTTAGCGATGTTGACATGTCTAAAGGATATTTTGGTTCCTGTGCTTACTGCTTTTATTGTTCATCTGTTTCTACTGATGATGACGTTAAAACCTTCATTGTGTGTTGGAAATGAGTTGAATACGTTTGTTGTGTTTCTCTTGAGGTACGTTTCCACGCTTGCCAAGGCTTGACAAGCATCCACAAGCCTCAAGCGTTCACAAATGTCGCTTGGCATTTGGATATCGTTTACACGTTTGCGAATGCGTCAGTGTGCTACGGACATCCAAGCATGGCGAACACTGAAGCCAAGCATCTACAACTTCCTATTTATCTTTATGATTATCGTCTTTGGGATTCGAGATTCGCGTTTCGCTCTGGTAATGTTCCAAGAACATTATAACTCTCTTCGTTGGACCAGCCACTCATTTTGAATAGAAAACTATACGTCCGCTCATCACGCAATCACAGCGGATACTAAATGCGCACCAACGTGTAAATGCGTCGCAAGCACTTGCCGCAAACACTCTTTGATCTGTGTCAAAAAACCGACACCAGTCTCGATGGGATACAAGCGTCCGCAAGTTCACGCAAGCCAAGCCAAACGGCCTCTTTACACACTTGTGGTTGTGGATGACTGTTGAGGCTTGGCAAGCGTGAAGCATGAGCGAAACGGGTATCTGGAATCCCAAAGACGGTAATCATAAAGATAGAAAGAAAGTTGCAGATGCTTGGAGTCAGTGTCCGCCATGCTTGAATGTCCATAGCACACTAACGTGTAAACGACTTCCAAATGCCAAGCGACATTTGTGAATGCTTGGGGCTTGTGGATGCTTGTCAAGCCTTGGCAAGCGTGGAAACGTACCTTGAGGATTTCCTATATAAAAATGGTTCCCACAGAATTTGGCCTTGGGATGATTTTTACAGGTGTGAAGTCTGGGTAGAGATGCGAAAAAAATTTATCGATACCGGTACTTAGGTATTTGTGAATGACATTGTTAGTGCTGTTGGTCAGAATTGTTTGTTGTATGCGGACGACTTAAAGATTTTCCATCAAATAGAAACTAAATCTGATTGCCTACAGCTTCTCAGCAGTTTGAATAGATTAGATGATTGGTGTGCGTGAAACAACCGAACTTTGAATACTAGAAAGTGTTTTGTGATGTCTTATACTTTAAAAAAGAATCCTTTTTTATATGACAACACATCGTCAGATACCATTATTCAGAGGACTTCATCTCTTTGTGACTTGGATGTAACATTTGATCTCCAACTGACCTTTGTGGCACATATTGATAACACAATTTCGAAGGCAAACCGTATGTATGGTTCAGTGACGTACACAGCCTAATCTGTAGGGGAGGGGTTATAGTAATGCATAATGTAATAATGTTACAAATGTGTACTCATTCTTCGTTCATTGACTAGAAGACTGTTCTAAAACTGCTTTAGGAGCAACTAGAATAGCACAATGGATATTTAAGACCACCAAATCATTGAGAATAGGAAGTTTCGGTAGGTATAAATAAAATTTTAGCTAATATTCCAAGCCCATGGGGGGGGGGGGGGGGGGTTCGAACCCCCACAACCCCCCCGTGTGTAAGCCACTGATATGGTTTCATTGTACGAAACTGCCGCGACTTTACTGAAACCGCAACTTTGAAGGTGCGATTCTACGCGTATGTCAGATCGAGGCTAGAATATGCATGTTTGGTTTGGAATTCTCACCATATCACTCATATAAATAGAATAGAATCCGTCCAAAGACGTTTTTTGAAGTATTTGTCCTTGAAAGTCGATGGTCATATCCGCCTATTGGTATACCCTATGAGTCACTCCTTGAGAAACATCTTGTTAGCAGCTCAGAATCTAGACGTACAATCCAGTCGATAATAATTTTATTTAAACTGATTAATAACTTAGCTGATAACTCTTTTATTTTTTGTCAACTAATATGTTCAACGTTCCTAGAATAGTATCTCGGCAAAACGTAACATTTTGCCTTCCTGTGGCACGTACTAACTACTTGTATGTCTCTCCACTGTTCACAATGTGCAGAAACTATAACCGCATAAGTAGCCAGCAGGACATATTTCATTGTGAAATATCTACTATAAAAAATCTTCTGAAATAAGCCTATTTTTGTAAATTGTTCTTAGTTATAATATGTATTGTTATTTTTATTTGGCATTTTGGCCTTACCCTGTAAGTGGTATTTTGAACTGTGAAGGGGTTATAGTAATGCATAATGTAATAATGTTAGAAATGTGTACTCATTCTTCGTTCATTCACTAGAAGACTGTTCTAAAACTGCTTTAGGAGCAACTTGAATAGCACAATGGATATTTAAGACCACCAAATCATTGCGAATAGGAAGTTTCGGTAGGTATAAATAAAATTTTAGCTAATATTCCAAGCCCATGGGGGGGGGGGGGGTTCGAACCCCCACAATCCCCCCGTGTGTAAGCCACTGGTATGGTTTCATTGTACGAAACTGCCGCGACTTTACTGAAACCGCAACTTTGAAGGTGCTATTCTACGCGTATGTCAGATCGAGGCTCGAATATGCATGTTTGGTTTGGAATCCTCACCACATCACTCATATAAATAGAATAGAGTCCGTCCAAAGACGTTTTTTGAAGTATTTGTCCTTGAAAGTCGATGGTCATATCCGCCTATTGGTATACCCTATGAGTCACTCCTTGAGAAACATCTTGTTAGCAGCTCAGAATCTAGACGTACAATCCAGTCTATAATAATGTTATTTAAACTGATTAATAACTTAGCTGATAACTCTTTTATTTTTTGTCAACTAATGTTCAACGTTCCTAGAATAGTATCTCGGCAAAACGTAACATTTTGCCTTCCTGCGGCACGTACCAACTACTTGTATTTCTCTCCCCTGTTCACAATGTGCAGAAACTATAATCGCATAAGTAGCCAGCAGGACATATTTCATTGTGAAATATGTACTATAAAAAATCTTCTGAAATAAGCCTATTTTTGTAAATTGTTCTTAGTCATAATATGTATTGTTATTTTTCTTTGGCATTTTGGCCTTACCCGGTAAGTGGTATTTTGAACTGTCGGGTATTGTAATAAATAAAATAAAAATAAAATAAAATAAAAAGAAAAATATTATTTACGATACATCCAAAAGGGGGGGATGCGGGAGTAATTGCCTCCAACCTGAGGTATTGTGCTGATTGTTTACTATGCTATGCTGTGCACGAACATCCAAACTCGACAACTGTGTCGTGGAGGAGCGCGCATCTTGCGTCGCCGTTGCGTGGCGCCGTGTAACCGTTACTTGGCAACCGGAAGTCGTCGTCATGGCGACGGGCCGCCAAAAAACGTTCCCGACAAAGGAACCGGCGCGGCGACCGGCGGCGGCGGATTAATAGGCCGGCCGGCCGGCGCGGCGCGAATTGCCGCAACGCGCCATGCTAAATAATGATTGGAATGTTTGTAAAGGATTTTGACCTACTGTGATGAACTTCAGTTACTTTTTGTAGGATAAGGTCATTCAAACCAAAACTCCAAAATTTTCGAAACAAAACTAATTTTTTCTTCTCATTGACATGTCGTAATTTATATTTCTAAACCAAAATCAAGTAGAATAGTTGAACTGTAGACATGTGTTCTAGAGCGTGGTTTTCAAGATACAGGATGTCAAAAATCAATCAAATCAATTTTCTCTCCAAACTGTGATACCCTGTATACTGAAAACCAGACTCTTTAGGAAACATGTTTAGTGAACTTTCTACCTAAATTTTGATCAAAAATACGCCTTTGGAATGACAGGCTATGAAGTAGATTTTAATTTTTTCCCAGAGACCAAAATGTGATACAAAAATACATAAGGACACAAAAAGTCATATTTTCATTTGTTTAATACCAAAAACGACATTTAATATTTTTAAGGTCACATTTTTGAAATAACCAGCATCGCTATGTATTTCTACAGTACATTCTGACAGAACTCCGAAGGGGTTGAGATGACTTTTGAATTAAGGCAAATCTATTTTTGCTTAAATACTAATCATTAGCATAACTAACTGCTTATAGTGATATTTCGTATACATTTATATATATTTTTATGAAGCTGCATCCGTGATATCAAATCAATCTCACGTTTTCTAGTATCAAATACATTAAGTTATCTTCGGGCTACTAAGACAATTGATGGTGTAAGCTATAAACAGTTTAAATTAAACAATAGTTAGTTATATAGGTAGAATACAAACAAATAAGATACCAAGGCAGCTTATGGCCAAAAACTTAATCTAGATGAGAAAATCTTGGGGTTGTGGGTCAAATTCTGAAAAATGACTGGGTCACTGCATAAAGGAGACTCTGGTGTTAACTGCCAAGCTTTCGGAAATGCTTATTGCCATCTTCAGGGCTTTAACGTTGAGGCATGCCAATGTAAAAAACAGCAACTGCACTGAGTGCAACGACTTTCAAATGCCAGCTACAGTAATCTTCACAATTTTAAAAATTTTTACTATGCTATAATGGTGTCTTTCACAAACAGGTCAGGCACAAGCAACATAATTATAAGTGTAAAATTACAAACAGAACAGGACGACCTTTACACGTTCAACTTAAACCCGGGTTTAGTGCCTCAGACCTGGCAATACCGCACGTAATCATATCGTACCATAATCTTCCGTAAATAACTTACAACTTTATCGGTTATTAGCCAATTCTATTATTTCAGAAGGACTGCGCATGTCACAAATAGCCGATACCGTGAAATAACGTCAGACAACGGACTTGCAAGAGGTCCCTAGTGCTTCAAGTTTACGAACATAGCACTCACTGTCTTACCTCAAAGTTGGTCTAGACGCTACATTTTCGATAACATTATGTCTATACCGCCACACTGAAAAACACAGAGCCAAAAATATTGAAACAAAAATATTATAATAATATATCTAACTATTCAGAGTCCCCCAAATCGAAATTAAATTATTTAAAGAAATGGTGGAGGTCATGGCGCACACATCCACCATTTTTAACAATCGATATAATATACTAAGAAATTTAATAAGGATTATAGGATGTTTGTAGCATCCTTAGAATTGAGGCATAAGTCTTCTTGCGAAAACAAAAAATTGGGAATAATATAAAAATAATGCACGCTGCAAAATCACAGAAATGTGTCACCACCCATTCAACCATACGACATGTTCTATGATCCTTCTATTCCTAATTGAAACCAACCAAACTACCGGGTCAGTTTGATAAATCGTCACATCCTATGTAAATAAAAACCACAACCACATAATCGCACCTTGTTTTTCTGCAGGGGCAGCCTCCCAGAAAAATAATTTCAATATTCTTCTTCTTAGGATGCTATGCAGATTCCTGCTTAGGCGTCCGTCCTTTCTACCATCAAATGGTCCTATTATTTGCTAGTCCAGGCGGTAGGGGTCTTTTGACTCGAGGGGTGGGGGTGAAAACCCTGCTTCGCGACGACTTTCGAAAAATAGCGTAGTTTTGGTGATATCGAAAAGAGCTTCAAATGATTTATGAGGAGAACGAAATTCTGCATAATTTTATTCTTTACATTTATCCGTCCGCTACAGTTAGGGGCTGGTTTGTTATATTCACTAAAATCAGAATTTTGTCGGGGATTAAGACGAAGAACTTTATCAAAAAGTCCGGTAACCTTTCTGTTTTCCTAAACCAATGATATCTTCTCATCTCTTTTTATCTGCAGCTACCTAAACTCACGTATTTCGTTTAAAAAAAATTACGACATTTAGGATCACACCGCTATTATCGATATGTGCTGTTGCGAAAAATATCTTATTTGTGCATACTTTTAGAGGAAATGATACCACCTCAGCGTTGTTTAAATAAGAAAGATTCAATTTGTGACCTGGGGTTGCCGTTCGAGAGTGAGGGGAAGGGGGATGAAAACTGTTTCAAACAAATAGTGCTGTTGTGGTGAAAACTACAGAAAAAGGTACAAACAATAGGAACAACAAAATTTTCCAAAATTTTCCAAAATTTTGGTTGTTAAATTTTTTTCTGTGCGACCAATAGTTTCCATTCTACAGTGCTCCAAAGTTAGGTAGTATTTCTTGATTTTTACTAAAATTAGAATTTTATCGCGTTTTAAGGAGAAGAATGCTATCAAAAAGTTCTATAACGCTTTTTCTCCTAAGAGAAAACATTTTTCATATCTCTATTATCTGCAGCTGCCTAAATAACACATTTTGGCTTAAAGAAAGTGCGACATTTAGGAACACATCGCTATCTACTGAGCGCAAAAGGTCAGAAAGAAATGGAATGGCGGGATTGATCCCCCGAAGGTACACCTAATAATGATTTCAGAAAACTAGCGTCGTTGGTAAAGTTCTTTCGAAAAAAATGTGCATGGAGTGTTTCACACGCCTTTATTATAATATGTCCTAGGCAAGCTATTTTCTGCTAACCTGGCTCTCTGGAGAACGTTCTCATTTCTCACATAATAGACCCATAACAATCCCAGCAATCGTAGCAGAGTTCACATTTCCAAAGCTTCGATTATTTATAATTGAGGCGTTTATCGGAAAAACGTCATTAGTCCAAAACTAACATATTTGGGAAAATGAAAAAAACTTTCTTGCCATATCTGGTAGAAGTAAAAGTATATAAGACACATCGTCCACAAGCAGTAATTATTTTATTGTGAAACACATACGAAAAAAACACAAAGAATACATGGTCATATGAGGTTTTTGAGAGAACCGGTCAACAAATTAGTGTCCTTAATATAAACAGCATGAAAATAAAATAAATTCCGATAAAAAACAAAGAAAGAGTGATACTGAACAACTATACCTAACACAAAAACCGACTAATTGAAACAATCAACTCTGGCTAAACAACAAACCCGATATCTACCACTCAGTCTTCGCAACCATTACACTACTATATTATCATCGTTGTCTACCTCGTTGTCGATGACAAAGCTACCAGCAGTGTCAGGTGCTCTGTTGTACTGTTTTGTTATCAAGTCTGCATGACAATTTATATGCACAAATGGCTTTCTTAGGTGAAAGAATATGGACTTATGATGTTTTTAGAAGAACAAGTCATTTTTCCTCTGTAAATAGTACAAAACCTATAAAATTTTTTCGAGAAATAGTTATTTCTGTCTATGTATATGGATGTTAGAAATGCGATGATGTCATTATCTAAATTTTATCAAAGATTGACTTATGAGGTTTTTCCGAGAAACTCCTGAATCGCTGTCTTCAGTGTCCATGTTTCCACGCCGTACAACAGATAGACTATTAATAATACAATAGACTATTTTTCTAAATTATCTTAATTTATGTGTATAAATTGTGACGCCTTCGGTAGGTTTTCCTTTGAAGTGAGGCCCTGAGTTTTATCCGGTTTATGATTGCATGAAAAGGCCTTAGTGGTTGCCCTAAAAGTACGGCCATGTCTTAATCATCCAACTGATTTTAAACAGGACAGAATTCTGGTATCAAAACAACAGGACACAGTTACAGAGAGACAAAGCAAATAAATAACGGAACGAACATTATCCTATTATTGACGTCTCGAAAGTTCCTAATCTTTCTTGCAAGCTTCGTTAAATAATAATAAAATTCCCGACGCTTCTGTAGAGTACACTGTGTACTGTTCAGCATCCAGGAATATACTATATATTATATATACCACAGTGGCGTACATTGATGATTGACGGGATGACTTCAAGTTCAAGTTAACGTCAAAAGTAGAATTCAATTTGCTAAAAGGGCATAGTAGAACCGATTTATTTACCAAGTGGAGGGATTGTGGAGCAAAAGTTTTTTCAGGCGTAGAATAAAATATTTGATGGAGGGGAATCAATGCTCGATATAGTTTTTGAATGAAGAAACAAGTCCAGTCGAACAACCTACTATGAGAATATATATCAGTATACAGTGCATTTTAATAAAAACTATCCGCCTTGAATAATTTCAAACAAGAGACTGAGAATTTCATGAAAAAATGTAAGAATAGGTCAAAAAATATTTGAAGGGAGTCGCCTGGTTACGTATCTATACTCAATGTAACATTCACTCCCTCGACCTCATGGTGAGCCCTTCAGCTTTTACTTCCCACACCGATAGGTGAGGGGAGTATTGTGATCGCGAAAACTTTCGATTTTGAGATAATACGCTTTTTGGTCGTTTTATGACGTCTACATAACGAAAATCCACGTCACTCATTTCCGTCGGTCTCTCTGTCGGTCGGTCTGTCGGTCTGTCTGTCGTGTTTTTCTACTCCCGTAATCTCAGTAACCGCTGCACGGATTATGATGAAATTCGATATGCTGTGGGGTCCTAGTAGGTAATGCTGCTAAAATTTTGAAAATACGTGCACTGGAGGCGGAGTACTTGGCAAAAAACAAAAAAAAATATTCCTCAAACTTCGTTTCCGGGCGTTTGAGGAGTTCCTGATCATTTTCTACTTTTTTTTGGGTGGTGGTGAATTTGGGGTGATTGAAGGGTGGGACGTAGTAAAACTGAAAAATTTGTTGTATTCATAATGTGCTGTCCACTCCCCTGTGAATGAAAAACCTAGCGGCATAATACACTTTTTTAGGTCCATCCGAACATTGCCTCGCTTATTATAGAAACTAAGGGACTTGTGATGTTTACATTCGAGTGTTGTTTTAGATCGTTCTATATTCCGTAACGCGAAAATTATTGAATTCATTTTAATGAAATTTTGACACAGTATTACTACAGCGGCAAGGATGGAAAACGCCTATGTTTTGGAAAAAGCGTGTCAGTGGCGGCGCAGCGATAATAAAAAACTAAAAATATAAAAACAGCTTAAACTCTGTTTTTAGACGTTTTAGGGGTTTTTGATCATTTTCTACTTTTTTTTGGGTGGGTGTGAAATTGGGGCAGTTGGGGGGTGGAGGGCTGTAATACTGAAAAATTTGCTGTATTCATAATAGTTTGTCCGTTGACCTATGGAAGAAATACCTAACGGCATATTCTTTTTTAAGTCCATGTGAACATTGGCTTATCTATTACAGAAACCAAGTGACTTAGAATTTTGTGATGTATACATATACGAGTGTTGATTAATTTTGTTCTATGTATATTGCGTAAAGCGAAAATTATTTAATTGTTTTTTAAGGAATTTCGACACAGAATTTGCTATCGCGGCGAGAATGGAAAACGCGCCAGTTTCTGAAATCGTGTCAATGGCGGCGCAATAATAATCAAAACACTAAAAATATATAAAAAGCTCAAACTTTGTTTTTAGACTGTTTGGGGGCTCCTGATCCTGAAATATTTTTAGAAAACCATTTTTACTCTATAGAAGAGTATATGACTCACAAATTTTAATATTTTGTTAGCGTTTGTCTATTGTATGTTTTATTTACTTGTTTGTTGTTTACTTTTTCTGACTGTATTCCGATACTCGATGTAGAGTCTTATGGAAATAAACGAATCTATCTATCTATCTGTCTATCATTTCGCATCGTCCAGTTGAAGCATGCAAAATAAAAACTGTGGCATCCTAGTTCCTAAGAAGGGAGACGCAAGAAACTACTTACGAGAGTTTTTGTGTTGAATGTTTTTTTGCGGGCGGGTGGGCGATGATTTGGTTGCAAGGGTAATTCAGACTATAGCTTCATGCAATGGAAGAACAATAAAATGGTATCATTATTATGTGTGGCAAGTACTCAGTCAATCAACTTGACTCCATTTTTTTAAATGTAACATCCTCTTCACAACTGGACTCGCCTCTACTATATTGCGTTGTAAATCAAACTGACAGGTATAAATTACACCTGGCAGTTTGAATTTACAAGTGAAGAGTTAGAAAATTAACTTGACCGTTTTGAATTATCACTTGACGGTTTAGAAACTACAGCTGGAAAAGATATAGAGCATGTATGTCCTTTAAATACATTACACTTGGTTCCACCTGACCTGACCTGACATCGATTTCATCGAGAGACCATGAGTCTTTAGCTCGTAAGTCTAGATATAAGAGCCCTTACGGGACCAGCCTAGACCTAACCTGTGGGGAACAAATTAGTAAATACCAAACACAACTTTTTATGACTGACAGCCTATTGCGTCTGATTACCTGTCGTTATAACCATTGGCTGTCGACTGGTAGATGGAGTAGTTCATCATTCGACTGCCGCAACACAGCTTCTGGTGAGACGCCACTGGTTGTTAAACATCTAGAGCGTGCAATTTCCGAAGTTCGGGAAAGTAAACAAAATTCCAGATATATGGCAGTGTGATGCGAGGTGCACGCTTATCTTTAATGCATTTTCCAGTTGGATTGTCATTGTTGGCAGTACGCCTTGCCAATACACCAGATGAGATATCGCAAACCATTAGGAAATGGCTTGCTGACAATGCGTAAATGCAAAAAGCATTACGAGACTTGCATACCATTCAGCGTGTCTCCAAAGACCACGAAGCATCGTCTTATTCTAATGGAAACGTCGTCCCACTTCAGAGATACTATACATATGCTCTTTTTAGTCATATTCAATACTCCCTAGTGCAACTGCATGTGAAGATTATCGTCTCACTAGTTTAATGAGCTACTTCCTTGTGTAGTACTATCGCGGTCATGATCTGATCAACGAATTCGAATAGGTTAGAAGAAGTAAACAAGGTTTTTGTTTGTGCCCGCAATCCTAACGCGGCAGCTTGCACACTGACCACGGAATCGCTGATACACCCATATACCCTTTGTGTAGATAGCAGGTAAAGAATCCTAAAATAACAGTACTCATGTAGGTGCATAATATAAATAGCTACTTTGTTTTGGTTGATCGTTTCGGGTTAATTGTTGTAGTTTTAAATGAATTTTGGGTTTTAACAGTGCATAAGTGTTAAATGAATATTTTAAACAATTCTATTAAATTTAAATCCCGCAGATTTCTGTAAAAAATAAAGTCGTGTTTTGAACTAAGTAAATAATAACAACGGGATCTTGGGCACACTCACATAGCTGTTAAGGCATGGGCGTTGCTTTTTCTAACCTATTCGAATTCGTTTGATTCGATGAACTGTTGGTTCTTGGGCTGTTCGGCCGGCGTCGACACGTTGCGCCGCCTTGGCGTCGGAGTGCTTCGCTGCTTGACGTTCCGCCAACACGAGTGTCAGATGCGGAGGTAAGTGGAAGCAGTCAGTTTGGATTCAAGAGTGGGTTTGGAACCAGAGAAGCCATATTTAGTTTCCAAACATTAGTACAGAACTGACAAGATCAAAGGAAAGATGTATTCGTATGCTTCATCGGCTATGAGGAAGCATTTGACAATGTCAAACATGATCTCCTCATATCATATCTTGGCGATTTGGGACCTGATGTCAAGGATATAAGGCTGGTCAGTAATCTGTACTGGAACTAGTCCACAATGCAGGTCCAACAGATGGCAGATGGTATTGAAATACAAGGAGAATTAGACAAGGTAAATTTTGTCGCCGTTGTTATTCAACCGTACGTGGAGAGAGAATTTGCTGACACAATCTCGGATAGCCCTATCGGCATTAAAATAAACCGATTTCCAATCAACAATATCCGACATGCAAATGACACTTAGTAATGTGGCGTTAATGAGGAAAGTCAAAGGCTGGATCGAAAGATAAATATCAACAAAACAAAGTTCATGGTTTTTAGCAAAAAATGTTGCCGAGCCATGCCAAGGCAACACTTGAACTATTATTGATCTGAGTTTATGAAGGATCGTACAATATTACAGGTCCTCAGGATTACAAACTTCTGGAATACTTTGTGTAACCTCTCGTCCAGGCTTAACTGTTGTAGGTGTTGTGTAAATGTGTTTGGTGTAAGGCCTGAGACCGACATAATTAGGGGGACAATAGTAACTTTGTTTAGCTTCCAGAGTTGTTTTATATCTATGGTAAGGTCAATGTACTTAGATATCTGGCCAGCGTAGATGTTTTGGATACTCATATCGCTGAGAATAGCAATATCTATCAAATAGGTTTCAATTAGCTTGATTATTGTGACTAGTGCTTGGTGTATGACTTTGGTTGCACAGTTATGTCTAGCTGTGTACTCGGTTCCAGCGATAATTTTGTGGGCGCTTGCTATGTGGTCTATTGTTTCTTTCTTTTGGTGACATCTCCTGCAATGATCGTCAGTTATGGAGTTTCTCCTGCATGTTTGCTACAAATATAAATTATTAATTGGTGAATAATTGGATATTTTTAATAATAATGATATTGAGCGGAGCACTCCCTAGTCTTCACGCTCTAGCTTAAGAATGGCGCATGATATCTAAATGCTATATATACTTTGTAAGTTTCCTAATAACTGAAAATGGCATAGATTTTTATGACATTTGAGCCTCAATATCTCAAGACGATAGCACGGTATGGTGATTTTTGAGACACATTTACAAGATCAAAACAAAGGTCCATGCAACAACTTTGGAGGATTATGTAATTTTTTACCATTTCTGCGTAACTTTGAGTTCCATTGTAGATCTACTTTGAATTAATGTTGCTAGATGCAAGTCACAACGGAGCTCAAGCTGCTCGGCAGGTTAACCCATTATATTCAGGTTTCCGACAGTCTCGCTTACCCTCGAGCGTTATTAAAATATAGACGTTAAGCATCAGTTACATTATTAGGCCTGTCGCATTTCCCTTCATCAGCAGGATCTGTCTAATTTAATCTCCTTAGTAACAGTCTATGGCTTAACAGTGCAGTAGTGTAAGATACAAGAAACGTACAAGGGGTCGTCTGAAGGCATTTATGGCTACGAATGCCAGGATTTCGACAATGTTTAATGCCATCGTCAGCGCTTTTTACAATATCTAGAGAAAAAAAAAACAGTTTCGGCTATTATTAAAATTAAGTTGTACAGGGTGTCCCACGACGATTAAGACAAGCAATATATCGGAACTGGGCAGTATATAACTTTGGGGGTGTGTAAATTAGTGCAAATATAGTACCTTTCCTTATTATTGTGTCACTGTACCACTATCATTATGAAACACTACCAAAATACTTTAACTGTAGTGGTAGGTACTATCAATGGTAGTGGTACCATCTTTTAACTCTTGAACTGATCACTTCGGACCCCAAGTGTGTAGTTTGTTGGAATTGTTTTATCGGAAGGAACACAAAAAAGTCACAAATATACAGGGTGTCCTATTAAAATTTTTGAATTGGACGTTACGTGATCAAAAACAAATACCTCATTGGGTGACACACTAATGAGAAAAGATACTATATTTGTTCTAATTTACACCAAAATTGTAATTCGCTACTAGTGCCCAGTTTTGATATATTGCTTGCCTTAATCGTCGTGGGATACCCTGTATAAATATACTACAACTTTGAGGTTTGCTCGCAAAAAACAGCAATGTGCATTGCACTGAATTGCAGACCTTAAAATGCAATTCTCAAAAAAAAAACTTCAAAAAATGCTTATTTAATTCTGTGTCTTCCACAACAAGGTTACACAAATAACCAACACATATAGGTATGAAAAACAAACTCAAACAACGACCGTTCATATTTTAATTCACCCTAAAATTACAAAATTCGTGGTTTGAAAACACATATTTTTCGATTTAAAATTTTTATAAAAGACTTTTTTGATGCAGGTGAGGAGGGAGTAAGGGGTAGTATGCGTCTCAAATAGCCTCTAGTACTCAAAAGTCAACCTCACCTTCACGAGTGGTAATTAATTATCCGGTACTCCCTATCTGAAAACTGACGAGGCTCTGACGACCGAGTGATTGCCGGTATAAGCAATCCCCTCTTGCTAGCCAACAGCTCCGGGTGGAAGAGCTAGTAAGAGTTAGGGCACCTTCTTGTCCTCGGATAGAGAAATCTATCCCAAAGGCGGACGAACTAATGATTTGGTCAACGGCATGAAGATGCAGAAGGCAAGAGGAAACCACTGCATTAAAGACTCACAAGAGTATCCTTAGTAAATCATCATGGCAACAAAAACTAAAACAGACAAAACTACTGATCATGGTAATCGGAAGCCAAGATCCGGCAGGAGAGGACAAGCGGAAGATTACAGGGCCTCTTCGGTCGTCAGCCTGCTA
Organism: Callosobruchus maculatus; assembly: GCA_951848785.1. Taxonomy (NCBI): domain Eukaryota; kingdom Metazoa; phylum Arthropoda; class Insecta; order Coleoptera; family Chrysomelidae; genus Callosobruchus; species Callosobruchus maculatus. The sequence goes on along the minus strand of CATOUR010000028.1, from coordinate 125,688 downwards.
AATCCCTGTAAAAGTAAACAAAACTCAAAAAAGAATAAAACATTATTAAGAATTGGTACCTGGAATGTTACGAGCATGTTTGAACCAGGAAAAATGCACAATATCTGTAAAGAAATGAACAGACTTAAAGTGGATATCATGGGAATCAGCGAAACGAGATGGCCCGGTACCGGACAACTGCAAACTACCTACGGGATGATATATTACTCTGGAAACAACGAAACCCAACATAGAAATGGAGTAGCTGTAATGGTAACAAAGAAGTTTGCGAGATGTGTAACAAACTTTGTTCCCTTCTCAAACCGAATCATTCTCCTGCAAATACAAACCAAAACAGGTAAGCTCAACATAGTATATGCTCCTACAGCAGATAAAACAGATGAAGAAATCGAACTATTTTACAGCCAACTTGACACAGTTTTACAAACAACAAAGTCGCGGGATGTCACACTAGTAGTTGGTGACTTCAACGCAAAAGTTGGAAAAGGGCGATGCGGTAAACATGTAGGAGAATATGGACTAGGACAGAGAAATGACAGAGGAGACAGAATGATACAATTTTGTCAAGAGAGAAACCTGATAGTAACTAACACTTTTTATCAACTGCCGAATAGAAGATTATATACTTGGAAATCCCCACAAGATACTGATAGTAAAGTAGTCAGAAACCAGATAGACTACATTCTCATAAAGGAAAGATACAGGAATGCAATTAAATCAGTTAAAGCGTTTCCAGGAGCAGATGTTAATTCAAATCATAACCCTCTAATTGCTAAAATGGACATCAGATTAAAGAAGATAGTGAGAGGGTGCACTCATGATCAGATGGACGTTAACAAGCTACAGAAACCAGACATTAAAGATGAACTTCAAACAAGAATAAATGACAACATAGCACAGATTGACTCACACATACAAGAAAACCACACATATATAAATGAAACATGGGGAAGCTTCAAAAGGGCGATAATGGAACCCAGCAGAACACTATTAAAAAAAGAAAAGACGAAGCATAAACAGGAATGGATGACAGAGGAAATCATGCAGCTCATGGACAAAAGAAGACCGTTCAAGGGAAACAACAATAAATACAGAGAAATACAACAGGTGATAAGATCAAAAATTAAACAAGCAAGAGAAGAATTTTTCAGGAGAAAATGTGAAAAGATAGAAGAGCTGCAAGCCAAACATGACCATCATAATATACACAAGAAGGTTAAAGAATTCACAAATACACAAAAACACAGACAACAACAGATTCTGATGGATGCAAATGGCAAACTTATAATAGAAATCGAAGAGAAGTTAAAGCTATGGGAAAACTATATAAAAGAACTATTTGAAGACGATAGAAAGGCAAATAACCTCGAGAACACCCAGGTAGATGAAGGTCCGGATATAACAAAGGAAGAGATTCTATATGCTATAAACACAATGAAAAACAGAAGAGCAGCCGGCCCCGATGAAATTCCAACCGAAATCCTCAAACTAATAGAAGAAGATAAGCTTCAAATATTAGTAGACTTATTTAACGTAATCTATTCGACCGGAATAATACCTGAAGAATGACTGTTATCTACTTTTGTGACGCTTCCTAAAAAAGTGAATGCTAGACGTTGTGCAGATTACCGTACAATAAGTCTAATGAGCCACACTCTGAAGGCTTTATTAAAAATTATACATAACAGAGTGTATAAAAAACTAGAGCAAGATGTGAGCGAAACTCAGTTTGGCTTCAGAAATGGTCTGGGTACAAGAGAGGCACTATTCGCTTTTAATGTAATATCTCAAAGATGTCTGGATATGAACCAAGATATTTATGCGTGTTGTATCGACTATAATAAGGCATTCGATAGGGTTCAGCATGATCATCTAATTAAACTCCTGAGAGATAAGGGACTAGACCGCAGAGATGTTAGATTGATATCAACCCTATATTATAACCAAAAAGCCAAGATAAGAGTAGAGCAGAACAGATCGGACGCTATTGAAATAAAGAGAGGAGTCAGACAGGGATGCGTTCTTTCGCCAACTCTATTCAACCTATATTCCGAAGATATCATCAGCAGGGCCTTAGAAAAAGTAGAAAATCGCAATATCGGTATCAAAATCAATGGAACAGCAATAAATAATATACGATATGCTGATGACACTGTTTTGTTGGCAGAAACCCTAGAAGACCTACAGACCCTGTTAAATGAAGTGGTGGAAAGTAGTGAAACATATGGACTTTCATTAAACATAAATAAAACAAAGCTTATGTTAATATCTAAAACCACACAAAACATTGGAAATCTCTATATACACGACCTAGCGGTTGAACGTGTTAAGCGATATACTTATCTTGGAACATGTATAAATGAGAACAATGATTGCTCTATTGAAATAAGAATACGCATAGAGAAGGCCAGAAATACATTCATGAAAATGAAAAAAGTGCTGAATAGTCGGGATCTAAGCCTGGAATTGAAGATGCGGCTTGTGAGATGCTACGTATTTCCTGTATTGTACTATGGGATGGAAACGTGGACGATGAAAAAAATAGATACCCAACGCCTCGAAAGTTTTGAAATGTGGATATATCGTCGAATTCTGAGAATATCATGGGTAGACAAAGTTACAAACGAAATAGTATTAATAAGAATGAAAAAGCAAAGGGAAGTGTTACTAACAATAAAGAAAAGAAAATTACAATACCTGGGACACATCATGAGAGGGGATAAATATCATCTACTTCAAGTAATAATTGAAGGAAGAATCGCAGGGAAAAGAACAATAGGAAGGAGAAGACATTCGTGGTTAAAGAATCTGAGGGATTGGTATAATTGCTCCAATAACCAGCTATTTAGAGCGGCGGTTTCCAAAATTCGAATTGCCTTGATGATTGCCAACCTCCAGAATGGGGACGGCACCTAAAGAAGAAGAAAGGAAAAAAGCCATTACATTGTAAAATGTGAAGAATGAATGCGGGCGAAAAAAATTATTGACATGAATCGTTGGGTATTTTAACAGTCAACGATACCAAATGTAACAAAACTAAAAATCTAGAAGGCAAACAACACCAGAAACAGATTACTAGCTGTAATCCGTGATTACAAGGAGGCACAAAATGATTAAAGATTATTACAAACAAAACGAAAAAACAAAACATTTATCGATCAGTCCAAAACCACCATTAAGGGTGTGTTGGAACTGGGAAGTGAGAGGACAGAACGCGCGGTAGACATCTCTGTTACCAAAAAGTACCAAAGCGCTAGTCCTAGTGCCGTAGCTAATGGGATTAACATTATGGTTAACTTATCCGTAAATTTCCATTCGACCGATATCTTGCCTTGCAAAATGTAAGCTATAACAGATACGTCACTGGAAAGCTGATTGTATTTGAACCAAAACATGCCTTAAAAATTTCAATTTTCAGTGGTACCTATATTTGAAATTATATTTTGCATAAACTTCGAATGTACCAAAAATATGAACACAAATTTACCAGTGAAAAGTGATTCCTGGATCCTTCCTACCGCTGTGGCCTTTACAACCGTAATCTGCACACTCTACCATTATGCACACCACAATATTTTACAATAATTGGTCTTAAAATCGCTAAATATCACAAAAAATACTAAGGTACCAAATTATTTGTTTTCCACCAAATTTTTGACAGCTATTCGTTTTGTGTCACAGCTACTTCATATAGCATCATACAGGCACGCGGTATCCCCTCTCTTTCCTTATCTACGGCTGAAATATTGCCAAACTTCTCTCTTTTATTGTTTGAAGCAAAATTCAGATGCACACGACATCCGACAATACGACGGTACGGAACTGCTCCTATTGGTTGAAATATTCAAAATGGATTGGCGCCAAACTAAATGTCCGATGATTTTAACTTTTATACGACGGTCGGATAAGTTGAAAATATTTTAAAATTTTATCCGATGTCGTATGTAATTTGACAGCTGACAATCTCCAGGAATTTGGTAATTCAGCGAGCGCAATACGTGCATTCAATAAATATTTTACTGTTGTCCCTCTTATGGATGAATAAAATGAAGAAAAGAGGAAGAAAGCGTAGATTTTGGGTTCGAAACATATTTAAAAACAGGAAGAAGCAAGGAGCGTACCATAATATGTTGCAGGAGATGAAGCTAACTGGCATAGAAAAATATTTTAATTATTTACAAATACCAAGTAATGCTTTTAAATCGTTGCTTGAAATTATTGGTCCACAGCTGAGTAAAACTTAGTGAATTCGCGAATCTATTGCTTATGGGTAAAGACGTGCTTTAGCTTTAAACATACTTGGATCATCAAATCATATTAATCATCAAAGATATCCTTCATCGGTTAACTGTATTCAACCGTGCACCTAACAGTGGTGATGGTAAGGGATCGAGGTATGTTGTGGATTGGATCTGATTTCTAACAACCATAAATCACATATTATTTAGAAATTTAAATGGTTTTGACAGAACCTCGGCAACTGACATAGGTACCTACTGTAATGCTTGGGTTTTGCTTGTATTTTAAAAGGTACTTGTCGGGACGTAATTTATCACGCTATACCTCGTTACCACAATTGATGGCACAAACTCCATCTAAGTGGTTTGGGCACTAGATGGAGTGGGTTTGTTGAGAGGGGCGCCTAACAATAGTACTTTTGCTCAGGTTGTACTCATTTGGTGCCATCCAGCAACTTTGGTAACAAGGTATAGGTTTTGTTCAACATCAACACTCACCTTTACTATTCATATTTCTCATAAAACTTGTCTTGGGCAGGCAACCCAACATACACACATGTAGTTAACAGGTTGCATACCATCAGAGGTAACAGTTGGTAACCAACTATGAAGATACAAATTCCCCAAATTTGTAACAAAGTTTCATACGAAAATTTCGGTCTCATGTGAATGGATACATTTTAAATTATACAACAGAATCAGTTCGTCGTGTGTCGTATGTCGGATGTCGTGTGCATCTAAATTTGGCATAAAACTATCGAATAGATGCACTTCAAACCATCAATATTAGACTTCTTGTTTAAGTTGTTTGGGGTGCTCCCGATGTGTACCATTATTTAGTTAATAATTATGTAAAAATAATGCTTGTATGTCCCGCAACCATACTGAAAGTTTTGCTTGTGGCCCTTGAGGCTTTGCAAGTTGATTTTCATTTTCTTTAACTGCTAATCAACTACCTTACTACTACGTTCATGATTGGACCGCATACGATAGACAGCAACTGCCGCAACCAGTAGCTGAGGTAGTGCTACTGCTCCTATATGCAACTATAGACAGCTGCATTGTGTGTGCACGTTGTAATTGAAACCTGGCTAGATGTTTTGAATAATTAAAGGCATCGTAGCGCGAAATCTAATTAGCGGATGGATTTCATTAAGTTCCATCATCACGCGCACATCGCGGGGGCGCCACTGATGCGACGCCTGGCGTCGCCGACGCTAGCATCATCATCGACAATCTGCTAAAAGAGTTGGCTGTTGCGTTATATTTTATTATTTTTATTCTTTACGCAAAGTTTTGGTATATGTTATACATACAAAGTCCACACTATGTATGAAATACAGGGTGGGCCAATAGTGCGTGGACGGAGGATTGTGGGCTTACTAAAATATATTTCAAAAATCTGTCACTTGATCGTGGTAGGGACCCTTAAGGGCTATAACGTAAAAATATTTTCACTCAAATTCTGACGTTCATACAGGGTGATTCATATCAAACTTACATTTTTTTTAATGGAATCCCCTATATATTATTGCATATTTGGATTCCTTGGTTAATTCTAGTGTGACTTTATGTATCACACATGGAACTTTAGACGAACCGTTTAGGCGCAGATCACCATTTTTGGTATAAGTAGGTATCAGAAAAAAATTGAATATCGCAGCGATTATAAAACTTAGAAGGCCGTGACTTTGCGGTACGACTAAGCATGAAATGCGCCACCTTAGATCAGAGGAATAAATTTGAATTCTTTTTGCACTTGGAGAAATCAGTAGATTAATTAAGGAAACTTCAATCATAGATAACTTGATTTTTTCAAATGGGAATGCCTATTTTGGTTTAAAAAATCAAATGTAAAATTTAATTACCTTTCTAACGATATACCATTCTCGATATCAATCTTTTTTGGTTTTCATTTTATTTCAAATTTTCTGTCAAATCGGCGTTTTTCAATTTTTCTGCGTGCAAGCAACCTAGCAGGCCATGAAAAATAAACAAAAGCTCGTTAATATGGAAGAAACCAACTAACTTAGTAGAAAGATGAAAACTAACTAGAGCAACGAGGCAAGATTATGCAAATTCCTTACAACATATTAGCTCTAACCGGATACAACAGCCGCAAGATATCTAATGCCAATGAGTAGCTGGGGTATGGCAGAAGTGTTTGTTTTTCACAGCATACTAGCTATTGATGTCTACAAGAGCTTGACAACCTTCTAGAATGATTAAAAATTTTGAAACAAAAGGAAAACTACCAGCGATTTTTGCTTACAGTCTAACATCTTTAGAATGAAATTTCACATTTAATGGGATAAAAAAATTAGTCATTTCGGTTTAGTTAAGTCAAAAGTGAAGATATCTCCAACTAGAGCATTCTGAACATCTATTGAAATAATGCTAGCATTTTTTAATTACGCTATGTTGTAATTGTGTTTTTTTCATGTAGTTTTCTGCGAACTAAATTATATTTTACAATTCAAACAGACTGCAAATGAAGATTCACTTTCCGCGATTTTGCTAATAAGTAGAAGTACCTACTGAAGAATTTGAAGGGTTCCAGTCAGAGGTATCATTACTTTTGACTTACGGAAATGGCTACCTTTTTATAGCATTAAATGTGAAAATTTATTCAAAAGACATAGATATTTTACTGCCAGCAACAATCAGTAGTAGTTTTCCTTTGATTAAATATTTTTTTACTGGCTTTGGAAATTGGCTAATAGCTAGTAGGCTGTGAAAAATGAGCGTTCTTGTTACCGCTATTGTTTCTGGTTAGAGCTAATATGTTGTAAGGAATTTTCATAATCTTGCCTCGTTGCTCTAGTTTGTTTGCATATTTCTACTAAGTTAGTTGGTTTCTTCCATATTAACGAGCTTTTGTTTATTTTTCATGGCCTGCTAGGTTGCTTGCATGCAGCAAAATTGAAAAACACCGATTTGACTGAAAATTTGAAATAAAATGGAAACTAAAAAAGATTGATATCGAGAATGCTATATCGTTAGAAAGGTAATCAAATTGTACATTTGATTCTTTAAACCAAAATAGGCATTCCTATTTGAAAAAATCAAGTTATCTGTGATTGAAGTTTCCTTAATTAATCTACTGATTTCTCCAAGTGCAAAAAGAATTCAAATTTATTCCTCGGACCTAAGGTGACGCATTTCATGCTTAGTCGTACCGCAAAGTCACGGCCTTCTAAGTTTTATAATCGCTGCGATATTCAATTTTTTTCTGATACCTACTTATACCAAAAATGGTGATTTGCGTCTAAACGGTTCATTTAAAGTTCCATGTATGATACATAAGATCACACTAAAATTGACCAAGGAATCCAAATATGCAATAATATATAGGGGGTTCCATTAAAAAAAATGTAACTTTGATATGAATCACCCTGTATAAACGTCAAAATTTAAGTGAACATATTTTTACCTTATAGCCCTTAAGGGTCCCTACCATGATCAAGTGACAGATTTTTGAAATATTTTTCAGTAAGCCCACAATCCTCCGTCCACGCACTATTGGCCCACCCTGTATAGTAGGTATCTCAATAATTTTTTTTATGGTCAGCCTCCCGCCCCTTTACCTCGACTTGGTAAGGATGAGCTCGCAGAGCTTCTCTAGTGTTCCTGGTTCGGACGGCCTTTGGTGTTATTATCTCGGAGAGCTCCCTCGAACATCTTCCGTGATAGAATCTGTAAAACAGGGACAGGTCAGCCACCCTCCTTCGATGTTCCAGGCTGTGGAGGTCCTTTGTGAGATTAGGCGTATCCATTAATCTAATTGCTCTTTTTTGGATAGTGTCCAGAAGCTTCAGAGAGTGTTTCGGAGCGCATCACCACACATGGGAGCAATACTCCAGCGATGGTCGGATCTGTGCCTTGTAGAGCAGCAGCAGTTGCTCTGGTGTATACAAGTTCCTACAGCGGAAGAAAACTCCAAGCTTCTGGGATGCCGTTTCAGCAATACTGATGACGTGGTCATGCCAGGAGATGTTATTGCTGATGTTGATCCCCAAAAGCTTGACGGAAGGTGATTCGACTATGGGGTGACCCTCCATTTCCACGGTTGGTATAAACATTTTTTCATATAAAAGTTGTTTAATATTGTACTTTTCATGATATGGCTGTTGGTTGTGGTTGGCATTTAGCATTTAAGTGAGTATATTCGTATCTTCCGCATTTTGACTTGTGAGTTTTTGATGTCTGACGGTTGACGCGAAAGAAGAGCTTTCGTACTTCAACTACCGAGGTGAACGGACGTGTGCATGATATCCTTCACCCCGTGTGTAGCGTATACCTCCATTAGGGCGACCACCGCCTTACATCGCGTACCTTAGCCTCACAGATCAACTCAGACATCAGAACAATTGTCGAGTGGGGACTAGCAAATAAAGTATAGTTCAACGTACAAAAAACTCAGGCAACAACACTTACAAAGAAGTCTCACGATGGCTTACCAACCGTGGAAATGGAGGGTCACCCCATAGTCGAATCACCTTCCGCCGAGCTCTTGGGAATCAACATCAATAATAACAAGTCCTGGCACGACCACCTCGTCAGTATTGTTAAAACGGCGTCCCAGAAGCTTGGAGTTTTGTTCCGCTGTAGGAAGTTGTATACACCAGAGCAACTGCTGCTGCTCTACAAGCCACAGATCGGACCATCGCTGGAGTATTGCTCCCATGTATGGGGATGCGCTCCGAAGCACTCTCTTCAAGCTTCTGGACACTATCCAGAAAAGAGCAATTAGATTAATCGATACGCCTAACCTCACAAAGGACCTCCACAGCCTGGAACATCGAAGGAGGGTGGCTGACCTATCCCTGTTTTACAGATTCTATCACGGAAGATGCTCAAGTGACCTCTCCCAGAAATAACACCACAGGCCGTCCGAACCATCAGGAACACTAGAGAAGCTCTGCGAGCTCATCCTTACCAGGTCGAGGTCCTTACTCCCCGAACCAGTCTCCTCCAGTGTTCCTTCTTTTGGAGAACTTCGACGCTGTGGAATCAGCTGCCGGGGAATTTGTTTCCCGACGGCTACAATTTGCAGCGTTTCAAATCTAACGTGAACCGACACTTATCCTCTCGCAGCGCTTCTAAAGCGCCATAGGCTTTCAGCCTTTGCGGGAGGCCGACCATAAAAAAAAGCTAACTCTGGAATCTGGATAGAGCAACGCAGTACCCAGCTGTGGAAGACATCGGGTGCCAACTAACAAGGGGTGGGTCATTCGCGGTTATTTACCAATTTAGTTGGTCCTTCACAATTAATTTCTTGACTACAATTATTTTATTGATTGAATTATAACCAGCTGTATTTAGTTGCTTTTGTTTCAGAAAACAAATAAATAACGAAAAAAATTAGATTTTTTTTAAATAACAATGTACCCTTTAATTACTATTTAAAAAATCAAATTGTATTTCGTTACTTATTTGTTTTTTGAAACAAAAGCTGCCATTTCATTGAGGATGACCCCCAACGACAACACTGAAGGTCCTGCTGGGACTGCCGATGGTCAGGAATGTCGATATTTTTTTCTTGGGTGGGGTACTTTTTTGTTGAGTGGGGTAATTTTTTTTCTTGGATGTGGTATTTTTTTTTTCTTGGGTGCGTTAATTTTTTTCTTAGGGTGCGTAAGGTTGCTTTCGAGGCTTCTTCTATATAAACATCGACAAAATATTAATTGTGGATTACTATTTATTATTCATGGGGGGGAGGGTAATTACTCCCATTATCCCCCCTTATCGACGCCCTTGCCGACGATGCCATCTTGGATTAGGATGACAGCGATGGCAGCGCATCTCAAAATGCAGGAGTCAGATAATTGAGGTTTTGAATTAAGAAAAAAAATATTTTTTTTGTGATAAATGGAAAGATCATATATAAGTTTTATAACAAAACTGTTTTTGTTTTCTTTTTTTTCGCAATAATTCAAAAGTTATATCAAAATAAAAGTAGGTTTTTGAATCAAGTACAGAAAACACGCCGATGGCTCCCGAACCCGTGTGACGTCACGATGGCGGCCACGATGCTCCTTTGGCCAATGACGTCCTACTCCAACACTAGATTCTAGATTCCCAGCCAATCGCGAAAATACGTACTGATAAACTGGTAACTAGTGTATATTTGTTGCAACACAGTCGATGAATGAAGTTTGCAGCTCGAGACGAAGTCTACGATTGAAATAAATATGTTTTTGAATGATTGAAGTTGAAGTCAGTACAGATTCCAGTAAGTACCTAATCAAATATGTGTCGTTGAAAATATCTTCTCAATTGAAGTATATCTTAGTGGTTAGAGCATCCGCTAGTGGATCCCAGGGTCTTTGGATCGAAACCCAGGCGTTCCAAGTTTTTTTTTATCAAAAAATTTATTGATGTGCTTTTTGCACTTGTTACGCACATTTTTTCTACGATCAACATAAATATGTCTTTGAATCAAATTTTGTTATACATATTACTTGGACAAAAAAATTTTTATTCAAAACCTCAAGTGGCAGATAAGGGGAGAGGCAGTTGGCCACGCAAAGTTGGCGGAGGACGCATTGCCTATCCTGCCTCTAGGATTGAACACCACGATTTGTGGAACAGAAGTATATGCAATACTCTTTACTGCATGCAATGATGAGGTGAGCAAGGGCATTTACATCTGCTGCAGTCAGACGGTACCGAAAGCCATCAGAATCTGGACGTCCCTGCTTCAGAAGTGCGCGAAGAGACTGGAAGAGCTGACGAGGCTGAACGAAGTGATCCTGATGTGGATCTCGGATCATACGGAAATTCCTGGTAATGAGTTACATGATTAACTAGGCAGCAGGTAACATTAGCCCTCAAGAAGTTGGTGAAATAGTCGAGGCTGAGTAGGGGATGCAAACAAGTTAAGGACTTTAAAGCCGGGCTGAACACCTCGACATCAGTATGGCTACCGAACGAAGGCAGATGAGTTTCAGAAACCTCATGTGTGTTCCGATGGGGCAATGTACGCTCAGTCGGCATCTATCACTATTAGAAATTGAAGACTTTCTGTGTTTGGGTTGAAATGGCCTACCACTTCCTTGCAGAATGCGAGTTGCTAGCCGGACTGAGATACGTGATCTTTGGATCCGATAGACTCTAGCCAGAGGAATTACCCTCAAGATATTTTTTAATGATTTGACGTTTATTTGATAGATGATGTGCATCTTAGACTTAATTTTTTAGTAGTGATCTGAGTTGGCAATACTACATGTCAAACTGTGGGTTAGTGACAAATTAACAATATTATACTACACTACACCATTACATCTGAGCCTTTTGTGATATTAAGGGATTACATTAGTAAATTCATCCAAACATGACTGTTAAAAAGAATGTTGCCGTATACTTTAGTGAACGTAGTGAGTAAACAAAGACTGTACTATCACAGTTATTTGCCTTCCATGATTCCAAAGTAATTTGTATTCCTTAATTTGAAGGAAAGCTTATATTTTATTCTGTCGTTATGTTTTTCTTGAGGTAACTTGCTAATTCCTTTGAAATGTTTTTCTCGTAAATATTCACGTCTACTGCCTGAGACGTAATTTTCTTTCAGATTTCTTTCAAGTCACAGCTGGGGTCAGATCTTCTTACGAATTCTCTGTAAAATTTTTCTATCTAACCCATTTGCTACTGCGGAAAGATGCGAATGCCCTAGAATTTATGAAAGCGGTGCAAAAATTATGCATTAAAACTACTGGAGGCAGTTCTAATGACTGTATGTAAATACTAATTTATTAGCAGTTTTTTAGTAAGGGCATAATCATATATCAACATAATATATGGAAATCTTTGTTTATCTGTAACAGTTTACGTCGGCGGAAATTCATTTAAGGTTTTTTTTCAATCAAAAATAAATATCCATAGAAAAAGCTCAGCGAAGAGCCTTCACTGTTGGCTTCTAGTTAACAGTGGTGTTCCTAGAGTGGCACCGGGAAACAGTAACGAAGCCTACACAGAACATGCCGCTAATGACCAGAGCAGTCGATGCCGATGACACAGAAGTAAAAAAAATAATCTACGTCATCTACACTGATAACCAACTAACGACGATTGACCATATCAGCCCACTGATTATCATTAGTTCTCTGGCTAGATGCTAGCTATACTGGGTGAGTTTTTAGTACCGGCTCGGTCGATAACTCCACTACTATAGAAGATAGCGAAAAAAAGTTGCATATAAGAGTTGTAGCCACGGATATGCTCCTTGCTCAGAAAATATTTAGATTTATACAGGGTGATCCATAACTACGTGGTGATGTAAACATGCATTTTTTTAAATGAGACACCCTATATATTATTCCAAATTCAAATTTCACTAATAATTCCTGTTCTCCCAATATAGGGTATTGTTACATTATACAGGGTATTTCATTTTTATATCCAAATCGCGGTCAAATGAACGTACTGTATTTCAAAAAGCAATAAATTAAAAATTAATTTTTCTACACGAAAAGATTAAAAATATCCTCTAGTTTAAAATCGCCGATAAAAAAAGCCCGTGATGCATATTCGTATACAGGGTGATGTAGAATGCAAAATCTAGATTTTCTCTCTTTTTTTAAACGTAACCCCCAATATTTCACTATACTAAAGAATTGCTTTTAATATGCTCTTTCATCTTTGTATAGCACTTGTTATGGCTGCATTCATTGGTTTCTGAGATATTTCGATTTTTCTACAAATTTTTTAATATACCTTCTATTTGTTTACTAAAATTTATTTATTTTGAGAAAATGCTATCAAATTTTATTTTCGCTTAACAAACAACTAAAATATGATGCCATAGTAGTACTTGATTAAGCCAAAACACTGAATTAACGAGATAATATAGGTCAAGTGTGCTGCGGAAACAATTTTATAGACGTCATGCATAATTATCAAGCAGATGTATCAGGTAGGCTATGAAATATTAAACGACACAGTCCAAATAAAACGATTATTCAATCTTTCAAACGCATTAGTTTTAGAGTACCTCCGTTCTAGATATTGCTGTTCATAGTTGATATATTCTAGAGGCAAGTAGACAATTTCTCAAAGGTTCTCCTATATACACTCAATGGAAAAATTAGTTTTTAAAGCTGGTTTTTCACACAGTACGGAATTATCGAGCAGGTTGTGAGAACTGTCAATTTGTCAAAGCCTACCTGATAAATCTGATTGATAATTATGCATCACGCCTACAAAATTGTTTCCTCAACATACTTGACGTTATTATCTCGATGGTTTAGTGTTTTGACTTGCTCAAATGGTATCATGACCTAATAATTTAGTTGTTCGTTAAATAAAAAACAAATTAGATAGTACTTTCCCAAAATAAATAAATTGCAGTACACAAATAGAAGTTATATTTTAAATTTACCGAAAAATCGAAATATCTCAGAAACTGATGAACGTAGGTACAGCAAGTGCTATAAAAAGATGAAAGAGCATATTAAAAGCAATCCTTTGGGATAATAAAATATTGGGGGTTATATTTAAAAAAAAGAGAAAATCTGGATTTTGCATTCTACATCACCCTGTATACGAATATGCGTCACGGGCTTTTTTATAGCCGATTTTAAAACTAGAGGATATTTTTAATCTTTTCATGTAAAAAAAATAATTTTTGATTCATTACTTTTTGAAATACAGTACGTTCATTTGACCGCGATTTGGATATAAAAATGGTCATAACTTTTGAAATACCCTGTATAGTGTAACAATACCCGATATTGGAAGAACGGAAATCATTAGTAGAATTTGAGTATGGAATAATATATAGGGTGCCTCATTTAAAAAAATGCATGTTTGCATCACCACGTAATTATGGATCACCCTGTATAAATTAGATATATAGATATATATACAAGTTTTTTCGCTATCTTCTACAGTAGTGGAGTTATCGACCGAGCCGATACTAAAAACTCACCCTGTATATACCTACAGGTTAGGTGAGTGCTGAGGGTAGTCTCAGTCATCATAGGGCCCTGAAGATGTCTCGTGCAATCGTGGGCGAAAGCTGGGGTTTTAAGGCAAATCAGATTCAAGTTTCATCCAGAAGTGAAGAATTTTCTAAGGTCTTGTTATTTTACAAATTGGGCACTCCAATTACTTAGGGTACCTAAAACTATATTACACGCTAAATCAGGCATTCAGCTGTGATAACAGAAGCGTCGTTAAAACTAGTCCGATCTAAAAATTATCGCTCACTAATGAAATTCGCGTCCAAAGTTTCGAAATTAGCGAAATCACTTCAAAAGACGAAGTAATCTGCTTTTCCGATACAAAAAGAAGGGTTAGAATTACGAGCGACGCTGCTACCGTGAACAAGAACAAGCCTTTTGAGGTCAAATGGACAGCAGGGACAGTCGAGGAACAAAAGTATCGATAATTAGGCGAAAATAAAACTTGCTTCCCGAGCTAAACTTGCTGGAGAAGCTATTGATTTTCGCCGATTCAAAAGAATGAATTATTATCGTACCGGGTGTTTCCTCATACTCCAGCCCTCTTATCTTTTTTATCCAAAGAGACAGAAAAACGTTTTTGCATTAAAGTTTTTAGTTTTTTTCTTGATATTCCGAATTTGGCAAGAAAAAACGAAAAAACGAAAAAATAATAAAAAATAAAGTTATATTTTTAAATGGGAGATCCTGCATATTATATTATTCTATGTATTTATTTTGCAATAAAAAATTACATTTCAAAAAAAAAAATAGCACAAGAAGGAATGTGGAGCGGAATTGAGAATGTAGCGATACGCTACCTCTGCTCTTCCATTCAACACTCCGGAATAAATACTGAAAAATTACTTGTCTAAAGTAGACACCGACAAATAAATAAAAATATAAAAATTACACAATAAATGAATGTGGTAGTTGCTGCAGGGCATAAATTACAATTGAAACATTTGAAGACTAATTATTAATGTGATATAAATAATTGTTACTACTGAGCTACCTAGGAGAAATCTGATTATTATACAGCTATATACGTTTCTTGAATTTGCACAAATCTAGAAGCTTTAGTTCTGAAGGTGTTTTGTTGTATATGGAAACAAATATATTTTTCTCTTGTTTTCAAAAATATAGGGTTCGTTCACCTTATTTTGAAAGATTTTTGAAATATTTTGCTTCAAAGTTAAGTAGTTAACCTAAATCCACTAGAGCCATGTCTGCCGAAACACAATTGAATGCGGTAATGTTTTGTGTCATTCTGACATTTTGATGAGGTAAAAAGCATCGCTTTGTTTACAAGTCCGAAAAACTCCCAGTTTTATTTTTTTAAAAATGCCGTTATATTATTATAATGAAAATAAAACGTGAAGTTGTTTTTTGTTTATCTGAACGTGCTTCTTGGCGACACAGGTTCGCCAAATAAAACCCTGTACTCTCCTCTTACTTGAGATATATTGTTATTATTTCTATAAAATAAACGTCAAATTCTTAGTTTTTGTTTTTCATTACAATAATTTAACGGCATTTTTTAATATAAAACTGAAAGTTATTTGTGCTTTTAAACAAAGCGATGCATTTTTACCTAGGGAAAATGTCAGAATGACACAAAAAATTACCGGTTTACTTCCAAATTTTAGAAACTTTGAAGCTAAATATTATTGTAAACAAGAGAAAGATATATTTATATCACGAAATATAATATACAGGGTGTCCATTTAAGAAAAAATATATTTATATCACGGAATATAATATACAGGGTGTACTATTTAAAAAAATTAAACTTTATACGAAAAAAAAAACGATTTTTCATTATTTTTTCATTTTTTTTTGTTAAATTCTAAATATCAATAAAAAACTGTACAACTTTCATATAAAAACTTTTTTCTATCTCTTCAAATAGAAAAAGATAAGAGAGGTGGCGTAGTATGAGGAAACACGCGGTACATGATACAGTTCGGTTCAAATGATCCAGTGTCCGTTAAGCGGCCCACAGACGCTCCGGAAGTCCTCAGAGGAAAAACCGCACAGTCCTAGCCTCAATGATTATCAGAGTGTACGTGGAGGTTCGCCGGCGGTTTCGTCGGACTGTACAAGCCGCCGGATGTGGAATTGAAAAATCATTCGATATTCGATCGGCCTGCACAGGCCGGGACAGTAGATTGTAAATAGCATTAGGTACATGTTTCAGAAATTATGTAACCTAGGGCCTGGCGAGATATGTTATCGTTGAAGACTTCAAATAATAATAATATAATAATAATAAACCGTCTTTTATTCAATGAAAAAAATGTATGGTACACAATTTGTATTAAATTGAAGGCGAAGTCTAGCTCCTGGCTATTTTACTTAACCTTCAGTGGGACTGAGCCCGATAAAAAAAACAGTGTACTTCAAGTAAAAAAAATACCAAGAATAATCACCTATTGACATTGGTATCTTAAATTACATAACTATGTACAAAAATTACTCGATAAGAAGAACATAGTAAATCTTATAACTTCTCCTGGTTGCTAAAAACCGTAATATTGCCGTTAGTCTCTCATGAGGCGAACTCATCATCATAGTTACAATGTCTTAACAGACATGTTGTGAACTCGTAAAATGCTTTAAGTCGGAGCTAAAGTATTACCGACACGAATATTATCAATAGTTTTGAGAACTATATATAGCCCGCCATCGTTCGCGATTTACTGTCAGTTCAGTGGCGCTCTTGATACTCGTATCCAACAACTGTTTCGTCGTATTCACCCAGCGTGTAGATGAACGGCCACGGCGCCACCCTCTCGGGGCGTGACCCTGAACTACAAGTTTCTCCATATTATCGCTTCTGTAAATATGTCCGAAGAATGTAAAGATTCTCGTCGACACAATGGAGGATAGTCTCTTTGGATTACCGAGCTCATCCAGTATGGAAACATTAGTTCGATGCGCGGTATAAGGAACTCTCAGCATTCTTGAGGCGAACTATCCCATCGCATCTTTTAAATTAATGGCGTAACCATAGCTAACCGCTTCAGATAAGTTTCTTCATCCATCCTCTGATAGTTGTGCCAATTTTTTGACGTTACCTATAATGCTGATAGTAGATTTGTATGCGAAAAATGTTCTTTTTTTCAACACCAGATGCTTCTATTAATACGCTTTTTGATGCTCACAATTTACTGCTACTACCAAACTAATATTATAGGAGCGAGACAATCGTCCTTTGTTTGTTTGTTTCTTTATTAATTCTTTTGATCTCAAAAGAGATATAGAACAAGTCAATTTGTACAGCAGAAGCAAATTTTTAAAATACACTTACAGTTCAGTAAACACATACAAAACACATATGTACATCAATACGGACAACTAAAATAACAGATTAATACAAAATAAATTAGACCCAATACTCTTTCAACGAGTATAATTCTTTTTCGACTAGGAAGCACCTTAGTTTCTGTTTGAACTTACTCAGCGTCTTCTGGTTTCTTTATATCATCTGGCAGCTGATTAAAAACTTTCAAGCCCAGAGAGTGAGGAGCACTAGAGGTAATTTGAAGGCGATCATGTGGTATTCTGAAATTATTTCTCATTCTAGTATTATAGTCGTGGTGGTCCTTGTTTACGGTTTGATGCCATGCTTGCTAGAACAGAACTGGAAGGTTTCCTGAGCGTCTGTGTAGCAGGGTGCAATTGCAGCCTTCAGGCCAGGCCTGTGCAGTTTTTCCTCTGAGGTCGTCTTTTGATGCTATGCTTGCTAGAACTGAACTGAACTGAAAGGTTTCCTGAGCGTCTGTGAAGCAGGGTGTATTCAGGCCAGGCCTGTGCAGTTTTTCCTCTGAGGTTTTCCGGAACGTGTGTGGGCCGCTTTAGAACGTATGTGTGTAACTGTGTACGAACTTGAAAAGCGTAGACCGCGAAAACAAAAACGTCGCTGGTTGGGATCTCCGATCTCGGAGTTGTGTATTGGCGCATCTCCAAGCGCAATCTGATGGCATTGACGACCGCCTGAATGCAGCGGTTTATATCTCGGTTCAAACTCACCGCTTTTTCTCCGTCGCTAGACAGCTGTGTCGATGTGATACGTGTAGTCTCTACGACGCTTTTATTTCCTAACATGACAGCGTGAGCTTAATAAAACTATAGCGTTTTCGACTTATTGCCCTATCACTGCACTAATAGAAACTGAGCGTCAAAATTATGTTCGTCTTAAATTTGAGTGCAAAACTAGTCTAGTTTTTTGTCTTCGACTTATGCGCTTAATTGCACTTAAGTGCAAATTACCGCCACTGACTCTCTGAGCTCGTGGCGATTTCAGTGCACTTTTGACATCTATCGAATATTGATTATAACCTGTTTTATTTGTCCAAGAAAATAATTTTTTGAATCCAGAACTGAGTATGGATGATAGGATAGGTTACGGAAGATACGGGAAGTGTAGTTGGAAGAACTGCGAACATCCTCATCTTCAGATGATGAGGAAATTGAAGCATATCTAAATAAATTGCAAATAACGGCTGTATGTGTCCCAAAAATAGGAATGTTTGTTGAAGATGTTCATAAACTGACGGAAGAAGAGGTGTAACAAGAAATAGGTATTTACTGATACAGAAGTCTTAATATAATAGTTATTCATTTTAAGTGGGCAATTCCTGGGCTGGCGCTAAAGCCATATCGCACAAAAGGCTGTTAGGTTTTTTGTAGATAACTTGATAAATGATTGAACAAGGCGAATTCAAACTATTCCAATTCGAAAACCACCACAAAACGAAATTGAGCTCTCAGGATGCAAAACAACATCAAACTCTTAGCGTCAGTTGGCTGACAGAACAGTTACTTCAACTGCGCTTGAAATTTGGCGTATGTTCTATTTACCGGTTCAGATTTATTGCACTTTAGGGCACCAGACGAGTTTTGAATGTGCACTGAAGTAAACTCGTGGTTAAAATCGGTGCAGTAAGTCGAAAACGCTTTTAGATTCTGGTTTAACTGTAAAATTAGTTGGATATACAGGGTGTTCATTTGAAAACTTTTCACCTCGGATTTCTCGAAAACCGCTGCTTGAAAGAAAACACGCCGAGACACGTCAAAAGACCTATCAAGGATACAACTTTTTAACCAAAAACTGTTTCACCCCCTTGTACCCTCTGACCCCCAGGGATCATCCCCTTAAACATTTTAAATGACAAGCGTTATCGAGTAATATCTTGCTTCAAAGCTATGTTGAAGTCTTTTATTTTGACGTTTGATTTTTTAAAATCGGTCGAATCATTTTCAAGAAAATTAGAATATTTTGTATCTTAACTTGTTCAAATAGAATACAAAAATATATAGTAAAATATATAATAGAGAAGATTAGATAAATCTTTATGTATCTTAATTTGTTCAGATAGGAAACAAAAACTCACGAAAATACCACCTTTTATTGCAATAAGTGCTTAAGTTCTCTGTTATTGGCCAAACAATGATATAGGCAATTTTCTTGACGGGCAGTTTGGATGACCTTCGCCAACGCATTATCGAAAGCTGTCATGATATCCTGCATGTTTTTGCAACTGCCCTTCAGAAATTTGAAAATCGGATTGTGTTGGTGATACTGAGATCCTCAACAAGATTTCTAGATTTCCATTTGTCAACCTAGTTCTATTTTTTGATTTTGTGAGATGTATTTTTGAAATTATTGATTTTTCCTAAAATTATATTGGTGCTTTGGCGGGCCGCTCAAGTTGCAAATGGCCGCATGCACATCGAAACCTTTTGATCCAACAAAACTTTTTTCCGGTTTGATGTTATGTTTCACGTAAAACAGGTATACATTATTTAAGTTCTCAGAGATAACCATTTTCAAGTTAACCTTTATTGTGTAAATGTACATGTGATCGAAAGAATTATCGGTATTCTCGAACAAATTAATACTACATGAAAAACGTGCTTCAAACATATCTAATTTCAAAGTAGGTGGTGTTTAACAATACTTCATTAATGGTATTTAGGGACTTAACCAAGGTATACCTATTCCACGTAGAACATATTGAGAAAACTATTTTTTTTTTTGATAATCACATTGATGCACCAAACCTGAAAAAAGGTTTTGGTAATTTAAATGAGTTTAATGTGCCGTAAGTGGCGCCCTCTATTCATGATAGCAAAACCGTTGTTGAATTTGGATTTCTCGCGTTAAAAAAATCACCGATACGTAATTTTAGATCGTTTGTGCCATTTTGTTGCGGAATAATTAAGAAAAAATTAAAATAAATGAAACATTTTGACACCCTATACCTTAAAAATTAAGCACTTTAAGGCGTCATGTTTCCTATCTCAATGTTCATAGAAAAGTGAGATCTTACCAGTGGCGCTTCCAGGAAGCTTGCCTGGGGGGGGGGGGTAGTTACTTTATGGATAATGTAGTAGGCACCTCAAAGGAGAGGGGGGGGGTACAATAAACATCTTGTTAAATGAAGATATAATACGGTAAGAGATGAATATTTATGAAATTAAAATTTTTCAGCCGCAAAGATCAAATTAAACATTACACAGGTATTTTCCATTTCTTATTATAAGGAAAATTAACAAAACAAAGTACATATAACAAAACCAGACTTATTATAAATAATGTAAACAGAAAAATATATTTAAAGCAATAAACATAAACAGTTAAATTTCAGTGCATATTATAGCATCTTATTTTTGATTAATCAGTTTTGCTCCGTGTTCTGGGGGGGGGTGATTACCCCCTCTACCCCCCCTTGGAAGCGCCCCTGGATCTTACACCTGTCAAGCGTTGCAGGTGGAATATATACACTGTATATATTTGTGTTTGCTACGTACATGAAAATAAATGGTTCCTTCTTTCACCTATTCCATCCATGCGAAAGCCACAAAAATGCTGATTCACATTTTTTTTTTGAAAAATAGCAGATACATTTTCCAGAACCGTGTAACTGATCTGAAACAATTTTGCGGCCAGAAGCATGCCATTCACTGGCATTCAGCAACCAAAAACAAGGCTTTGTTGCATTCAATTAGTACGGTAACGCAGGATTCACCTTCTCGCATACACGAATGTATCCGACCACAGTTTCAGTGCACATCTAACTGAAATATTGGCAATCGCGAAATAAAACGGGGACATTGCGATCGCGGTAGGTAAGCCATTGCGGTACTCAACCATTTTAGACTGATATCACGACTGAACTGTTTACAGAACCAATCCTAATATATTCCTTTTCCTCATACGTTTCAAAATTGTAAAAACGTCAAAATTCGCTACGTGAAAAATATTTTAAAAATTAAGAAACATTGAAGTAAATAGATGGCTTCCAGTGGACCTTTCTGAGAGTGAACAACAATAGAAGAGACAAAAATTAGCGGCAGATTAGCAAACCATAAAGTGCGGTAGTACATAGGGGTGCGTTTCTAAAACACCTAATTTTTTTTAAAACCAAATGTGTGAGTTTAGGCAGCTGGAGATAATAAAAAAATGAGAAGGTATTATTCTTTAAGGGAAATAAAAATGTTACACGACCTTTTGATGAAGTTCTTCGCCTTAATCGACCCTTAAATTCTGATTTTAGTGAAAATCAGAAACAAACCCCTAACTTTGAGGCAGTGTAGGACGGGAACTATTGGTCGCACACAAAAAATGCAAAGACCAAAATTATGCAGAATGTTGTTTTCTCCATAACTCGTTTGAGGCTTTTGCGATATTACTTACCAAAATGGCGTTATTTTTCAAAAATCGTCGCGAAGCAGAGTTTTCATCCCCACACCCATCGAGCGGCAATCGTCCAAGGTCACAAACTTATATGTAGGTTCGGGGGACCAATGTCTACCATCTCACCAAATTTTATTTCTTTCGGACTTTTTGTTGTCAAAGGCCTCTTTTTACGACGTAACGATTGGACTACTACATTGGAGTCCCTTTATTTTTCTATGACTCGCTCAAAGCTTGAACATACTTCATATATGGAACTCTTACTATCGAAGTCATGTCCATCAGATCGAGAATGTTCAACGCAGATTTCTGAAGCATTTGTCCGTCCAGACATAATCAAACGATTTTTGGACAAAAGTGAGATGTGCTTCGTCAAGCTTTGATAACTTTGACATTTTGACTACCAAATGCACTCTGGCGTTTCATGAGTGTGTGGCCGAGCAACTCAGTGTTGTATTGAAATTTGGGCAATTTTGTGGGGTATGCAGTTTTTCAGTTCTTGTGACCCCAGACGTTTAAAGTCAAGATCACAATATCCACGAGGGAGAACTTGTATATGAATGAAATGAGCCCAAATGTAAACAAATATCTATATACTGTTTTATAGCTGGTGCGGTAAACGCTGATGAATTATAAAATAGGTTTAACATGATGACCTTACAACTCTGGTGACCAATCATGGCGCCTTTACGATCACGTGTTTTTGGTTCAGCATTTATACATTTTTAAATGTTTATAATTAATTGAAAAACACTGGTATCTCAGTTCTTTGTATTAAATATCGATATTGCTAACAATAAATTTTTGAAATGCATAAAATAAATCAATATTTTTTTCAAAATCCCATTTTACTTCCGATACCGACAGGTGAGGGGATTATTGTGATCGCGAAAATTTTTGATTTTGAGATAATTATTTGCTTTTTAGGCGTTTTATGATCTATACATAACGATAATCCACGGCACTCATTTCCGTCGGTCTGCCTGTAGTTCTGTCTGTCCGTCTGTCTGTTCGCGTTTTTCTACCCTCGCAGTCTCAGCAACCGCTGCATGGATTATGATGAAGTTTGGGTACCGATTTTCTGTGAGGTCCTAGTAGGTAGTGCTGCCATAATTTTTAAAGTTAAAATTTGTTCTAATCACAATAGCTTGTCCATTGACTTGTGAAAGAAAGACCTAGCATCATAATACCCTTTTTTAGTTCCACCCGAACATTGCCTTGCCTATTACAGAAATCAAGGGACTTTTTTACTGATGCATGCTCAAGTATTGTTTTAGATCATTCTGAATTTAGTAACATGGAAATCATGGAATTGATTTTAATGA
Organism: Callosobruchus maculatus; assembly: GCA_951848785.1. NCBI lineage: Eukaryota > Metazoa > Arthropoda > Insecta > Coleoptera > Chrysomelidae > Callosobruchus > Callosobruchus maculatus. Next base: position 102,479 of record CATOUR010000028.1, on the reverse strand, counting down.
AATTTAGACACAGTATTATTACCATGGCGAAGATGAACAGTACGTATGGCTTTTCAAAATCGTGTCAGTGGCGGCGCAGTAATAATAAAAAACTGAAGATATATAAATAGCTCAAACCTCGTTTTTAAGCAATTTGGGGTTCCTGATCGTTTCGTTTCGTCCAGTTGAAGCTCGCAAAATTAAAATTGTGTCGTTTTAGTTCCTGTGGAGAGATTTAGAAAACTATTTACTAGAGTTTTTGTGCTGGAAGTTTTTTGAGGACAGGTGGGCGATGATTTGGTTTCAAGGGATTTCAGACTATAGCTTCATGCAAAGGGAAAATAATAAAATGATATCACTGTTATGTGTGGTAAGTACTGATTGAATCAACTTGACTCCACTTTTTCGTTTTTCTTTGCCTTCATAAATGCAGCAGGCCAGCTCGGCCAGCTAGCGAGGCGCGTCTGACTACTGACGTCACACGGTGTGATCTCGTGCACAGGTGAGGTGCGTTTCTTGCGATTCTGTGAACAATAATATTTTGACTTCAACTTTGTTTGACTGTTTTTAATACCAAAATCTCTCGATTGCAGTTGAAAAAAGCCTCGGACGTGACTATTGTGTCTGCCTGGTTTTACTTTAACCGTCGTTGCGTATACAGTCGCTTAGAGCTACGCTCATGAGGGGGGACCGGTATGGCGTTATCCGTTCCAGAACGATATTTCATAAAACAGTGGATTCGGCATTTCGCATCATTAAACATATCGGCAATTTGGTCGATCCGGAGCGGCAGCCTTGCACCGCCGCCGCCGCCGCCGCCGCCGCTTTTTGTTGCGCCGCCGCCGCCCATCCTATGATTTACGACCGCCGCCGTCGCGCGTCGGATCGCCCTTGTTTCCAATGGGAAATGGGCAAAAATGCAACCGCCCCCGCATGCCCTACCTGCGTAGGTGCATACATGTACGCGTTTTGCAAAAACTGATTTCACGTCGGCTTTTTGATGCCTCTAATAGTGTGGCGCGGATTCCGTTTATAGTCTAAGAGTCAGCGATCGGTGATTATAACAATAATAATAATAGAAGACACTCATACGAACAGAACTCACAAAGCACAAAATTTCATATCCAAGCGCATGCAAATAGAGGTTCATCATAAACAGAAAACAAAGGACAGAGGAATTATAGACGTGATTCTCGAATTCCCGGATATTCACATTCATCCAAAAAATCGAAAACATTTATTAGACCTTCTATCAAAACATTGTATTCTGAATAATCTAAGCCCCTGTTCACATGCTCCAAGCGAGGCGCGTCCGATGTGAACACGGGCTAAGAGCGGTTATTACAAATGTGGCGGTCGTTTTGAGTTTAAGTTTCGTTTGACAAAAGCCAAAAATTTTCCAATCCCCGGATCTTCAAGTTCACCAAAAAATCTAAAACCTTTAGTAAACCTCCTATCACGATAAAACATCATATTCTGAATAACTGGAGGGCACTTATTACAAATCTGGCGGTTACTTTGTGGTGTTTAAGTCTCATTTGAGAAAAGTCAAAATTTTCCAATCTCCGGATATTCAAGTTCATCAAAAAAATCTAAAACCTTTAGTAGACCTTCTATCACGACAAAAAATCGTATTCGGAATAATTGGAGGGCATTTATTACAATTCCGACGGTTATTTTGAGTTTAAGCCTCGTTTGACGAAAGTCAAAATTTTTCCATTCCCCGGATCTTCAGTTTCATCCAAAAAATCGAAAACCTTTATTAGATGTTCTATCAGGACAAAATTTCATGTGTTGGATAATTTTAGGGCGCTAATTACAAATCTGGCGGTTGTTTTGAGTTTAAGTCTCGGTTGACGAAAGTTTAAATTTTCCAATCCACCGATCTTCAGTTTCATCCAAAAAATCGAAAACCTTTATTAGACCTCCTACCGAGTCAAAAGTTCGTATTATGAATAATTCAGAAAAATTTGAGGGCGCTTATTACAAATCTGGCGGTTGTTTTGAGTTGAGAATCTCGTTTGACAAAAGTCAAAAGTTTTCCAATCTCCGGATATTCAGGTTCATCCAAAAAATCTAAAACCGTTATTAGACGTTCTATCAGAACAAGACATCGTATTCTAACTAATTTGAAGGCCCTAATTACAAATCAGGCAGTTATTCTGTGTTTAAGTCTCGTTTGACGGAAGTCAAAATTTTTCCAATCCCCGGATCTTCAGTTTCATCCAAAAAATCTAAAACCTTTATTAGACGTTCTATCAGGACGAAACTTCGTATGTTGGATAATTTTAGGGCGCTAATTACAAATCTGGCGGCTGTTTTGAGTTTATGTCTCGGTTGACGAAAGTTTAAATTTTCCAATCCATGGATCCTCAGTTTCATCAAAAAATTCGAAAACCTTTATTAGACCTCCTATCGAGTCAAAACTTCGTATTATGAATAACTTGAGGGCGCTAATTACAAATCTAGCGGTTGTTTTGAGTTTAAGCCTCGTTTAATGAAAGTCAAAATTTTTCCAATCCTCGGATATTCAAATTCATCCAAAAAATCGAAAACCTTTATTAGACCAACTATCAGGATATAACATCGTATTTTGAATAATTTGAGGGCGCTAATTACAAATCTGGCGGTTGATCTGAGTTCAAGTCTTCTTTAATGAAAGTTGAAAGTTTTCCAGTCTCCGGCTATTCAGGTTCATCCAAAAATCGAAAACCTTTATTAGACCTTCTATCAAGACTCAACATCACATTCTAAATAATTTGAGGCCACTTATTACAAATCTCGTGGTTGATTTGAGTTCAAGTCTTGTTTGACGAAAGTCTAAAATTTTTCAGTTCCCCGATCTTCATATTCCTCAAAAAAATATCGAAATCTCTCGAAATCGGAAACCTTTATTAGACCTCCTATCACGACAAAACATCGTATTCTGAATAATTTGAGGGCACTTATTACAAATCTGGCGGTCGTTATGAGGGTGAGTGAGTTATATTGATGTAAATATGAAGATCGCTGGCTCTCACTCTAAAACCTAACGTTGCGAACGAGATAGACGCAATATAAATGCGGTAGCTCTACCCCCACGCAAAAATATAAACTGCTCAACATAACATAAATGTCACTCATTCACCTGTATACCAAGAATGACGAGTGTTTGCAGAGGAAGCTTATCCAATACCGTAAGCAGCGCCTGACATATAAGTATGAAATTTATTTTTGAGCACCTTATCCAAGAAAGGGTACTGCAACCCCTAACCGTGATATAGCACGGCAGGCATATTGACATCTTAATGAAACCCAGCATGCAGATTTTGCCTCGTGAAACGCAAACCGGCGGGCTTGTAATTTATGGTACGGCAAATAAAACTCCGTTCAACATAAATAGTTAATTACAAAAGAGGGCCGTTCCGATGCCATGGCGCTTGCTGTATGAATACCGGGGGCAATAATTCAAAACGGCTGTATTCGCAGTGTAAACCGTCCTCCTATACAGTGACATAACTAATGGGGGTCTGACGTACTTCCTAAACCAATGAATGCTCTTCTAACTACGACGTATACGAAAAAATCTGCTTTGTGATTCAACGTCGTTAGTTCGGTTTCTACACCGAGATCGTCAGCTCTTCTGCAATCTACTATAACTTCTACCTCTAGTCTACTTACATAGATCGCATAAAAATACATGTTTGCTGAAAACCACATATTTTCTACACCGAGATCTTCAGCTCTTCTGCAATCTACTATAACTTCTACCTTTAGCCTACTTACATAGATCGCATAAAAATACATGTTTGCTGAAAACCACATATTTTGTAATTGAGAGCAGACAGAAAGAATTCTGCCGGTGCGCCATCTGGCACCCGAAGGTAACGGAAAACCGAGGAAATCTCTGCCTAGCAGCAGTAGACTTCTTGGCGGGACGCCAAGGTGCATCCGCTTGGCCACTAGAGAGCGCGGGTTCTATACGCCGCTGCGTATGAAAGCCGATATACGAGGGCTGCTCTATACTGCTCTATATACCTCGTATATCAAGGTTGTGTGTTGACCGGAGGTTAACCCTAGATGTCATATTTCACAAATGGTGGTTTTCGATTTTACTTGAGGTTAACTCTGAGTTAACTTGACGCCAAGAAATTCTTGAGTTAACCCCAAGTCTGCGATGGCGCATGCGCATTAGGTTATGTCACTTTGGTTTTGCTACTTGCTAGGCGTTTGATGTTTCATATTGTATCGTTTACCTTAATGCTTTTAATCGTTCTTTTTATTTGAAATGGATGGTTATGATGTAAGTGCATATAGCAGTGATGAAAAAGCAATGAGACCAAGAATATTTTGACCTAGCGTCAATTAATCTGAGCCTGACCATGACTCCTTGGTCTTTTTAAAATTTTTGTATTTTTATTTCAGCACTTTTATATACAGATCTGCGGCTATTATTTGCACATTTGCAATTAAATTCTTCTCCTCTACCTTTTCCCAGGCGTTGTCTTTTTCGCGCCATGTTGTTGCACCTTTTGTTTTGAATTCTTTTACATGCCTGTACTTTTCTACTAACGAAATGAACAGATATTCTCCATCTTTTGAAAAGTTGTTCGCTCTTTTTGGTTTTTTCATGCTGACACACGGGTACATGCACGGCTATTATTTGAGAAAGGCCCCAGAAACGACTACCACGCCAAGCAATCCGAACACCAACCCAACCTAAAAATCTTTTATCTATGCCAAGCACTAAATGACTGCGAATGAAATGAAAAAACGTCAGTGGAAAAAACCAAAATGAGGTTCGAAATAGCATGGAACTGACAACTCAACGAACTCATTCTTTGACAGTCTTGTCAGAAAAACACAAAACATCAGCACGAAACACCTAACGAAGGAAATAAGAAGAAGAAGAATTTTAAATATTGCGGACACAGTCCCACCAAGCGCTAAAAATAAAATACAACTCGCGGTCAGTTAACCCTTCGCCATTTTATGATTGTGAAACAAGAGGCGTTCCATTGTTCGAGTTAACTCGCAGGTCGAGGTTAGTAAACCGTCAGAGTGACCACTGATTGTGAAACTGGGCCTCAGTTGCGATTCAACATGGGGACTTTGGCAACCACTCTGCAATCTTCAACTATTTTGCTGCTTTCTGGTTGAACTGCCCCTACACAAACATGGTTGACTGTCACCTAAAGTAAATAAACGAGATTGACAACAAAGACTATTAAGTCATAACATAATATAGAACGAGTCGCTTTGTACCACCAGGGCCTGAGGATCCGACACATTTGATCACCACTTTGCAGGCTGGATTGCCATGACTACCATGGCCCAGCAGGTAGTACGTCGGACTAGAATTCCGAAGGTCGCAAGTTCAAATCCCGTTGGCAGTCGGTCCTTTTTGCGGCATTTTTTTGGTAGGACCTTGACTTGAGAGTCCGACATATGGCCAATAAAGAGACTACTAAGTTCACTGCGACCTACTGGCTTCCAGTACTAAACATTCACTCTACCTACGTAGAGCACACGCCTTAGTAGGAATATGAAGGGATTTCTAAACATCACATCGTATTCATGCAATTCAGGGGCCTAGGAAGCAGATTGCTATCTGTTCTGACAGTCAGGTAGCATTGAACGCATTTACTGCCTGTAGGTTTACATCAAGGCTCGTTCTGTAAAGTAGAAAGGTCTTGGATGGCACTTCGGAAAGACATCACGTGTCACTTATGTGGATGGGGTTACCGGTAATGAAACGGCGGATGTGCTCGCAAGGCCAAGATCAAGAAATGATTTTCTGGATCCTGAGCTAGCCATGGGACTAGAAGCACGTACTATTAGAAGGAAAACAGGTGTGGTGGCAAAATCAATACCTTATGAGATCGAGAGGAATCTTTAGACATCTCCGTCAAGCTAGAGAGTTTATTTTAGGACCTCTGCGTCGGTACTCTATAACTTAAGAGATAGAAACATGTTTCTATCACCATGACGACCGTGACGATCGGGCAGTTTCGGGTGCCTGTCACGTGTCTACTACGCTGTCACGACACGCTGTCATATTTACAAGGCCACTCCATCCCATAGTAAATAGTGCATAGAAACACGTTTCTAAGTTACAGAGTACCGGCGCTGGTCAAGGTGGGGCGGTTCTGTCTCTCATTGGACAGAAGCCGACTAACGTTACTTGTGGGCGTGGTATCTGGGCATAACACCTTCAGATATCAGATATCCCTTGTATGTGATGGGGGTGGCAAGTGATCCGACTTGTGTACGCTGTGGCGAGGAGGAGGAATCCCTATACTAGATATAAGGCCATCCTAACCTTTGCGATTAGAGCATAAGGGCCCGTTTGTATGCCTATGCACTGATGGGCCTTTTCACCAGAAAGTATCTCGCCCATTGGGTGCATTCAACAGACTCAACAGTTGCGGAGCAGCTACCAAATTTTCTGCTGAACGCGTGCGCTACCTATAGCAGCCGCCGCTCCAGCGGTTGTCATTTTTCGTAGCGATAGAAAAGTACGCTCACTTGGAGCGGAGCGGAATAAGCTACTTCTGACCTTGTGAGTGTTACATGTTATGACACTTATGTTATAGATTATGCTGTCATACAAAAGTAGCGGCTCCCGATCTTTCTGCTGAATGCAACCATTAATTCATTTAATACTATAATGAGCTTTCTTATATCATCAAAACTGAGTGACAACGTTATCACAATAACCACAGACGAGAAATATAGACGCCCATCAATACATAGTGTTAAAACGTCTGAACCGATTTCTGTGCCCCCTTTATGGTTATATTGACTACTAAAATTTGGTCGGTAATTTTGAAAAAGAAAATATGTAATTTAGTTAGCTCCAAGAATCCGCTGCAACAGACTTTTTTTCGTTGACAAATGAAACAAAACCCAATGGTTGCTAAAAGTCTATTTATTAAGAATTCCACATAAAGCAGGTTATGTATAGTGTAGAGATAGCTTAGAGAGATATATTTATTTCAGGATAAAAGCACAAATTTGAGACAAGACAAAGAAAAAGGAGTATCTAGCTAGTATCCTACGTGAAATACATTTTACTACAAACACCAGCTGTTATTTAATTTATCAACAAATTCGCCCATGTCATATAATTCATATTGAATAATAACTACCGGAATAATCTATACCTAAAAAGTCTAATAATTTGAAAATTTCAGAGGCAAATGACGACTAACACCAAAAGGTACGATACCATATTTTAGGTGAGAATAAAAATTTCTAAAATAAGCCACTTTTAGCTATCATAATCCTTGCCGTTGTCTTATTCATAGGAAAACGATGCATAGTTTTATTTTCGGTACTATACCTAGGAACACATCAACTAAATACGATTTTTGGGAACAGACGCCAAATTTCAAATACAACAATCACAATGTTGACAAAAATGACAGATAGCCGGTAGCGTAATGATTGACAGCGCCCTCTTAGCGGCTGGAGTCCGTACCAAAACTTTTTTTGACCTTGACCATAAGAGATAAACGGCTGTGACAATGACATGCTATCAGATAAAATTAATCTATGTTAGGGATGGAACATCGAAAGAAAACATCGATATTGGACATTGACATCGACATCGAGGGTCTGCCATCGATAACTACGATATATCATATTCAAAACATCGATGTTTGAACATCGCAAAAACATCGATATTCGGGTATTGTTCTTCAATTTTATTGTCAGAAATAAGCAATGATATGTATTTAACTATTATTTCAAATTAAAAAAAAAAACACCATAGTAAACAAATATACCAGAAACTAGCTAAAGCTACAAATTTATTAATTTAAACAAAGATTTAAAAAAATAAAATTACCACAACAGATTTTCTACTAATAAAGAAGAAATGCACATAATATGAAAACTAAATTTGGACATTTGTGCGAATCGGTCCCTGATATCTATCCGTGTTAGTTCCCAACTGTGCTGGTTCTACCTTTTGTATCATTAGTTGCTCAATGATCCTAATCAGACTATAATCCCAAGCTTTAAAATTTGGCCGATTGATGGAGCTAACTTGTTTTCAGTTCGATTATGGTTGTCTATGTCCTTTCAATCAGATGAAATCAATCAATGTCAAATGTCCATCTCAAATCAATTTGAAATATTTGAAATAGGACAAACAAAAAACAGTTCACATAGGAAACAAGTTAACTCCATTGTGAGGACGTGAGCCGTGGCTTTATCACAGCTTTATGAATCGCCCAAATCTAGTAGCTTGTGATTGTGATCTCCCATAAATTTGTATTGACGTCAATCGGTCACCATCGCGTCGGTGTTGTTTTCGTACAGAATAGTAGTTCGTTCATGAACTAGATCACTGAGAGGGAGTAGAATGCACACCTCTACAGAGGAACCCAAACGAGTTCGATTGGTATTTTAAATCATGCAGCAAAACCGAAGACTAGAAAATTGCAACCTCGCTAAGTTTACTTTTCTGAATATCTTCAATTTGTAGTTGAAATTTTCAGCAAAACATCGATGCAAATTTTTCAGAACATCGATGTTTTCATCGATCGTTCAAATTAAGAACATCGATGGTAAAAACATCGATCATCGAACATGAAATATCGATGTTCTCCAAACATCGATAATTATCGCTCACCCCTAATCTATGTGGGCCATAGGAAGATTAGGCGTTCCTTTCAGTGCCCTTGTCTGCAAAACGTTAGGACACCACTGTTCCTCCCCATTACACCACGCTGTCTTTTAAATTATGATATCTGTTTATCATAATGATTATCGTTTTAGTGCGAAAGGACCGCTAAAATTTATGCAAATTACCGAGCGCGGTGCTCATGTCGCCCAAAAAGTTTTTGCGGCTATAAACTAATTTGACCCATTTAGCCGGATGGACCTGATTAGATTGATTTATCCGATGGGTTGTTTAGATAACTACTAACTGTTTATACAATAATTAGCTGGTTGTTTTGCTCTTAATGTACCTGCACGGACGTGTATTTTGATAGTTATTTACCAAAGTAATAGCGTGAACAAAATAGACGTAGCAACTTTATTATCCCAAGATTATACAGTTTATAGAGCGAGATAAAACATACAAGGTGTTGAAAACTTCCCACCATGGATTTATCGAAAATTACTGTTAAAAGGAAAAAACGCCGAGACATACGTCAAAATATCTGTCAAGGGGGACGGCTTTTTAACCAAAAACTACTTCACTCCCTTGTCCCCTCTGCCTCTCAGGGAAACTACATTCAAAATTTTAAATGACAAGAAGTATCGCGTAATAACAGTGGCGGCTCGTGCCAACTTGAATGAATGAATAAGAACCAGAGGCTATCCAGCACGGAATGTGCCTGGTGCATAGGCCACACAATGGGCCGTTTTGCGTCTCTATCTGCGCTAGTTCCTAACACCTGCCCTTTTGGCAAAGGCAAGTACATTCTTAGGTCCTATCCGTTTTATCTCTATTGGTTCCAAGGTTCTTGAGCCCAGCATAGTCTGCCTGTGATAACCCAGATGTGTGCCGAGGATTCTTCCTCTTCACCACACCACGTGCACGTTGGGTCGTTGACCACCCTCATCACGAACAAGTGACGCCTGAAGGTGCTGTGATCCCTTAATAGGCCTACTAGCAATCTCAAGTTACTCCTATCGAGAGAGAGACAAAATCGTCCTATTCTCTCTGCAGGCCCTGCTAATAGTTCCCGAGCTTGACGGAGATGACCAGAGATGTTGTTCCATCTCAGAGAATGTTGATTCTGGATCCACTCTCCAGTTGTTTTCCTAATCAAGTTTGCAGATAGTCCTAAGGCTGGTTCCGGGCCCACAAAACTGTTGCCGGATCCCATCCTAGCCAGATGACCCCCCATTACATTACCCTTTACCCCAGCGTGCCCAGGCACTCACATCAGTGATACCTTGTGTTTAGCTGAGATATCGTCAAGAACCCTCCTGCACTGCAGGACCAGTCCCGACGTTATTTTCCAAGCACTCAGTGCTTTCATGGTTGCCTGACTGTCAGAGTAGATAGTAATCCGCCCCCCAAACCCGTCAATTTCCCGAATACGATTTACACAAGAAAGTATCGCATAGACCTCAGCCTGGAATACTGTGGTGTACCAGACCTGTCCTCCTCCTTCGATGAGCTGTCTTTCCCTAGACTCCCACTCTTCCCTTCACGGAAAAACCACCGTAAATTTGCGATTGAAGCGATGCGTAGGAGAAACTATATCGCTCCTAGTCAACAAAATAGGACTATCCTCATGCAACTCTGCTAGAATCGTCGAATGTCCTTTGCCTGTACTCATAAAAGTCCAGCTACCCTGACTCCAGAGACGGAACCCAGTTTTTCTAGCTTCCCCTTGAACTGCCAGATCCAAAGGAGGAAGATTCAATAGTGTTTCAATGGCGCTCAAAGGTGTTGTGCGCACTGCACTGATTATACTAAGACATGCCAAACGTTGAACCTCATTAAGTTTGGCTCTTATTGCCTCCGTCTTTATACAGGTCCACCACACTATGGAGTCATATATTAATGACGGTCTGACTATTGTAGTATAGAGCCAGTGCACCACTTTTGGGCTCAGGCCCCAACTACTATCGACAACTCTTCTGCTCTTCGAGCCTTGCTTACTTTATAATCCACGTGCTGCCTCCAAGTCAGCTTATGATCCAGTCGTGCCAACTTGAGAGGTAGTGCCAGAATGACAGCCAAAATTTCAGACCGATATAAAATTGAAAAAAAATACTTATAGGATAAGCTGAATTCAACACAAAACAAAACAATTTGTTAACTTCTTCACAGTCACTTGCAATTGTTTCTATCGTAAATAGTTCTATTAAATTTACGACAACGTGATTTCTATCCACTACAATAAGTTCTTCAACTTTTAAAACAGGTGTTGGACGTCCTAATTCCTTAACCTGAGGTTTTTTTTTCAGCGGAAGATTGCTAAATGAGTTTATTAATGCGCCAATTTTATTCATTTTCGCTCCAATGATATATTTTAATTAAACACAAAAGAGATACCGATCCGAAAACAGCGCACAACTCACTCAAACTAATAAGATCTAAATTTCAAACCTTTAACGAGTAAAGCCGACATCAGCATCAAACATAAACAAATCCTAACTGCTGAAACAAAACAAAAATAGTGAAGCATGCGAATGGAAATATGGGTAATGTGCCTGGCACGATCTACTTCGGATTTTCGTATTTAAAATCTATCCAAACGTCCAGCATAGCGTTATCTCTGTCAGTCATAAGCGTGTGTGATAAGATTTCTCTCACATTGTCTGTGCCTTAAAAGAAACGGCACCGTAGGCTGTTGTCATATCTCGCTGTCGCGCCGCGTCGTCAGCTCTCATCGGGTGAGTTGCCACGATGCCACGTTTTGCCTGGCGCAAGCATTTATGCGCTGAGCCATTTCACATAAAACAGAAAAAGTCGTTGGAAACTAACATAGAATAAGAAAAGTTTAAGAGATAGATAAATATGTTTTTGACGAAAATTAAGGTAGTGCCATGGCACTGTGGCACTACCTCACCAGCCGCCACTGAGTATTAGTTTGTTTCAACGGTATGCAAAGGTTCTTTGTTTTGACGTTTAATTTTTTTAAGTCGGTCGATTCGATTAATTTGTTTAGATAGGAAACAAAACACTCACGATAATACCACTTCTCATTGCAATAAGCGTTAAAAATGTTCCCAGTTCTTGGCCAAAGAATGAAATAGGCTATTGTTAGGACTTTCCTAAGCTTCAGCTTTTGATGTTACACTTATTTGTTGTTCGAAATAATACCGTGATTCACTTCAAAAACTGCTTTTATTTCACACAAAATTTGCACCACCTACATTCGTTCACAGTTGGTTAGAGAGCGAGAACATGGGAGAAGTTACCGACCAAGCAGTACTGTCAATAAAATTCATAGAGCTCCACCTAGTGGCGACCCTGAGGCTTGCATACAGACTTCTAGGCTGGGTTGGCATGAAAATATTTAAAACTAAATAAATTCACAAAATACAAACAAGATCACTAACAGGATAGTTGCAAAAACAGTAGAGATGATTCCAATTTATGGTGCCCAAAATTTATGTGCACCACAAACTGCTGTTCCGTTTAACGCCAGACGATAACTTCGCATAGGTATGTTTCGGACCTTGCTACAAAATTGACTCAAACTTGATCTGTTGCCAAAAAAAACTCGAAGTTCTGGATGAACCCGCAAAAGTTGAAGTTTTGAGTAATTTAGGCATGAATCCCAATACTTCGTTACGCAAAATTGTGGATCCGACTGACTTTTCATTTGGCTCTGTACACACACTTACTAAATTACATATATTTTATCCATTCAACACAGTGCAAGAGTTAACCGGAGATGATTTCGATCAGCGAGTTGAGTTTTGTGAACAAATGACTACAGCGATTAATGGCAATACCATTCATGTGAAGAATATTTGCCTCACTGATGAATACACATTTTATCTAGTTGGAATTGTTCATAAGCATAACTGCAGGTATTGGAGCAGTGGAAATACTAATGTTTTTGTAGAAGCGTATACCCAGTACCCCCAAAATTAATTATTGTATGGACAGGCATTTTAAGAAACAAGGCGATTGGGTCATTGTTTATTAATGGATATTTAAATAGAGACATTGATTTGAGTACGTTGGGAAATATTATCAATCACTGAAGCCATTGAACACCAAATCGAAGAGGATGGAATCTTTATACTTGATGAGGCTAAAATCTATTTCCAGTAAGATGGCGCTCCTCCACATTATGTTCTTCCGTTTCCGCAATGGATAAATGGCGCGTTTCCAGATAAATAGATAGGACGAAGAGGGATTATAGAATGGCCTGCCAGATCTCCCGATTTGACGCCATTAGACTTTTTTCTATGGGGTCACGTAACACCTATTGTGCTTAGTCCCATGCCATGACATCCCACAACATGTTTTTGCAACTGTCTGTAAGAAACTTTAACATCGCCTGTATCATTGCTTGTACGACGTGTAACGCAAAATACTTAGGTATTGCAAAAAAGTGATATTTCCGTGTGTTTTCGTTTTCTGTTTGAAAAAATTAAGACAAAAGATTTTTATAATTTTATCGAAAACGAATCGAACGTCATAATAAAGGATTTGGACATACCTATGAAACGAGATACTAGGTACTCGATACCCTTTGTCATTTAAACTGTTTAAGGGGATGATCCTGGAAGACGTAGGGTGCAAGGGGGTGAAGTAGTTTTTGATTAAAAAGTTGTCCCGCTTGATAAATCTTCTGACGTGTTACGGCGTTTTTTCTTTCAATCAGTGGTTCCCAATAAATTTTTGGTGGAAAGTTTTCAAATGAACACCCGGTATACCGGGTGTCCCAGAATTTCCTTGACACGTGATATTTTCGTAACGGAAAACGGTTCAAGCAAGAACTGAGTGGTACTTTTGAAGGTACTATAGGGTCTATCATACCATGCATTCAAACCATTTTTTTTGTACGTCAACCCCTAAAACTCACCACCAACTTTTTTTTTCAAATAGCACCCCATAGGTTTTCCTACAAAAATCATATCCCCATTTTATTTAAAATCTTGTGGTACCTTTAATTTTGTATGCAAACTTATTTTTTCCGTAGAATCATAAGCATAAGACAAATGAAATGATAATTTGTTTGACGCCTGATATTTTTGTAACAAAAATGGATAAAAAAGAAAAGTAAGTGGGTTTTTCAAGGGTAGTGAATGACCTGTCATTCCTTGCTTATGAATCATTTTTTTCTTACTTAAACCCCAGGAATCCACCCCTAGCTAGTTCTTTCAAATTTCAATCCACAAGTTTGCCTTTTTAAGCCGCTACTGGAATTTATCGTTAATTTTGGCGCCCGTGTGCGGGGCACACTTTGCACACGGGGTTGGCGCGGACCAATGTAACCATAAAACTTTTTTACGTTTTTGCACTTGGTTTTGTTGTCACATTTTTTTTTATTAGTTGATTCATGATAATAAAAAAATATTTTTCATACATGTGTTTTAATTAATTTATGCTTACGATTTTATGAATTAAACGAAAAAAATTAACGATAAATTCCAGTAGGGGCATAAAAAGTAAGGCACTACGATAATTAAATTCAAGTAAAGAATTCATTTTTCCAGGCAAAATTGTGAATTGAAATTTGAAAGAACAAGCTAGGGGTGGATTCCAGGGGTTTAAGTAAGAAAAAAATGGTTCATAAGCAAGGAATGATAGGTCATTCACTACCCTTGAAAAACCCACTTACTTTTCTTTTTCATCCGTTTTTTTACAAAAATGTCAGGGGTCAAACAAATTATCATTTCATTTGCCTTATGCTTATGGTTTTACGGAAAAAATAAGTTTGCATATAAAATTAAAGGTACCACAAGATTTTAAATAAAATGGGGATATCATTTATGTAGGAAAAGCTATGGGGTGCTATTTGAAAATAAAAAGTTGGGGGTGAGTTTTAGGGGTTGACGTACAAAAAAAATGTTTTGAATGCATGGTATGATAGACCCTATCGTACCTTCAAAAGTACCACTCAGTTCTTGCATGAACCATTTTTCGTTACAAAAATATCACGCGTCAAGGAAATTCTGGGACACCCGGTATATATGAAGACGTTCCATTACCAGACTCTTAAAATCAATCCAATTCAAATAAGCACATATTTTTTATCTTCAATGATTTTTTCATATCTAAAATTTTCCGGTAAGCTATTACAAAATTGCGGGCCTGAGTCCATCTTCTTGATTCCCCTTTCGGTCAATTTGTATGTTGATGTTTAAGGTGTTCCCTTAATACCAAAGCTGCTTCATGGTTTCTGAATTCGCGTTTCTAATACCTAACAATCCATCCTAACTTAATCGCATATAGAAGGCGGTGTGAACCAACATTAACAATACGTCGTGTAAACAAAGCATGCGCTGCAAAAAATGCAAAAACTCAGGTGGCGCTTCCTTATCTTTGTTTTGTTATTTACGATGCAAGGCTCAGTTTGTTAGTACTTTCGGAGGGAGGATCGGAAAATTCTTCGCCTTGTTTTCGCAAGTAGTGCCGGTCGTTTTAACACCACACAGGGCTGGTTATGTGTAAAGTCTCTGTGTATACATAAATGTCTTTGGCGACGTAAAGGCCAACATTCATTTTGATTAGTGCTAGAGCAGATAATTGGTAACTGAGGTTAATTAGTACAGTTGTGTAGTGTGAGTAGCGTCCAATTTTTGCTTAGTAAACTCAGTTGTTGGTTGTCGACCAGCAAGTATGGACATACATCGAGAAGCGCGTATGCAAGTGGAAGAAGTACCGAAAGAAATATTGAACTCGGTGGTATCTGAGGAACTTTTGGCAGCTGAACTTGCCAGACCAAGAAAAGGATGGGTTCGAAAATGGATTAATAGAAGACTCATTCATGGTGCAATTGAAGGTAATATAAAAAAGTGAGGTTAGCTTCATACGGTTTGCCACAAGAACGTTAAAACAATTGTTTTAACGTTCTTGGTTTGCCACTTATACTCTGTTACATGATACTAGAGACTGGCTTGACGTCTACATTGATATTTGATAGGTATCAGCTGATGAAATACATCTCAGGCTTAAATTTTTAGTAGTGGTCTGAATTAGCAATCCTGCAAGTCAGGACCGTCTTAGTAATGTTTTTACTGAATGTCTTATTGCCAAAAAATAATGACTATTTTTGTGAACAACAAATTGATTAAGTATCTAAAAATTCACGGCAAAAATGCTTGACGGAAATAAATACAAATTTCGTTTATACCGGGTGTCCCAGAATTTCCTTGACACGTGATATTTTCGTAACGAAAAACGGTTCAAGTAAGAACTGAGTGGTACTTTTGAAGGTACTATAGGGTCTATCATACCATGCATTCAAAACATTTTTTTTGTACGTCAACCCCTAAAACTCACCCCCAACTTTTTTTTTCAAATAGCACCCCATAAGTTTTCCTACACAAATGATATCCCCATTTTATTTAAAATCTTGTGGTACCTTTAATTTTATATGCAAACTTGTTTTTTCCGTAAAATCACAAACATAAGGCAAATGAAATGATAATTTGTTTGACGCCTGATATTTTTGTAACAAAAACGGATAAAAAAGAAAAGTAAGTAGGTTTTTCAAGGGTAGTGAATGACCTATCATTCCTTGCTTATGAATAATTTTTTTCTTACTTAAATCCCTGGAATCCACCCCTAGCTAGTTCTTTCAAATTTCAATCCACAATTTTGCCTGGAACAATAAATTCTTTACTTGAATTTAAATATCGTAGTGCCCTACTTTTTATGCCCCTACTGCAATTTATCGTTAATTTTGGCGCCCGTGTGCGGGGCACACCCTGCACACGGGGTTGGCGCGGCCCGATGTAACCAAAAAACTTTTTCACGTTTTTGCACTTAGTTTTGTTGTCACATTTTTTTTATTAGTTGACTCATGATAATAAAAAAATATTTTCCATACATGTGTTTTAATTAATTTATGCGTACGATTTCATGGATTAAACGAAAAAAATTAACGATAAATTGCAGTAGGGGCATAAAAAGTAAGGCACTACGATAATTAAATTCAAGTAAAGAATTTATTTTTCCAGGTAAAGTTGTGGATTGAAATTTGAAAGAACAAGCTAGGGGTGGATTCCAGGGGTTTAAGTAAGAAAAAAATTATTCATAAGCAAGGAATGATAGGTCATTCGCTACCCTTGAAAACCCCTCTTACTTTTATTTTTTTTCCGTTTTTGTTACAAAAATATCAGGCGTCAAACAAATTATCATTTCATTTGTCTTATGCTTATGATTTTACGGAAAAAATAAGTTTGCATATAAAATTAAAGGTACCACAAGATTTTAAATAAAATGGTGATATCATTTATGTAGGAAAACCTATGGGGTGCTGTTTGAAAAAAAAAGTTGGGGGTGAGTTTTAGGGGTTGACGTACAAAAAAAATGTTTTGAATGCATGGTATGATAGACCCTATAGTATCTTCAAAAGTACCACCCAGTTCTTGCTTGAACCGTTTCTCGTTACGAAAATATCACGTGTCAAGGAAATTCTGGGACACCCGGTATATTGTTGAGAGTCAGTAGCGTTAGTAGTGGTACGAGCACCGAGTGCAGCCCTCAAAGCATGTGTCAAGATTCATTCTGGGGGATTTATTTTATATGGAATCCTAGACTTTTTTTCATCTTGTTGACGTGCCGTCTTCACTCTCCGTCCAATGCTGAAAATTCTTTTTATGATCGATCGATGACATTGTCAAGTTATAATAAACTGTAAGGTAGTAAGTAATACGTCAAAGTTAACTTATTCCTTTGGATTTCTTTAATATGGTCGTAATAATTACGCAGATGACCAGTAAATACGATCTTGGGCCTTATAAACTTATTTACTTTATTATTCTATACTTTCTCAAGATTCATTGAGATCTAATTTTATAAAAAAAGACAGATACCAGCACGATCGAGCAGTGGGATCGTATACTATCAGAAAATGTATACCAATCGATCAATATGGTTTTCTAAATACACAGCAATTGAATTAATAGCAATATAGTCGAGTATTGCTATAATAGTTTATTCGGATACTGAATCGAATTTTAATCAATCTGCTGCCCATTACATATCGTACACGCGCTCGCAAAATGGATAAAAACCAGTAATTTATTAAATATCACCTGAAAGCCCTGCGTCGACACATTATTTAGACTTTAGATGAAAATGATGCAATCCAACGTGATTACAGGGAAACACATTTGGAAGAGCTTTTAGCAGGAAAATAAACATGCGCAGTTTCATATGTAAACAACGAACGTTGAGCTTGGATTTTATTTAAAAGCATGATTTAACTGGCTCGGCCGTATTTGCCTACAGCTGTACTGTACGGCAAATCTATATTCCGCAAACACTGCAACGCCCAGAGAGACAGACGCTGAAACCCCGTTTTTGATAGGCCCTGGATTAGTATGCTACAGGAGGTCTAGCTTTATACTTCTTCAACTGGACTCAACTTCAAAAATAGAATGCGCTCTTTCCGATGAAATAGGTCCTAAGTGAAAAGGCGTTTTCGTTGGGAATTACATAGTATGTAAAAAGGCCTAAGTATGAACACTTCAGTGTATATAAAGGCCTATGTATACCTTAGGACTTTTTATCACGGTGTTATTTACACTAATTAAACATCTTGCATGTCATAAATGGACCTATCTCGTAATATAGACCCACTAAATGGGGCCTATATGGACTTGGGCCTTTATGCTTTTTTTGCTTTTTGCTTCACTTTGAGGCCTAACTAAAAGTCGGCATAAATGATTCAAGAAATATGAGACCTATGTTATCTTCGGCCGCTTTTAGTTTGCAGATAAAAAGGTTCAAAGGGCCTAAGTGTAACATAGATATATAATTGGTTTTAAATGTAAGTTCTGTCTACTACTTAGGCCCTTATTATTTTGAAGAATATGTAATTACTTTAATTCTAATGTATGTTATACGCCCTTCAGATTTCGTAAACAATAACCTAAAAAGGGACAGTTGAGCACAGAACACCCTAGTTTAGAAAAACTACATGATGCATACCCATTTCTACTGCCTAAAAAGAAACTTGATGATATTAGAACCTTGTTGTGACGTTGTGTTACATACATATATTTTATTTGAATTTAAAAGCTGACAGTATCCGTGACGACGAAGACGTTTGTCCTATTGTGTTAGGCTATGATGAGTAACCCATACTTCTAAGACACAATCTCGCATACATCTGTGTATCTGCTATTCATTTTTTTTGTTACAATAATGAATGTTTTCTTTGTTCTATATTAGTATACATTACACAGTTTGCAGAAGATGTATTTTTTTAATGAAATAGTTTTTACTACAGAAAAGCTTAAATTTGTCATTCCTACCACTGTAATTAAACATAATGAGGAAAATTTCGACGAGGTAAAAAGGGCCTAACTCATGTTTTACACGACAACCGGTCCTAGGTAACAATTTTCTGGTCCTAATTGTGTCAATTATTGTATTAAAAACAAGGCCTATATTAACTTAAGACAAATCTGCTGGGGCCTAACTAACAGAAATCTTTAAACGACATTCAATGAACTTAATAGTTTCATATTTTATGAATATTTGGTGCTTCATTACAACGTTTATCAAAATGTCGTGTCGCTAGGTTAAGAAACGTCAATAAAAAACAACTTCGAATTTTTTTCACAAGTCTTCAATTTTCTCAAAACTTGTTTTATGCAGATAGGTCATTGTTCATCCAAGCCACAGATTTTTGCTTTAGATGCGGCTGCTTGGAATAATTCTATCGGAGTACAGTGATACCATTCTCGCAAGCTTTTCAGCCACGAAGTGCGTCTTTTCTCCGCACTTCTTTTTCCTTGTATTTTCCCTGGTATTATCAGTTGTAGAATATGGCATCTTTCTCTCCGCATAACGTGACCCAGGTAAGAAAGTTTCCCCATTTTGACAGTTTCTAGTATTTCAGTTTCTTTATTCATACGCCTTAAGATTTCAACATTTGTGACCCTTTCCATCCTAGACACTCTGAGTATGCGTCTATACACCCACATTTCGAAAGCCTCAAGTCTTCTCAGATCATTTTTGTTCGCTGTCCACGACTCCATTCCATAGGACCGAGAAAGCGTAACATCTGGCCAATCTGATCTTAAGTGTAATATTCAGATCGCTTGTGCAAAATACTCTTCGCATATTTGTAAATGCAGCTCTAGTATGACCTATTCTAGATCTTCCACTACCATTGACCTAAAATCGCCTATCTCAATCGCCAGAAGGCTCATCTTTTATAACTGAGCAAAAAGCAAACAGACAAAACCTAAATGCCGTTTCTCGACTATAAATCTGAAGTATCCAAAGCATTTCATAATAAACCTCGGCTGCCTTCTAAAGGAGCGCAAACTTGTGAGGCACAAATAATGATGTAGATGTTTGAAAAAACATAGTTATTTCTTATTTGGCACCTCCAAAATCGCCAGTTCAGTCATTATTAGAGCAACAAAAAATATGATCTTTGAATAACCATATCTCCCACTTACAGTCATCTTAGGTTCAGTACCTCCCAAAGAGATCAGTTATTATATCTAATGATCCTAAACACTTCGTTTTTTGAGTAATAGATGACCTAACGTTTACACATACAGCGGACAGACTAACAGACTTGTGGAAATGAGTGATATGGTTTTTCGGTGACGTAGAATTCATAAAATGTCAAGAAAAATGGAGTCAAGTTCTTTTGCAGATCAGCCTATTATGCACGTAAAAACTTTTTTTAGTTTTACAACCCTCCACCCCCCAACCACTCCAATTTAACCTTCACCCAAAAAAAAAAACAGAAAATGATCAGAAATCCTTAAAACGCTTAAAAACGAAGTTTTTTTTATTGTTGCTGTGCCGCCAGTAACACGATTTCTAAAAACCACACGCGTTTGACATCCTTGGCAGGGTAGTAATACTGTTGCAAAGTTTCGTTAGAATGAATTCCATAATTTACATGTTTCTCAATACAGAATGATCTAAAGAAAGATTCTTATGTATACATCAGAAAATTCTAAGTCCTTTGGTTTCTGTAATAGGCAAGGCAATGTTCAGATGTACCTAAAAAAAGGTATTATGTCGCTAGGACTCTCCTTCACAGGTCAATGGACAGCCTATTATGAACACCACAAATTTTTGAGTTTTACAACCTATCGGTGTGGGAAGCAAAAATCATAGCGCAAACATTTTTACGTCTTAAACAAATTCTGACAGAGAAAAGCTAATTTTGAAATTTCATATATATTAACAGAAACAATTACTAACTCGAAATTACTTTGTCAAAATAAACATCCTTCATATGTATATGAAGAAGGTTGGATTATGTTAGTAGTAGACATTTTCAATGCGACCTATGTATCCGTATGCGCCTCAAAATAATTTAGAGGTGGAGTGCACAATACAAACGAGCCATATAAGAAAAATCCATAAATGAAGTCTCATTAGGGACCGGTTGTCATTAAAAAGCAATATAGCGACTCCTCAGCGCTGAACAAAAACATATCCATGAAAGGACGCAACGGCAATTACCCTGAAAAACTTCTAATGGAAGCCGTGTTTTGTACTGTGAGAATACCTGGGAATTTATACTGAAGCAGGTGATTCATTGCCGAGTTAGGGCCCTATTCATAGTTGATAATTAAGAGTTTCTTAATAAATATTGTTTCCCTTAAGTATGGCTCTGTGTTCCGACAGCTACTTGAGCGTAAAGCTAAATTCAGATGCACACGATATCCGACGATACGACATCATTTTGAATATTTCCACCAATAGAAACAGTTTCGTACCATCGTATCGTCGGATGTTGTGTGCATCTGAATTTAGCTTAAGGCTCCCTTGAGTAATACTCAAGTGACATGTCGTTGTAGTCAAGGCGATTTTGTAGGTCAATTTCCAACATCCAGAAATATGTCTCCCACAAAACACAAAATACTGACACAAGGCAAAAAGAGATCACAGCAAACGTCAAAATGCGTGAGCAAATGATCGTATATCATAAAAGGAATCTCTAACTTTTTGTTTTCCCTATGGGACCGTACTATGCCTAGTAGGATAGATGTGACACACATGTTTTAACAAATGTCTTTCTTGATACATTTTTAATAAGAGTACCATCGCAAAGGCCTGCTATGGATCAAACAACAACTTTATTAATTTAAAATTATAACAATAATATATTTTTAAACCGCAAATCAGTGCTTCAATAGCCCTGGCCTCGGGACTTATCCTATAAACTAACAGTATCACGTTGACTAGTTGGTAAGTCGTACTAATATTCTCAGAGTTAGTTTAAGGTAACAATTTTGTTTCAATGAATATTCAGGTGGCTTTTGCATTTTTTAACAAAAGTGGATAAGAAGTGGTTGACATAATGCTATGGCTTAAATTATTGTAACATTTTGATGCAAGCTGCCCTGGATTATTTAGTCCTACGTTGGTCCTGCCCTGTGCTAGGTATAAATTTGTTAGCCTTCTTGTATCGTTATTGTGAATCTCACTAACGGTTTGAAAATTTGTGTTTGATTTTTGTAAGTTATTAAGTATTTTGTATATCAGTTTGCATTGTTCTAATTGCAATAGGCTCCCTAATTGGTACATTTAGTTCATGATACAGAGCAATCAGAGCAATTGTTGGTGTGAGATATTCATAGTTGTATAAAATTTTTAAAAATTTGTTTTGTATAACGTTAATTTGATTAAAATTTGTTTTTTTACAAGTTCCCCAAATAGGTATTAGATATCGCAAATGCGACCAGAAAAAAGCAGTATATATTTGTTTTTTTGTCTTTAACGAGATGTAGTTTCTACATTTATGAACAACAGAGATCATAGGATTTACTTTATCTACAATTTTGTTGATATGCTTCTCCCAATTTAAAAACTCATCTACAATCAAACCCAGGTATATATAAAAAAATAACAAACATACACCAAAGAAAGCTGTCATCAAACTTTAAAGTTTTCTGTGCGGTATTATAATTATTATCTAATGTATGCCTATCTGCCACAAGGCTGAGCCTTTTAGGGATAGTTGTATCTTGCAAATAAAATGAAATAAAAAAAGGTCATCAGATGTATAGGTCAGTTTTATATTAAACATTATCTTAAGTAGTATTTTTGTCTCACTTCCAGGTTTCGTAGATAACAGTCTGCCACTCCTCCTCAAGCTATTATTCCATAATTTATGTGTGACTGAGCTAATGTATATTATAGTGCTTTAAGTTGAGTTACAGTGCAAAACCCTTTACATACTTTGAATACACCAAGCAAGCCTCGCAGTTTGCTGAGAACAATAAATGTGCCCAGATATTTTGTATTCAATGTGAGACAAATCTCAACTACTTTTCCTTGTATTTTTGATACTTTTTAAGGAGTCAGATTAGGCAGACTGCTTGAGTAGCTCACAAAAGGAATGTAATTAGTTTTATTAAAATTTAAAATATTTTTTCCAAGTCTTTCTCAACATTTATCTTCAACTCTGTCCAAGAGCAAGCAGAATAGAAAATAGCTGTATCATCTGCAAAGCTTACAATTTTTCCGCTAGAGTCAACAGAAAATAGTACCTATCACCGTAGTTTACTGGCAACCATTTGGCTGTGCAAATTGTCAGTTTTATTAAGCTCACAACAAAAAAATAAGTACTAAAAAGTGAGCTTTCTTGTCCTACTAAATTCGAAGCCTACGTTATGCCCATGATGATGATACCATACCTTTCTTGTCGTTCTTATTTAACAATTACAAATAAAGTACATGAGTGGAGATATCAGGCGTGAGATTTAGCGAAGCGCTATTCTTACAGTTAAACACTGATGTAACTTAACTGTCGATATTATAAAAATAAAGTTTAGTTTTAAGTCTAATCTACAATACAAAAAAAGAAAAAATAGAAACAGCACAGAACGTAAGTACATATATAGGTTTTTAGCGAATGACAATGAGCTGGATAGAAAACACTTTTTTAAATTGTTCTTGATGCAGTTTATTGACATTTTACTTCTCACACCGATTTTGAGATAATACACTTTTTGGGCGTTTCATGATGTCTACATAACTAAAATCCACATCACTCATTTCCGTCGGTCTGTCTGTCGGTCTGTCTGTCGGTCTGTCTGTCGGTCTACAGTACGCGTTTTTCTATCCTCGTGATCTCAGTAACCGCTGCATGGATTGTGATGAAATTTGGGCAGCGATATGCTGTGGGGTCGTAGTAGGTAATGCTGCTATAATTTTGAAAATCGGTGCATTGGCGGCGGAGTAATTAGCAAAAAACGAAAAATTTTAAATATTCCTCAAACTTAGTTTTTAGGCGTTTTAGGTGTTCCTGATCATTTTCTACTTTTTTTGGGTGGGGGTGGAAATTGGGGTGGTTGGGGGTTGGGGGGTTGTAAAATTGAAAAATTTGTTGTATTCATAATAGACTACCCACTGACCTGTGAAGGAAGACCTAGCGACATAAATAACTTTTTTAGGTCTATCCGAACATTGCGTTATGCCTAGTACAGAAACTAAAGGAATTTTTTCCGATGTATACATATATGAGTATTGCTTTAGATCGTTCTATATTATGTAACGAAGAAACTGTTCAATTGATTTTAATGAAATTTTGACACAGTATTACCACCGTGTCGAGGATGGGAAACGCGTATGGTTTTTATAAATCATGCCAGTGGCGGCGCAGAAACAATAAAAAAACTAAAAATACAAAAACAGTTCAAACTTCGTTTTTAAGTGTTTTAAAGGTTCCTGATCATTTACTGAGTTTTTTTGGGTGGGGGTGAAATTCGGGTGGTTGGGGGGTCGGGGATTGAAAAACTGAAAAATTTGCTGTATTAATAATAGGCTGTCCGCTGACCTGTAAAGAAAGACCTAGCGACATAAATCACCTTTTTAGGTCCATCTGAACATTAGAACTTTATACATACGAGTATTTATTGCTTTAGATGGTTTTGTATTTTGTAACGTGGAAACTATTAAAATGATTCTAATGAAATTTTGACACATTATTATTACTGTGGTGAGGATGGAAGACGCGTATGCTTGTTAGAAATTGTGTCAGTGGCAGCGTAGCAATAATCAAAAAATTAAAAATATGAAAACAGCTCAAACTTCGTTTTTAGATGTTCAAGGGGTTCCTGACCGCTTGCACCTTTTTTGTGTGGGAGTGAAATTGTGGTGGTTGGGGTGGGGGGTGGGGGGCGGGGGGAGGGTGGTTGTAAAATTGAAAAGCTTGTATTATTGATAATAGGCTGTTTATTGACCTGTGCAGGAAAGACCTAGCGGCATATGACAATTTGGGGGGGGGGGGGGTACTGGCGATGATTTTGTTGCAAGGGGATCTCAGACTAAATCATTATGCTATGGGAAAATAATAAACTGGTATCACCGTAATATGTAGGAAGTACTGAGTCAATGAACTTGACTTCATTTTTTATATATAAAATCAAGTACAGTGTGAATGCATTGTAAGTGAAACCACTCTAAAACAAAGAAAGGCTTTGGTGAGGTATAGTGGTCAAATGAGTATGTCTAATGTCTAGGGTACGTAGTTTGCAGTAAAGGAATAAGAAGGCTCAGATAATTAACGTTCCATGAGCTACTAAAATATGTGGAACATGATAGTTAATTTAATTATCGATGTAGCTGTTGATGAACAATGTGGCTTGTTCATACTTAGCAGGCTTTCCATTTTCAGTAGGAAAGCAGTCAGCGTTTACTAGGTGAACGTAAGTTTGCATGCTGAGATGGAGGATATTCAATTACAGTTCCCGGAAATTTCACAAAATTTCAATAACAATACTTCTGAGCATCTCTCTTTAATACGGAGGCTCTAGCTCCATTATATTAATTTGTTGAGGTCGTATATAAGGTTTCTGGGTAGATATCTTGCAAGAGGAGTTGGGGTTGGTAATAATATATCATCACATAATAATAAAGCCCCTATTACACAAAGATTTATCAGAAAGTATCTAGATTGGTGCTATTGTATAGTAATAAAATATTACTTAAAAAATCTTCCCCATTCTGTTCAATACGCAATAGATGAGTAGCTTAGATTTTGACAAAAGGAGATACACAGAATAGACATTTTTGAATAATTGCCATTCTCGCCAAATTAAGAATATTATGGTGAGCGAATTATAAAAAAAATATTTTTTGTTAGTCTTTTTGGTCATCTGAATAAACTTGTTGCAACACATAGGAGCTCCGAAATTATTTTTTTTGGAAATAGTGATATTTTATGAAAACAGTGTGCATTACTGGTTGTCTATCCTTAACGGCAAAGCTCGCGGGCTGGCGTATTTTTTTTAAAGAAGAAACCTGTAGTATAACTCGTGTAGTCAAAAAGTGAATCAGGGGCTCTATAGACTTTTCAAAGAAAGAGGGAACTAGCAGGAGAGATTTTTATTCATATGCATGCCTCACAATGTGTTTCTCATAGTATTTGCGCTACGGTGCCTTTTAACCATTGCCACCCAGCTGCACCTTTACATCCTCTGTTAATATTTCTATAAGAAGGTCTGTAACAAACATGCGTCCATAAGATGGAAGATTCTTCTTAAAAGTATGTATTTGTCTACAATCCATCTGACTGACTGAGGTGGGATTATTAATGATGATTAAATGAGGTTGCTGTGATTGATACTACTTTTATGATTCTGTCACAAACTAGCTTAGTATGCATTTAGTAAATATACAATAATTATAAGGTAAACATGAAAAATCCGGCATTAATTTCTAATTCTCTGCTATGATTTTGATACATGAATTCTAAAATATTTTTGACAAACTTGTCATCCAGCTTTGACGTTTTGTTTCCAATATTGATAAAATACTATTGAATACTTATTAACATATCCTACAATACCCAATAGAAAGCTTTTGCTAAAAAACACCCAATATAAAAGCTTTGTGAAAGCCTTGTATGCATGTTGACAAAATCGGGCCTTAGAGGCTGAACATTCCACGAATCACTCTCAATAATAGTTTTAGTTTTCTTTTTGATAGAACACGCGGTGACCTATTTTTTTTTGTTTTTTGGGTGAGAATGACCCATATATGTAATATGATGGACGAAGTAACATAGCTTACGAAATTTGTGACAAATTGCTACCAAAACAGTAGCTTCAGCAGGACAAAAAAATGGAGTCAGGTTGATTGACTCAGTACCCCAATTTCATCCCCACCCAAAAAACAGGTAGGAAATGATCAGGAACCCCAAGTTTGCGCTGTTTTCGTACTTTTAGTTTTGTTGATTATTGCTACGCTGCCACAGACATGATTTTTAACAAACATACGCGTTTTCCATCCTCACCGCGCTGATAATACTGTGTCAAAATTTCATTGGAATAAATTTAATAGTGTCCACGTTACAAAACACAAAACGATTTTAAGCAACAAATTCTCGTATGTATACAGAATAAGTCTCTTAGTTTCCGTAATAGGCTAGGCAATGTTCGGATGGGCCAAAAAAGGTGATTTGTGTCGCTAGATCTTCCTTCACAGGTTAGTGGATAGCCTATTATGAGTACAAGAAATTTTTCAGTTTTTCAACCCCCCACCCCTTATTTTCATCCCTACCAAAAAAAAACCGCAGAAAATGATCAGGAACCTCTAAAACGCTTAAAAACGGAGTTAGAGATGTTTTTATATTTTTAGTTTTTTTACTACTTCTGCGCCGCCACTGGCACGATTTATTAAAACTATACGCGTTTTCCATCCTCGCCATGGTAGTAATGCTATGTCAAAATTCCATTAAAATCAATTCAACAGTTCCCTCGTTACACAATATAGAACGATCTAAAGCAATACTCTCGTATGTTTATAGCAGAAAAAATTCTAAATCCTTTGATTTCTGTTATAGGCAAGGCAATGTTCGGATGGACCTAAAAAAGTTATTTATGTCGCTAGGTCTTCCTTCACAGGTCAGTGGACAGTCTGTTATGAAAACAACAATTTTTTCAATTTGACAACCCCCCACCCCCCAACCACCCCAATTTCATCCCCACCCAAAAAAAGTGGAAAATGGTCAGGAACCCCCAAAACGCCTAAAAAACGAAGTTTCAGCAATATTTATTTTTTTGTTTTTTGCTAATTACTCCGCCGCCTATGCACCGATTTTCAAAATTGTAGCAGCATTACCTACTACGACCCCACAGCATGTTGCTGCCCAAATTTCATCACAATCCATACAGCGTTTGAGACTGAGATTACGACGTTAGAAAAACGTCAACAGACAGACAGACAGATCGACAGACAGACGGACGGAAATGAGTGACGTGGATTTTCGTAATGTAGACATCATAAAACGCCCAAAAAGCGTGTTATCTCAAAATCCAAAATTTTCGCGATCACAATACTCCCTTCACCTATCGGTGTGGGAAGTAAAAAGTAAGCAGTTAGTCACGCGGTCTACTATTTTACACCAGATGTGTTTAGACGCGCCTAAAAATCTTCAGTGGCCTAGCTCTTTGCACTTTGCATACTGAACCGAGAGCCAAGAGTGTAAGTCACAGCTATTCAAGGCCACGCATGCGTAATAAGCGCGTTGCTAGAACTGCGGATGAGTGAATAGTTGTGGTCTACAATCGTAGACCGCACGCCAAACGGAAGGTTAATTTTTAGATCATACTTCTGACGGTGAATCTACAGTAACATCATAATATTCTAGAATAAAACTCTTGCTTTTGCTAAGTAAAGCTTTTAGGCTAATGAACTTCAAAAAACTTTGCAGTGGGCGCCGCTTGTTGCAAGGATCCTTGTAAGCCTTTCTATAAATGAAACATTAATTAATTAATCCTTGCGTCCTATCTAAAAGTTTCCGCTTCATCCTTCTTTTATAAAATGTAAATTAAATCTCTAGGAATACAAATTAGGGCGAGAAAGAAAACTTTATTAATTCAACTCCTCTAAGTGTGTTCCGATTTAATAATGCAGAAGCAACGACAGTTTTGCAGAGCGAGATTCTGATTCCTTTTTATATGCACACCCCCAACCATAGACCTTTTAGATTAAAGAAGCTGGAGCCATCTCAGCGAAACCCAATCATGGAAATTAGACAATTTTTCATTTCCGGATGAAAGTTGCATCTGATTTACGTTAACAATAACAATAAATAATAATAAACTTTTATATTTCACATCGGACAACATACATGTACAAACATATAATTCACATGAAGTGAAATGACGTTACGAATACATTGACACAATATAACAAGTTGGTTTGGTTGTTCCTTCTAGATTTCGTGGCTAGAAAACTTGTATAGAGAATATGGTTCTATACTAATTATTAGATTTTCAACTTTTTTTTGACTTCATTAAAACTAAGTAGTTTTAGAGTGTCATGCAATTTATTATAAAGTTTTATACATAGTATAGACTTCGCTCTGTGAGAGTCAGTTTGTGTGGAGGATACTTTATATCTAAAGCTTTTGTCATACATGCTTGGGTACTTTCCTCAGATATTAAATAATGTTTATGTTTAAACATAAAAACCAAGCATTTATAAAGCCCGTACACAGTTATTAATGATTGCAATTTAAAGACACCTCTGCAGGTTTCATCATACCTCATTCTCAACATTACTCTTATTGTATGCTTCTGAACAACAAACACTTTCCTTAGATCAGAACTCGTACCCCAGACAATTAAGCTATACCCAATCAAAGATTAAAAATTAGATTCGTATATTCATTATATACTTGAAATTCTTGTCGCATGGCCTTCTTTGTTAATTTTTGGACAGAGTTTTGAGATGCGCTGTTTCCAATCCAAGAATTCATCTATATAAACCCCAAGAAATCGTGCATTACTTGTAAGAGACAGATTGTTATTTATAATTTTTAAAGATTCATTTGGAACTATTTGACTCTGTTTAGTTTTAAAGAAAATAATGTTTGTCTTCGTTTCATTCAGTAAGAGCCTGTTTTTTGAGAACCAATAATAAGCTTCAAAGAACATAAAGCTCGGCATTAGCTATGAAATGATGAAATGTTAGGCCTGTGATTAAATTTGTGTCATCTGCATAGTTTGTGATATGACTCTGTGTGGACACATTTTTGCTTATTCTGCTTAAGTCATTGATGTACAACACAAACAGTATTGGTCCCACTGCCTTTGGGGATTCCTAGGGCGTGGATTTATAACAGACATGATTACTGTTAATTACAACACGTTGCTGTCTGCCTAACATATAGTGACCTGATAAGCTGATTTGCAACTTCTCCAATGCCATCTATAGAGATATACCAAGTAAAACATTTTTCTTTTTTAAATTCTCAATTATGGTTTGTGTAAACTGACATTAATATTAAACGAGTAATTTCTAAGAACTCTAATCATTCAGAGGCTTGTGTTAGAAACGTAGTCAAATAGTCTTCATTCAAGGTGCGTTGAAAAAAATTGTGAAGGTGCAATTACATTGATCTTTTTCTTCACAGTTCCAACAGATAACATGATGAGCGCTAAATTATGCAGGGTGAATCACGCTCAGCTGAACAAGAAAATTACTGTGAGAGTAGGTACATAATAACAGTTAACATCTAAACGTAACAATAAAACCATTTTGGTTACGATATAAGTTGTCAAAATGTCGTACAAATTAGATATTCGGAGGATTTACAGTCTAGTTGGACGACTTGAAAGAAAAGAAATAGTTCGCCTATATCAAGATCAAACTATTTTTGTTGCCACAATTTATTGAGCGATCCGTGAATGCGAAGATGGTACTCCTTGTATAAATTTACCAAAAAGTGGACGTCCAAGAGCGTCGAATGCTGCTGTACAGTTTAAAGAATGGCCAACAGAAGTGAATATCGAGTTGGAACTTCAACATGAAAACTTGGACGCATTTTTCACGTCAACGCTAGCACAATCTGTAAAGAAATGAAGAGAATAATTTAAAATTCCGAAAAAGAAGCAAATGTCCAAAGTATTCTCCAAATCAGTTAGAAAGAATTCCTCAATGCTGTCGCAATTTACGTCGTACTCATTTTGCTGGCAACATAAAAATTATTCTTGACGATGAAAAGTATTTCTCATTTTTGAACTCAGAAATCAAAGGTAATGATGGTTTTATACAAAAGACTTTCAAGCCTGTCCAGATAATGTAAAATGTAAACGAAAAGAAAAGTTTGAAAACAAAGTGTTAGTGTGGTGCGCTATATCAGACAACGATATTTCACAGCCGTACGTTGGACGAGTTAGGGCCGAAGCGGTTACCGCAGAAGTCTATACTGTTTGCCTAAACTACTCATTTTTATTAATACCCACCATGCTAATGACAATATAATGTTTTGGCCAGATCTGACTTCAAGTCATTATGTTTTGCGTACGAGAAACTGGCTAGAACAACACGGAATACCTTTTGTACCACGAAATGATGACCCACCCAATCTTCCTCAAGCAACACCTATCGAAACTTTTTGGGCTCAAACTAAGTGCCAAAGTTTATAAAAAAATGGCTGTGAAGCTCAAAACGAATAGCAGTTAAGAAGATAATACTAAAGATCAGAGAAATTGATTTAGAATCTGTCCAAAATCTAATGAGGAACATTAAGAGGAAATTGCGAGCCGTGGAAGATGATGGCCTATTAGCAATACTTTAATATCATTTTCATATTAAGAAATATTGTTATTTTTTGTTGTTTTTGTTACAGTTCAAATATATTATTGTGAGATATTTTTTTAATTTTTTGAAGGACTTCTCAAAACTTTTGCAACATACGTTATGTCGAGGTGGAATACATTATACAAGCTTTTGGGAATCAACATCAACAATAACATGTCCTGGTACGATCACGTCGTCAGTATTGCTAAAACGGCAACCCAGAAGCTTGAAGTTTTGTTCCGATGCAGAAAGCTGTATACACCAGAGCAACTACTGTTGCTCTACATGGCACAGATCCGACCATCGTTGGGATATCGCTCTCATGTGAGGGAATGCGCTTTGAAGCACTCTCTAAGCTCCTGGACACTATCCAGAAAAAAGCAATCAGACTCGTTGATACACCTAACCTCACAGAGGACGTCCACGGCCTGGAACATCAAAGAAGGGTGGCTGACTTGTCCCTGCTTCACAAATTCTATCACGAAAGATGCTCGTGCGAGCTCTCCCAGATAATAACACCAAAGGACGTCCGAACAAGGAACACTAGAGAGGCTCTGCCAGTTCATCTCTACCAGGTCGAGGTCCCTACTCCCCAGATCAGTCTCCTCCAGTATTCCTTCTTTTGAAGAACTTCGATGCTGTGGAATGAGCAAACGTGCACCGGCACTTATCCTCTAGTAGCGATTCTGTAGCGCCATAGACTTTTTTTCAGTCAAAATATCCTATACTCAAAAAGGATTTAACTTTGAGATAATGTTTAACCCTCGATTATGAAACACTTTATCAACAAGTTAACTGTTAACTTCCAGATATTTAACTGTACATTGAGAAACTGGCCCTATAGGGCCGGTTTCACAATGATGGGTTAACTCAAGGTTGTGTGTTGACCGGAGGTTAACCCTAGAGGTCATGTTTCACAAATGGTAGTTTTCGATTTTACTTGAGGTTAACTCTGAGTTAACTTGACCCAAAAATTCTTGAGTTAACCCCAGGTTTGCGATGACGCATGCGCATTAGGTGATGTCACTTTGGTTTTGCTACTTACTAGGCGTTTGAAGTTTCATATGTTATCGTTTACCTTAACGCCTTCCATCCTTATTTTTATTTGAAATGGATGGTTATGATGCAAATTGGTATAGCAGTGATGAAGAAGCAATTAGACCAAGAATATTTCGACCTAAAGTCAATTATTTTGAGGAAAATGATGACCATGACTCCTCGGTCTTTCTTAAATTTTTGTATTTTTCTTTCAGCACCCTTACTGCGGCTATTATTTGCATATTATTGGAAATCAAATTCTTCTCCTATCTCTTCCCAGGCGTTGTCTTTATCGCGCCATGTTGTTGCATCTTTTGAAAAGCTGTTCGCTCTTTTTGGTTTTTCCTTGCTGACACACGGGTACATGCACGGCTATTATTTGAAAAAGGCCTCAGAAACAACTATAACGCCAAGCAGTCCAAACACCAACCCAACCTAAAAATATTTTATCTAAGCCAAACACCAAATAACTGCGAATGAAATGAAAAAACGTCAGTGGAACTGACAATTCAACGAACTCATTCTTTGGCAGTCTTGTCAGGAAAACACAAAACACGAGCACGGAACACCTAATGAAGGAAATAAAAAGAAGAAGAAGAGTTTTAAATATTGCGGACACAGTACCACCAACCATTAAAAATAAAATACAACTCGCGGTCAGTTAACCCTACGTCATTTTATGATTGTGAAACAAGAGGCGTTCGATTGTTAGCTCGCAGATCGAGGTTAGTAAACCGTCAGAGTGACCACTGATTGTGAAACTGGGCCTAAGATTATGTTTAACCAGGGTTGCCAGACAGACCTAGGGAAATTTCCCTAGATTAGGGAATTTTACGACACAATAGGGAAACAGGAAATTTTCATCTTTTCAATGCGGAAATAGGGAGATATTGATATACAGGGTGTCCTACGACGATTAGGACAAGAAATATATTGGAACAGGGCAGTAGTAGAGAATTATAATTTTGGGGATATAAATTAGAGCAAATGTTGTGTCTTTTCTTGTCATTGTGTTACTCAATGAGGTATTAATTTGTTTTTGATCACGTGACGTCCGATTCAAAATTATTAATGGGACACTGTATATTAGTGTCTTCGGTGTTCCACCCGATAAAACAATTTCAACAAACTAGCACACTTAGGGCCTAAAGTGATTCATTCAAGAGCTACAGGTACTCAAAGGATTGTACCACTATAACATGTACCCCTACAGTTAAATTATTTTTGCTACTGCTTCATAATGGTAGTGGTCTTTTTATTATAAATTTTGTTTTTTGTATATATATTTGATGTAGATGTACGTTTTTACTTCCCACACCGATAGGTGAGGGGAGTATTGTGATCGCGAAAATTTTCGATTTTGAGATAATACGTTTTTTGGACGTTTTATGATGTCTACATAATGAAAATCCACGTCACTCATTTCCGTCCGTCTGTCGGTCTGTCGGTATGGCTGTCGGTCTGTCTGTCGGTCTGTCTGTCTGTACGCGTTTTTCTAGCCACGTAATCTCAGTAACGGCTGGATGGATTGTTATGAAATTTGGGCAGCGATATGCTGTGGTGTCGTAGTTTAGGTAATGCTCCTATAATTTTGAAAATCGCTGCATGGGCGGCGGAGTAATTAGCAAAAACGAAAAATTTTAAACATGCCTCAAACTTCGTTTTTACGTGTTTTAGGGGTTCCTGATCATTTTCTACTTTTTTTTTGGTAGGGGTGAAATTGGGGTGGTTGGTGGTTGTAAAATTGAAAAATGTGCTGCCTTCATAATAGACTGTCCACTGACCTGTGAAGGGAGACCTAGTGACATAAATAACTTTTTTAGGTCCATCCATGCCTTGCCTAGTACAGAAACCCAAGACTTAGAATTTTTTGTGGTATAAACATACGAGTATTTCTTTAGATCGTTCTATATTATCCAACGACGAAACTGTTGAATTGATTTCAATGAAATTTTGACACAATATTACTACCATGGCGAGGATGGAAAATGCGTATGGTTTTTATAAATCGTGGCGACGCAGAAATAATAAAAAAATTAAAAATATAAAAACAGCTCAAACTTCGTTTTTAATTGTTTTAAAGTTTCCTGACCATTTTCAGTTTTTATAGGTGGGGGTGAAATTGGGGTAGTTGTGAAGGAAGATCGAGCGACAACAATCAGCTTTTTAGGTCCATTTGAACATTGCCTTGTCTATTACCGAAACTAAGGGACTTAGAATTTTCTGTATACATACGAGTATTTATTGCTTTATATCGTTTTGCATTTTGTAATGTGGAAACTATTAAATTGATTCTAATGAAATTTTGACGCATTATTATTACTGTGCTGAGGTTGGAAAACGCGTATGCTTGTTGGAAATCGTGTCAGTGACAGTGTAGCAATAATCAAAAAAACTAAAAATATGAAAACAGCTCAAACTTCGTTTTTAGATCTTTTAGGGGTTCCTGACCGTTTTCTACCTTCTTTGGGTGGGAAAGAAATTGGGGCGATGGTTTGGTATCACCGTAATATGTGGGAAGTACTGAGTCAATCAACTTGACTTCATTTTTTTTGTATAGGTATTAAAACAAATAATAATCTAGGGAATTTGTAGTAAAAAATCTAGGGAAATAAAAAAAGATCATCTGGCAACCCTGTGTTTAACCTGAGAAAGTACATCAGAAACCAATCAGACATATCAACCCGCGACACTTAACATTTCCATACAAACAGTTACGATTTATACACGGCCGCATTCTCGAAATGCACGTTCGCAGCGCACGAGTTTGAAATACCTGCAATAACAATCGCTCTCAGCCCATGCCGCGCACGTTTCCAACAAAATTCATAATTAAACAACGGGTTAGCGAATAAATGAAAACAAACAGTCCATATACGCGAAATTAATATTGGAGTACGTTGAGTGTGACGGAGATGCAAATATATCAAAAATCGATCGATGCCGCCATTGTTTCCATCAAAAAAATCTCATCGAATTCAATGCAGTTAATGCGTTCATAAATAAACCATAGTTCATTCCACTTGCAGTTGTTCATCGATAGATTGAATTGCGTAACGTTTGCCGACACGCAGCATCCAGTCCAGAGTAGGCTGGTATATTTTTGTATTACCTTTACCGAGTAATATTGTAAAAAGTACTCGGTACCCAGTATCCGTTACTGGTATTCCAGAGCAAATCAGTAGTCAGCATTGTAGGATATACCGAAGCATCATCATAGTCACAATGTCTTAACAGACATTTGTGAACTCGTAAAACGCATTAAGTCGGAGCTAGAGTATTGCCGACACGAATATTATCAATAGTTTTGAGAACTGTAGCTCGTCATCGTTCGCAGTTTACTGTCAGTTCAGCGGCGCTCTTGATACTCATATCCAGCAGCTGTTTCGTCGTATCTACCTAGCGTGTAGGGGAACAGCCACGGCGGCGCCACCCACTCGGAGCATGACCCTGAACTACAAGTTTCTCCATATTATCGCTTCTGTGTATATGTCCGCAGAATGTAAGCATTCTCTTCGACACAATGGAGGATAGTCTCTCTGGATTACCGAGCTCATCCAGTATGGAGACGTTAATTCGATATGCCGTATAAGGAACTCTCAGCATTCTCCTCCACGTCCACATTTCAAAAGTATCTATGCGAGCTTGACCTGCCTTTTTAAAAGTCCAAGTTTCCGAGGCATACAAAAATATGGAGAACACAAGAGACTGAACTAGCGACATTTTGGTAGCCTCAGGTATGTTATGGTTAAGCCATATTTTAGTAAGCTTTATCATGGCCACACTTGCCTGTTGAATGTGCCATCGAACCTCATTTTTACAGTTACCCGAATTGTCGATCAAAGAAGT
Source organism: Callosobruchus maculatus (assembly GCA_951848785.1). Lineage (NCBI taxonomy): Eukaryota > Metazoa > Arthropoda > Insecta > Coleoptera > Chrysomelidae > Callosobruchus > Callosobruchus maculatus. The sequence continues at coordinate 66,445 of CATOUR010000028.1, read as the reverse complement.
GAGCTACACAAAACTTTGAATTACTTCACAACGGCCTGCTGACTTTATTAATCGATGATTATCGTGTTCTCTATCTACGATCACAACCTTGGTCTATTTGTAGTTAATACCAGACCATATGCTCCACTGTGTTGTTATAAGACGTTTAATGGAGCTACTAGTTCTTCCTGAGAAGCAGCAATAAGAGTTGTATCGTCAGCAAATCTTAAGTTGGATATTTTGTTTCCGCCAATAGTTATACCGCCATTCCAGTTATTAAGTACCTGTCTCATTTCAAATTCATTGAAAATGTTAAATAAGACATTCCTGACGAACTCCTTTTCTGGTTGCTGTTTGATCAGACAGGTTACCATCAATTCTTACACGAGCCGAGTTAGACTCATAGAGTTGCTGTATGAGAAATATTAAGTGGTAAGGAACTCCCATAGAGATAAGAATTTCCCACAGTTTAGACCACTTTACGTTTTGAAATGCCTTAGAATAGTCCACAAAGCAGGTAAAAACTGGAAAATAATGCTCTCTGGCTTTTTCAGTAATTTGTCTTAAGTCTCATCATAAGTATCCTCAAAGCCAACAAATTTGGAGGAAGATTTTAGTTGTGCCTATTTGACTTGAGAGATATGCAGTTTAAATGCGGATTTATTGAGTATTTTCCTTCACCAGTTTAAAATCATTAGGCTTTCTTGAAAGCTTTCTTAAAGTCGGAAGTCTTAAGACAGCTGTAGGGACAAAATGGCTTTAAAATAATTTATATGAGACCACCATAAAGCTTTCTTAAAACGTTACAGTTTAAAATAACTATATTACAAACCAAATTAAGATTACTCAAATGCTGTGTCTGGTCTGTGCTCTTGTATGGTGCTGAGTCCTGGACGTTGACGGAAGCGTCCGCAAGGAAAAGTGAGGCTTTTGAGATGTGGCTATACAGGCGAATTATCAGAATTTCCTGGGTTGACCACGTGTCCGACAACAGAATTTTAGAAAGGCTTCAAAAAGAGACCGAACTAGTGGGCATTACTAAAAAACGCAAATTGGAATACTTGGGTCACATAATGGGGAACCAAAAGAGATGCGGTCTGCCCCAGCTGATACTTCAGGGAAAGGTCTTCGGAAGAAGAGGACCCGGTAGGCGCAGAATCTTCGGGTTGAAAAACCTTAGAACTTGATGCTCCTTGTTCACAAGAGGATTGTTCAGAGCTGCAGGTAAAGTTCAAATTGCTTTGCTTATAGCCAACATCCGGAACGGATAGGCACACTAAGAAGAAGATATTAACCGTATGAATTGGTTTTATGGATATTCCTTATAACCTGTTGATAGGATGATTTGATCTTGAGTGTATTTGGCTATAGTCACTGCAGTTATAAAACACAACTCTTACCAAATTCCACCTTAAAACCTATTTAAAACCTCCATGAAGCTAATGGACTGCTGAAATGTTTCTTGGGGTTGTTTCTCAAGGGCAATTATGTTGGATAGGTAATTGTCCTTATTACTTCAAAAAGCATTTGGACCAAAGGCTGGTTGCAATGTTGGGCGTATTGTCTGGAGGCACAGTTCGGCCATGAATATTTGGGGTAAACATTGCAACAAATGTTAGAACCAGCATTGGAAGGCCATTCGTCACATAGTCTGGAGCCGGCTTAAGAAAAAGTGTTGTGAGGATTAGAGTCCACCTCAAACAAATGCATCTAATCTAGTCCAATCTCCGCTAAGAGCCGTATGACACACAAAAGTTTTTCCGTAAAAATTACTCTGAAATTTATAGTGAAAAAGTTCGCTAAACAATTTTGAGGTATCATACGTCAAAAAGTTATATGAAATTTATTATCAAATAATTCACCAGGAAAATATAAAACTTGTTCTATAGCTTCTAGTATTTTGGTTGATATATGCGCGAATTTATGCGCAGATCACAGAAAATTAGTTAAATCATCTAAAGCCGGCGCCACGTATGCGGTACTTGGCGAGTCACGAACCCCGATTAATTGCTACTCGGCTATGTGGCTGCAGCATTTTACCCGAGTACTCGCCATATGCCGAGCACCGAGCATTCAGCCGGCGCCATAGCCGGCGCTACACATGTGACATTTAGGGAACAACGAACAGCGAATATTCGCAATTCGGCAAACGCCTACTGTGTGGCTGGAGCAGTTTGTGCGAATGGTCGGAATTTGCCGAACACAAATAAGTACCCGAATACTGACACAGAAACAGGAACAGGGCCGGACTAGAGAATTAAAAACTTTATTCGCATTGTTTATTTGTTAGCATGTTAGCATTTTTGAACTCTGTGTGTTCAAAAACCCCCAAGTATTGAATTTCACCGCCCCAGATGTGACAGTTTTGGAAATATTTAAGCCTTCCGGTACTGCTTACTGAGAAGGCGGTGAGAAACACCAGTTGAAACTTGTTCATGCTGTAAACCATTATTAGGGAATACTTCTATATTAAATAAAATATGCAGTGTGTTCTATTAATAAAAATCGCGGATATTTGTTTGTAAATTCAGACAAATAATTTATAACTTGGCAATGTCGCAAACGCGAAAAAAATTACAAGGCGAGATAGGGTATTAGTAGATATTTCGATTTAAAATAAAACGTACAGGGTGTTACATTTAGAAAAAACAAAGTAAAATGACCTTCAAATTACCGTAATTTAAAATTCTACCAATAACACCCTGCACGTTGCTGGTGTCATCCAAAATAATATTTATTTAATATTTAAGTAACTCGCTGTATAATATTTTTGAGAAAAGTTAAAGGAATATATCAATTTGGAGGTATTACTTGCGACCTTGCAAATCCGGAAATTAATAGAAAATAAATTATAACTTGGCAAGATCGCAATAATATTTCAGGGTTTAATAGAGATCAATGATGGAAACTAGAAGAATTTAAAAAAAAAGTAATAGTACCATATAAAAAAATCAAGTTGATCACTATCCAACTTTCCCGAAACACCCTGTATATTTCAGAATATTTTTAGGATATGCAAAACTTTGGTGAGAGCTTTACAAACTTCGGGGACGATTTCAGAAATCAGTTGATGTGATATTTTGAATAGATATTGAAGGCTTTGATAACTGACGCCGGTCGCTAGAAATCGAAGCGCCAGAGCTAGTCGTTCTTTAGCAGGAACAGCTTTTCTCCATTTTGTGTCTTTTTTTGATATCAGTGGTCCTGTTTTGCTGAGTAGATATTCAAAATCTTCGGAAGACATTCTGCAAAAATTTTCAAAAAATCCAGACGGTTCTTTTAATAAATCGGCAACTAGGTGTGGTGGGCGCCATACCTGAAAATGTGTTTAACATTGTGGTTTGACATTATTGCTAATTATTTTATTACCTCTCGCGGCTTCTATTTAATGAGACCATCCACCATCGCCTCCTTATTGGTTGATTTTTTCTTTTCCTTATTAACATATAAGCACTACACATAACAAAACCAGCACTTGCTGCCACGACTATATCATTATTATTTTCCATTGATGATGACGTTGATTCTACTGTCGATAAATTTTAATAATAAATAAGTTTCAATTTGCTACGAATATTCGGGCTTTCCCATTCCCTTTCTTCTCGAAACTAAACATAGCCAACTACGCATATGCAGGGCGATACGTGCACGCTACTCGGCGAGTAAGGTTGAAAAACGGCGAGTATTGATACTCGGCAAGTACCCGCATATGTGGCGCCGGCTTAACATTTGGTACGAGACAGCATTGACGTGAGTGATGAGGTTATAGAAATCCGGCATGGACGCGCTACACCAGGAGGTTCCTTCATTTTGCAACACACACAGCAGCGACTACCTGAGTTGCACCAGGATGTAGTGGGAATTCCCGTGTCGGAGGGATCCTTTGGGTTGGCCCGTCCGTTATAAAATCATTAAATACTCATTTTGTCGCCTTATATATTTCATATTTTGTAACCTAACCTAACTTTTACTTTATGGTTTTGTACCTTGTGTTGTGAGTATCTACCTAAAGTGTTTGTTTAGTTGATTTCGTATTTGGTTCGTATTCATCATGTCTTCTTGGAACCGCGAGGAAGTTTTAGTGTTGCTAGACGAGTACAGAAAGCGGCCCAATCTATATGTAGTAAAATCGGCGAATTATAAAAACAGAAACTTGCGACAAACCGCGTTAAGAGCCATCAGAGGGGTCCAGAAGGAAAAGAAGCCGAATATAACAATGCAGAAATTCACAAAGTTTAAGATTAATTTTATCATAAAACGTTGATATAGGTGACATTTGCTACACCATGGCCGACTCTACTCAGTGTAGAGTCGGCCATGGCTACACAAAAGAGCATGCGCATGACATATAATTTCGGTGAAGTTTATGCCGTGTGGAATAGAAATTGATTGATGTTTGAGGAAAAATCTAACTATTTTTTCCCGCAGAATACTTTTCAATAATCTCTTCATAAATTTCAGAGAAATATTCATGGAAAAACTTTTGTGTGTCATACGGCTCTAGTACAATTTTTTTTCTTGAATTGTCATTTGGAACCTCAAAGTTGTACCCCTTGTTATCTTTGTTAGCCAAACATAAATTGGCGTGGAGCGCGTACCGGGGTGAACATATTCGGTGTTGTGGCTCTTCCGCGAAGAGTCGGCCATCAGCATCGAGTGCTTTCGACGCGCATCCCGGCGTGCGTTGCGCGACGGCGGCGACGCCGTTCGATAGCGACCAAAGCGCCGCGACGCTCAGTCAGCACGACGCTCGCCGATACAGGGACGTACCGGACCGCGCGCGACCCACTCGCGATCGCCACGCGACCAACAGCCATTCAAATCTCACGTGGCGGCCCACGGCGGTGCTGTGATCGCCCACCGACTCTGTGGTGACGGTGCAGAAACACTCGCGCGTTGCTTGCTTCCTCTCAAGGTAATCTATCTGCTGGCGTCTATGGTCTGTAACAGATTTTATGGAGATGTGGTGAGGCTGTAATCCATCACAATGGCTAAAAATCATATATGATGATTTTACCGCAAATGATATTCGTGTTTACTCAAACTCTATTAATGTATACAGAGAAAAGTGAAGCAGACTATGGTGAAGTTTAGTAACATGCTATCCTTATCCCTAGAATACTAACCTTATTTTTATACCTATTACTACTAACCTTTGTAAAATTTACTACTTGAGGAAGGATCACAATTAAAAAAAGACGTTTTTATCGTTTATTAACTTTTACTGAAAATTGTTCATAATAAGAATATTTCTGAATACAAATATTAATAATAACAAGAAAAATTCCATTTTTGAACTGCAAGACACACAGCAAAAAGCAGATGTTCTCCGCAAAAGGACCTTGGCAGTGCTCACATTAGCGCGTCGCCATTCTAAGTTTTTTGAAGGACAGTGTTGGCACCTTGCACTCTTGTTTAGACTAGGAGTGGCTCTATCCTCTGATCCATCTTGATTTAATATATTCTCGATAATTAATCTTAGCGAGCGGGTTAAAGTTGGTCAAGTTTTTCATTGTGCCAACCATGGTTTTATTAGCTGTTTTTATGATAAATACATATTTTTTTTCTCGAGATAGTTCCTAGCTCTTTATTTGTTGGTTGTGATTACACACAATCCATGAATTCAGACTCAGATGGACTAAAGGCTTCTTGAACACTATATTTGCTCTCGGAACCACTATCCAATGCACTCTATTCTCCTCATTTTCACCGGGCAATAATCCTGCTAAGCCTTGTTCCGCTTGTAATGGTAATTATCTTTGTCATATCCCATTTGTTAGCTTCCATAATGTTATATTCTAAAGAAACTTAGAAACTGACAAAAAATAATCAAAATAACGCTAACTGGTCTTATGTTTAAATATAACATTTATACTAACCTTCATAAAATTGACGACGCCGTTGTCCAAATAAAACTAATCCAATTACTATCAAATGCACTTTGGGTCACTAACTTACTCACACCGATCTAATAGAAGATTAGGCGAGCATACAGGGTCAAGGGCTAAGCCGCGTCGATAAAATTGCAGATTAAACTAAGTCTCGTCGTAAAATTTACGATGGTTAGTATTCTAGGGTTGTACTTAACCACCGCTGCATGTAATAATCGAGTTACTTCTATACACAGTCTAAACTTATGACTCACCCGGTATAATTATATCGGGAAAGGCTTTGTTTTGCAGATACAGGTTGTTTAAGTTTTAATGGAAACCTATATTATTTTGAATATTTTCTAAACGGCTGATATTAAAAACAGTTGATTTTAAATTTGGCCCAGGATGAGCTAAGGTTTCTCCATGATTTAGAGAATATAGCAATAAATTACAAAAATTAGTGATGGAGATATGAGTATACAATTCCCCCTTTTATTTAAATAGCTCCTACGCCACTGACTTTGTTGTAAATAACAATTATATGCTTGATGCTTTTTGAAACAAAAAAGTTTTGTTTAATTATTTCCGCATAATGAACCGTTTTCGAGATCTTTGCGATTATCTCCAGTTATGTAGGACTACTGACAGCAAATAATCTGGAAGTAGGCTGATTTATTTTTGACGTTTTCACAGCAAATATCGTATGTATCATGTATCGTATATAAACACACATCACATTCACACAGATGTACGTCAATCATTCTAGACAAAACAAATCTTGCAAGTAATTAGTGTATTAACAAATTACTAAAGGTTATAGGTTTTGAAATATTGCACAGACTTGAGATATATTTGATACTAAAGGGGTTGTATAAAGCTGCAACACTGTACGAAAAAGACCGATGAAATAAAGCTGTACAATAGTAGGAGTAGTTAAGGCATTACTGAACCTTATATGCCTATCGTTCTTGTTTTTCCGAAAAATTAGCTTTTCTCTTAGATACGGTTTAGAAACACTTGTGCATTGCTTGCTTCCTCTGAAGGTAATCTATCTGCTAGCGCCTATGGTCTGTAACAGATTTTCGGGAGATGTGGTGAGGCTGTAATCCAACACAATCGTTAAGAATCACATATGATGATTTTAACGCAAATGATAATCGTCTTTATTCAAACTCCATTAATGTATACTGGGCAGACTGTGGTGAAGTTTAGCAACATGCTACTCTTACACTTAACCACCGCTGCATGTAATAATTGAGTTGCTAAATAGCAAATATCGTATGTATCCGCATGTAAACAAACTTCACAACCACACATACATCAATCATTCTAGACAAAACAAATCTTGCAAGTAATTTGTGCATGAACAAGTTAACAAATTAGTAAAGGTTATAGGCTTTGAAGAATTCCACAGACTGGATATTATTTGATACTAAAGGGGTTGTATAAAGCTGCAACGTTGTACGGAGAAGACCGATAAAATAAAGCTGTATAATAACCGAACCTTATATGCTTATCGTTCTTGATTTCACGAAAAATTAGCTTTTCTCTTAGATACAACGGTTTAGAAACACTCGCGCGTTGCTTGCTTCCTCTGAAGGTAATCTAACTGCTGGCGTCTATGGTCTGTAACAGATTTTCAGGAGATGTGGTGAGGCTGTAATCCAACACAATGGCTAAGAATCACATAATATAACGATTTTGGCGCAAAAGGTAATCGACTTTATCCTAACTCTATTAATGTATACTGGGAAGACTGTGGTGAAGTTTAGCAACATGCTATTCTTACACTTAACCACCGCTGCATATAATAATTGAGTTGCTAAATAGCAAATATCGTATGTATCATGTATCGTATATAAACATACATCACAATCACACATATATACGTCAATCATTCTAGACAAAACAAATTTTGCAAGTGATTAGTGCATGAACGAATTATCAAAGGTTATAGGTTTTGAAAGATTGTACAGACTTGAAATATATTTGATACTAAAAGGGCTATATAAAGCTGCAGCATTGTACGAAAAAGACCGATGAAATAAAGCTGTACAATAACAGGAGTAGTTAAGGCATCACTGAACCTTGTATGCATTTCGTTCTTGTTTTTCCGAAAAAAATAGGTTTTCTCTTGGATACAACGGTTTAGAAACACTCGTGCATTGCTTGCTTCCTCTAAAGGTAATCTATCTGCTAGCGTCTATGGTCTGTAACAGATTTTCAGGAGATGTGGTGAGGCTGTAATCCAACACAATGGCTGAGAATCACATAATATAACGATTTTGGCGCAAAAGATAATCGACTTTATTCAAACTCTATTAATGTATACTGTGGTGAAGTTTAGCAATATGCTACTCTTACACTTAAACACCGCTGCATGTAATAATTGAGTTGCTAAATAGCAAATATCGTATGTATTCGCATATAAACAAACTTCACAACCACTCATACATCAATCATTCTAGACAAAACAAATCTTGCAAGTAATTTGTGCATGAACAAATTAACAAATTAGTAAAGGTTATAGGCTTTGAAGAATTCCACAGACTGGATATAATTTGATACTAAAGGGGTTGTATAAAGCTGCAACGTTTTACGAAGAAGACCGATGAAATAAAGCTGTATAATAACCGAACCTTATATGCTTATCGTTCTTGATTTTACGAAAAATTAGCTTTTCTCTTAGATACAACGGTTTAGAAACACTCGCGCGTTGCTTGCTTCCTCTGAAGGTAATCTATCTGCTAGCGCCTATGGTCTGTAACAGATTTTATGGAGATGTGGTGAGGCTGTCATCCAACACAATGGCTAAAAATCACATAATCTTTATTCAAACTCTATTAATGTATACTGGGCAGACTGTATGGTGAAGTTTAGCAATATGCTACTCTTACACATTTACACATAACCACCGCTGTATGTAATAATTGAGTTGCTAAATAGCAAATATCGTATGTATTCGTATATAAACAAACTTCACATTCACACATACATCAATCATTCTAGACAAAACAAATCTTGCAAGTAATTGGTACATGAACAAATTATTAAAGGTTATAGGTTTTGAAAGATTGCACACACTTTACATATATTTGATACTAAAGGGGTTGTATAAAGCTGCAGCATTGTACGAAAAAGACCAATGAAATAAAGCTGTACAATAACAGGAGTAGTTAAGGCATCACTGAACCTTATATGCCAATCGTTCTTGTGTTTCCGAAAAAAATAGCTTTTCTCTTGGATACAACGGTTTAGAAACACTTGTGCATTGCTTGCTTCCTCTGAAGGTAATCTATCTGCTGGCGTCTATGGTTTGTAACAGATTTTCAGGAGACGTGGTGAGGCTGTAATCCAACACAATGGCTAAAAATCGCATAATATAACAATTTTAGCGCAAATGATAATCGTCTTTATTAAAACTCCATTAATGTATACTGGGCAGACTGTAGTGAAATTTAGCAATATGCTACTCTTACACTTAACCACCGCTGCATATAATAATTGAGTTGCTAAATAGCAAATATCGTATGTATTCGTATATAAACAAACTTCACATTCACACATACAATCATTCTAGACAAAACAAATCTTGCATAGTGCATGAACAAATTATTAAAAGTTATATTGCACAGACTTGACATATATTTGATACTAAAGGGATTGTATAAAGCTGCAACATTGTACGAAAAAGACCGATGAAATAAAGCTGTACAATAATAGGAGTAGTTAAAGCATTACTGAACCTTGTATGCCTATCGCTCTTGTTTTTCCGAAAAATTAGCTTTTCTCGTAGATACAACGGTTTAGAAACATCCGCGCGGAGCCTGCTTCCTCTAAAGGTAATCTATCTGGTAGCGCCTATGGTCTGTAACAGATTTTATGGAGATGTGGTGAGGCTGTAATCCATCAAGAATCGCATATTATGATTTTACCGCAAATAGTAATCGTCCTCATTCAAACTCTATTATTGTATACAGGGAAAAGTGAAGCAGACTGATGAAGTTTAGCAACATGCTACTCTTACACTTAACCACCGCTGCATATAATAATTGAGTTGCTAAATAGCAACTATCGTATGTATCATGTATCGTATATAAACATACATCACACTCATACATATGTACGTCAATCATTCTAGACAAAACAAATCTTGCAAGTAATTTGTACATGAACAAAGTATTAACGGTTGTAGGTTTCGAAAGATTGCACAAACTTTACATATACTTGATACTAAAGCGGTTGTATAAAGTTGCAGGATTGTACGAAAAAGACCGATGAAATAAAGCTGTACAATAACAGGAGTAGTTAAGGCATTACTGAACCTTATATGCCTATCGTTGTTGTTTTTCCGAAAAATTAGCTTTTCTCTTAGATACAACGGTTCAGAAACATCCGCGCGAAGCTTGCTTCCTCTAAAGGTAATCTATCTGGTAGCGCCTATGGTCTTTAATAGATTTTCAGGAGATGTGGTGAGGCTGTAATCCAACACAATGGTTTAAGAATCGCATAATATAACAATTTTAGCGCAAATGATAATCGTCTTTATTCAAACTCCATTAATGTATACTGGGTAGACTGTGGTGAAGTTTAAGCAATATGCTACTCTTACACTTAACCACCGCTGCATGTAATAATTGAGTTGCTAAATAGCAAATATCGTATGTATTCGTATACAAACAAACTTCACATTCACACATACAATCATTCTAGACAAAACAAATCTTGCATAGTGCATGAACAAATTATTAAAAGTTATATTGCACAGACTTGACATATATTTGATACTAAAGGGGTTGTATAAAGCTGCAACACTGTATGAAAAAGACCGATGAAATAAAGCTGTACAATAATAGTAGTTAAGGCATTACTGAACCTTATATGCCTATCGTTCTTGATTTTACGAAAAAATAGCTTTTCTCTTAGATACAACAGTTTAGAAACACTCGTGCATTGCTTGGTTCCTCAAAAGGTAATATATCTGCTAACGCCTATGGTCTGTAACAGATTTTCAGAAGATGTGGTGAGGCTGTAATCCAACACAATGGCTAAGAGTCACATATGATGATTTTAATGCAAATATTAATCGTCCTTATTCAAACTCTATTAATGTATACAGGGAAAAGTGAATCAAACTGTGGTGAAGTTTAGCAAGCTGCTACCCTTACACTTACGACCGCTGCATACAATAATCGAGTTGTTAAATAACAAATATCATACGGAAAATATAAGCAAACATCACATTCACACATACATCAATCATTCTAGACAAAACAAATCTTGCAAGTAATTAGTACATGAACAAATTATTAAAGGTTATAGGTTTTGAAAGATTGCACAGACTTGACATATATTTGATACTAAAGGGGTTGTATAAAGCTGCAGCATTGTACGAAAAAGACCGATGAAATAAAGCTGTAGAATAACGGGAGTAGTTAAGCCATCACTGAACCTTATGTGCCTATCGTTCTTGTCTTTCCGAAAAAAAATAGCTTTTCTCTTGGATACAACGGTTTAGAACCACTTGTGTATTGCTTGCTTCCTCTGAAGGTAATCTATCTGCTAGCGCCTATGGTCTGTAACAGATTTTCAGTAGATGTGGTGAGGTTGTAATCCAACACAATGGCTAAGAATCACATATGATGACTTCAACGTAACTTTACGCATCTTCCAAAGCAGAAGACGTATTACGAAGATTTACAAGCCTTAAATAGAGTTTCAAAAGATCATTGTATCAAACTTAATCCGCAAAAGGCCTTAAGCTATTTTATTTGGTAGAAAATTAACTAGAATAGGGTAACAGATTCTGTTAGATGAATTAGTATCCATTTAATATCATCACATATAGAATGCTTACATGTACCTAGTACCTCTACCTTCAGTGGATAGTGCGATAAATTAAAGAGTTCAAATTGATGAAGATTTGAGATTTCAGCGACACAAATGAGAGATGCCTTTCCCCAAGTTAGTTAATTTATTCTCAAAGAGGTGCCTTAATACCAATTGGAAAAAACTCCGTGATTCCCTAGTTTTGTCTGCTTTCAATTATAGTGATGTGTTACTTGTCATACTTAACAAAAGTCGACTTGATCTAACAGAATTCAACTTACACAGAACTCATTATGCTAGGTTAGCGTGTGGTGTAAGGAGAGGGCATCCGATTTCTCATGAAATCGTTTCGTATGTCACAGAGGCGCATACATCACTGTCTTGTACTTTTTCATAAGATAATCATTAAGGTCATTCTCATACTCTATATACAATTTGTATGATAGGTATGCTGCCCTCAAAATTTGAGAGACTTCAGGCGAAATCTTTAAGCGTCGTGTCCGATTATTTCTAGTGGAAATTCCGTTTCTTAATCGTATGGTACTCTTAACTAAAAACTTAGCTATTGTAAGCTTCTCTTGCTTAATTAATTTATTAGCTACATGCACCTATTGTTTACAGAATTAGTTAGTAGATAATGGTATTGGGTTAGGTTAGAATGGTTGTGTGTTATAGTATAAACAGAAAAGGTGCTATTAGCTGTTTGCTATCTGCAAAAGAGACAGTCCACCATGGTTTTCAAAAAGCAATCTGGATACGAATTGTAAACATTCTGGAATGGGAAGTCCTGTCCCTAACTAGTCACAAGAGATCTGATGAAGCTATAATGCAATATTAAGTCAGAATGTGATAGATATATCGGGAACTTATTTCATGGAACACTTTTCTTCTATTTCTACTAGAACAGGATTGCTGGAATTTAATAGCAATTGTTCACCTATATTAACAAATGAAATACCTACACCCCAATGTTCCTTTTTCTCTTTCACATATAATCAAAGAAGAAGTTCTTGATGCTATTGATATTTCTTTCACCATTCGTAACTAAATTTAAATGTAGCGCGTATGCATGTATGTATGGTATGTATTTATATTTACAACCGGCAATATCAATTGAAACTTCAGAAGCACCGCAGGGTTCCATTTTGGCCCGTTGTTGTTTAACATATTTATCAACGATCTAGCTACTGCAGTGGGTAGTGTAATTCTTATGTTTGCAGATGACGTGAGGATTTTGAGAGTTGTAGAGAACACGACTTATGTCAAATTGTCACAAGATTACTTAGACGTCGTTTCACATTGGAGAAAAGTCATGGTTTTTTATTTAAATGCTTCAAAATGTTTCAAAATAACGTTAAGTCTCATTTTCTTGCAACATGCCAGTATGGCGAACTATTACAGAATGTCGATCAGATCAAGGACTTAAGCGTCGATGACACGGGGCTAGTTTACGAGATGAAAGCCAGCTAGTTTGCTAGCAGCTTGTAAACTAGCCTTCGTGTCATTGGCTGAGCTAGTGGAAAGTTCTCTGTGTCATCGACACTCGCTCCTCGCTAGTAAACTCGCCGACTAGCATCTCGTAAACTAGCCCCCCTGTCATCGACGCTTTAGGAATTATCTTCGATACAAGATGTTAGGCTTTGTCAATCGGAATAGCGTTGAATAAAATTGTCACTTTATTCATTTGAAATTTTATTTATTATTGTTCACTAGTTTGTTTACTGCAGTTTCGGATTAGGGGTGGGGGAATGTAGGTGCCGGCCCTATGACGCGGTCTCAGTCCCTCGGAACACTCCGAACAGGTGACATCAGATTCTGAGGATGCCGACCACTCGCGTTGGCGAAACGTCAAGCAGCGAAGCGCGCCGACGCTAAAGCGGCGGAGCTGTCGAGCCGGCCGAACAGCCCAATAACCAACATTCATAGAATTGCTAATTTTTTACATGGAAAGATCTTAATTCACTTCAACATCATTCCCTCTCTCCAGTCTGTATCGTAGGCCGAGGGCAAATCAACAAATACAACAGTGGATATCTGGCGATTCTGGAAACCACTTTCAATGTGGGTAGTTAGTGAGAGGATTTGGTCGCTGCAGCTTCGATATTTCCTAAAACCGGCCTGTTCGATGGGAATATGTTCGTCGATCCTTTCTGATATTCGGTTTAGGATAAGCCTCTCGAGTAACAGTGCAATAGGTCTGTAGTCTGAGGCTTGATTTCCTTCCTTGCCGGGTTTTAGTATAGCTACGATCTTGGTCCTTTTACTTCCCACACCTATAGGTGAGGGGAGTATTGTGATCGCGAAAATTTTCGATTTAGAGATAATACACTATTTGGGCGTTTCATGATGTCTACATAATGAAAATCCACGTCACTCATTTCCGTCGGTCTGTCTGTCGGTCTGCCTGTCTGTCTATCGGTTTGTCTGTACGCATTTTTCTGTCCTCGTGATCTCAGTAACCGCTGCATGGATTGTGATGAAATTTGGGCAGCGATATGCTGCGGGGTCGTAGTAGGTAGTGCTGCTATAATTTTGAAAATCGGTGCATTGGCGGCGGAGTAGTTAGCAAAAAACGAAAAATTTCAAATATTCCCCAAACTTCGTTTTTAGGCGTTTTAGGTGTTCCTGACCATTTTCTACTTTTTTGGGTGGGGGTGGAAATTGGGGTGGTTGGGGGTTGGGGGGTTGTAAAATTGAAAAATTTGTTGTATTCATAATAGACCTTCACTGACCTGTGAAGGAAGTCCTAGCGACATATATAACTTTTTTAGGTCTATCCGAACATTGCCTTATGCCTATTACAGAAACTAAAAGACTTAGAATTTTCTCCGATGTATACATACGAGTATTGCTTTAGATCGTTCTATATTATGTAACGAAGAAACTGTTCAATTGATTCCAATGAAATTTTGACACAGTATTACTACCGTGTCGAGGATGGAAAGTGCGTATGGTTTTTATAAATCGTGCCAGTAGCGGCGCAGAAATAATAAAAAACTAAAAATATAAAAACAGCTTTGTGTTTTAGAAGTTCCTGACCATTTTCTGAGTTTTTTTGGGTTGGGGTGAAATTCGGGTCGTTGGGGGGTGGGGGGTTGAAAAACTGAAAAATTTGCTGTATTAATAATAGGCTGTCCGCTGACCTGCGAAGGACGACCTAGCGACATAAATCACCTTTTTAGGTCTATCTGAACATTGCCTTGCCTATTACCGAAACTAAGGGACTTAGAATTTTCTGTATACATACGAGTATTTATTGCTTTAGATCGTTTTATATTTTGTAACGTGGAAACTATTAAATTGATTCTAATGAAATTTTGACACATTATTATTATTACTGTGGTGAGGATGGAAAACGCGTATGCTTGTTAGAAATCGTGTCAGTGGCTGCGTAGCAATAATAAAAAAACTAAAAACATGAAAACAGCTCAAACTTCGTTTTCGGGTACTGGCGATGATTTTGTTGCAAGGGGATCTCATGCTAAGGCTTCACGCTATGGGAAAATAATAAACTGGTATTACCGTAATGTCTGGGAAGTACTGAGTCAATCAACTTGACTTCATTTTTTTGATTGAAGATTGAGGGAAGGGAGGAATATGATACAAGATACCTCCGTCCGTGATCAACCTTCCCTAATGAAACTAATGATTCACTCTTCCTTACAGACGTGTTCGCCAACACCAGTACCACCGTAATGCTCTTCAAAAGTGCCCCAATCTGGTGCCGTTGGTGGTCATGGTGAGCATGCGCGCTCGTCCTCTGGTACCACCGCAATCGGGATATCGCTGACCAGCGTCGCGACGGAGAAACGCCAAAACGGCGTCGCCGACCGTCCCGGGTTCGGGTACCACCGTCATCGAAGTGGTGCGCAGTAGTGCGACTATCAAGCAACGCGAGGGGGTCGGTGGTCATGAGACGACGTCGCCGCACAAGTACCATCGACAATTGCAGCAGCACGCCTCCGCCACTGATCGAACTGTCGGCGAACAGAAGGAGGAGACCACCACCTTGCCGGTAAGAAGTTGAAACTTTCCATCATGTTTTATCGAATAATATTTTCTATTTTTCATAAATTTAAATTACAGAAGATTCACAACAATAGGGTACTTGCAGAAAAAAATATGTCGTTTACGCGTTCCTTAGAGCCTAGTAAACATGACAAAATCGCTTGTTTGATTTTTTGGAATCGGCTGTGAGAGATATTCCAAAAATTATTTCAAATGCCGAAAAATGCCGCGCAAACAACCTCTGACGTCAGTGATATCCTATAGTGATGGGATGTAAAGTATTCATATTCGATATCGATAGCCAGTGCTAACCTAACATTTTGACATTGATCATAACCACAAAACACAGTCACACACAAAAGTACAAAGGTCAAAAGAATAAAAGTTAGGATAGATTACTAATTCACTTTGTAGGTATGGGCTTGAATTAGATTCTATCTTTGGATTCATTCATAATGGGATGCGCCGAAATAAAATGATGGCTTCGATTAGTTGCGAATCTCGGTCACAAACAGGATGAACTGTGATTCCTATCAGATATAAAAATGTATTGCAACGAAAATGCTAGTGGGTTAATTGCCTGTTTCAAATATGTTTAAGTATCAATAAAGTGAGTCGCATTGTTAAAGAATTCAGATCATCTCTAGTTTGCAGTTGAATCTCACTGACCTGCGCTGTAGCAGTATCGATTGTCGATATCGATAAGGTATCTGTGACGTCAGCCCTTGTTTTAAGTCACGTGGAAAAATTTGAATATTTCCTTATTTTATTTTGCAAATATCTTTTTTTGGCCGTCAGTAAAATCATGTTTTTTGTTTCCTACTGCTTCTTGATGTGGTTTTCTTTACGCTAGGTATACTCCCGAGACGATTTCACGACCACTGCAAGTACCCTCTCAGAAAGTGTTTTAACGAAGGTCTCAGAATTAAAATGGCTCAGAGTCGATGACTTGTACACCTATTCCATGATCACACTAGCTATCTAATCCAGTAAGCCAATTTACTTGCTAGACAAGTTGATTCCTCGTTGGAACCAAATTTTCCGTACATTAAGACATAATGACTTTGCAACGCCCTTTCATAATTCTACACTATATGAAAGAAGTTTTACTTTTAATGCAGTTAAGATTTATCATTCGCTACCAGCAAGTTACAAATGTTTAAGTGTTTACACCTTTTTACTATAGTTGCATTGCATGTATTTACAATTATTATCGATAGTGAAATTACTGTTTTATCTAAATAGTGCAGCAATCTAAATTTCTTGTCATCATTATCATTTGACAGACCAACAATCCAGTGATCAAATGTACTGCCTTTGTGGAATCTGATTGGTTGAGATTAGCAGTTGCTAAACTCCTTGTTAAACAAGAAAGTGCAATTTTTTACCCATTTAGGATGGAAAATCAGACTGGAAAAGGTACTAGATGGTTCACAATTGTCGATTGTATATAAAGCATGTCATTTTTTGCCTTTCTGAGGTAAACTTCAAGAGAAATCAATAATTTTCAGAGTACTTTGACAGATGCATGTTCTTGAATGGGCTGCTCTGATTAGTCAAAGTCTTTGTTAAAATGCGCATGTTGACAAAATCGGGCCTAAATGAACCAGTACAAAAACATTCACATCACAGAATGATGAATGTCACCGAAAATCAGACACATTATAAAAAAAAGATTCAAATACTTTTTCAGCTCTCTCTGAAATGCAGTAATGTTGGTATTATTTTTCATATAGTCCGATAAAAAGCAGTGTCAGCTCCGAAGGACGGATCAGCTCTGACTTAAAAATGCTCTGTTGCCCTTGAGAAATTAGTTAGCCATGAGAAGGTGACCCTACTGTGGGTCCCCGGATACATTGGTGTATTGGATAACGAGATAGTGGACCGTTTAGCTAGGATAGGGGCCGGTAGCTCCTGCATCAGCCCATAAACTATGCTAGCAATTAGCAGGCGCCAGATCAATGTTGTCCTGGACGGCTGGGCCTACAAGTTGAAGGATTCATAGCAAGCCCCGACAAGGGCCGAACGCTATGGTTTCTGATTAAAGAGAGAGACGCTCAATTCTGTGGTAGGGGTCCTCACTGACCATTGTCGACTGAATAGACATTTGTCAATCATGAGGGTGGTAGGGGACTCCATCTGCTCCAGATGCTAGGAGGAGGACGAGACAGCAGCGTTCCATTTCCTGGGCAGATATGCAGCATATCGCAATCATAAGGTTCAGATATTTGGCACGACGGAGTTTGGGGAGGAGTCACTATATTCAGCGAGATGGTCGGACATACTGACTTTCGTCAGAAAGTGTGGTAGGTTCGACAGTGAGATTTCTAGGACGTAGGATTTCTTTGTTTCCAGTGTTGGTTCAGTAGGGTTGGCAAAAAGGGCCAAAGGAGACTTACTTGCTTGGCTACACTTCCCCATCACTATTACTACTATTTGTAAAGTCTGATAGACGGTTGAATACTTTTGGTCCCATCACCTTGGGTGAATTTACAGTTGACTTGCATCTAGCAAATGGAACTAACGATAAGTTTTTTACTTCTTGCATTTTTGTCGTCCACGTGATTCACTACTGGAAAAGTGTTTTTTAATGTGTGCAGTTCGGCCAATTTAAATCATTTGGTGTACACACTGAAAAATCTTTCGTTCTGTCAAAGACTTACGCTTGGATTCAATGGGACGTTACACTCAGCATTCCTCAAATACAGCGATGTTTTATCCAGTGGGAAGTGTATAGTTGGTAACGAATTATATCGATTTGTCGATTCAACTACAAGGTGTCATTGGATTCCAATGAATAATTCAATTGCAGCCTGTCGTTGAATCGAATCTGTGTTTGATAATTGATTCTAAACTACTTTCTTTTCCTTGGACCATCAGTATTTATTGCAAGGACAGCTGATCGATTCGTTTGGATGTTTAATTGTGTGATTTTGTATGAAGTTATAAGAAACATGATATAAGAATTAGACATAAGCCTGCACCAGTTGTTGCATTTTTATCTGAAATATAACTGTCTGACTAATCTAAATACCTACATTCAAATGTGGGTGTTAGCTCTTCTAAGCCCCAAGTTCTCAGTAGGTCCTCCATTTAATATATAACTGGACACATTTAAATCACACAATTGCTGATGCAATACCCAAAACCACGAGATGACACAACACGGCTAACACCGAAACAACCCGTTACCGAGTAACCTCGTCCATGTTGGCGCAGATACCTGATAACACCGAGATAATCCTCCTCGTCTTTCTTTTTACGTTCGTCAAATCGGGACATCAGTCCCGCCGAATACTGATTATAATTCAGCGAACAACAAGGGCCATTGAAACAAAATTAATTTTTATCAGATGAATTATCACGCACTGCTGTTGCAGTAATAATTTTTGTACATTGAATAGATTGTATGCTTTGCTTAAATGAAACATAGGGTAAATTTCGAAAACAAAAGGATGTTTTGATTGCATTATATGCCCATACTGGTATTAGAAGGAATATACATATCGTTAGAACGGATATAAGATTATTTTTAATTTATTGGCTTTATACTTCGAATATAAGGATTGAATTCCTTCAATGACATGGATTTGAAACAACTGTAAATATATTTAAAGCGGTGGAAAAACTACCAAATACTAACAATTTTTTGGGAACGCATCAGTATTTTTTTCTGTGTAGCTACGCTACTGAGATATGTTTTACTTATGTTCTGAAGTGAAACTCAAACTGCGAAAAACGTTTTTAGTTTGCGGTTGGAGCGAATTTGCAAACTAAAACTGGAAAATTTCCCAGGCGACTGAGACTATACTAGATTCTCCCAACAGAAGAACCTCATATAAACAAAGACATGAATTCTGTACGTGATTAAACGCGGCGAAGCGTTATCTCTCTAAAACAGGTACCGATTACAGGTCCGGATTAATGTATCACTTGATAATTTTATTATATCTGATTATCCGTTGAAAAGTTAGAAATTGACAAGAAATGAAAAATACTTATATATTGGCACAGAATATATATATACAACATTAATATGAAATGGAAACACAGTTTGCGTTCATCTAATAGTACTATAATAATTATAATATTGCTTCCCCGCCACAGAAGTTATGGATACGACAGCGTAATTGGATGCTTGCAGTTATTTCAAAAATGGTTTACATGTTGTTATTTTAGGATTTCTTCACATAAATATACAGTCATCAAGTTGTCCATATTATCTATTAGGCAAAACAAAATATCTAAAATACAAGGAAATCAAAAAGGGAAACTACTAAACTGCAAACAATTAGTGAAAAATCTGGCATGGAACATTCCATGCAACTTCATCATAAGTGAAAGTGAACATTTATATCACTGGCGGAACTTAACTGCTGTGAGAAAGGGAACTTAATTATTAATATTGACTTGCGAAAAGTCGAACAAAAACAGGAAGCAGCGATAGCAAAGGGCTCTTGTTTCCTTTTACTTCTCACGCCGATAGGCGACGAAAGTATTAGAATCGATTGCAGTATACTTTTTCCATATCTGCCATCGTAGTGATATGGTGTCAAAATTTTATCACAATCAAGACGATAGTTGCCAAGTTATAGATTACAGGTTACATGCTGTCTGATTGGAATAGACCGAAATGTTTTATTTCTAGCCTTAGTTCACTGACAGCGGAGTAATTATCGAAAAACAAAAAAATTCCAGAATTGAATCATCAATATGGATGGAAGCAAATCATTTTGAATATGTACAAAAACCAAATGCACGAATATTTAGTGTTTGAAGTAGTTGTATGGAAGGATGGTGATATTTCAGGAGTGAGTTGGTCAAGTGTATACAAGATTATTTAGGGATGTAAAAGTAATAAATCACTGTCGGTGCTAGAATCTTATCTCAAAAGAAAAAAAAATGACCAAAGCAATCGATTATTTCGACAGGACTGGGATCAGAAGAAAAGTACACAATTATTTCTTCAGAAATGAACTACCAACCATCGACAAAATACTGAAAGAAATGAATGATGATACAGACATGCCGAATTTTAAGAGAACGACGTTTCACCAGTTACTTAAAGAACTGTATTTTCGGTTTCTAAAACGGCCGAGAAACAGTTTATTGCTTGGACGAGAAGAACGAGGTGCTTCGAGTACTCCTAACCTTGACGCATTTATCCATTGTTGAATGATATGGAAAATGTTATTTTTCTGATAGAGAATGATTACATTTATATTCCTTGATGATCCTGTATACACTTGATCGACTCACACCCGAAATCTTAGCTACCTTCAATACAACTTCTTCAATCGCTAAATCGGCATTTTGTTGAATTTGGTTTTTATAAATATTTAAAATGATTTGCTTCTCAGCGGCACTGAGATGCAGTCTTTTGGCCCTCTTTTTGGCGGTGTAAAGCAGATATCATCGATCTCTCCAGCTGTGTTCGTGTCAAACATAATCAAATATTTACGCTAATAATAATTAAATGTATTTCGATGCGCGATCGATCACTGTATGGAAAACACTAAACAAGTCCACACCTGTTCAAGCGGCGGCGGCGCGGCGCGCCGGGCGTTGAATGGCTGTCTCACTCACACTTGCATGCAATTTCATTGGCTGTGTAGAGAGGCTCGCCCAATTAGGGCCAATAGGGTTAGCGGTTATCATTCAACCAGTATGGATACCTATCACGCATAGATCATTGTTTACACTAACTTTTTCTGTTGGGTGAATCTAGTATAGTTAGACTCTAAGCGAAGCGATGCAGCCAGGTAGGTACTTTCCAGCCACCTCTGGTATGGCCTTTCAGTCCGCAGTGCTTGATCCAATCGCATTTCCAATTATTCCCGCAAAAAATCTAATATCTCTGTTACCTCCGTTGCGGGCATGATAGGGATGGGCGGTTATTCGAAAATAACCGGTTATCGGTTAACCGGTTGTGTTTTTGACAAAAAATAACCTGAGGCGGTTAACCTGGACCAAATAACCGGTTACACCAATAACCGGTTATTTTTTGCACCATAGAATAGAGGTTAGATTTAGTAGTGACTTACATATGTCATATCATACAATATTTTCCTCCTGTGTGCCATACATACCTTTAAAAGGAGTGTGAAAACTACGTAAAATTTGTGAAACATTTCTTTGGAGTAAATGAGAGACAAAAAAAGACGCTTTTTGATGCTTTCTTCTATTTAAAAATTGTTTTACACATTTTTGTCTGTGTCTTCAGTACAAAATAGTAGAATACGGATGTCACAGTAAAGGCAGAAAAACAGCTCTTTTGCATTTTTAAATTTTATATTACAAAAAAAAACAAATATCAGATATAGGTAATTCCCAGAAAGTATGTCCTAAGGAAAGGTTGTTGATTCACATGCTGTGGTGTGAGTCGACTTCTGTTATCAGTGCAAACACTGTTCTACGAACAATTCTGGGACGGTTTTAAAAAGCCCACCACATAGAACCATAAAACGAAGCAAAACAATAGGCATAGGAAAGAACTAACGGTAAAATACAATTCCACATTTCACTGAAGCTACGAATCTAGTGGAGTTCAGAAAGTATAAAATATAAAAATAACCGACTTTCGGTTATTCGCGAACAAACCGGTTAACCGGTTTAACCGCCAGTAAAAAATAACTTGTTTATAACCGGCTATAGCATATCTATGCTATAACCGGTTATTTGAAAAACCGGTTTTTTTTGCCCATCCCTAGGGCATGACCGTGGAATGCGAAATTCAATAACAAAACAGATGCACACACGTACTACATGCATATATGTATACACCTATGATAAATGTATGTGTATATGAAATGTTTGTAGTACGTCAAAACGCGAGAGATGTGCTGCTCCCCGTATCCACCCGGTTTACCATTTGCAATTTATATTTCTCTATTTACATATGTATATTATAAAGCGTATTTGTGTAAGGGATGTGCCGCGTTTTCGGTGTATTTACAAATGATACTTCGTGTGTTATTCCGGGTTCAACTCTAGCGTTCAAGAAATACCGTATTACCGTTTACAAATAGCGGTTGTTCATGGTCATACGATTTGCAGATTTTGTGTACAAAACGTTACTAGCTATAGCTTTATCGGTATGCTAGTTGCAAAATAGTTTGTTTAGGTGATGGTATGACATAAGAATAACACTCTGCTAAACTTCGCCACCGATGCCCTATCCTGATGTAGGCCCCATCTTACAAGATATTTTTAATAAAGACGAGTTATTATTATATACTAGTGGAATATTAACAGAAGTCTTAAGTTTGGAGAATGAGGGATTGGAAGTTACTTGAAGTCATTACAAGTATAGTGATCTACATAGATGGCGGGTAAGCGCTACTGGTTCTCAAGTATTTTAAACGACAAACTCAGCATTGAATTGCCATCAGGTACCTGCCAGTCCATCTACTGGCGACAATATACTTGGTTAGGTCTTTATAGGAAGCCAAATAACAATTTTAGATATCCTGAAAACTTTTGAACTTCTTTACCTGGGGCTGAAACTGAAAACCACGGCCGGATTTGAAATTGGCACCCTCAAATTATATACGATACGAGTTTTCGTCTTGATAGGACGCCAGATAACGATTCTAGATATTTAGTGTGAACCTCAATATCCGAGGGCCTGAAAATTTTTGATTCTCTTTACCTGAGGCTGAAACTCGAATCGATGGCCTGATTTGAAATTGGCATCCAAATGATACTTCGTGTGTTATTCCGGGTTCAACTCTAGCGTTCAAGAAATACCGTATTACCATTTACAAATAGCGATTGTTCATGGTCATACGATTTGCAGATTTTGTGTACAAAACGTTACTAGCTTTACCGGTATCCTAGTTGCAAAGTAGGTAGTTTGTTCAGGTGATGGTATGATATGAGAATAGGACTTTGCTAAACTATACGCCACCGATGCCCTCTCGTGATGTAAGCCCCATCTTACATGATATTTTTAATAAAGACGAGTTATTATTATATACTAGTAGAAAATTAACAGAAGTTTCAAGTTTGGAGAATGAGGGATTGGAAGTTACATAGTTGGCAGGTAAACGCTACTGGGTCTCAAGTGTTTTAAACGACAAACTCAGCATTGGACTGCAATCAGGTACCTGCGAGTCCATCTACTGGCGACAATATAGTTGGTTAGGTATTTATAGGAAGCCAAATAACAATTTTAGATATTCTGAAAATTTTTGATCTTCTTTACCTGAGGCTGAAACTCCAAACAATGGCCGGATTTGAAATTGGCACCCTCTAACTATACACGACACGGGTTTTCGTCTTGATAGGACGCCAGATAACGATTTTAGATATTTAGGGTGAACCTCAATATCCGAGGGCCTGAAAATTTTTCATCCTCTTTACCTGAGGCTGAAACTCGAATCGATGGCCTGATTTGAAATTGGCACCCTCAAACTATACACTATACGAGTTTTCGTCCTGATAGGAAGACAGATAACAATTTTAGATATTTAGGGTGAACTTGAAAATCTGAGGATCTGAAAATTTTTGATCATCTTTACCTGAGGCTGAAACTCCAAACAACGGCTGGATTTGAAATTGGCACCCTCAAACTATACACGACACGAGTTTTCGTCTTGATGGGAAGACAGATAACAATTTTAGATATTTAGGGTGAACTTGAAAATCTGAGGATCTGAAAATTTTTGATCATCTTTACCTGAGGCTGAAACTCCAAAGAACGGTCGGATTTGAAATTGGCACCCTTAAACTATACACTATACGAGTTTTCGTCCTGATAGGAAGACAGATAACAATGTTAGATATTTAGGGTGAACTTGAAAATCTGAGGATCTGAAAATTTTTGATCATCTTTACCTGGGGCTGAAACTTCAAACAACGGCCGGATTTGAAATTGGCACCCTCAAACTATACACTATACGAGTTTTCGTCCTGATAGGAAGACAGATAATAATTTTAGATATTTAGGGTGAACTTGAAAATCTGAGGATCTGAAAATTTTTGATCATCTTTACCTGAGGCTGAAACTCCAAAGAACGGTCGGATTTGAAATTGGCACCCTTAAACTATACACTATACGTGTTTTCGTCCTGATAGGAAGACAGATAACAATGTTAGATATTTAGGGTGAACTTGAAAATCTGAGGATCTGAAAATTTTTGATCATCTTTACCTGGGGCTGAAACTTCAAACAACGGCCGGATTTGAAATTGGCACCCTCAAACTATACATGATACGAGTTTTCGTCTTGATAGGATGCCAGATAACGATTTTAGTGTGAACTTCGATATCCGAGGGCCTGAAAATTTTTGATAGTACTCTTTACCTGAGGCTGAAACTCAAAACAACGGTCGGATTTGAAATTGGCACCCTCAAACTATACATGATACGAGTTGTTTTCGTCTTGATAGGAACCCAGATAACGATTTTAGATATTTAGTATGAACTTGAACATCCGGAGGCCTGAAAACGTTTGGTCTCTGTTACCTGAAGCTGAAACACAAAATGACAGCTACTCAAAATACTGTCGCAATCGATCATTTACAATTTTTTCCAGGATTTTGTACTTGAATTCGCAATACTGATAGTAGGACTAAAAGCTTCCTGCTGGGTTAGATAGTGGCCAACGACTGAATTTTTTGGTATAATGTTTTTAAGTTCATAAATTGTCTTTATACACGATGGGTTGGTAAGGTACACATTATTGATACATTTAGTGGGGGTGGGTGGCCACTATATCGCCCGCGGGCTTCTTTTCCATCCGCAGTCTTGTCGCACATTTTCTTCAGTTTTGTGGGTAGTAAAATCAATTTTGCAGCTTCTGCTTCCTTAAGACTCTCCGGTAGTGTCCCGGAAAGCACTTCATCTTGACTACTTTTCATGGTATCGAAAAAAATTGAAAATATTATGACGTACGAACGTATAGAATTTGATTTTTGCAATCCAACTGTAGTTAAAAATGGCAACCATATATTCCCGCCTTATTTACTTAGTTACTATGGTAACGCGGACGTAGGTATCCAGGATTATTGTTTTTTAATCTGTTATAAGTTGCAGTCCCCGTGTGAGGGCGGGTTAGAATATCTCCCATCGTATATCCTGCGTGTCGTAAAAGGCGACTAAAAGGAACCGAACTACTGTCGGTATAAGCAGTAACCTCTTCTCAACCAACAGCTTCGGGTGGACTAGTTCAGAAGAGTCTGGACATCTTCTGGTCCTTGGGGTGAGAAATTGCCCCTAAAGGCGGATGAACCAGTAGATACCATCTGGTCAACGGCATGAGGATGCAGAAAGTAAATGGGAAACTACTGCATTAAAGATCTTAAAGATATCCCAAGAGAAACTCGTAAAATGTGTAAATGCATTTTACGAGTTCACAACATGTCTGTTAAGACATTGTGACTATGATGATGATGATGAGTAAAACACAGAAAGTTCACAAACAAATATAAGACAGTACCTTCATCTTCAACCGAAATGGTTGAAATATTCTTCGCACCTATGGAAGCTGTTAAGAATAACTATTTTGTCGAATTTGTAAATGTTGTGGCCTCCATATTCTTGAACATATCCGACGGTGTATTGAAGAGCTTTAGATTAAGGTGATTTTTTTTGAGATTTGATCAAACGATAACGCAGCTTCCTGTGCCTAAAGTGTGCAAGACTGACTGTACCGTAAAATCAGCTAAATTGTTGCGTAAAATTTACATCAAAATCAAATGGTTGAGTACATAGGTTAGTCCCGTGAGTTCCGTAGGTACAAATAGAGTTTTTGTTTGAACTTCCTTGAATTACGTGCCTGTTTAGCAATAAGTAATTCACTAAAGAAGCGGATCCCATCAGAAAACAAAGTTTTTTGGAGGGCTGTCATTTTTACACGTGAAATATTAAAATGTGTACTTTACCTGGTATTAGCTATGGAGATTCTTTTGGTACTCCCAAGAGAACGTTCAAGTACACAGGGAGGAGGTTATTTTCTATCTTATATATTATAAAATGAGATTTGCTGCTTTAATAAACTGCCGCACATTTAACCAACCTAAGGTTTTCAACATGAAATCAATCGCGCTAACCTATGTATATCTTCTAGGAAAGAAATAAGAAGTAAGAATGCTTAAGTAAATTGGGAAATAATTATTGTATTATAGACTAGCTCACGAAGAAAGATTTTCCGATGTACTCCCAAAGATGACTATTTTCTATCGATTTTCTGACATATGTAATCTACATGGCTACCAAAGTCGGCCAGGATTTCATGGAATGGTTCGAATCCAGCCGGTACCCTTAATTTTTCCGGTCTTTCTGTGAACCAAATGATTGGAATTATCTCCCTCTTGCGGAGTAAGCAGGCATTATCTCACTCTTTCATTCCAGTATTGTCATTCTTGTTCATTAACATTCCGTGTATCCTTAAAAATAGAAGCTTTTGTGCCACTAGATCTAAAAATGTCATAGATATGAACAGCCTGCAATGAAAATAAAGATTTCTCAAGTTATTTGATATGACTAACTGAGAGTTCATTGTATAGAGATGGAGACATATAGAAAACATATTTTTTATAAAATTACTTTCAAGATGAGGTTTAGAAAATAGATGAAGTGCACTGCTCATCTCTGTTTCATTGTCAGCCAGCTAGTATCTCTAATATATTTTAGATATCTAGATATTGTATCTGTTCTGTGGATTCCAGTTACACAACGTACACGGCTGTTTTGAACTTTTTGTAGCCTAAAAGCCTCCTGCTCTCTGCTGGGTTATACAGTGCCAAAAATCAAATCAGCGTATTCCAAATTACTCAAGCTGTTGTTGGGCTTATTTTAATATATTTTGATATAATCTTTTTAAATTCATAAGTTGTTTTTAGTGTTGCATAGGCGCTTTGAACAGCTCTGGAGACACGGTTATAGAATGTGAGGTTTTTGACAAATAGCACGTCAGGATTACTCATAGATAATAATAATAATAATATTTATTCGTACTGAACAAGCAATACAAGTCAAAGAAATCGAAGGATTAACACGTAAATATCAACGTGTATTCAATACACACAGCATCATTCAAAAATTCTTCAATACTATAGTAAGCCTTCTTTAAAAGGAACATTTGGCTAGGTAATTTGTTACAAAAAGTTTGTGAAATATATAATGGGCTTGTTTCATATTTTTTAGTCATATGCAGGTTTTTCTTTAAAAGTGCACCATGTCTATTGTGATAGTTATGAGTGCCTGATATGGTTGACATCTTGTTAATATTTTGTTTCACATACAATAAAGATTTGAAGATATAGATGCAGGGTGAAGTTAATATGCCATGTTCAATAAAAAGTGGCTTACATGACGTATCCACACGTACATTAAAAATAAGTCATATAGCCCTCTTCTGGCAAATGAAAACACGTTTAGAATTCATAGCACTTCCCCAAAGGATGACATTATATTGTATATGTGAATATATAAGAGAAAAGCACACAGAAAGCAGATATTCCTTAGGATGACTACTTCTTAGAGAAGATATGGCAAATATGGCACTGTTTATCTTTGAACATATGCGACTTATGTGTACATCCCAGTTTAGTCTACAATCCAACCAAACACCTAAAAACCTAACTTCATTAGAAAAGTTAATGTCATCACCATTATTTAATGTTATAGTCTGATCGTTCAGCGTATCTTTTCTAATAAAAAAAGTCATGAAATCAGAGATTAAGTATTAACCTATTTTCATGACAATAGTTGAAAAAAGAGGAGACTGTGTCATTTACTTTACGACGAATACCTGCAGCGTTCGGTGCTGAAACGACAGTGTGTTACATAGGCGATAGTATTACTATTCTTGTACATTAATCTTTTCGTGTATCTTTAAAAATGGTAGCTTCTTACTACTAAATGCAAAATTTACTGTCTGCAATAAAAATGCAAATTTGCTGCAGCGAAGGTGCTGAAAAAAGCGCGGCAGTAGTGTAGAGGCGTAGAGGTGGCACGTTCTCTAATATGAAAAATATGGAGTGTACAGTGAACGATTCTGACATAAATATTAAAATTGTGATATAGTACCCAGCTAGTCCGCGGGTGTTGGTGATTTATCTTGGAGGACCCGGCGTGGTGGCGGCGTGAAATTGCCATCCAGCAGGAGTCGCGACACGCCACCGGCTTTCCCTGAAACCTGATGAAATGGCGCCGGGGGAATCACCGGCCGATTTATTTCATAAACTGACAGACTTCATAAACGAAAGGCGTTCCTCATACTCCTCTCATGCTCTACTAGCGATTCTCAACCTTTGGTGGGGCGCACTCCCCTGGACGGGCGCGATACATCCGAATGGGGGCGCGAGTGTATCGAGAAAAAACACAATGATAAAAATATGACAAAAAGTGTACTATTTCAATACCTATACAGGGTGAGTCATGCTCAACGCCTCGGACTCTTGTGACCAAACGATACCACTTTTCGAAAAATCGACTTTGCAAGTATATGTAGGTCGAGTTCGGCTACATTTTAAAAATATGGACTTTTATACAGGGTGTCTAATGAAAGCGTGACATATCAAAGTTATGTTTTTTAAATGGAACACCCTGTATATTATTGCATATTTAGATTCCTGGGTGCATTTTAGTGTAACTTTATGTATCACACATGGGACTTTAAGCGAACCGTTTAGGTGCAAATCATAATTTTGGGTATAGGTAGATGTCAGAAAAAAATTGAATATCGCAGCTATTGTAAATCTTAGAGGTCTGTAACTTTGCCGTGTTACTAAGCATGAAATGTGTCAGCTTACGTTAGACGGTCGAGTTCGAATTACATTTGTACTTGGAGAAGTCGGTAGATCAATTAATGAGAAACTTCAATCAAAGGTAACTTGATTTTTTCAAATGGGAATGCATACTTTTTTTTATACGATCAAATGTGCACTTTGATAGGCTTTCTAATTATATTAGGTTGTGAATATCAATCTATGGCAGTTTTTATTAAATTTCGAGATTTCAATCAAATCAGTGTTTTTCAATTTCACTACCTATAAACAAACTAGCAGGCCATGAAATTTAAACAAAATCGTATTCAGATGGAAGAAAACAACTAACTTAGCAAAAAGGTCCAGCAGAACTAGAGTAAAAGAACAAGAGTATAACAAGTCCCTATAACAAAACAACTCTAACCAGAAACAACGGCGGTAAAGAGAAGCTGGAGTACGACAGAAATGGATAATTTTTACAGCCTACTAGCGACTGCAATATACTAGAGATTAAAAATTTCCCAAATACTAAACACTTTGAAATGAAAGCAAAAATTTCATCGATCGTTGCCGTCGCGTCAGTCTAATATCTTCAGAACGCAATTTCACATTTAATGGTATAAAACAGTAGTCATTTCCGTCAAAGTCAAAAGTAATGATACCTCTCACTGTCGTCGTTTAAATTTTTCAGTATCTATTAGCAAGATCGCAAAAAAGGAATACTGACAAATCATATTTTAATTTTCTGCCAGGTAAATTATGTTTAATAATTTGAGCATATTTTTAATTTATTCTTCATTTTCGACGATCTTACTTCTGAGTATTGAAGAATTTGCAGAACTGCAGTCAGAGATATTCGTTCCTTTTTTTTTTAAATCATGAAACGTGAAATTTTATTCTGAAACTATTTAACTGCCAGTAACATTACGTGGTAGATTTCCTTTCATTTCAAAATTCACAATGGTTTTGTGAATCGTCAATCTTTAGAATATTGTAGTAGCCGGTATGCTGTGAAAAATGCCCATTTCTGTCGTACTCCAACTGCTTTTTGACCTTAGATGTGTTATGTCTGCTATTTCTGGTTAGAATTGATTTGTTGTAAGTCATTTTTACAACTTTGTCCCTTTACTCTAGTTCGTCCGTAGCTATCTGCTAAGTTAGTTGTTTTGTTCCATTTGAACAGTTTTTTGTTTATATTTTATGGACTGCTAAGTTGCTTATAGGTAGGAAAATTGAAAAACACTGGTTTTACTGAAAATTTGAAATTAAACCAAAACTACCAGAGATTGATATTTACAACTGCATATCATGAGAAAGCATATCAAATTGCACATTTGATCGTATAAAAAAATTATGCATTCCCATTTGAAAAAATCTAGTTACCTTTGATTGAAGTTTCTTTAATTGATCTACCAATTTCTCCAATTACAAATGTAATTCGAACTCGACCGTCTAACGTAAGCTGACACATTTCATGCTTAGTAACACGGCAAAGGCACAGCCCTTTAAGATTTATAATAGCTGCGATATTCAACTATTTTCTGACATCCACCTATACCCAAAATTATGATTTGCACCTAAACGGTTCGCTTAAAGTCGCATGTGTGATACGTAAGGTTACACTAAAATGCACCCAGGAATCTAAATATGCAATAATATACAGGGTGTTCCATTTAAAAAACATAACTTTGATATGTCACGCTTTTATTAGACACCCTGTATAAAAGTCATTATTTTTAAAATGTAGCCTAACTCGACCTACATACACTTGCAAAGTAGATTTTTCGAAAAGTGGTATCGTTTGGTCACAAGAGTCCGAGGCGTTGAGCTTGACTCACCCTGTATTACTTTACATTTATAAAAGTACACGTAAGTGCTATTTAAGCTACTGGATCATCACCCTTAGTGGTCCTAGTGTATATGACTTGTGCTGTGTGCTGCACAACTTGCTTGATGAGCCCTTTCAACTAGAGCCCTCCTAGCAAGTGATCCCCTCACTTTAAGCCTTTTTGATACCACAGAAGGGGTGACTAATTTGTAAGAAGGGACCTCTTTGTAAAGCTTGTCATATGTAACCTTGTCAAACAGAACCTGATTGTTCAACTTGTCTCTCACTTTTCGTTTAGACCACTTCTTCTTCTTCGCTTTGCTGCCTCCGGAAGCTTCTTTCTTCTTTTGTGTTTTTTGGAGCTGCTTTCCAGACGACTTGGCGTCCTGTTCATTATGACGTTCTTCATTGTATTTAGGGTCACTTTTGGTTCAGTGTAAAGTGGTCGCTTACACTATACTAGCAAAATATACTACTCGCAAATGAGATCTGAACACTGAGAAAAAAAGAGTTGTGGTTGATGGAATGCGGTAGGACTAAATAGAACAATAAACGAACTCATTTGACATAACTAGTTTATAAAAAAATACAACAGATCAATAATGGGTGGGCGCTTCATCTTGACAAATGCACTTCTCTAGCCTACGCGGTATGCTCGTAATCTGGTTGTTGATAAATTGTAGAGGAATAGCCTCCCAAGCTGCCCTACAGTATGTTCCACTTCGTCCAATTGGCGATAAATCGGGTGATCGTGGAGGCCAGGGGAGTATTCTGAACCTCATCGGTACCCTTGTAATATGAGTACGTGCAGTAGGTACCTTTCTGGAATAATCCCTCTTCAAGGCCTCGGACATATCGAAGGGCATCTGGTTCTGACACCTCAATCACATAACGTTGCGCAGTCATTGTGCCACGAATCACAAGTAAAGATAACTTGCTGTTGAATGCAATGGCACCCCAAACCATCAAACCAACAGGACTGTGTACATGGCGCTCAACAGTAAACTGGACAAACAGACAAAACTTGGACTCGTCGGAGAAGGCCTTCTTATGCCACTCAGCATGCCATTGTCGGTGTTCTTGGCATCAATCTAACTGTTGGTGACGATGAGTTGCAGTGAGTGGAAGCACTAGATGCGGACTATATGATCCTAAACCCATTTCAGGCAATCTGTGGTACACCGTGCGGATTCGAATGGGCCTCCCTATAGCTGCTTACGAAGCGTCAGCAACAGCACAAGTCAATCGCCTTCTGTCTCGGAGGGCCTGTGATCGTAGATAACGATCTTGTCGGTGTGTAGTTCTTCTACATACTCCAGAACTTCTACGCTCTTTTTCCATGTTTAGCTGGCATCTGTATGTTGCATGGTTGTTTGTCTTTAAAATAGCCACCCCCGAAAATCCTGTTTCCCCAAGGCAGACATGGTCTTTTGTCAATTTGCGTGAAAACTCACATTTATAGGCTAGATGCTACTAAAAACTATAGTGCATAGTGCAAAGAAATTGGAAAAAGCAGTAATTTGCTAGCAATTTCCAACCGTTGCCTGAGCTAAGGCGACGCTAATCAAAATTTAGCTAGGGATATGGAGCTGCTTAAAAATCGAATGAATACCGGAGGCAATGAATAAGATGAATGTTGAAGAACTATGAACGAATGTTACTATGAATGTTGTCAAGAGAATTTTGCAAAGCCGACGAGTGGTTTTTGGCGTACTAACAGGAAATCAATGCCGAGACAGGTTTCACTCAGTCGTCAATATTTCGCTACGGACGCTGCGGTTCAGAATAGGTACAGAATCAAAAAAAAGTAAATCTGGGCTTGTTTACCAAGACGTATCAATATAATATAATACCTAATATAATACCTAGCCTATTTATATTTAGTTTTTTGCTCGGATATTGGTCTTATATCGATCGAGCATTGTACCTGTCAATTAGTGCACTAGTCACTTTCAGTTTCTCTTAGTTAATTTTAAGTTTGTGAATCCTGAAAGTTGTTTAAAACAATGTGCCAATTTTAGGTGTACCTCTGTATAACTAATAAATACGCATTTCTCGTCTTGCTCTTACCTTTTTCTTATATATCTTCCCGTATCGGCCTATATACTGTGGAACTTAAGACCGTATTAAAAATGAGCACCCCCTACTATGTTACAGTTTTAGTCTAGGGGAATAAATCGTAGTTCGTCGTCAATAACCTTTGTAGCATCTGTATGTGACGTCTTGATATACTCAAACAAAGTATATCTTCTGTGAATCAAAATGAATATACGAGATCTTATAGTCTGGTAAAAGTGACGCTTTATTATAATCTCTAATCAATAACAAAATATACTCACTTGACAAGACCAAATCAAATAGAAGGGATCAATGTACAATTACCAGACTTAGAACTGGTCACATAAATGCCTCACATACCCACCCAGAAACCGAAAAATGACCACTCTGTGGACAAAATCTGACTGTGCTCCATATTCTAGTGGCATGCGCACACTTTATGCCAGCAGTACAGAACAGTTCATTATCCATTATCAGCAATCTAGAACCGTCACACAATTGTTCAAGGATTCTTAAAAATAATTAGTTAAGTAGAACCATCAACACAACTCAGTTCATTTAATGTATCTTCAATCTATCAATGTTGTAACCTATATTTTTCTTATACTTAATTTGTATACATAATATCGTAGCTTTACACCTTGCTGATATACTCGTAAAACTACTTCAAATAAACCAACAAAGCAAAGTAAACAGTTGCATTATCAAATAACAAAAATTTATTTTGTACTTAAATTACTTAGGGCCGGTTTCTCAATGTCACGTTAAAAGTGTCAGATAGGTAGCTGCCAGATAGCGTTTCTATGGATACAACTGTCAGATAAGATTTACGTGGATTCGTAAGTTCAACCCTCAATTGTTTAAACAATTTATCTGACAGATAACCGTTACCTTCCAGATAAATATTTAACTGGACATTGAGAAAGCGGCCCTAAGAGACATGTAAGATTATTAGGTTGCATTAAAATTAATGACGTAATCAGCTAATAGATGGCTTGTAGACATGGAGTATCTGATTATTCATTCCATTATGTAGGTCTAGCATGGTGCTTCTTAGTTCACTCCTCTACTTACCCGACCTTGCTTCACGTGACTTCTAAGTGTTTCCTGAAACCAAAAAGAATTGAAGATTTAAATCTGATTTATAGCTCAGTACCGCTGTGCATACCAAACATACTATCAACATTCGTATATTCCTAATTTGGCAGCCTAAATTCACTGTACTATCACATTTGCGATTGCTTATACGCCAAGCACATTCATTTCTGAGTTTATCCCGTCAAAACGTGGAGAAACAGGGGAGACATATTCAAAGCTGAGTCGAGTCGAGCCATAAACTATTTTAAACATCCAGCTAGAAATTCTGTCGCTGCTAATAAGCAGTAAGTGCTCTGTCTCCATTTAAACATCCCCTACAAGTTTCTGATGAGGAGTGGCATCACTTTTCACACCGGATTTCAATCCTTTGATGATTCGCCTCAACAAGAGTCAGAAGATATTGAATTTGATGTGTGTTCGCTACACAGAGATGCTACTCCAACAATGAGTTAAAAATTGAGTTCTCTGTGTACTTGTTGTGACGTCATTTATCGCACCGGTTATACAGAGAAAATCAGAGAGATGGTGAGAAACTTCAAAAATAGGCATAACACTCCTCTGATAGACGACAATGGGAAAATACTTATTGACCCAGAAAATAAAATTATAAAATGGAAAGAATACCTTGAACAACTATTTTACGACCAAAGAAAGGAATTGCCACTAATGAAAGATGACGTTGAAATCGGCCCAGAGATTACCAACGAAGAAGTTTTGTACGCACTAAAAAACATGAAAGACGGGAAAAGTCCTGGACCTGACGGAATACCAATCGAACTGTTAAAGCTAATCGAAGAAGAGAACATACAAATACTTACACAACTTTTTAATAGCATTTATAACTCTGGAGAAATAACTAAAGATTGGTTAGTGTCAACCTTCATTGCCATCCCCAAAAAAAAGGACGCCAAAAAATGTAACGAACACAGAACTATAAGTCTAATGAGCCATACTCTGAAACTATTCCTGAAAATTATTCATAATCGAGTGTACAAGAAACTTGATTGGGAGATAACAGAAACACAATTCGGCTTCCGTAATGGGGTTGGCACTAGAGAGGCACTGTTCAGCTTGAATGTATTGACTCAGTGTTGCCTGGATGTTAACAAGGACGTGTATGCCTGCTTTGTCGACTACGAAAAAGCATTTGACAGAGTTCGACATGATCTTCTAATAAAGATTCTACACCAAAAAGAAATGGACACTCGAGACATCAGAATTATTGAAAACTTTATTACAAGCAAATAGCGCATATTAAAATAGAGACCGCACAATCAGAAGACATTAAAATCAAACGGGGAGTACGACAAAGCTGCATACTTTCTCCGTTGCTTTTCAATTTGTACTCGGAGACTATCATGAAGGAAGCGCTACAAAATGAGTCAGCTGGGATAACTGTCGGTGGAGTCCCTATCAATAACCTAAGATACGCGGACGATACAGTGTTGTTGGTAGAAAACATACTAGACCTACAAAGAATCCCACTGAAGGTACATGGGGTCTGCTTGCGATATGGGCTGAACATGAACATAAATAAAACAAAATTTCTAGTTTTTACCAAGAAAAACGATATTCATCCTGACTTGAGGGTATCTAACCAAGTAATAGAGAGAATATA
This sequence comes from Callosobruchus maculatus, assembly GCA_951848785.1. Classification (NCBI taxonomy): domain Eukaryota; kingdom Metazoa; phylum Arthropoda; class Insecta; order Coleoptera; family Chrysomelidae; genus Callosobruchus; species Callosobruchus maculatus. The sequence goes on along the minus strand of CATOUR010000028.1, from coordinate 30,439 downwards.
TAAATACAAATATCCCGGAATAATTATCAACTGTAATAAGGACTCATATGTAGAAATAAAAAGAAGGATAGAAATCGCCCGGAATGCCTTCATAAAAATGAAACAGTTTTTTGTTAGCAGCCACACTAACAGAAACCATGATGAAACGAATAGAAGCTTTTGAAATGTGGCTTTATAGGCGAATATTGAGAATATCGTACATAGATCATGTTACCAACGAGGAAGTTTTAAGACAGCTCTCCAAGACGAAAGAACTGGTCACAGAAATTAAAATAAGAAAATTACAACACCTGGGCCATATAATGAGAGGTGAAAGATATCAAATTCTCCATGTCATTATGCAAGGAAAATGGATGGCAAACGCAATGTAGTAAGAAGACGAACCTCGTGGCTTCGTAACTTGAGGGAGTGGTATAACTGCTCCACAACACAATTATTCAGAGCCGTAGTTAATAAAGTGAAAATTGTCATGTTGGTCGCCAACCTTCGTAAGAAGATGGTACCCTAAGAAGAAGATACAAAGAAGGAAATAACAAGAACAATGGGACGAAATAGGACAAACCTATAAACTTGAAACTATAACACAAGCATGTGTCTGGAATTACAGCCACTACGAAAAATTCTATAAAAAGAAAGCGACAAGACTATCTACGAGCCTACAAAAAAGAATCAGGCGTATTCAAAAACAGTCAAGGGTCAAAAAACCTACTCGCAACACCAGGAGTTTATCGCATACTTTGCACATGTGGGAGTATACATCGGAACAACGAAGCGATTGATGAACACAAGGATTGTAGAACATAAACCTAGTTCTTGACTAGGTTATACAGACAAACCAGCGGTAGCTGGAAGAAAGGAGATCGTATGATCAAATTTGAAGAAACTCAGGTCTTTTTCGCAACAGGCAAGTGATCTAAATACAAAAACATCACAACAATTTCAATAGGAAAGAAGAAGCACAGAAATGATGGATACGTCACTGGCATCAGGTACAAATACAGCTGCAAATAGAACAGATGTTAGTATTTCGAAAGTTACCGTAGTGTAATAGCTTCTGAAGATGCCATTCACTCGTGGTGGTGAAACGTCAAGTCTAAAGGCTCAAAGGCGCCGGCCTAGAAACCTTAGAAACACAAAGTCACAGATAGGAAAATAGATTAGAAAACTAAAGAAACTCACATTTTTTTTTCTTATTTTGACGCCTCTGAAATATGTCCATTACTTTAGTTAACAACTTGTACTCATCAGGTGCATACAAAGAGAGGAGGGAGGATGTATGGGGTGCTATTATTCCGCCTTAAAATTTGAAACCCAACCTCAGAGGAATAACTAAACATAGATACAGTAAACAACTAAATGCAAAATTATTTATTATCATTCTTTGTCTTTGCATTCAACCTATATTCTGGAGCTTTTCAATTATATTGACGGTATTTTGAATCCTGCGCTGTTTAAGTGTTCATATCTCCAATTATTAAAACGTTTATTGTTATTAAAATAGAATTTGGGTCTAAACGGTTTTTTGAGATAATTCGAAACTAAATTAAATTCGATAAGTGGTTTAGATTATTAATTAACCTTTACCCACCATTAAGGGTGGGTCTGGCATATTCTAGTGGCATGTGTTTACACGACTAGAACAAAGCGATTTCTTAAGTAAATCGGGTATATATCATCAACAAATTTAGTTATTAAAAAACTAATTATACGCATTTTTGTCATGTACGAGATATTTTAATGAATGCAAAAAATATCAAAAAGCCAACAAATCCAATCCCCTTTTATTCAAATTTCTATAAAATCCAGGGCAAGTGACTTTTATTAAAATAATCACGGATTCTTAACTATTTAAACATCAGTATTAATCCACATATATTGGCGGAAGCAAAATATCCAACTTAAGATTTGCTGACGATACAACTCTTATTGCCGCTTCTCAGAAAGAACTGGTAGCTCTATTAAACATCTTAGAACAATACAATGCAGCATATATGGTCTCGGTATTAACCACAACAAGACCAAGGTTATGATCGTAGAAAAGGAGCATGATAACCATCGGCAAATAAAGTCAATAGGTCGTTGTGAAGTAATTCAAAGTTTTGTGTACCTCGGTTTTTTGATCGACAATTCGGTTACCTGTGAAAATGAGATTCGATGGCGCATTCAACAGGCACGTGTGACCATGATGACAAAGCTCATTAAAATATGATCATAACATCACTAAAGCTACCAAAATGTCGCTAGTTCAGTTTCTTGTATTCTCTATAATTTTGTATGCCTCGGAAACTTCGACTGTTAAAAAGGCAGATCGAGCTCGCATGGATGCGTTTGAAATGTGGACGTGGAGGAGAATTCTAAGAGTTCCTTATACGGCCCATCGAACTAATGTCTCCGTACTGGATGAGCTCGGTAATCCAAAGAGACTATCTTCCATTGTGTCGACGAGAATGCTTACATTCTTCGGACATATTCACAGAAGCGATAATATGGAGAAACTTGCAGTTCCCCTACACGCTGGATGGATATGACGAAATAGTTCCTGGATATGAGTATCAAGAGCGCCACTGAACTGACAGTAAGTCGCGAACGATGGCGAGCTACAGTCCTCAAAACTATTGATAATATTAAGACATTGTGACTATGATGATGATTAATCCACATCCAATTTTGATTACATCAACTACCTATATTACTTCGCTGGGCTAGTTGACAAAACAACGTTTCAGCATGAAGCCCATAAATTTTCAGTGGTTTATCATTAAATCATAAGTGCAATAGTTCCAATGTAAATACGTGAAGTAGGATCTAACATTTGTCGTACTTCTAAATCTTGGTTGGCTTAAGCACCGTATTCTGGGTAAACCCGCATTCTTGTATGCAAGAACTGTACCATTCGCCATTACAAGAGTACCTGACACAATTATAATTTCACACCAATTTTTCCCCTGTCGACTTGAAAGACTTTTAATGAATTTTAAACTCCTTCCAAGGAAGCCTTTTAAAATGCAGGGAATGCTAGAAAGTCCTATTAATATTTAAACGGTTTTTTATTTCGCGCTCGTTCCAACGCGAAATAGTATTTCAATAACTTGAACAAATAGTGACCTGAATTTCAGCGAGTGGATTTAAAGGAATATAATTACAGAAGAGTGAAGTTACATAGCCGGAAGGAGTTTTGTGGAATGATGGAGTATCGATCCGAACCCCTTAGCGAAAGATTTAGAGAAAAAGGATAATGAACAACTTCCGATTCATAGCATCTCGTTATTTATCAGGTATGAGTGGAAAACATGTTACAGAAGGCCTTTATGGAAACAGTTATCTAGTGGGGTTCGATAACATTGCCTTTACGGAAACTATGATCGGGTTAACCCGGTCACAAGGATCATATTGATCCTGAAGCTCGGAAAGTGATTTAGGATCAGTCAGAAATAAGGTCAGTTTACGGTAAGTGGTTGGGATAGGATGATTCAGATCACTAGCTGTTGTTCTTCACCATCTGTTTGTTATTCTTAAACCAACCTTTTCGCTCTTCGATGTCTGTTAAATCCATGGAACCATAAATCCCACTTGACAGCTATTTGACATATAACTGATCGATCCGGATCCAGATCAGTGGATAGAAACGTGTTTCTATCACCATGCCGACCACTTAGCTGTCAAATAGTGGTCCGGTTACCGTAAATTGTTTTATAGTTTCAGAATAATAATTATTACATTTTATATGTATTAAGAGTTCATGTCGGTTGATGAATTAAGAAAAATACTTTTTAGAACTACTACTACTAATACCACTTACATCTGATGTCTGGTTCATCGTAGTCAAACACTACAAAAAAAAAAAAATTAAAAAAAGGCAACCTGTTTCATGCTGCCACTTCCACTTCCACTTAAATGAACACTCAATTTACTTTGTAAATGTTCACTTGAGCTAGAAAAATTCACTATTAGGTCACTTGGAAGCCATTCTTACTGGTCTTGATGCCCTTTCACTATCAAATCTTTTCGTAGGTATGCCCAGATGCATGCCCAGATGAGTTCTATTAACTGTATTGTTCTGTGATATTTGGGAGGTCCAGCAAACATTGTAGGTACCACATTGTGCTTTAAAATAGGTCTTATCCTTTGAAATGTTTGTAAATTATTGTCTTTATTCTTATAAATATAACTAGCCCTTACGAGGAATACCTGTCACCCACTTCTGTTTATGTCCTTTATTGGAAGCACAATTGCTAGTGCAACCTGGTACTACACACTTTGCAGGCATCTTTTTATCTTTATAGTTTCGTTTGTGCAGGTAAATAATTAGAAACACATAAAACATTACCTTCCACTCTTCGTTTTTACTCTGGAACTACTTCCTATATGCGCAAAGTTATGCTAATCTTAAAGTGAGAATACGATACCTTGGCCATATAAGGGTTAGATTGAGAAAATATCTTCATTGCAAAACTGGGAAATACGTGATAGCAAGAATACCAAAATCTTAAATCAAGCATATGGTAATCTTGACGGAAGTATTTTATAATCTTGACTGAAACATTTCATAATCTTAACTGGGAGCATTTTATAAACTTGACGCAAGTAGCTCAACTTTATTCTAAAATTGTGATATTCTTGGATGAAGAATCTAATAGTATTAATTTGATCATTCAAACTTTTCTATGAGCATGTAGAAATTTTTCTGGAGAAATAGTTCTGCAAAATTTCTTAAATCACATTTAATATACTTAGTACTTATCTAGGAACACCTGAGTCAGGTCTTCGCATCCCAATTTTTTCAATAGCTCATTCATGGTTAGATAGATCCAGTGATAAGGAAGCTGATGGGAACTGGGACGCGACTCAAATGGCGGTGGACCAGCACTACCGGCAGATTCGATGACTGATGGTTGACGGTGGTATCACGGGTATCACGTGGCAATGGCAATTTATTTAACAGTTTGACTAGATACTATTATGTGCTATTATGCAGGATCCAGGTATTACGCTACGGTGCTAAAGACGGCGGCGAATGCGACAATCCGAAAACCGATAATGGCGGCGCGGACGCGGACGGGCAACAGGCTGTTGAGTTGAGAGGGTGGAGAGGCTAGAGTTTACCCGTGGCACGCTGGGCGCCTGCGCACTACGACGTTGGTAGACGTCAAATAAATGATTTACTTGATACAAATATAGAGTGTGCTTGTAAAACAGCGTTCATTTTCAAACCAAGATTATCATATTGTAAACGAAGGTTCGCATTTGCAAGCTGTCTATTTTTTTGATAGAGGTAAACTGGAAACCGCTATAAAAAATGATAATCTTAATATATAATTATGAAATATTTGTTATTAAATTATTATAGCCTTGGTTGCAAAGAAAATAATTATATTTTCTTTCGGAGCAAATTTCTTTAAAATAAGTATATAAATCAAAAATATATTATTCTTGATACAAATTTTCTATAATTTTCTCATCAAATATTCTTTCTTAGAGTGAGAACCGATATTCTTGTTGTGAGTATGTATTTACAAGAATATTACAATTCTTGACTTGAGAATTTCTGGGTGCACGCTAGATGCTTGTAATTATTATATATTTAAATCATACTATTTATTGCTATGGTTGTAGATATCGAATATTGTTCACCTCGTCGTAAACTTGCTGATTACAGGACTTGTCTATGGCTCGTGCAGCAAATTTCAACTGCGTGAAGAACTGAAGATACTATATCAATCGAAATGTCATGTCGTCAAGATTTTAGAACTTTAAATCTTTAGAATTATATTTTGCTTTATAGACGGCGGAAGTTAAAGTAATCCTTTTGAAAGGATTTCTGCTTGAATTTGCTCTAAGGCGTTGAAAGGTCGCACCGGCTATTTTTAGAATAGCAGTCGACGAGTTTGCAGTTTTTATGGACAGCCTTCAAATGTAAAATCGCAACTTTGCCGCTTCGTCTTGGAATATGCATGTTCTCGGGGAAACTTCCACGCGAAACCTTCTGACACGAGAGTCAACTATATGCCAATAGCACGAAAAATTCATGTCATCTGGTTTGAAGATAATTAAAGACGTTATGGGGGCTTTTGGATCACCACAAATAACGGCTATCGTTGTCTTCAGCATGGGCAGAAATAATAAATAGGCCACTGATTCCCAATAACGTTAATGAAGGTCGGTTATTCTTGGCGAATAAGGATAAAAAAATTTACCGCTATCTTTGATATGGACCAGAAAATGTTTCGCACAAGACATATAATTTTGTAAATATGAAGTCAGAAATATATGAGTTGTTTACATTTTTTGCGAGCAAGGGAAAGAAAGCCACAAAATCTGGACACCTGCAAGATGCAAGACAGAGGCGGCTTAGAATATTCATTTGCAAATACTTCCTCAGTCTGGCTAAGGTGCCCTTGCTACTGTCTTGCATATTATTAAATAGTCCATTGTAGACATTGAGGAAGATCTGCTGAGCATCAACAGAGAGTCATTCTCTTTTCCTTTTTAGCATTCGCTTACTGCCATCACGGCTACCACTACTACCCTTTCCACGGTCGAAATGCTGTACTCATTCTGAAGATAGTTTCACACTCAAAAAAAAAAAATAGTAGTGTTGATATACCTACCTTGCCCTCTCATCTCTCATGCAGCGGTTAAAACTGGCTAGAAACGTAAAAATCCCCAATGCCTACTCTGGCCGCACGCGCGGTGATCGTTTTTTACCTAGACCGACCGACCCTTTTAAGCACCCGCCGACAGCATGGTCCAGTAGACATGTATATAGGTATCGATACACTTACAATGCATCATTTATTTTGTTTGATTCAAAACTAGTATTTTGAACTAATAGTGCCTTATATGTGCGTGTGCCTTACTCAGACGTATGTGTAAGGATAAATCACTGTTTTTTTTTCAACAGGCGGCATCGACTGCTATGGAATATTATTCCTACATATACCTCAATATGACTATACTATTGTAGTGTGGGCACTCGGTAGGAGTACAAAAAGTGTTATATTTTTGACGTGTACTATACAATACTATGCTTTGAAGTTCCGTCCATATTTAACCTCAACAGTCAACAGTTACAGAAAAAAAAGAAGTGAGCCCTATTTTGTTGGAAAGCATTTGTTCTGTTCGAAGTCAAATGGACTAAAGCATTAAACAGTCTCCCTCTGAACATTCAAATTAAACCTTACAGTTAAGGTTGTGGTTCCATCTCATTCTCTTGTGGTAGTTTCCAGTTAAAAATGCCCTTCAAAATAATAATATAATGGGGTCAGCATTTGGCAGACCTCATCGAATACCATTTTGAAGGATTTCATCCATAATTAATGAGAGAATGAGTGTAAAGCTTATAACCACAGAATCGGTTATAGCCATATAGTATTCAGTGGTGTAACACGTAACATAATAATCGAAAGGTCAAATGTGGTTATTTTTAACTGATTCAAAAAGTAATGTCTGGCTCTATTGTAAGTAACTTTAACGAGGGTATTCGTTACCCTGAGTGGCTTAGAAATTCCCTATTGTGTCATTCGAGATGTGAAGATTTACGGACATTAAGGCCCGATTTTATCAACATGCAGATTTTACCAAAGATTTTGACCAATCAGAGCAGCCCTTTCAAGAACATGCATCTGTCAAAGTACTCTGAATATTATTGATTTCTCTTGAAGTTGGCCTCAAAAAGCTCAAAAATGACATACTTTATATACAATCGAGCATTGTAAATCATTTAACATCTTTTCCAATCTGATTTTCCATCCCAAATCGGTGAAAAATTGCATTTTCTTGTTTAATTAAAAGTTTAGAAATTGCTAATTTCAACCAATCAGATTCCAGATTCCATTTCCATTTGATCGCTGGTTTCATGCTGTATTAAATGTTATGATGACAAGAAATTCACTCATTGCATTATTTGGATAAAACAATAATTTACTATCGATAATAATTATGAATACCTGCAATATATCTTTGTTTTATAGTAAAAAGAGCATTTTGTTACATTTGAAAGGTTACAGCTACTTTCCAAACGCATGTGCATTACTGGTTGCCTATCCAGAACCCCAGAACGCCAAAGCTTGCCATTTTATAACTAAAATTAAGTATAACCCTATTTGATATACAATGCACCTGTGAATACTTCTGTAAGAAGATCTATAACAAACATGCATCCAGTAAATGAAAGATTGATTCTTCATAAAAGTATGTATTTTCATATGATGCATCTTACTGACGGACGTGGGATTTTTAATTATTAAATAAGCTAGGTAGTTGCTGTGATTGATATAGGTACCTACTACTTTTATCACAAATTATCCCAATTTGCGATTAGTAATTATACAATAATTATAATGTAAACATGGAAAATGTGGCATTAATTTGCAAATCAATCGCTTTGTTCTGATATCCTGCTATGATTTTGATCCATGAATTTCTAAAATATCTTTGACAAAAGTGTCATCCAGCTTTGACGTGTTTGTTTTCAATATTGATAAAATACTATTGGATGATACTTATTAACATAGCCTTCAATACCCAATAGAAAGCTTTTGCTAAATAGCATCCAATAGAAAAGCTTTGTTAAATTCTTTGTTAAATATGAATGTTGATAAAATCGGCCCTAATAGTGTTTAAAATTATATTTTGCTTCATAGACGGCGGAAGTTGAAGTAATCCTTTTGAAAGGATTTCTGCTTGAATTTGCTCTAAGGCGTTGAAAGGTCGCACCGGCTATTTTTAGAATAGCAGTCGACGAGTTTGCAGTTTTTATGGACAGCCTTCAAATGTAAAATCGCAACTTTGCCGCTTCGTCTTGGAATATGCATGTTCTCGGGGAAACTTCCACGCGAAACCTTCTGACACGAGAATCAACTGGAGCAGCAACGGCTGAAAGCCGTCTGTAAGCAGATGGAAATATATTAGGCAACTTTTCCCAGGCAGCGCTGACGGCGCGCACTGCTAAACTTTGCTTACTTTTAATTTTACATTAGAATAATTATCCTGGAAAACGCTTGCCATTAGGAGAATCTCTACAATTAAAATTTCACACAAATTTTCCTTCGTCGACTTTTGAAAGCTTTTTAATGAATTTAAAACTTTTTCCGGGAAAGGTTTTTTAAAATGGATGGAGGTATAGACAGTCCTATTCATTTTTAATGGTTTTTTTAACTCGCTCTCCGTCAGCGTTGGCGTAGTCTAAAATAGCGTTCGGATGTTCTAGAAAGCTGTTAAGATTCTTGATTCGTGGATAATGGTAATGCTCTTAGGTAAACTTCGGTGCATGAATCCTAGAAAGCACTAATACAAGTACATGGGTCAGTCGACATGGTCGGCTCGGCTTTTCATGCAAAGGATTGAAAATGGGTCGTTTGAAATGGTAATAATAATAATCTATGAATTTATTAACCAATTACATGGTGTAGCAGGGTATGGGGCTTATTCCTGCGAAGTTTAGCTAATCAGCAGTGGCGTGCAACGGTGTTTGCAATGGGGTAGGCGACAGGTAGAAATTACCTCTGTGCAACAAAGTTAGCACTCTACCTGTCTCAATAATAGTCAATAATTGCACCTAAAAATGTTGAATGAATGAATAAGGACCAGAGGCTATCCAGCACGGAATGTGGCTGGTGCATAGGCCACACGATGGGCCCTTTTGCGCCTCTATCCGCGCTAGTTCCTAAGACCTGCCCTTTTGGCAAAGGCAAGTACATTCTTAGGTCCTATCCGTTTTATCTCTATTGGTTCCAAGGTTCTTGAGCCCAGCACAGTCTGCCTGTGATAAGCCAGGGTTTCACAGCGACACAAGATGTGTGGCGAGGATTCCTCCTCTTCACCACACCACGTGCACGTTGGGTCTTTGACCACCCTCATCACAAACAAGTGACGCCTGAAGGTGTTGTGACCCGTTAATAAGCCTACTAGCAATCTCAAGTTACTCCTATCCAGAGAGAGACAAAATCGTCCTATTCTCTCTGCAGGCCCTGCTAATAGCTCCCGAGCCTGACGGAGATGACCAGAGATGTTATTCCATCTCAGAGAGTGTTGATTCTGGATCCACTCTCCAGTTGTTTTCCTAATCAAGTTTGCAGGCTAGTTCCGGACCCACAAAACTGTTTCCGCATCCCATCCTAGCCAGATGATCCGCCATTTCATTACCCTTTACCCCAGCGTGCCCAGGTACCCACATCAGTGATACCTTGTGTTTAGCTGAGATGTCGTCAAGAGCCCTCCTGCACTCCAGGACCAGTCCCGACGTTATTTTCCAAGCACTCAGTGCTTTGATGGCTGCCTGACTGTCAGAGCAGATAGTAATCCGCCTCCTAGACCCGTCAATTTCCCGAATACGATTTACACAGGCCAGTATCGCATAGATCTCAGCCTGGAATACTGTGGCGTGCCCCCCAAGAGGGAATGAAAGTCTTGTATGGGGTCCGTAGACCCCCGAGCCCGAGCTCTCTCTAGCGAGTGAACCGTCTGTGTACCAGACCTGTCCTCCTCCTTCGATGAGCACCTAAAAATGTTAGTCTGTCAGTTATTAGATTAAAAAGCATTGATAGCTGTATAAAGTCAATACGGCGCGGCGGTCTATTTTCAAAAACTAGTTTAACACATTATCATAAAAATTTGTATTTCGTTTTAGGTCTTGTAAAAGTTCTTTTTTAATTGAAACGATGGCTAAGTTACTCAATCTCTCTTGTTCCTGAGTATTTCGCAAGCAGGTATACATTCGTTTTAAACTGGAAAAAGATCGTTCTTCCTCAGCGCTACTAGCTAGTGTTGTCACAACGAGCTTAGCTAATCTAATACGTTGCGAAAACACGTGGCACAGACTGATTTCTTCGTAATATCTAATAATTTGATACGCATTGAGACTGACAAATTCAGATGAAGAATATAAACAGACCGACTCATTTTTTAATCTGTCAAAATAAAATCATTTGTTATATCTTGTCTTTAGTTCCGAAAAAGATGTCCTCAGAATATTAGCGTCGGAATCCAAAAATCAATCTGGATGAAGGCGGAAGAAACGCAGTTTGTTAATTTCCTTAATTCCGGTAAGATATTTCTATTTTGTATTGATTAAAAAATCAAATCAGCGACAAGTAATATCAATCACGTCACGATCGATTTTCACAACTGAAACTAGACCCAAAACCCTTAACGCTACACTTTCACCAGAGATGTGCTAGGAAAATGTGCGCAGCTAGGATGTGTGGCGGAGCTGTAAAACGGTGTGCAGATGACCGTTGCGAGGATGTGGAGCGGACTCTTTTCAGAGTTTTCTTTTTGTTTACCTACCTCAACAGCACACGTCCCTCTTACACATCACTCGCAACGCATTTCCAGCGCACATCTCTCAAAACACACTAATAGCACACATTTCTCGTCAACATGCCTTGTTTTGTACGTACAGAAGCTTCGCTCCGCTAAGCCGTTTCCACCAGAGCTGTGCTGAGCGAAGCGAGCTAATTCAAGCGATTCCATTGGTTCATTAAATACACATTCCTCTTAACACATCCCCACGCAACCTAAACCGACTTTCCGCCTACCATCAGTTACAAAAACATGATCGGGGGTATCATGGCAGCTTTCGATAATGCGTTGACGAAGATCATGCAAACTGCCCGTCAGGAATTTGAGAATTGCCTATATCATTGTTTAACCGATAACGTACAACATTTGAACACTTATTACAATAAAAGTGATATTTTCGTATGTTTTTGTATTCCATTTGAACAAGCTACGATATGTAAAGATTCCAATTTTCTCGAATCGACCGATTTTAAAAAGCCAATCGTCAAAATTGAGGACTTCACCATACCTTTGAAACAAGGTATTACTCGATAGCCCTTGTAATTTAAAAATGTTAAGTCAATGATCCTGGGGGGCAGAGGGTACAAGGAAGTGAAGCAGTTTTTGGTTAAAAGGTTGTCTCCCTTGACAAATCTTTTGACGTGTCTTGGCGATTTTTCTTTTAATCAGCGGTTTTCAAGAAATCTGGGATGAGAGGTTTTCACTCTGTATACCATTTACCACCAAGTAAACAAATTGATTTCTACGAGATCACGGTATAGGCTCATTAGCAACAATGCTAACAGCATTCTAGTACCACTATACCTTGGTATGAGCAGTAGGATGAACAAGACTCGTTTGTCCTAATGTACAGAACATTATTAAATATAAATATTTCAAGAAGTTTGACGATTGAGGACTTTTGTTTTGACTGGTAAAGACTTACTGAACTATCAATCTCTGAAACCTGAGAAGGATAGATAAGTCAAATTCAGATCGGTGTCATCAGCATGACTTCAATGACGAAAAGCTAAGGCTCTTCGCACACGGGTCGATCTGCAAGATCAGTAAACGACCCTTTTGCGCTGTTGCGCATCTGACGTGCGACTGGACAGGCTAAAGGTTTCAGTGCTTGATATATATTGTTTTGTATGCGATTATATTCATAAATGTTGCTAAAGTTAGAGAAATTCGATATCGCAAAAGCAATGTATGAGTTATCTCGAGCTGAAATCAGCAGCTTGTTTTTCTACTGTCATAAATGAACTATAAATTTAACATATATCCAAATCAATCACCAGGTTTGTTCGTCACCCTAGCAATAAATATATTGTTGGATATAAACCTGGCTTTTGATGCTTAGCCTTAAAAATTCAGGGCTGTGAATATATTTTTATCCTGACCTGGCTAGGAACATTCGAAGATTGCACGCATGATTCGTAGTTTACAGACGATTATTTATTGACTAGTTTGAAAAAGCACATAACCATAAATTTGCGATACTCCTGATTTTATATCGATTTTTTTTTTATGTTCACGGTTCTATTAATTTTCTCAATGATAGTCGATATAAAATGTTCAGGTTGTATATATATTTACATTTGTACAAATTTATAGCACCAACGATCCAGTGGTTTAAGAATTTTACACAACTATCTCAAAAGCATTGCATTTCAGTTTATTATCTGGACATGTGTCAAACGTTTATGTGAGTTCACCGGTTACTGAAAATATGTTTTATGGAATATCCATTAACCCACTGATTCATTCTCCCCGTGTGGGGGCGGGTTAGAATATCTCCCATCGTATATCCTGCGTGTTGTAAAAGGCGACTAAAAGGAACCGAACTACTGTCGTTATCAGCAGTAATCTCTTCTCAACCAACAGCCTTGGGTGGACGAGTCAGGACACCTTCTTGTCCTTGGGGTGACAAATTGCCTCTAAAGGCGGATGAACCAGTAGATACCATCTGGTCAACGGCATTAGGATGCAGAAAGCAAATGGGAAACTACTGCATTAAAGATCTTAAAGATATCCCAAGAGAAACTCGTCAAATGAGTAAATGCATTTTACGAGTTCACAACATGTCTGTTAAGACATTGTGATTATTATTACCATTTCGTAAAGCACGTTAAGCAGCCTACAGACGTTGATGCATGCTGCAATGCAGGCATCGACATCTACGTTTCATGGCGCAAGTAGCAGCAATCACGTATTTGTCATCAGTTGCGGCTTGCAGCGATGCAGAGTCTGGAATTCCATTTTGGTCGGTGAGCCATGAAGCCGAGTCTGTGACGCTGATGCAGTGGTGCAGGCTTCAACGTGTATAGTATCGCGTCAGTGCAAAGAAATAACCCCACCCTACTATTCTTGTATTGCATGAAACGCACATAAAATATCAAGTCGATTCAGGCATCGCAACAGGTTTCGATTTGAGTAGGAACTTATGCAACCGATGCAAGTTCAATGAAACCCCGAGTCGATTTATGAATCGCAGCATGCATCAACGTCTGTAGGACGCTTTAGAAAGCATCCATCTCGAACCGCAACCTACCTAGACGAACTGAGCAAACTCATACCCATGAAAAATATACAACTCAATTTATGGTGATATATCAAGGACTTTCATTTATTTTTACGGCGGAGTAGTAGGAATGTTTACGTGCAATAGTCGATGAGGTAATTTCTTACCAGCATTCGCCATAATGATAACCAAATGTTTTTCTAATACATCGCGGTGCCGGAATATATGAACCAGGGAATGTTTCCGATTTTTGTTTATTCAATTTCCATTCCTCAAGGCTCTTTATCTGATTGGCAATTACGTTATTTACGATCTTACCAACTAATAAGTACATGCAATAAATATAGTTTAAAGAAACAAAAAAACTCGCTTTTAACACGTTAACTGCCATGATGATCACCGGTGATTCACGAAAAAAATTTCATCCGATGCCGTGAGCAGTTACTAGTTTAGGTTTATGGAATGCATAAAACTAGCAACCGGCCAGTGCAATATATTGTAACATCCTGTATATTACATTGCTTATTTGGATTTGTTAATCTTTCTTTCACAATGATTAGGTTAGATTTTTTTGATGTGTAAACGTCATCGAATCATCTGGAATTTTCTAGACTGACAGATCGGCATTCTCGAATGTCATCTGGGTGTCTGGAATTTTCTAGATGGTTCGATGAAGTATATAAGGCACCACGAGTAGCGTGGCAGGAGTCAGTTGAGTTGAGATCTAGTTGAGATAAGGTTGAGGTATTGTATTAAGTTCTGAAGTAAAACGGTGAAAGTTACGTCGAGTTTGATTCCCTGGGTGAAGAAAAAGAGGCCGTCGTGACAATATTTTTGTGTTTTAGTTGTTTCACTGAGCGATATTAAATTAAGTTAAATACTTACCTTCTGTAATATATAAATGTGCTTCATTTAGGTTGAACATTAAGTAAAAATCTATTAGTGGTGAGACCACTGGTGATGCTCACGGCATGACGGATATCTAATCATTACTGAGGTGCCATGAGCATCACCGGGGGTCTCATTTTTTTTTGAAAAATTGCATTGAACAGTTGAACACCTTCTATTTATCGTCTAATATATCCCAAAAATAAGCTTAAAGGGCTTAAACTATGAATTTTCCACTATGGCCTCTGAGGAATGACTTTAAGGTCCTTATGGCGGCAGTCAACATGTTAAATACGGACTAAAAAGTTAAAAATAATTTTTGAACTACGTCGGACGATCGATTTACGAATAATATGGCACAAAGCGCCCACCTTTTATCACAATCATACCAGTATTTGAACGGAACGGATTCATTATAGTTTTAAGCTTATTTTAAATTATTTTTAATTTTTAGTGTTTTTCAAAAGCGCGGTTTTTCCGTTTTTTTAAACTATACCTCTTTTTAATGAATTTGTGGTTCTTGGGTTTTTAGGCCGGCGTCGTTTAGCGTTAAAGCTTGACGTTTCGCCACCACGAGTGGATGGCATCTTCAGAAGCTATTTCACTTCGGCGACTCCCAAAATACTGACGGCTGGTGGATGTTTACCTGTATTTATACCTGCTAATGGTGACGTGGCCCAACCAGGTAGCGTTGGTAGCCCCGCCCCTTCGCGATATGGTAGTGTCTTCAGGTCCTTTAGGATGGGTATCCATGTCCGGTTGACTTTCTGTGTTTCTTCTTTCCTGTTGAAATTATTATGATGTTTCTGTATTTCGATGGCTTCTCTTTGAAGTCTGGCATGGTATGAAGACGTTGCGGCAAGAACCTGTGTTTCTTCAAACTTGATCCTGTGACTTCCCTCCGTAATCGCATGTTCGGCTACCGCTGATTTGTCCGTATGGCCTAGTCGACAGCTAGCCTTATGTTCTGCAATTCTTGTGTTTATAGATCGCTTTGTTGTTCCTATGTATACACTCCCACATGTGCATGAGTGTATACATAGGAACAACAAAGCGATCTATAAACACAAGAATTGCAGAACATAAGGCTAGCTGTCGACTAGGCCATACGGACAAATCAGCGGTAGCCGAACATGCGATTACGGAGGGAAGTCACAGGATCAAGTTTGAAGAAACACAGGTTCTTGCCGCAACGTCTTCATACCATGCCAGACTTCAAAGAGAAGCCATCGAAATACAGAAACATCATAATAATTTCAACAGGAAAGAAGAAACACAGAAAGTCAAGCGGACATGGATACCCATCCTAAAGGACCTGAAGACACTACCATATCGCGAAGGGGCGGGGCTACCAACGCTACCTGGTTGGGCCACGTCACCATTAGCAGGTATAAATACAGGTAAACATCCACCAGCCGTCAGTATTTTGGAAGTCGCCGAAGTGAAATAGCTTCTGAAGATGCCATCCACTCGTGGTGGCGAAACGTCAAGCTTTAACGCTAAACGACGCCGGCCTAAAAACCCAAGAACCACAAATTCATTGGACGATGGCCGCGAAAGCCTTACACAGTATATATACCTCTTTTTAATTTTTTTAGTTAACTTTACCATTAAAGGGTGTTTTTTAGTTTTTTAAACTGCCTTTATTAATACGAGTATTCTGTGTAATGAAGATAAAAAACCGTTTCTGATCAATATTCATTCACTGTCAACTTTCATAAATAAATCTCACAAAAATACCTCAAATAACCCAAGCAGACTTTAAGGCTTCTGCATGATCTCTTAGTCAACGCATACATCCCATACAATGTATAGGAGACCAACATACATAGATCGCTATTTTCTCAACAACTCAAACCACCATCCATGCCAGAAGTTCGGAATCATCAAAACACTGACAGTACCCTCAAGGTAAACTGCTATAGAGAGAAACAAATAGTAAGATCTATGCGAGCTAGTAGTGTAGAAAAGCAACCACTACCACCACCAGTAACAGAAGCGTCCCTACCTTTGGTTCCTTGGATCACAGACAGAATTCTGAAGTTATTGCCGAAGGTAAAGATCAAACCAACTAAGATCAAAAGGGAATCATGGACAGCATCAGGCGTTTATCGGATACCATGTACCTCTGGAAGTGTATACATCGAAATAATAAAGAGATTAGTGCAAACTAGTACTTATCTTGGAACCCAATATGTGTGTGTCAATGGTTACAAATCTATCAGGTACATAGCATCCTCTGGTGTTCCTCAGGGCTCTAACCTTGGTCCTTTGCTTTTCGCTCTTTTTATCAATGACCTCTAGTGAGCTTGATTGTGACCACCTACTCTATGCCGATGATCTAAAGATCTTTTCAAATATAGCTAACACTCAGAACTGTATCAGATTGCAGCAAAATCTTGATCTTTTGTCAAATTGGTGCGTCAGTAATAAACTTGATTTAAATACATCTAAATGCTATATTTTATCATTCGCCAGGAGTAAAAATGCAATCTGTTTTGATTATACAATCAATGAGGTTACGGTCACTAGAAAATATTTGGTAAAGGACCTTGGGGTGTGGTTTGATGCTCGTCTCAGTTTCAATGAACATATTGACAAAATAGTGAATGAATCAGCAAAAATGTACGGCTTTATTGTCAGAAACTGTAGACTATTCACAAATATAGCAGCGATTATAACATTGTACAATGCATATGTACGTAGTAGGCTTGAGTATTGTTCATCTGTGTGGAAACCATATTATAATTGTCATAAACTTAAGCTTGAAAGGATTCAGCGGCGCTTTTTGAAGTATTTATGTTTTAAAGTCGATGGTATCTATCCTGAGCGTGGGATTAGCGAGCAAATTTTATGTAGTCGGTTTAATATGGACTGTTTGGACTTAAGAAGAATTAAGAGCGCTGTAATATTTCTTTTCAAACTAGTGCATGGTATGATTGATTGCCCTTCTCTTTTATTACAACACTTGACTTCAATGTCCCTGCAGTTGCATTGCGGTCGTTTGATTCCTTCCGGATAAAGAGATGGAACACAAACTTAGGAGTGAACTCTCCCATAAATTTTTCTACAAAAAATTTTAATTGCATTTCTGGTAGATGTGATATACACGCAGATTCATTATCTTCTATTTTAGTGGCTCTTGCTGATTCATATCACCAAATATATTGATTTTCTCTAGTGTACAATCTGAATTTTTGTTTAACAAGTGAATATTGCTGATTTGTTTTTTTTTTAATTTTTGAATGTATTAGTGATAAATTAGTGCTTTTTGGTTTCTTATTTTATGTATGTTGATGGAACTTGTTACTTTTATGCACCATGCTTAATTTGAATTTTGTAATAAGGCCTTTAAGCCATTTTTTGATTTTTTCTGTTTCCTGATTGTTTCTTTTATGAATACTTTTTCCTGTAATTGGAACTTTGTTCTGTTGGGAAATAAACTATTTACTTTACTTTACATTTACTTTAAAAACACAAATCAAATTGTCGATTAGGTCAGACAGAAAAATCTGCAGCATCTAAGCATGCACTCCAGAACAGCGGTGGCTACAAAATAAAGTTTGGCGAGACACAGGTTCAAGCTACGACCTGCTCTTATTGCGTCAGACTGTATAGGGAGTCCATCGAGATTTATAAACACAGAATAAATTCAACAACAAAGAAGAAGCGTGCAAGCCCAACAGAATATGGATACCCGCATTAAGAGACGCAGATATTCTAAGATGCGCAGGAAATCCACAGGATTCGGCAATGCACAGCGCAGCCACCTCCACTCCTAGTCCGAGGTATATAAGTACTCAACCCTGTGAAGCGGTCGCAGTAATGGTAACACTTCTGAGGATGCCAACTACTCATGTTGGCTAAACGTCAAGCAGCGAAGTGCGCCGGCGCAAAGGTGCCGTCCGAACAGCCCAAGAAGCAACAGTTCATCGTCCCATTATCATTAGTAATTGCAAAATTATAGTTCGTGGTTTATTTTCACAACAGCACTCCTGTTTACCATGGACTATTCAGCAATAAGTAAAAAAATAGTAATATGTGTTTAGGCGCGTTTAAACAAATATACAGGATGTTTCCAGAAACAATGGCCTTTGAAATGACAAAACTAATGTATGGTAAATCAAAAGGAGACGAAGAAAAAAATGGTAAGAAAATACTTAATATTCGTTCGCTCCGAGGTTTTAAGTGCGGTCCTGTTACATCAGACTTATAGATATGGTTCGAAGTCAGCTGAAAAGACAAGTATTTCTTCTTCAATTTGGACCACTCGAGGTTGTCTAAGTCGTCCAGTATGTCCACTATGATGTATATACAAATATCGTCTATGCTTCTGGCTCTTTGCATGAGACAGACAAATCAACGAGGTGTAGGATGAATACGGTCAGGGAAATGATCCGCATACACTCGCGAAGACCGAGAGGTACTTCTGTGTCATGGGCATCGACTGCTCTGATCATTAGCCTCGTGTTCTCTGTAGGCTTTGTTACTGTTGCCTGGCGCCACCCTAAGAACAGCAATGTTAATTAAAAGTCAACAGTGAAGGCTCAGGTGGAGATTCTTCTCTACCTTCCGGTCATGAGCCCTCGATCCTAGCCACTGGGCCAGCCCATCCCCACCATTTTTGGTGTTTTTAAAGTCCGATGTAGCGCGTCAACAACTCAAGAGACGTCAAATGCGCGGTGCTGTCTACATCTCTGCTCGATATTAAACCGGGTTTTTTTAGTTTCTTTTTGGCTCTGATTTGATCTAATCTAGCACAGTGACGGTTTACTTCTTTTGGCGAGTACTATATGCCCTACGAAGAAAATTTCCAACACTCTATATATGTATGTTGGTACCACAGCATTTAAATTTTGATCCCTCTATAGATGTTTACCTTATGTTTCGTCCGTTCAAACTAGCATTTGTTGTTGGTGACGTTCACTAAGAGCCGGTTGTACAAATGCGGGTTTAACGCGAGCTTTGTTAGCTCAGGCTTAAAGTCGATACCCGTTGTACAATCGTGGGCTTAGTTAAACCTGGTTGATAATGAAATTCACTACAGTTGGCATCAATGAAGCAATACGTACTGACATAATCATCTGAAAAATTATCTTTTTTGGTTAGGCACTTATGATAGTTTGTGTCAAAGTTTGCCAACGACCGTTTCTGTCTCTGTTCTGTCATTTGCTCTCTTTGTTAAATCAGACACATCTTTCAAAAAATATGACTTGTGAATAAAGTGGCAAGCAATTTGATGTTTCCTCCTTGACATATCATGTCACTTGTATCAGGTTAGATTTAAACCTCAGCTAAGCTCGCGTTAAGCTTCGGCTTACGTAAGCTCGTGTTAAGCTTGGAGTGGGGGGCTAAGCCAGCATTGTACAACGGCAACGGACGTTTTGCAACTGACGTGGTTTAACGTCGGCTTACCTTAATCCGAAGCTTAAGCTTGCATTGTACAAGCGGCACTTAACCTTATAGATGAAGACTAAATAACAAGAACCCTAGCTTCATTGCGACAAGAAAAAAAATCAATCACAAACTGTGTTTATTCCTTTACATAGCACCATGCCATCGCCATCTATTTTCCTTTATCCTTTATCGTTGGTAAGCTTGCGAGTAGTATCTTCGCATATGCTAAAGTATGACATAAAACATTATTCCAATCCCTTAAGCTCAAATTTTTTGTCTCGCTTATAGCCGTGACAATCGCAAAATAACGCAACGCGAATCATAAATAAGAAAACCTTGGCAAAAACGCTCCAGAGGAACGCGGCCATAAAAGATGTTTTCCCTGCCGTAAAAGAAAAAAACAGCCGTATTAGATCCTCCAATTTGTCCGTTCACGCTCGACCTGGGGTAATATTTCGCTTTGATACCAGGCCCTCCTTTATCTTCTCTTCTATCCCCTCACGCATGCATTCTTCAGGCGGAATAAACACCAATCAGTCCTTTTTACCTTTCAAGCTTACGTATGCAGCTTAAGGGTAATTTATGCGCCCCTTATGGTAAAAAGATCAATCACGCATAACATCAGATTGGGTAACGAGGTTAGAATAGTACGACTGGTAGGTTCGGTATACGCGTCAGTGGCTTAAGGAACCCTCAGTAGACAAACACTATTCAGTCCTTTTTACCTTCCAAGCTTAGGCATGCAGCTTAAGGCTAATTTATGCGTCCATATGGTAGAAAGGCCAATCACGCAGGACAGTAGGTTTAGAGTATTGGATACGATTGACAGGTTCCGAAACTCTAAGTAGATAAAGATCAATCATTCTTTTTTACCTTTTAAGCATACGTATGTAGCACAAGATTTTGTCCCGACAGTCTAATAAAGGTTTTCGATCTTTTGGATGAGCCTAAAATCCAGGGATCTGATTTTTTTTTTGATTTTCATCAAAGGAGTCTAAAAGTCGAAACAGAATCCGGATTTGTAATTAATTCCCTCAAGTTATTCATGACAAGAGAATTTGAGCCGATAGAAGGTCAAACAAAGGTTTTCGATATTTTGGGTGAACCTGATAATGCGGAGATTTGAAAATTTTTTATTTTCATCAAACGAGTCTAAAAGTCGAAACGGAAGCCGGATTTGTAATTAGCTCCCTTAATTTATTCATGACAAGAGAATTTGAGCTGATAGAAGGTCAAATAAAGGTTTTCGATATTTTGGGTGAGCCTGAAAATGCGGAGTTTTGAAAATTTTTGATTTTCATCAAACGAGTCTAAAAGTCGAAACGGAAGCCGGATTTGTAATTAACTCCCTTGAGTTATTCATCACAAGAGAATTTGAGCTGCTAGAAGGTCAAATAAAGGTTTTCGATATTTTGGGTGAGCCTGAAAATGCGGAGTTTTGAAAATCTTTGATTTTCATCAAACGAGTCTAAAAGTCGAAACGGAAGCCGGATTTGTAATCAACTCCCTTAAGTTATCCATCACAAGAGAATTTGAGCTGCTAGAAGGTCAAATAAAGGTTTTCGATATTTTGGGTGAACCTGAAAATGCGGAGATTTGAAAATTTTTGATTTTCATCAAACGAGTCTAAAAGTCGAAACGGTAGCCGATTTGTAACTAACTCCCTTAAGTTATTCATGGCAAGAGACTTTGAGCTGATAGAAGGTCAAATAAAGGTTTTCGATATTTTGGGTGAGCCTGAAAATGCGGAGTTTTGAAAATTTTTGATTTTCATCAAACGAGTCTAAAAGGCGAAACGGAAGCCGGATTTGTAATTAACTCCCTTGAGTTATTCATCACAAGAGAATTTGAGCTGCTAGAAGGTCAAATAAAGGTTTTCGATAGTTTGGGTGAGCCTGAAAATGCGGAGTTTTGAAAATTTTTGATTTTCATCAAACGAGTCTAAAAGTCGAAACGGAAGCCGGATTCATAATTAAATCCCTTGAGTTATTCATCACAAGAGAATTTGAGCTGCTAGAAGGTCAAATAAAGGTTTTCGATATTTTGGGTGAACCTGAAAATGCGGAGATTTGAAAATTTTTGATTTCCATCAAACGAGTCTAAAAGTCAAAACGGAAGCCGGATTTGTAATCAACTCCCTTAAGTTATTCATCACAAGAGAATTTGAGCTGCTAGAAGGTCAAATAAAGGTTTTCGATATTTTGGGTGAACCTGAAAATGCGGAGATTTGAAAATTTTTGATTTCCATCAAACGAGTCTAAAAGTCGAAACGGTAGCCGATTTGTAACTAACTCCCTTAAGTTATTCATGGCAAGAGACTTTGAGCTGATAGAAGGTCAAATAAAGGTTTTCGATATTTTGGGTGAACCTGAAAATGCGGAGATTTGAAAATCTTTGATTTTCATCAAACTAATCTAAAAGTCAAAACGGAAGCCGGATTTGTAATCAACTCCCTTAAGTTATTCATCACAAGAGAATTTGAGCTGCTAGAAGGTCAAATAAAGGTTTTCGATATTTTGGGTGAACCTGAAAATGCGGAGATTTGAAAATTTTTGATTTTCATCAAACGAGTCTAAAAGTCGAAACGGTAGCCGATTTGTAACTAACTCCCTTAAGTTATTCATGGCAAGAGACTTTGAGCTGATAGAAGGTCAAATGAAGGTCTTCGATATTTTGGGTGAGCCTGAAAATGCGGAGTTTTGAAAATTTTTGATTTTCATCAAACGAGTCTAAAAGGCGAAACGGAAGCCGGATTTGTAATTAACTCCCTTGAGTTATTCATCACAAGAGAATTTGAGCTGCTAGAAGGTCAAATAAAGGTTTTCGATAGTTTGGGTGAGCCTGAAAATGCGGAGTTTTGAAAATTTTTGATTTTCATCAAACGAGTCTAAAAGTCGAAACGGAAGCCGGATTTATAATTAACTCCCTTGAGTTATTCATCACAAGAGAATTTGAGCTGCTAGAAGGTCAAATAAAGGTTTTCGATATTTTGGGTGAACCTGAAAATGCGGAGATTTGAGAATTTTTGATTTTCATCAAACGAATCTAAAAGTCAAAACGGAAGCCGGATTTGTAATCAACTCCCTTAAGTTATTCATCACAAGAGAATTTGAGCTGCTAGAAGGTCAAATAAAGGTTTTCGATATTTTGGGTGAACCTGAAAATGCGGAGATTTGAAAATTTTTGATTTCCATCAAACGAGTCTAAAAGTCGAAACGGTAGCCGATTTGTAACTAACTCCCTTAAGTTATTCATGGCAAGAGACTTTGAGCTGATAGAAGGTCAAATAAAGGTTTTCGATATTTTGGGTGAGCCTGAAAATGCGGAGTTTTGAAAATTTTTGATTTTCATCAAACGAGTCTAAAAGGCGAAACGGAAGCCGGATTTGTAATTAACTCCCTTGAGTTATTCATCACAAGAGAATTTGAGCTGCTAGAAGGTCAAATAAAGGTTTTCGATAGTTTGGGTGAGCCTGAAAATGCGGAGTTTTGAAAATTTTTGATTTTCATCAAACGAGTCTAAAAGTCGAAACGGAAGCCGGATTCATAATTAAATCCCTTGAGTTATTCATCACAAGAGAATTTGAGCTGCTAGAAGGTCAAATAAAGGTTTTCGATATTTTGGGTGAACCTGAAAATGCGGAGATTTGAAAATTTTTGATTTCCATCAAACGAGTCTAAAAGTCAAAACGGAAGCCGGATTTGCAATCAACTCCCTTAAGTTATTCATCACAAGAGAATTTGAGCTGCTAGAAGGTCAAATAAAGGTTTTCGATATTTTGGGTGAACCTGAAAATGCGGAGATTTGAAAATTTTTGATTTCCATCAAACGAGTCTAAAAGTCGAAACGGTAGCCGATTTGTAACTAACTCCCTTAAGTTATTCATGGCAAGAGACTTTGAGCTGATAGAAGGTCAAATAAAGGTTTTCGATATTTTGGTTGAACCTGAAAATGCGGAGATTTGAAAATCTTTGATTTTCATCAAACTAATCTAAAAGTCAAAACGGAAGCCGGATTTGTAATCAACTCCCTTAAGTTATTCATCACAAGAGAATTTGAGCTGCTAGAAGGTCAAATAAAGGTTTTCGATATTTTGGGTGAACCTGAAAATGCGGAGATTTGAAAATTTTTGATTTTCATCAAACGAGTCTAAAAGTCGAAACGGTAGCCGATTTGTAACTAACTCCCTTAAGTTATTCATGGCGAGAGACTTTGAGCTGATAGAAGATCAAATAAAGGTTTTCGATATTTTGGGTGAGCCTGAAAATGCGGAGTTTTGAAAATTTTTGATTTTCATCAAACGAGTCTAAAAGGCGAAACGGAAGCCGGATTTGTAATTAACTCCCTTGAGTTATTCATCACAAGAGAATTTGAGCTGCTAGAAGGTCAAATAAAGGTTTTCGATAGTTTGGGTGAGCCTGAAAATGCGGAGTTTTGAAAATTTTTGATTTTCATCAAACGAGTCTAAAAGTCGAAACGGAAGCCGGATTTATAATTAACTCCCTTGAGTTATTCATCACAAGAGAATTTGAGCTGCTAGAAGGTCAAATAAAGGTTTTCGATAGTTTGGGTGAGCCTGAAAATGCGGAGATTTGAAAATTTTTGATTTTCATCAAACGAATCTAAAAGTCAAAACGGAAGCCGGATTTGTAATCAACTCCCTTAAGTTATTCATCACAAGAGAATTTGAGCTGCTAGAAGGTCAAATAAAGGTTTTCGATATTTTGGGTGAACCTGAAAATGCGGAGATTTGAAAATTTTTGATTTCCATCAAACGAGTCTAAAATTCGAAACGGTAGCCGATTTGTAACTAACTCCCTTAAGTTATTCATGGCAAGAGACTTTGAGCTGATAGAAGGTCAAATAAAGGTTTTCGATATTTTGGGTGAACCTGAAAATGCGGAGATTTGAAAATTTTTGATTTTCATCAAACGAGTCTAAAAGTCGAAACGGAATCCGAATTCGTAATAAACTCTCTTAAATTATCCACGACCAGAGGTTCTGACCTTATAGAAGATCAAATAAAGGTATTCGATATTTTGGACGAACCTGAAAATTTAGGGATCTGAGTTTTTTTATTTTCGTCAAATGAGTTGGACCTGGAAGACAGCCATAAGATGTAAATTTGTCATAATACAATAAATATTAAAAATATTAATATGATTGTAAGATTATTTGACACCAATCTACTTGATCCTGCAACAAATAACAATCGCATTGTAAATTCATTAAATACTATTTTATTTTTTTTGTTGAAACGTGGTCAATCCTACGAGAAGAAGATACTAAAATTTTCGAATTAAATTGGAATGTTTAAATAAGAAATCATACACACATTAGAAAGTCCTTGGACAAAATAGTGGGATGGTTGGTTCTTTATCCCCTTATTATAAGAGTCTCAAAAATCGTCGTAAACTATTGTTTTACTACCCCAATCCATTTGCAAAGTGATTTTTCTCTAAATTAGTCAACAGAGGGTATATCGCATAAAAGCGTTTTTTAATAAACTTCAAAGGACTGTATTTCGAAGGCAAGTGCCTTTCAACAAAAAGCTTTTTAAATTTCGCCTCTATTTAGAGACACTATGTATGTACATCACTGCATCAGCTGGCGTTGAACATTTCTTCTAAGTAAATGCACTACAAGAACTAAAATTAGACTTTAAATAACTAGCGTAAATCAGCTGATTGGCGGCACGGAACCGAATGTGTCTAATCTAAATAGCTCCTTGGAATTCCACTCGAATTGGAGCACAAAATGCCAAGGTTAACCATCATCCATATGTTTAACACGCATTTCCGTAGCAAATGTAAGCATTTGGTAGGATTTTTGGACCTGGAGCAACAACTTTTCAGGGACGGTCCTAGACGAGCAAAAATACAAGGAAATCCTATTGTGATTACGTAAACTCCTAACAATTCAGGTAACTGTGAAAATGAGATTCGACGACGCATTCAACAGGCACGTGTGACCATGACAAAGCTTACTAAAATATAGCGTGACCATAACATCACTAAAGCTACCAAAATGTCGCTGGTTCAGTCTCTTGCGTTCTTCATAATTTTGTATGCCTCGGAAACTTGGACTGTTAAAAAGGCAGATCGGCCTCGCATAGATGCTTTAGAAATGTGGACGTGGAGGAGAATGATGAGAGTTCCTTATACCGCCCATCGAACAAACGTTTCCATACTGGAAGAGAGAGCTCGGTAATCCAAAGAGACTATCCTCTATTGTGTCGCCGAGGATACTTACCTTCTTCGGACATATTCACAGAAGCGATAATATGAAGAAACTTGTAGTTCAGGGTCGTGCCCCGAATGGGCGGCGCCGTGGCCGTTCCCGTACATGCTGGGTGGATACGATGAAACAGTTGCTGGATATGAGTATCAAGAGCCCCACTGAACTGACAGTCAATCGCCAACGATGGCGAGCCACAGTACTCAAAACTATCGATAATACTCGTGTTGGCAATACTCTAGCTCCGACTTAACCCATATCACGAGTTCACAACATGTCTGTGAAGACATTTTGACTATGATGATGATGAAACTCTACCTGTATGGCAATCTTACTACTGGAATAAATGAACGAGGCATTTTTATCGGTTGAACTATAGCCGTTTATAAAGTGAAGCTCAACACGATCGCAACCATAGACTCAATAAGATTTCACAAACGATTGATAACCTACTACGTACAGGTTTGCTTAATTAAAATAAATACATTAAAGAAAAGAAAACCCCTTTCCCTTATGCTATCTCTATTCAAACAAGTGTGTACCTCTTCCATGCTTAAATTTTACTTTACAAAGGTAACCGCACAGCCCTTTATGATCTTGTATTGTTGTACACTGGGTATCTAACATTTATACGTCTCTTAAAACGTTCGTGATAGAAATGTGGTGGTGAGAGAAAACCTGATATTCAACGTCTGTACGTCAGTCCAAAATTTAGCTTTAGGATGTGAGTATTGTGGAATAATTATTTTGTGATATAAATAAGTTGCATGTAACAGCCGTCTATGATGCATACTAAGTCAGTCTGTATCATATAGCTTATTAGAAACACTTCTTTTTTGCGGACTCCATACATAAATCTTTAGCAAGAATTCTGTACAGGTAGTTAACTCCCAGAACAAGCCAGTGACGTCATAGTTCCAGGAATTCTTAAAAATCCAAACTGCAGTTTCAAAGGAGAAAAATCGGCAGACATTTTGACACTACCTGAAGATTAAAATAAAAATAAGATGAAATGTCGTAAAAGAAGCAAGCTATTTTTTTTATATTAGAAATGATCATGTATAATCAGCGATCTCGTGAAAAGTGCCAACCAAGATGGAAACTAAAGGAAATAATCTGTTCAAGGGATTCCAAACTCAAATTGTAAAGGAGAATAGTCGACAAACGTTTTTCGCAATACATGAAGATGGTTTAAATTAAAATAAACCGAAATGTCGTGAAACAAACAAGCAATGTTTCATACAAGGGTTGCTCTATATCTCCGTCAATCCACCAGTACGCAGACAGCTGTTTCACGCTTATTTGCGATCATCAGTGCGCCATGGGTTGACTGACAAAGATAGAGGGCGTCAGCATTTTCATGTCTACCAGACATATAAAGCATGTGAGAATAGGCGGCAGAAAAGATATGTCTGTGCGCCATCTAATGACGCTAATAAGCGTGAAACAGCTGTTTGCGCACCGGTGGATTGACGGAGATACAGAGCAACCCTCGTATATCGACTTTCATATGCAGTTGGCATAGAAGCGTGCTTATCTGGTTAGGTGAAGTGAATGCACCTTTGCGTTCCGCCAAGAAGTTTGCTGCTTTTTAGCACTGATTTCCTTTGGTTTGCCGTTACCTTCAGGTACCAGATGGCGCACAGGCAGATCTTTTCTGGCGCCTACTCTCACAAGAAACGTTTTATTAGCGCACAAACCAAGAAATCTACACAAAAAGTTATCATTATAATTCAAGCCTTGACAAAGAAACCAAAAAGAAGGTATGCAAAAGTGAAGCACTGACTCCTAGGCTTTATGGGTTGCCAAAAATCCACAAGCCTAACGTTCCCGATCGTAAGCGCAGTAGGTTCGCCTACTTACGGATTAGCAAAACAGTTAACTACATTAGTACGTTGGAAAAACCGACTCGTACATCAAGGACTCAGCCCATTTCATTTCGAAAATCAAAGAGATACAGCTGGAAGAATCCGACATGCTGGTCAGCTTCGACGTGGTGTCATTATTCACAAAGGTGCCATTAAACGATGCAATCGAACACATCAAGAGCATATTTCCAGAAGACATTGCAAACCTTTTCAAGCACGTGTTAACGACAACCTATTTTGTCTGGGACGCCAACATGTACGAACAAATTGAAGGTGTAGCCATGGGAAGCCGTCTAAGCCCGGTAGTAGCGAACTTTGTAATGGAGAAGGTCGAACAGGCAGCCTTGAAGAGCGCTCAATATAAGCCCAAGTTATGGCTCAGATACGTGGACGATACGTTCGTCATTTGGAATCACGGAAGAGAAAAGCTAGAAAAATTTCTAGAACGCCTGAACAGCGTGCATGAAAACATCAAGTTCACCATGGAGGTAGAAGAAGACAAAAAAACTCGCCTTCTTTGATGTTCTAACAAGAAAAGGAGTTACATTAGGACACAAGGTATATAGAAAGCCAACTCATACTGACCGGTATTTACATAAAGAATCAAACCATCACCCATCTCAGAAGTACGGAATTATTAGAACTTTGACAGAACGAGCTAGAAAAGTGTGCGAACCAGAAGAACTCGACACCGAACTTCAATATCTAAAAAATGCTCTTAAGGCAAATGGTTACACAGAAAAGGAAATAACAAGAACAATAAGAAGAAATAGGGCAAAACCAGAACCTAAACCGATAGCAAAAGCTTTTCTACCCTATGTGCCTGGAATAACAGACAGAATAGGACAAACGTTACGAAATAAAAACGTCAAAACCATCTACAAGCCCACAAGATAGATACAGGAATATTTGAAAACGGTTAAGGATAAAAGAGACCCACTCACAACACCGAGAGTTTATCGCATACCATGCACATGTGGGAGTGTATACATAGGAACAACGAAGCGATCTATAAACACAAGAATTGCAGAACATAAGGCTAGCTGTCGACTAGGCCATACGGACAAATCAGTGGTAGCCGAACATGCGATTAAGGAGGAAAGTCACAGGATCAAGTTTGAAGAAACTCAGGTTCTTGCCGCAACGTCTTCGTACCATGCCAGTCTTCACAGAGAAGCCATCGAAATACATAAACATCATAACAATTTCAATAGGAAAGAAGAAACACAGAAAGTCAACCGGACATGGGTACCCATCCTAAAGGACTTGAAGACACTACCATATCGCGAAGGGGCGGGGCTACCAACGCTACCTGGTTGGGCCACGTCACCATTAGCAGGTATAAATACAGGTGCAGATCCACCAGCCGTCAGTATTTTGGAAGTAGCCGAAGTGAAATAGCTTCTGAAGATGCCATCCACTCATGGTGGCGAAACGTCAAGCTTTAACGCCTAAAAACCCAAGAACCACAAATTCATTGGACGATGGCCGCGAAAGACTAACACAGTATATCTTTAGTATTGATTAAACATCCCAAAAGCATTTCAGCGAATGCTTATCATGCAAATTACTCCTTCAGTCTTGTACTAATCCTGTTTGAACAAAAAAAGCCCGGAAGTACAACGAAAAAGCAGCCAGTCAGTGTGCGTTGCGCCACAAAACAGATAAACATCAAAGCTGGCTTTGTTCCAGCGACAGCGCGGCCATACACGAAAAAATACGAGGTGGCTGAGCATGGGAGGGGAGGGGAGGAGGTATTATGGCCCCTCACCTCGTTCCTCTACGTCTCATGCACAAAAGACCGGAAAAATTGGGATAAAATGTATTTACCGTTTTATATATATGGAACCAGAAGCATTTGGAGAAATATGACCTGGTTCCCGAATTCTTGCGCTCAGTGGCGGGGCATCAATATATCTATTAGGGGGCAGCGCAAGCAGCTGAAGAACGTTATCTTACGTCACAAAGGAGAGAAATACCAGAGCGGGATAGGAGGATTCTCCTTGAAGTCCCGACAAATTGTCCGTTGACCTTGAGATCTTTAAATTGACATTTTGTTGTCAAAACGCCAATAATCTTCG
The DNA here is from genome assembly GCA_951848785.1 of Callosobruchus maculatus. Classification (NCBI taxonomy): domain Eukaryota; kingdom Metazoa; phylum Arthropoda; class Insecta; order Coleoptera; family Chrysomelidae; genus Callosobruchus; species Callosobruchus maculatus. Next base: position 164 of record CATOUR010000028.1, on the reverse strand, counting down.
ATATATTTCATAAATGCGATGTTACATTCACTCGAACACTGACTAGCAATAACTTCACTTTTTCTTAGATGAAACAAAATGGCGCTGCGACGCCAACCCCTTAATTGTCAATGTCGATACTACCCAATGCAATGTTGCCATATAGCGCCCATCACCTTTTTAAA